>CM036564.1:10008103-12408103 GCA_020745775.1 Theristicus caerulescens
ATATAGAATATTTTCCTTAACAGTTATTATAATGTGTTATAATAAAAACAGATGTTTCTTAATGAACATATTGCGTTTTAATGTGTTTGAAAAACAAAGCCATGCAACATCCATTTGTACTTGAATGTTTTTTAAAAAGGCTATGTTCATTGGGATTTTATAGCATACTTCCTACTAACATGTGTAAGTTTTGTTGAGGTGAGATGTACACTTTGGTGTTTCCCAAATTTTACTTCATTTCTCAGTAACAAAGCTTGATTTTTTAAAAATCTGCAATCAAAGCATTCTTGATCTTTCCTATGTCTTAAAAGTGTGTGTCGACATACAGCAACTGCTGCTATGCCAAAATCACTCTGAATAGTACCAAACTGCAAATAAAATTAAAGGCAACAGGTCATAAAAAATTAATTTTAGATTGTAACCCTTTCTAAAAGATGTAACATTTTAATGCCCTGATCTTCATTAGACAGATTCATTTGGTGATTTATAAGACTGAATATTCCTTCAAATTCATTCACTTTGTTAGAGACAATCTATCTGTAAAAGGATTGGATAAAAAAAATGGTTCTGACCTAAAACTTAGATTAAAAAAATCAGGTTGCCAGAGGAAAAGGTCACTGTTTTGAGGAAACTGTTTCCTAACTGTTTATTAGGAAAAAAACCAAACCAAACCAAAAAAGCCTGAACTCAAGTGTTCCAGCATATCTGAAACCTGGAAAAGTTTACCTGAAAGTATATTTGAAAGCCCAAAACCAAAGCTGCATGATGAAGTTTTAAATTAGCATCTTAATCTAAGACAATTCATGCTACTTCTCTGACAAAAACTGTGTCCTGAGGCCACTGACTGACCCCTGTGACCCCTCCTGAGGGCCTGACTGGCCCTGGGCTCTGCTCTCCCTTTGCTGTGTCCGTCCTGGGGATCATCAGGTGCAGCTGGGAGCCTTCTCATCCAGCCCATCCAGCCCATCTAGCCTATCCAGCCTACCCAGCCTCTGAGGTCTCTTCAGGGGGCCCTGAACATCCCCTGTCCTCCCCAGGGCCCTCATGGGTAGCCTGAACCCCCACCCCAAAGCTTCCCATGCCATGTCCCATTTCCAGCTTGGTGTCTCTATATCCGCTGGAATATTCCTTGCAACACCTCCTCCTGAGCTAAGCCCAGGGTTATGAAAAATGGGAGGACACACCTGTCTGGGAGGGGAGGCCAGGTGGCACTAATAAGCCTTAATGGCCCTGATGAGCCTCACTGGGTACTCCCCACCCCCGTGTACCCAGGAAGCCATTTCAGCTCAGCTGTGAGGGGGCCCACGGTTATTGCTACGCTGAGCTGAGCCGAGCCGGCTCGCTCTCACTGCTCCCTGAGAAAAGGGTTTTCAGTGCATGGCTAATAAACACACAGAAGTGGTAAGTGCTGGGATTTATTCTCTCTGATAAACTTCCTGATTTCAGTGCTCCTCGAGTTAGGCTGACTGCAGTGGAACTGATCCTGGTGTCTCCAAAATCCAGAAGCTGATGAATGTTTTTCTATAGACTCCTGGAAGGTATGCTGAAAAGCAGGTTAAGCTTATCAGAAGCTGAACCTTAAAGAGCAAAATCAGGCTGCTTAGGTGACACTCTGTTTTGACGAAATATCCAGAACTATAGGAATGTATCTCTGTTTTTTTAATTTATGTTGGTTATTCAAGTAAAAAATGATAAATATGCACTGGTCTCTGTGAGATCCCTTGTACAATTGGTTAATTGATATTTTCTGTATTTATCCTTGCTTGGGGTAGAGGGAAGGGGTCGAAAGCTTGTTCAGCAATTTGGGAAGCTCAATGTATCCCATATCCCCTTACCAAATATCCTGTGAGCAGGATACCTGTTGTCTGGCCAGGTAATACAGCAAGCTATTGAAACAGACCGTTAGCCATAGAATAGTTACAGATTGGTAACATTGCCGGGGCATACAGAATTTATATTTTCATGTTCAGAAAGGCAACAAAACTTGTGTTTTATAGTAAAGACTTTCACTTACATCCACCAAAAAACTAGCAAGGAGTTATTTCCTAGTAGCTATGCAGTTTTTCTTTTCCTCCTTCTTTGCTTGGGTTTTTTACTCCTCTCTTTTCAATATTAAATCCTTTGCATACTTTCCAAAATTGTATTAAAAATGTTGTATGCTAAATTTGATAGCAAATATAATTCAGAGAATAATCACCAGTAAAGCTGGCATGTAATAAATATTCTTGTGACCTTACTGTGTTGTGAAAAAGGCTGTTTCACCTGGCCTAAGAATTGGTAGTGTTGTCAGTGGGTAAAGTGACTGTTAAATGCTTACAGGTGAGACCTGCGGAATTAGCTAGAGGTCTTAGATTATTTCCCCCAAACACTTAGGCCTATCAGAGGGTAGCAACTCCAAATATGATCATCTTTGGGTAGATTTTACCTTCTCAGTAAAAAGTTCACATATAAATGGTTCTGGATCATTGTGTATATCTCTTTAAGAATATCCAGAGTGATGTAGCACTAGATGCTGTAAAGAAAGACACCTACAGTATTTGGCAGCATATTGTCTAATTTCTGGCTCCATGCTCGTTGAAAGGAATCCAAAAATCAGCAGGCTTTTTTTGTGCACTATGTAGAAAGTGATAGGGGCCTCGAAGGAAAGAAGGGGGAGAAAAATGCTGCTCAATAAGAGAGGAAATACCTAGAGATAGCCAGAGAGACACTAAATACTTTATTTCTGTCTTGGAAATCATTTGATTGTTACATAAGATTTATGCAAGCTACAGAAAATAAAGGGTTTTTTTTGCATCAGAAATGGATAGTTTGCCAGAACTGGAGGGACCACCAAGGTTATCAAATAGATGAGACAGGGCTTTTCACAACAGACCATTTACTTCAAGAGTGAAAGTTCAGCCCCTTGTTTTCAGCACAACTGCTACCCCGTTTTTTTTTTTTTCCACCGTTTGATCTTGACTGACTGATGTCAATTGAACCGAGGAAGATGCTGCTGAAAACATTCATAAAGAGGCAGCAAAATCCTCACAGCAAAAGATTTATGCTGGACGTTGAATCTCGTACGTGAAGATGCTGAGCTTTTCCAGTATGGAGATCTGTTCTGAAAAGCCAATGCCTCCCATAGTTTATGATCCTGGTCTTGACTTTTCTAGGTTCCCTTTTCTCTTCTTGTTTCTGTTGTTAGTTATGAATTAAGAATGATTATACTGCTAAAGGCATGTAATAAAATATACAAAAAATGCTCTGCAATGTGTCTAGTCAACGTTTTTGCAGAATCTTGAGCCTTTGAGATCTTGCAGCTTTGCATCTCAGTCTTCATTAACGTTTTTGCACTTCATTAAAGCAAGACGGGGTGTGAAAATGGAAATGTAGAGCAGGCTGTGGATTACTGTGATTGGTTTTTTTTCCCCTGCTTATCTGCAGATTTCGTTCTCCCAGATTCAGTGTTCCTCACAAGAAAAGAGGAAAGTGATTTCTCTCCTATATAAGCTGTAAATTTCCTTCTGAATAAAAATCTTCTTAAAGATCCTATATGAATAGCATCTCCTCCTGTAACACTTTAACATCATTAACTGCTTCTTTATTTGCAATGTTTTGACTACATTTTGGGTTTGAACTTGACTCTGTAATGTTCAACTATTCTGGCGTATATGGAGACTTCCCACAACAGTAAACTTTCCCTGCATTTAGTATTTGGAAATCTTAGATATTTTTTCCTTTAAAACTGAGCTTCCCACACAGATTGTGAATACGACTACAGGAAACTATTCTCCAGTTGCTCTATAGTTGTTGCTATACATATCTTGTTGGATGGAGCCCTTGATAAAGCAGATTCTACACAAACATCCTAAATGTTAAATAGTCTCTATGTGCATAGTAAGCATTTGAGTTTTGGATTCTGTGGTTCCTTTTGGATGGTCCGTCCACATAAAACCTTTTCTCAATCTGCTTTATGTTTTATCTCTGAATTATTTGGAATACTTTAAAGTATCCCCTGGAAAACCTGTTTCCTCTCATAGTCAATGCATACAAACATTAAGGCTTTCTCTCTATGATTTCTGACTGAGGGGATACATCGGCACATGGCTTTGTTCCAAAATGAATGTATGTTTGTTTAAATCTAAACAGGATCAGATTTAGAAGCAAGAGATTAGAAGAATGAGGTTGCCCTATAATTGAAGGAAGTCAAAGTAATAAAATTTTCATTATCTTTTTTTCTTTCATGGCATTGTCTATACGTAATTTACTGTCAAGGTTGCTGAAATACAGAGATTAAACTATATAGCCTATGTGATGGACCACCTGGCTTTTATAAAGTTTTCCAGAAATAGTTTTAGCTGAATATTGGAGTAATCATTATGTGAAAGTTCCTCTGAAAATGGGAAGTGGCAGCAAACCTGTTTCTAGGTCTTGTTCTTAAAACTAAATCAGCTCTAAGCAGAGACCTAATGTGTTTTTTTTTTTTTCAAGTCATTTAAATGTGATTTATAGCTAAGGTGTAGCTTTTCTAAAGCAACGGTATTTATTTGTCACTTCGACTGTAGAAAGGTAAAATTTTTGCCGATCAAGGCAATCTCCTCTGAGTGCTTATTTCCAGGCATGTCTCTGTAGAGGCAAGGCAGGCAAGACAGCTTTCTCTCCCTTCCCTTCCCTATGCTTCTTAAAAGTAGTTTTCTTTACGTGATTCATTAGTTCTTTTCTGAAAGTAGTAGGAGTTGTTAAATTTTAACCTTGGTCACTCGGATGTCCAGTGCTGTCTCCTAAATGTACTTCAATTACATGGAACTGTCCTGTTCATTCTTGGTAGTTTGTTTACCCTTAGGTGGCACAAGGAAGTGCAAATGCTTCATGTTTCTTTGTTTGCCATCTATTAAGAATAATAACATTTGCCTCCTTACAGGAAACAGATAAACATGGGACACATGTAGTAGTTGTAAACATGTTACAAGATATTTCCATGTTGAACATAGAAAGACTGTGCCTTTAGTTAAAATGTTGCTTTTTGTGCTCTTAGAGAATTGCTTATTCAGTGTTAAGAAGGCAGATCTTTCTGTAATTGTGTAGGTTGTCATACAAAAATAATTACCATCAGTGTAAAATTTTAATTCCTTCATATTGGAGCTCCTTACCAGGAAAATTCACTATATGTGAATTTTGTTATAGTATTATGTTAAGCTACAGTTTACGCTCAGTAAAATGATGCAGAGAACAGGCATTATACCACCCACAGTTTTAATGCCACATAATGAATGACATATTTGTCATGGGGGTGAGGAGGGGAGAGGCCAGTTTTAAAGCACCAAATCCTGATCCCATTAAAACCACTGGGAGTATTGCCATTGACTTTGTTCATTCCAAGATCTGGATTGTGAAGATTGGTAACTATTCAACTATAGAACAATAGAAAAATCATTTTCAAAATTAAAATAAAAACACCACACACACACACATGAAAAAAAAAAAAAACTCCAACAAAACAAAAACCCCAGGAAACCAACAAAAAACTCCAGAACAAACAGAAAAATCGCTCAAAAAACCCTTCAGTGATATCTTCCCATATTTATTCTGTTTCCAAACAGAATATAAATATTTATCACTTCCCAACCCAGAGTCAGAGCTGAAAATATATGTATTCAAAGGCTATCTTGAGATCAATGATCTTGTAATTAAAGTTGGGCAGAAAACAGAACTACCAATCTGATTCTGCAAGCAAGGTGTAGATATCTTTATTTACATAGGTGAAATACTGACTCATCTTCTAAGTTAAGGAAAAGGTAGTATGAAGATTCTCTATGGCCTGTACAGGTGAAAATCAAAGACCCTCCCTAACAAAGGGACTTGAGCTTTAAAAAACCATGAATTTAAACAAATGAGCAGTTCCATAGGTAAAAAATAAGACCAAATATGTTGTTGTAGTGAATTACTGCTCCCAATGCAAATGTTTTGCAAAAATCACTTAATATCTCATTTCCCCCTCTGATTTTATGCCTTTGTTGTTATTTTTCTCTTACCAATTTGCAGTGGACCTAGCCGAGCTCTGTTATGTTGGAAGTAGAGGTAGATTGGTATCAGTTGAAAGAGCTTCGAAAGCAAATACTGAATTAATCGGATTCTGTATGCCCCCTATATGCTTTGGAAAAACAATTATATTAAAGGTTGTAAGAAAGAAAAGAAAAAAAAATTCAAGATAGATTTGAAGGTTACTAGAATGTTTCTGTTCCTCACTATGATTAAAAACTTAGGAGTTTTTTCAATACAAAAATGCCCTGATAGTGACTATAAATTTTGTTCTAATTCAAGATTGGTATGCTGGATGCAGCATCCACTCTGTGGTATGAATTTACCAAACACAAAATGTTTCAAGAACCTTTGTTTTTCCTATTGTACAACTGTTAGGCTGGGAGACCTCTTTTGAACATTTCTATGGTTCCCAAGGTTTCTAAAACTCCTCTAGTTTCTTAGGAAATTTAAATCATGGAAACTTCTAAACTTGAGCTTCCAGATTTATTTGTCTTTTGAAATTTTTCTAAATAATGTGGTAGCTTATTTCAAAGTAAGCTTTCTTCTGGAGAACATAAATGATGACTTTCCAGGCAGCATGGATACAGTGCCTCTGGTGTAATGTTATGTGTTCCCTAATAATTATAAGCAATTGTAAAAAGTTTTGGATTTGTTGTTTTGTTGGGGATTTTGTTTGTTGTTTTTAAGTTTTGCAAAGCTTGTCAAACTTATTACTTGCAGCTACAATATTTTTTGTAGTGTTGTGAGGTGAAGAATATAGCAATTGTTATTGCTATATTATTGCAAAGGCTTTCTCTGTTAAAAATGAAGATTTCATAAACAGACATACTGGTTTGTGTGGAGTAAAAACTAGATGGAATATTTCAATGAAAAGTAAACTCCAGCCCATTAAAAGAATAACAATCTGTTTTATGCAGTTCAGAGCTTGATGATGAAATTTTTAGGGAGGGGAAACAAACATTAATGTTGAAGCCTGTATTAATTCATATGGAATAATTCAGCATAATAAAAGGTATATTTGCTGTAGAATATGTGTAGATGGAATTTTGCTGTACAATACATATAAAAATATGACTTGATTGTGGAGAATCTGATTTTCAGAAAGTTTGGTAGAGATTCTTTTCTAGTATCAAATAATCTTTGCAGTTGGCAGGATGAAAACTGTTTATAGCTTTGTTTACAGGCACAAGTATGCTGTTGTTCCACATATATGTGGATTACATATGTGGAAACGTGAAACAATATAGTGGTTTTGTTTTACCATAAAATTCAGAAATGGTAATGAGTACTAACATGATTACTTATGTCTTATTTATGGTATGATTTAATTTAGGCGTGTGTTCTTTATCATTCTGTTGTTGTTTTGTTGTTGTGGGTTTTTTTATCTTTGATTGTTCTTTTTATACAAACATTAGCTAAATTGGAGTTTCCAATTTAAAAGAAATACAAGAATTAGGGGCATTATATGCATACTGGTTATAAAAATTATTCCAGAGAACTAAGGCGAGCTGAGCAAAATATGCCTGCTTTATCTGAAATCTCACGGCAGGTTAGTCAAAGATCAGTTTTAACATGAAATTACAGTGACCTTGTGAGTTGAATAATTCAGGAAGGGATCTGGAAGGTTCTAGTATTGGCTGAAAAAGTGTGTTGACTGTCAGTTAAGTTTTAAAACCTTTTCTATTTAGATGAGTAAAAAGAGCAAAAAGGGAAACAAGGTGGGTTTTTTAATAAATAAATTATTGTGGCTAAATAATATATTTTTTGCTTCATATGAATAATTGAATAACTGGGTTTGAGCTCAAATGCTTGAGAAAATTAATGTAAAAGGTAATTGTGATCTCAGAAAAATGAAAGTTGTGTTTTGAGTGTGTGTTTTGTGCATATTGGTTCATGTTTTCATTCTGGGACAGTCTAGCAGTGCATGTCATTCATCTACACATCCCTCCTGTGATACAATTAAATAACATTTCTATTTAGCTATGCATTCCTCACTTTGCTGACTTTTCTTGCTTTATTGTTTAACTGCCATAACTTTCTGATTGTCAACTTCCTTTGTGCAGATTTTCAGTTTTCTAAATATGATTCAGGGGCTAACTTTGTACTTATTTTTGGACTAATTTTCCTTTCTGCTATAGGTTTTATGCATGAATTTCAGCAAACTGTTCTTTCATAGTTTTGTCTTTCCTACAACCTCTTTTCATACTATTAAGAGGTGTTTGTGTGTTCTCTTGCATACGTTACTATCAGTTATTCTGTGGTTGGTTCTGTGGCTCTTGTTGCAGCTCCTTCATTTAACCAGTTCTTCTGTAACATTCAAGACCATGTCAGAAAAGCCTTTCCTTCTGTGTACGTTTAACATAGTTGAGCATCACTTGCATCACTTACATCACTTAAAATGCAAAGAAATTATTTTTGGACACAATGCCTGGATACTGCGTGTTTCTGGTTTATATCATCGCAGTAAGCACCGCTATCTTGAAATAGCCAGCCTTCCTTCACTAGTCAATATTCAACAGCTTTTTCCTGGTCACGTGGTCAGTAATACCCTGACTTCTACATTTTCATTCTCATAGCTTTGGGATTTGTAGTTTATGCTCTAGCATAGCTTTCTTCCCATTAGTGAGCCATAACAGTAGATATATATTTAAGAACTGCAATTGTTTTGGTCTTTTTTTCTCAGACTTTTAATTATTTGCATTGTTGAACTACATAATGAAAATAAGAACATTAATGTATTTTCTGTATGTGAACACTGCTTTTCTTTAAGCTTTATGGAAATTTAATGCAACTTCTGGACTTCCACATCCAAATTTTAATGTTGACATTTTTCACTTTCGTTTTGCATGCTGTACTTCAAGTACCCAGAAAGTAGAAAAGGCTAGAGATGTGTTTCAAAAGGAAACAGAAAAGGCTGGTGAAGCTATAAATGTTCATGTGCCACCAGGAATTCCTTTACAGTCAGCAGTATTTATTCCTATTTAGAATGAGGACATCATTAACTTAGTTGGAGACAGTTTTTGACAATGAGAAAACCAAGCTGTTTAGAAATGTAACAGAATAATCATTTGAAGAGATAGAAAATACCTACATCTGCATCTCTTGTCAATAGTGGATTTTTTTTTCTTCTACAGAGTTATAGCAATAGTATACACCATGCGTTCACGACTTTTGTAAAGCCCTCCGAAATCTACAATTGCAAGTAGTGTGTTTCCAAGACACTATTATTTCATCATTATTACCTGTTATTTTCTTTATTCAACGTATAGAACTGCAGGATGTTCAGAACATTCTTTAGCAAAAGTCTAATACAATTTGCTACCATTTTTTCCCATTTCACTTAAAAAACAAAAACAAAAAAACACCAACAAAAACAAACCAGAAAAAACCACCTTAATTTGGTTCCATAGATCTTGCCATACTTCCTTGTATGGTGTTAAATTGTGGAAGTTCGTTTTACAGACTGTGGTGGCTGCTAAATTTTACAGGAGTTCAAGATGTGACTGGGCAAATCGATATGAGGAAAAATTGAAAAAAAATCTGAGCTGGAATTTGTCTGGAGAATGTAATGCTGGAACAGTACCAATACATCCGTTCCTTGCTCTGCTCTTTCTGAGGTACCCACTGTTAAATACTGGGATAGGTGTGTCTCTGACCTCACTCAGTATAGCTTTCCTATGTTATATTATTGATTCATTCTACATCCTTGTCATGTCCATACATCTAGAGAAGTACTGGTGGAACTGCAGCACTGCATTGCTGCTCCCACTGAGTTGTTCTCTGCATACATATATATTTTAATCACCTTCTCAAATACCAGTTATAGAATCATAGAACGGTTTGGGTTGGAAGGAACCTTCAAAGATCATCTAGTCCAACCCCCCTGCCATGGGCAGATGCATCTTTCACTAGATCAGGTTGCTCAAAGCCCCATCCTTCAGTTCTGTTAATTATTTTAGGCTTCATTCTCTGTTGCAATTTTTTTGTCTTATTGAGAAGATACTAGATAAAAATTCAAAAGGAAAGAATGTATTCTTTTTGCTTTGTGATATTCTTCTACATCATCTTATTTACTGCTAGCAACAACCTCTCCAAAAAGGTAAATGAGACTCCCATGAGCGGAGGCTATGATTAGTCATAAGCAAATGTCAGCAGATCTTATGAACTCTATTAGTTGATTCAACTTCTGAACCATTTCCCAACTGTTTGAGGCTTTTATGAAGCCACTGTCATGTATGGCTGAAAATTAGGAAAATAAGAAGGTCTTTTAAAAGATGCAGGGCTGAAAAGAAGAAAAGTTTCATAATCCCACTGAGCTCCATGCAGTTAAAACTGAATTCATGGTGTACATTTGAATGTTAGTATGTCAGTTCCTACAAAGAGATTCATAACATAATTCTCAGTGTCACGATATCTCATTGTTTGCTGTATTATTTTGGGGCAACACAGGATGTACCCTTTGAACACACCTGTGGTGTGAACAGGCAGATAAATAAAGTGGCATGGGACACAGAAAAAGTAATTCAAATCTTTAAACTCAAATTAGTAAGCATGACTTCAGGGGGTTTTTTTAGCTGGTGCAGGAAGAAGATACAGAATCTGAGGGTTTATAGACTGTGTGCCTGCAGGTATCTTTTTTTTTTTTTTTTCCTTATGAGTATTTGGACTTTGTCACTTCTGATGCTTCCTATAGATCTATACCAATATTTGAAGAGAGCAATGAACTACTAGTAGAGCTGGTGCGTAGATAGTGATGAAAGGTGGGGGACTGATCACACATTGCTACAGCAGTAAAGTAATCACATTGAGAACTGTGCTGTCTTGCTGGAGTATTATGGTAACAAGGATGTATATGAGCATTTGCATTTGTAGAACAGCCTCAGATAGAAACTTTAAAGGAAAGAGCATTGAAATGCTACCAAAACTGGGCAACTACCTTTTTACAAGCATTATCTTTTTCAATTCTTAACCACTGGAAGAGAATGGTTATAACCAGAGGCTTCCCCCCAGTTCAACAGGTTCTTGCTTTTATGCAAGATACCTTTTTCTGTCCTTTTTTAAAAGAGCTTATTTCTGCATCTTCCACACAAGCAAATACTGGAAAACGCATTCTTTCCCCAGAAGACCACCTTTCAAATGGCTCAAGATCTTTATTAGGGAAATGCTAACGCTTATTGTCCACTTTTGCTGGATATTTTTCTTCTAGGCACAGACATTACTTTGTGAAGAATATATTTTGAAATCCTAATTTTTTGTTGTTGTTTTATTTTGTTTTTCAGAAAGGAAAACTGTGTTTTTACACTTCTGCTGGTTGATAGGGTGCTCTTAGAATAAAATTCTACAGTCTTTTGCAACTTCCTTTTCTAGGCTGCATAACTTTTTGACCCTTTGTTTTTAAACACCAGACTATTATGTAGAAACTTTCATAAGAGTTGTTTAACATACTGTCAGAATTAATGCTTCCTTCTTATGGAATAAGTGAAATAAAAGAAATAAGGGGAACTAGCATCATTTGTATGATTATGTTTTAGTGCAAGCTAAAGCTATAAGATACACTGGTCAACTGCAATTTGCTTTTTGATGACCAAGTGACTATAATTGGGATTGGTTTTTATTATCATCATTAACATAATAAGACTGTGTGAGTAAAACTTTACTCCTTTAAAGCTGACTTAAAAAAAAAAAATCTCTGCTGTGTTACAGAAAACATGTATTGCTCAGAGTAAATTATCTGGATGAACACATATGGACAAAATGAGAATCAAATCACTCATTTTCTAAGCATCTATTGGGAATAAACTAATTTTAGAGCTTCTAGGCCATTTAGAATTTTTTTCATTGCTTTTTATTTTTTGGTACACTTCTGCTTTCAGGTTTCAGTTATAACCATCAGGATCAAAACAAAGCAAGAGGCTTATCTTTAAGAATATTTTCCTCTTTCAATCAGAAAGACCAAGAAATCTCTTAGGTCTTATTCTTGTCAAGATCCAAGACCTTTTGTATAGAAAATTTGAAGTAATGATCTGAAGTGTTGTATGCTGTTTATATGACTAGAACATCCGGACTAAATTCACCAATGAATCCAAAAGTCATAAGGAACATGAAACTGTCTGGTATATCTTGTATTTCTTCCTGTGTGGCTTGAGGCCAGCAGACCAGTCCTAACATTTAATGGTAAAACTTGCAAGATTTTTCGCACCAGATCATTCTTGCGATCTGTTATGTCTGCAGATCAGGAATGTAGTAATGCATCAAAAGAAATAAGAGTATGCCAAGATTTTTCAAGGTAATTCATACTTTTTCTTTAGTAATGAAAATCTTCTGACAACAGTCAAGCAAAGCAAGTAGCAGGGACTCGGGTACTACACACGGATATACTCAAATTTGATAGACTTCATAAAATTGTATAAATGGACTAAGTAACTGACTACTACTGCATTCCAATATGGGTTTAATTGTGGTACATCCTTTTACACACATTTGTATACTTAAATGTTTTTGTTAATCTTGCTCACACTACCTAAAATTCTCTCTGAAGTCTAAGTGTTTTTTGAGGTGAAAACCAGGAATTTCTTAGGAACATAGAGCAACAGAAGTAGTGTTGAGGGTAGAAAATGAAAGGCTGTATTTGAAAGTGGGGTGGAATAGGAGTAGGAAGGAAGCTGCTGACCTGCATTGGACTGGGCCAGTGTTAGCAGCAGCTTAGGGCCTCTGGTTTTACCAGTCATGCAAAAGATAGCGCCTTCAGCATGTTCTTACCCACTGATGATGCAGTGACATACTGATTTGGTTCAGGGAGAAGGTAATTTTCTTCAGTATTTTCTTGTTCATCTCTACCTGAATGATAAATTGATGAAATCCAAGGACTAGTGATAGGAGATTTTGAGGGCTGCAAACCACACATGTAAATGAACGAATAACTCTTCTGTCTTTGCAATTCATGAATTAGTTTTTTCTACATGCAAAGTTGCTTGGGGATGGGAAACAACATGGCATTTATTAGGTATTTAGAACTTACATTTCCAGAGGCAGAAAATCAGAGTCTGAGTGTGTCTCTCTCCCACTCTCTCTCTTATTCCCTAAAATATAGGCTTTAAAAACAGGTTTATATTAGCTGTGTTGATACAGAAAGGCAGATTGTCTTTTTGTTGCTTATTTGGCCGAGTAGGAAGACACAAGTAATACAGACACTGTCTTTCCCCAAATGTATGAAAATGTAAGACTACGTCCCTAATCCTATACGTCTGTATTGATGGAGAGGGCTAGAAAGAAGCAGCACCATCTACTGACTAAAACACATCATTACCAATCCAAATTAGACCTAGAAACTGCAATGCAATCTGTGTTCTAACCATGTGAACGTGATTACTAGACCTCCCTAATTTATTAGCTAACTAAATAACAATAATAATAGCTTTGGTTATGGGCTCTTATTATTTGATTTATCTTCCTTTTTCTTTTTCTTTTTTTTCCAGTTAGCCTCTTTTGATTTGATACAGATTTAAAAGCTGATCTTGTCAGCTCCCTGCTAATTCAATTGGTGGTGAGGACTTTTAAATATCTACTTGTTAATGTTATGTATAGCTTCTGGGTTAGTGACATTGCTTACTGTATAGGAAGCTGCTGTAGTATTTTACATAAATAAGGTGTTAGGTAGGGTGACAGGTAGAAACCTGAAGCTTCAGATCCTCAAAGGTATTTATGCACCTAATGAATATATTCGAAATAGGGGTTAGATACCTTTGGGGAATTGGCCTTGCACAGGGGAAGTTCTCTTTGGCTTTAATGGAGGGCTTCAGCAACAAGGAGAACAGATTTGGCTAAGCGCTATCCATTCCAAGCCTGTCGTGATTAGTCAATAAAGCTGAATTGTGTAATCTCTGAGAACAGTTTGTTTCCTGTGGAAAGCTTTATTCTTTTGTGTGTCCACAAACACAAGTTGACTCTTGTTGAAAATTTTTTTAAGGATGTTTCTCATTAAAGCATTTTACAATTGTAGAATGTGGTTCTATAGCCCATTGCTACAAGATCTCTACCACAGGACAAAGTCTTGTGATAATTTGGGATTTTCCATTAATACTGGTAAAATTTTCCAGATCCAGGAAGGTAATAAGGATAAGATTGATTTTTCAGGGTAAGACTGATAAGCATCTCATCTAGAATACAAGCATAATATGCTTTAATCCAAGAGGTGACTGAAAAAAATTTTGGCAAAAATACTTTTAGGTCTTGCTTACAAATTACTTGGAACTTTTATCATCTATTACAGGCCTTCTGACCTTCTTTTTGAAGGTCTTGTGTAGGAGATACAAAACACTGTGTTCTGCTTGATGCTCAATTTATATCCTTTAAAAGGTAAAGTAATGAATTATTTATGTTGTTTTATGATGTGGACCGGGAAATTTTTTGTAAGTCTCCCAAATTAATTATCTTTAGCCATAAATTGTCATTCTGGAAATTTTAATCCATATTTTTATCTGCTGCTTAGAAATGTGTCATAACCATTAATTGATATTTTAAAAAGAGCTGAAAATGGTAGTCGAACTGTTTGAAAGAAAGATAAGTTATAAATGGGAATCTGAAATCATGACAATATCAGTTTTGTTCTTGAATGTTAGTCTAATTGACTTTTTAAAATATTCCATTTCCAAACACTGTACCTGAATTGTAATTCTGCTTTCAATATTTTATGGGCAGATTTGTTGAAATGGTTCCCATTGAGTTGCTTAATTAGCTGATTTTATGGGTACAATGTGTTAAGATGTCAAAGTGGGAAAAATTCCAAGTGCAAGTAACTGATATCTGGTTGTTACATCACTAAAATATTTTTATGTATGGTGGATTCCTTTCCCTTTTGTGTAATAGATAACTGTTTATCTCTGTTAAACAGAAAATTTGAGCCTCTGGAGGCTGTCAGGTTCTGCACACAATTCTCTAGCCTGAAATAAAGACTTGCTTTGGAAGCATTGGATTCCTCAAGCTGTAGCATTAGTGGGCTTCATCTCTTCCAACAGATTTGAGGCTGGTAGAAGTATCCCCACTTTACAGTACAGTTAACATCTTAAAATTTGAGAATCCTTTTTGTATTCTGTCAGGTCCTAACTGATTAACTTGGTGAGTTTCCAGAGAGGTAGTATTTCTATTTTTTTGGCCCATTCTAAATTTGAAAAAAGAAAAAATATTAAAAATTAATTCTGAAATCAGATTAAGATCAGATTAAATGAAGTCAGGTCAAATGATGGTAGATATGGCTATAAGGCTGAGGAAAAAAGTGGTAACAAGTTGATACCTGTGATATGCCTAAATATCTTTGTGCTGTGACTGAAATAGAAATATGCAAATATTCTGTCAGAAGTATGTGTGTGCGTGACTTGCCGGTACTTGCTTAAATGTTGTTGTTTTCATACTTCAATATTTTTCTATCCCAGTTCCTCAATTCACAATGGCAATTCTTCTAAGTCAGTCTTAAGGAAGTATCACGTTTTTTCCTGTCCTGAATGTCTGCATCAGAATTTATGGATTTTCAGTACTCTTTGGAGAAGCTTTAATTATCCCTGAAGAAACTTTAATGATGAAGATTATGTCCCCACCCTGCGGCAGGGGCAAAGAACTGTTTTGGTGCTTGTTAAACCTCTTAGAAACTGCAGGCACTAGCACTAATTCTTCATAAAGCACCTTCTGTAACATTTGCCTAAAAATGCAGATGAAGACTACCTGCTACATCCTACTCCACAGATCATTAGCTAAGATTACATTGCATTAGGCCTCCATATTTATTGAGGTCTAGTTGCTGAAACTTTCATTCAGTCTAAGTAGTTTTTTCATTAAAATTTGTTTTGGGGGGTTTGTGGGGTTGTTTGTTTTTTAAATGCAATTAGAATTAGCATATATCTCTAAAGCTGTAAAATCCTCAGGGAATCAAATTTTCAAGCAATTAGAAATTCTTTGATTGTGTTCAATTTTTTGCAAGCTTAAATTTGAGCTTGGCTTTTAATCTCAGAAGTTTAAACAAAATCCAGCATTTGAATGCTTTAGGAACACTTGTGATCTAGAGCTGTACTTTGTCTCTAGAACAAATTATTTGCAAACCCAAATACTGGAAGTTGAAATCCAAACATTTTCCTTGGTTTCTTTGCTCCTTATGCTTTCCTGTTAAAGTGCTAAATAGATTCAGACATTTCTCAAGCAGCAGCCTAGGCTTTGCTGATAGCATTGGGAGATTTAACACACTTTTCAACAGACCAGCCTCCAGCTTTTAGTATGCAAATAAGCTGCTGCCTAGTTCTTGTGTTTTACTGTTTTGGTATAACAATTAAGGAAAAAGTACTTAATCGCCTCCTGAATAAATGCCCTTCCTAGGAATTGGGAAAGTCAGAGAAGTTATGTCTGAAACCAGTAGGCAATTTATGCGAAACACTGAATCCTAAAATCACTGTAGGAGTTTAGGTTCTTCCCTGTTCACTAATCAAAAGAAGAATAGTTAGAAGTTAAATGTAATTAAAGTAGTATTTGTCCCTTGTTATTTCATACATACTTTGACAATCAAAATATAAGTAATACAATTGATGACATGAAGAAATGTTGAACTCTTTGAGTAACAACTCCCCAAAAATATTTTCTTTGAGAATTTTCTCAAAAAGTGGCATAACATTGAAATAATCAATCCAGTGAACTAGAGTTATTACAACTTATTTAAATACCTGACACCTGTATACTTCATTTAAATGTGCATGGGAAATACTGTAGATTTAGGAAGAGTTGACTACTTTTGTTTAGATTGAACTAAGCGACTTGTTCTGCTATTCTCTGATGTAACTAGTAGACTGTAGAACACAAATACTCAATAACTGGAAGTGATTATCAGGTAGAAGATTTGCTACCTATAAGAAATTACATTATTCATATAATAACATTAGTCATTACTAGATATTATGGCAATACTTCAGTGAGTAAAAACTTGTAGAGGTGGGTGAGTCTTCCAACAGCAGACACAGTTCCTCATTTTAAAGTGAAATGTGCCATGTTGTTGAAAATATATACTTTAATTTTAAAATGCCCCTATGTTTATACCTTTAGTCCTTTCCTGACAGTTGGTCAAGTTCTATGGTTCAGTCTGGCAAAAGATTTATCTGAACAAAACTTACAGAATTTAGTATTTTCCCAGTACCAGTGCAGGATCTCATTTATCCAGCTTAAGCTATGTGGTCTGTGGCTCTGTGAGCCGAGCTCTACTTTCCTTAGGATCAATTAAAGAATCCTGTTCCACTATGTCAAAAATTGTGGACAAGGACAACTCTTGTAATGGGGTCAGACTGCATTTATATCTAAGTATTTCAGACAAATGCATGACAAGAAAAAAAAAAGAAGATAAATGGTGTTTTGAGAGAATATAACTCAGTGAGACAAATCTGATAAAATGTTGCTTTAGTGTATATTATAGATGAAATGACTCAACTGATCTTTACATAGGTGAATATATATATATAACGTTTTTAGCTTTATTTCAAATACACAAGACACTTCAATTAGTGTATCCATCTTCCACTTTTAAAAGTGCTTTTTTTTATGTGATACTTGGTTGATATTTTGAGTCCTTAGGTCCATGATCCCAGTTTCTACTTAATGTAAGTATGTGTAAAGTAGGGACAGTATGTGCTATGAGCGAAAACTGGAAATCAATACAGCCTAGCATTATTCAACTTTACAGCCTGTATTAATCTATTGGTCTGGGTTTTATATGAAGCCAGATAGCTGCTTAGACTGTTATCCACTCAGACTTTTAACAATGTTAAGTCTCTTGCAGGTTTGCAGGACTAGTTTCTTTTAAATATTAATCTCGTTTCTAAAAATTGCTGTGAAATACTAGATTTGAATAATTGACACAGAATAGACATTGCCACGACTTTCCTTGTCAACCAAAGCACATAAAATTTTGGAATGAACACTGTAGAATTGTGCACAATTCTGAGTGCCACTGAGTCTCTCTCACATAAGGCAACTTTGGAGCGAGAACAAGCAATTATAAGGGTTTAAAATAAAAAAAAAAAAGCTAATTTCATTAGTGTCTCTGGAATAACTTTTGTTGACTCCAGTAGGAGTAAGAGTGGGCTTTGAAGCTGGAGTGAGCTTGTCTAAAGACTGATCTGTATTCTGAGAACTGAATAACCATTGCTTTTTCCTGATTATTTCTATATTGCCTACCTGTGACTGAAAGTACAAATGCTAAAATGCTGTGCTGTGAAAGGAGTTAATCTTGTAGGTATTATGATCCTGAACAAAAACTAGGATTATTTAAAAGCATATTCACACAAATGGTAGTTAATTTTACAGACTGCAGGGTCAGATGAGCTAGAGAACTGCTCTTTATTGCATCTCTCTCTTTCTCTCCCTTGGCGCCTTTCCATAATGTTATCTATCTATTTAATACATTTTATATTCATAACCTGAATGAGCCAAGTAATGTTCTTCGCCATCTAAATCTGAGCACAGATATCCTTAAACGCCATGCTGCTACTACCATTTCATTGAATGGATTTCTTTGCTGCATGAATCAATGCAAAGGGATTCCTAGTTCTCCCTTTCATGATAAACAGGATGAGACCAAAGTAAAAATACTATGGTGATAATCTGGCAGTTGAGTAGTTTTGCCTTTGATTTAAATGTTCATGCATATAGTTAATACTTGCTGTTGAAGTGGGTTATGATTGTCAAAGTATATTTGGTGATCAGGGAAAAACAAATGACGTTGTTCTCATAACATCATAAAATTACAAATTCTGACGTTGAGAATAAATGCAATTAAAAGTAACAATAAAAGTGCAAAAAAGAATTATTACCATTATAACACCTCATTTATTTAAAATTATGCCCACGATCTTTTGTGGAAATACTTTCTTCTGAGACAAATATATAATGAAATTGTCATAAAGTATTTCTCAACTACTGTGCATAACCTAGCTACTTAATATTATCCCATCCTCCTGTTGAAAGAACTGGAACACAAAGAAATCTAAGTGACTTGTCCATGCTTAAACTGATATCTTGGAAAAGACTAATATTGGGTCCTGGGTAGGGACTTAAAATACCTTTATATAGCCTAAGTAAATATACAGGCAATATGGGCAGTCACTTGGCAAAATTAATAATTTACATAATATTGAACACCTTTATTTGGCCAGATTGAACATTAGATCAAAAGTTAATTCTGATGCCTTGAAATTAAAGTACTGTCTCAAACAAATCTTTTGTTTCTCACACTAAACACGAGCTCCAACAGAGTGAGAGAAAATCCCATCAAGATAGGCAAAAACCTGACTTATCTGAGTATTCCTTTGAGTTGAAGAACTAAAATTTGATTCTCTGCCCAAAAAGAGATCACAGACTTCAACCTGTTGTATCTTATTAGGAGACTCTCTGAAATGAGGTGAATTCTGGAGCTGAAACACTATTTCTAAATGATGTTTTATGAAACTTTTTTTTTTCTCCCTTGGGTGGGGTGGCAAATGAAATTGATGGTTACTTTTTCTAAAGTGACTAATTGACTGAGGCACTTGGGGGTTCAAAACTCAATGAAGGCCAGGGGAGTTAGCATCAAGATTTCATTACTGCCCTAAACAGTGTTGCTTTCAGGATTTTGCAACTTTGCCTGGAAATACAATGTTGTAAATGCAGATTTTGCATAAGTGTTTTTATATGGAGCAAATCCTTATCATCGATATAGAAGTATGAATACTTTCTTCAGTTTTAAAAACAATTTGCATTACTGGCAAAACAACTTGGTGAAGACAATTTTTAACTACATTCATGCTCTTTTGTAAAACTGATGTGTAATAAAGTTTCATAGGAGTACAAAAATAACATATTGTGCTGTATTAGTCAACTGATGATGCCTGTAATCCCCTACCCCCAGACTGGACTGCTTTAACTATGGTAAGTTCCTATATATGCACCATCCAGTTAGCAGGCTGTTGCCATATACACTTAACAATGTTAAACAGAAATATATTTTGATGAAACTGAGATATTCCTAGTATCTGATAATTGTGCAAAGTTTGGGGCATACATGTTCTGTGTTGCTTGAAAGGGAGACAAGTGCTAGCCTTTTTGATTAGGAGCTTTCCTGTGTTAATTCCTTCTGGAATTGTACTGGTTTAAGAATCTGTTGTGATATTGAAGTTGTTTATTATTCTGCATTTTTTCCTTATAACTAGACGTCTTTAATAATGGAAACTTAAGCATCTGATGGGTGGGTGGTTTTGACTGAGGATTTTAAGATTCTGTGTATTTTTGGCACTGAAGTTACCTTGTGGATTTAGCACTGGTTTTGTAGAGGATCCTAAAGTGACAGTGCCTATAAATAATATACAAAGCTATGCATTACAACAGAAGGATAAAAAGTTATGTCCCCAGTTAGTATGCATCATTCTTCTGTTTATCAAATGAAACAATGAGCCATCTAAAAATGTGCAATCATGAAATTAGAGATTGTCTCACAAATGCATATGCATTACTTCTACTTAGCTATCGCCTAATGTACACTTTCCAAAGGATATATTTAGATAATTTTTTTTAAGTCTGATGATAGAGGGTAGACTTTTTTGAATTAATAGATAAGACTCCTCTTAATCTAATGGCAGTTAATATTTCTTCTTGGACTAGAGATGTTTGAGTCTAGTTCAGCTTTCTCTGGCTAGTCAGGCACTGCTTACTGCTGAAGAACTTGTCAGACCATTTAAGAGGATTTGACTTGATGCCTTGATAACTCTCTCTTCCAGGTGCTACGATCATCATAACTCTCTAAGCTTTGACTAGTGCCTCATAATGCTTTTTATGCTCTTCACCCATGTCTTACAAGACTAACTATGCTTGAACAGACCAGTCACTGCTCTCATTAGGTGACAGACCTGGAAACTCCTGCATTCAGCTAACTGTGCAATGCTGTGCAATGGGACAGTTAACCGACTGTTTTGTTTTTGGGTGTCTATCTGAATATTAGGTTGTGTTCAGTCTGTCACAAAGACGAGCAGAGACACCTATTATTTTTGCAAACCAGAAAGAAGATGCCTTTGAAGTGACGGACAGCTCTAAGCCCACGTGTTAGTTTTCCTGGTTACCTCAGCTAGACACAAAGGAGACTTAAAATGCTGAGGAAATCCCTTCTTAGCCTAGCTATGTACAGTACTTTTAGTCTGTAGTTTAGTATAAATAATTTTATTAGTGTCTCTTGCACATACCTTTTGGAACAAAAATGTCTTGTTTCTTCCAAAATTCTGTTGACTTACTGTTTCTACAACATTCAATGTTGTTTTTCACATTTGGTATACATTAAACATTCAGTGTGCACTTCAAGTTCTCTTTGCAATAAGACTAATTGTTTTAAGAACTAATTTATGTAATGTAGCATTTGCCTTATATTGCAATCCAAAATAAAGCTTCATCCACATTTAGCAGAACATGTGTTTTGTGGGAGGGACAATGGCAAAGACCTAAAGAAATACAGACACCTGAACAAGAAGTAAAACAAAGAAACACAATTCATTAATAAAAAACCACTTGGGGCACCAGTTAGTCTAATTCCCTTCTGCTTTAGACAATTGTAATCTCAGAGGAAGATTTCCCTAGCAGCATTTCAGGGGAAGGCTCATATTTTCATTATGAGGAAGTTCTCTTGAAAAATATCCTTAATTAGGTCAGGACTGACTGAGGTTTCTTTAACACAGACTACCAATGTCTTTTTACATTTTTATTATTGTCAATCTGTTTATTGCAATAACCAGTTACATAAAAATTACAAGAATGCTGATAATATACAAGGAGTGATGATTTGGAGACTCATCTCTTACTCCACTAGCTCTACTGAGTCATAGTGTTTTCTGCCCTTTAACTTTCAACTTTTTGGAAAGAAATTATTTTCCTTAGCTTTGGGAGCGGGCAGCAGCATAAGATATCTTTTGTAGCTCAAAAATATGCAATTCTGCAACAGTTGAAACATCAAGAATCTTTTAAAAAGTGAAGATGGAATTTCTACTGGGCTTATTTTTATTCCCAAGACCTATGTCCGCAGACCACTTACATAAATTCAAGTATAATTCTGCATTTGCAAATATAGATGCTTATCACTTTGCAAGTGAAAGGTTTTAAGTCTTCTTCCAGAAAGTAAGGAGTAACCAACAACCAGGAAACTTCAGCCAGAGCAACAGGATGTCTGCCCTTTAAAGGGGCAGTGGTGTTGTCTTATGTCTGCTGTGTGAATGCTTTCACAGATCATTCCTTAGCTTCCACATCTCCACAAACCCAAGCTCCTAAATATACGGTTCCTTAAAATGTCGCCAAGTATGTTTTGCTTTATACAAATGCACTGCCTTTGTGGAGATGACTTAAACTGATAATAGGGGTGTTTTACCTTGCTTCCATTGCCAGACAAGCTTCATGGTCAAACAAATGAAAAACTTATGAAAAAGCTTTAAAATCAGTCTTTAAATTATGAGGCTAGAATGAGATACCCTATATTCATCTGAAGACAGTTTGGCCATAATCTTAGGAATCCTCTCTGGTTGTTCCACTTCCCACCCCTGGGGCATATCCCAGCCAGACATCTGGCGCTCCTAAAGGTGCTCTTTCTCCATACTTTACAGATTAACTGATGGTTTTAATCTATTCTTTCTCTGAGGGGTGTAGCAGCTTTGAGACCACAATGACCTAAAAATTATCACAAAGTAACTCCAATACAAGGGCTCACTCTTTTCTGAGAGACTTTTATCTCCATGCCTCTAATCTCTGGAGCTGGATCTTGTATTTCTTTTGACTCTTTCTGGAGCAAGCTGGGTTTTGGTTACAACAGTGCCTTCCTTTATTTTGTATCTAACTGACCGAAAGGACTATCAGAAACACACAAATACTGCAAATGAGTCCTGGCACTAAATGTTCAGGGCTACTATATTTTGTTTGTTTTAATTGCCTTGCCATTTGTTCCTCCTCTGTTCAATCTACACTTTGCTTTATTTGGCTTTGATGAAGACTTCATAGATCAGTTATAAATATGTTCCATCAAGCTCTTGACCTCTGTGTTACCAGCTTTCTTCAGAAATCACATGAGACTTTAACAGAGAATCACAAGTTACTGCTTAGGGAATGTATTTGCCCAACCCCTAAGGGTTTCTAGTTTTTTCTAGGCTATATTCTGGTGGTTTTGAATTTTTAAATGGTTTATTTGCAACTGCAGTAGTACTACCCTTTGTTAATTAGAATGTTATGTGTTGGTAAAATCATACAGCATGTGACATTTATTTCTGTCTTTAGGGGAAAAAAAAATTGAAATGACAAAAACATTCAAACTATTTCTAAATGCTAAATTTACTGATTTTTTTGGTAATTAAATAAACACTTAGACATTAGTGACCAGCTACTCTGATGTCCTGCACTTGCTGTAGTCATTGCTGATGTCTCTACAAAGGGAATATAAAGTTCTGTTGTATGTTTTCACAAAAGCGTTAAGACTTTGTGGATGTAAAAGTGCATAATTTAGCATCTGTGTCAGATTACACAAAGAAAACACTGAAAAGTGAGATTAGAAAAAAAAAACCACAGCTAGATTCTTAATTCTTTCAGGAGATCCTACTGATGTATTTGCAGCTTTAGGCGCTCAAGTCTTATCCTGTCACCTTTCACAACCATGCTACTGTGGACAGTCCATATAAGAATTTGCTTTCCCTTTTTTTTTTTTTTTTTGTTTGTACCTCCTTAAGTATCATCTGTAATTGAGCTTTGAAAAGCTGTAACTCTTTTTAAATGGAATTTTAAAGGTATTTTTGAACCTCAATTCACTTATGACCACAAACTCCAGGTATACAGATGTGAGTTAGTTTTATTTTACAGTTACTTATTTTTTGATCTGCTATTCCTCTAGAAATTGTGAAGTTCTGATTTTCTCTGAGTCTGGAAAAACTACTTGTATTTGTCTTTTCCTCAGTACATTTTAATAGTTGTAATTCAGCAGCTTATTTTATAAGTGTTTCCTATGTGCCCTCATACGTAGCATAAATTATCTAAATTGCAAGGACTTGTATGTGATCATAAATTCTTGCAATCAGTACAGCAAAGGAATATTTTAAGAAATTTCCACTCCAGGCTGTAATTTTATGTCTAATTTTCTTACAGAAAAGCATTTTTAACTGACCCATTTTGTCTCTAGCTGTCCCCCATGATACAAGATACCTAGCTTTACAAAATGCCTCAGGAGCGATATCTTTGAAAGAAGATTTTTCTAACTGATCCACAATCACTTTTCAAAAATGTAATCCCTCATCAAATATTATTCAAATTTTCCCAGTGCACGATATATTTCTGCTTCAATAACATGTCATCTTTTTAAAGACAGCTTTCCTGTTACAGTGGGAGAGTATGTAAGATGCAGGAGTGTCGTCGTACTTTCAATTGGGGTAGAACAGTCCCAATCAAACAAATCACAGGGTCTTTTTATCAATCTCTTAACTTCCCAATATGTATGAAGAAGCTCAAACGAAGGTATTTTATTTGCACAGTAGACATGGCTCTGACCTTTCATCTGAAATTTGAGGAAAGTAGAACTGAGTGTCTGGAAAGCTAAGTTAGAAAGCATTTTGACTCCCAAAAGGCTCTCCCATAGGATAGCCTTTTGCAGGATGTACGTTAGTTTTTGCTTCAGAGGTTTTTCCAACTTTGTACCTTACTGGGGCTTGGTTATGGATAGACTCCATATATGGTGATGCTTATCCTTTCATGAAATGTCCAGGTACTAAAAAAAAAAGAAAAAAAGTCTTCAAATAAGATAGCTTATTTCATTGGAGGTTTTTCTCTTGATTTCAGTGGCATCAGGTTATGGCCTTGTTAAAAAATATGCTGTTTCCATAGTTGCAAGTTTAAATCGCATTTGATGCCATTACCTTTGTGTACACATCTACAAAAGTATCTTGCTATTTTATTAGACAGTTTCAAATTATTTCTGAGGACAAGCTAAAAAATATCTTCTTTTCCAAATGCTGTATAGTTTTCAAAAGCTCTCACCTGTCTGCCTAGAACTTATATTCTTAAACCAGACTGTACATATTTTTTTCCTTATCAAACAGTAGTGCAATAATATTGCACTAGGCTGGTCGGGATTTAGTTAGTGACAAACTAGCAGAGGTACTTCTGTCTGTGTCATTACATTCCTTAACACTTTTTAAAAAATCTGTTGAAAGTTTTATGGCCTATGCAGTGCATTCTTTGCTATAAAGTTTCATAGGATTGTTCCAGTGATTAAATCACAGTCATAAAAAGCACGTTTGTCAGTAGTTGTATTGTGGCTAATTTTTCATAAATGGGGTCCACTGTGGAACTAAGTGAGAAGTAACATGCTATATTTCACTAAGTGAAAGAACATAAAGACTTCCTTATTAAAAAATACTAAAACTTCACTTTACAGCTTCTAGATTAAAGTCTTAAGTCATTAATAGTGTATGTAAAAAGCACAGGATAATCATGAGATCTTAATAATGGACACGAAAACAGGAATAGATGCGTGTTTATGTATGTCTATGTACTGTTAAAAGATAGCAAATTAAACTCTGCAGTGTGAAAATTACTTTTTTCACACATTTTACTAATAAAATCTTTTAACTGTAGATGTACTTACTCCCTATACTAATATCACAGTTTGTTTAAACCTTTAAGGTAAAAAAGTCAGTTCAGGATCTGCAGGGCCTTCATTCAAATAATTTGGGTATGTGTTATTTTATGAAGTTTATTTTAGTACAAATTTACTTGACTTGTAATTTTGGATTAGATTCCTAACAATTATAAAGACTTTGAAGTGCGGTCTCTACGGTAACTGCTTTAGCCCCACTTCCATTAAGTTTGTTCTGACTAAAATTCTAAAATGAGCAGAACTGATCAGAACCTCTGTTATTTCTAGTCTTACTGCAGTCACGCTGGAAACATTCAGGTGGATCCATTTCTTGCGGGGATTGAGGGGAGTCTGTTCTATACTGAAGTTTCTAAAAAAAATTGCAATGCGCTAATAATATACCATTTTTTAATGAAAAAAAGAAGTCTCTTGTTCTGCAGGTGTCTATTAAAGTGAATGAGGTATAAATTAATAATTAGTATTTTCCACTGTCAGTGCTTTTCAAAAGTTGCTCCACAGTACTTTTACAGAGAACACTTTCCTCATAATTACCAAGTTCCTTCTTACCCCATATGCCTTGCCTGTTGTGCTACAATGATTTCAAATGGCATGTTCATCTTAAACTAAAGCTTCTCAAATTTATTATGTTTGTCTCTGTGCTATGAATTAAATAGATGAAAAAATTTTCATCAGGAAGAAATGTGCTCCAGGTCAGATCGACAAGAACTGCAGGGTACTCTAGTTTTCAAGTTTCTCTCAAAATACTGGAGAATGTTTTTGGCTTCTGATGTTTGTCTAAGTGATGTAATAGAATTTTTTGAGCTGTTTGGGACTAAAAACATTGATTGCCTTTTTACCTAAAATTAGAGAGGACTGAACTTAATGATCAAGTAATTCTCTCTAGTTATATGTCCTTCTCCCGGCACAGCTCATCAAGTTTATGGCTTTGCATTATTCACAGTCTGTGGTATTAATTATTTTTTGTCAAAGAAATGAAGACTGATTTCCTCAAGTATTCCTGAAATTCTTGAGTGCATAGCCAATTTAAAAGCTTAATCAGTCATGTTTTGAGTTTTCTTGTGGGGACTAGAACTTTTCCAAGGGTATGCTACTGTCTCCAAATACCTTTGCATTCCCGTGCTTTTTCCAGCTTACGCATTGCAGTCATCAAGGCTTCATTTCATGTGCTTTTTCTATTTTGGGTTTATGAAAATCATCACAAAACTCCTTTCTATACTATCAGTCTTTTGAGATCACTATGGCCCATATAGCACATTCTGCCGTTCTTACTTGCAGCACCTGGAACTATCCTCTCTGGAGTTCTTTCTCCAAGTGTGATGTCTTTCTCTGTTTAATCGCACTGTCAAATTCTTTCTAACATGCATCTTCATTATAGCCATTTTTTTGGTTCCTTTCTTATGTTTTTTGATTTTATTTATACAATTTTCATAGAATTATAGAATCATAGAATTGTTAAGGTTGGAAAAGACCCTTAGGATCATCAGGTCCAACCGTTAACCTACCACCGCCAAGTCCACCACTAAACCATGTCCTCAAGCACTGCATCTACCCGTCTTTTAAATACCTCCAGGGATGGGGACTCAACCACTTCCCTGGGCAGCCTGTTCCAGTGCCTGACCACTCTTTCAGTAAAGAAGTTTTTCCTAATATCTAACCTAAACTTTCCCTGGTGCAGC
Source organism: Theristicus caerulescens (assembly GCA_020745775.1). NCBI lineage: Eukaryota > Metazoa > Chordata > Aves > Pelecaniformes > Threskiornithidae > Theristicus > Theristicus caerulescens. The sequence goes on from CM036564.1 coordinate 10,035,464, forward strand.
TTGAGGCCATTTCCTCTCGTCCTATTGCTTGTTACTGGGGTGAAGAGACCGACCCCCACCTCTCTACAACCTCCTTTTCAACTCTCCTAGTGCTCTAAAAATATCTTAAAAGACAATAACGATCCCAATTGCATTTGGGAATATCGAGAACGCAACAGGTGTGAATTCTTGCTAGCTCAAATCCCAAAGGCAGCTGAGGTGAAGAAATATCTCATTTCCAAACTCTAGCTGTGCTCAGGTCTAGGTGCAGAGTCCATGATCTTTGTGAGGGTTTGTTTAGCCTTGACAAGACTGATGCAATGTCTGGGCTTGTCATGGGACTCAATTAAGAGTGCCTATACAGGAGCCTTTAAAAAGCCCTGCCAAGCAAGGGTATCTAGGAAGGCAATTGTGATGGTGGAAATCTAAACTTCCCAGAAGTCCTATTTTGGACAAACAAGATTTTCATTGAATCTAGACTGTTACAAACATGCCTGTATTATTGATTTCATTATGATTACAAGAACTTCCCAGTCCATTGGAGTCATGTTTAGGAATCAAAGAAAAAATTAAAAAGTATAATTTGGCTTAAATTTTATAGTGCCATAATAGTATTTCTATAAAAGCTATTCCTAAGACTGTGTTAACAAAAAAAAATTGGTTTTGAACATAGTTCCTAACAGTAGCCAAAGTAGCATAGCAGGGTCAATTAGCTACGTGTGTGTGTGTGTATATATATTTATTTATTTGTTTGCTTTAGGAAGAGAGGAAGCTTTAGAGTCATGGACAGGTTAATATTTGCATTTCCATTACGTACCAAGTAGCAATACCTCTGACTGATAGTTGTGGAATTACATGACAGCCCCATTAAAAAACAAAAACAAAATAAAACAAAAAACAACCCACAAAACCAAACAAAAAAAACCCCAAACCAATGCTGTACAGTATTGTCTTCCTGTCACACTAAAATATTGGGGTACGTATCTTTCATGGATTCTTACAAATGCTCTAATCATTATATACAGTTATTCTGGACTGAAAGAAATATATTCATGTTAGGAGGGCAAAAGACACTTTAGCTCTGTGTTATGGGGATACAAGCAATATAAGTTGAAAAAATAATGAATTTCTCAATGTTTGTCCCCACCCAAAACAAATCAAAAAGTATGAATGCTACCTACAGTGTCAGGTTTTGTATTACAATTGATATATATATATAATCAAATTTCTTTTTTTACGTTGTGTTAGCAGAAGAGTGACTAATATGGTACTTCATCAGTTGTCTAAGAATTAATGGATGTAAATAATTACCATAATTATCTAAACTCCAGTAACTTTCTTTATTCACTTTCTCTGTACCTTGATACAGCTTGGACTGTGATATATGTCAGAAAATATTATTTAATCAGTTAAAAAACACTAATACTGCCTGTCTTTTGTTTTAGTTGTCTCAAGAATTTTGGTGCTTTTCCCTGTGTGACTTTGGGAATGCTACACATAAACTAAAGGCCTTTGTTAACTTGCAGTTGATATTGCAAGTAATTTTTAACAATACTGAATAATGTAGGTTTAAAAGAAGTATGTTCTACTAACAGCAGAAACTTTTTGTTGTGGACATAGAAAAAAGGTATTGGTATAAAATCAATATTTTTGGACACTTGTGATCTACACTTGATTTTTGTATTTGGCAGTGCAAAGTAATGATGAAAAATCATAATGAGTTAAGGGGATGGTCAAATATGGTATTACATGATATTTTGCTTTGGACAGGAGAAGGCAGGACACTTGGTAGTTCAAGAAATCCATTCCGCTTCATTGCTCCTGTGATTCAATTTAAATTAAGAAAAAAAAAAGACACACACAGACACACATATTTCATAAATATATTGGATTCTAGGCTTTTTGAGGGTGGGGTTAGTCGTGTACATATTTCGGTGTCTAGAATTTCTCTTCATAATTCTTCTGATTCATCTCGAAATATTGCAAATGAATCTTTGGCATTTTACAGAACTGAAGTCTGGAAGCTGTCAGACTTCATTGTCTGCTCAGGCAAAAGAAGTGACCTGTGAAACTGATACTAAAAAAATACTAATTTGTTGGCAAATTGCCAGCCATCATTGTGCTTGTAGTTACTAATGGATCGCGTCTCAATGAAAGTAACTCTCTCTCCCAGTACACCAGGTGAACCTCTTTGGGGAGATCTATAAAGGTCAAGACACCCAGCTGCTATTTCCAAACATGTCCCAGAAAACAGTCCCTCTGGCTTTAATACTTCTGTTCTTATCCTCAAGGTAAGCTTGCAAAATACTTTCCAAAGTTGAGCCTGCAAACTCAATGTAGCATAATACGAGACACCAAAACACTGGAGCTCAGTAGAGACATTCGTTTATGGCACACACTGGTATTCCTCTCCCACACTAACTTCTGTTTATTCTGTAGGCTATAAAATAACTCTCTCTTTTTCATCTACTTATCACCCTCCTCCCCTCTTTCTGACACCTTCCTCCTTCTCTCCCTTTAACATTCTCTTTACTTCATAGGTACCAATTACCTTTCTTCACAGAGATAGTCTAATGAATGTGTAGCTAACTAAACTCTGAGAAATTGTTGTGAACACGCATTTAGCTTTGTAAAACAGCTCTCTTTCAGACCTGCAGAAGGGCTGGTGTGTTTGAAAGCTTGTCCATTTTTTTTCAGCTATACCAGCTGGTCTGGGAAAAGATACTTCCTCCTCCCACAAACCCTGTTTTGCTTTACCAGCTTGCAATTTTAGCCTCATATGCTGATGACAATGAAAATAAAAATGATGTGTCCACAGAACTTGCAATGAAGTACCTCAGTAGCATAGTAACTTTGCCTAGTTGATCTTCCATCTGTTTACCAAGCAAGAAATATTAACTTTTAACATGTAATTTTTTTCCATTTGTATGAATATACATATTTGAAAGTTTTTCATATATTTATTTTTTACTTGTTTGCTGTCAGGTAGTTTAGATTCCTTTCTAAATTGCAGCCACAAAACTTCCTTTGATATGAAAAAGAAATGGGTCTGTAAATCTTTGAAATACTTCCCAAAGCTCCTTTAATATTTGAACTGGAAATCTGAGATTTAAGAAACTTCATTGGAGAACTATTATTTTTTTTTTTCCTGATATCCCCAGCTGCATAATCTCTCTGCAGAGATTCTCTGGATAGTGACTACCTGTTCTTCATCTGCACTCCTAGTGACCCACATGTATATCTAACAATACTTGATGTAACTGTGAATTGCACAAATACACTGAAAGAAAACTCTCTAAAAGTCTTTCAGTGCCCAAAAACTGCTTTGAAACCATGTTCTAATACTTGTAGAGTTTTAACCATTGCATGGAGTAATAATACATAGGTATTAGCTATACTTAGGTTATATTTTCTTACCTATAGATCTCAGTGCTTTACAAAGATATTCTGCTGTCCTGTCTGATAAGGAACTAAGCTACAGAGAGACATGGTGAGCTCAGGTTCAGCCCAGCTCTTCAGTGACAGAATGACTTCTGAAATGCAAGTCTCTTTTTAGTCCTGCACTCGCAACCTGTCCATGCTCTCTGCTCAGTAGTATGGTGGTGATGTCAGATGAATGCACACCCCCCCCCCCAACTTAGAATTCATTGTACTTCCAAATATTTAATTTGCATTGGGTTGAAGATTTAAGTATCTGATTTAGATTCCCAGGGACAATGGGTCTTGTAATGGAAGTGCCAACAGTCTGTAGACTACAGAAGTGCTGCAATTGACAGTCTGAGGTTCAAATAAACCTTGCATCTAAAGATATACGAAAAAAAGATGCATCAGTCCAACATGTTACAGTAAATATTTTTTTAAAAGGAAGAAGGGCTACTAAATTCAACAGGAGAATATAGGCAAAATAAATTCATAACATGTAGCAGGAGGTTGTTGTAAAAAGCTTGCTTTGTGAGATGATTCTATTTTGCAGACATCAGTGTGCTTGAATCATAGTCCCAGTTTGCAAATGTGTCAGTGAGTTCACTGATGGCATCACATTATGTTTTCTTCTGTCTTGATTTCATGGTCAGTGCCAGAAATCCCAAAGAATTTTTCATCCTCCCCCTATGTTTGGTTGGGGTTTGTTGTTGGGTTTGGGTTTGTTTTTTTGTGTTTTTTTTTTTTTTTTCTTTCTTTCTTTCTTTGAAGCTGATGTAATTCTTGGGTTTGGGTCTTTTGTGTTGATGGGATGTGTTACTTCACAAGGAGCATTTTTCCACATTTAAGATTTAATTGCTACTGTAATCTGGGCAAGTATCTATGTAATTAAGTCCTATTCTTATCAGAGTTGATTGAAGCTTTAATTACTTACTATATTGGTATAAAAATGCTTTTTTAAAAAAAGAGGCTGGATTGGTTAAATAAATTTTAGGCATATATAGAGCTTGGTGAATGTTTTTATAAATGATTTGTCCAGGTATGAACCAATCATTTTCTTTAACTGCATAAGTTGTCTTTCATATGCTTCCTGGAAAAACGTCCAGCCTAGGAATCACTTTAAAAAGTTCTTCTGCATGCAAAATTGAATTTATATTAATGTTTGCCCTGAACTTTTATCCTGGTCATTCTTGAAAGCTCCTTACATTTCAGAGTTCAGCTACTGGAAAAAACAGGAGCTTTGTCATGTTATCACGTGTCTTAGAGGAATAAAAATGCAGGGTGAGCAAGTTAATGCAATAGCCAATCTACAGGTGTTGAGCAATTCAAGAATGAAGATATGGTGATAAGAAAATGTTGAATAGCTAACTCTAAATAGCAAAGATGCTGAAAAGCTGAATTCAGTTTAATTATTGTTCATTAGTATTTTAGCCAGATTTTGTCATTAGAGGCACTGAGGTCAAGGCTGAGGCAGGAGAACCACCAAACATGTAAAATCAGTGAGAGGTGACTAAATAAATTACCAAGATGCTGAATTTTGGGTTGGGATTAAAGTTTTAAATTAACACAAAGCCTTGCAGGCTTATTGTTCAGTGGTTTAGTTTGGAAGGAGCATAGATGAACATACTTAGGTTTTTTTTTTTGGTGGGGTTGTTTTTGTTTGTTTGTTTGTGTTTTTTTAGAGCTGAACTTTTACTCTGTGGTAAAATGTCCCAGCCAAGGTGACCATGGACACGGTGGTGGGTGGGACCACGGCAAGACAGCAGTGGTGGGCACCTGTGTGAGGTACAGCATGGGGCGGGTGGCACAAGCACTAGAGGGGAGCACCAGGGAACACATCCCCTCCTCCCCTGCCATGGAAATTGGGAAGTTCCCAAAGGCAGGAACTGATGAGGTAGGCAGGTGTAGTTGGAGGAGATGTGACCTAGAAATTGCTGGTGCTCCAGGTTTGCAGCAATGAATTTCCTTAGGGGTAAATGAAGCCTAATGCTGGGCTTGGAGAAACTGGTTCTGTTTAATCTGCTCTTGGGAGTTTTCAGGGATTCCCAAGATAGCTCTTGCTGTGTGGGATAAAGGGAGAGATTTTTTTTTAAGAACATATTTACGCTCCGGTATTGGAAGGAATCCTGAGTTTAAATATTCCAAGAAATCTAGGGCTTTCCTTAGCAAACCTCCTCCCCAAAATAGACTGAGTGTGGAAGATGAGTTTCTGTCAACATTTGATCTTGAAAGATCCATTCAAGTTTAAATCCCATTCTGTCTGTGTTACCCAGGGAGCTGGCAAGACTTTTCTAGATCTTTTGCAGCTTCTGTGCTGTTTCAAATACACATCTTCTCCCATGGATTTCCAGCTTCATTCAGTTTTTGCCCCAGTTAAGCCCAAAAGGAACCTTAACAGAGCTGCTCTCTCTCCTTCTGTTTCTCTCAACATTGCATATTTCTCTAATAATATGTATAATGCTATTCTCCTCATGTCAGGAACCAAGTATTTCTATAAAATGTATTTGAGATGAGAAAACTCTGTTTTGTCAGTGTAAAAATATGCTGAAGACATGCATGACTAAACAGGCAAATGTAATTGAGCTGGGAAGTTTAATATTGGAGACGTATTGTATTGACTGGCAGTAGTATAAATGGTGAACAGACCTCTGCAAACATTTCCTGTCATTACTCTTCACTTCTTAGATTCCTAAGAGAAAGTAAGTTGAGAACAGTGCTACAGAGCCACAAGAAATCATCTTAAGTGTTTCCCAAGCCCTTTCCTTTGTGTAATAGGACAACAGATATCTCCAGATCTTTCTCTAAAAAGGCTTCACAGACAGCATGGACCAATCGGTATTAGAAAAATGCTATTCTTACTGTAGATAAAGGGGAATTTTAGTAGCAATGGAGTTGTTGTACCACCTAAATCAACAGAAGTAGTTTCTATCTTGTTTACGAAAAAATGACTGTGACGGCTGGGGGGGGGGGGTGGGAAAGGAGATAGAAATGCAAATTAGACTGAGAGCTAGATCTATAGTAAGACATAAAGGTGTAAAAATGGGATAGGCATATTTGAAAGTCCAATCCTCAAATTCCCTGATTACCTTCCCAGTCACCAAAGGTTTTATTGCAGATTGTTTTGCAGTGTTGTTTGCCAGTCATCCGATGCACCCTTCCTGTGCCCAAACAGCAGTATCCTCTGTCTTGGCAGTGATGAGCAACTAAACATCTAGCTCATGAGGAAAAGATCTTTTGGGGAATTTCCTCAGCCGATGTCTCTTAACTTGGTAGTGGTATTCAGAATGCACTTACCGCAAACTTCCAATGTTAGGTGATCACCTGAACAGCTATTGATCCCAATACAATTACCGTCTTCTGAGGAAGAAAAGGCACCCTAGATCTCGGTCTCCAGAAAATGCATCCTAACTGATAGAGCACCCTCACTTTCCTTTCTCTCTGGCTATTCGTTTGAGCTTCAGCTCAACTTTAGAAGTCTAACGTTTCCATGAGGAACTGAGGGTGCTTCTAGAAGACTTAAAGCTTCATGGTTAGAAGCTTCCTGAGAAGTGAGAGATGAGGATTTGAACACCTGAAAACCAAGCAAGGAATTGAAAACCATGTCTCTCTGACATCCTAAATTAATACTTTAATCACCAGCTCTTGTGTAAAATAGTAGGTATCATTCTTGCCAGTCATCTTATGAGAGAGGTGTATTCCCCTGTTATTATTACTACATTTATTTATATAATATAATAAAGCTGGGCTTAAGTATCCAGCTCCCGGGTTTGGGAAGGTGAGTCCTACAGCCCAATAGTTATCAAGCACCTGATGGCCATGAGATTTAGGGCACCTGTTGCCTGATGTTTCTTATTGGCTAGTTTAGTTGGCCTCCGCTTTGCGAACTGACTCTTCTAAGGGGTCTAATAATCTTTACAATCAGTTTAGACATTTACCTGAGGCACTGGTTTACTTTGAGGGCTAGGGGCCTTAAAATCAGGTGTTGCATAGCCAAGTGTTGCATAGCACATGTCGCCTTGTAGATAATTCCCAAGACTTCAAATAGCTATTTGAAATCATAGAAGCAGAAGGAAAGAAAAATTTTAAAATGCCACCTACAATACCTTCTGATCAATGCAGGGATATTCTGCAGTGGTTAGTGCAGTCTTCTAAAATGCCATTTGAAAATGAGCTCCTTATGAGAAAAGCAAAAAGTAAAAAGACTGCAGGTTTTGTGACATGCTTTTGTTTCTTAGGAAAGCCCGCTTTGTGGGGGCAAGGGGGAGGGTAGAGAGTTTCCTTCAACCATTACAGCTTCATCAAATGCAATATTACCCCAGTAATGATTGTTATGCCTAATAGTCATGGACAGCAACTTTATTCATCCCAGCAAGTACACAAAGAAAAACAGCACTGCAGTCTCTAAGATACGAAGCTTTCCCTGTTAAATTTGTCATGGATGGTTGGATTCATCAGTTTGTGTGCGTCTTTGACTGATACGTCATGCTGGATGCTTTAGGCAAACACACACTAATTAGCAGAACAAATAGAAAACCCTGAGGATGCTCATGCTTAATGACGTTGCCCATATTCTAAACCATTTCTACGACAAATTACTCATTTCATGGCTGTAGGCAGTGCAAGTTAATTTATCTGTATCAGTTGCTAAGTTGAAGCATTCACTTTTAACAAGACACGCTGTATTATACCTTTCTAGGAAACTTTCCAACATTTTAGCTTTTACACAAAAAAGAAACTAGAAGTAACAGGCCAGGCCAATTCAGGGCTAAAAAAGTAAGAGATATAGGATCTATTGTAAGTTTAAAGAGTCAATAGATGCTGATGAATTAGTTAACTTTTAATTGGTTTGGTATCATATAAAAACCAAAAAATTGTGAAGAGGATTTGAAATGAAGCCCTCGGAGGAGCATTGAGTTAGAACCCAGAACTCTGGCTCAGAACAAAGGCGGATTGTGCAGAAGCGTGTGTGGTTCCTGCCGTGAATGCTTCAGTCAGGTAATTGCTTTTCAATCAATCTCAGCAAAAGAAATGAGGAGTCAAGTATGGAGAATGAAGCAAATTCACAGGCATCTTACACCAGTATGGTTATAGTTGTCTTGTCATTTTCAGTTGCGTATTGGTTTGCTTTTCTTCACTGATACATTTGACTGAAGAACCTGGATAAAGTGAACCTTGTTCTCATAAAATGAATGAGCTGAACATAGTGGTCAGATGATACCCAAGAGCCTATGACACTGCTGAACTGTAGTCACTTAATTACATAAATGAACATGGGTCCTCAGAAGCATGCAGCTAAATATCCTGCATAACCAAGCTGACTCAAAGCTTCAGCAGCAAAAGCAGACTGAATATTTTTTTGTCCTAAAGACGATGGGTCAAGTTGCCTTCATACTGGCAGGTTGGATGGGAGGGGAACAGTGAAGGGAGAGGATTGAGTGGTGGCAGATGACCTGGCAGATTACACTAGAAAATCAGGATTGCTCTTTCTGCCTCGTTCAGCAGGATGAGAGGAACAGAAAAAGCAACTTGTGCTTTTATCCTGTCATAGTCGAACCGTTCTCTCAGCTGTGGAAGTCTCTACAGTCGGCCTGGCTCTCCAGGTAGTCTGGAAGAAGCAATGTAGATGATACTGTGGCCACTTTTGCAGGTGCCTAAGCAGGCATGTGCCTAAGACTTTCATGCTACTGTTCAGTGCAGTTACAACAGCTTTGACTGCCACCTATTCAGAAGCATGTGGATGGATGTTGTCAATAACTCTGTATTTGCAATAAAAGCTAAAATCTCATCCAATTCATCTTTACTTAAAATATATTTTGAGGCTGTGCTGGTTTACGTTCTTTATGAACATATAACATAAAGACTAAAATATAGACAAACTTACAGTAGCAAAACTCTTCGCAAGTAACCTTCCAGAAAGTAAAATCAGCATCCTCACAGACACCTTGATGAATAAACACCTTTATCTGGCACACAACACTAGGTTGCTGCTAAACAACTTCCAAAGGTCAGTTTGGAACTTAAAAATTTATGAATCTGATACTAGCAAATGCCTTAGTATGTACTGGGAGGGTTTGAAGCCGTTTGCTATTTCCCATTCTTCCTTGAAGTTGTGCTTAAATGTAGTCGTATTCATCAATCTGCTACAGTTTTCTCCCAGAGAAACTGGTTAGAAAGGGTTTTGTGCCCTCTTGTACATCTAGCATCCTGAAAGTATTCAGGTCCTGATTGAGGACATCCCTTTCTGACTTTCCCCTCCACTTAGAAAGCAGTGGAGGGAGGGAGAGAGAGAAGAGCAGCATCTGGGGATCAGAAGACTGGAGTTAGGGACCCCAGGGGTCTAGGTTCACTTTTTTTCCACTGCTGTAAACTTCTTTTGTGGATTTAGAGAAGTCATTCAGTGTCATTGTGCCTCAGTGTGCCTTGTATAAAGGCAAAATAATGAGACCTGCTCTCTCCTTGCTTTCTCCTTTTTTCATCTGTTTGGATTTTTCCAAGTGTCGGAGCAGACCTCCCATGTTCACTTAGGTAGACTGTGTTCATAGCTGGTGTGTGTGCATGTACACTTGCATAGCCTGCAACTCTGATATGCATGGTTGCAGGTTGATGTAGAAATGAATCTTGTGTTTCTGGTACATCCATGTCTCTGCATCTCTCCTCTGTGGTACGAGATGCTTACACCGGAGAAGCTGCAGCCGATGCTCCTTGCTTGTCAAGTGTGCAGAGAGGAAGCGCTTGTCTTGGTCCATCTGTGCTGATTTAGTTGATAATGTTTACCATGTCTGTTGGTTTGGAGAAAGATAGGGGGTGGTGGGGTGTCGGGAAATTCTTTGAACCTTGTTATCCCTACGGTAACTATAGACTTTGGCAGGAATGCGGGTGATTAATTTCAGGTCTGTGGGCTCAGCCCAAGCGGCAGCAGCTCTCCCCGCCGCTGCGCTGGATGTCTAGGAGACAGCAGCGTCCCCCGTGCTCCGCTCTTTCACCGAACCCTGTGAATTCAGCTCGGCTAAATAAACACCACCGAGCTGCTAATCACACGCTCTGAAACAAAACAGCACTTCACTTCGGGATCTGGGCAAGATCAGACTTCCCTCCCTCCCTCTCTCCCCTCCCCTCCCTCTCTGCCCCCTCCCTGCTTTTCCCCTCCCTCTCCCCGGCAGCCGCTCAGCCGGTCCCTCCGACCCGGCAGCCTCATGCTGGGGGCCGCCGCCGGCCGGGGCTGACCGAGGCCGCCCTGCCCGCGCTGCCCTGCCCGCCCCCGGCCCGCCACCCCTCGCCGCCGGGCTCCCGGCCACCGCCGCCGCCCCGACGATAAAAAGTTGTGCGGAGCGCCGAGGATGGGAGCGCATCTGCAGCCTCTAGCCCTGCGGCTCCTGGCGTTGACTTTCCCCTTGGTGGCGAAGGGTTTTTCTGACGAAACCTTGGAGAAAGCCGCGAAATCCGAGGGATATTGCAGTCGGATCCTGCGAGCCCAAGGCACCCGGAGGGAAGGGTATAATGAATTTAGCCTCAGGGTGGAGGGCGATCCAGAATTTTACAAGCCTGGAAACAGTTATCGGGGTAAGTTGGCCATCCTCTACTTCCCATACTAATGATAATGGTTAGGACAAGTGTCTCTGAAACTATAACGTGTCTCTGCCTGTCATCTCGGTCTCCCTTTTGGCGTTTGTGTGTGTGACTGTGTGGGTTAAGACAGGGTAATATACTCCCACGCATTACTTTATTGGGCACGCTTTCATGACATACGAGAGGGAGTTGGATTTCACAGTATCGCTTTACTCCCAAACATTAACTCAGTATTAAGAGGAATTTCCTTTCTTTTATGAATCCTCTCTACTGGCTCAGCGCTAGCACAAGATCGCAAGTTGATGTGATACAAAACACACACTCTTCCCCCATTTACCTACTTTCTATCCCTTGAAATATAACACAGTGAATAGGAGAAGCTTTAACATTCAGCAGGAAGGAGAGGAAACTTGGAGGTAATTGTTCTTGCCCTGAAATATGAATGTTAATATAATGAGTTAGCATATGGGCAAACAGTGATGCAGCACACTGCCAACTTCCCACATTTTCCGCTTATGTTTATCCCACCCCCCTTTTTTTCTGGGGAAATGAACAGATGGTTCAAGCAGGAAAGAGGCAGAGACAGTGGTAATGACCACTGTAAATAAGAGAGAGAGGCATTCGTTCTCTGCTGAGCATTTCACATACAATCCTTGAAATGAACTTCCAAAGCACATTTCGGCATATTTTTCTAATTAATAGGCAAAAGCTGGTTTTGGTCACTTTTCCTGCCTCACTATATAATGCCTTTGGAAACAAACATTCTTGGAGTATACTGTTAACTTTGTATTTTAAAAGCACTTTGAAAAGAATTTGGGCATTTTTAGGTACTAAAGTACTCTATAGGCATCACTTTGGAAAACAAATTTTGAGAGTTTCTTCGAAGTGTTTCTCCTGACCTTCCTTAGATTCAGTATAGAGAGCAATGTTTTCCCATTGCATGAACATGGGAACCTTTAGTATAGGTAGGGAGAAAAGTGTGCACATAGCATAATCATCGTGTTCTCTTAAAGGCTGAAAAATACATCTGCAGCAGTGATTAACCTGTTTTGAGCATCAGCCTGTAACTTTACATGATTTTTGATTCATTTTTTTCCTCAAGAATTGATTTATTTTAATGTGTTGTGAGGAAATGCACATTTCCCACAAATTGGTTAACTATTCCAGACGTGAGGATTAGTGCCTTGAGTCTGAAAGATTTCGTGTTGCATGCCAGTTTGATATGTCTGCTAAGCAGGATAAAGATATGCGTCAAGTTCTTTGACAGTGGCAAATGTGAATGTTCTTAAAAAGTTTTGGAATTTACTTCTGTAAAAGCATTATTGACTATTTTCAGTCATCTACCAAAGAAGTTTCTATTGCATGGAAATGTAGGGGGAAAGAAACTCCCAGATGAATTAGCAGAACTAATTTTCTGGAGATATTAGGTCTTGGCTTTAGGAACTCAATTAATAAAATCACATTAGTATATTGTAGCTTCTTGTAAGTGAGAAAATTACAGCTAACAGTAAAAAGTAGACCAAAATCTGTGCCCAAGTTTTTTGTGTTTGATTGACGTATTCAGGTGGCACATAAATTAACTTAGATAGTCCTTTAAGGACACTTTCTGAATAGCTGGAAGAACATAAGTAAATGTTACGGTTACATATACGTTATCTATGGCAATAGTTAAAACTAACAGCATTACGGAAAGTTTCAAGAGCTCATTTTCAAAGGAAATTCTGCAGTACAACTGGAATTTTATTACTGTTTTATACAAAGGGTAGAAAATCCAACTAATGATAAAAAATGCGGGATTATGGCAGGTCTGTGGGGCTTTTTAATCTGTAAATTACTAGATGTACAACACTGCAGGAGACTTGCGCAACCTCTGTTGCGCTGGAGCCAAATGTGCTTGTTTCCATGGCCCCTGTTTGATTTAATGCAGTCTGGATCCTTGGCACATTCCCTAGCAGGCTCCTGGAATAAACTAGTATTTGTGAAAGGTGGATAACACAGGAATTAACTGTACATACAAATGCTGTACTCCACCAAATTGACAATGTAAAGACATCCATTTACGTTCATGACTCTCCTGGTCATTGGTTGATGTGACACCCACGTAAGACCCTCAAGCTGCAATGACCGGAGAAAACATTGTAGCACTCTTGCAGCGTGGGAATCAGAAGACCACAATTCACAACTGCCATTTGTCTTTGGGAAAATTTGTATGGCTTTCCTACAGTTACTCACCTTTAAATCAACCAGGATCTGTTTGCCCTAAGGGGAAATCCTGGGTGGATCTGTGTATGGAAGCCATGGTTTTCCACCTCTCTGGAGCTGTGATAGAGGAAAATGGCCCTGAGTACTGAATAACCTCTTTGAATGGGTATGCACCTCCTCTGGTCTGCAAACACTGGCAGCAGTAAATAAGGACACTTTCTCCTGTTTCAGACAATTAAAAATGAGGTAGCAGCAGGGCTGAGGAGCCATCCTCCTTTCTTCCCTAATATCTAGCAAAGCAACAATGGCTATGGGCTCCTTGGTGTCCCACAGGGGAGGTGACATGACTGATTTCTAACATCTTATTTGGGACTCTTGATGCTGTAGCCTACGAGTAGCCTTCATCTGCCTGGTCTTTCAGGCTGTGATATTGTTGCTTCTCCCCTCATGGAGCAGGCAGCTGAATGCATGTGGTGGGCAGGTCTTCCTGTAGTACCAGGTTTGTGGGCACACCATCCTGGGGTTGAGGTCCTCTTCTGCCTGCTGGTTAACTTAGACCTTGATGTAGCTGCTCTTTCTTCCACTGAAGGTCAAAGTTCCCATTACATTCAAAGGGCACAAATGAGCCTTAAGTTTAGATGGTGTTACAGGGTAATGATCCTTGAAAGTAATCGGTCCTGGCTTTATTGATCTGTAGATGTAGATTAATGATTGCATGAGATTTCCATGAAAAATTGCATGTTTCATCCTATTAAAAATATAAATGAAAGTGCTTCTAAAAAAAGGCAGTCGTATCTCCATTTCATGTGCTAACATGCAATGTACATAGTTTCCTCCATTATTTTCTGAAATTGTTATTCTGATGAAGAAAATGAGGATTTGGCTAGTATAGTCCTTAGATATACTTTCTATGTAGATGCTGTTTCTGTTTTTGACAGAATTTCCACTTGCAGGTCTGTTCACCTTCTCAATTTTCAAGGACAAGCCCAGCTAACGTTACACACTCCGTTGCATTAGTTTGAGGACTTCTAGGGAACGTTGAATCTTTTTCTTTCTATTTCTTTCTTCCCTCCAACATGCAAACACTCTTTTCTATACTTTACAAATAAACCCTCATTCTGTAAATATTTTAGCGATTCTCATGTTTCACAAGTTATGGATAAAAGTGGATAATAAAAGTGTATTTGTTGGTACTTGTGCAATGTGTACAACACAGGATGTGCATTAGCGTAGGATGTGGCAAGTCAGATTTCCTGCCTGAAACCAAAGGAGCAATTGCTTTGATCACCCCACCTTTAGCTGGGGACACTGGGGAAAGAGGAGTGTGCTGAAGGTGTGTGCCAAAGTGCAACTTGTAAGGTATTTAGAGATTTGCCAGAGGGGCTGGAAACAGACAAAAGTAACTGTTGATATGTAATCTTCCTTTTAAAGTAAAATCCTTAACTTTGAGACTTGCACTGAGATTTAACTGATCTTTACAGGAAGTTTATATTGTTCAGTGAACGTTAATTAATGTGAACACAGTGTGAGCAACACTCAGCTGTTCTTTAAAATGGCAGAGTTTAGCCCAAGAAGAACTCTCAACTCTGATGCAATGAGGAGCTGCTATCTCTTTTGAAAATCAGATGTAGTCTGACAGCTTAATATCTTTATCAATGATCTGGATGAGGGGATTGAGTGCACCCTCAGTCAGTTTGCAGATGACACCAAGTTGGGTGGGAGTGTTGATCTGCTGGAGGGTAGGAAGGCTCTACAGGGGGAATCTGGACAGGCTGGATCGATGGGCTGAGGCCAACTGTATGAGGTTCAACAAGGCTCAGTGCCGGGTCACTTGGGTCACAACAACCCCATGCAATGCTACAGGCTTGGGGAAAAGTGGCTGGAAAGCTGCCTGGTGAAAAAGGACCTGGGGGTGTTGGTTGATAGCTGGCTGAATATGAGCCAGCAGTGTGCCCAGGTGGCCAAGAGGGCCAATAGCATCCTGGCTTGTATCAGGAATAGTGTGGCCAGCAGGACCAGGGAGGTAATTGTGCCCCTGTAATCGGCACTGGTGAGGCTGTACCTCGAGTACTGTGTTCAGTTTTGGGCCCCTCACTACAAGAAGGACACTGAGGTGCTGGGGTGTGTCCAGAGAAGGGCAACTAGGTTGGTGAAGGGTCTAGAGCACAAGTCTTGTGAGGAGCAGCTGAGGGAGCTGGGGTTGTTTAGTTTGGCGAAGAGGAGGCTGAGGGGAGACCTTATTGCTCTCTCCAGCTACCTGAAAGGAGGTTGTAGTGAGGTGGGGCTCGGTCTCTTCTCCCAAGTAACAAGTGATAGGACGAGAGGAAATGGCCTCAAGTTGCACCAGGGGAAGTTTAGATTGGATATTAGGAGAAATTTCTTCACTGAAAGGGTAGTCAGACACTGGACCAGGCTGCCCAGGGAAGTGGTTGAGTCCCCATCCCTGGAGGTATTTAAAAGACTGATAGATGTGCTGCTTAGGGACGTGGTTTAGTGGTGGACTTGGCAGTGTTAGGTTAACAGTTGGACTTGATGATCTTAAAGATCTTTTCCAACCTAAATGATTCTATAATTTCCACTGCTGCCTGTGCAATGCAAGCCTCATTCTTCTGTGCTGAAACAATCACTCCAGAGCTGGTGACTACAGAGCCATCACCATAACAGGGCTCTGTATTTAGGAGTGCCTCAAATAAAGCCTTGCACTGCCACCTTGTCTTAGCACACTGGATAGTTCAGAGAACTGACAGAAATCTTTTCAGCTCAGATGTTAGTGTTTGTTCTGGCCTAGCTCAGGGGTGACCAAACCACCCATTCATCTAGGTATCCTTAAGCTGAGGTTGCATGTACACTTAAATCCCACGAGTCCACTCTGCTTCTGCTGGTCATCACCATCCCAGCCCCTCACTTGTATCTGGGTGTCCCCACCGCTGGCAGAAGTGTTCCTGGGGCTGCACTGTGCAGCCACGCGGGGACTGGACCCAGCTGAACTCTCTGGTTGTTTTTTTTGTTTGTTTTACGTTTCAGCTGGATGTGTTCCCTAGTTCAGCTGACAGCACAGCTGCCTGGATGCGGCTGCTGTACGAGCAGTGTGGGGTGGGGGAGGGCAGGATCACTCATGTTGGAGGAAGCATGGATTTATTCGGGGTTAAAATGACTGTGCAACCACAGCATAAGTATTGCTAACCCCAGGCATTCAAAAACTATGAGTCAGGCTTTGGAATTATTTTCCTCTTTCCCCCTGCCCCCCCCCCCCCCGATGGCTTTTGTAGCATTTCAGATGTTCTCTATTTTATAGGTACGTGTTTTCTTTAGAATTTTGAAAACTGTTTGGTTTGATCTGTAAATTTGTGAGGAAAATGATGAGAACTGTTGAGTCAATTCACAGCTGGATTCTGTGTTTGCTTGCATAAGTATTTAAGTATTTCTGGTGTAACCTTTTACTAACAGTGATTCAGACTTTTGAATTGCATATAATACATGGAAAAAATTATCACATGTAAAAGACCTTTATGGCAATTAGTTTCTAAGAATCAGTGTTCAAGAAAGTGTAATGCATTCACCCTTGTTGAGTTCAGCAGTGTGCTGTTCTCAATTGCTGCAACTGAGAGGCTGGCTGTGGATTTTCATTTAGATAGAGCTGCAAAAGTTTGCAAAATTGGGCTAATAATACTAATTATTGAGTAGATAATGAATTAATGAATTGGAACAATACTTAGAAACGTAATCAGAAATTTTAATGCTATTATGTTACTACTCAGTTCCTGTATACAAAATGTGAACGTTTTTCTCCTCAAAAATGATGAGGTTTAACCTCATAATAAGGTTTCACGGAATGAAAAGTGTGCGCAAAATCTTGAGAGTTGAGGGGCTTGCTATTATGCCCATCACTACTCTAGATTTGTACAGGTGTTTGCAGGTGTACAGGTCTAAACATGGCACCTTCATTTCAATTTTTAACCTTTTGTGTGTCTCTCCAATCCTTCTTTTTTCACATACAGTCAGAAAAGTTATGTATTGGTACAAACACTGTTGTTTTTTAGACCTAAATACAGCTGCATGATACTGTAAATCTTCAAATATCCTATTTCATATTTTTCCACTATTGAATTTCTAGATCAAATTGCTCTCTATATGTTTCAAATGAACTCCAGGCATATTCTGAAATCCATAGCTTTTAAGGGCAAGCTGTCATTTTTAGCAATGTGTTTCAACCCCTCATGGCCTATTTGTGTGAGAGGGAGTCTCTTGTGAATACTCTTCTATGAAACAGCATTGGTAGTTGCAGCTTGCTCATGAAAACTCTGGGTGGTCTTCAGTTTTTATTGTGCCAGTCAGGGTTTGAGAGTGTGACAATGGTGTGCTACAAGCAACACTGTCTGCATTATGCTTAAAGTAAAAGCTACTTAAAAGTATTAGTAGTCCTGTTTTCTGTCTCTTTTCCTTTAATTCAAAAAGAATTTTTCCTTAATATTTACCTCTGTTTCAGAAGTTCCTATAAGGTGTTGAAAAGGGTTCAATAATTTTAAAACTCCCACAAAAGTCCTGCCTCAAAGCTCTGCCTCATTCCATCTTTCTGATAGTGTTCAGAAGAGCCACAGCTGACATAACTCAAGTGTTGCTGGGCGGTGCTTAGGTCCTGATGATGGCAAATACAAAAAAATCATAAAAAGGTATCTTGCACTAGCAGAAAATGAGGGGTGTAATCCTGATGCTGAGCATGGTGAAGCCAGATTAGTCAGCATTACGTTAGTTGCTCTCTGCTGGTGGATCCAATGACACCTTCCTGGTCAGGACTGGTGTGTGAAGAAGGGTGTTCTGCTGATGTGTAGGATGCTTTGGCAATCGGAGCTGGCAGCACAATCTTTAGAGGTCAGCTTTAGCCAGGAGTTTAACTTCATGTCCTGTTCTGCCCTGCGGTAAAGGGAGAGGAAGGATAGTTCTAGAGCGACCATCTCCATCAGCTGGAGTACTGTGTTGAGTGTAGTTGAGCTGGAACAGGCAATGCGGTCCTTTGCTTTACAGTTAAAGGAACTTTCTGTGTACTAAAATGCCTAGATCCTTGTCTATGCTCAGAGCAGGACAAAAGCTGAAGCCAAATATTCAGGTGATGTTCCCTCACATTTAAAAAAACCCCCAAAAAACCCCAAACCACCCCCCCAAAAAAAAACCCAAAAAGCTGGGGGGGGGGAAGAAAAAAAACAAACATGTGTGCCCCTGCCCCCAAACCACCACCACCAAAATAACCCTCCTGTAGATCTGAGCAGATCATTGCTTTTAAAAGCAATCTGCTTAAAAAAAAAAAAAAAAAAAGCGTGTGTGTGTGGAAAAAAATAGCTGAGGTATTTCACATCATGCTAGTGTTTTTCGGTTTATGTGGAAACTTGGATTGAACACTTCTGTATTCTGGCTGGCTCTGCTCCACGTTGTTAGTGCTCTAGCTTTTGTTAATACCAACTTAAAATGCACACCTTTCAAGTTGAACTGTGAAATGATATGCAAGTGGCTGATTTCACAATTAATATTATGTTTTCATTATTTCTCTGTTTGTTATATCTCAGTGACACTTTCTGCTGCCACTCCTGCCTACTTTCGAGGATTCACATTGATTGCTCTCAAGGAAGGAAAAGAAGGGGACAAAGAAGACGACCACGCGGGAACTTTTCAGGTGAGAGAACTTTCCCTGATCTGTACCTCTAGGAGTCTTCCTTACTGTATGCTTGGCTCAAAGGGAGATGTTATTTGCACAGCAGAATGCAGACTATGCTTAAGTAAGCATAAATATTTGTGGATGTTGACATGAGAACAACATGGCATGTTCTCTATTCCATGCAACCTCTTCAAGAGGTCAAGGCTTTTGTACCTTCACTTCAGCTTGCCTTCCCACATTCTTACAGCTAAACATGAGCATCAATTATTTGAACTAGAGCCTAGGACACCTGAATTTGTTATCCAAAGTGAATATGAAGATTGTTTTATTCACATTTTGCTTTTTCTATTTCTTTGCCTAGATATTTTTGTCCATTCAGATGTAGATTATGCATCTGAGAAGTGTGTTTGCCACAGCTGTAATGACTGTTTTATCAGTCATAAATTAGATTCCGCTGTTTTATTGATGCTCAGTAGTACTTTACTTAATGAACACATTCAGTGGGATGAAATGTTGTTTATCATTATTAAAAGGATCAGAATCCAGAGTGATGATTCACAAAATAGTATTTCTAGCTATTTCAAGATCACATTGAATGAAAGGAATTCTGGAAATTGAGAATACACATCATATTTATGAAAGTGGGTAGAAGTTATGTAGGTTTGTTGTTTGTTGATTCTCAAATGAGGTATTGTTTGCTAATTAACTTTCCAAACTTAGAAATATTATTGAATGATATTGGTTATATGGGCAATAATATTGATACAAATTTTAATAATTATTTATAGATAGAAGATTTCACTTGCCTCAAGGAAGCATTTCTATGTTTTCAAGGGAAATACTCAAAAGTTCTAATTTTGGTGATCTACAAGGAGATGGAAATCAACTTAATCCTAGCATCTCTTCCTGAAGCATCTTCTGTTTTTTGTATATAGCAAATATGCTCAAACTCAATACGTATTTGCCCTGTTTTCCTGTTGAGTTTGCCTAGAGGCCTCTTTCTGGTTTTCACACATTTTGTAAGCAAATCTAGAATAAGTGAGAACTTATTTGAGGTTGGAATAACTCCATCTTCCTTAAAATTGAACAATTTCCTCATATTATTTGGGAGAAATCTGTTCAATATGGGCAGTTTGGTTTTGGTGGGTTTTTTTAAATAACCTGACATTAAAGCATCAGCTAATGTTAAGAAGTAGAAATGGTAGTGCTTCAGCTATTTTAGAAGAAACTTGTCACCATTCATTTCTGTATTTCAGTTGTTAATGTCTCTCTAGCTGTGGCTAATGGGAAAGACTTGGCCTGAGTTTTGCCTTTATGGCCAGGCATATGTCTAACTCATAATGTAGTGATAAACTCACTAAGCTTTGCTTAAGTACAGAGGAATTTTGAAGTTGGGAGAGTGGGATGCAAATGGAAATTCTGTATAGATCCAAAAAAAGCCCAATGGATCTCAGTGGAGGGAAGACTGTTTAATTAGCTTTATTGTATGGATTGCAATCTGAAATCAGTATTCTAATTGGCAGATGAGAGTTACAAACTTAGTTATGCATAAAATTTGAATTTCTGTGGCACAAACAGTATTCATTGTGCTCATCCTGCATTAGCACAATTAACTGAAGTTCATTCAGATAGTGCCTGCTGTTCTGCCTCTGTTAATATAGATTTAAGATTCTTATTTAAGTATACAATGGATGCTTACAGTGATAAATACTGATATCTCTTGTATCATGGCTAGGTGCTAGTAACTAGAGAAGAAAAAAAATTTAGCTCAAATGTTTGCACTGTGTTTTTATTATAACGTGAGGATCCTAATGGTGTCTAAACAGCTGTGTAGAGTAAGAAAAAACTGTGTGTACAATAACTTGCATGCCACTTGCAGTTATGTGTTTCCTGTGCTCAGATGGAGAATACGTTATTCAATGAATTACCTAGTGGAACAGAACTCAGTGAAAATTCCTTGACAGTGGCAAGAGACTAAATGCTACTTCTGGACTAGTGGCATAAACCTCTGCCTCCGTGAGGAGACATACTTCCTGATCAAATAATAGTGAAAACAAAGCACATGAATGCACTGCGTGAAGCAAAGTGCTTCATTCATATTAGCACAACTTTGCAGTATAACTGGGATAGAAAGAAACGGAAGTTGACCAAATAAGACATATGCTTTCTCCCCATGCCTCAGAGATTGTAAAACACCATGTTTTCTAGCCTGTGAACGCCATTTTCAAATCATGAAGTATGCGTGCAATGTCTTTCATGGGGAAAAACTGTACACAGTCTGTACTCAGGTCAAGATCCCATTGGGGCTGTGGCTTCTGTTATGCATGGCAATTGAGCGTGAAAATGATCAAGAGGTGTAATGCCTCAAAGTACTGTAGAGGGGCATGTGCTAGAGTAGCAAGGTGTTAAATAAGGACTCAGTGACTGATACGGACATGGTACGCTCAGGCTGGAAAAACATTATTTTCAGTGGTCACAGTCAAGCTGCAGCAGGTTGAGTTCTGCAGCCCACTGCAAAGGATGAACGTGCAGTAAGCAGCTGCCATGAGTTCACCCTGCAGGACCTTTGCTCTGCCTTTTACAACCTCCTCATGGCTCATTTACTCTTGTCTGACTCTGCAAGTCAGCAGGTATGGTCAACCTTCATTAATCATTAAGCTGCAGGGTCTTGATCCTATAAATAGCACAGCTGTTAAAATTCTTGGTTGGACAGGGGTTTTTTTCTGTACTTTTTTTGGTTACCTTTATACTTGCCAGGGAGTAGAGACCTTTAGAGAAGTGTAGTTTGGACTCCACCATTCTAAATCTTTTTCCTTTGAAAAAATTGAGACTTTTAAATCTGATTTTACTGTTGTTTGTTTGTTTAATGCAGCCAAACTTCATTTTATTTGTCCTTGTAGCACACTCAGGGCACAATTTGGCTTTAAAATAAACAAATCACATTGTCTCCCACAAACATGCAAACATATGTTAAATAGCTAGATTAAATATTGCTGGGAAGTAGAGATGCCAAATTCAGTCATAAAAGTTTGGGCATATAATACTATCGTTCTTACTTATGCCAGTGGCAATTGTACAGCTTGGGGGTGCAGTGCAGCACTCTGAAAGCTTTGGATATCGTGTCCCATTGGCCTCTTTATGCAAGCCATTCCCAACTGTTACCATGCAGACTGCTGATCTTTCTCTTTTGTAATGTTTAGCAACAGTCTGCAAATTGTTTGAAGGCAAATTATACTCGAGGGCAACGCTCAAGCACTGATTGACTATAGAACAGTATCTATACAGGACATTTTAATCAACATATGTATGCAATGTAATAGATTTAGTCTGGTAAATAATGTAGAATAATAGAAATTTAGTGTTGAACCTCATCTCATCTCAGAGGAAGAATAAGTATTCTGAGAAAATTCTTGGTGGATGTTTTCTGAAACTGTTCTGAAGAAGTGTTCAACAACAACAACAAATTCATCAAGTGGTCTGTTCAAACACTTCAATATATTATATTTTCTAGAAAATGTAAGGAAAACTTTATAGAGCTTTTACTAATGTCTAAACTGAGTCTTCACTAATAGTGGTTAAATTGCTCTCTTGTCAGATTATCTTCCTAAATTAAGAATTTTCTTGATAATTATGAGACAGTTATTCTGAAATTTCCCTTATTCTCTCTCCAATTCCACACGCTCTCTACCTGTTTCTTATTAAAATTTTCATATTACCATTGTAGGGCATCTTTTTTCAATTTTGCCATTTCTGCAGTAGAGTTGACAGTTCCGTCTTATTTATATTCCCCAGAATTGTACACATAGTCCATCTGGACCCTCAGCATAAAATCATATAGAATTTAGATACAATAATCCTTTGGAGTATTCTAATTGCTTCCCTTGTCTTCATGCAGAATCCTCTAAGTGTATGCAGCTTGCCTTTATTGTAGGAGCATCTCAGTATTGTACAGGAGGTCCACGATAAAGTCCTAAATCCTTTCCTGCACGTATTGCTGCCTACATTGTGATTCCTCATTTTCTGTCTGTGCATTTTATTCCTTCTAAGTGTAGAGCTTTGTTCAATTTATCAAGAAAGTTCTGAACTACAATCCTGTCCTTCAAAGTGCTCACCATTCCTCCAAAAATTGGTGCTATTTGTGGACTTTATTAATGCATACTTGACAATTAAACAGTCAGTATAAAATATTGTGTGCAAATGTGATCTGCTTTTCTCACGTACCGTGATAAACTGAGTCATAAACGCTCAAAATTAGACACTTCTCTGTATTGTTTTGGCATAATCAGTTGTTAGATTCTTATGTTATGTCCACTATTTTTGTGATAGTTTAGTGTTAAATGCATTCATCATAGTAGTGTTCCTAGAGGTGTGCTTTTGACTTTCTCTGCTCTAGAGTGAATCAAGAAATTCTTAGTTTAGGTCACTGAATTTAATGACCCACCAGTGCAAAATCAATGTGAGAACATAAGCAGGCACAGCAGTAGCAAGAGTGAAAGTTTCATTAAAAGTATGGCATTTATAAAAGCTAGGGACCTGTGCTGAAGAAGAAAATGTTTAAGGAAAATTGGAGTACTAGTGAGATATGTAAGGTAAGTGGTCCTTTATTCTAAGGCCTCCTTCTCTAGGTTTACCCTGAAACAATAGCTCCAAACATTGCCCTTTGTTTTTGAAGACATGCTGACTGGTGACCATTTCTTTTAATGCTGTTTAGCTGACTGATGTGCTTACCAAAGCTTTTAGATTAAAAGGTATTTTTACAAGCTCTTAGAAAAGCAGTTCCTCAATTGCTGTGTTCCAGCATTTTATAGGAATCTTGCAACTTTTTAAGCCGTTGATATACTGCATTTTGAAAGAAGCAGCCTTAAAAGGCTTTTAGCCATGTCTCATGATTTATTAGTTCTTGTATTTATAAGCAAATTTTGTTTGTATTTTTTTAAAAAAATTAATGATGACAATTATTTAAGCTTTTTATATTAAAAATTAAGCTATGCTTCTGTAATCTTGATGTTGCACTCAACTTGTATGTTTGGGTTTTTTAACCTTGTATCCCAATATAAGCACATCAACCTACTCAGTAAATGGCTTATTCTGAGATGTATGAAATGATGTAGTTTTGTTTAACAAGTATTCAGAACTTCCAAGTATTTTGCTCATGTTTGCATTCTCTACATTCCCTTTCCCAGCATCTTATTACTGAAACTGAGTCTGTCATCTTACTGCTTATAAGCATATGGAAATAATGCATTTTTACTCTGATTTGATGTACAATATTCAATCACCAATGGTTCGCAAATCTGGGGGGATGAATTTCCAGTTCCATAATGAAACCACATGGTTTAGCTTTCTTAGCTTCCCTTTTAAAGCTTCCTCACACTAGCAAATGAAAACAATATTCCTACCTAACTAAAATTTCAAATTTTAAAAATTCTTCAGGGTTTTCATGAAGGAGGGCTGAGACATTACAAGTAGGAAGCATAATCCTCAAGTGACATGATGGGGGGGTGTGTGGGAAGAATGGACACTGTTTACTTGTGGCTTTAAACCTAGTAATTATGTGGCCATGACATTTATATACCTACTTTACATTTATCAAACGGAAAAGAATACAAAGCTGTCTACGTTGGTTTCAAAGAGAGACAGATGCTGTATCCCCAAAAAGGGGGGAATGCAGTTGCATCCGAACCCCTAAATGAAAATTCTCTTTCCGAAGTATTGATCAGCAGTTCTACTATCAGCAGGAGATAAATCAATGCGAAATAGCTGTACACAGTCATTAAATTCATGATCCAAAGCTATAATTACAGGACTATGTTAAATATGAAAGAATCGGAATATGCCAGATGTATGATTTGGAGACTGAGAAGGTAGAGTGGAATTCTGAGTCTGTAAAATTTAAGTCTCCTGGTCTTTTGCACTTGCAAAATCATTGCATATAATATTCTAGAGAGAAAAAAGAAATAATTTTATAATGGTAAAAGAAGCTCTACTTCATCTTTCTTCTAGGGTGGAATTGATTGTCCTTGATGAAAACTTTCACAGGTTTTTCTAGAACTTTCTGACTTCCATATCGTGATACTCAGGGATTAAATATGAGCTTAAAAAAAAAAAAGAAAAAAGGTACATGCCACAGCCAGTTCTAGCATTGACTGGAAAATGTGAACACTTTGAATGAGATTAAATAAAAAAAAAATCTCTGGTGCACTGGAGAAACCTTAACCTGAACCACTTATTGGCAAGGTTTTGGTTAAAAATTGTCTGAGGAGATAGTTATGTCTTGCTTCAGACAGTAAAAGATAATCATTTAAAATAAGAGTGATGAGCACCAGGAACTTGCAGAAGAGAAACAGCTCTGTGGTACTGATCACTTGCTACTGATGAGGCTGTAGAAAAAGCAAACTAGATTCCAGTCATGTAGGGGTTTTTGCACCCTTCTTTTACATGTATTTTGTTTGTTCTGGTTTGGGCTTGTGTTATGAATGAGGCAAAAATTTTTACGTTGGAACATTTCCCACTTTTTGCGTATACTAAATGTTGACTTGTTATACCTTGGGATCTCCCTCAACTCATCGTATACATAGTTGCCGTCTCTTTTAGAATTAATTATTGAAGCCATAAAATTGCACAGCCACAATCAGAAAATATGAAAAATTTCTGAATACTGCTTTGTTATGTATTTTATTATAGTGGATCTTTGAAGTACTAGCTAACACACATTTGCGATGAGGAAATAAATATTAAATTGTACTTGCTTGCAATGTAACTTAGTTCACTACTGAATGAAAACGGGTTTCAGTTTCTTAGCCTAGGCTCTAACTTCTGTCGACAACTTCCTTATCTCAACTCTGAATTTTCATGTAGCTTCCTGGTTTATCATGTAATAGGGAGAGAGCTAAGATGCTTTCTGTGAAAGCCCTCTGGGGTTTATGCAGCCCAGACTCTTCTACCGTGGATGTTGGAAGGATGAGAGTCAACAGGTACAAGCTGAAACAAGGCAGGGTTCTCTACGAGGACTGTCAGGCAGTCGCAGAGATTGCCCAGAGAAGACTGTGCAGTCTCCACTCTTGGAGGTTTTGAAGACTTGCCTGGCTACAAGTATTTGTATTTCCAGTAATGTATTTTGATAATTGGAGTTATGAACAGATGCCAACACATACAGTACTACCCAGTCTCTAGTACATACACTCATTGTAACGTGACACTCACTGTAGTGTGACACGTAAACACACTTTCTTTTACATGGGCATTTGAATCAATCTGAGCAAGTTCATAACCATTGATTTCATATCAGAAAGCTTGCCTATACGTACCTTTGTGCTAAATATGCATACCCTGAGCGCTCAAACAAGTGACCTCTTCCCCCCAGCCCTGCTTTGATAGGGCATACTCACGCTGATGGGAGATTGATTGTGTAACCCTGACTTCCTCTCAGCCAGCTTAATTTTAAATATGCTGGAGTGCCTTTTGTAAGGGTTTTCTTGCTATATCACTACCATCATTTTTAAAACTTTAAATTATTTTTTATTTTATTTATTTGGCTTTCTTTTCTTTTTCTTCCCCCCCCTTTTTTTTTTTTTATTTCTTTGCCCTTTTCCTGTCTGCTTGGCTATGGAAAAAGATGGCCTAGCTTCTGGCCATGTAGTTTTTAGTCCTCTTTCTTTGTTTAATCTAATCTTGTGTATTCTCTTTTCTTTATCTCTAATTCCCCCCCCCCTTTTTTTAATCTGCTGGGGAAACATTCTTTCTTGAGAATGACAATTGTGTCACATGAACAGCTTATGTTTTTTGGAAAGAGTTATGCCTAAACAAATATTTTATAATATATTTTACCAAATACATATAATAATATATTATCTATATTAATATATATACACACTATATAATATATATGAAAATATATTTTATGTAATATTTTACCAAAACCAGGAAGCATGCCTCTAGAGATATGTTAGCTAAAACTACAGATTCCTTTTCAGATCTAAGGCTTATCAGAGTCAGATTATCTCAAGTCTAACTTCTGCCCTGCCTTGCAGTCTGGCAATACATGCAGCCTACCTATGCGGTGCCAGACTACGTCATGGTAAGATATCAGAATTGCCTAATTAAATCCGTTAAAAAAGAATATCTACTAGTTTATTCTGTTCCTTGGATTAGCACTAAACTGCAAGACTTTCTGGTTCTAAGAGGCTCCCAAAGAGGCTCATTAGAGAATTGTTTCCTAGAATTTGTCACTGACGCTTAACAAATCAACTCCAGTCTGTGGGGAGAAGTAAAGAGAGGAAATGACACTGGAAGCACTATCCCTTTCTGCCTTGGAGACTCCAGTCTGCGTCTTTAGACACGTCAGCATTGGGAGTTCCCTTCTGTGCCTTTTGGGACTTGGGATCATTTTATGCCTCACAAGGTTTCTCTGTTCAGGTCTTGCTTCCAGACTTGAGGCCAGTTTTGCATTTTCAATTATTTCATTCAGAGCCAAAGTCTGGTTCTGGGAGTGCAGATCCTACTAACTCTCTTTTGTTAATCAGGAGAAGCTATATGTTCCTCCCCTAGGCAGTGTTTAAGAGGACATATCCACCTCAGTGATACTAAAGGAATGTATTTCAAATATCCCTTTTCTCCAGCCCTGGTAATATACCTAACTCATTGTTCCAGTGTTAGATAGTCATTCTCCAGATGGTGACTCACCTGGGCCAGAAATTTTAGGAAAGACACTTAACCCTCTGGCAATAGCCAGATGCTTTACAGTTACCATAGGGTAACTGTCATGGGTTATAACTCTAGATATATGTAGGCTCCGGGTTCATTGAAATGTCTATTCAACATCTCTTTCTTCATTCATAATGTTGCCATCAGGCTTTCCTTCCTAGATCTCCCTTTCAGTCTCCTCATTATTCACCAGCTTCATCTAAGGCACTCAGCAATTACTCTAGGTTCTGTGTGTGTCTGCTGAGAAAGATCAGCACTCTTGTCTCGTTAGCTCCTATTACCCTTCTTTAATGCTCCAAGAATTACCTCTGATGTAGTTATTTGCTATTCTGAAACATCAGAAAACCTTCAGCGTGTTGGTTCCAATCAACGGGACCTTAGAGCAGGTGTCTGTTCTTTGCACTTCTGTTTTACATTAGGTTACAAAGCTTCTATCAGGTATTCCCTACTGATCTGGACTGCTGTAGCTATTACTGCCTGTAAACCTAGCTATGATAGCTATGGATCTGGACAATGATGCTACCCCGTAATGATACAGCGCTTTTAAAAGGAAGGGTTATTCTGGGGAAACGTACTTATTCTGATGCTTCTCTCCAAATGAGGACTGCCAGCTACCAGACTACAATGACTAGACTATAGAAGTATAGAATTATGTCTGTACTTGAAAGTCTTTTCTCATAATGTGCTTTCTTTTACCTTCAAGTGATTTGGGACAGGGGAGGGAGGGGGGAAGGTGTGGGTGAAAGTGGTGATAAAGGCTGAGGCTCAACTTGACAGTTTCTCCAGGCTATATGGACTTTTCTACTACTTTAAGAAAATCCTGCTGTCAGTCCTCTGGGCTTTTGAGGAAGGTACACATGTGCCAGTAGAAAGTCTCCCAATTAAATTTAAATGGTGGTCTTTCTTTCATTCTTTTTTTTCCCTCCAGTGTCTTCAGAGAAGTTCTGGTGACTTAGAAACAGAATGGCTCTTTTAAATTCAGGAATGCACCTACCTGACTCATTCATGAATGGCTGTTGTAGGGAAAATCCTTCCTCCAGGCTTCATAGTCAAGTGAGGCAAGTCAGTTCTCAGCACAACTCATTGCTGAATAAATTGCTACCAGACTAAATGTACTGCTTGCTATGCTAGTTGTCTTGAGAACTACTTTCTGAATTCAGAAGGCAATTTTGCATTACCAAAGTGACAATATATTTAGCTTTCGTTATTCTAGACTGCATGTGAAGAATAGACGTTTGAATGAACGTTGAATAGACGTTTCAATGAACCCTTCTCAGACCTAGATGCAGTCCACCCTGACAGTCCTCCTCCTTTACAACTGTTCCCTTTCTAATGATGGTAGGGACCTCTTAGTGTTTGCAAAGGGATACTGTTTCAACTTCCATTGCTGTCCTGAATAGTTGTAATTGATTATTCTCTTTGCTGTGATAGCTCTTTCTCATGACCTAACAACCCAGGATCATTAGTCATCTGATCACAGTGTATTTACTCCTACGTCAGAGTGATGCAAGATCTGTTCAGGGAAATGACCATGTCTTTTGATTCTGGTGCATTCAACATGTTTTCCTTTCGGTGCTTTATCCTAATATAACTTTGTAGATGTTTTTAGTCATTTCACTTCATGCAGTCACGAGTGGAAATCCATAATGATGTCCTCAGAATGATACGCAAGGACTCATACAACTGAAAAATACACCTTCTCATCCTAAACACATCAGATGTTTGCTTCAGTGCTAGTCTTTACTCAGGAGACTTTGCAGACATGTTTCTGATTAGGATGCTTGATTTTCTTTGGTTTATTTTCTCTGAAAACTCTACAGTAAGGCCAGGATGTAGCTTTAAGAAGTCTTCTTTCCCTGACCTAGTTGAGACTATTTGGAGTCCTAGACCAAAAAGCCATATGACATTGCTTTTCCTCTCACACCTACTCTTGCAGAACTCCAGGAACTGGTCTCATCCAGCAGGACGCTGGATCACTTCAATGTAAAGTGACTTTGTTCATCCCTGTTTTGTGAAGCCTGGGATTATAAGGATATCACTAACTGAAAGTACTTATACAGAAGGATCTCTTCAGACTTATGGACCAAGTTCAGTCATGAGAATTTCTCCTGGTCTGTCACCCCTCATCCCAGTTCTCTCCAATTGCTTGCTATCTACCTCAGTCTCTGCTTAATGATCACCTGAACGTTATCTCCATCCATTAACGTAAAACCCTGCCAGAGAGGTTCTCAGTTCTCATTCATTACATAACAATAATTTTTGAAAGGCCTCCTGAGGCACTGCCCCAGTGAGCAGTGCAACCAGTGAGACTTGTATTCAGTCCTGTCTCTTCTCCTGCAACCTTTCTGTTACCCACTTGCACTGATCTCAGCCTGGCCCCTGCATCTCAGTCTGCTTGGATTTCCTGACTGCGGTCATCACTGCTGTAAGAGTCATGCTTTTATGGATGACTTTTCATGTGCTAAATTGTTTTCTGACAGAATTGCCCTGGCTTTTACTTTGAGCAGGAGATAGTTATCTCTGTTTCTGCCCTTCCCTGACTTGCTCCTTTAGTTCTGAGACCTTCCATAATATAAGGAGAGCTCTTGCCTTCTACATTGGCCCTCTCATTTTTTGGTATCTCTAACAGGGAGACACCAGCGAACAGCCATAAGTAGATATGGTCTCACCACTGAGATCAGTTCTGAGTCAGGTTATTTCTCAAGCCATGGTATAGATGTTTCCATCCTCGATAGCGTTACGACAGCTACTTACTTACAGGACTGACTTACAGGAGCTTGACTTACTAATCAAGCACTGCAAAATCAAGGATATATCTAGAAATAATGCACCACTTGCCAGTACAGTTATGCAGTTTTGTTTTCTGAAATGATTCTTTACTCCTATTCCAAGTAATTGTGCTTGTGGAAGGACATATTGCTGGGAATCATCCATGGTGGAAATCTATATATCAACAATCTTTGAAAGGGGACAGAAAAGTTACTTGTGAGTAATTGTGTTCCTCAAAGGTGGGTTGCTTTTTTTTTTTTTAACTGTGTATCTCCAACCATCCTCCCTTCTGCTCTGTTTTGTCTCCCTTTTCAGTTGCTGTGAGAGAAAGTGAAAATTGTACCTTCCGTTTTGCTTTTCTCATGGCTGTATAAGGGGCAGGATACAAATGTGTACCCTACATGTACTGTGAAAGCAGAATTTTCTGGCTTGGGTACTTTTGATTTCAATTGATATAGGCAAGCGACTATATAATAAATACCTATATAGGCAAGACATTTCAAGAAGCCGTTATTACTGGTAACCCATTGAACTTTATTAAAAAAAAATATTTTACCAAATAAATTCCCAAGCAATATTTGCTGGACAATATTTTGTATTTTTTATGCATAGTTACTTTTGATTAAATCAGCTGTGTATTAAAATTAATTTTCATGTGAAAATGAATCAAGAAGAGCAAAGAAATTCCTGATCCAGTTGCACAAAAGCTAATGTTTGGCTCTCGAGAATGCTTTTCATAGTACTCGGTAATTAGAAAGGGAAATTCCCTGCTGGTATAGAGCTACCATTTTGTTCCCCGTTCCTTCCATTGTCACTGTGGGTAGGGTTATTATGCAATCTCTGGCAAGCTCATCCTACCAGACTGCTTACTAATTTGTAGGCTGTAGGTGTAAATTGAAAAGCCTTCATCCTGCTTCTGTTTACTTCACAGATTGAACTGGGCTCCAATTATTCTCATCTGTGTGAACTGAGGCACTGTTGTTGCTCTTGCCTCTTTTTTTTTTCCTTGTGGGTGGGCATAGCTCATTTGGACCTGCATTTCTCTTCAAAAGAAACATTTAAAAGAATATGTTTGTGAAGTAGTTTTAATACTTGCTGTTCTACAACTTTAATGATTATATATCTTGATACAGTTGGTAGAGCAGTAGAGGTTCCTTAGGGCATTGCCAGTGTTTATTCATGATTTGTCAGGCACACATCAGGGTTTTGTTATCTTGAAACTCATTTAATCTTTTTTTTTTTTTTAAATTCCAATTGTATGAATAAAGCTGGCTCTGCTTGTATGGGAGGCTTAATTATACCTGATGTTGCTCGGTTTAGCCTGTTTGTCACAAACATATTTTAACTAACCTACTGCTTTTTAAAGAGGAGGAAAACAGAGAAGGGGAGAGAGGGGACATGTAGTAGCAAACAAATGCAGAAAATAGAGAAATACTTTATACTGCAACCTCTCTTGAGCAATATGTCACTTTCATAGGAAAATTAGCTACCTATTTTATACTATTAATAGAAGAATGCTTTCTGGGAGCTTCAGGAGGTATTTTAAATGGTTGTTAAGGCATCACTTTGCCTCTTATTGGTGGTCCTTTTGCTCTGGCCTCTCTGTACATGATGGTGTGGGAATCGCAGATACAGGATTAAAGCAAGAATCTGCAGTTAGTAAATCACCCCCCACACTAATCCTACGTGTTAAGAAAATCTGCCCACGCATTGTGATAAATCTCAGTATTATTAAGACAATCATAAATGTTTTCTGTATTTGTTGCATGCATAGGATCAGTGTATTTTTTTGGCTATGCAAAGTTTTTTGGCTTCCTTTGAGATTCTTTCAGTAACCTAGTTTTATTATCCATAAAGGTTATACAAAGTACTTACATGAATTGGAATTGGGTTATGATATATTTAGACAGTGGAATTATATAATAGCCTTAGCTTCAAATACAATGTGTTCCAAACAATAATTTGGAACTTTTTCTTAGAGGTTGTGTAAGATTTCTATAAAGGATGAAAAAGGCTTGTATGCTACCTACTCAAAACTCTCTGTATATTAATCTAATTTTTTCTTTTAGTTCATCTGATGCTCACCAGCTCATCTGATTACATTAGTTGAAAAATGTATTAAGCTCACATAATAAACAACCAGCTTTGTATCTGTTGCAGCTGTTATGCAACTGCCAGCTTCCACAGAAAGAACATAGTGTACATCACAATATGTTCTTAGGTTTCTAAACCTATTTGCCTCTAACTTCTGGCTATGAAAGAGATTTGGCATTTCTTTTTGGGAATGACAAACCTGATACAACCTATGTAAAAGCTGGTCTTGGAGCATGACCATTTCTGTTTGTATTTTTATATCCATATGCATCATGTAAAAAAAGAAGTTAATTTTTGCCTGAGCCAAATAAGCCAGAATGACATAAATATGGGAGGGAACATTGCAAGATTAAAAATATGGTAAACATATAAAGGCAGGATAAAATGTTGAACTCGCTGCTGTTAAGATATGTGACTCTTGATACATACCTCTTGTATGAATTTGGAGAAATCATGACAATTTTTTTCCAATTAAATTTACTGAATCTTGTCCTAATGATTTTCTGTTGTCAGTGCTACCAGATTCGCATTTACATTTATAGGTATAATACAGCTTTCAAATGTGTTTTTATATTGCCTTTCTGCTGAAGATTTAAAAGTTTTTGCATAAATTAAATTCCATAAACATTTTTGTAGAATGTGGCTTTACCATATCCACTTTACAGAAGAGTAAACGCTGAAGCAACTTACTCAAGATCACATATCACACTTTAGCCATGATTAAACTTCAGGACTTCTGCTCTTCTCATACAATGTTTGCCTCCTGAGTCAGGAATGTTTAAATAGTCATCTTTCTTCTTGCATGTAAATACTGTCCATGCATAAAATAACAAATATTTGTAAAATGTATAACATTCCAACCGTGAGTGTAGAATATAACATTTGGATTTTAAAATATTGGGAACACAGTCCAATTCTGTCTATATGGTGGGGTCCCTAAAAACAATTCCAGTAATGGTAGCTGTTATGTTGGTATGTATCAGAAAGCTAAGCAAGTCCCTCCCGCTGCAGGATTAACATGACACAGCCCCTCCAAATACTATCTTACTTAACACTCTAGGCTTAGTCACTTAAACCAATAAATGGGTTTGGATCCATACTATGTTTTAGTTCTTCCTGTTGCTGGCACAGAATCGGAAACAGCAGCATTAACATGTATTTTGCATTAGTAAACTGGATGGTGCAATGCCTACGAAGCTCTGTATAATATGGAAGTATTGTGTATTTAAAAAAAAAAAGTTAAAATAATCCCAGAAGTAATCAGTGTCTCATCTATTAAATATGATTCTGGGCCTTTAATTTTAGTACTTCTCTAATTACATGGTTCATATTCTGGAGGTAAGCTGTCATTTATCAAGTGTTGGTATCTCCTGCAAAGTAATTTTTACTTTATATGTGGTTGAATTTCTGACCATCAGAAGTTGTTTCTCCCTTTTTTGAGTCAATTTTTTTTCCATACTTCTCTATTAAAGTTGTTTTACTGTTGCATACCTCACAGGATTGTTTTCTCAAGTACCTGTGCAAAGTTTGTGAGGTTAGTCTGCAAAAGATGTAAAGGCACAGAAAAATAACTGATCCAGAGTGCTGACTTTGGCTTTATACAGCTTTTAATTGAAATTTATTGAGAATAATTCAAAATAACATTGAAACTACCAAATGTAAGTCTCTGAATAAACACTGGTGTGACTGGTCGTCCATAACCACTGAGGCAGATTTCCTGTATCGCCAAAATTCAGCTTTAGAAGTGAAAGATGGCATGAGACTTCTCATGAGCTAGAGATGACCTGCTGGACCGTATTTTGTTTCTGCAGTGAAAATCTGTGTTATTTCTGTGCACACGTTCTGCAAATGTTTACATAGACAGGTTAGACTATTTGTTTCGCTTATATTGAAATTACAGGATTTTGGGTACGTTCTGTTCTCAGCTAAAACCTTTCATAGTTATATGCTTCAAATTTTCAGATGGGTATCTAGAAGAAAGGACAACTGTTTATATTCCTACGTACCAACACTTCATTAGTTTAAGAGAAGATGATATTGTCTGGACTTACTTGGTGCCGCACTTAATTTTTTCATTATACTTATTTCTTATGGGACCCCCTCCCAAATATGTATAAAGTCATGTGACTGAGAGAAGCTTTGTTTAAGGTTGGAAAAAGTACCTGTAGCAGATTAAGTGTAGTAAACAAACACAAGGAAGGGAAAGAAACATTTTGTAATACATATCAATAATCATAAACAGAAATTCATTGTCTGTGTACTTCATAAAATCATAGAACAGCTGAGGTTGGAAGGGACCTCAAAAGATCATCTGGTCCAACCTTTCGTGGGAAAGGGAGCCTGGATGAGATTATCTAGCACCTTGTCCAACATCATCTTGAAAACCTCCAGCGATGGGGGCTCTACCACACCCCTGGGGAGGTTGTGATTGATTGTTCTCACTGTAAAAATGTTTTTTCTTATATCAAGATGAAACCTGTCCTGGTGCAACTTGTACCCATTGCCCCTTGTCTTCTCCACGTGGCTCCTCGTGAAGAGAGAGCATCTGTCCTATTTGTAGTTGCTCTTTAAGTACTGGAGTATTGTGATGAGGTCCTCCCTGAGCCTTCACTTCTCCAGGGGGAGAAGTGGGAGGAGACCTAACTCCTTCAGTCTTTCCTCATAAGGCAGGTTCTCCAGCCCTTTGATCATCTTTGTGGCCTTCCTTTGGACCCTCTCCCATCTGTCTGCTTCTTTCTTGAATTGTGGGGACCAGAACTGGACACATTATTCCAGGTGTGGCCTGACAAGTGTGGAGTGGAGTGATGTGATCATGTCTCTTTCTTTGCTAGCAATGTCCCTGCAGATGCAGCCCAGGATCCAATTTGCCTCTGCTGCTACAGCAGCGCACTGCTGACTCACTTTCAGCTTGTTGTCCACCAGGACCCTCAGGTTCCTTTCAGCAAGCCTGCTCCCCAGCCACACAGATCCTAGCCTGTATTGGGCTCTTCGGTTATGTCATCCCAGGTCCAAGATGCACTTGTCTTTGTTAAACTTCATACAGTTCTTGCTTGCCCACTCTTCCAGCCTGTCAAGGTCTCTCTTTAAGATGGCTCTCCCTTCTGACATGTCCATCTCTCCACCCAGTTTAGCATCATCAGCAAACTTGGGGAGGGTGCTTTCAATCCCATCATCCAGGTAAATTATGAAGACAGTGAGCAGCATGGGGTTCAGTATTGATACTTGTCACTGTGTATATTCCATATGATGAGACTCTCATGTAATTCTGTCTGCCACTAAAAAAAAATTAATATATTAAAAAAAACCAAAACATGTTTGACTGTTATTTTGCAATTTTAGAACTTTTAATGCAAAAAAACTGTAGAAGTTGCTTCTGTTTGTTTTCTTCATCTCTTAATTGTTTGTCTTCATTTTCCTGTTAAAAGTCTTCAGGGAAGCATAGAGGGACCTGAGCCTGATGTCTCCCCTTTGCTAGAAGCTCTCATCATTGACATCTGTTAAAATATAGCTAGAGTTGTAAAGTAAATGCAGCAACTGTAAGACCATGTGCTACTCTGCAACTTCACTTTGTGGCTAGAATCGCCAATGTGAATTAAGCTCTTCAGTGCACTCATAAATAGCGTACATCATGCTGAAGTGCACAAATGAGTACAAAAGGGCTGTGGTTCTCATGTGTCTGTGCCTATCCATTTCCAGTTCCTCTATCCTGCCATTTAAGCTCTCTGTAGAGTTACCATTCTTCTGTGTCCATGGAAGTATCTGAATCTTTGTCTCTTTGAAAAGCCTGAATGAGAACACATATAGGTGAAGCTTAGCTGCTTGGGACCTCAGTTTTGTCAGTCTTTTCAGATGGCTCTTAGAAGTGCAGTAGAAGGGCATCATCTCTTTTATTCCTTGGAAAACTGATTGTTTGCCAAAAAGAAAGTGAATGCTTTATGCTTTGTGCATAACACTTTTGCAGCTGCCTTTGGCCTCATAACTATGGCTGTCTCTTCATATTTGAATGACCAGGATAATGTGGGAGCTGAATGCAAAGAATAAGGCTTCAAGGTTTCTCACAATCATGTGTAATATCAATCTACAGCTAAATAGAAGGTGTCTACCTTGTGACTGACTATCAGTAGTACATGAAAAATAGTACTGTGAGTGTACTGAAGATAGTTTTGATCAGAAGCAGAAAGTATAGGCAATTTGGCCTGCTTTGCAATTAATGTTATGGTTTTCTTCTGTTGGTACTGTATGAAAGGCCCACCCAAACAATACAGGGCTATTTATTTTTCCCAATTAGGGCTAGTAGTAAAAAGGGCTACACAGAGGGGTCTTTGAACAACATAAAAAAGGGAAACTGGTTGAAATGAGAAATTTTCCCTGTCAAAATATGCTACGGTGATAACTAGTTAAACAATTAAATCACTTGGAAATTTCCGATAGAAAGGTCATCAGCACTTTATATGCAGATAAAACATTTAATATACTATTCTTTTTATTACATTATTTACAATAGATAAATATTAAAAATAAAATATTGAAGCAACAATACTTGAGATGATGAAAAATCAAAACGTTTAATTTCAGAATGGATTGTTTTGAATGCATTTAAATTTTTCCAAAATATTTCACTAAAATGACGTATTTCCAGAAGAAAATTTATTTTGACAAAATTATGTTTTGAAAGTGGAAATTGTGTTTGTAGTGGTAGGAGTTCTAAAGCCTAAATTTCAGTGTAGCAAGAAATACTACCAAGTCAATTTGAAACTTTAGTTTATTTTAAATGTACCGTTGAAATAATGAAATGTCTGCATTGTTTTGGTTTGGTTTGTTTGTTTGTTTTTTAGTCTGTTGTATTTGAAGTGGGTTTGCTAAGAGCACGAAGGAAAGCCTTGGAAATAGAGCCAGTGTAAATACAGTTTTTTCTTGTTTAATTCACGTTATAATTTATTCTGTTCTTCACGTTCTTGATTCCATACACATTTGCCTGTTTTGCAGTGATGGAATATTACTAAAAAGGTTGTTGATGCTAAAGATCTGCAATTTTAAATTTTCTTTGCTTATGTGTCAAATTGATTTGGAAATGAATTTTCTGGGTTCTTAAAAGCTGTGTTTCTTCCCCCAAAGAAAATGTACTTACCTCCTTCCTGGTCTATGACTGCATATATTGAATTTCTACTCACCCTAATGAAATTTTAAATGAAACAGCTTTATAGTCTTGAAATACATATTCATTGGAATGAAATCCCTTTGAGATTGAGATAAATTTGTGTTTTTTCTAAAGGTATTGTGCTGTCATCTGCACGTATGGTAAGATGGGAGTACAAATTTTTAATTTGAAAATCTATTTACAGCTGTGTCGTGGTTTAACCCCAGCCAGCAACTAAGCACCACGCAGCCACTCGCTCACCCCCCCCACCGGCGGGATGGGGGAGAGGATCGGAAAGGCAAAAGGGGAAAACTCGTGGGTTGAGATAAAAAACAGTTTAATAACTAAAGTAAAATAAAAATAAAATAGAACAGTAGTAATACAAAGCAAGCGGTACACTGTACAATTGCTCACCACCCGCCGACCGATGCCCAGCACGTCCCCCAAGCAGCGATCGAACCCCTCCCCGGCCAACTCCCCTGCTTATATACTGAGCATGACGTCACGTGGTATGGAATAGCCCCGCCCAGTCTGAGTCAGCTGCCCCGGCTGTGCCCCTCCCAGCCTCCCGTGCCCCTGGCAGAGCATGGGAAGCTGAAAAGTCCTTGACCAGAGTGAGCACCACTTAGCAAGTACTTAGCACTACTTAACAAGAACCAAAACGTCAGTGTATCATCGACATTGTTCTCAACCTAAACCCAAAACACAGCCCCATACCGGCTACCAGGAAGAAAACCAACTCCATCCCAGCCAAAACCAGGACAAGCTGTAAAGTTGACACGCATGAAGAAAGCTTATATTTCAAAACAAAACATGCCAAACCACCAGGAGATGAAAACTTAGTCTAATGCATATATATATATAGGGTTGCTCTGAAATCTGCTTGCAGCTTTAGCTCTTCTGTGGCAGTGCAGTAAACCTTATATTTTTATTTTGCATGCAGCTTGGCAGTGTCAAGGCAAGAGATGTAGGCAGGTCATGTCCCGCCTTCTTCCTCAGACTTCTTGTTGCTCCTCCTGTTCCTTCTGCATTGGACTGGAGCAGAGCTGCCAGCCTTGGGAAGAGGCGATGGCAGCAGTTGCAGTGGCTGTGGCACAGTATGCAAGTGTCTGGGCTCCTGTCTGGCTCCCTCTTGGCAGGGTCTGGTTTCATGCATGCCCTCCTCACCTCAGTCTTACTGTGTTTCTGTCCTTCAGAAATTTGCAGTCCCCTGTGCAATTTTTCTTGGAAATGCACTTAGAATGTACAAATAACGGCAGAAGCAGATTTATGAAAATCACTGCCTTTAATAATTTGGTTTAAAAAAGAGTTGCGTGCCAAGTACTTGACCAAATTCATGGTCCATGCATTAATATGGAAGTACAACTAAGTAAACATTTTAGTCAATATATCACTTGAAGCAAAATGGAATCAGTGTATCCAGTGAGGATTATGAAGAGCTACTGTACTAATGTGAGGGGGGAGTACTCTTTTAGGCCGTAACGCAACAGCAGAGTTGGAGCTCTTTATGTTTTAAAAATGTTTTGTAGCTTTAAAAAATTAAATAGATAGTGATGTCTGCATGAGAAGATGCCATTTATTTTGTTAGCTTTATTTCTCTAATTGTAATAGTGTAAAACTTCTCCAGCCTCCTGTGTAGGAGGAAGCCTCTTCATTGAGGCATGCTTCTGACTGTCATGCCAGGTTTAGTGAGTGAGAGCTCCATTGAACAAACCACATCTTTACCACTATACCCTGCTTGGTATTAATATTAAAGCAAAATACCACTATATATATTTATTTTCTTAAACGTGGCAAAGGTTGTTAATCCTTATAGTGTTAATCTATGTACAATTTGATACAGTTCTATTTCAGTTTACAGCTCATTTTTAGAGTGCTTCAATTTACAGAGCTATGAAGATTTTTATTATAAGCCTTTACCAAAATTCTTTTATTCTATTTTTTTCAGAATCCCTTTCTGCATGTTTATTTCCTTTAAGATTGTACAACTCTCTAGCAGATATCTCATACCATGATGAAATATACTGCTATATTCAAGAGAATATAGAACTTTTTTGAAAAACAAACAACACACAACCCTTGAAGCTTTAAATTACTCTTCTTTCCTGATACTCATGTCATTCTTTTGTTCCCGTAATGAACATTTTGTGCAAGACAGTGTTAAGAAAAAGTGTCCAAACCATGTTTTAATACAGATGCAGTTTTAATATTTGGCGTTGTGAGGTTTTCGTTTAGTCACAGCACTTAACCCACTTGGACTTCAGTCAGCATTTGAAGAGAGCCTAACAAACTCTTGAAAAGAAATCTGAAGTCTGCCCACAAGACTCTTCTTTTTGCCAAACTATGGCTTCACTGTTGACTGACTGCAGTGTGTCTTTCTGAAGCAGAATCCTCTCATACTGGAAGGGAGAAAGCATAACTTTTTGATTTCTTTGAAACTCTCAGCAAGCAGGTTTAATTTACCAGAATGGTACTCTAGGTAATGTGAAATTAGGCTTTATAGAAAACGTTGGACACAGAGGCAGGCAGGGGAATTGTTCACGAATAGACTGTATAATCTGTGATGCCCTCTAAGTAAGGAAAGAATTTGAGAATCTGTGCGTTAGTAGTTCATCAGCATATCAAAAGTAAAAGGAGCCATAGCCTGGATTATTATCTCTTGACTCTGCCTAATGTGCAGGCACACACTCATACACACACAAAGAACGTGGTGACTTTATAATTGCTCACAACTACTGTCAGTGCTGCCACAAACCCATCCTGACTTCCTGCAGCTCTTCTCTATGAACAGTATTCCTGATCCAACAGTTCATGCAAGTTGCTAAGCAAAAGATTTGAGAGCTCTTTTAAGGAGGTAAATGACTTCTTAAATTTATCTGCATAAAGCCTGTAGTTCCAGATCACCAGTATTTTCGCTCTAAATGTGGTTTTAGCAATGGATTAAGTCTCTCTGAAATAGATTATGTTCTGTACACAGTCATCTGAAGGCTAAGGGAATTTGTGTGGAATCTGCTTGAACTAGGTTGGGATGTATATTTTGGCATCGAGACATTCATGAGGAATGTGAATAGCACATGTGCCAGAGCTGCTGATGCTTCAAAGCTCCAACACCAAGCAGAACAATAATGCTATTAAAAATATGTATTTTCTGTAATCCTTAAATCCCTTCTTAACTTAAATGAGGAGCTCCAAGTGAGGTAGCTATTCTTGGCGGTATATTCATAATGCTGAGTAGTGTGATATTTTCTAAAATGAAGGATAAATGAAGAGGCTGAACTAAGTAACTGAGAAATGCTGATCATGTAAAATGTGCAGACTCACATTCTACTATGTATTTCAAATGACTTTCATCAATTCTGGTATGCCTAATAGCAGAAGAGGCATTTCCTTTGTACTTTACTATCAAATGTTGTGTTGTATTGTAGAAAAATGTCATCTCTATAATAATATTATTATTGATTATATTAGTAAGGAAGCCCCATCTATGTTTAAGCCCATGTTGTACTTTGTACTCTGCAAAGTTGTAGTTAGAAAAGGTTCCCTTGGCTGACAATTAACACTGACAAATGCAAGAGAGAAAGGTTGAGGAGGAAGGCAGGCAGGCTGTTATCATCACTCCACAGGGAGAACCTGAGACATAGAAAGGTGGCTTCAGTATGAGAGACACATATGTTGTTTGACCAGCCACTATAAAATTTCTTCCTTATCTGATGTTTTATGGGTCTCCTCAAATTTAACATTCCTTTTCTTTTGATCAACTGGTCTTGCAACTGTGTTCTTATCTGGGATGTTGTTCCTGAAATAAAAATGGCAGTTCCTGAGTTTTAAATTGAATTGACAACGAACCTGGAGTTCCTTGCCACAGAAATGTAAATGAGAAGTGCCTGTGTGAGCAGAAGATAAGGTCTGTGTATTCTGTGTGAGTCCACAGCAAATATTTCTCTGGCACTCACATTACTTGTACATTGCTCATTACAGTGCTAAAGATATTGGTAATATACAGTTGTGGCAACAGTACATGAAAAATTATAATCTTATCAAAAGATAATAATGTAATTAATTTCAAAGGGAAGAGCTACACCTCAGCAGTATCATTTAACACCAACTTTACCAAACTACTGAAATGCAGTAATAAGTAGGTAATGACTCTCACCTGGTCTATGTGGTTTGTTCTGATACGAAGGTCAGACTTTCTTGACTGCTCTTAGTTAAGCTTTCTAGAACTGATGATAAGAATGGTGGACTTAGGACTAGATCACGTTTTCTCTCTCAAGTATTGTTTCATTATGGACATGAGAATGTCAGGTTTTTTTGGTATTTACATTTCTCATCTGTTTCAGTGCTTACAGCTTATTTTTATGGTGAACAGAAGTTCTGGACCACTGAATTTAAAATATGTTATTGACTGGGCTTGAATGGTGACTAGAGGTCCTTACTAATGAAATATCTATTAGTCACAGTAAAGACACATCCTTTCAAACATTTATAAATGGTATTTTTGTGTAAAGAATTATGTGCATTGACAGAAGCAGAGACACATGAACTCACGCCTGTAGAGGTGATTGCTGCAGAAATTGGGGAAAATCCTAGTACTAGTATGAAAAGCTTCATGTAGTTTTGACAACTTATTAATAATATGCTGACAAGATTTTCATTTGCATATAGCAAAAATGTGAATGCTGATTTTTAGCTAAGTTTACAAATACAGCAGAAAAATGTGCTAACAGCAATCAGATAGTGCTTCAGCTTTCCACAAGCATGTCCATAAACACAATTGTAAATTATCCTGGATTCCGTCCTGCAAGGTACTGAGCACTCTGCCTCTGACTTTTTAGTGACCTTAAATGCATACTTAGCCTAACACCTGGAAGTTGTTTTAGGTACATATTTATAAATCTTTATTTTGTGCTGAGACAAGAAGAATCTGAATAAATTCTTTACCATATGGATTTGGAAAATGTGGGGGAAAAAAATTATTTTTTTTATGTATTGTTAGATTTTGTTTTATGTGTATTTGTATGCATGAGTGGCCCACTGTGTCAATAAGGAATCAATCTTGTATTCACTAAAAGTTTTTTATGAATTTTTGGTGGTGCTGGATGCAGCACCGTGTGTGTGGGTATATATGCCAGAGTAACGTGGCCAAAGTGCTCATGCTGGCTTAAACATAAACCCTTGATAGACATGTGTTAGAAGAGACTATTGATGAGCCCTAGTGCAAGGTGACACACAAGGCCAAGTCTGGGGAGGAAGCTTGAAGGTAAGGTCTGTTTTGTTCATTTTCAAACAAGGGCATTTATTTGTGAGGGTCAGAAATAAATGCAGAAGGAGTTTTGTTATTTGTTTTTAATTGAACATTTTAAAAAGTTCTAAGTTAGCACTCTTAAAACTGACATGGATCTGAGTCCTGGACTAGCAAACCAATGCTAGAAATGATTCTCAGTATTTTGGGGAAATGTTTCGGTCTCTTGTCTCCCCAGAAAGAAACACCGGTATATTGAGCCTTTTAATGGAATATATCAATTTTCACAATTTTTTTGTTGGGAAAACTTTTCATACAGACATAATTTCCAGTTGGAAGAAGAGATCCATCACAAGTGACAAAAGGCTTTCTATCTGGATGGAGAGAAGGAGGTTCAGGTGTCTGAGTCATTAGAACAGGGATTGCACCAGGGAGTTTTGCAGCCCTAAAGAGTGCTCCTCCATGCAGCAACAGTCTATTTGAGGATTGATTTCTCACAGCATCTTCCTCTTGGATCCTTCTGCTTTGTAAAACTAGTGAAACACTTCACTAGACCAGCAGGGAAGAGACTGGCTTTGCAACTTGGAGGGAAAGTCATCAAAATAAACAGAGCAGAGATTTGAAGACACATCAGTGCTTTCATTTACCTGACCATCAAGCCAGTTTTTCCCCTTGGTTCAGTGAGTATATAATGTGAGGTAGAAAGAGTCAGAAAAGAGACTGACTGAAGGTTACTCATTTTGTAAAAGCTCACACTGACAGTGAACTGCCTGATTCAGAATGGATATATGAATCTGCATCTTCCATATCAGAAGTAGAGTCTTCAAATGCTGGTCCCAGGGCATGCTGTACTAGAATGTATCTCAGCTTTTGCAAGATAAATAAGTAAATAAGGTTTGTCTTCTAATCCTAGTGTGCAGCCAAATGAAAATATAAATATTTTTTGCAAAGCAAGGTTCTTGTTTTTTAGCAATATTTGAATTTCCATTTTAAATTAATTGTACTGCAATCCCTTGATAGGCTGAAAAAGTCTTCTCATTTGTAAAAGATGCAATTGTCAAACTGGAGCTCTGCCAGATTTGTTTTTGTTCTGCTTCGTGGGTTCTGTGGGCATCAATGCACCAAGCTGGGAGAT
Organism: Theristicus caerulescens; assembly: GCA_020745775.1. Lineage (NCBI taxonomy): Eukaryota > Metazoa > Chordata > Aves > Pelecaniformes > Threskiornithidae > Theristicus > Theristicus caerulescens. Next base: position 10,079,358 of record CM036564.1, read on the forward strand.
CTTTGACAGAATTTGGCTGTTCCTTTTACAAAAATGAGGCGGAGGGTTGGTACACAGGGGGCCACCTTAACTTTATGGCTTCCCTGGGTTTCCCTGACTTGAATTCCCAGTTGATTCTCTAAGCCACTTTTCCATCTAATTTGAGCTATTGGCACATCACAGAGCAGGCTGAAGATCTGGCATCTCATGTTTGATCTCCTCCCAAAGACCTCCTGTTTATGAAGTCTGAGGCCAATTTGAGGTATAACAATGTGTTAAGTATGTTTTTGTAGACCATTTAATATATTGTTTTGAAAAAGTAGCTCAATGTCTATATACCCACTTCACAATTGAGAACCAGACTACACTAAAGTGATTTAAGAAAGGTTGCTCAGCAATACAAGTCACGTCTCACTTCCAGTCAAGTGTTGCATCCACATTGCCTTATTTTGTATCACTTTCTTTTATGAAGCTGTGAAAACATTTTTCTTTACACAACATTCCAATGCCTTTTATCTATCTAGAAAATCAGATTAAAATGGGCTCTTAAATATGGGGTAGCTAATTGGATTATATATAACTAGATAAAATGGCAGCAAATGTATTTAGGAGAGATGGCAACAGTTTTTTCTCTTTCCAAAGAATGTGTGTATTATAAGCTTAAATGAAAGGTCCTAACTGTAGTGACTGCACAAGAAATACACAAAATCCTTAAACTTATACTGCTTTCAAGTGATTGTTATCTAAAAATTCTTGATAGCGAGGTTGATTTTTTTATATAACACCCCTTTCAGCAAGCAACATTTCTCCCAGGCTGAAAGCACTTGAGACACCACCTATCAAAAGTTATTTTTTCCTTGTGAAAATTTCTTATCAGATTGAAATAGTGGTTATTTTTTGCCAAATAAATAATGTTCATACTGAAATAGTTTGACAACTATAACATTGAATATAAATAATCTCTCCGCAAAAGTATAACACAATGAATCCTGCATGTATGTTTGTTGAAGTTTATTGTGAAATATTAGTTCTGCAATCTTGGAAAAACTGCATCCTGATCTTCCACTTATAAGGAAGAGAGAAACGAGAAATCCATGAGAGCCAGTGAGAAGCCCAAGTGGTTGTGCTCTGTTTTTTGTTTTTATTTTGTTTTATTATTTTTTTTTAATATTGATTTGATTCTCTACAACTGTTCTTTTGGGTTGGCCTTGGCTCGGGTGAAGGGAACTGCAGCTAGAAGACTGCTCTAATTAATGCTGACTCTGTTCCTGGGGGTCCAGCAAAGGATCACCACAGCATAGCCTTGATCGGTGTCTCCATCATCCTCAGTGGTTATTATTCTGTTTTAGGGCTGCAATAGGACAGTTCTGCTTTCTAGTCCTTGGAAGAGAGTTTTAAAGTAATATTTCTTCATTTTCATTTGACTGAGTGTTCACAGAATGTACCCTTTTTTCATCTGCTTTTTTCACGCTTCCAAAAGTGAAGTATTTAGACCATAAATGAACACTGATTTCATTGAAAAGCAAGTTCAGTCTTTTAGCTACTGCCTGAATGTAATGAAAAAAAAAAACCAACCGACAAGTTAACATGTTTGAATTGTTCAGCATAGAGTCTGATCTCAGTAAATTTACTCTAGATTTAGGTCTAACTTGATTAAATTATACATCAAGGTGAGCCAAAAGTCCTGTTTCTTTGAAACTAAAATATTCAATCTTGCCCAGAATCCTAATACCTCATTTCAAATGTTATAAGGAGCTGTGTAAACTGGACATGAAGCATGAAGCATAAAGTTAAGCCATTTGTCATACAAGGCACAGAGCGACTCATGCCGATGTCCCCAGTGCTGCGACTAATTGTATGCTCTGTTGCTTATGCCAGGGCAAGAGTCTACTGGTGCACTTTGAATCTTTATATGCCAAGGTGAGAAAAGCAAGTTCAGTCTTCAAAATAATTTCCCATTTCTGATGAGGATTGTTGGATAGTGTTGGCTGTGCTAAGAAACTAGAATCTTTGAAGGGATTTCATAAGGCAATACTATTTAAAAAGATTTTGCTCTTTCCCTGGTGGAACTTAGTATTTACTAACAGCCTTTCAAATATGAAATGAGAGGATTTTTCTTAGTCAAAATAGCTACTGTTTAAAGAAGGTTATAGATGGAACCCAATGAGATTTATAGCTATGAGAATAATGACAGCTTCATGTGCCTAATATAGTTTTTCTGCTAGAGATTATAAAAGTAATATGTTATCTGGGAAAAGATGGATTATCTGTCAAAAATACTAGTAATATAGTCTGATAAAGTAGCTTGAATCAATTTACCCAACTGTTTTCATAGGAATGTTAATATTACAGTTAAGGAGAAAAATTCATAGGAAACAAAGATTAAACTTTGGACCTTAAGTCCACTCTTACTGATGACTTAGATGAAAACTGTCTCAATTCACAACAGTCTAAGTTCATTCATCTCTTGAGTTTCATGGATAGCTTTTAGTTCATGGGCCATTTTCAATTTACAAGCGTAAGCCTTATAATTCAACATATTACAACACTGAGTTAACTGAGAGTGGTTCAAACTCAAGAAAAAATATACAATATAACATTTTACATTTACCAAATGCTGTCACGTTATTGTTACCTGTCTCTGTCAATATACGTCTTCTCTTTTCATATATATTGAATTAAGTAAAGAAGAAATTGCTGTTTTGTTAAACTTTCCATAGACAGTCTCTCAGGCAGGAAAGGCTGTTTAGTGTAAAAGCTGGCAATGTAGTGCTTTATCTTTAACGCGCTTCAGGTTCTCGTCACGTTGAATTGCTTTCTTCCTCCTTTTGGTTGAATTGCACCTTAGACTAGACCCTACTGCCTGCCCTACAACAGGTGTAACATAGTTCTTAGGTTTGTTTAGACTGAAGAGCAACATGCAGTATAGTATGACTATAAGATTTTTGATAGCAAAAATTTCTGGGACTCTTTAATGCATAAGATTCTCAGACAGGATTCTCTCAGTAGCTTGTTTTATCTTTTGATCATCCAACACAGCCTATCTTGCAATGAACACACTATTCAAATTGTTTTAAAGAAGAGAAGGACAGTTGGACAGAATTCAAATACTTTTCCTTAGAACATCTCACGCAAAAATGTTTGGTTTGGTTTGTGGTTTTTTGGTTTTGTTTTTTTTTTTTCATTTCTTGGAAGATAGTTTATAAATCCTTTATTTTTTTCCTCTCCTTTTGCTAATATACATCAAAGACTTGATCTGACTGTCTGGCATCATACTTTTTGGAGAGCTGAAAGGGTCCTTCCTCCCCCCCCCCCCCATGATTCTAACTACCTTGTGTCTGGGATGAAAAACGAGCAGGTAGATGGACGCACAGAGGCAGGCAGGTGGAGAGGCATATAACTTGTGCTGATATTGCTTTCACGGAACTTACCATCATGTCATATAGTGCATTTCATCTTTACTTCATAAAGTCTGTGCTCAGGTAATGATTACAGAACTAAATTTGATTTCCAGTTACAACATTGTAGGATATCTATGTAGTCTGTGCTAGAAGTTACCAGAACATAGTGATAATCTACAAGTGTATTTTAGCAATGCCTTTCTTCAATAGATTTGCACACTTTTCTCCAGTGCTCCAAGGTGTGCCTAGTTATCAGACAACTCCAGTCTTCAGGTGCAGTGCTAAAGATAGCAAATCTTACTGAGAGTCCAGCAGTGCTTGGTGATGCTGTACGGCTTTGAATCATAGTCTGCATCAAGACTGATTACTGACACTTCATAAAAAGTTCCAGTTCTGATTCTTTTGATTCTTCTGATTGTAAGCACAGACTCTGAAGGAAATACTGTGTCCTTTAGTCAAAGAAATTGGTTATGTGATGCATATCTTTGAGGTAGGTTTTTTTTAAACTGACTTTGTTCATCATTAGTTTTCCCTTCCATATAATAATCTCTGTTCTAGATTAATCCCTAAAGGCCAAATGTTATTACCATTATGTAGACTCAATGTTCTTTTTATAATGAGAAAGTTTCCTTGAGGAGAAGATAGTTCTGCAACATTCTGGAAGTCAAACTCCATATTAGCTCTTCCAAAGAAGAAAACTGCCCACAAAAATTCTTATCTTGTGAACTTTGTCTGTTTTTTTTCTTTTTAAAAACTTGATTCTTCCCGTAGAATGTAGCTGTTTCATGGGTGGAAAGTGATGATGTGTCCACAGAACAAGAAGTGGTGCTGAAGATCCTAGCCAGTGGTTTAAACTAAGGAAGTGGACACAAGCCAGTAGAGGATTTCTGTAACTTCATCTCCTTTTGTACTTGATACTAATTCCTTTCTTTGGGATGTATAGCATTTTGACTTTTTTTTTTTTTTAATACTGATATAAATTTAACGATAGAGAGGATAAGTGCCTGGTTTAGTTTATTTGACTAACAGTTTATAGAAATCAGAAACAGATAGTAAGCTCTATCACTCAGCATGAAATGTTCCAATTCTGAGAAAAGAAAACAACTCATTCAGCTAAGCAGTTAGCCAGTCTGGCTTTTCAGGAACACCCAGAAGTTGTCCTCAACCTCTTCAGTGTTTGGAATATGCAAAGAATGCAAGACTGAGCCTGGAGCTGGTAAATTCTCTCTTTTAATATCCTTACTTCCATGTTTGTAGATTTACGCAAGTTCAGCCAAATTCTACTTTCTGTGACACTTGTTCAAATCCAGGTTAACTCCAAGAATCTTGTTCAGGATTTACACTAGTTTCCCTGAAGGAATAAATTGGTCCAATAATATTACAATAATAATAATAAAAAAACCCCACACCAAAACCTAAATAGAACGTTAAGACTTAATGTCATTGTGTTTGTGGATCAAAAGAATTAGTCACATAGAGATCCCCCCTCTGAGACCTCAGATTCTTCAGCCAAGTGTCTATTTTAGTTTTTAGGATTTTTCTTCAACATGTAGTTAATTTGCTGGCCCATTCCTGAAAATGTAAGGCTTCCCATTACAGATAACCTGGTGTTTAGCAAGCTATAATTTTGCAAATGCTGTATTTTAATCTGCATGCCTTTTTCCTGCCAGTTCTTTCCTTTAGGCGTATGTGGTCTGACTGGATTCCAGAAGAAAAATCAGGATTGTATTATTTTCAGAGATTACATATCTTTTTTTTTTTTTTTTTTTTCCCCTCCCAGAGTTGGCCAGGATGCTATTGCTTTCTCCTGTGTTATGTGTGAGTGCAATAATATCATCCACCACCCTAAAGTGTTGTGTCATTTGGAGTCCTGGTGTATAAGCAGTGAACCTTTTCTGTATTGCCCCTAAGAACTTTTTATAAAGAATCAAACCTCCATGGATATGGAAAAAAACGATCTTTTTAACAAATATAGTTGAGAAGGGTTTATGTTTATCTGAACTCCTAGCATCTGGATAATTCTTCTGAGTTTCATAAAATATCTTAAAATAACTTTGAATCCTCTCAGATCAACTGGCATTTGAGTTTTTCCAACTAGTTTAGAAGTTCTTTACTGTATGCTGTCAAGATTAGGAGTTTTTATTAAGAAACCTTCTGTCTAATTTTTCTTCCAAGGAACTCTTTTTGGAGGATCTTATTCTTTTATGGTCAAGTTCTCCCAGTAGACACTTATTGCATAAATCTTCTTGCTTTCATGGTTAGTGATGCAGGAAATTGTGACGTAGTCCTGAGGTTCAACCACTTCCTGTTCTCCCAGGATCATGTTCTAAAATGCAACCAGAACTTTTAAATTATTTAATTATAGGCATCTGTATTCCTTGAGAAAATTTATAACTTGCTAGGTTGCAGGAATTTGGTAGGCTATAGAAGTGCAAAATATGTCTGCACTTCTGTGTTCGTTTGTTGCTACTGGAAAAGGCATGGATGTGCTCCAACCTAATGACTATCTAGAATTAAAACAAATATTTCAGGTTCTGGTTTTGCAGTAGCCAGAAATCTGGCTTGTAATAACTACTTACAGTTGCTCACAACTCCTTCCTTAAACATTAGTTGCTGGATTTGGTGTTCCTTGTGATTCCATTCATTGTCAGGGGAAAAAGCAGGATTGACTCACCTGGAGACAAGAATTTACTTAACATGCAAATGCATCACAGATGGGTCTACAATGATGACTGCTGGAGGAATGATATTTAGGGATATGAAAGCAGCTGAGTTCTTGTTAGCTGAAAATAGCAACTCTATACTTTGAGAACATGGGTTCATTTCAGTTGGGCTTCTCAAGAAACATTCATTGATGAAGTGTCTGTCAGACAAAAGCTAAACTAGATTTGGAAAAATCAACAGATGTGAAAGGTTCATTGATCATCGTTGAATAGTTTTTATCTGATTAGTCGTAAAGTCTTTACACTTACCTGTAATTACTTAATCTTTCTTGACCTGAATTGAACATATTTTTAAAGCTTTTATCCAAGGATGTGAGTTATGATACTACAGCAGCAGTTTGCATCTGGCAAGAGAATATGGAGCTAGTGTAACTTGTACAGTAATTTGCAATACTTCTGTTTTTCTAGAAAAGCTGTCCTTTTTAAGAACTTTCAGATAACCTCCTGAGAGCCCCTTCAATGGGAATTATCCTGCTTTTATATAATGTGCAATAGTATTTTATTTTGTATGAGATGGTATAAAATCACCCATTCTTCACTCAAAGCTTCCACCAAAATTGGGTTTTGATTGAGACTGAATTACTGTGAGATATGGATAAAAGGTCAATTGATATGGTCTTGAATAATTGAGACAACCTTTCTGAGATAAGTAAACAGTTTTATTTCTTTATTTTACTGTTGCAGGAATAAGGCAGACAGAATAAAAACAGTTGATGGCCAAGACAGAATTGTGGGTTAGGGATTTCTTGATGCTCGAGTTAAGTGCACTAAATTGTTATCAAGTGGAAGTAGAAACTGTGCTTAAGCCTACACTAGATCCCATGCTTCCCAATGCTTCACATTAATTAAAATCTAGCAAAGTAGTAGCAATACGCATTGTTTTTAGTTACACAGATTCTATGAAGCGTTAAAAAAGTTGAAGAATATTAATGGCTTTGGATTTAAAACTCATTAACCATTACCCTATTGACAGCTAAATAGAGTTTCTCAGCACTCCTCTGGGCCAGTGCCCCTTCATTCTGCTATGGAAAACAAGAAATGTTTGTTGGCTCAGCTAAAAATGTTTGGGAATGCTGGCAGTATCATTGGGTGAGACAACGTGGATGCCTGCTCACTAAAGCAGATCTGGTCAAACTATAGATATTGCCACTTTTTCAGAATGTGAAACAGTATTTTTTGTCAAAATAATTGTTTAAAGTTATATATACTGCTAGAAGATTTTTTTTTTAATCGTAATCTGGTAGAAGTGTGTGTGTTATTAGAACCAGAATTCTGAAAAGGCTCTTTCAGAGTTGTCTTGTTATAAATCAATAAATACAGCTTCTTTCTCAAAATGGTAAGGTTTGTAATTCGTTGCCTGAATCTTGACCCAATGTAGTGTGAATTGTGGCTTCATCGAATGAAAGTGGACCACTGAATTTTGAAGAGAAATTTTGCAATATCACAGCGTTGCCTGTTTCCAAATAAAATTTGGCAGCTTCTGATGAATTTTCTTTGAGATGTGATGAACAGAAGGCTTAAAGTACAATCCATGAAGTACATATGTAGTGAGAAAGCTATTTTGTCACAGACACCTTTGAGTAAAATCCTTGGAACGACGTGAGTTCCAAATCAGCCCCTCTGGTTTTGTGTTGACTTATACCACTTAAACCTTTCTGTTAAACATCAATCAAACAAAAAAGCAAAAACATGTGCAGATTGGACTAAATAACGGTCTCTGAATTATAGGTGATTATGATACATATATTATCTCTTTTGACCTGGCAATTCTTTTGATGCCTGAAGAATAATACTGTTTAAACAAACGTTAGTTTAAAAAGCAAATAAATAATAACCAAAATGAAACCCCTTCTTCTTTATCATGTTCAATCTGTCCTAATCAGTTGATGTAATAAAAAAAACCCTGAAATTATGCATCTTTTATTATTTTCAGTTCATTAACATTTATAGGAGGCTCCAATAATCAGGATCTACAATAAAGGTTATTTGCAGCCATGCTCAGAAAGGACTAAATTCTGCTCACCTAGAACTGAAATATTCTTCTGTCTTTATTTTGTGGGCTTTTTGTTTTCATTTCAGTGAGTGATCTGCATGTTATAAATAAATTTACCACAGTAGTGCTGAGCTAAGCAGAGAGTATTATAAATAATCCCACTGAAAGAAAACATGAACTGACAAAACATATTTGAGAGACATTGGTTATGTATGTCCTTATCTTTTCCAATTCTTCTCTTTATATTTCTTTAGATCATAGATGAAGAAGAAACCCAGTTCATGAGCAATTGTCCTGTTGCTGTTACTGAGAGCACACCTAGAAGAAGGACACGTATTCAAGTGTTTTGGACGGCTCCTCCTACCGGTACAGGCTGTGTAATTCTGAAGTAAGTATTTTAAAACATATTAAACTAACCATTGAAGTAAAATTCAGTTAATAATAAATCTAATATTTATTAGATTAAGAACTACTGGAGTTCTTAGATGCTTTTTTTCTCCTTTGACACACTTGACCAAGTTCTACTTGCAAAGTTAAACGTTAGCAACTTAAAGCCCAAGTGTTCAAAAGTTATTCCAAGCCTTCAGTAATCATTGAATTGGTAACCCTAACTGAACTTGGTAGACTCTCAGCCATTTATTTCACCTAAAAATCTAAAAATTCTGAATCTTTAAAATCAAAATTGCATCCATCTGGTTGAGATTCAGGTAAAAACATGAACTTAGTTGAAATGAATAATAGGAACATTCTGTAGAGTCAAGATTTTCTAAATGGACCTTTGTCAGTAAAATCAGATCTATTTGTTTAGAGGTGAATGCTTTCATTTTAGAGCTGGTGATCTTTTACTGATGTTTTCCTATTATTTCTACAGTCTATTTCTAAACCATGTGTATTCATGCTTTTTAAGAAACAGACAAAGGTAAGATTATGTAGGTGCACTTTGCTTTAGGACCACTCATTTTTCTGTAGAAACCTTAAGTCACTTCTTACTATGAAGAATATCAGAGGAAACTGCCAGAGAAACGTTGTCCTGTCTCCTAAGATTTTGCTTGTCATATTTAATAGGATAGATTAGTCAAATATGCATGGACAATTGAGATTTCTTTGCTTTCTTTGAATCTATGTCTGGGATAAGCCTTTGCAATTGCTAAGATGTGCCCTGCAGTAGACCAAAGAATGTCAAAGAGTCTTACAGCACTGGGGATGCCTTTAGAGACACAAAACACCTCCAGGCTTTTAAGGAGATGCTAGCGCAAAGATTGGGCTGAAGGTAGTTGAGGCCAATTCAGGAAAATGTGTTGTTAAAATTGCAACTGATTTCTGAACAGGCTGCAAAATTCCCACCAGCAAAACTGGTCCACGGCTGCCCTCCCCTCACCGTATACTTCACTTTCTTCTCCTTTTGCAGATTGGCACAAGAGATAAACACCCTCCTCTTCCACGTCTGTGAGGGTGATCTAGCCCCAACCCTGCTACTGGCTGTGGAACGGTCTCAAATCTTTGGCAGTGCACTTCTACCTGCTGCCTCTCAATATCAGTAAAATAATTTTGTTTAAGATTATCTGTTTTAATGTGCACTGAAGCAGTTCAAGAATACACTTATAGTCTTTTCTTAAGCTCAGGACAGACAAGTGTACATTGGACTGCAGCAAAACTGAAGCCTGCAGCTTGCTGGATGGCCAGACAGGTTGTGTGTTAAAGTTTATATATGGAATTTTTCAAGAAGCAATGAAGAAGATTCTTTCAGTGTTGCTGAGCTGTTTATCAGTAAAGCTATTTGCTTTTCCCCTCAGGACTGCCTCCCTCTTAGTTGTATAACAAATATTGCTTTAGGCACTACTTCAGTAGTGTAATAATAAGGTGATGATGTTTTATACATCCTTTTAAAGAGACAAGATTTGAACTTTAATCCAATAATGATACACAACAACACAAGTGGATGGATATTTTTTTTTTTTTTCATTACTGTCCTAAGTAAAATTGCCATTACCAAAAAAAATGAACCAAGACCTATACTTTTCTCACTGAAACTTAAACATCTGTGGCTGAAGTTGGTTCAGGGGCCTGCCTGCATCTTGTCAGCAAAGGAATGTAGTAAAGTACCACCAACTGAGGGAACCTTGATAAATGTTTCTTTTCTCTCCTCTCTGCTGGTCAAGTCATGCTGGATGTTCAACACTCTGATTTTTACACTGTGAAGTACTTGCATTATTGCAGAAAACTCAAGAAAGGCTCCAAAAAATAACATGGTCAGAAGGGCAGTTCAGATGTTATACACACAAAAGTATGAAATTGTCACTGCTTTAAAGAAGGTACAGATTAAATTAGCATGCAACCTTCTCAGGCTGCTGGATGCACATCAGTAGTGCCGACATACCAATGAAGTGCCAATATAGAGTTAAATGAGCTGCCTGGCACCAGTTCCCATAATCTGTTTGGGCAGCTAAAAGAACATCTTGGAAATTGAAGTTCACGGGAAAAGGAAAAATTTTTTGGTGTTATGACTGCTTATTTGCAGTGCGTTGAGGGTATCTTAGGTGTGTATGTGCTGGTGAAGGTGAAAGGAAGTTGTTAGGTACTTTCCAGTAAAAATTAAGTGAAAAATACAAGCTTGCTCCCAATGGTTGCTTTATTGATCTCAGAGGGGAACTGCTCCATTCCCTGAGGATATTTCAAAGAAAGAATGAAACAGTCAACATTATTATTGCTGATGCCAGAAATTAACATCATAATGTGGCATTTGTTTGCACTGCAGTGCAGTCCTCCATGGCACCATACATAGCAATCACTGGTGTGGTTTTGGCATTAACAACATTTACATTTTTTCTTTTATATGTAAACCTTTGACCACATCTGAATTAGCATTTACAGTCAGCATTCTTTATAAACCTTCTTTATGGTCAGCTCCCATAGAATAGCATAGAAATGTTGGATGCAATTTTCAAAATTATTCTGTCATTTGTGAGAGCTTTAATGATATAATAAAAACAAAAGTCTAAAAGCAGTTATTAGTATAAATAGTTAAATCCAAACTCATCATGGAAAAATTCTGAAACCTTGAACTTTAGGGAAAACAGAAGCCCTCTGTATTTTTCTTTTTTCTTTGAGTGGTGGAGTGCAAGTAATATTTTATTATCAATACATATCTGTTTCAGTCCTTGGAGACTATCTGATCATTTTCTTTTAGACTTTCCAAAACAGAATGGTAGTGTTTTGGAGCCTGTTTTGAATCATAAGGATATACTTCTTCCTTTTTGCTATGTCCTGGTCTAATGACTTCAATATATAGAAAAGTAGTCACAAACATAGCTGATTGATAAAAAATTATTATGGTTTTAGTGCCAAATATTGGGGTTTTTTAGACTTATAATGGTATAATTAAGTATAGAGGCTTCCAGGAAGTTCTCCTTGGACTAGTACTGAGGTTTGGGAACATTTTTTTTTTTTTTTCATGGTTTGTGAAGTCTGATACCTTTAATAGAAACTCTTGATTGCCCACATTTGTCTTGTAGTCTTCTCAGTGCTTTCTAGGCATAGTGCATGTGATCAGTTTGGTTGTGACAAGCATAAAATGACACAGACAAATGGTAACCTGTAGTTCCTGGTTTCAGCAAGGGATGCTAAATCATTTGGCATGAGTACATACGTGTGTAATGCGAGCTTTCTGGGTGACTGCAAAATACAAACTTTAGGAGAATTAACATATATTTGAATTCGACTTATCATCACTGCTTTCTAAAAGATCTCTTTCTGTGTGAAAACTTAGAATTGGGGAAAAAAAAAAGAGGGAGGTGTGGATTAACATATGATGTTGCACTGTAATTGCTTAGTCGAGAACAATTCATCCATTCTCTTCATTCCCACTAAGTGATGACAGTAAAATAGCCTAAAGGTTCAAATCCTTCCAGACTCTTTATTGAAACTGCCAGTGTGCTGAATGTACTTCTGGGATGCAAACAATAGCCTAGGCTCTATTTGTCCAAGTGTTTAAGCCTATGCTTGAGTCTCACTGAAGATGCAAGACAGAAGACTTTGCTTAGGTGTTACACATTGCTTGGGAGACCCTCAAGCTTTAAGCCCTCTTTCTACTTGCCTGATGTATGCTAGGAACACTGTGCAGCTAAATCCAATTATAGGAAGGTACACAGACTCCAGCATACCAGCTCTTAAAATGATTTTTGCAGATGGATGAAATGGAGAAACAGCATGTCACTTTGGGGATGGCCCCAGACACTGCAAGATGATTTTAAGCACCTTGATTTTTAGAATGATCTAATGGAAATGGAATGCATCATCGGCTGCTGGATAGTGTAGTCAGCCTCATCACAGCACTAGGTACTTGAATAGAAAGTTTTGCTATGTGGAACAAAGTTATTATAAAAAGATAAATCAACAGAATGCACTCAGATCTCACTTAGCAGTAAGGATTTACTGGGCTGCCCCAGCATCTGTGCTAGCTTCAGAAGCTACCCAAATATCAGCATGGGCAGGAAAGTCCTTACAACAATATATTTCTTGCTTCTATGGTTAAAGATATCTATTTGAACCATTCTGAGCTGTCATGCTGTGCGCAGTCTACTTGTTGTGTTCACAATGCAACGTTTAATCTTTCTATCCCTATTTACTTTCCCTTGTTCCTTGTGATTGATCAGACACTAAGGTACCATGTGGCAATATGGGAGTACCAGATCATTTCCTTCATCTTCTGATAAAAGTTTGTGTTCTAAAACTTATTTACCAGGTTTCTGGGCTCTTCAGAATGCATTTGCTTTCTAGCATCTTTGAAAACCTACTGTTAAAACTTTTTTGAGATATATTTATAATTATTTTTGCTATGTGCAATTTATATAAAAAATAATTATATCGATAGTTGAACAGCATCAGAGCCTGGTGGTATTTCTGTCAACACATGGAAGTAGAGAAATTTTCAGGGGTTTGAATCAATCTATTTTAATATTTTGTATAAGTGAGTCTGAAAACAATTTTAAGGTTTTTTTAAATTTTTTCTACATGTAGACTGTCATGCTTGGTTTAGCATGTTTTACTTTTCAGCAAAAGCAGAACAGCACACGTGCCTTTTTTGTTTTTATATCTGACAGCTAATATTCAGAGACTGTAATTCTGTAAAAAAAACAGCTAATGGAGATTTATCTAGTTTAACAAGGAAAGTCTTAAATACAGATTTCAATAAGTGATTTACACCATTGACAAAAAAAAAGACAATAAATGTTTATTAAAAGTTCCTTAGCAGTGATGGAGAATCACCTCTTTTAGGCTGTTTTTAGCCCCAGATTTCTAGATTTGACTGGTTAGTTGTATTCCTCAAGATAAAGTGTCTCAGTTCAATGTGGTACTGAAAAAGCAGGTAAAGATCTGACCTGTGTAATTGATGGAAAATACAGAACAAAATAGTTTTCTGCAAGTACTTTTAGGATTCTGTAATATAAAGGAAGAGTAAAGAAAATTTTGTAAATTGTCTTAGCTTGTCACATATTAAAATTTCATGGTAGGGAGAATCTTGTTAATATCCAAATTGATTAAATCTGTCAGCTGGTGTAGATCTCATGAAGAGTCAAGTATTGCTAGATGGTAATTATCTTTTTCTTCCTTTTGCATTTGGTGATTTCATGGAGTCTGAGATTACTTGTTACTGCAGTAAATAATGGCCACATGCAGATAAGTTATATTCAGTTTACCGTTTAGTAAAGAAAGCACAGTTCTCTGGCTCATGGAATAAAGGAGTTCTCAGACAGTGGATGTGTCTTGTGTGGTAAATGTAACAAAAGTTCTTGCTGACAAGTTAGTTATTTCTGCTATACGTATCATGCTTAAACAACCAACAAATTAAAATCCGGTATCTCTACATAGTGTTTATTACCATTACTACTTGCAGAAATCCACTGTATTTGTCATAATGTCTCTGCTGTTTTTTCCTGAAAATGTTTTCTGAGCCATCTCCAGGGAAATGTTTTATAATTTTTGAGGAAAAGTGTGAAACTTATTTGTTTTCTACATATGTAATGATCTGCATGATTTTAATGACGTTGGTTTTTGTTTGTATGTAGTCAAAAAAAGAGTTGAGGAATTTTAAAGAATTGCGATCTTCTAAATGAAAACTATGATATATTTAGTATATCAAGTGTGTATTGGCAAAATCTTTTAGGTAGTTGTGTTATTGTAGCAAAGCTATCATACCTATGAGGACAACTTCAATTCTAGTCTCTGGGTCTATGCCTTGGATGTAATAGTTTCCAGCCTCCGCATGGATTCTGGCAAGTCCTCTTGCTCTTCAAGCCTTGAAAGCTCTGAGGGTGAATGAACTCCAGCTAGACTTTTTTCAACATGTACTTTTTGATATCTTGTAACTTCAAGCATAATATTCATTCAGGTCACTTGGCATCTCACTGTGAGTAAACACTATACTGAAATGTGATGTTGGAAAGACTAAAAGAAGAACCAAATGCCAAGGAACCAAATGCCATAAAACCCCATGAGTTCAGAACTACATATACATACTGAAACTGTCTTGATATGCAGCCAAATCTCTTCTCTACACTCAGAACTCATGATGAGATCCAACCAGGGAGTCCTTGGGCCAGAAACAGAGCACAAGGCATCTGGATAACAAAACCCACAAAACACAAGAGCAGCTCTGTGGTGTGTAAATTAATATATGACCAACTCAATAACACTGCATTAAGAAAAGTGTTTATCAGAAATGACAAATTGAAATGGTCAGAATGAAATGCATTTCAGAATTAATCTCTCTTACTAGAAGTGTTGATATTGTGATTCTCTACCACAAAACCAAATTGCACAAATGTAGTCCTATCAGAAAGAAGTTCCAGTTGTCAATGAGTTACAGAGTGGGTCTGCATCAGACTCTTTTAAATGGTGGGAAGCTGCAGTGCTTCTTCTGAAATTATTGCCAGTCATATAAAAGGAACATCTGATAAATGATCACAGAGTTGAACTTCAAAAACAATAAAGAAAGAAGAATGATGTACAGTTACAGCTGAAAAATTTGTGTGTTGCTTTTCAGGCTTGTCCCAAATTCCTCATCAGTATCTATGAGGTGGCAGAGGGAGAAGTGGGGCAAGGTTTTAAGTTATTCAGGTTACTAGACTAAGGTCGTTAGGCAGTATAAGTAGATTCTTTGCTCCTCTCTGATGCTTTTGCCACTAAAACATTTTATTTTCTTTGCTAGGCTGTACTTAGCACAATATGTGCAATTTTCCTTGATTTGTCAGGATACTTACCTGAGTAATATATAGCTCAAGTCTTTTTCCTTATGCTTAATTGGGTGTTTCTTTAAATGCTTTACATGGGATGTATTCTTTAAATGTATCCTATTTGTTACAAAACGTGAAATATGATGATTTTACATGCTCTTTTAGGATTCCTGAATACTTGTGGGTTGTATTTCTTGAAAGAGAGATTCATGGATTTGTACTTATTGAAAAAAATCACACTGCCTATTTTGAAGCAGGTGAGCTACTAGTACATAGTTGAAGAGCTATGAGGAGTTCACTATAAAATTATACCTCTAAATATTCAAAGTGTAAAAACAAACAACAAAAAACCCCCTGCTTGTTTGAATTGGATATTAAGCTTGTTATTCAGTCTTTTGCATTTATCCTTTCAGTCTTTCTGTGCGATTGTCCAGATACTTACACGTCAACAATTTTACCTGATCATGTATTAGAATGCTAATACTGGAGCAATCGAGCACAGTTATAAAGCATTTACTGAAAGCTTTCCATTATGACTAAATATAATGGCCAAGGAAAAATAGAGAACAATCTGCCTTCCTTGCCTAGCAAGAGCTCTCAGTAACAATTATATGCTGTTTATGGAACAATAGAAGATAACAGTTCTCATATTACAAATAGCTATATTGATTTTTCCCAGTAGAATTAATGAGTCTTCTGCATGCAGAGAAATGATCAAAATTCCTGTACTAATAGTTTAAAAAAATATAAATCTGTATCTTCCAGTTAACTACCACATGACAACAGCAGTAGCTTCTGAACTTCATTTGTGATAGAGATAATAGCAGTATAGCTTAATATTTCTTTGTGCATTGCTTAAATATTTTATGTAGACACTTTATGTATTTCTACACAGTTAAGATAGCAATCTAAGATATCTCTATGCATCCTAACAGTCCTTAGAACAAATACAACCTTTGATATATAGAAAAGGTGCTAATATTCCATATGCGATTCTTTTGACCTGCTTTCATTTTTCCCCACTCTTCACTTTTAGGAGTTGATGTCACAGGAATGTGCACAACTTTAAATGGCTAGGGACGTGGATTGGAAGTGAGTAGATTTGGGTCCGTTCCTATCTTTCATACTGGGTTATCATATACAGCTCAACTCATTTTTCAATGCCTCTGTTTTCTCAAAAGCAGCCAGAGGCTAGTGACTCTTTGTAAAACACTGCAAGATAGAAAAGATTATGTGTTAGTATTGCACTATTCTAATTCCTTAAAAATAATTTAAATGTTTTCTTCGTCCAGCTATTTTAAATTTTTTTTTTTACAAAACAAATAGGACAAAAATTTAAACTTTGCAGTGTAACTAACTTACAGCCCTATATTTCATTTTTTAAGCTAAACACCTACAGAGAGTTTACTTGTATTAGGAAGGAAGAATAACCTTCTGCATTTCTGTACAGCTTCTATATTTATAGCAGCTCTAATATTAGATTGTAAAAATGCATATTTGCATTTTAATATATACAGTAGCAGGCCCCTGAATCTACACACTAAACTCATCTACATTTAAAACAAAAATCACTTTCACTTTCTCACAGATTTAATATTGTTTCTTTAACTTTGCAGTGGGAGTGCATGAATTTGGAAAGTGTTGTAAATGGATTTTCTTGTAATTTTATGGTCTTCTAAATAATCTTTTTTACAGCACAGTTAATGTAGTAATCCTATAAAATCTAGCTAGATTCATTCATATGCTGTTTTGTTTGCCAATGCGTAGTGTTGCAAAGCAGCTTAATGGTTTTGCTACTGAAAGACAGGTTTATTCCTTGAGGAGTACAAAGCAGTAGAAAAACAATGTGGAAAAAAAAAAGAGTAAGGAGAGGATGATGGTCTTTCCTCTAGTGGTTGGGGGAATATAGTTATGGCTTTATTATGAAAGATAACAATTTTAACTGTTTCACACTGTACCTTGAAAATGCCTAGATAATTTAATATTTAAAAAAAAATCAGTGTCATGGTGTATTTTGTGGTAAATGGAAGTAACGTGCAATTACTCTCATTGGTCCATAAGGTTATTATTTTGCACAAATACTTGTATTTTTGTAAAACAAGCTGTTTTACAAAAAGTAAAAAATTGTGTCCTTTGATTTGCAGTAGGGTAGGAATGCAGGCATTAGAAAAGTACAACATACCTTGATAAGACACTGATATCAGTTCTCTTTTTGATCATCATTGTGTTTTCTCTAGACTTTCTGGGGAAATGCTGCAATTAAGGTTAATCATTAAGGTTAACAGTTGACACAAACTCAAACACAGAACTGATCAGAAGTCAATTGTATTCTCATTTGGTACTCAGCAAAGATACATGGGGTATTTAAAACTCATTTTTATTTCTTAACAATTATACATGCTGAATTTCTTGGTCCTTCTAGATTCTCAATGCTATTCTAAGGATACTTACTATGTGTTTAAATTGTGCACTTGGAAAAATCATATGAAGTAGCAAGTCAGGTATAGTGCTTTCTAGTAATTCTACTTTCTGATCCAAAACTTGAAGATAAATAGGGAAGCCATAGCAAATTACGTTAGAAGGGACTCTGGTGAAATACCCAAGTCTTTTACTGTCTGACAACAGTATGGCAATAGGATGAACTATGATTGAGTTGCCCCTGTGCACCTCTGTTCTTCTTAAAGGTGGAACCTTGGCAGTCCCCATGAGGAAGTGGTACTAATACTTACCTGTCATTGCTACTGTTTTGCTAAAATGATTGCTCTGGTGCCCCTTATTCTCAGGTGCTGTAACCTTCTTTTCAACGCATGCCTTCATTCAGTCTTCTTTTCTCGAGGCTAGTCAACCCCAGCTCCTTCAATCTCTTTTCCCCTTCTAGATATCTGATTGTTCTCATTAGTCTTGTCTGAACTTTCTCCAAATGATCCATATCCTTGAATTATGGTAGCTAAAACTGGGTATTGTAATCCTACAGATGCCTTACATGACTCCACATGGTCATAGAGAACGTGCTTCCACTGTAGCATTTGCTATTTTTCATAAGAGAATAACATTTACTTGTGTTCAACTCCTGATCCACTAGGCTTCCTTCGTCCAGCTATCAAATACTTCTCTCATCGACTTTTTCCTTTCTGTCTTTGTGCAAATAATTACATTTATCTAAAGCTAGGACTTTGTGTTTAACATTATTTAATTACTGATTTTTCAGAATTCCTCAGATTTATGAACTGTTTTGCATTTTAAGCAACTGCAGCTTGCTACTGTCTGCTATCAGTAAGTTGTTCTCTATTCCATCATTCAAGTTATGAATGAAAATCTTGATGAATGCATAACCACACTGAACTTGAAATTCTTCAGTGTGTTCCAGCTGAGTTCTAAACGTATGAAAAAGCAAATTCATGTTTTAAACATATGAACATTGCTGTCTAAAAAAATCCTGCCATCTAGTTCTGATGTAATTAATATGTAAGCATTTTAAATCAAATTTTGAAAAACTCTGCTAGTTTGATGTATCTGAGTATTTACAAATCTAAAAAGATGTATGAAAAATCAAGAAAATATTTTTATTCAATAGTATTTTTTATTGACAAACTTTGTGTTGGAGAAAGATAAATCCTCAAAGAATTATTATTTCTTATTTACATATCCTGGAGAGGAAATGAAGAAGGATTTAAGACATATAAGCAGGGAAGTTCTCTGAAGTATCTTGCACTGAAATCTGATTTTGTCTGAATTTTGCTCCCAGTAAGTGGGGAAATAAAACAGTAAACTCTGATTGGGCGATGGACTAGGATGACCTTTAAAGGTCCCTTCCCATCCCAAAGCATTCTATGATTCTATGATTTCTTTCTGGCTAAGTCTCTAGTAGAGTCTGCATTTTCATAAATTTCAAGTAGTAGGATGAAAAAAAAAAAAAGACTCCATAATTTTCTTGTTGTTTGCTGTTTGTAAATGAAAATCATTGTTAATTTAGGAGCCCAACAGCTGTAGAACATTTGCCATTCAGCAGCAGCTGTCAGTAGCACTCCAGTTTATTTTACAAACAGATGTTTAATTTGACTTCAATGCCATTGTCAATTTTTGAGGGGAAACAAAGAGAGGAAGGGAATAGAAATAATCATGATAGTCATAATTTGATTTCCTTTCAAAACATAAAGCAGAGTCACTATTGATGACACTAAAAGTGTTTTCATTTTTTATTACTGAATGTTTTAAATCAGTTTTTTTTTATAACCACATGAACTGAAATTAAGCTTTCTCAATGCATGGTAACTCATGTTAAGGATGTGATTTGTCTTATGTCAGGAACTGAAGGCGTTATTTTAATGTATTATGCTACATTTTTAAAATATGTGTTTTATTTACAAATCAAAATGTCAAACCATTTCTACAGTTTACAGACAAAGAGATTTTTGTCTCTATATTAAAACCAGAGCACCAGTGGGCCTGCTGTCATACAAACATAATGTTGTTTACATTAGTATCATAGTATTCTCATTTCATGTCAACAAAAGTGAAGGGCAAATTGGGTCCAGTAGTGATGAAATGAGATAATGAAAAAGCTAAATAACATAATCTGGTTCATTTTTAATGTTAGTAACCAATGATTTTATCCAGTATGTGCCCAGTGACTTAGGAGGCTTTAATAAAATGTTCTGTTAGAATATCTAGGCAAAATCCTCCATTATTCAAAATGTCTATAGACCCAGACAAGAGAGTGGAAATTAGCAGTGTATGGTTGTGCTGGTTTTCACTGGGATAGAGTTAATTTTCTTCATAGTAGCTAGTATGGGGCTATGTTTTGGATTTATGCTGAAGACACTGTTGATAATTCAGGGATGTTTTCGTTATTGCTGAGCAGTGCTTACACAGAGTCAAGGCCTTTTCTGCTTCTCACCCCACCCCACCAGCGAGCAGGCTGGGGGTGCACAAGAAGCTGGGAGGGGACACAGCTGGGACAGCTGACCCCAACTGACCAAAGGGCTATTCCATACCATATGACATCATGCTCAGCATATAAAGCTGGGGGAAGAAGGAGGAAGGGGGGACATTCAGAGTGATGGCATTTGTCTTCCCAAGTAACCGTTATGCGCAATGGAGCCCTGCTTTCCTGGAGGTGGCTGAACACCTGCCCGCCAATGGGAAGTAGTGAATGAATTCCTTGGTTTGCTTTGCTTGTGTGCGTGGCTTTTGCTTTACCTATTAATCTCTCTTTCTCTCAACCCATGAGTTTTCTCACTTTTACCCTTCCAATTCTCTCCCCCCTCCCATTGTGGGGGGAGTGAGTGAGTGGCTGTGTGGAGCTTGTTTGCAGGAATAGGGTTAAACCACGATGATGGTCTCAATCCTACAACACTATGGCAATTCTTAGATGTTACAAATTCTAATTTAAATTAGTCATAAAGATGGCACATCCTACTGGTCATTTGCTCCTTCACAATACAATCTGTTCAGGTATTTCAAGACTACTTGTTTCTATGAGGGTATATGACTCTCTATAAAGTAAACCTGCAGTTAAATTTAAGAAGCTATACTGCGTGTGCCGTTTTGTATGAAATTTTCTATGTTAGCAAAATTTTTCTAGCATGCTGAGTTTAATATTTGCTGAACTGTCTGCATGCCCACAAAAATCTAGAACAGCTCTGCATAGCACATTTTACAGTTAAAATTTCAAGCACAGCTATATTTCAGTATGAAAGGCAAATGGCTGAATTAACAGTGTGTCAGATTCTGCGATCCTCACTTATATTAAACAGTATTTAAATTCTCATGTGGATTTAAATATATTAACTGGAGACTCTCTAAGAGTGATGTATTATATAAATAAGGGTCTCAGAACCTGAACATGGTATTTATCTTAATTCTTTTTTTCATATGAAGCACCACAAAATCCATTCTGATTTGTTTCCTTAAAGGGGCAGCTACATGTATTATTGTAATTCTTTAGAAATTATGAAAGGAAAATACCACCTAGAAAAGGAGTTGCTCTTCATGTAAACTGCCTGTTGAATTGATTCTTGTTGTCTTTCTACTTATCTGGTTTGACAATTTTTTGAAGGGATTTGTGAAAGGATTGAAATATTAAATTCAACCAATAATTGGGTGGGCCATTCCTTTTTTTTCCTTCCAGTAATTAGGTACCCACCTTTTCTATCTTTTCTGCATCGTTAAATATTCATTAAGTATCTTTGCTATCTGAACAGGAGCAGTCTGTATGCTTTTTGCACTGCTTTCCTGAAGAAATGGATTTGTTGCTCAGTCCGTTCACTACTTCAGCAGAATGTAGTTTAAAGTCTTGCAATGCATCAGAAAACGCACTTGATTTCTTTAATGGTTTCTGGGTTTTCATTTGCTGCAGAAAGGACGGGCTTGCAGACATAGCGGCCTGTGTCTAAAGAAGGAATCAGCTCTGTTCGTTAGGAGGATAATAAGCTTGACGCTTGCTCACTGCACAGGCAGCGTATGTAGCTATACATATACAGTGTATACACTAAGGGTAGTGTATACCCTTAATATGTACCAACAACTCGTGTAAGTTCTACAGATTACCTATCACAATGTTTCTTCCCATAGATTTCTCTGAAAATGGAATATACACTTGTTCTGTACATAGGAAAAAAAGGTGTGCTCTCTCAGGCCTTGCAATTGTTTGCTGAAGTAAATATATGAGGAGACAAGGAACTTGTATACAAAATAGAAAAATGTTCCACACTGCAAAGACGATGCCATGTAATGAGGTACCACCGTTTCATGGAAGTTTATAAAGCAATTCTCTTGTTCATCAGAGTTACTTTAGATAACAAATACTAATGAACAGGTATTTATCTAATTTCTCTGAGTAAATCATGGACAAAACATTGTCTTCAATATAGTGAAGAAACACAAATAGCTCTTTATTCTTGCCAGTTCTATAGTAGTAGTCTATATTTCTGCCACACATAGTTCTGCTCACAAAGTACTAAATGTGTTCAGGCGAGTAAGTAAAATAAAGCTAAACTCATGAAGAGGATACAAATTTCACAAATACTCAGATATGTGTTTTCTGCATTGTCTTTGTAAGTAAGCAACTTGGCTCAGCAAGAATAAAGTTTTAAGTGCTGTCCTTATAATTTTCTAGTTTTCCAGTGGCTACTCATGCATCAGAAGAAATGCAGGTTGTGGTTCTCTTCTGATTAAGTGAAACTGAAGTTGGTAATTGATTTCAGTAGAAGGTCAGTCCTCAGCAGAGTGTCATCTCGCAATCAGCAGCAGCATAAGATTGCAGGGCACATCTAGGTTTTCAAAACACCCTCCACATCAGTGTGTCTGATAACTGTATGTTTTTAATTTTCAAAGCATGTATTTTTTCTGTCTCTTTTTCTGTGTAAATGTTTGGTGGGAGCAAATGACTGCCTGCTATAGAAAGCGAAGTCATATAGGTGTACCTTATGTTTTTGTTTCGAAGATCAGGAGATTTGTTTTCCCTGTTGCTTCAGTTTCGAAATCCAAACCACCTATTGGAACAGTTTAAATTGTAGTGCTTGGGTGTCAGTCTCAAGAACATAATGGATTCACCTATTTCCCATACACATATCTGAAGGAGCTCCCCTGCTCGTCTCTACAATGCCTGATCCCTTGCTCTGTTTCCTCCTGTATCTCCAATCGCACTTTGTGTATCTCAATTATCCATGTTAAAACATCTCCCTCTCAGAGCTTCTAATGAAGTTAAGAATCTAATTAACTGCCCCTTTTGTTCCAAATAAAACTTTGGTAGGGCTGGATTCCAGTTCCTAGTCTACGCCGGCTTCTCAAAGCTGCTAATATGAAGGGTAATTTATCATCTTAATCCTTTCCATTACTACTTACTACTGTTCACAATGCTCCTTTAATAGTTCTATTCATGTGGTCTCCTTGTCCTGATGATTGAGGGAGATACAGACTGTGTAGCTTTTGCTTAATCCCTGATCCTTTAAGCATAATTGTAATCACTTCCTCCATGAAATGATGACCTTTATCTGGGTCAACAAGGCTTCAGGAGCCCCACAGAGGCAAAAGGCTTCTTGATATTGTTGGGTTTTTTCCCTCTCCTTGCTGCTGTATGTTGTTTTATAGAAAAGGCTTCAAACCACCTTGAGAAGGAATCAGTCACTTCCAAGGAGTTTCATTACCCCAGCCTGTTTTGGGAAGCTAATGTATATAATCTACATGTAATCACATCCACAGTCTGACAACCCACTGCTGCAACTGAGAGAGATGACTAGACTGTTCTTGCCTTTCCTGTGCATATCTTGGACAATTTTTGATCCATTTCCTAACATCTGTTTCTGCACCTTTCAACATTGCTATTTCCTTAACCCTAAGAGTATTTTTCTGATTTTCATGTAGTGTGTTTAGCAATTCTTCTTTCTCTATTTACTTTCACGGTCCTTTTGTTTCTGCTGTGCTCTAGTAACAGCCATACTGTTTACTTCATATGTCCCAGGTTGTCTGCTGCTTTAGATGCTGAATCTACCTTATCATCCCATTCAGCTTCCTGATTCTTAGTGCTTTGAGCCTTTAGATGCCTAATTCACAACTGATCCCCATGGCAATTCCCATGCTTATAAATCTCTTTTGCACCAATCCTTATTCAAAAATGGCTCTGTCACCCAGCCTTTACCTTCTCCTAACCTAGTCAAACATCCAGTATCGTGTTCTCTTCACATAATAATCTGAATCAGGTAAAATTACAACTGACCCAGCCTTTTGTTGTCTTTAGACTTCAAGGATTACTGTAGTCTGTTTGCTGGGCTGACCTGCTTACAGTGTTCCTTGTAGGTTGTCCCATTCAGGTTCAAGGCATGCATGCCCTGGGAACTGTTTCCATCAATATACTTTGAAATTCCACCAGTGAACCAAGGGTGATTTGTGCTGTAACTTTGTATTGAAATCCTTCAAAATCTTCCTCAATCCCATGTGTAGGTGTTTGTAAATGATTGGGCATTGACCTTCTGTTCCTATATTGATTAGGGCACAATAAAAGAGATCAGATTACTGAAAGTTTCTGGGGCTAATCTGTGGTTCATTAATATTAATGTCCATAGAGCAATAGAAGTATTGGAAGCTCTGTGCTTTCTGGCAGAGTATACTTTAAAGGAGACATCTTATTTGCATCATGATAGGGGCAGTACATGCGAATATTTCATTTTTGTATTGTCCAAGCAGCTGCTAAGTATTCCCAAACATAGACTGAAGAGCACAGTTCTGGTATTGCTATTTTTATGTATTCATAGGTTACTGGGGCCAGCTTGGTTTTTTGATCTGTTGTAGCAAAACTGCTACCAGTGCTACTGGTGTGGCAGCTAATCAGACACAAGAAGATTGTATTAAATTTGTCATTTTTAGGGCTGAAAGAGGAAGCACAAAAGCCCTGCTGTACAGGTTCCCTGCCATTGCATTCTCCAAAAATCTATGTACCAAAGTTTTCCAACAATATTTGCTACAAATTCTTACAGCAACTAATTTTTGCCACCAGAACAATTGCGTGAACTAGAGACACCACCCCAAGGCTGTCCTCAGCCACAAACTTGTTGCAGCAGATTTTGAACAAAGAGTAAGAGAAGCTTGGTGAAAACCTCCCTAATGATGTAGAATAATTTCATGGATTAATTTGATCATTGTTTGGTAATTGTGTTGCATGAACAGGGTGCTCTTTCAGCTATTTCTCAAATACAATTTGAATGTGCCTTCTTCCCATATACTGTCCCTTCAGAACGAGGAAAGTGGAAAAGTTACAGATCTCAACCCTTTTATCTTTAATGGTCCTTTCTTTTCTTTCATTTCTCTGCACTCATATCTTTCAGCTTAAACAACCAGTATCTCCTGTCATTAGCTGTCTGAATGTTCAGTAGGCTGCAGTCTCAGCTGTCAGCAAAAGCTCTTGGAAAAGCCCAGGTAGAAGAGATTGAGTTATAACAGGTATTAATTCTTGAAATCTGAAACTTGTGTCTTAGCTGCACTAAGGGAAATGCAAGTCTCTTCTTCTGATGCTTCCAGTTCCAGTGGATTTGTGGTGTTAGACTTAACTTCAAGTACTAAAGGTACTGCATCAAAATTAAACTTCCCTAGGCAAATACATTCATAATATTAAGGTCTCTTTTAAGAAGTATTATTAAGCATTTTAATATTAAGTCAAGTTAGCTTAGTTTCAGTGGGTGTTAATTTGTTCTGTTAATTGTGGTGCTTTAACCTTCAGGCTCCTGTCTGCTGAAATGAGGTGAAGATTTTTCTGGATTTGAAAACATCAAATACTTTATTCCAATTTGGATTCCTGCTACTGAATAGCTAGTAATCAGTATTTCACAAGTGGGTGGACCTGGTTAGGATGTTGCTCTTGACATACAATTTTTGTCTGTACAAGCAAATAATTATTAAAATATAACTTCAGTATATTGTTAGTTGACACCTCTTCCAAAACAATAGTTGGAGGATGACAGCTCTGATATTTTTGTTTTTATCTACGAATTCTCTTACTTCTTTCCTGTATCCCCTAAGAACATTAAAGATTTAGAACAATTTTTCTGAAGTTTTGGGGAATTTTTTCAAGCTTCATTAACTGGGTACTCATGCTGATGTTTAACTTATTTTGTTTTTTTAATACGATATGCCAAAAAAAATTAGTTTTGTTTTTAACTCCCCAACCTGGAGTGGGGGAAGGTGGCTCAAGAGGGGAGGGGAATATGTGTAGGATATAAAGATTAAAAGAAATATTGTAAAAGGGCAAATATGCTTTTTACTGTGTCACAGCTGTCCACACTTGCCGTGCAATAATGGCAAAATCAACAGAGGTCACGTAGTGACAGCAAGGAACTTGAGCACTGGTGAAGAGTAGCACATGTGGGAGGGTTTGAAATGTCACCTTTGCCTGTGTGGTTTGTTTTCTGCTGCATCCTGGCATAGCAGGTAAAGTAGGCTACAGACTGAAAATGGGGGCATGGTTGCCTCTTGCTTTTCTTGCTTCTCTTGAACATCCAGAGGGGAATCAAGTCTGAGTTCCCTGTGCAAGTGGGTGAGTGTCATACAGGTTGCATAGACCTTTTAAGCAGAAATAAAACAATGCTTGGTAAGTTTTATTTTTTTGTTTTTATTTTTCATTTTGATTTCAGGATTTGTTATATATATAATTTATAATGCTTAGTTTTGAAATTCGTGGAGATGGTACTTGCTACAAAAAATGGTGGCTAGCAAAATACCTGGTGAAGATACAGCCCATGAATAGCAATGGGCTTTAAGCAATGTGAAAATTTCTCAAGAGTCCTAGACAAACTCATTCTTTCATCTTTTTTGCCTTTGGTGTTTTGTGGTTTTTTTTGTTTTTTGCACGTAATAGGTGTAGCATACATGTCAGAAATGATTTTGTCAGTATGAGTTTTTATCCTGAAGATTTTAGATTTAATATTTATGTCTTGTGGCCATTCAAGCAAGGAACAGAGAGATTTTCTGAGGACAAATACAAGATAGCAGCATATATAATTGTGTTTTCCCTTAGAGCTTTTTGTTGTATTATATATGATGGCCAAATCAGTCCTGAAGTCAATGAGCTCCTGTGTATGCGTATGATGGTAGACCCAAGTATGATATGAAAGACAACCAAAAGGATTTTGAAGCTAGAGCAAATCTGTAAGACAACTTTAGAGTACTTTGCTCTTGCTGTGGGGTTTCTCTCAATTATGTTTTCTGACAGTATGGGTGAAATGTTGAAAAATAAAACTGAAGAAGGATATTCTGGTGTATATGCATGCACTGAATTTTTTAGAAGTAAGCAGTTTTTACTGTTTTTCATTTGACTAATCTATTTGAGAATAAGCACTCATCCTGTGCAGGGATGTAAATGTTGAATTATGGCAACGTTGATAAACTTCACATTAATATTACTGTGTTTCATCCAACATCAAATATCAAGTCTGGTTGGTTTGCTCAAACGGTGTTAACAACATACTTAACAAACAAACAAACGAACAAAACCAACAAAACAATAAAAAACCGCACCAGCTGTGTTAGCTCCTAAGTTAGGCATCAAGAAAGAAATAATTTTATGCAAGTTTTTAATAGTACTGATCCTTGTCAGTGATGGCTGATGACAAAATTAGATTCTGTGTAGATGGAGCTTTTTCTTTGGTAAGACTGAGCACAGTTTCCTAGTTGGAAATTATTTTGAAGAATGTACTTGTCAAATGCCCTACCAGGGTAAAAATTGCTCGGCATCTAATGGCTAAAGGGTCCTATATGCTTTCAGAGGAATTCTAATTTTTTTTTTTAATAAGAGTCTCCTAAATATTAGAAAGAGAAGTAAATGTTGTTGGTAAACTTCTGGGAGTTTGCACATTTCCTGACCCTTGTAAGGTCTTGACAAACTCTCTTGACAAACATAGAGCTGTTTTTTTTCTAAGACAACACGGGAGGAAATAAAATGAGAACGTCCTAAGTAATGCATTAGAATTATGAAATCCACTAGCACCAACAAAATTACAGTAGATGTAAATACGTAGTTTTCACCTCACTTTCTAGTGCTAAGGTAAATGGTACATTTAGAAATTCTTTCTTTCCAAAAGACAACAAAACCAAAAAAGCAAAGAAACTTAACACCCTGTTAAGTATAATTGTTCTTGGTAATTTTCTGGGGTGGGAAACAGCTCATAATAATGTAATTAAATCAGTAAGGCATAGAATAATTAAAGAAAATAATTTTGATGGCTGGAAGAGCAAGACAAAGTTAACTCATAAGTAATATAGAGCAGAAGTTGTTTCTTATCTGCAATCCAGTAGTTTATGATTGTTTCTCAATATACAGGTGAAACTTGGGCTATCCTCACCAGCTCTGGCAAAACCTGTTTTATTAAAATATAGCTCTAATATTGTACTTAATGGTTTTGATGTAAGCCTAATAAATGTCATAGAAACAATTCTTATAGATCCTCTTCCTTACTTCTTTTGTCACATCATTACACCCACAGAGGGATTTTAAATTAAGAGTATTTCTGTTGATGCTAGCATTTGACAAAACGAGTAAGGAAGATGATCTAAAGCTGTTTCTATGGAAGAAAGAAAGAAAAGTCTCAACTCTGTTTCTGATAGGACTTGGAGCATTCCCAAGGCTGCTCTGAATTTTTATGGTTTATGACATTTCCTGTTTGTTAATATCCCAAATGCAATTTTTGTGACTCTGGTAAAGCTTTTCACAGCAGGATGGCACAATCATTGTGGAACTGTGCTGGAGAGGGACCTTCTTATTCCAGGGAAGTCTTTCAGGGCAGGTCTCACTCCCCTCATGCTCAGATGTGGTCTGACCAAACCAAGGCAGGATAGAGACTTTGACCTGCTTGTATCCAACCTACAATGTTCTGAAGTAGTATTGCCAAAACAAATATTACAGAAGCTGCCAGATATTCCTTGATTTTGCTGAGAGAACTACAAAACAAAAATAATAAGTAACATTTTTAGGAGGGTTTTGGGTTTTTTTAAATAAAAACAGGTGCTGCTAGGTGTATTTATGCCTGTAACATAAGGTTTTGCTCCTTAGTTTGGTGATGGAAAAGCTTTAACACAAATCCAGAAGCATCACTTTGAAGATAATGGGAAACAAACAGATATTTGGAGTCATATTTGTTTCCTTTTTCTTTTTTATTCCATGGTATGCTGACAGTCAAAGAGAGAAATAAGTCAATTAAAGATCCACTTAAATATGTTAATACGTAGGGGAAAGCAATTGGATCTCCCCTTCCCATAAAGTTCAGACAGCACTGGATGTTGGAAGTGGCAGGAAGGATTTATACGGACTAAGCAGCTGTGTACCTTGTGTAAATTCTTAAAAGCTTTCTTAGCTCTCTGTAAAACTTAGCCATTCCATTTTGAAGTTGGTTTTGTAAGCCTCAAAACCGAAGGAAAAAAATCTTTAGTCCAAATCAGAACTTTTATAGAGGAATAAATCATGACCAAAAAAAAAAAAAAGGGAAAACAAAAGGTAGTGATAAAAGCTAAGTAAATACACTGATCAGATACTTTGGTCTGTCTTCAATCTAGAAGCTGACTATTAAAACAATGAATATTTTTAAATTAATTTAATGTTGTTTCTGTCTGAGTATTTGTAAAGTTCTGTGCCTGCTTTCGGTATTTATGCAGCCATCTAATATACCAATCCTGTTCCACTTGGAATCAGTAACAAAACTCCCATTTAGATTATTGGCTCCATATATAATTTCAAACACAGCAGAAGAGACAATGACTCAGAAGGCTGTGAAGCTTTTGTTGTTAGAAAAGGAACTGTTCCCTTGACATTTCACAGTGACAAGCTAACTGCAGCAAAAAGAATAATATAAGTACACTTCAGGCTTCAAACAATCTTTCTACATTTTATGTCTAAAATAACTGCCACTGAAATTAAATACTCATAATATCTTTGTTATCTGCAGATTTGAGTGCTCCTTTATCAAGCAGCTGATTTCTTGTTTGTTTGGATTTTCTAAGTGTTTGGTTTTTTTGGGTTTTTTTGTTTGTGTTTGTTTGTTTTTGAGTAAGCTTTGGAAAACTTGTTCTTTAAAATGGTATTTAAAGCACAGGATCATGGAATAATTTAGGTTGGAAGTGACCTCTGGAAGCCATTTAGTCCACCTGTCTGGTTGAAGTAGGTGTTGTTACATCAGGTAGGTTGAGTAGGTTGCTCGGGGATGTGTCTGATAAAGTTTTGAATATCTCCAGGGGTGGAGAATGCACAAGCTGTCTAGGCAGCCTGTTCTAGTGTTTGATCACTTACACCATCCTCGTGGTGAGAAAGATTTTCCTTGTATCTGCATGGCATTTCTTGTGTCCCCACTTGCCTGTTGCCTTGCATCCTACCACTATGCATTTCTGAGAAGCATCTGGGCTCTACCTCTTCTGTATCTTTCTGATAGGTAGTTGAAGACAACAAGCAGTAAGATCCTTCCTTTTCACTTTCTTCTTTAGACTGAGTGAACCCAGTTCTCTCAGTCTCTCCTCAGACATCATGGGCTCCGTTCCTCTAATCATCTTGATGGCCCTTCACTGGACTTTTTCTAGTAATGCAATGTTTTTCTCTAACTGGGCAGCCCAAAGCTGGCTGTAATACTCCAGATGTGGTCTCACAAGTACCAAATGGAGGGGAAGAAATCACATTCCTTGACTGGGTTACTATGCTTTTGCTGAAACCACCTGGGAGGCTGGTGTCTGCTTTGGCTGCAGTGGCATGCTGCTGGCTCATGGTCAGCTTGTCCACCAGGACTGCCAAGGCCTTTTCTGCAGACCTTTTCTGGCTAGCAGATGCCCTGTACTGTACTGTGGTAACTGCATTATTCCATCCTATGTGCAAGACTTTGCCTTTGGCTTTTCATGGGATTCATGCCAACCCATTTCTCATGTCTGTTGGGATCTGCCTGTCTAAATAGTAGCCTTACTCTCCAGCATGTCAACTGCTCCCCCGATTTAGTATCATCTGCAAACTTGTTGAGGTTGCATTCCACCCCGTCATCCAGGACATCAGTGAAGATGCTAGTGGCCCTAGTATCAATCCTGGAAGATGGCTGCTGGTAACTGGCCAGCGTATAAGAAATTAAAGCCTCTTGACAATACATGAACTGTGATGATGCATGTACATTTCAGCTCAGGTTGGTATTACTTCACATTTTATTAATCATCCTACATGACTGTTTTCCAGTTTTATGGTACAGTGTTTGAAAAACCATGATTGATTGTGTTTCATTGAATCTGTGTGAAAGTATTGGTTCCCAATTGCAGTGTAGCATCCAAAAAGTCTTTAAAGTTGTCTTTGATTTTGAATGCAAAGGCTGGAAAAACTAAGGTAGCATGCCACTGTCACAGGCTGGCCATTGCGCTCATATTCTTGCTAGGAGTTGTTTTGGTGGTTTTGTTTGTTAGAAACCCTGAAAACGATTTCTCAGAAAGCTTTCATTCTGCTTCTCACACACTTGGTCAGTCTCTTCTGGCACCATTTAAATTGTCCCATGATAGTTTTCACATTAATAAAAGACAGATTTAACTAACTCTAGGTTTCGTTCACTTTCTGTTATTCGCTACAGGCTCATATTTATCCCTAGTGTAAACACTGCCTTACAAAGATGAGGCCTAGAAGTTCCCCTTCACCAAATACTGGCAGATCATGCCCTTGCTTTTAGTAAAAGTCAGTCTTGCTCTTCTGTTTCATGCTGTCTTTTCATAGCCTTGGTTGGTTGCCTGTATTGTCCTTTACCACATCTTCTTTAGAAGATGCCAGCCCTAGTAAGGATGAGAGCAAGCTGTAGTTTCTGCACTCTTTCAGGTTTGATCTAGCTTTAAGAGGTTTACAAAACCCAGTTATTCTCCCAGCTGCTTTATAATGTGAAATGAAGGATTCCTCCCTATCCTACCCTGACCTTGTATCTTGGCAAAGAAAGCACAGTAAAATTGCATCTTATTTTTGATAATTTTATGGGGTGGGACATTGTCAAAGAAAGGTTTACATCACTACAACAACAATTCTAAGCATATATAGTCTTATTTTTCTCCTCACTTCAACTGATATGAGTGAGGAATAACTCTAGTGAGATCAAGATAATTATTTGACTGTAAAGTTGAAGTAAGACAAGAATCTGGCCCTTGGTATTTAGAGTTTTAAATACAAATGATGGTACAAAATGTTGCAGAAGAATGTGCTCCCTTACTGGTAAACAAAGCAGAGTGCCAGCTCCCAAAGCATGTTCTCCTCAGAAAACTGTCTGTTCAAACAATTTCTTTGAATTTAACCAAATTCTGTTTTCTTATAGAAAGAAGATAAGTTTACATGTGAATTAAATTTTTATAATTAAAAAATGGTTGGAGAACCTAGTTAAGTTTCTTTAGGACTGGAAGGGGTCACCTGAGCCATTTCAACATATTTTCCAGTTGATTATTGGTTTTGATATTTACCATATGGTGGCTATGATACCAATCTGCAAGAAGAACTTGGGCTTGGTGCTTTGCTGACTTGAAGATCTTTGATGCAAAATTCAATTTATGGTCTCTCAGATGGGAGGCTAAAAATGAGCTAAATTTCAGCTGTACAATTCCAGCTGTAAAAAATAAAATTGCACCGTAACTCTGTTTTTCCCTGTATCATTTTAAGATTCAACCTCCCTGTCCCCCACTAAACTGAGGCTTATAAACTTACATTTTGTTTAAACTGTAAGTCTTAATAATATATTCTAGATTTAATTAATTTTAAGGTGGCTTGTCTTTTGGAACCTTTGAATTGCTTTTAAAGACTTTAGCTTACGATAGCTCTTTTTCCAACTTCTGTTTTACATATTTGCACTGAATTGCTGTCATATATCAGAAGTATTTATGTCTTCAGAATGCCGTGTAATTTCCTACAAACAGCTGCTTGCTTTAGCTGTGCTATTTTTCTGAAATTGAATATAATGTCAGTATTTTAATATGAGATTTGATTGAAATATTGAATATTCAGTTGACCGTCATGCATTTCAAGAGTAAAGATCCTCACCATGTGATGATGATTACTTGTCTAAAGGTAATAACATTCCGTATTTCTGTAAAATGTAATAAATTTCAAATGCAAGTTGAAATAAAAGTATCCTATCTGTAGTCCTGTATTGTGTATATGTATTGTCAAAAGAGGGAAATATGCCTAGGTCTTAGCAGTCCGGTTCTGTCCTTTTGCTACTTTATCATGCATTTTCTTCTTCCTTTCAGGAGTAAATATATTTAAAGCTCTTTTTTTTTCTTTATAGGGCCAGTATTGTGCAGAAGCGCATAATTTATTTTCAAGATGAGGGCTCTCTCACCAAAAAAATTTGTGAACAAGGTAAGGTAAAGTAAAACATTTTCTGACCTCCTTGTTGTGTTCTACTTATTTCTCTTAACTCATTATAGCAAACTAATATTTTGAGGCCTTGAACAGTTTTGTCCAGGTTAAAATTTGGGATCTCCTATTCAATTATGTTCTTCCTTATCACATGTACTCTTCCTCATACAATCTTCCTTGTCTTCCCCTAGATGTGATACTCGCACCTTTTTATCTAGTCTTTGGGCACTTAGTTTATTGAATCCCAGGCTATTTCATCCTTTCCTAAACCTAAGCATTGGAGTTGGTTATTGCATCCCAGTGGAGAATTTATATACTTTGGCTGTCCAGAAATTTCAAGCCTATTCTGTTTTGAGATCAGCTGAGGTTTCATCCATATCAGATAAGAACCAGAAACAAACCTGTTTTGAATCTGAAGACAACTGAAATAGTCGTGCCTTCTTATTTAAAAATGTAGATTTAAATCATTACATCCAATTATAAATATGATCCAGGTATTTCAGAGTTCTAGTTTAGTCTAGTGTACCCCAACTTAAAAGTAAACAAAAAAATATATGTTTAACTCAGGTTTATTTACTGGAGTATTTATTATGGCAACTTTGCTGTCATGTGGTGATTTTGAGTTGTAACCGTTATCAATGGGTACTTCGGTGCTTTTTCAGACTCAGCCTCAGAAGGTGTGACTGACAAACCAATTTTAGATTGTTGTGCCTGTGGAACTGCCAAATACAGGCTAACTTTTTATGGAAACTGGTCAGAAAAAACACATCCCAAAGATTTTCCACGTGAGTATCGTTCTTTTACTGTTGTTGTACCATATAGGGACTGTGAAGAGAATTGAAGCTTGTTGTATGACACATTGCTTATTTACAGCTCATCAGTGTAAATTATGACATATATGGAATACTGCTAACATTCAGTATTGAAAATCCATGGATCTTTCTGTGAATGCTATACATTACAAATAAATTCTATTGATTTGCCTGACATTTTGAACTGAGGTGTGTATGAGATGACATTTTCAAGATTTTTCACATTTTCATTGTGGTGAGAAAGGTTAATTTTTTTTTTCTTGGTGAAAGCTTAGACTGGCTTATAGTGTACAGCTAGGAAATACGATTTTAAGAAAAAGGCCACAAAGGATAGGCAGCACACTAACATTTTGATTTTACAACCATGCCAATCTAGCCCGTATATTTTCCTTCAAAGTCTTTTGAAAGATTCCACTTAGTTTTGGTGAGCCCTGAATCTTGCTGCCCAAGAACATTAATTAGATATATAGTCCTTAGAATATTCTTTGTCTTTGTTGGTTGAATAGATAGATAAAATACACATTCTGAACTTTGCCTGTCTGGGTTTTTAAAGTTTCTGAACTACAGGGTCAGTATTCTTGTTGCAATAACCCAAGTAACTGTAAAAAGCTAAAGTTACAAAAACATGTATTATGCATTTGTTCTTTCATTACTGACTCCACAGTCTGTGGCCATAAAGGCTAGGAAATTATTTGAGAACGTGAGTCACATTTACTGGTCTTTAAACTTTGTTATGTTGTCTGTGGCTGATGTTTATTACATAGACCTTATATGTGGATTTTTTTTTTATAGTTTTGTCACAGTGTCAGAATATCATCATAAAACTAAAATACGGTTTGTGTGTCAATCAGCTCATAGTTTTAACAGCCTAAGCACTATTGCTTATGTTGAGTCTCATATACATTTTAAGTTCAATGTAGCACTGTTTGAATGTTAGTTGTCCGCATAATACATGGGACATAAAATAAGCCAAACCCAATAATTGCAGGAATGCTCTTTTAGGCTACTGGATGATTATATATCTGCTGAGTGTGACACTTTATATGCATTATTTGTATGGATTCAGCTGGTGGTTAGAAATAAGACATGAGAAAATGATTGAAAACTATGAAATTAGTGTGACTTAATGATGTAATATTGCAGATAAATGGCACTTTCTTTTAAATCTGAGTTAGTGAACACTATTAAGAGTATGGGTGCATAACTGAAAGTAAGCAAGTTGCAATAGTTTGCCACGACAGTGGGCTCTGTAGACTGTTATCTCTCCCCAGTTACGAAGTGGTGAATTACATTAATGTTTTACTTAAAAAACTGGAAAAGCGAAAAAATAACTATATAATGCTAGCAGGATTAAGCCCAGTAATAACAGCTCATAAGCTTTTACATTGAAATTTCTGAAAGTTGAGAAACAATCTCATCCAGGTGTAATGATGTTAAAAGTGAAAACTAGTCATCGGCATTATTCTTTAAAATGTTGAACTTGTGCAGTAATTACATTAAAATAAAATGCTATTCATGATGGACTATGGTAAATCACTAATTATTTGCCAAACCATCCGTAAAAAATTCTGCTCTACTTTTATACCATCAGTATGGCTGAAATAGAAAGCAGATCATAAAACTTATATTTTGTGTCTTTTCTTTAACTTATCTTCTGACTTGCTTTAAAAATCCCTAAATAATATGTACGCTGTTGCTTAGCTTTTCTCCAAAGAACTGCTTTTGCCAAATAAAGTATTTTCTTTTGCTCTCACACAAAAATGTTTCTGGAAGGTACAGTGCAAAACTTCTAATTCTGGGAAACTATTTTGAGGTTTTCACAGATTCCATGGATTAGAAATAATTTTACGCTTCTTATACCAGTGCAATTAAAATACTTCCATTAAATTTAAAAGTGTCTTGTCTTTTTAGGAGTTATCAGATGCACCTACTCTATAAAGCATTGCTTAGAATGAAACCATTGCAACACAGTCTTGTTCTGAGTGTGCCAACCGTAGAGTGAATGGAGAGAGGTGTACCACAGCTGTAGAAAGGGTTAAAAAACTAATTCTTAAAACAATTTTGCTTTCATGGATCTCAGACAGGCCGACAAAAAAAATTAAACTGATTTGCAAACTAAGGCTTAAAAAAAGTGACCATGCTTTTCAGGTAATTTTTGCAACTCATCACAAGTCCTGATAATAGGACTAGTGGAAGCTGAGTATTTCATTTGTTATTAAATCTGGCTCAAGGGGAACTATTTCCTATCGCATTTTGCCAGTCAGAAAGATTTGTATTTATATATGCCCTGTGGCTTAGAAGCGTTTATTCTCTCTGAGTATCACCCATATGTGATAACAGAAATATATATGCTCTCCATAATGATTTGATATGGCACATCTGTGAAATATGTCAGAGGATACATTCTCATGTTGTGATGGCACCTTGATCTTTATGCAAAAATACACATGTAAGTGTGTAAGTTGCGAAGCTACTCATAGAGAAAGGAAGTGAAATAAAGCCATTGGAAAGCTGTCAGTGTTCTGTTTGCTGTCTTAGGAATAGGATAGTGACATTGGACTGGTGATGCAAAATAGCTTTGGCCTTGTACTGCTCAGATTATTTTATGTAGAGAAGTTTCTTTGATATTTAGAGGAAAAGGTTTAAGAAACTGTATTGAGTTGTCTCTTCACTCTCATCAAAAATGGGAGGTTCAAGGTGAGGAGTGAAACATTTGCAAATGTTGTACAGATTTTGTAAAAGGTTTAGAGTAGATGTAGTATACTTTGAACAGCTCATTTGAGCAAGTAGGTGAGCCAGCTGCTTTCTCCACAGAGCCAATATCTTTAGGGAGAGGTGTTTAGTGGAAGAGGCTGGGCTCTGGTTACAAAGACATCAGATGTTCTTGATCTGTTTAGGATAAGGGATTGTGAGAAGCTTTGGAGCACGTGGAACAACTCATTCTCCATTTTACTAAAGATTTAAAGGCACCCTGGTTCCTCTCTGTAGTGACACGTTTTTTGTTTTGTAGGGACTATGGGGAACCTTCTCTTTCAGTACGTTTCAGTAAGTGTCACTTACTGTGTTTCAGGGAAAGCTGTTGTCTGTGACTTGTGCGATAGCTAGACCTGTGTGCTAGGAAGAAAGAATGGACAAAACTGGTGGTCCTGTCACTGGAGCTGAATGACAGTATCTCTCTGTGGTTTGACAAGGTGCCAGTGTATATTCAAGGAACAATTACTAGATCTTAGATAAAGAAACCATCTTCTGATACTGTAGTATCTTCATCTATTACCTGGGCAGGGAGGAGGTTTAGTTGGTTTTTCTCCTCCATTTGGGGCTCAATTGCTGATTAGCTTTAATAGACTCCAAAAACATCAAGCCTACTATAATTCAGAGCTCAGTAGGTGCATTTTGGTCCAAGTTTAACACTAGGGAAACTATGGAGGCTCTGTTTGCTGTGTTGCTAGGCCATTTCCCTCATCTATCTATTCTGCTTGCTACATTTTCTAGATTTTTTTTTCCCCCTACCATTGGAGTTCATTTTTTATTTCTAATCTATTTTCTATTCTCCTGTGGTTAGGTTTCTGCATCTGACTTTATCTATTCAATTCTCTACACTGTCTTTTTCAATTTTGTTGTCCCACCTTTCACATCTTAAATTTGCATTCCTTTTATTTATTTCATTATTCATTTTTCAATCATTTATTCTAGTTTTCAGCTGTTTTTACTGCTACTCT
The DNA here is from genome assembly GCA_020745775.1 of Theristicus caerulescens. NCBI lineage: Eukaryota > Metazoa > Chordata > Aves > Pelecaniformes > Threskiornithidae > Theristicus > Theristicus caerulescens. The sequence goes on from CM036564.1 coordinate 10,117,044, forward strand.
CTACCCTTTGCATTGCAAAGAAAAATGTTAAATATTGTCTCATTCCATCATTCTGTCTCCCTCATCTCGTACGGTCTTTGCACTGTTACCAGACTGTCTGCTTATGTGTCATCCTTTTCCTTTAACCCCTTATATTTGCAGAGTGGTAGTTGGCACTTAAGTGAATTCATGTTTATTTCCAGTACTGTGGGACTTGTGTGACTCCTTATTTCTGCTCAATTCTCTTTTAAATTCCATCAGACTTCTCTAACATTTTCTCTTTAAACTTTTACATTTGTTTCTTTTTCTGTTCAACAAAACAAGACAAGAAACAAGAACAGAAATCCTTTTGCCTAGCTCTACAGCTCTTACACTATGAGAAATTTGAGCAAGCAAACTCACTGAATATAGAAGCACCAAAATTCACTTCTTCTCTCCCTTTCTAAATTAAAGAGAACCCCTACTAACGTTTGGGGTGAGGGTGAGGGATGGAGACATGGTACATGTCTAATTTAAGTATGCAGAAGCAGAAAAAACAGCTATGTCAGTGCCAATAAGAGCAGTTCTTTACCAGTATTTCAAAAGTTTCCTGAAAGAAGTGCTGGACACCATTTGCCCATAGGAAGCAAATGTTTCACCACTGTTTCACTGGAAGCTGCTGGGGGAGGTTTCTGGCTGTAAGCCCTTTATAGCTCTGTGCCTGATAATGCTTGGGCACAAAGCTATAAATGAAAATCTATAACATTTAATGATAGTCTAATCACGCTTATATCTGCCTTTTGCTGGTCTGCTGTCACCACTCAAACACAAATCTAGTGGACTGTTAGAAATCAGTATCCCTCAGTAGGGAAACTACTTGCTGTTAAGTCTTTGGGTGACCACTGAAGTCTTCCCTTGCAGGTTTCATCCTCAAAAATACTTTCAATGGAAGCCTAAAATTAAAGGATTCTTAAACTTCCTGAAAAAGTGAAGTCTTTGGTGAAGAAAAAAATACACTAAGCATGTCTGTCTGAGGGGGCTGCTTGATTAGCTGGAATACAATCTTCCTTAATGTTTCTGCCTGTGTTATTACATCCAATAATTACTGACACTTTATGCTATATTTCTGTAGTCCACTGGCTTGTTCTTATTACTCTAAAGATATAGTGTATTGATGTAGTGTGGAACACATGCAAAAACTTGGTAGTGGTGAAGACTGGGCGCTTAAAACCTTTCAGTTTAATAAAAAATTAGGAATTATGCTTTGAGACTGTCTTGATGGTTGTTTTTTTTTCTTTTTTTCTCCCCTCCCAAAAGGACGCACCAACCACTGGTCTGCGATCATTGGTAGCTCTCACTCGAAGAACTACATCCTTTGGGAGTATGGAGGATATGCTAGTGAAGGTGTCAAACAAGTTGCAGAGTTGGGGTCCCCAGTAAAGATGGAAGAAGAAATTCGACAACAAGTAGGTGTAATTTAGTGCGTACTTTAAAAAATGCATCCTGCTTTGGCCTGTGAATGATTTGTCATTGACAATGTCTGTGAATGTCATTTTGCTGGCTAATTTTCAGTTAGGCAGATTAGGAGATCTGCCTGTCTTTCCAGACTCATTCTTACTCTGGCAAAAGTTTTTGTCTGTGAAAGGACAAGTAAGTTGCAGTATTCTGAACTTAGAAAAATCTATGTGTCATGCAAGGCATAAATCAGAGGTAGAAAAGTAAAATTCATCTTTCCGGGCTTAATCATGAAGACAGAATTTGTTAAAGGAATACCATGAAGACAGCAAGCAGTATGCCTTATTCCTTTTTGAAGTGGTGATTTTTAGTTTATAGTATACTGTAGTATTTTTTTTTTTTCTGGTAAGCACGTTATTTGCAATTATCTGCAGATTCATTCAAGTTAGAAATGCTCTTACAGGAGAGTGAGGTGATTTTTGTTGCTGAGCAGGAAAGCTTTACACAACTGCACCAATAAAATCTGATGAATCAGGATTGTGGTTTAAGGGCAAAAGAGCCTTTGCAGTGCATCATTTTACAGGGGATTGATTCAGCTGAACAGAAATCAATCTTTCAAATAGTTTATAGATGATGTTAATTTTGTTACATCAAATAACAAGCAACGAAATAAAATATACCGGGACATGGTGATGATTACTATTAGGAAGTCTGCCTCCACAAAACTTAAGGACTCACTGTCTTGCCCGCAAGAAAACTTGTATAGCGAAAGGCTTTACATTCTAAATTCCATTTGCTGGTTTGTGATGCTTAAGTGTATATAATCACGGTATAAGAACAGCTAGTGTGTTGGACAAGAAACTCCTAAACCCAAGAAAAATAAAGTAAGAACAGCTTATAATTTAATATATTAAAGGTATACGTAAGGAATATGAAAGGGAAAACCACGTTGAATATTGGGGGGAGATACGATGATGGGTATGTTATTCTTTTTATCCTATAATAAATCTTGGGCATACCTGGGAATAGAAAGTAGGCTTTGACCCTACATAACTTGCCTTTGCATCTTTACTGAGAAGTGACTGGATTTTATCCTAGCAATACTACAGAAACCCAGATGGATTAAAATTATAGGAGAGTATTCCAATGTACAACATGTAAGTTATCATTTTTGCTGCTTAATTGGGAAATCAAGATTTTCTCATAGTAGGTCCACATGAAATAAAGAAAATCAGTTTAATTAGTATCTTTGTACTTAAAAAGATAGAATTTATTTGCACAGTCTTCATAAAAGCTTCATAAATAAGGGTTTGGCACATCTGAATTGTAACTATACAAAGATTAGGTCTGGTCCAGAAGAGCAGGGGCATGGGGAGAGTATGGGATGAAACGCAAGTAGAGTTGCAGTTGTGAAGGGTCATACTGAGCACTGGTGGAAGAGGCAGTGAATTTGAAGGGAATATGGAAAAGAATGAAAATCATGACACTCTCTGCTTTCCAAATTCTGGGTTCTTTGTCATTATATGGCATGTATTTGCAAAAAGGAGATGTATTTATATGCTGAATTCAAATCAGAGGTGATTGTGACTTTTGGAATACATAAAACAGCTAACTGGCTACAATTTCAGGGGCTGCTGAAATCGCACATGAAATTAATGAATGTCGCAGTTCATATCAACATCAGGCCTGTCTGATTGCGTCAAACTTGTGGTAATTCCCCTGATTCTCCTGATTTAGTCTAATCCAAGCAATGAACTAGTGTTATAATGGGATATTACCTAGAATAGTGCAGCGTATCAACAAACACCATAACATTTTTATTGAGTTTATTTGACTTTTTGTTTCTTTTTACCATGTGTTTAAGCTGCGCTAATATTTTTGAGACGTACTGAGGTAAAGTTCTACAACCAAGACAGCAGAGCTAGTAATGCCAGGAGCTAATTTGCTGACATTTCATTCAGGCTATTCTTTTTTTTGCACTTTCTCCCTTGCAATATCCCTGCTTGCCTTGAAATTTGGTAGCATTGTTTCCTTCCCCACAGTTCCCAATCTATCTCAGGATACGTTTCCCCCTTTTCCATTTCTTATTCTGCCTTTATTTTCCCTACCTGTCGTCCTCCCAGCCTTCTGTTGTGGGGTGGTGGGAGGATGCAATTCATTAAAATCACCCTACCAAGCTGCTTTTGAGGTTTTTGAAAACACAAGAAATGCAATTTTTGTGCTTAATTCTGGGGCAGCACAGGGCTGGAGCCATAGCTGTCACCTGCAGCATGCCCACAGAGGGTAATGCACTTCTTACAAGGCCAGACTTGGGTTTGGAAATCTGCTGTGTGTCTACTGTGTTTTGCATGCAGTTTCTTAGGTGAATACATAGACATATATTTATGTAACTGGCATCTATGTCATTGACATTATCTAAGGTTTTGTTAAGGAAAAAAAAAAATCTATCTAAAGACTTTTATGAATTATGATTAAAAATTTATCATCCATGTATGAAACAAAGAAAAAAAGGCTTTCTTTAAACAGAGCTTTGTTAAGAAATGTCCTAACAATTATGTGTCATTAACTAAAGATTCTCAAGTGTGAACATTTCTGCTCCCCATTTGACAGCTGAATCATCAGCAGCTTTTCTTCTTGACTGAGCACCTTTGAATGCTCTGATTTGTGTTGTTACTGTAAAGAGCCTGTGTGATATTTTTGCATGGATGGTCCTGGGTACTGTAAACTTGCTTTGTAGTTTATTTATCTGGGAGAACTTAAAGGAACTAATCAGCGTTTTTGTTAAACTTTTCCTGGCAGCCTGGAAGGAAAGCCACAGCACATAAAAGTTTTACTAAAACAATCTGTCAAGCGGTTGATGTGTACAATAGGATAATTCATGCGTTATACTTCAGGGGTTATAAATGAACAAACAAAGGATGGAAAAGGAATTATGTGAGCAAAAGAATGTTCACTGACCTCATGTATCTCTGAAATATATTCACTCTTTCACTTTGTTTTCAGAAAGTCTGATTTATCCAAAACCTGTTATTTGATAAACTGCCTGGACAGAAACAAATACAGAATTTGAAAGGGGAATTCTGCATCCATGTTGTGATTGCTCTGTTTAAACAAACAAACAAGATGGTTAAAAGATGAATCAAAAAGAATAAAGCGTAATGCTAAATGTCATATCCTAGGCAGATTAAGCAAGATTAAAACAGAGACATAATCATTCCTCTTTGATTTAAATGTCTCACACCTTAAGATAACTCATTTGGTTTTGCCTAATTATTTTAGGATAAATACTAAGTCATTTTGCCACCGATTTTTTTCTTAAATCCAGGATAAGTAATATTCTGTACCTTGCCGCTGTCTCCAGGAAATGCAGTTTGTACTCTCTGCTTATTCCCTGTGGACACATAGATGACATTCTTACAGGTTTGGTTTAATGCCCTGTGAAACGTCAGTAAGCGGAATGACTTCCGTGGTCTTTGGTGGCCTCAGATTAGAGCTGACTGTGCCTCCAGACCTTTGGGAAGAGCAAGTTCTTCTTTCCAGTAAGAAACACGTAAACTTTTTGACACATGATCATTTATGTGGAGACAATTTCTTAATTGAAGATGAGACCTGAAATATCCAAAACTTTCTACAGACTAAAATACGTAATTGTTATGACTCTATCCAAACATTTATTTTTACGAAATAGTTCTGGTTTGGATTTTTAAAAATATATTCACATAAAAAAAAAAGGGGGGGGGTGTCAAAATTAAAGTACATGATACTAATGTAGGTCAAAGTATAGCATTCATTTTGAAAAGACACATGTTTAAAAGGTGCCTTTTTTCTGACAACTATTGAAATACAAAAAAATCCTTTAATATAATATTTAATTTTCTTTTATATCTTACTAGTGACTTATAAGGCAGATACTTAGAGGTCACTTCACTTTAAAAGGAAAGTCAGAAAGAGAAAATCAACTTTTTTCTGACATGCCAGTACATAAATTGTGTTTCTACAAGTCCTTATTCTTCTGAAGAAAGTGTGGAAAACCCCAAATTTAAATTTCTTCACTGAGTTTTATTTCTGTAGGCTTATATAAACAACATAGTCACTGTATGTTCCCATCAGTAAGCTAGTATTTGGTTTCAATCGTTACTGTAGTCTCTAATTGGAATTACATTGCAAAAGTTTTGATTGCTTGTGCAACTGTTAAGCAATCATGTTTTGGCTTTAAAAATAACTAAACATGTGGAAGGTTCACTCTGAGATACCAAAAAGAAAAGAAAATAAACATTCTGTTTCTGCTATGAAGGTAAAAAAAAAAAAAAAGTCCTCTTTTCAGTAAAAGCTTCACTTCCATTTTAGTCAGAAAAATTTGTTGGTGAAAATAATCTCTGTAAATACTGGAAAATACGTATCATTTTTACTAATTCTGAATAGTACAAAGCACCTTCAGGTAGTCTAAAAGCCGTGGAAGTTAATCACTCTTTTACAAAATCAAGCTCTGATGAACAAATATTAAATGGTGTATTATTTCCCGGGCCAAAACATGAAAGATTCAACATACTTTTAATAGTTCATGCAGTTAGCCAATAAAAATAAATAAGAAAATTTGTGCTTATTTGAGTACTCTGAAAATATCACTGTGCTACGGATAAGCTCTTAATCATTAGGCGATAGTCCTTATGCCACAGTTACTCCATGTGTGGTTCTTCTGTTTGGAGGATTGTGAGAGCTGGCAGATATTGAACACGTTTTGCGCAAAATGTCCTTTTTATGATTGTAGTAATCTCCCTGATTTAGAACACCAGGCAAAATATCATTTTGAAATTGTATTTAGCCTTGGCTCAAAACTTGAGCAAAATAGTGGCTTGGTTAACAGTGCTTTTTCAAGTTTTGTCAAGTTGCTTTTTGCCAGGTTTAGTAACAAGAACAGGAAAATGCTGTAAAATTACTGGAAACTCACTCCGTCAGTAGAGTTGTAAATCTTAGTGAAACATTCTGGTTACCATTGCTCATGTGGATTTGTGGTACATCTTTAGTCCACTTGTATTAGTTACGTGCAGAGCTATGCCAGGTTCCTTATTGTCATAGAGAAATGAAGGTCCTTTCTGCTGCCAAAGATCTGTGAAACTCAGAGAATTTTTGCACTCATGGTCTAGAAACTGTTAAACCACTGTAGTTTTGTTCCGTGATGGATGGGCATTTCCCTTGCAAGAAACAGCCTTTGCAATTTAATGTAGCTGGTGCTGTCATGCCATAGGGAAGATGACATGTGTGTGCTATTGTTTCAAAAATTCTGTCTCAATATACTGGGGTGTATGTTGCATTGCAGGACATTTTCTTCATCTACTTAAAATTAGAAAACACTTTTGGAAATTGTCAGCACTGAACAGACTCCTGTTAGGACATTGTTTTCATATGAAATAATCTCTTGTTGACTTGTGCATACTGCACATAGCTATGCCATGCAAATTGAGCATCAAAAGCACTTCTCCCTCCCTCCGTTGAATACCTGGCCTGTGTTCTCTCTGCGCACCGATCTCCAGCTTGCTCAGAAATGTGGAATTTCCCCCCCAGTTAAAGTGGCTTCCAGTCCAACATTTCCATTCTAGAAGACAAATAATTTTAAGGAGTGATATTCTGTCAATGTCAGGGACACCGGTACCCTTCCCAGCGCTCCCAGGAGTCAATGGCTGTTGTAAGGTCAACCGGGCTTCTCTCCACCTGCCACCGGGAGAAGCTGCAGGAGGTTGTTGGCTAAGGCCTTCTTTCTTAACACCTTTTCTCAAAAGTTACTGACAGTCTCCTGTCTTCCCTCGTTCCTTGTCAACTGAGGAGTGCTGATTGTTCTGGTAATAAACAAGTAGAGATGATATTTGAAAACAAAACAAAACTTTGTGATTTTTTTTTTTAAATTTTCTGTGTTTTTAACACTTGATAGTAAATAAGGCAGGTTTCACACCTGTAACTTGTATGGGAGTCTTTGAAGTTTTGCCCTCTGAATAATTACTCAGTTATTGATATGAACCAATTTGCATAACCAAACGATGAGCTAAGGTTTTAACAGTTCAACAGTTAGTTTCCCTTTTATTTACCTTAATTTGCCTTGCTGCTTATTTTCTTCCAATTATCACAGACCCTCAATTTCTAATATAAACCAGGAAGAAATACAACTTTTCAGTAAAATCTAATAATCAGGTTCTCTTTGAATAACAGACCTTCAAATAAGGTAGAATTCTTTCTGCAGAAAACAGACTCTTCAAGAAAAAAAAAAGGTTTACCTCAAAGACTAGTCTTTCCTCAGTGAATTCTGATGCTAAATCTTGCAGAAATGGGACCAACAAAAATTCCTACCCTTTTTTAATGTCTATAATAGCCGAGAGGCCCATCAAAGCTTATAAAGATTTTCTGTGCCTCTTTGATAACTGCCTAGATTGCAGTAAAGCAACGCTAGAGGAGGGAAACAGTTGCTGCTGCTTCTGGTAGATTCATTCATTTGGACAGTATGCAATAATTTTAGCTCTCCAGTACACAGACATAAAAGTCACTAGGAAATGTCATCTGTTCAAGACAATATGATTGGATTGCTAGACATTATTTGCTAATTTTAAAGTCTTTTAAAATATCTTGCCTTTTCATTTCCTGCAGTTAGATTTTATCATACTGTTCTGCTGTCACAAAATTATTGCTATGCTGTAGCAGATTCATTCAGTGGAAAGATGCAATGAAATGATTTTCAAATTATTTTCTTTCAGTCTACTGCTGTAGTATTTTTAAAACATGAACATTTCAGATGCATTGATTCTTGTGCTGCTAATACTGAGGGACAAACTCCATCTGATAGCAGAAGTTCAGCACTCCTAACACCAGACTTTGGTCAGAAATCAGTCTAATTACGTGCAGCTACTCTGTTTTGGAATGGCAGCTCTAAATCCTAACAAGGCACAACAGATGCATTTGAGGAGTGACCCTAAGGCACTCAGCAACTGTCTTACAGCAACGCAAGCAGAATGTTAAGTATCACAAACTGTAGAAGAGCTAACACCAATAGTGTCAAATTGTTTGACGGGCATGTAGAGCAGATACTTAGGCTCCTCCTCCTCTGGGAGACATTGCCTAAACTCCTGTTGACTTTAGCAAAGTCTGTTTTTTAAGGGTCAGAGTACCACTAAAAATTAAATTAGGGAAGAATTGACTTCTCTCTGAATACTTTCATCTGCAGTGGCTTAACCTGTGATTAAAATGCAGCGGCTGCATAGCCAGTGGCATTCAGCTGCCTATTAAGGAGGTGCTGCAAATGCTAAAGAAGTGCCTGAACTCTCATTAGCAGCATTTGTCAGGAACCACGGGATCTTCCCCTGTTTTCTCTCTTGTTGCATTGTAAATATTGTTCAAAGGAACAGCATGATAGAACAGCTGAAGCTGAAGAGTCCTACTAGCTCATTTGACTTGCAAATGCTTAATTATTCAGATAAATTTTCAATTGAAACAAAAACTAAGGAAAAAACCCCACAACATCAAGTTCATCATTCTGGCATTAACTTTTTAGGGGTTTTTTTGTTTGTTTAGGAACCTCAGTTCAGAACTCTGTTACTGTGATTATCAAATAATCAAATGCTTATTTCCCCCTAAATTCCAGCAGAACACTCAGAAAAATACACATACAAATATCATACATATTTTACATATCTTTATTTCAACTTTTAACCTGGTTTTCTTAGATTGCTTTTCTAGTCTGAATCTGAAAGGACTCTAATGAGTTCTAGCCTCGTCAGTCAAAACCAGAAACAGGAGTACTTATTTTTAGGTGGGGGCAAGTTAATGCTGCTGCCTAGCCTTTAGCTCAGGAAAGAATGACATGCTTGCAGATTGTATGTTTCTTTGAAGTTCACCAGTCAAACATTGACAGAAAATAACGTATGAATGAATTTAGGAACTGTAATATATGCCACGACCTGACACAGATTCAAGAGTTAACACAAGGCTCAGATGAAAATGTCTGTTACTGTCATTAATTTCTGGTTACAGACTCTCTGGGTTCCTTTTAAAATGATGTTATTGGATTCTCTGCCAGTCAGCTCTCTCCTTTAAACATAGCTCAACTCATTCATTATATTCTTGCTTCAGTCAGTGATATCGTCAAATAAATACCATTACTTATCTCGGGGGCTGTATTCTGCTGTTCCAAGAACATTCTGTGAAAAAAAGCTATACAGAAGTTACTGGAAAGGAGACAATCAAGAGTAGAGTGGAATATTTGTCACCTGCATTGACATTCACCAATATTTGATGACAGTATTGTGGCAAATGATATAAAATATTGGGCTCAAAAGTAGGTATATTGATAACTAAAAATATTCTATAGAAATATCTTTTCAAATAATAATTTGGAAATTTATGTGAGAGATTAACCTGTATCACAACATGTAAGTTGATGCTTTGCCAGGATAAACACTGAGTGTCTCAAATGCTTATTTTCTTCTTTATGAGTGAAAACAGGCCAGCACTGTACCTGGAGTGGTCTATGAGGTGCTTAAATACCATATACCTTACCTATATTGCAAGCCAGTTTATTCCTCTTATCATATTTTGTTTTGTACAATACTAGTCAGTCTTGGGAAAGGAAAAAAAAGAGCTAAGTGGCTGGATAAATTATTTTATTTACAGAAATGGAATGCATCTTAAAATTATTATCTGTGCTATATTCTCTATAAGTTGGTAATACTAATTTAGATGTTGAGGATGCAGTGATTTTTACCGCCTCCACTTCTTTTAAAACTGACTTTTTGAATACTTTCAATACTTTAAAAATATCTTATTTAAGAATAAATATCAACATAGAAAACAGAACTATTTAAAAGAGTCTCTATTTTTAAATTCCATTGAAATATGGAAAGGAGAAAGAGTTTATTAAGCATTTTTTCATTATAGAGTGAAAATACACTTGGACTACATAGTTCATCAAGTTATTTTGATAAACAAACCAGATAAATTATTGATATTAGTTGCAGGTTTGGGGATTGATTATTGAATATCTGACAGATGTGCCTATAAACCAAGCAACGATTAAGTGTGAGTGCATTTGTGCCTTATGACATTTTAAATTGCATGATATGAGGTGGGATTTATTGCTCCTATTTGGATATAAGTTCCTATATTCATTGACAGTGGAGTGATAGTGGAAGAGGATGGATGATTTCTTGAAGACTATCATTTTCAGCATACATAAATCAGAACTGCAACTTCTCATTTCAAATATGCTTATTAATCTATTAACTGTACCTACTTTTTTCAGTTTGAGAGAGGATTCTTAATATGAGGGTAAGGGGAATGAAGAGAGGGGAAATGAACAGTTGGTGGTTTTGCCCACAGAATTGTTACAATTTTGATCATTTTTTATTTATAATGAACGTAATCTTCATTTGGTTTGTAGTACGTAATCTTCATTTTGTAGTTGTGGAGGTTGGGGTCTACAAAATGGCGGTTTATTATTTACGTTCAAGTTGCTAGAGGAAGAAGCTGTGCTTTGGGGCTGTGCAGGAGGTTGAAGACACTAACAGCAATGTATGTTCTAGCTAAGATTTTGTAAATATACCTAGCACATGTGAACTGAATACAATACTGATTAATATCGACGGACTCTTTTTCAGTGGGCTTTTTCTTGTTCCCTACATTCATGCTCCAAAACATCAAAATGCAGCATTTGCTTTTAGCGTTCTTCCAAAACAATTAGGTCAGTTCAAATACTCAGCTGAATCATCACTGTTATTCCATCCTTACAGCTTCAGTTTCTCACAACAATTTTCAGAACTTAGTTTGTTATGCGTATGATTTCCTGCTTGCTTTCCTCCTACAGCTGAGAATGGGCCTCTAAAAGCAGTTATCCATAACTGAATGTAGTACATTCTGCTGAAAACTTCACTATGTGACTTTTGTGCTTTTAAAATAAAAAACAAAGGAATAAACAGATCTTTGTCATCATTAGTTTTTAAGTAATATATACAAAGGGGAATATGTGCGTGTATAAAAACGTGTATAATACACACATATATGGCCATATAATATAGTTTAATGTTTAGACATATGAGAAGGCTGTTGATAATAATTTTCTTATCCGTGTAAACTACATCAAAAGTCTGTACCTAGCCATGCATATGGAACAAGAGCTATATCCACTATCTAAAATCTGCTTGAGCATCACTAGCTTTTCCTCTTGAGTCATTTTATCAAGGGGCTAAGTTGTCATTGACTAATATACAGCCATGAATCGTAACATTCTGTTTTCTCAAAACACAAGATGCATGCATCCCCCCGATCTTTAGATTAAGAAAGGTATCCAGAAGTTCTTAAAATAATTTGCAACCAAGGTCTGTTGCTATCTCTTAATTTCTCCTTGGCTTAAAAAGGTACGATACTGCAAATAAAGGAAATCTCTTGGTTATTTAAACTCTGTGACAAGAATATGTGCTGTAGTACTCATGAAACAGCTTGTGTTGATGGCAAATTGAAAATGCATGATTTCTTTTTAAGTATAGGAGTTTGAATCCCACACACAGACCTTCTTAGAAATACAGTACAGAAACTTTTTTTTCATTTTGCAAATAGAAATGCAATTTTTCTACATCCCATATAAATTCACTTTAATAATCACCCCCTAAAATTAAGGTTTAAAAATTTGCTATGTCATTAGTCAAATAAAAATGTTTCATTTGAGTTATATAGGCAAAGAAATACCCACAGTAGACACCTATATATAAAAGCTGTCTGTAAATTATCTGTCAGCTGCCACTTTGGATATTTCCTGGTTTGTTTTTCTTTTTTTTTTTTTTCCCCCCTCCCCCTCCACACAAAAGATTGGGTAGAATTCATGCACATGTGCAATTCTGCTGTGCTTTTTCTCCCTCCCTCTCTTTTGCTCTGTCCTTTTCATATGTGCTCATAGATGAAGGAGGAAGAGAGACTCAGGAAAGCACAGACAACCTTCATCACTTTTATTACAGAAGTGTTAAATGCTAGAATATCATTTAACAGTATTTATCTAAGAATCTTTATAATAGATTTAATTAACAGAACTTGCAACACAGAAGACTCCATGTTTCACTGTATCAATATCTAATGCACTTTTGCCAGTCTGTTGTCATTGTCAGCACTGTACTCCTACCTGGTGTTAGATAGCTCTGTCACAAACAGAGCTTCAGCACTTTTGCTGCCAGTAGCAATGGTGTTGCCCCAGAGCTGTGTGTGATGTTCAGAATGGTTTTGATCAGACACAAGGAATGCAATGAGTTCGGAAAACCCAAGACCTGAATTTTTGTAGGTGTCCTTTTGAAGTGGGCATTTTCACAGTTTGCTGCTTATATTTTGTATGTGCACATCTGAGTGTCTGTAGGTGAATATACTCAGTTAGTTCTGAATTTTACATCAGTTCAGCAATGTTAAGAATGTGAAAGGCAGGTTACTCCTCGATTATTCATACAATATCAACGATATTCATGTTTCTTAATTCAGCCAGAAGCCTGCCTATGTGAAATTCAGTGCAACTTTGCACGCTTGGGACTAATCTGCCTGGGGCAACTTTTGGATGTAAGGAATGGTTTGCATTTAACGGGCAATAGTTACGCTGCATTAACTCCCCAGGTGGAGAGATGGCTTTCTTGCATTTTAGCTTAGTAATGTTCCAGCACACTGAAAGACAACTTAACAAGGGAAGAAAACTGCACAAAAGAATCCTAGTGTAACAGTCTTCATAGGTGATCTGTTCTACAGTAGCTCGTTGAGGCTTTTGTAGACAAATTCAAAGTTACAAGGGCATACCTATGAGAAGATAAGAATCCAGAGTGTCCTGTCCTGAGAGTTACTGAGTAGAGACATCTTTCCTTGAAATTACTGCATATAGTATCAATGCTCATTAGATTCAATTGAAAGGCTCCTCATTACTTTAATGGGACTTCACATCCTCACAGTCGGAGTCCTTAGTTGTTTGCAGTCCCAGTGATTTCACTAGGAAAATTCTGTAAACTTTCTTCTTGGAGTTATTGTGTGGGTTTGGGGCATACGGATCTTGTGGGTGTGTCATCTCATGTCACCTCACAGGACAGAGGTCTAAATCAAAATCAAACTGTTTAAAAAGAAAACACCTTCCTACGTAAAATTCAGATCTGCATTTCAGAGTGAAATTCAAGGGGAAACAAGTGCCTGCTTTTATATGGGATAGATAGTGTGTTTGTAGTTAGGCAGGAGCAGAGTTTATTTATATGTCTGTCTTTACTTATCTTGTTCCTTTGACCAAAAAATAGTGTCTATTTTGTTTGTGGAATCGTGTTTATACTTTTGCAATACCTTCAGAAGAAATGCCACTCAGTCTCAGCACTTCTGCAACAACGTTAAGGAAAGTAGATGGAAAAATTCATTTTCACTGAACAAAATAAGCAGAAAGCCTACTGTGTTCCATAGGTACATGGTTGTTTTAAATGCTTCCCTTTTCAAAAGTTAATTATGTGATTGCTGCATTACTTAAGAGCTGAGAAGAACATATCTATAATGAGCAGAATCTGAATAGATTTTTAATACATCTTTTTTAGCTCTCCCTGTGGCTAGGAGTGCTTATTGAGATCTTCATTTACAATAGATTATTGCTACTTTTTTAAAAGTACTTTCCCACTCTCCATAATTGATGTATTAGTATATCCCTTAAGCATATTTTCTTGTTCGTCTTTACTCCATTAAGATTAAACAGAATGGTCATTAGATCATAAAGAAATAAAATATTCACTTTGCTACTTACTGCAAAAAAGCTGCTATTATCTGTCAAATATAAAGATTAACGTTGCCTTCAGGTACATTTTTAATGGCCTTTTAAATATAGCTCTGAACCGCTGTAACACACAGTAATAGATGAAGAACTTTCTTCATCAGGGGGAAGTATATCTTAATTAGGTGTCAGCCCCAGAATTTTTTGCTCAGCTCATGCTCTTAGCTGTGAAAGATTTTTATCCATGGTTATCTGAATTCATGACACAGTTGCAACACAGGTTAAAATTAGGGAGACGATTTGTACTTTCATTACTTGCTATAGACTTTTTAATAGGTTTTAATTAAAAATTCAAAGATTATATTCTCTATATTTCTTGTTCAAATAACAGTGAAGAATATGAGTTTGTAAAGATATGAAATAATCCAGTTTTCAGTGTGCAAGCATAAATTGCATTTGCAGACAGGTGTTCAATCATGAAACAAACAAAAAAAATTATTCTTGGAAATTTAGACTTGCAGAATGGTGTGTGTTTCCCTTATTCACTATAGTCCCTTGTTACTTTTCTCCACTGTTCTTTTCTTCTAAGGGAGAAAAAGAGAATTTTTCAAATGGTGAAAGTAATTTTCAAAGGGCATCAGGGAACACAGAGAACACTTCTATTTTATGATTGAGTACTAACAGATATAAAATACATAGAATATATGCAGCAGCATAACTGCAAAGCTGTTCTTGCCAGTGATGGTCACGTTTATTATCCATCAAACTAGATAAACTTTGCAAAAGAAATATGGTATTAATGACTGATTAATTTTATCAGGAGAAATTGCAGTCAAGTGTATTTTATTGATTAGTTCATTATTAATGCTGTCATGGCTCCAAAGTCACAGTGTTCACAGACAACCAGAAAAGTATCAATATTCAGTAGTCTTGATTGTTTCTGACAGTGAGATCTCTCCATCAGTGCTTGGTTCTGGGGCATTTTTCTGAGTGCCCTGGTATTACTGAAATAATTTAAGATTTGGCTATCATTCAGAATGGTAATGATAAGCTTTGGGGTATTCTAGCTTATATTTATTTTATTAGGGTTTTTTAATGACGTTGCTAGTTTCTGTAACACTTAGGATCTTCCAAGGGAAAAGCCCTTTCCCCAAGAAGTCTGGTGTGCTATAATGGCATTCTATGATTTCATTTACAGGAATTAACAAAATGATGTGATATTTCATCCATTTTAAAAGAACTAGTTTTTAGTAAAGAATTCATGGAAAGATTAAAGAAAATGGTCATTTTGGTTTTGTAAACTGAAATTATAGTCAGCAGATGTTGTAAGATACTTTATTTTAATACCAAGTATGTGTTTGGTTAGTTTAAGGCTTTCATTTTTTTAAGTCAGAAACTTAGCCTTTAAGGTTAACAATTCTTTGGCATCAAAGCCACCACTTTCTTTCAGTGGTGCTTTAGTTTTGTTAGCTGCAGATACCTTCCGGAGTGCCCCCGGATCTCCAGGGCTGTGTCAGCCACCTGTACCAGCAGTTCAGTTCAGGTGCTGATCTGATCTCAGCCGTGCTGTCTTCTCCCAGTCTGGGAAAGAAGGTGCTCTTTTCTACTTGACTCGGTGTTTTGACACATCTCTCTGAAGTCTGGTGTGCCTTGTCATTTGATTTGGAACACAGCCCCTGTGATGCTTATAGGAAATGTTATTTCTTCTTTTTATCAGTTTTCCTTGGGTGCAAACAGTCTTACTGACACGTCCCTCACTCATTATGTAAAGCAGGTAATTAGCTGATTACTTGTGCTCCACTTGGCAGCATGATTGGATATATGTCACTCTCGGCAATGTTGTAGAATAATCTTCAGAAGAGGGCAGTTTACTCAGAAGATGCTCCTCCAGTGTCACCTTCAGTATCCTGGAAGCCCTTCTTCTCGCTCTCTGCTGGACTCCTTGAGTGGGTCCCATTATCAATCAATGACTGGCTCTTCTTTTTATGGCATTGGACAACTACATCTATCAGACCTGAGCCTGTCGCTGTGGCCCTGCCTCCCCTGCTAACCAAAGGCTCTGACAAAGCGGCAGTAAGTACCCTTGATCGCCTCAGCAGAGCTCCACTGGAGACAAGGGCTGGAATTAAATTAACAATAAATAATCAAGATAATTTGATCCTTTGACATGTAGCTGTAAATGTTTTCTGCCAGGCTATACACAGCACAATAGCAGTGCCATTTCTTATGTATTTGTTGTGCAAAGTAGAGGAAATTAGTTTCTTATGTGTTCAGTCTTGCCTTTACTTTTGATCTCATCTTTCCTTCTAATCTTCCTGTAATTGCACTGCAGAGCATTTTAGTAAATGTCTATCAACTTTTTCCAAAATTGTTTTCCAAGCTTCTCTTACAGAGCACCTATGTTTCAACCTCTCCCAGATGGTATGCCATTATTTGGTCAATTCTTCTGTACTTAATTTTAGTACTTTCCAGAGTTTATAGGGTATATATTCTTTTCTTTAAATAGCTGTTCAAATTAAGTGAAGGAATTCAGTTACAGGCCATTTATTCATCCATTATGTTACCTGAGAAAATTTTTCACCCTCTTTTTTTTCTGTGGAAGGTATAATAAACTAGCTTGTAAGTCCCTTGTCAGTTTTTATTTCTGCCTTCATGTCTTTCTAACATCTGTTTCAGGAAGACCAGGCTTTGTTTCAATTCCAGTATTGTTTTGGCCAGCGTACGCTGAAAAAAAAAATACTGTGAAGCATTGTTAAATTTACAAGTAAATTATGCAAATTCCTTTATACTCCTAATATGTTTTGACTGTCCAGATGTTAACTAAAACCCCTAACCTTTCCCATGTGCTGGCAACTTTAAAGAGAAACAAAAACAGCGATGCAAAATCCCCAACAAACAATAGTTAAATTAATTCCTTTTCATATCTATATGCCATAAGTCTGTTATCTGTTTGATAAAGCAGGATAAAATGTCTTGTTCTTTACAGAAAACATCAGAGATTTCTGATCCTGTAAAATTTCATTTTACGTTGGGTCTTGTCCACCTAATATGGTGCTGCCTTTGTGCTTGAAGCACCCACAGTCAGGCTTCAACCTAAGAGAAAAATCTCTTGGAATAAGAATGATTGGAGGAGCAATAGCCTTCTCGTCTGAATGTTTATAGCCAGAGATCTTTTTGGTTTTCTGACCTTCTGTTGCTGGCATGTAATCACGTAAATTCTTCTGGAAATATGAGTGTATTGGGTTTGTGTGGCAAGGTTTTGGTAACGGGGAGGCTACAGGGGTGGCTGCTGTGAGAAGCTGCTAGAAGCTTCCCCCATGTCCAGTAGAGCCAATGCCAGCCGGCTCCAGGGTGGACCTGCCGCTGTCCAAGGCTGAGCCTATCAGTGACGGTGGTAGTGCCTCTGGGATAACGTATATGAAAGGGGGGAAAAAAACCTTCAGGACAGCAACTGCAGCCAGAGAGAGTAAGAATATATGAGAGGCACAAGTCTTCAGACACCAAGGTCAGTGAAGAAGGAGGAGGAGGAGGTGCTCTAGGCACCGGAGCAGAGGTTCCCCTGCAGCCCGTGGTGAAGACCCTGCTGAGGCAGGCTGTTCGCCTGCAGCACATGGAGGTTAATGCTGGAGCAGATATCCACCTGCAGCCTGTGGAGGACCCCACACCAGAGCAGAGGGATGCCCAAAGGGGGCTGTGACCCCATGGGAAGCCCCTGCTGGAGCAGGCTCCTGGCAGGACCCGTGGAGAGAGGAGCCCATGCTGGAGCAGGTTTGCTGGCAGGACTTGTGGCCCCGCGGGGGACCCACGCTGGAGCAGTCTGTTCCTGAAAGACTGCACCCTGTGGAAGGGACCCACGTTGGAGCAGTTTGTGAAGAACTACAGCCCATGGGAAGGACTCATGATGGAGAAGTTCATGCAGGACTGTTTCCCGTGGGAGGGACCCCACACTGGAGCAGGGGCAGAGTGTGAGGAGTCCTCCCCCTGAGGAGGAAGGAGCGGCAGAGACAATGTATGATGAACTGACTGCAACCCCTATCCCCTGTTCCCCTGTGCTGCTCAGGGGAAGGAGGTAGAGAAATTGGGAGTGAAGTTGAGCCTGGGAAGAAAGGAGGAGTGGAGGGAAGGTGTTTTAAGATTTGGTTGTTATTATCTCCTTACCCTACTCTGATTTGATTGACAATAAATTAAATTAATTTTTCTCCAAGTCGAGTCTGTTTTGCCTGTGACAGTAATTGCTGAGTGATCTCTCCCTGTCCTTATCTTGACCCAGAAGCCTTTCGTTATATTTTCTCTCCCCTGTCCAACTGAGGAGGGGAGTGAGAGAGTGGCTTTGGTGGGCACCTGGAAGCCAGCTAGGGTCAACCCACTGCAATGAGCTGGACAGCAGGCCTGATTGCCACTTGTTGTTTTCGTCTTAGATGAGCTTGCTACTTTTCCATTAGACCTAGTGTAGACCCAAGTTGTTTTAAAGGATTTAGAAGAGCAAGCTAAATATATAGAAAATAAAGGGAAAAGAATGATGGCCAGTTTGGGATAAAGCAGTAGCCTTGCACCTGACTGAGTCACCACTGCGCTTGACATTGCTTTTTCCTTGGGATAGTCACTTATGTCAACTGAATCTTAGATACCTTTTGGAAAAAAGAGGTTATTGGTACTCACTTTTCTCATTATGGTGTTAGGAGAATAAATTAAAATATATTCATTTAGTACATGTTGGTCAAGCATATAAAAATGCAGGGGGAGGGACTGGCATATAATTTTTTTATACATTTTGCTTAGCTGATGACATAATTCCTCAATGTCATCATTAAGACAAGAATTGTTTTCCCACAGTGATGTCCAGTAATATTTTCTATTTACAGAAGGTTCATCTAACAGTTTCAAAGCACTTTAATACTATATAATAAAAGAAACTTCCTAATACTCAGAGAAGTTGGATAACGAGTTTTTATCAGTGTAGAGTGGTTAAGTGCCTTGCATATGTTATAAATAAGTGACTAAACTGGGAATTAACTTTTGGCCCAATTTAAGGACAAATATATTTGTAAACCTTTTCCTGGTTGCTATGTAGAAATTCTTCATAATCTCCATCAATAAGTATTTTCATGTTGATGTCCCTTTGTTGTGTGTTATCTCTAGACTGAATTGTGAAAGAGGAAGATTGTGTTCCAGTTTAAAACAAAAGCTAGGTCAAAGGGTCTTTTTTTTTTTGGCCAGTGCCTTTGAATAGTGATTTTGACTGTACGTGACTTTCAGGGTTGCTTCAAACTAAACTCTTTAATTATGAGGTGATGCTGAAAGAGCTATATTCAAAGCTTAATTTGCACGGGAACTTGATGCTTAAGAGTTAGTGAGAATATTAACTAGTAAGATAATATGTGTAATGTAGGATATATTTCTGCTTACCTTTTTTGTATCAGGTCACAGAAAAGTGGCTTGACAACTGTCTAAGGCAGAAAACTAACAGGATTCCTTGATTCTGGTCGTACTATTGCATCCCGCAATACTGGGCACTTCAGTCTATCTTTTGATACCTGTGACAGTCTGTGAATTGACTGTAATGTTAGGCAGAACATGTATATGTTGTGACAGTTAATATTGTATGTGTTTTTGTAAAGCACTTGTAAAATATTGTAAAGTGCTTTTGATTTTCAAGAAAGGGAACGTTCATGCTATTACTCTTAATACCGCAACCCCATGCAGGAGGAGGCTGACAGTGAAGGAGAGATAGGAAGGACTGGATCATTTGAATGTTTCTAAGGTAAAAGGAAAATCATTTGTTCATCATTTGAGGAGAAATAGGAGATTCTGTAGGCATTAATTAGAATCCTTTTAACAATTTTGCCCTTCTGTGAGTGAGGATGAAAGGAATTTGACCTGTTCTTTATGTGACAGCTAAGACTTGATGGTACTGCCTTCATTTCTATCAGTTTGTAAGGCATAAGAAAATAAGATGGGTTCCAAGCAGTGGGATAATTTTATTTTCTTCACAGTGTATGAGAAGAAAAAGGCTGCCATGTGTTGATGAGATCATCACTTTAATAGCAGCCATTTATCTCAGAATGCTCTCCGGAGGTAAACACAACAATCACTTTTAAAGTTAAAAGCACAATTCAGCCTGGTTATTCTCTTAATTCTGTTCTTATTGAGGTGGCTTGGTTCAACTGATCTATTTAAATGGTGAAAAATGCAGCAGACTATTTTTTCAAGAATGCCCTTTATACTTGTTTAGTTTGATTTAGGATTCAATAGCAAATGCAAAAAAAAAAAAAATTTTAAGGAAAAAGGCTGATCAGGCTAGGTGGAAATATACAGGAAAAAAAGCATTCTTTATGTTGCACTTGGGAAACATAAAGCTGGCAAAAAGTTATTTTGCAAATGACAAAAAAAATCCTAAGTTCTCATCAGAAATGGCACAGATCACTGCAATCAGTTTTGATGCTAGAAATAGTGCTGCTTTATACACAGAGTAAACCGGTTGCTAAGGAATAGGTAGGTTGAGACTTTTCACATTAAAGCATAGACTATACCTGTGGGAGATTCTTATTAGAAGCTGGTTATAGGCGAATTAAAATGAATTTAGAGATAAAATGATTAGAAAATGGCAATATCTGCAAATTCAAGAACACAGTGGTCTTGCAAGAACATAATCCAACGGCCTGATCGAAGCACTGATCATAAATTTTTCTACAGCGCTTTTCGTTTTGGTTACTGGTAGAAAGGAAACTCCTGCTTTTGCTTCCGTACATTCAGTTTTGTACTTGTGAGGGTAGATGCTTGATACTCCAGGTTTTGTTTCTCTTCCAAGGAGATTTTATACTTTCCCCTAGTGTAGCAGCAAGGAGCCCATCTTATTTTGTTCTCTTCCAAGTAAAGAATAGAGCTGTTGTTCCCTTTCTTTTCCCTTTTGTGGGGACTCAGTTTCTACAGAGCAAGATCTTAGAATGAGAATCATGGTGCATTGCTGTGAGTTTTGTGGATGTGGGTATTTGGCTGTTGACTCATAAGTAGGCTTTCATTGAGTCCACAAAATCAGAAAAGAGTACACTAGTCCTCTCAGTACTAAATTAAAAAGTTTCCCACTTCAGGTGTAGTTACCAAAAAATAACTCTCTTAAGAGACGTTTTCCCATAAAGAAAACACTTTCATAGTCATGTAGGATTATAATTGCTTGTCCAAAATTCAGAGACAGTTTCCAATATATCCATCAAAATATTCACCTGGTAGCAGTTCAGGTGGTCTTACATACTTTTTCACAAATCGTGCCCATAAATTTTGCAAACAAGACAAAGTATTTCTCAGAAAACTTTCATGAATTAGTCAGCCATTTGTAGATTATTTCCATAATTATTTATTCCCTAATATCCTTCTTAATGTATAGCTCTAGAAGTTGGAGCTGTTAAAGTTTTCTCCTCTAAAATAAAAACATTATTTAAACAAAGAAAAAAATCCCTTGTACATAATTGGCTACTTATCATAGGCATTTCCTTTAAGTTTTCACATTTACTTGACTTGAGTTACTGAGTTTAATAATGGTCAAGAAGCAAGTAGACGTGAAAAAAAAAGGGAACAGTTAACATTGAGGAGAAATGTATTGATTTAATTAAATTTCTGTCATATGCCCTAGGAAGAAACGTCAAATTAAAGCCAGTTATATTGGTTAGATATTTCAGATCTGACACAAATGAAGTCTTTATTAATTCCTTGATTCCTAATTGTTTTATTTGCATCACAGCACACTATAGCTCTTTGATACGGTTCTGCTCTTCCTCCCATTGTAATTACTTAGGACTTAGGGACAGGAGAGGGGAATTCAAGTCTGTCTCCTTAATTGCTCAGTTTCTTTTAATATCCATTACCTGCAGGATTTATTTGATGACCACTACTACTGCTGACATCTGAAGACCTAGCTCACAATCTCTTTTATTTTATGGTACATCTTGAAGGCTAGGACATGCTCTTATCCCCAGTGTATAGATGAAGAATTTGGCACAGATAAAGTGGTTTGTCGAAAGGGTGTATGGGAAGTCTTTGGTGGAACAGAAAATTACTCCATTGCTTGCTATCTAAGGCTACCTCTGAGAATTTGAATGTGCAGAGTAAAAGCCAATAAAAGCCCAGACTCCTTGGCTGGAGGCCTTAGTTTCCCGCCCTGTGCAGTTGTAAATCCATCTCTGCCTTATTTATCTCTTCTGTTCCTCCTTCTTGACTCCCTTCAAAGGAGTCAATTTTTCGTTGGTTGGTTGGTTGATTTGGGTTTTTTTGTATCTTGATTTTTTTTTCTTTTTGACTTGTTTTTTTTCCCCCGTTTTTATTTTCCCATCTTCCTTGCACGCTCATGTCAATCACTTTTCTCCTTCCTTCTTTTACAATGTCATTGTTTTCTGGAAAGAAAAGATTTAAAAGAACATAGGTGAATTGAGCTCCTGCCTTGCTGAAGTTATGCAAATATGGTGCTATTTAATTTGAAGAAATTAGTAATGTGTGCATCCTGCAGTATTGCTTTTTCATCTCTTGGCTTCAGACCCACAAAGCCAATGTCATTTCATAACTTCTCTCCAGTACTTTCTGTGGAAATTTGCAGTGCAAAGTCAGCAGTTTTGTTCAAAGAAAAAAAAAAATCTGTGTTTTTTAATGAATTTGAGCAAAATCTTAAAATTCTGCAATTTTATGTGCAGAAAAATTCTTAAACTAATTTGTCCTAGGTTATTCAGAAGATTTCGATTTGGTAAAATAGTTTGGGGTTGTTTGTGCTTTTTTTTATGGTTTTACTGTTACATTGTACATTATATGGTTATCAAAGGAGCATTGGAAAATGTAGCATCACTACTATGTGATGAAGTAATATATACAATAGTGATTTCAAACAAACAAAAAAAAACCCATTTCAAAGTAAGAACATAAATGTTTTATTTTAAAAATTTGAAATCTGATGATTCAAAATGGTTCTTATTTTCTTCCTAAATTAATTTTTGGCTAAACTGACATTTTTATTGTGATGGGACTAGAAAACCGGTTTCTTACATTGAAATGACCAACAGAAAGAATATGAATGAAAAATGTCACGCCCACTCTGTATCACCAACATTGGGAATGCAAATAGTTAACATAGAAGAGGAACCAAAACAATTTAGCTACTAGAAAAAAAATCACTGTTGAGGAAGATGAACTGCTTCTGACAGATGAGGGAAGACAGTTAAGGACAAGTCTGTTTCTGCTGGAGAAGCATACTACTAGAATCATGTCACATTAATGAAAAACAAAATTATACTGGCAAACAGCGTATTTCCCATTTTTGTGGAGGCAACTCATTTTGAGTCTTGATAGGCAGGATTCCCCCAAGCAAATATCTTGAATTACAGAAGATCAGCCTCTGCCAACAGTGTTGATGCTCCCAAATCAAAGCTAATAAAAGATCATTTCTCTCTTACCTTGGAAGCCATTCTTCTCTTCTTTTTCCAATGCATACATTCTTTCCAAATCACAGTTTAAAACCCAGGAGAGAACAGAGTGAAGAGAGTCTCATAAACGCAAGTGAAACTTGGTTAATCAAATGTTTTTCTGTTGTTTCAGAAAAGAAACAACTTCTGCAGTGCCAGCCACAATTTTAGATTAAGATCTTTGAAAGTGTCAATAGATTTTTGTTTGAATCTCCCATGAGAGTATTTCAGCCCTGATGATCCCTGCCAATTTTGAGCCAATAAAATTAAAAAATTTTCTTCCAACATTTATATAGTTTAGATTTATTTTTTTAATTTCTTGGGTTGAAAGAATGTTACTGTGCTTAGCTGCAATTGTTGCACAGTGAAATTCTCTGTATGTGTTTTCTCCACCATCACTGGGTTTTTTTAGCTTCTGTGTTGACCTTGTAGCTGTGCCACTCTTGCTGCCCATTATCAACCAAGTCGGTGAGGCCAGTGCTGAGCCCTGCTTTTCTTGGCATCAGAGGAAAATGTGTATAGTGGGTAGTTACGCAGATATATCCTTGGGTGACTGCTGCCTCACAGCATGTACAGCTCTGATCACTACAGGGATCTAAGCGTATGGGACTGTAAGCACAACATGTCAGCCTGTTTTCAGACCTGTATCATCTCACATTACAGCCAGGAGAGTGTTTTATTTTTCCATGGAAGAGTTATTAGTGCATATACACCTCCATACTAGCACTGATTTTGAGCCTCAGAACCTTTGGTTTCCTGTGAAATCAGACTTTTGTTTAAATGTTAATAACATTTGAGTGGTTTAATTCTATTAGTACCTGCTTTCAAATGCAAAATTATGTCAATAAAGTGGAGATAAATTTATTAGGCTTAGTGGAGTCTTTAGAGTTATAGTAGCTTGGCTGCAACCTTCTGAGTCATTAAGGTGTTTGCTGACAATGCAGACTAACAGCACTATGACTTTAATACTACTGTGTGGGGAATTACTTAATTTTAAAAGGCTTCAGCGAATTTTCATGCTTTTATCCGTCCCCATTCTGTCTGGCTTCTAGAACCTGTCTGTACTCCAAATACCTTATCTTCCTCCTTGACAGGGAATTTCTAAATATATATAAATCTGTGGACCTAATTGCTGTTGAACATTTTTCCAAATGTGTTTCCCAGGAAACAGTCTGAACTATAAAAATACCATAACTGTTAAGGTATTTATATTGTCTATACCTCCAGTCTTTTCTTCGGATTTTGCTTTAGCCACCTTCTTTTTGAAACAATTATTATTTTGAATGTAAAAATAATGATCAATTAGACTGAAGTTTAATCCCCCATTTCTTCTGAGTCAACTCCCGAATTATCTAAAAATAAAGCATGCCTTGATGCATCAATAGAGTTACATTGTTTATGCTGAAATGCAGTATTTTGCATTATTAAAATCCAGCATAACTTATGTTCCATGCCTAAATAGCTAAATAAGAAAGTGTAATAGTGTATTGGGTTTGTGTGGCAAGGTTTTGGTAGTGGGGTGGCTACAGGGGTTACTTCTGTGAGAAGCTGCTAGAAGCTTCCCCCATGTCCAATAGAGCCAATGCCAGCTGGCTCCAAGGTGGACCCGCTGCTGGCCAAGGCCAAGCCCATCAGCGATGGTGGTAGCACCTCTGGGATAATGTATATAAAAAGGGGGAAAAAAACCTGCTGCACAACAGCAGCCAACAGAGCGAGTGAGAATATGTGAGAGGCACAAGTCTTCAGACACCAAGGTCAGTGAAGAAGGAGGGGGAGGAGGTGCTCCAGGCTCTGGAGCAGATTCCCCTGCAGCCCATGATGAAGACCCTGCTGAGGCAGGCTGTTCGCCTGCAGCCCATGGAGGTTAACGCTGGAGCTTTGAGTGTATCAGGATTGTGTATGGATGAATTTGAAATGTATGATACTGACTTAAGGCATTTGCACATATAAGGGCAACACTTGTTTTCCAGATGGACCTATTGGTGTATATCAGCTTTTGTGCTGATTATGTGTTTGAATGGTGGGAAATGAAGTAAATGCAATAATTTGCCAGAGACAATTGTAAAACCAACTGTGAGTGAATAACTATCAGGGAATTATGTTCTTGTCATGTCACACTTCTCTCTGTATTAACAGATGATAGTAATTGTAGTAAGATGGAAATAACATCTTAGTGTGCTGGTTTTAGTTGGTATAGAGTTAATTTTCTTCATAGTGGCTAGTATGGGGCTATGTTTTGGATTTGTGCTGAAGACGGTGTTGATAATTCAGGGATGGTTTAGTTACTGCTGAGCAGTGCTTGCACAGAGTCAAGGCCTTTACTGCTTCTCACCCCACCCCACCAGCGAGCAGGCTGGGGGTGCACAAGAGGCTGGGAGGGGACACAGCTGGGACAGCTGACCCCAACTGACCAAAGGGATATTCCATACCATATGACGTCCTGCTCAGCATATAAACTAGGGGGAAAGCTGGCTGGGGGGGGCACTGCTTGGGGACAGGCTGGGCATCGGTTGGTGGGTGGTGAGCAATTGTTTTCATTTGCATCACTTGTCTGTCTTGTGTTTTATTTCTCTCTCTTTTTGTTATTTTCCTTTTCATTACAATTTATTATTATTATTATATTTTGTTTTATTTCAGTTATTAAACTGGTCTTATTTCACCCACAAGTTTTCTCACTTTTATGATTCTCTTCCCCATCCCGCTGGCCGGGGGGAGTGAGTGAGCGGCTGTGTGGTGCTTAGTTGCTGGCTGGGATTAAACCACGACACTTACGTAAACCGTAATATTTCTTAATTTTATGTAAAAGTGAAAAAAAGTGGCAGTTACAAGAAAAACCTAGCACAGTAGAATAAACCTCTCAGTTATAAATAGTTCATCCTGATTTTTAAAAATCCATTTAAATCCATTAAGGTAGTAAAAAAAAAAAGTAACTATAGGAAATAATATTTTAGACAGGAATTTGCTGCTTGGTAGTTCTTGAAATTCATATACTGTACCATGAACAGGGGTACTATCAACACTATTCAGGGAAATGCCTGTTGCCTTATATTTTCCTCAAGAGCTACATCTTGTATTTCAGAAGTAGTTATCAGGTTTCTTACGTTATCATTTTTTTTTTCTGCTGTTACAGATAGATTTAATGTTATTCTCTGTTTTTCTGTTACTGACTCTATATTTCAGGAACTCACAACATAGCTGTTAACATTGACTATGAGGTGAAACATGAGTGGTCAACATTGGAGTATACCTCATAAGAAAAAAATCATTTTTATTTTACAAGTGTATTTTACAGACAAATGTAAAATAATGGTTTATTGTGAAACGTAAATGTAAAAAAAAAGTTTATTTCAGTCAAACAATTTATAATCAGATGTTTGTTATATCTAACTTGATTTTCTAATGTGAGTATAAAACTCATACCCAGATATTTAGCAAGCAAGTCTTAGGATTCCATGTAAAACACAAATGTTTGAATACAGGTGAGGTAGCTTGTTACGCATGGAAATTGTTGGCCACCTAATGTGCATCTATAAATAGTGTGCAGTTTCCATACAATTTCCACCAATCATGGAATTTCAGTGCACCACGTAATTTAGGAATATGACACTTTTATTAAAATGCCTTTATTATCTCTAATCTTTGTAGGTTTCTGTATCTATTTTTATCTGATCATATATAACAGGAATGATGTTAATGGGTTGTAATATAAGTGCTTGGAATACATAGGTTTTTCATTATGATTGTCAAATGCCTTAACCCTGCTTTCATCATTTAACTAACTTCCAAACCTATTTATTGCTTTGTATACTTCAAAACAAATTATCATTGTCCCTTAAGTATACAGATCTAATAGGGTAATATACTTTTAGCCATGGGGGGGGGGGGGGGAAGATATTTTAAACTTTAAAAGTTTTAAGAGTCACTTTTCTGTGATGATTAGTAAATATATTTCCCTGGCCAGGTGCTATGTTACAGAAAGTGCTGAGCATGAGTGGTTTTTTTTGTGAGAAAAATGCCATTTATTGTTGCTGGCACTTAGTATTTACAGAGCTTTGCTGTGCTTTGAATGTAGCGAAATGCTGCAGTCACTGCCAGCTTTTGCTTCTGCGAAATCCTGCCTCTTGGTACTGAATTAGCATCTGACACTGACAACCATACCAGCAGCTCATTGGCGGTGTTAAATTCTTCTTGATGTGGAATCAGATATAGCGCTAGCTAGATCACCTTTCCTCCTCCTGCAGTTCAGATTGGGAACTCCCCGGTGGAGATTACCTGGACATTAAAGCAGGGTTTCTGTTGTGCTCTGGAGAGGCACAGAGTTGAAAGAGTGATCACGAAGCTGGTCCTGCACTTTTGATGGCTTTCCCTCTAAGAAAGTCAATGTGTACCATCATAAAACAGAAAAGAAAGACAAATGACATACAGTGCCAGGCATTGTGAATCCAGCTCCCGTCCCGCTGGAATGCTGCTTCCGCATGAGGTCTTCCTCTAGAGTGCTCCCTGCTCAGTTCAGAGTTGTCCTTCCAATTTTAAGAATGTAGATATGAGATTACAAGATCATTTCGCATACTGTTTTACTTCTCTGTATTACCAAGATAAGATGTTCAAATACTACGACTGAAACACTCAGTTTCGTGAAAGTGGTTTTAAAATCAATTTATAAGAACTGGGAAAAAAGAGATTTAGAAGAACTAGAATCTTTCTGTAAGTGGTTTATATGCTCATTTTTGAGAACATTATGGTTGTATTTCCAATTATTGTGCTACAGCTACAAGAACTGGAATTGTTTAAAAAAAGAAAATTTTAAAAGTCGCCAGACTTTTTGAGGTTTTAAGTAAACCCTTGAATGTTGTAATAGTTTTGATAAAACTACAAGATTTTCAAGTGCATATAACCTTCCATCTGTTCATACTTTACACCCTTCTTTACTCTCTAAACTAGTCTTTGGTAGTGATATATCCCACCTACTACCTTCCCAGCTGTTAAACCCAAGACTAATCCCTGTGCTCATCACAAAGTATTTCAGGGTAAAATATGACTAGAAAGCAGCCGACCTCCCGCTGGCTCCAATATTATATGTATCTTCAGCACATGGTGGCCCCTTCCTTATATTTGTTGAATTTTGTATTCTCCACAGCATGTGTACTACTGTGTTTTGCATGTATAAATTGTGGAAGCTAGGGCATGTGAACATAAATGAGATCTCAGCTTCTCAAAGGACTTAAATGCTTGCTTTTCTTGTAGTCACACATATTTATGCTTCTTTAACATGGATCTTGAACTGTAACATTGTGCTTAAAACATATGAAAATCATAGATATTTATTTCTAGGTTGGTTTCCTAAGAAACCAGAGTTTATGTGATTGTGCTGTTCATCTGTCAGATATAGATCTGAAAACTAGTGAGCAAACCTGAACAAGGGGTAGAAACTGAGAATGAATATCATTGTGTTAGAAGAAGATAATGAGGGAAAATTGTCAGGAGGTTAGAGGGGAAAGATGCAGATGAATATCTTCGTCTGAGAGAAGGGCAGGCAGGCACGACACAGACACTCCCTTTCAGGCTCTCTGTGCTTAGTGCAGAGCAACTAAGCAAACTTCAAACTTGCCTTCTTGCTATAGTCACGTTCAGACACTTACTGTGTTACTATTTCCTATCAGAACAATGTAAAAAACTTTCCTGAAGTGCCAATGAAAGATTTCTGCTTTTTCACCTCACATTTCCAAGTGGAGCTTGAGCAATGTGAGCATCTTCCACTGCTCTCACTTTTCTGTACAAATGAAGGTAGAACCTCATTTTGATCTTTGCTAAAACACAGAAACGGCATTACTGCTGTCCTTCCTGCACAGCTTCCTTTGCCCCAGGCTGTGAACACTGTGAGAATACCCCAGTTTAAGAGTACCTTATTGTGAGACTGTCTCTGACTGTAGATTTCGCCAACATAGTGGATGCAACACTGCCCTCACGGCATGTCTTTGGTGGTGTACTCTGCATTGGAGAGCGGTCAGAGGTCTGTCAGCTCAGGATGAATCCCCATCATGGAATCAGTGTTTTTGCCAAGTGTGGCTGAGCTAAAATAAACTCATCTCCCAACTTAACTGAAGGGATCCCAGACTCTAACCAGGTAAGAAAACTTGAATCTCTTAACAGAAAATACCTAAAATTTGTTGAAAGGCAGACCTACTTCAAATTATTACTGTCTCACTGAACGAGTATTGCCAGGTTTATGGCAAGATAGCCTGTTAGATTGACATATGGATTTCTCTACTGCGTCAAAACCAATAAAGCAGATTAGCGAGCATCTCATCTCATTAATTGTCCGTGCATCAGTCTGTACACCAACAAAAGTTCTTCTGTTTTCCTTGCACCTTCTGAAGAATTATCTCCAACAATGCAGAATGGCAAAATTATGGTCATTGAACGTTAATGTCAGAGCTCAGCATTTTAGTATGTTTCTTGTGCTTCAGGTAAGAGCCTTCTATTTCTTTAGTCAGCATGTTCAGGTCATCTTATAATTCTCAGATATATCAGTATTATTTGTCAAGGTTTAAGTTCCCCCAGTGGCTCTATTGTGCTGCCCTCTAGGTGGTTGAGTTTAGGGTCATATTTTCAGTCAGTGCAAAAATATAACTCCAGTGAGTTACTGAAGTAATGCTGATTTAAACCAGCCCAGGATTTGCTTTGGTGGTTAAATTTAAAATGTTCATGGTAATTAAAATTATGCCTGTTAATTTCTGTATGTATTATACTCTCATTTTCTCAGCTTTCTTAATTTTTTTTTCTTTGTCATTAAAGCTAATGTAGATCCTCAGGTTCACTACTGTCTTCTATTTTGTATGCTAAATGTGCCTAAAGTTATGTCACTCCTTGTATTGGGTCTTTTCATTTATGATCAAACAAACAAACAAGAATCTTGCCCTGCTATCCTTATTGCCATCATTCGAATCAGGGATTCTTTGAGAATGTGGATAAAATATTTTATTTTCCTAGTGTCATCACCTTGTACAGGCTTTAAAACTTTGTTTAAAAATAGTCATTTCATAGCCTAGTCATGCCCTAGAGAGTCCATGACACATTCAAACACCAGGTTTCTCAGTGCAGCATTTAATATCCATAAAGTCTGTATCAATCCTATTTATTTTCACATTCTGTCCTTTAACAAATATTGTTTTCTTCTTCGTTCTTTTATCTACCCCAATGTTAATAGGAATATTAACTATCTTGTTCCTGTTTTTATCTATTGTGTTTTATATGAATTGTTCCATTTTGTTCTATATCACACTGAATCTTTAATTCTTTTTGAAATAATTGACAAAAGCTCTGTTGTGTAGTACTCTTCATAATTCTTCTTTTGGCATACGTCTCATGATACATATATACATATGGCAATAATACCATGCTTAATTTTATCTAAGACTATAAATACACGCTGTCTTATCTACCAGAACAAAGGTGTTTTTTCTATGAATGTTTTACTGAAGGTGGGAGTCATCATGTTTCTCTAGAAGAGAGAGCATAGTCTTCATGTAATAAGATTATCAACTACCTTTAAATGCTTCTTTGCCTTGCAGCTTATATGTGCATATATACTGTTCCAAACCACTTATTTAGTATCGGTACTTTTTGTATTCTAGTCTAGTGGGTTTTTTTATTTGAATGACCCTAATAGGATTAACCCGAGTGCCAAAAATTGTCTTTCTGTGGAGTGCTGTTGACTGCAAGACTGATGTTCAGTGTGTTGAGCATACTACGCAGTTTTATTTCGGTTTCCTGCAAAATCACTTATGGAAATAAATATTTGTGGCCTGCCTTTCTTTCTCACTTTCTTTCAAACAGGTCTGAACAGTCAGTCTAAAAAGACAAGGAGAATCTGACACACTGGAGGTGTGGAAGAGTACATGGGGGAGCAGTACTGTTATGCTAGAATGGTTGTGTACTAAGTTGTGCTAGAATGGTTGGACCAGATGATCCTTGAGGTCCCTTCCACCCTGGTATTCTATGATTCTTTGTTAGAAACCCAAGTTTACTTTCTCTCTATTGTGGCCAAATAATTTAGTTCCCTGTCTTTGTTTCCCTTCTGTAAGGTGGTGACCATGGAAATCGTGCAGATTAATTCATTGAAGATCTTAATGCGGTCATATATGGTATTATTGCAGCCATATGAGTTCTTATTTTCATGGCAAGAAATAATCAAACCAGTATAGAAGTCACGATGTCATAAATTAGGCATAGCGGGAATCCTTGTAGGATTTCTTCTTTCTTTTGCAAATGTAGCATGAAAAATTGTCATTTCTGTCCTGGTTTCTCACCGCATGTAGTCTCATGCTTCTTCATTTGTCATTAATCAATCTAGTCAATTAAATAATTGTGGGGAAAAAAAAAATCAAAACTCTGTTAAGGCTTAACCAAATTATATTTCTGAAAACATAAGTCCATAGAACTCACCAGCTGAATAAAATATAAAGCTTTAATTGCAATAAGCTGGGAGGAAAAAGCTGCTAATGATTATGTGTTTGGAATACTTATTACAGGCTGAAGAATCCATTGATCAGAAAAATGTATATAAAATATCCTTAAACAAATATTAGGAAAATAATATAGTTGGATGCTACTGATAGATCAGGCTTTCTGATAAAATAATTAATGTATTTAGGTGGAAGAACTTGAAGATATCAAATATTTGGTGTGGTAAGTCATTAGAATTTAAAACCATTGGATTAACTAGAATTAATTATGTTTTTACAATGCAGTGACTTAACTGTGCTGTTATTACCAAATAATAAACATGGAATCGATGAAATTTTGTAGCATCTGTCAGGGGATATACTAGGCAACCTAGAAATTGATTTCTTTATATATTATAAAGAAGGAAATCCTGATAAAATTTTACAAGCATAAGACAAACCCTATGTCTAATATAATGAGCAACTGAATTTCTACTAGCAAAGCTGCTTAGATCTGTATGTGTAATATGTTGTAAAGCTGGTGTTTTATTATGTTAGTATTAGTGACAAATTATTTTAGGGCTGAAGCAAAAATAACTGAGGAACACATTTTCATTATTCTTCAAATTGAATGTAATATTTTTACTTATGAAGAATTTAATGAAAAGGGAAAATGAAAATCTGATGAGATTAAGACAGAGGAGAATCTTGCAATGGTAGATCTGACATTCTAGTCCATTTCATCTTGTTATGCCGTTGCAATTTTTAAATTATTAAAAACACATCAAAGCTAATTTACACACTTACTATAATGTATCAGAGACATGCTCATACGAAGGACAAAAACTTTAAATTTTACTGTTTTATTCAAAGAATTACTAGTCTTTAAATTTTAATAAAGGCACAGTTTCCTATTTTTAAAAATAAAAACCAGACCAGTGACCAATAGGTCTGTTCATAACTAGGTGAAAAGTACATTTTCAGATCATAACAGGGAGAGTTTTATGAATTGTTCAACAATGTCTGATTCTTCAACACCTTCCTTTCAGTGAATGATAGCTCTAATCCTTAAGGTAAAGAAGATTTTTTCTTTAGCCTGAGTGCAGGAAGCTTAGTTGAAGAGCTTTATCCCTTCAGAGGTATCTTAACCAAGCGATTATTTTTCTGCTGTATCCTATTGTTGTGTATTAGCACCAAGGAAGCTTCTTTGAATTTCCATGAAGAAAAATGGCAGCAGTGGCATAAAGCAGCTCAAATGTGCCTAATACATTTTGACAGAACAAAGAAATTTTAAACCCTGCATAAAAACGAAAATATGGTGACCCCGTATGGCATTTTGGAGGCTTCTGCACTGTCTAGAGCCTGATAGCTCATTCTGTGAGATTCCCATACCTCTTCCCTAGTCTGTTCTCATCTCAGTCAATTCTGCTTCCCAAAATCTTAGCAATTAATTTTCATTCCTGGTAATCCTCCTATCTGCTGAGCACACCACCTCTCTTCCTACAGCAGCTCAGCAAGGAGATTGCTAATGCTCCACTCAGGGTTAGGAGAGAGGAGATCTGGCACGATTGCCTAATGAGGATTACCTTATAAAGAAAGAGGACAAATGGGACCAAAATGGTATAAAATAACAATTGCTTGGGTAGATATAACACCCTGGTCCCCAGTTTGCACCTACCAGGAGTAGGGGAAAATCAGTACAGTTGAATAGCAAAGCTAATTCACCATTTACAAAAGGAGAAGGTTGATTCACAAGGACTCTGAGCAGAAGTATAAATGCTGGGTCATCCTGCCCACACATGGTTTGACCTGCCCTGCAGCTTCATGTAACCTAAAGTTACTGTCCACTCTTCTCCACTTTTTTCTCAACAAGGAATTTTTCCTGGTGGTTGGTCTCTAAAATCAGCTCTGATAGGGAGCATCCAAATTTCTCTCTCCCTACCTTAAATAAAAACACACCTGTGATTTATTTTAGGAGATTTTAGGAGAGCTCTGCTTGTGGCATGCAGCAACTCTCAGGAGGCATGCAGGGGAATGTGGATGAGCGAGTAGGTGGAGTTTCATCCATACCTAGAGCAGCTGAAAACCGTGGAGGAGAATGGGTGGATATACAGTAAAGCATGCCACCTTGAAATCCTGTGTAGAGTGGATCTAGGGAACATTGCCTATTGCTGCCTGCGTTCCTCTTATTCCTCTTGCATCAAAAATATTAAAGTACAAAGCAAAATCTTATGTTTTATCCTTGTGGGTGGAAAAAATCTTGTGATTTTATTCAGTCATGAGGAATTTCTGCTCAAGCCCAAACCTTGAGGGCATAAGTTAATCAGGAATCACAATAAAGAAAGAAAATCTGATGTTTCTGTGTGACAGGTTCTTTGAGGTTTGCTTATTTCAGAAAGCCGGGCTAATTTGAGGTACCCAATGCCAGGTTGCAGATGGCACTGAGGAGACTTCAGCGAGCCGTACTGCCAAGCTTTCTCTTCTCAGAGGCCCACTGGGCTTCCCTCTGTGTGTGGTTTTGTGTGTGGATCTGCCCACCCAAAACTCTTGCTTGGTAACTGCAGTTAGATATGACCAGTTGATGCTTCCATCTTCAAATGAGCTTTGAAAGTATCTATTCATTTATTCTTTTTAAATAGGGCAATCTATGTGGAACAGTGCTGTACAACTTTGTATGAGCAAACCATGTAGTTCAAAACATTCAAATAAAACAGCACAGCTTCACAATGAAATAAAGTTTCCCAATGACATCTAGTCCACTAGGTATAATCACTGAGCCCAAATACCCAGATCTGAAACTCTTTGAAAGTGCTACATGCTGATATAGTCCTGTTCAAATCCATTTTTTTGCACTACCTTGTGGGTTTTACCTCCAGCTGCAGAAGCAGTGTTTTGCAGTCACAGACGTTAATGCAGATTTTCTTGATGACCCTTTACGATTTGTCACGTTTTCTTGTGCCGTTCTCAAGAAGGTAGCATATCTTCATTCCTGTGACAGCAGAGTAAGTGCCAGCTGAAGGGGAATAGAGCTCGTGCTTATCTGGAGATACCTTGGGGGGAATAGAGCATTTGTGAAATTCTTCTTGGCTGTCAGAGGAGTCAAGGCATTTTCATCCTTTCTTCTCAATTCACTTTTCAATCTCAATAGCTTTTTGGAATGACAGGGTATCAAGATGTCTGGAAAGCTAATACCATACATCAAGCACCTGTGTATTGCAGAGGTCTGACAGTGCTAACAGAGTAGATGGATTTTATATAATCTCTGTCTCCTGAAAAGAATAAAAGAAAAATATTATAGACTTGACCTGTGATCTCATAGAAATAGTCTGAGTTTTGTCTGGGTGGCTTGGCAGAGTTGGATGTACTGAATACTGCTCCACTCAGTATTTAATAAGCAGAAATGTCCCATGTAGAAGAGTAGTTGTGACCGTTCTGTTAAACACAGAGGAAATCCTCAGAGCATTGGTCCCATTTCTTAGAGCTGGTGTTTATTCCAGTTGCTGATCTTGTTTCAGGAATTTGAGTTTCATTACCACTCTATCTCTGACATGTTGATAAGCTGGGCATCTGAAAGAATCAAGATAACTTCCCTCACCTTCCAGTTTTCACTGAGACTCAGAAGAGTTTCCCTTGTTTCTTGTTTTTTCTTTTCAACTTAAGAGAATTATCTACTGTGTCTTTAACTCCATCCACCAACTCAAGACCACCAGTCAACATGACAAAGTGTAATATACATGCTGGCTGCCGAATGCGGGGACGCTGCCCAGAAGTCCTCTCTCCAGGCAGCTCTCTGAGAGGAGAAGGAGCAGCCTTGCAGTGTGTCCCGTGGGTAGTGGGCTTCTGGAGAGCTGGTGGCTGCAACAGGGACAGAGAGGCACCAGGGTGCTGAGTGGGGAAAAGGCCAGGAGCATAGAAATTAAAAAGCAGAGATAATGTTGAGAGCTGGAATTGACACCGATGCCTTTCCGAGGGCGTCATAGGATATTTTCCTTTCTTGTTCCCCCACTACATGCATTTTTTGAGGGGGAACACAGTGGGAAAAATGGGTCCCAGCAGCCATGGACTTACAGGAGCTTGCTGTCTCTGCTACCTGCCTCTCCTCTGCTGCTTCTCTGCACTAACCAGTTTCTTCCAGGTGCATTATTGGTAATGGCAGACTGAATTTTGAGCTTTCCCTCCAGGGAGAGAGATGAGGGTGTGTTTTTAGGAGCATCAAGTTGTTCACGCAGACCCTTCTTTCACGTAACACAGCTTCTAGTACTGGGGAAAGACCAGCTTGGTGCGAAGAGTGTTTCAATATTGATTCAGTGTAAGGGTAGCTGGGAATTCAGAACTGCAAGTGGTAAGAACAGATCACGCAAATACCAACATCCTAAGAGAAGTAAATGCTGAAAATGTCTAAAAGATCTGTATGTATGTGTAAGTTTGCAGGAGTAACACACTTGTCTATCAAAGTTCCTCGTGGTGTTGAATTGAAGCAGAAACATATGTAATGTGGCTGTGAACAAGGAAGTTTGGGGAGCTGTTGAATTATGCATTTTCTTGTTAAATTGCTACTTAGTGCTAGAGCTTGGCTTATGAAACATGCAAATGTGTAGACATCTATGTAAACTTTACTATGGAGGAAGCATGATGTAACGTGCAGGACGTGTTGGAAATGAATATTTGCTGGTGCAGTGGAAAAATTAAACTGATGCACAACACAGTTTATCAAAATAGATTTTCTACTTAGTGTGAAGAAAGCTTGTTGCTAACTTGATTGTAGAGCCATGTTTAGGAAATAGGACCATGAGAGATTTGAGGGAATTTATGTTGTTAGGAGTTTACTATGCAGAGTACCAGTCACAAAGAGATGGAAAAAGCTGTTAGTAAAAAATGTTTCTTAATTACTTCAGCAATGAGAATAAAAGCATTCTTTTTGAAGGAAGAAGCCAGGGAGATCTTTTCTGTCTGATCTTTTGCCCTTGGGATGTTTTGTGCAGCCTGGCTCTGTTTCATATCTGACTGCCGTTCATCACCTACTCTGGCTGGTACAGCACTCAGTTCTGGTAAGCTAGCCTTAGTAGTTATGTTTTTCTCAAGGCTGGACCATTGCCAGCATTGCTGTTGAAATAATATTTGGAAAGACATGAACAAATGAAGGGTGTAGTAAAATCAAAAGCAGTGATTTCTCCTTACAGACAATTAAAGCATCATAAATAATCATGTGAGGATTTACTTAGGGTGAAGAACATTGGCACCTCTTAATAATCTGTTCCTATGTTTCAGTTACCAAAAGTATTCAAGGACTGACATTAAAGTACTTCTAAATGGGATATTACTACTGAGTACAGTACTAATATCTTTATTTTTATTCATTGCTGTTCCATTTATCCTATATATGCTTTGCCTTTTACAAGCTAATTTGATATATATTACTCCTTTACTATATATAACTCCTTAAATGATTTGCAGAACATTGTAAACAATTTATGCATGGTGTGTGCGTTACCTAAGTATTGTACATAAACTTATTAGGAAGATGGAAATAAAATCTCTTTTATAGGAATGTATCAAGTCATAATGGGATTCCTTGAGATCTTAGAATTCACTTTGCAAGGTTGTTCACATTTATTGCTTTTAAAAAAAAAATTTTCTCCAGAAAGTGCCAGACTGATAAATACAGCTTTTCCTTATGTGCCACCAAATTCGTGAGTGATCTGTCCTGTGCTTGAGACTTCCCCAAGCTCTCAGTTAAACTAAGGCCTTTCCTAATCCTAAACAAATGCTGTGGTTGACTCAGTTTGCTTCATTCCTCTGAAAGAACAATAAAAAATGAGGAAGGGAAGGGGAGAGAATTTAGATGTCTTCCCTTGTCAGGGCTACATGCTGGTTTGCTAATATTTTAAATAGTTGCTCGTCTAGCTAGCTATTATTTTCAAGTACATCTCATTCTTGCTGTGCACTTGTAGTTATTTTTTTTTTTAAATCTTTGAGGGGGGCTGGGGGGAGGTTCTGCATGTAGAGCCTGGAGCTATTTCAATAAATGAATTTAACAATGCCAATAGAAAATGAGCTTACTGTAACCAGACAGTACTCTCAGAGCCAGAGAAGAATTTCTGTGGTCCCTAAATAAACAAAGTCTGTTAATAAACAAACAGACCATCATAGCTCCCCCACGGAGGCAGATTTCAGTGTGCTGCAGGATTTTCTTACAGCACAGTAAAAACGTATCTGTGTCTATATGAACACAGACATACACATACATGAGAAGCAAATAACCTCTCATTAGTTTGGAATTTATGGCTTCCTAATTACAAACATTGGAGACACTGTGATTTACTACTTTCTTACTTCATAGCACATTAAGTTGTATTTATATAATGTTTGGATGGAGAACTAGCTCTTAGCAACAAGTTTGATGGAACAGCTGAACTAGTTTATATTGTAAAGAATTAAAACCATAGTGCTTTACTGATCATTTTTTCCAATACTGGAAAGATTTAAACAAGCAGGGGAAAAATTGTAATAATCTTTTATTTCTTTTTAAGTCAGAAGTATCCTCCTTTAAAGTGTGCTTTTCCTACAGCTATATTTTTGGGGTTAGAAAAAATAGGTTCTGATCTTATAAAACAAAGTATTTTTTAAATTTAAGTAATGTTATTTAGGTGATAAGTCTCTATCCCAACCATCTTTAAGGGGAAAAAGAAAGTAATGCCGTATTTACTAAATAATTATGTTCATGAATTGAAAGTCAGAATCTATTTGTGGGCCAGTTTTACTGATTTAAGAAACAGTATCTCATTTCTGAGCAGTGTCTCCTGTGTCTGGCAGACTTCCTGATTGTCATTTTCAGTGCAACATGTTGCAATTGTTTGCTCACTAGACTGGTGTTTCCTCTAACTAATAGTGTTTTAGTAAGGTTTTGAAAGTATTTTGGAATAAAAGAACTTCCTGTGGTGGACAAGAGACTGAGTTAAAGGAGTACTAAAGCTTTAAGTCATATACAACAAGATTTAGAGAAAAAAAATATGGTGGTGCGTGTTTTTTTTTCCATTCGTTTATGATTATGACTATCATTTTGGATGCAAAATTATTTTTCAGAGATTTATGGAATACAATAGAGAGACACACACTATGGAAAAATATCAAAATAGAATTCTGAAATTTCATCTTTACCTTTGAAAAATTAAACACGTGGTATTGAAACTGGATAAAAATCTAAGCAGGTTGTATAGCAGGTGTACCTTTATTAGCAAATACATTTACACACAGCTAGAAACACATGCACACACAGAGTTTTCTAAACTTCTAACTTTGAAAAGTGGAACCGAGCCCAAAAAATCAGTTGAGGCTTATTCAGACTGTTAGTATCGTCACTTAGTGTCAAGTGCAAAACGTCAGCAATAGCAGACTTTACTAAGAGTTATATTGGTGATATGTGAGATAAAGTAAAATCTGTCTCATTTTCTAAAGTAGCTTTACAGTGTTAACAGCAAAGAGAAGTGATAAAAAGTAGTTTATTGTACAAATGCCTCTCTGAACACACCCAGTAGAACTGCAAATGAAAAATTGACCTCTTTTATATAGATATAAAAAAATTCTCATCATAACTACACATAAAAAGGTTATATTGACTCATGTAACCCTTAGTGTTTCCTAGTAAAACCTTAATTTTTTGGTCATTCTAGATTCAATAATAAGTACTTTCTCAACCGCTCTTCTATTTCTTGACATAAAGACTTCGAAAGAGGAAAATCAACTGCAGTAATGCTTTTTTTTTTTTTTTCCCCTGCTTGTTTAAATCTTTCCAGTATTCTTTAAGCCCTACCGTATTGATTCGCTGTTAGTGACAAAGATTCAAATTAAGGAATGAAGAAAAAACTATTGGAATATCCAACATCTTCACAAAGTTAGGATGTTTCCTTTAACATTTCTTAAGATTTGCATAGTCTTGCGTTATTATAGATCTGTGTTACACGTCGTTTTCTTAAAATAAGCAATGAGGTCTATATACCTATAGACCTAAACTAAATACCTACATCTACTTTGATTCCCAAGGCTGAAAATACACTTATGCTGTTTAGTTAAAAATGCTGGTTTTAGCTTTCAATTTGCATAAAAATGTTTTCAGAATTGGCATAGTTTGCTTCTGCTATATATCTTTCTTGTACTCTCTGTTTTATACGCCTACTGAGATCCTGTACTGCAATTACTGCCATATGGGAAAGCAAGTACAATTTTACAGTGGAAATCCAACGTTGGGTAATCACATTGCCTGTCTAGAAACAGATACGCATTAAGAGTAAAAATCATCCTATTAGATCTATCAAGCAAATCTCAGATAAGTAGCAGAGACTATGATTTATCTGAGATTATCTACAGAAATGCTAATGTTATCCCCTAGATTCTTTCATGCTAGATATGTCTTTTTGAATTTACCGTCCTTTCTGGCTTGGGACCAAGGAATTAAAAGAAAAAGGGGAGTGGGGAATTAGGGTGGGCATTTTAGACCTTCTTGCATCTATCCAGCTTCAACTTTTCCATTCTGAAACTGGGTGAAACTAGGGTCATGTCTAGCACAAGTGGGCGGTGGCCAGTTTTAAGCCCAACTTTGGGTTTAGATAGGGAATAACGTCTGTGCCGCCTGCGCTGGAGGGCCAGCTGCGGGGCCCAGGAGAGCGCAAACTGCTGTATCTCAAAGTGCTGCAGTGAGCAGCGGCTGGTTCTCGCCAGATGGAGTCAGGCGTGGCTCTGCTGGGAAGTGGATGGACAGCAGTCTGCTAATGTGATCTGACACGCTGTGCACATGTCCTCGGTACTGTGGCAATCACATAATAAGCACAAGCGCTGCAGGAGATCCAGTGAATGCTCCCTGCAGAATTCATCTGATATCTTTTCAAAATTGACATGGCAACTTGTGACAGGTACAGTCTAACAGCCATATGTCTCTTGCCTAATTACAGGAAAAGTTGCCCACGTGCCTAAAATTAGTCAGAGTAATAAACTCTCAACATGGGGATGCTCAGCAGCACAGAAGTAAAATACTGGCAAACCAGAGAGAGCAGACCTTTAATTAGTGTTGCGTGAAATGCGTGAGAGCCTGCAGTACCTGTCAATGAGGCAGGACTACAAAACTGCTCTTTTGCAGAACTAAGGAGCTTGTCCACATGATTTAATGTCCAGCAGCCCTGCTTGGGTGGAAGTTTCCTCTCCCAGGTGCCTTCACACCAACCACGTGTACTCTTCCCATGTACCTGGAGTGGAAGTCAGTTTACACATCTGAAAGCAGAGCGAACATCTCTGGCAACAGACCAGCCCTTGATACTCACTCAAAAACGTGTGCAACTGTTCTAAGGAGATAAGCTATGGATCAAATACTGACAGCTTAAAGTAATTCTTCATAACCAAACTGCTACCTAGTGGTGGCAGTCATTCATAGAGTCTTTAAAATAGTATTTTTTCTTTTTGTTTTTCTCTTATTATAGATACAACTACAACTAGCATTGTGTATCTTCCCTTTTTCTGAAATTGTATACATTCAGGCAAGCAGCAGGTCTTACATATGTAAGTAGGCTTATGTGGGAATAACTTAAGAGATTTTTTTTTAAGTGTTTTAATTAATTCGCTTAAATTTTGACAGTATACAGGAGCTCAAATGAGGCCTAAAGTTCCTCTGCGGACATATGCCTTGCTTTACCACAGTCAAAACTGGAGAACCAAGCATCTTTACATGAGAATAGCTCCAACTGTGGTAGCTATTTGTGCAGTGAAGTATTTCATTGAACTTTTCCCTCCAAAACCACGAGCCCAAAATCTTGGTCAAGCCAGAAGTGGTCTTATCCTTGAGGATTTTTCAAAACAGCTGCCTTTTGACCAGATTGGCAGCCTCTATTCAGGGCTGATACTGCAAACAACTACAGCAGTGGTGTGGAGCTATCTTGCGTAGCAGCTAGTCACATTATGCTAGTTTAGCATTAACCTCTGGTTTTAAGAACATTCATGTCATAGGTGGTTTGCAAAAAGAAAACGTATTGTAGACTTTATGCTGCAAGAAGGAAGACACATCACATAACTTGGAAACTAAGCTTTAAATGCTCTTAGTGCAGCTCAGAAAAGTGGCTTTGTAATCACGTCTGTGTTTAATGCATTTCTTCAGACTGTAGAGGGGAAATGTTAAGGGTGAGAGAGTTTTTTTTAAGGCTCTCAGACTTCTGAAGGACATAATCAAGCTAGATAATGTTTTCTGCATTACTGAAGAACAGAGATAAATTTTTTCCTAATTGCGTCCGTACTCTTTCTGCCTATTTTTAAGCACATCGCTAAGACACCTGAGTTTGGCGAGACGTTTCCGATCCCCTGTACAATACCATTAGATAACAGGCATCTCCACAGGATTAATTCATATTTTAAAGGAGACAGATTGAGGAAATTTACAGTTAGAATGTTTTTCTTTCTTTATAAGAAAGTACAAGACATATCATGAAAAATGGAGGGCTATGGCTTTTCTGTGAGGAAAGCTCTTAAGGTATTAAATTATCTTGTGTCATCTGAGAAGAAAAATGTTGTAACTTGTTTCTTAGAGCTTTTAGTGTTCTTTTTTTTACTTTTCTGCATAGCATAGGTATATAGCCACCCAACACACAAGCAAACACCTATATAAACATTTAATACTGCAGTTTGAATGAATTTTATTACTTAAGAGTACAGATGCCAAAAAAAGCCCACGAATTAGCTTTTACTTGGTTTTAAAACAATTCTGCAATTTCCAATAGCCAAAGGTGGTGCAGTAAAGGCTTTTATTGCCTGAAAATAAAAGAACCATCTAGAATCTGCTACTGTTCTGCAAACACTTTTTAAAAATAAATTATCTTACTAGCTAGCTCCAAGTTACCTACCAGCTGTTAATTTCCACACAAAAAAACATCAGTTCTCTTCATTCCTTTACTCTGTCACCTGTTCGTGATTCAAGCTTTTGGATCATTATTAGCACATATGCCCCAGTTCTTTTGGAAATCATTAAAAACTATTAAAAATCTGTACATATATTGCATTGTAGACATAGGAAGTTGAGTGGGAGAGCTGCAAAGTACTGGCTGAGTAAAGACAATGTTTCAGCAACGTTGTCACTGGGAATCAGACAGTTTTCTGCCATTTCTGTTCACGATGCCTCCCTTTTCCAAAATATTCTGGTTTTAGTTTCTTTTTCAATTTAAAATTTGTTGGGTTTTTTTGTTTTGTGGTTTTTATTTTAAGCTTAAATACAAAGACAAATTGAGATTGCAAATTTTATTTTCCATTTAATTGGAACACTCATCCTTTTGCTAGATTGGAACCTCTGATAGTTTCTGACCAGGAACGTAGCCTCAAAGTGTTCTTCAGCCCTTCAGCATCCTCAAACAAGCTGTTTTCCGCCTCTCGGGGTTTTAATAGCAATGCTGTCTGTGGGGTTATGTCAGTCTGCTCAGCAAGAGAGGGGCAGATATAGCCTCTGTGCCATTCAGCTTTTAGGGTCTTGGATTTGGGACAAGGTGCTACAGGTTGGAGCCCCTTCTGCATTGAACTGTAGAGGTCTTTCCTGGCCTGTGGTAGAGAAGGATTCCTTGATCCACTGCAGAAATGCCAAGATGAAGTCTGCTTGACGCATGGTCTGGGCTGACAGCGTTGCAGTCAAAATTGTAAGTTTTAAGAGTTGAGCTGGGTGACACGTGTAATGTTGAAGGGCCGTTCTCTTACAAACCTGAGTATATTCAATTCTTCTACATTTAGAATTGTAACATATTGGAAATTAAAAACTTTGGTGTCAAAGTTATAATATTGTGAGGCACCATACATTTTAAAAATACTTATATTCATATAGTACTCAAGTTTTCGCTGTTGCTTATTTTGAAAGTATCTGATTTTTTTTTTCATATTGAAGGCAGTGGGTTAGGTACTGCTCTGTGTGAATAACAAGGGTAAAATGTAATCTTTAAAGTTTTAGGACTCATTTTCCTGCACTATTTTTCCTCTCTATTGCATTTTAGTTGTAGAGACTTATGCTGTAGACTGAAAAGCCCTGCAGGAGACTGAATGACGCATGAACTTTTATACAACTTTCTGTTTGAACCTGATGGGTTTTTTTACCTTTCTTGTTGGAATGGTCAATATTTTACTGAACTGTTGGCAGATGGGGAGCAGGA
The DNA here is from genome assembly GCA_020745775.1 of Theristicus caerulescens. Taxonomy (NCBI): domain Eukaryota; kingdom Metazoa; phylum Chordata; class Aves; order Pelecaniformes; family Threskiornithidae; genus Theristicus; species Theristicus caerulescens. The sequence continues at coordinate 10,161,238 of CM036564.1, forward strand.
AGGGTGACAACTTATGCTAACTTTTCAACAACAGGAAAAAAAAGAAAAGAAAGAAAGAATAGCTGGAGAGTATACTGTTTTTCTGGAATAATGGCCTTTCTCAAAGCACTCGGTTCTCCTTGAGCTGTGGCTGCTTCCAGTCGTTTCTTAATGTGTAAGCACAGCCAGGCTTGAAAGTGTTTTAGGCTTTAGGTTCCAACTGTTCCATTTATCTCCAGCTTGACAAGGTAGCATGGTAACCATCGTATTAAGCCACAGAAGGAAAAGTCATGAGATAAATTGTGGCTTTCCCCTCTGTTCTTTGTTCTTGTTTTTCTGTAACCATGTAGAGTAGATAGTGTATCAGGTTTGACGGAGTTAGTAATTCTTAGCATATAAGGGTGAAGTGATGACAGTTACAGTTTGTTGTGAGAAATCTTTCATATTAGTGTAGTTTTATCATTTGTCCCTGCAGCTCATAAAAAGCAATAGTACAAATATTTAGATAATGTTAATGACTTGAAATAAACAGACTAATGGTTCAGCCCATGCAGCACTATGTAGAGGCTGAGAACTTTACTAGTGATACTGCTTCCCTTACCGGACCTATTTTAAAATTATACTCCCCGCATGCCTTCCCTCTTAATAAAACCTCCCTACATTTGTTTCCTTTATTTGCCATGAAGTCTGTTACCTCCTGAGCCTGTTTAGAGTTACATATTTCGAATTAAGATCTCTTCAAAGAAACCCAACCTGTTTAAAAGAAGAAAGTGTAAGCTGGTGGTATATGACAAAGATAATTCCTACCATGTTTGTTGCAACAACATATCTTTGTAAATGATCCCGAGTCATAACACAGCATTTCTCAGTCATCAAATTTCTGGTCTCCAGATGGATGAAGTTATCATTTTTGGTTTGGGCTTGGTTTTTTTCTTAACTGATGTGCAATTCTGTGTTATTCCAAGTAAATCTGACCCATTCATATTTAACTGTTGCAGACTAAAGCCTGAATTTGATATGGATATTCAGCTGAGTTTTCTGATGACCTTTTTTTTTTTTGAGTAGTGTGTAATGATGTGTGAATGTGTGCATAAGCATTACAGTTAGGAAATAGGGATATAAACAATGCCTGCTTTATCTGCCTGATTCCAAATAAGGTTTAACAGAGTTTGCTTCCTGCTATGCGTAAATTTGTTCAAATGTTCTGCTATCTGTTGCTCCAGTGGGGATATATTTAATTTGTTCTTGGCTTATGTTGCTCTTTTCAAAATTAAAAAAGTTAAAAGCCCATCAGTCTAAATTTTGCAGTCTAAATCTGGGAGACTTCAGTCAGCGTTGTAATTGGAAACTAACCAGGTACTTATGTAGTGAGCAACTAGCATCTGTTAAATAAGTATATACTTGTTTTTAAAAAAGGGTAGGGCATATTTTATTCCTTTTTGGCTTACTCCAAGGGAGGTATCTTTAAAGATTTCATCATTTATAGGAAGATGCAGGAAATGTACGTCTTCTGTAGCAACTGTGTACTAACAAGGACAATATTATGCAAATCTTACATGAGTAAACTTCCAGTTACATGGCAATTTTGAGTGATAAACACAGAATGAGAATGGGTCCACCTATAAAGAACTAACCAATAAAATGGGGAAAATGCTTGTCCATATTCCATAACAGGTTCATGGTAAAGTTGAGTCTTGCGTGATGAATAGATCCTTCCACTGTATAAGTCACTACATTCACCCACTTTAAAATTAACATCAGTATCTTCTGTTTGACTAAAACATAGTCTCTCTTTGACTAAGTCCGATCTTCTGGAAAGAAGTCCAGGCTTAACTTGGAGACAAGCCATGGGAAACCCACTGCGTTTCTTGGTAGGTTACTTTAGTGATTAATCATTGATAGACTTCTAGAAGTGTGAGCAGGTTTCAGTCTCGTGAAAGAACTACACCTAAAAAGACTGCAATGCTTGACAGTATTAGTAAATCAGGCTCCATAGGTCATGAACATGCTCAGTTATTGTTTCAAGATCAGGCATAAACAATACTTTAACTTACAGTGGCATATTTTATTTAAAGCTGTTTAGAATTCTCTACTAAATTCCTGCCAATGTTTCAACAGATTAAATTCAGAAAATTTGGTTCTAACATCTAATTTTTTCATACTCTGTCTGAAAAGTTTTCTTCCAAAGTCATTTTGAAAACGTATGTTTGAACTCCAATGTTTTCTTTCAACAAGAACTAAGTTTACCCCTGGCAGAAAGGAAGAGAAAGACCAGGAAGAAAAATTTGGCTAAATAATAGCATGCAGTTCTTAAAGAGTTTAAGTGAATCAAAATGAAATCTTTAAAAAATAAAAAGACGAACAAAAAAGAATGGCTGTCCATGGAAATATTAACCAAGGCAAATGAAATGTGCCACAAATTAGGGGGTAAATAATGGGAATTTTACAAACAAGTGAAGCACATTGAAGAAAATATAAATATACGTTTCTGTAAAAGAAACCTCTGAATATTACTAGACAGCAAAACAGTGAGGGAACCAAATTTCTTCATTGGTTTTCTCTACAGGGAAGATGAAGATAGCTATCTGACATGTATTCTTTGCAAGTATTTTAAGTGAAACCTTAATATATTAAGTATTATGTCCTGGAGAGATTAGATTGAATTGATATGTCTAAATTACAATAAGTCATCATACCTGAGTATAGTCATTTATAACTGAGGAAGGTTACGAATGAAGTCACAAGGATGCTAACAAAACTGTATGAGCTGTCATTGAAATGAGTTATCTTTCTGGAAGATAAACACTGAAATGGTCACGTTTATATGTAATGTAACACCTTTTTTTATCAATTTGACTAGTTAATCTGTTAATGAGTAATATCTGAGAAAGCCCACAATTAATGTTAAGAATAACTGATGGGGCTTACACAAACACTGTATTTTTGTAGTGAAAACTCATTTTAGATGATTGCAACATGGAAGCACCAGGATTATGAGAGATACAGACAGACCATGGTCAGAGGTGTTCTGTTTGAGGCAAATTTTCATGATATATACCATATAAAAATCTGAGAGGTAATAGTAAAAGAAGAATTTTGAACTACTGACAAACATATTATGGCTTCAAATTCATAAGAAATACATAAGAAAACATTTGAGTTGTATACAGCTCCATGAAATTACAGATTGTGAAAAGAGAGGGTTAAGATATTAAGATATATTCTACTGTTTTGTAGGGTGGATAATAAAACTCACAATATCAAAATGTTATACAAAACTCACTTCGGGTGTCTGTTCAAAAAATGTCTAAGGCAGTTACACATCCACATAGTGTGGGGGAAAAAAAAATAAGTAAAGTACAATTTTTACAAGTCTTTCAGGAGTGAATGAGTGAGTTTGCTTTCTGTACAGGCTATAGGCAACAAGTAAAACATCTTGGTGCTTTGGTTGGATTAAGGTCAAAAAAATCAGCCAGCTTTACTATATTACACCTTGATGTGGCTAAAAAGAAAACCAGAACTCTGGCAAAACTTCAATTTCTTTTAAATTTAACTGTAGCACTGAGCACTGAAGGTCCTAATTTTTTTCAATCTGTTTTGGCAGCAATTAGTTTCTTATAGTCCTTTTTTATCCTTCAGCTACTGCTAGGGTCTTTTGGCCTTAACTGCCTCTTAAATGTTTTTTCTGTGGGGAGTATGAAATAAAGAATAGTATATAAATGTTATCCAAGTGTTCCTACTTACTTTTTTCCCAGAATATATGAGTGATGGATTAAATTAAAAGGCTTAAAATACAAAATGGATAAGAAATAATGTTTATTCAGTGTAGTTTTGGCTATGGACCTCATTGGCATGACCCTTTCTAAGTCCTACTCTAAACAATTATTTCAAAAGCTGTGATTAATATTTATTTTTATTTACACATTTGGCGCAACTAAACTGTATAGAATAAAATAAGGACACTGAGATTTGAATCCTAATTGCCTGGGTTTATGAAGAAAAATTGTCTCATAGAAACTGCATAATTATCCTTCCTGGGTTTGTTATATATTTTTGTGAAGGGATAGGATCTCAGCACACAGGTCTGGATGTATTAGAACCTATATTTCAGTGATTTTGGCAGTAATTACTGAGAGACACTGAAAGACTTGATAGTTTCATAAAGTAAGGGACCATTTTGGCATTAGCACTAGTGGTAATTGGTGACAAGTCAAATGGCTGGAATTTGCATTTGGTTTTTGTGATCAACATGAAGCTTTGGAAACATAGGCAGTTTTTTCTTTTTCTGATTTCATATCTAACACACAAGACCTGCTTATCTGTGCACACTTACTGTCTTTTTCCTTTTGCTACAATTCAGTTTTCTGGCTTATGTCCATCTTTTCCGTAAGACACTGACAATTTTCAACTTCATTTTGAATATCTGCATTCAAATGCAGATTTTGTGTTTGTAGCTGGGACCAAATAGAAGGCATCTTTGAAGAAATGCTAATGAGTGCTATGATAAGGCACTGCTCCTTAGACATACCTTCCTTCTTAAGAACATTTCTTTGAAATCTAGACTAAAAAAATAAACCATTTTGCTCTTATCAACATTGCTTTAATGTGCTCAGAATAGCGCATCTATATAAAAACAGAAAAGTTGATGGGTGATAGCAAGCTATTCATTTACTATGCTGAATGTGGGTGGGTCTGCTTTATTCCAATCCATAAAGGGATTTTGAAAGAAACAACAATTGATGTTCCTTTTCTTCTTCTTTATGATTTAGCTGATACCATTCTGCATTTACTGAAATGATACGCCAGCCCTGGGCACATTATAAACAATGCTGAAACCTGGTTTATCTTCTGCAACATAGAGATGCAGAATACCGCAGCAAAGAAATTACTTGGATGGGAAACGCTATCAGGGTAGCTTGAAATCTAATGTACAGAAATTTCTTAACAAAAAAAAAAAGGAGAAAAGAATGCAAAGCCTGCAGATGACACTCTTGTGTGAAACTTGAGAGAACCAGAAAAATTGCAGATCCTGAAAGATTCTGTCTCTGTAAGACAGATAGAAAACTTTCTTCATTGAGAAAAGATCACTGAAGAGAAAAATGTCATGCACAAGTGTACTCACAAGATACTGTGTGATTTGCTGCATTTATCAAGTTACACGATCATACTCAACAATTGCAAGACAGCTCTAGGGTTAAAGAAAATTCCTAATAACTTTATTATTCTCTCTTAAAAGCAGCTAAAGTCCTTTTAACTGCATTCGGTATTGTTTTTCATATGGACCCATTAGAGTTAATTTAATGTATTTGTAGAGATAGCTCAGTCATGCCAAATTACTTTTCTGTCTGATGTTCAAGCCTTTGATAGCATACTTTGTGTTTGAATTGAATTTTGGAGAGACACTAAGCATGTTAATTAGATTCTCTTTGTGCTCTTTGTGCTCTAAGAGGGAAGAAAAGCAGAAGGGATAATTTTTAACATTTCAGTTGAGCACTGTTTGCAGTGCACGTATCTCTCTCCTACAATATTACATGCAATTAGAAGCAGACATTTCTAGCATTGACATGTTCCCTATCTAATCTGAATTTGCTAAAGGTATATGTGGCCTTGGATAATATGCATTTGGTACAGAGTAATTAGTTAAAATTCAATTTTTAAAAATATTATCCTGAATGTCTTATTTCAATGTTAATATATTCTGTTACAACACTATTTTATAACACTGAAACTGCACAGACACTTGACTGGAACAAAAGTATAGCATGCATCAGCTAAACAGGGAAAATATTTATCTAAGCTGATCGTTGTTTGCACAATCATGACACCATTTTTTTTTTAATCTTTTTTTACAAATAGGGCAACAGCATTAGGGGTCTCAGTAACAACAAGGAGAGGAGGCAAAGGGCTTTGCCTGCTTTACTCACAGTCACATGAGTGTACTGGTAGGGCCAAGTGCCAGGAGGCATCATTGCCTGTCAGTACGTGTCAATGCTTACATTGGCACTCCTGTGATTTAGAGCAGCACTAGGTGCATTAGTAGATGCACCTGAGAAGATGAGGACAAATACTTTCTTCTACAAACATGTTCCTATGGCTGAGAGTAAAGCAGTAAAGACCCTCCTCCATATCCTTGTTCATGCTCCTAATTCTGCTGCCAGAATGTTTGGATGTGGGGTCTGACCCAGGCACTGCCTGGAGCATCCCCGTCCCTGCTGCCTCAGGGCCAGCTAAGCAGTCAGCCAGAGCAGCCAGCCGCTTCCCAGATCCAGAGCCCACCCTGTAAGCAACAGCTGTTTAATGCTCCCCATTTAATCTGAAGTGGTGACTCTCAGACTGAGGTCTCCAAAGAGGATGGTGACAGGAAGCTGAGGGATAGCAAAAATGTTAACTGTGCACTCACACACAAAAAAAGAAACCTGAAAAGGAGAAAAGGAAAACCTAGTGAAAGAGAGAATGGAATAATGAAAATAATAACTGTACCAGCGTATAAAGACATGACACAAGAGGGAAGAAATGAGGTGGAACAAAAATTTCATAATTACTGATCTAAAGAAAATTGAAATCAGCCTATGAATTGAACAAAAGTGGCATTTATTGTCATGCTTGTAAAGGCCAACAAGTTTAATTCGCAGTTGTTGGGAAAATTTTAAGGTATTAGAAAAATATAAAAGAAGTGCAGGGAGAAAATAGAAAGCAAGTTACAACCTTTGTAACTCGTCTACACTGGCAGTGTTTGGAAGTAAGGAGTTGGGTGAAGGAGGTGGCACAGCTGAGCAGGGGCTTCCTGGAGAGCTGCCTTTTCCTAGCAGGCAGCGCATCAAGGGAGGGAGTCCAGGCATTGACCACCAATAAAAAGATTATGGATCTGCTAGAGAGAAGGGGTCTGACAGCTGTGAGAAGATCTGGCAGTAGGGAGACATAGAAAAATGAAGCCCCAGACGAGAGAGAATTGAGGTCAAAACAGGAACAGATGTGCACTAAAAATAGAAGGACAAGAAAAAGATAGATGCAAAGGTCCTTGCAAGTAGACAGATACCAGGGAGGAGGGAGAGACATCTTATTAAAGGAGAGATGGAAAAGCAGTGATAACACAAAAGAAAGAAAAAAATTACAGTGCAAATTAAGAAGCCTCTTCCCTCTCTTTCAATTCAAGTCATTCTTATTTAGCTCTACTAAATCACCTCTTGAATCCTCAGCCTGTGTTATTACTTGGAAGAGAAATGAACCTTATGTAAAGGGCACCAGGGCAGACATTACTGAATACCTCTGCAAACTCAAGATAATGATATTAAGGGAATTAGTAGAGTTAAAGTACAGTCTACATTTAGTTCTAATTAGACAAAAGATAGCAGCCAAATTACTACATAAAGTTCAGACAGGGAATTCAAACAAGTTACAGAAATTGTGGAAATATATAACTTCTGCATCTAGTATGATTCCCTGACCTCTTCCTAATGTATCTGCTCCATTCTGCTGTTTGTTCCCAATAAATTCACATGGTCTGGGGAACCGGACCCTTTCTTGGTGGTAGGCCAGAACCTCATCTCAGTCATACCTGCATCTGAGCCCCCAGAAAATACCTGGTTGACAGTTTTCACATGGTGTTCCTGGTAGTATGAGGCTGTTCCTGGCAGAGGGACAGGGAATGAGAGTGAAGTTTGCTTCCAATAGCAACAGAAAGAAAGAACTATAACCAACCTTGTCAAATTTCTTTAGCCTTTCTCTCCCACAAACCCAAAAGTGTGCAGGAGGGAAAGTATCAATTCAGCAACTTCTTCATTCTCTTTTCCCCATTTTCTGCAACATCTCTAAGGAAGATGCTCCTGAGTTGTCATAACTCTTTAGGCCTGTCTTTGAAAGAGAAAGGGCAGTGTGAGAAAAAAATTGGAGTTAGAAATCTTATTTGCCTGAGAATGGATCCTGGGAGACCATCAGAGCCAAACTGGCAAAGTAGATGGAGAATCTGGACATTTACCTTTTGTATTGTGGAGTAACTGTACGCAACAACCTGGTTGTTTAACTTCCAAATATCGGTACGTAGTGACTAGTGAATATCACAAAATATTTATCTTGGCATTTCCGATGAATTCCTCAACACTAGTCTTGTGATTCCAAAATGTCTAATTTTCTTGTTTCACTCAGGTTAGTCTTTAAAACAGACCTACTTGCCTCTGATTTACAATCCCAAGAGCATTCCTACAGTGCTGAGACATAATGGCAACAAACTGACCCTGTGAATAGATTTTGGTTGCTTGTTGAAGTACAGCAATTTGAAATGATGCTTTGCATATGCATAGATAAGCCTTCTGTGATAGCAGGAAAAACAAATGTTTTTTCTCTATCTTAATGAAAGATCTTAAAGGATTCATTTTTTTTTTTGTTCCTGTTGCTACCATTACTAGCTTTATGCCATGCACGAATTTTCAAAGAACTAGGTGAAAGTAGTTTTACATAATTTGTTATGCTCTCTTTCCATTATATTCTCATGTTTACAGCAGACTTTCTCCTGTTCTTCCCTCTAGCAGTTTTGTTATTATCCTGCTTTTCAATTCCTTCAAGTGATTTTCAGTAAGCTGTATGTATAGTCTTTCATCAGGTAGAAAGAGGACAGTTGGCAGATTCTCTACATGTAAAAATAGCATTTTGTTTTTATGGCAGTGCTAGAAAAGAATTGGTACATTGGTACAAATTAACAAAATTAGATCGGTAATTAACTCACCCAAATGGTTGGTCTACATATATGTTCTTCATTTTACATGGGAAGGTTTTTCTTATTAATTTCTCTAGATTTGTAGCAACCCATTAGCAGCCAATCCATAAGCAGTCTTATCCATTTGATAGACCTCAACTTAAGGGGAGGGGGGGACCACAAAAAAGGCTGTTTTATGACTTATCTCTGCCCTTCTGCCTGAATTTGTAAACCCCTTTCCACTTGTCTCTGAGCCCACATGTCATTTCCCCTATATTTATGATTGCATAACTTCTTTTAGCACCTACAGTATTGTTTCGATGGAAAAATATGTGTGGGTGTAATTATAGGCAACCCTCAAAAATGGCTAGTGCAAAAATTCGGGATTTTTTTTCAGCCTTTTTACTTCCTAGAAGAGGCTACACCTGTCTATAAACAATGCACTGATTATAGAGAGGGAAGGCAGGAGATGACACTTCAACTTTGAGACTATGATAGAGGGAAGATAAAGACTGTTCTCTGCCAGAAAAATGCATGATGTGTGCAGTACAGCCTTGGTGCTTCCCACTTCTACTTTGTAAGGCAGATTAATAGATGACAAACAAATATAAGTTGTCTTTTGTGGCAGAGAAGGATGTAATGGAGCTAGTAAGGAGAGTCAGAGGGAAGAGCCCAGCTTCCCTCCAGCAGGTTGCGCGTACAGGAAGGATAAAAATAGTACCAAGGAGGAGGAAAAATGAAACCATAACAGTTCTCCTCTCCAAGTTTTCAGTAGCAACAGAACAGATGCCTTTGCTAAGGAGTGATCCAAAAGGAAGTAAAACACGGGTGAGGGAAACTCAAAAACAAGAAACACTGGTAGAGCACTTGTGTGCAGTGGAGAGAGGGGATGAAAAAAATGATTCATAGGTGTCAAAACAATGCTGTTGTGCTTAGGGCTGTTACAGAGCATGGCAGTATTTTGTATGTAGACTAAAAATGCCTGTATTTGCACCTTGATCAAATATGCATGGGTAGCAAGATAAAACATACATCCACAGAATCACAGAGCAGTCCAGGTGGGAAGGAACCTTGAAAGATCATCTGGTCCAGCCCTTCGTGGGAAAGGGAGCCTGGATGAGATTACTGACCACCCTGTCCAATCGCGGAATATACACCCCTGAGCAGAAGACTGCATTGTGGTCCCATTACTAACGCACAGAACCAACTGTTCATTTGCAAATGTTCCGTTAGGGCCTCTTGACAAAACTTTCCATAACCATATTTGTAGCTTATTAATCTGGGACAAACATGTACGAGAACTACTAGAGCCACATGGGTTGTTCCCAGTTGCTGTGAATTGAGTGCATGGTCTCAGCATGGTGGCTCTGCAAACAAGCTTTTCTTTGGATAGTCTGTATCATCACAGCTCCCATGTCACACCATTGGATCCACATAAATACGTAGTCCGTACCGGCATTTGCAGGCATTTCTAGACAGTCTGCAACTTTGCATGCATGATGCTTGAAGATGCCAATACAAAAGGCACTTTCTCTTTGCTTTTTGTGTCACCTACTACATGTAAAAATAAGCTAGAGCTGTGTAATTTAAAAACAGCTTTGTCTCCAGGCGTTTCATGAACTGTCCATCCTGCAGTGCTACCAAATTTTCATAGCTGTTACAGACAAGAAAGTTATGTTTCTAATAAAGCTAGTGAGAAAAATAGTTAGGAGGAAGGGCATTGACCTAGGACTCTTTCTGCCTGTGTTCCCTCACCCATCCTATTCTAATTAAGCAAACTTCTGGAAGATTTGGTGGACTAAAGTAATTTGAAAACTGAGTAAAAATGTCAAGAGTTGTTCTTTTAAGCTTGTAACATCACAATTAGGTGTGTTTATATGATGTATAAAGATTGAGCTGGAGTCTAGTTTTGGGCTTTAATTTGCTTCCAGTTCAAATGGTTGAAATAGTAAGGTCTCTAGGCACTCAGGGACCTCCTGATCTAGAGGAACTAATTCTCCCCCTAACTAAAGCTAATTCACCCCGTGTATAAGCTGAGAGGAGGCAGAGAAGAGCTGAGAGCCATTTGAAGGAGCTGTGCTCAGACACTGGAGGGAGGCATGGGGAAAAGCAGCACACTCAGCCCCGGGGATCCTGCAAGCCCATGAGGAGCCATGGGCAGCAACTGCAGGAACTGCCCATGCATCCCTGTTCCCCAAGCTGAGCAAAAAGCCACCAGCACAGCACAAGCCTCTTCAACCAGTTCTGGGAACCACCTCTCAGGACTCATCAATCCTGTTTGGGCCACTGAGCTGCAAGTGATAGTTTTCGAATTGATGGCTGTGCTTGACTGCAGGGACAATGGCAATCTTAAACTTACTATACATTTTTAATGTAGCTCTGGGTGGACTGCAGAGGAAGTGTGGTCCCAATTCCAGAAATGTTGAGCATTGAATTGCATTTTGTAACAACAACCACTGAGCAACCTGCCTCCCTGCTGAGTAAATGGACTAGGACTCAAGTGACCCTGTCTTGAAGACAGGAGCAAAAGCTTCTGATTAGGAAGAAATGTCTGCTGACTTAGCTTAACTCCGCCCACCCCGCCTCAGATTTTTAGGCCCTAAACTATGACCTAATGCTGGGCCGATTTCCATGCACAGACAAAGCTGCCTCAGGGAAGGATTGTATCTAGTATTATTTATATTCATTTTTAGACAATTGTGCTGTAGTCAATATTTTCACTATACCTAGTCAGTGGAGTTCCTTACCTGAAGAGTGCTTTTGCTAACCTATTCCTTAAAGAAGCTTTGGAGAAAGGTTCACTGCTGAAGATTTCTGTTTTCCTTATGTAAATCTTAATCATATCGCTTGGTAGTGAATTCATTCTGCATGTATTCTGAAAGCAGCCTTTGTGAAGCCCTATATACTTCATTTGCAGTGTACGTTGTGAGAAAAATTCGATGGATTTCAGTGGAAGATTTCAATGGACTTCAGAAACAGTCTAAAGCGTGAGGAAGGGGAGTTTAGAAATGGCATGCCTTATTTCTGTGAGAGCTAGAAATATAGGAAATATATCTAGATAAGAAAACTTGTCTTAAAAGATAGTTAAGGTATAGAGGAGCATCAGAAATTCATAGTTCACATAATTCATGGCTACAGCATAGTCATATTCACAGATATTTTTATAGTTTTCAGTCTTTTGAGTTTGCCACCCATCCACTACGCAAGGTTTTATAAAAGAAATTTCCTTTAAAATGCAGTCGTGTTCTGAAATATGGGCTTGTGGAGTTCTGGACTCATTCTCCTTCAGTGATTTCTGTATTTAGTATGTGTTAACTGTAAACAAAAGGCCTTTTTTTCTATTTGCTGTGCCTGGAATTTGCATGCAGTCTTATATGTCTTTAACACCTGTATTCTCCTGTACAAATAAGACTATCCCTTACACAGAGCAATCTGATTTTTTCTAAATTATGGCCCTGATTTCATTGATCTAAACCCCTTGTTGGTTTGGCTGCACTCAGTATCTAACAAGAAATTTGTAAACATTCCTGTTACCAAGAAACAGATATACACAAGTATCGTCAGATCACTTTAACTAAAATAATCTTCATTCTTCTATCAGAAAATTGGACTATATGTACCACAGGCAACCAGACCCACCGAGTGAAGCTGTCTAGTGCTTACAGTGTAGTTTTCAAGAGCAGAAGCATATATAATTTAAATTATGTTTCACAGGAACCTGTCATAGTATTTTTGGCATATGGAATAACATTCACTTAGTGAACAATTTGAAACCACTGTCTCTTTCATCCCATTAAACATCCAGATGTTCTATGTGTTTGTGTTCTTCTTTGTGAAGTAGAGAAACACCATTGCCATTGCAGAATAAGGTATAGAAATGGAAATAAGATAGGTGTTTGCTGCCTGCATGCCAAGTATTTGCTGCCTATTTCTGGTGAGATGGCAATGCAAGTATTTGCAAGCTAACATGTAGGGAGATTTGCATTCTATAAAAATTTTAGGTTTGTCTGTATTAAATTATTATAATCTGTTTTGCCATAAAATTTTACTTCCATATAGAGTATACAAATAATGTGTAACGTGTACAGAAGTTACACAAAATACTACAACATGTGACCTCTAATTAAATGACAAATCTGTTATTAGGGTGATGGATATCTCAGGAGACTGGGATAAAACAGAAAAAGCCACTGACAGGTATAGTTCCAGCCAGAATTCAGCCAAGGCAGCAGTGCTGGGAAATGGTGCATCACGAAATGGGAGATGATGGCTATTTGAGAAACAAGTTTTGTGTCCTCAAATTCCTAAGTTATCTCCCCAGCTTGACAACTAATGCCTATGGTAGCATCTCAGAGAAGATGCCAATGTTTGTAAGGACGCTGGTGATACACTATTCTCGCCTTTGTAGAAGGCGATCCTGCTACTTAAAAGTTAAGATGGAAAAGCTGGATTGCATAAGAGAAATATAAAATCCCCAGCTCAACTGGCCATCCTCTGAGAATGAATTAAGTGACAAAGGAACAGTGAGAATCAAATTTTAGGACTGGAAAGGCCCAATCTTTCTCATGCAAAAAACCTAATATAATATAATATAAATATAATAGCTGTTGAATGTATTTTATATTTAGGTCTAGAAATGTCAGTAAATTGGATCTGTATAGTGAACAGTTCCTGGAGTCAAAATTCTGCCTCTGTTTTTTCCAAAGCTCAGTAGAGCAAAAGGCTTAGAGCTTTTTGGCACATGGATGACAACAGAAGGTCTGATGCAAGGGAGTTCTGAATACATGGAATAAATACAGCTGAAATAATCTACCAGTGGAGTAGGAGGCTCTAATTCCACATCTGTTGTTCTTATCTCACCAGAAGAAGCCCTTCATGGCACAGTTTCTGCCATGTCAAATAACTTGACTAAATAATGCAACATTTGATATTCATTCAGAGGCTGTGACTAGAAAGAGCAAAACTATTTTTCAGTTTGATATCTCTCTGCACAGCCCATAGAATTTTACCAAGCCCTCAATTTAAGTATAAATTTTTGAACTATATATAGTCACACCCTGAATACCTAAAGTCCCAATAAAGCTACCAGGTAAGAGAGATAAGTAATTCTCATGTTTAATGGCCTTCCTGGTAGAAATTTGCATCTTAATTCAGGGTGTGATTTCTCCCACAACAGCTTTCAGACATTGAATATTCTTAGGGCCTTACTTGCCAGCTTGGATAAGCAACATTTTTGGACTTTTTTGCATGTCCACAAACCCATTATCTGTGCTGTTCAGAAATGTTAAACCAATCACTTCCACTTCTGAGGAAACTGTTCCCTTTGTCAGCATGTATAAAGTATTGGAGACCTCCTTCGGTCTCCTGCTGCAGTGCTGCTCCTTTCATTGCATCAGGAAAGAGCCCGAGGGTGACTCCAGAGGCTTTGTGCTTAGGCATCTGCTGGGAACAGGCATACCACTGCTTTTATAAAGACAGGAATCACCTCTGCCAGAAAGATGGGATTTGTTTCTTGGCACAGACCCAAATGTGCCCAAACTCCTGCCAATCCTGTCTCTGTTGATAGTAAGGGCTTGTAGTTTCCAGTTCCTCCTCAGATATCATTTTTCAAATATCTTGCTTGTCAAAGAGGTAATGTGCCTTGGTGGGGCCAGGGGTATCAAGGCTGACATCATGCAGGTAAATGACTATTTCTGGAGGGTAGCAACTTGTTCATGGCTTGGCAGAAAACCCGCCAGAGAGGAAAGCAGGTCTTTGCTGCTGCTGGATCTCAGCCATTCCTGAGATGCTCCAGGAGGGCCAAGGGAGGGGGCTGCAGCTGGCCACAGTCATGTTGGACACTTGGCTCCTGGAAACAGCTGAAAGTTGGGACCCTCTGCTCCTCCTTTATGTTTTCTGGTCTAAACTATTTAGCATGCTTGTATTTGATCTGAATTTCTTAGAGGATTAGGACAATCAAACTATTATATCCAGTGTTATCAAGTTTAGAAGATGATTTTTAGTTCAAAAAATAAATAAATGAGTTTTCTGTGGAAAGTTGTCTTTCTCAAAGAAAAAGGTCAATTTGAATCCCTGTAGACCTCATGTATTTAGGAAGAAGAATGCTAATAAGAACATAATGTTTTCTACTTGGTGCTACTGAGCAGATGTAGTATAGAAATCTGACTAATATTTGAGTTTGTATTATTTGTATAAAACCAAACACTAAGACAAAAAGTATACTTTGTAGTTCCTACTAATTAAATCTGTTCCATTAGAAGTGCCCAGTGCATTCTTGCTGCCTGGTAAATAGGGGTGATATATAAACTATCAGAATTGAGTTTCAAAGTGATATCGACTTAAGGCAATCTAGCAATTTTACGTGCTTCTTTTCTTTCTTGCCAGTGATTAAATAGGGCAGCATTCTTGATTTAGACTTTGAATTACCTAAGTGAAAGTGCAGGATTTTTAGAAGAATATGTACAGGACTTGTGTGTATCTAGAAAACATAAAATCATTTAAGAAATAGTTTTTAGATTTCTCAGATATACTGCTGGGCACATTTAAGATATGTTAGAAGTAGCACAAAAAGAAAGCTACTCATTTTGCTCACTTCCTCTATGCTAGAATAATCTTTACCAAGTTTCTGCAGAAGTGTTTTACTATAGCATCAGTTATGCCAGAAATTCTAACTTATTGGAACTCAGCTATTTCATGCTCAAGTGATTCCTGGAACAGCAGGGAGATTTTCATAAATACATGATGGGGCAGATGTTGTACTGATATCTGCTCAGTGAAAACGGATTCCCAGTTTGGCTCCCCATCTCTGCCTGTTTGAGATAATCACAGTGAAAGTGAGTGGTAGTGACATGCCATTAAGTCTGGTACTGCCACACACTGGGGATCTTTATCTCCTGCTACATTTTTTAATGCTATAAACTCAGAATAAAATCAGGGGTGCACTGTGTTCAACAGTTTGAAAACAGTCTATATTTCTCAGTTACTAGCATGTTTCATAAAGAAATATGACAGTGGTCCATGGCAAATCCTATTATCAGAATAATGATGTGATACAGTCTATTTGGTTGTGCTTAAGTACTGGTAAATAAACATATACTTTTTATTCCCTCTACTTTCCCACCCTTGCTATGAGGTTCAGTATTCAGGACACTCACATGTCCAGCTTTATATATTATGAATCTAAACAGGTTTACATAAAGTTAAACCAAAGTGAATGTAGAAAAACAGCAAAGGAGTAAGCTTATGGGAAAAAAGCCTGAAAATAAGAAATCTGTTACTAGAAAGAAATACTTCTGCAGAAAATGTAACAGGATTCATAACCATTTTGACTTTGTTGAACAAGAGCAAGGTCACGCCTGGCTTCTGTGCAGTGAAGTCCAGATAGGGAGAAGTGTGCTTGTCCCCTGCTGTATGAAGGCCACCCATGGCTTCAGCATTACATTATTTTGAAGAGGTGATCTCCTCTAGAACAGCATCCTCCCTGTTCCCCAGAGACATGTCTGAGAAGCAGAGGAGACAGGTAAGTCCTGCCACATGTGCATGCCTGCAGCCCTGTACTTAGATCAAGCCATGTGGTTACGGATCTCTGAATCTTTGAAAGCAGCAGGTGATGTTTTCCTTCCACCTATGTAGGAAGCTTTGGGATTTTTGTTCTCCTTTCTTTGCTTCTGTTCAACAAGGCAAAGTGATCCTTAACCAAGTCATGTGAGCATGGGTGTTCATTTGGGTCTTAATCTTATTTTCTTCTCTTCTCTGGAGACCTAGAAATGAAGAACACCTATCTCTTTTTGAGATGCTCTTTCTGCAAGGGCAACAACTTTTCTTTCCTCCTCCCATTTGTTCCTTTTCTCACTTTTGTTCTCTCCCTCTTTTGAAGAGATAGAAGAAGCAAAAGCCCCTTTAGAGAGTTAAAATACTTGCGGTGATAAAACAGCGTTTGGAAGGAAAATTTGGAGCAGATAATTCTTTATTCTTAGCCCTTTAATAACTGGAAAAAGAAAATAACTCATGTTCCAAAATCTTACCATGTCACTGGCTGGGCATCTGTCTGTAAAACTTGAACACAGGTCTTCATGTCAGACGATATTTTTGGGATTTGAAAGATAGTCACTGCAAAGACTGGGACATACTGATTTTGGTCTGTGTGTCATCTGTTTGCTTAGCAGTTACTTTCAAGTTACTTTCAAAAAGTTAGTTGTTTAGAAGTTATCTTCAAGCAAATTAATGAAGGCAGTAAAAAAAAAGGCATACTTCTGGAGCAGATTTGTTATTTGCACACTTTTCAAATAAAATCAGGTCAAATGTCAGCTTCATGGATAATTCTTTACAACATATAACCAAAATTTGGGATATTGTTGGCTTAATCAAGGGATGACATAGAACTTGCTTTGTTTAGTACATAAGTAGTAAGTGGGTCACCTTCTTTTCTCCACAGGACAATAAATAGGCATAACTCTAACCTGAGTAGACTCTGAGACATGTAATCTCCCTTGTTTATTGTTTTTGGTGTACTAATGTGAGCGTGATGTTTTACAGTTAAATCTTGCTGTCTTAGTTAAACGTATTGCCATCATCAGTAGTCTGCCTGACCCCCAGCTACAGAAGATAGCATGGCATGAAGGCGTATTTGCCCATCCTCAGATTCCTAATGTGCAAATAATATACTTGCTTAAAATGCACATGGAGATGGGCTTGTGATAAGGTTTCAGACTAAGAATTGGGGATCTGAGAAGACGGGATGTATTGCAACCTGCTCACAGGGCCACACTCTTTAAAAGCTGAATAAAACTTTCAGGCCAAACTTAGATCCAAAGAGGAGTCTGAAATTTAGGAATTTGTGTTCTGGTGACTTAGATTTGCATAGTCCAGAATTATTTCTCTAAAGGTTTATTGTATGAGAAATGCAGGACTAGGTCACAAGTTGAAAAGTACAGCGATACTGGCAAAAAATTAAATCCTCTTTTTGTTGATATAACTGGCAACCAGAGAATGTGTCTGGCCTTTTAAATAGACTTAAGCTTCCTGAATCACAGAAATAATGTTTGATGAGACAAGGGCAGAAATAAGGAACACAAGGTCAAGAAGGATTATATTTTGTTCTTTCAAAAGGCTAACATGAAGTAATTTAATTGTTTTAATTTACAAAAAATGCAAACAATAGTTTGTTCATTTAGATAATGAAATTAAAGGAAAAGTCCTGATGAAAATCTTGAAAATGTTTGCTGAACATGATTAATATTTTCCTGGTGCTAGCAGAAATGTCAGGAAGTTCCAAATGTTACTTCGAATGTATTTTCTGATAGGCCTGTTTTCCCCAGTTCATGTAGTATTTATTGTTAATTCTTCCATGTTTTTTTTCTTTTGTGTAATTCTTTAAATGGTGGGTGCATAGATATGCTGAAGAAATTAGTATACCCATCCACATGGGATGTTAATAAAAGAAAAATTATCTTGCTCTTTTTGCAAACTTTCAAAATATTTTCCTACAAAAAAGAAGATTTTTTCATGCCCTTGGCTGTGAACTTAGGACTGTCAAAAAAATCTCTCCTTTTCTTTCCAAATGCATTGGAAAAAGCCAAAGCATTAAAAACCACTTTATGAGCTTTTATCAAGCTTTTGTTATCAGCTCTTATCCATTTGATAAGCTTTTAGCTGGTATATTTAGTCCTGAATACTGACTAGTATTGACCTAAACCAGTTGATTTTCCTCTTATAAATCACATTGTTATTAAATAACAAAACTTGATACTAATAAAACTGAGTCTTCGCTTTTAAAACAATAAAACAAAATACTAGACAGCATCGAGGAACCCAGAAAGAGATGACAGCAATCAAGAGTTGTCTTCATTAATAACATTTGTCTTCATTAATAACTAATGCTATAAAAATGGTTCCTGGGAGAACAGCAAAAAAGTTGCCAAAGTGGGGAATTATGAAGCCGATGAAAAAATGTATTTTCTTCATATCTTTTTGGGCTCATTTTCAGGCAATTAGGCTGCAGGTACATTCATTTGGTTGGTGAACATTTTACTTTAAAATTCTGAAATTGATGAGCTATTTATTAAAGTCATTCTTTCTAACTGGCAGTATAATTATGCAAGGGATTATTGTCTCTTCGTTTATTTTTCTGAAGTGATTAGCTTGTGATGCTATAAAACTCATTTATGAGAATGACTTATATTTATAATATTTTAATTAAAATTGGATTGGAAAGCAAATGGGAAAATTTACATTCAACATATATGGTTATGTCAAATATGTTTGACGGCAGTTGTCTTTTTATTAGCTTAGGATAATTAATTGGGGTATTTATGTACTAATATTACCTAATTAACTCAGCAGCAAGGTAATTAATTTAGTTAATGGTTGTCCAAGAAAAAAAATAGTGTAGTAGTATAGCCAGCTGCTTTCATTTCACTGTAGTCTTCTTGGTTACATCATTTTTTCAAATAGGTATTGTTTTTTAAAAGAATTTAGAGAAATATATATTTTATTGGAGAAGGCAATTTTTGCATTTCATCCATGGAAAAACAAGGTACAGTGTAAATCTAGCAGGGAGAGAGCAGAGCAATTGGATGGTCTTCACTTTCAAAGATGCTGTTAGGTAAGGTATGCCATCCATCAACAGCAACTGCAGTTATTCCTTTGCTTTTAAATTCAAAATGCATATTTCTTTTAAAACATGCCTTATTGCAACATTGCTGAATATCTGATGTGTGTAAGAATCAGGCGTAAATGTTGGATGCTGAGCAGATATACAACTAAACCGAAAAAAAGATGCAAGTTCTTCTCTTGTTCATGTGTATGCAAAACCTTGGGTGAAAGAAAAAGTTTAGTTCAGCCTTTCTAAGAGATATTTTTAGGATGAAGGATGGAAAATTATGTGCAAGATACATATTTAAAAAGCATTCTGCCTTGCTTTCCACATACTGCGTATAGTTCACTGATATTTCAATGATGCACAAGGTGTTTGGGAGCTTTCTGTGTTTGTATTTTTGCCCATGTATTGCCTGTGCCATAAAGTGTGTGCTAAAGCTCCCCCTGAAAAAAACCCACTCTATTTACTTGCAAAATACGCATGTTTCATCAAATTATGTCTACTGAAAAGACTGAGTTTAGCAATGCTTGGTGAAGGACCATTCTTGGGGTCTCAGCATTCAGGAAACTCATTGGATTACAAAATAGCGGAAAAGTCATGCTGAGAGTGGTGACGGTGAGGCATCACAGCTGGTGGAGTCAGAACACATCAAGACAGCTACAGTGGGTGAGACCAAAGGTCCGCCTGTGGCAGTGGCCCACTGTCCCCTCTCCACCAATAGGCCTGGCCTGTGTGTTGAGGAACAGTCACAAATAGCCCCCAGTGCCACAGGAGGACTGGGCACGGCTGTGATTCCTCCTTCTGATACTCTCCCAGCCTCCAAGTATTTTCAGCTCAACCACTTCCCAAGCTATGTATGGTTTCTCATTAATTAGTTGTCCCCCATTAATTCCTTCTCCATAAACTTGTCCTGTCTCCCCTTGAATTAGCAGATCCTGTGACGTCCTGTGATATTTATGTGATATGACGTCCACACATTCAAAGTCCTTTAGGTGTCATATTGCATCTTTCTGTCAGTTTTGAACCTAAGCACCATGAGCTTTGTTTTATGCCCCTTAATTCTTAGAGAAGATGATTTCCATCCACTGAGCAGAGTTAAGGGGTTTAATATATGATTACTGCACTAATCTGCTCCCCTAAAACTGTATGGCCATGTTTCCCACAAACTTTGCAGGATGGTGGCTTGGAGTGGGGTTCTCCCAGTTTACTTGCTTGTATTTAAAGAGTACTAGTTTATTTTCCTCTGCTAACAAACGTGCCTAAATTCATGTTCCTAACAATTCTGTGCTTTAAGCTTTACTCACATTAGTCAAGTAAGTAGACATAGTGGGATGTAAAAATGGAGTGATTTGGAAAAGAATCATACTCAAATGCCTAAAGTGCTTAAAATAACAAATGTCACTGAACTCTGAAAAGTGGTTCTGTGAAAAGGATACTGGCATCTCTGACTCACAAGAACATCTGGTCAGTTTGAGGGAGGGAAGAAATATCCATTCAAATGGTTTATTGACTTTACAGACCAAAAGGTCGGGCCAGAAACCTGCAGGCTGCCCACTTAGACCTAAGTAGCTCCTTACAGATTCCTACAGAATTTTTAAAAGACTATTTTTCTATGTCATTTCTACTTGCTAACATTCAGTTCCTGTACATGTGTGTTTCATTGCTCCTGTTCCTGAAAATTTTGCTTTACCTTTAAGTGTGTTATAAATCCTGTTGATTGAATGAGCCCACTTTTTTTGTCAAAAGGCAGTAACACAGGCTGCACCAATGTCAGCTTTGGTAGCCATTTCTTTAGAGAAGTTATTACTGTCTTAAAGGAGCTCTCACCTCCATACTTTTAAACATTTACATGACTTCTCTCATACCTTTCCTCACAATTTTTTTTTTTATTTACTCTGCTGAACTATACACAGCAGAGACCATCTCGTTCTTTGCAACTGTTTTAAGTATCGTCCTATAAGCAAACCATGTGCTGATATTTTTATCTTCCATACTTTATCATTATAAAAAAACATTATATCATGCTTTTTTATTTGTAGCTAGCTAGTCCCAAATGAGATGTATGTTGTAATAATTCATGCACCATCATGTTTCAGTGCATAATTAAAAAATTGATGACTGAAATTCATCAATGTCTCTGGCATTCCCTGAAATATCCTCTTATTTTTTTTCATAACTTAACTGGGAAGTTCCTTGGTTGATTCATAAGCCTACTCCTAGTCTAAAGGAGTGCAAGTGAGAAAGTTACATTTCTAATTTATTGACAAAGGGTAGAGGTGGAGAGGTTGTTTCAGAGTGGCAAGGGTAATACTTGGGTTTTCTAACCTGAGCCGTTCGGATCATGATTTTTTTTTTTGCATACTAGACTTTAGAACTAGCTACTATCTGAAGTATTTTCACAGTTAGGGTATAAAAGACAGGAATCAAGTAATTCCTTAACATTTCTGTAAAGAAATTTAATGAATCAAATGTCCTGTCTCATTTAAAATCTGTTTTTCCATATCTGGATATTTTTACATTTTTAAAAAACCTTTTCTCCCTCTCCCTCCTTCATTCTTTTTCCTTGTTTTGATTTGTTTTTTTTGTGTGGAAGCCAGTACTAGTATTCGTCCACATAATGTGGTGACAAATACTGTAATTTCCCTTCTCGTACTTGTTATTTACCTGATTATACATAAATACCTGAATTGGTATTCTTCATGGTTCATCTTACTTGATTAGCCACAGTTTCCTAAGCCATTTCCTGAATTAGTTTTCTAGGATCCTGTTCCTTTGATTATATATTCTATATGCTCTGTTCCTAAACTTCAGGTATTATATTTAAATGTATTTATAAACCTATGCAGTGAATGAATCTAACTTACCAAGTGATCTGTGCAGTGCAGTTGATCTATTCTTAACTTTCTGCAACATGTTGCCAGATTTTGCATCGTATGAAATTTTTTTAGCAAAGGTTCCATATATTTTTTTCCAAATTACTGCTGGGGTTACACATAGCTGTGTGCTGAGGACACATTCTTGTGGTACCCTCTAAATATGACTCCATGGTTGATGATTTCCTGTTATGTTTTGAAATTTCTGGGAGAAGGAGGAGATCTGCAGAACAGCATGCTGAGTAGGCTGTTCTACATACTTGTGTAGTATTGAGTTTGAGAATACATAATTTTAAGAATAGTGTGATCAAAGGCACTATGTATTATTTATAATCTTCTAAAGTGTTTATCATTATAGTATTCAAGTATCCCTTGTATCAATTTTTTAATGAATTGCCATATTCTTTTGTTATTAGGAAAGTACCGTTATCCCTACTTTATTAGCTAGCTAAATATTTCACTGATGGCACATAGTACATGTTTTGTACTGCCAATGAAGCAGAGGTTGTAGAATGTGATCCTTGATAAGTGGTAGCTCCAGGCATGGGTAGCATCTCAACACTTTATTTTGCCATACATATTTCAGAAGTGTCTTCATCAGTGAGGTGTTCAGGGAGAATACTGTACCTTAGAAATAAATTAGCCAGTATCAGAAAGGCTAGAAAATAAGAATGATCTAAGAAATGTTTTAGATATCCACCTACAAAATAATGGATATATTCCCGTGTAGCCTTTAAATAATGCTTTTCTTCAATATCCCTGACTCCAGCGTGTATCTAATCATGCCAGAGGACCATCATTCTGCATCTTTTTCACAAAAGAGAACCTGAGCAGTCTTCTTCCTAACCCTGCTTGACAACCACAGGACAAAAGTGCAAATAGAGTAGAATGATTTTTTTTTTTTTTTTAAATTACGTTGTGGTTTCAGTGGGCTGGGGGTGGGTAGAGCAGGGGTTGTATTTTTAAATAGCAGTGGTTGACACCTCCTTTAAATGCTTCCAGTAGCACTAGCATATGAACACAGTGACTAACAGTGCCTGACAATTTCAGTTTTACTGCAGTTATTGCCTTGACAGGCCTTGACTTTCTGCCAATTCAGTTGGAAAGAGGCTTTATATCCCTCTTGCCCCGCTGGCTTTCCAGATTCTCTCTCTTTTTTCCTAAGCACACATTTCTTTCTCTCACAGCTCTGATTTCTCTGGAGTCATGGCCACAGTCACCCCTTTCCCCCTGCCCTGTGGTCACCTGTGCTGTCTCTGCTGTTAAATCTTTAAGACACATACACACATTCTGAGAAAACAGGAGAGAGATAATTGCAACATTAATTGATCTTTTACCTCATTGCTTTTTTAATAAAAATGGGAGCTGCAACTGCTTGGTACTTCTAAACATTAAGCATAGAGTCAACCTGTCCATTAACAGCCTCCACCCTGACCCGCTGACCTGTCCCATGAATGTAGTATTTCTGTAGTATCTCAGTCTCTTCAGACTACATATGAGCTCCCAGTGAACAGCTGGAGATGCTGGGTGATGAACAGTAGAGATTTACCCTTTTACTAATTTCTGGCATGGTGTTGATATAAAACAGGCAAAGCTGTATGAACTTATATTTGTTGAAAGAAACATACTTTGTCAAGAAAATAAAGGGAAAGTCACGGACCAAGATCAAGGTTCTCACTAGTTCATCATATCTTCTTGTTTTCAAGTTTAAGCCCATTACTGACTATAAATATTTATGTTAGTTACTGAGAGGAATTACTCAACATAAGCCAAACAGGCAACTATCAGGAATTGTAACTGTTCACAAGTTGGGCTAAAATGAGCTGTTGATGTCAACTTATTTTTAAATAGTCAAGTATGCACAACGCAAAATCTCATTGTCTTTTCTGTTCTGCTTTCTGGGACTGCAAAGACTACCTTGGCATTGGGGAATGAATTATTCCTTCGCTCTGAATGGTGCTGCCAGGTCCAGGCTGATGATGTACTGGGTATTAGAAAAATGATGCCACCTTTTCATGTTCTCCGGCTTGTTGATGGCTTAGAAAAACTCAGTGTCCGTCACCATCAGTCTACGGTGGACATGGAGCTCACTACCAAAAGAAAAGCTTAACAGAAGAAAGATCTTTTTTATCTCCTTATTGTTGTC
The DNA here is from genome assembly GCA_020745775.1 of Theristicus caerulescens. Taxonomy (NCBI): domain Eukaryota; kingdom Metazoa; phylum Chordata; class Aves; order Pelecaniformes; family Threskiornithidae; genus Theristicus; species Theristicus caerulescens. The sequence continues at coordinate 10,185,522 of CM036564.1, forward strand.
TTATAGTCACCTACTGGCAGAATATTTGTGAGAAATATATTTTGTCTGCAGGTAAATTGATAGCAGAGATTTTTTTTTTTTTTTTTGTCCATGTGCATCAATACTTCATTGTTAAGGAGTAGGTAAAGATTGAGCATAGAATAGTAGGACAAAACAAAGGAACCAACACAGAAAACTCCCACAGATTACACTAATTTCTGAGCTTTCATAGTTTCTTTTAAGTCAACTGAATGATTTTTACTTATGTCAGAGGTATAGTTGTCAATATGAATATTTTCTAGAGGAAGTTTTTAAACTGTGAGCAGAATGCACAACAGCTAATCATAGCATGAGTGGTCAGTTGTAAAAATTTGTCATTTTCCTTTGACAACAAAATACCTTCTGTAGAGTTCTCAGGTCTTCTGTAATGAAAGAATGGAGAATACCTAGGTACTTTATTTAAGAAAACATTGTAAAGCCTGTAGAGAAAATGACTGCATATTGCGGGGAAAAAAAAGTTTTAGAGTAAAAATATATTTTAACTATTAGTACTCTATAACCATTATGTTGTGCAATAACCTAAAAACTATCATCTGGCACAAAGAATAATGAATACAAATGATATGTTCATACTTAGGAAGTTCATTAGCATCATTGGTGAAATGGCTGGAAGTGGCTTCCCATTTGCTATATTTTTTAAAATTCTCTACTTTTAGCAGCAGTGATAAAAGTACATGAATACAAACTAATAGGAATTTTAACACAATATATTTATAATTTCTCAGAAGAAATCTGCTAGGTGTGCTAAGATATTTCGGGCAACATACTCAAAACAACTGTCTAGATTCTCATTTAGGATTTCCCGTCACTGAGGGACACCTACGCCATGTCTCTACTCAGTGCTAAATCAACGTTATCAGTAGATTTTCATCCACATAGGACATTCTCCAAAGGATGGATGCAGTACTAGAATTTTTTTGGATGGGCCCAACTGAGATTCAAATAATGTTCCATTATCCGGAGATTCACAGTCTGAGCTAGCCTTTAAGCATATGTTGCTTTGACTGTCTCCAGTCTATTAATAGACATTTAAATTTATAAGGCATTTTGACAGTGGCCTTTAAACACATCTGGCTACATGAAAACTAAATATAAGTTTCACATATATATACATTTTTTTCTGGTACTGCAGCTGTGCTCCAGTTTGGAAGTACATTTTTTATGTTACCCTGTATCAGTACAGAATTGTACTTATAGCTCTTTGATTTTGAAATCTAAGATAAAGCTCTTTCTGAGAGATCTATATATTGGGTATTCATTCACATCAAACTTTACATTTCAAGCAGAGTTTTATGTGGAGTAATAACAGAAATTTTACTGAAGTAAAATGAAAAATGCCAAATATTTTATTGACCTGGGCTCAGGTCAATTCAGTTCTAGTTTCATTTTGATGAGTTTTCTGGCCCATTAGATATGTAATTTGTTAGGCATAATTAATACTCTTCTACTTATAATTTTTATACAAGCCCCAATATATATTAAATTGAAATAAAAACTCTTAAGTAACTGCAATAAAATGTCAACTCAAAAACTCTGATTATAAAACAAAGCCTGTATCTTTTTTTGTTAAATTTAGATGAATCGAAACAGCTGTCCTGGGGTACCTACAATTCATGTTTCATTCATAGAGCCACAAAATGACAAATTGCTATATATTTTACTTTAGTTGGCTAGAAATATTTGATCTTTTAGTTTTCTCGATGTAAATACAATCAGATAAGAGTCAGCTGACAATAGTCATTCTTGGACCTTCTGGAATTCATTCCAGTAAGAACCATTGTGGGTCTGAAGTTTTCTATGTTAAATATGCAAACACTTTTCTGTGCAAACCTCTACCTGTAGTTAGAACAACAGTGAATTCTGGTTAAAGATAATTAAGAAAAGAGTAACACTTGACTGATTTTTCGAGCCGGTTGTTATTTTTGGGTAGTCTGAAGAACCAGAGGGACAAAGTTCATTCACAGATCGTCAATATGTCGAAAATATTCCTAGCTTGTAAAACAAGTTGGAATAGATTGTTGTGTGCAAGTTCCTTAATGCATTGTTACTGAGATCAAATGAGGATCTCTTTGTACCATCACAGAAGTATAAAGATGGCTTATTGTAACCGTACTGTAAATAATAATAATCAGGCTATTTGTGCTTTGCGCTCATTCTGCGTATTCATGTGGTGTGGGACGAAGAAATTCAGAAATATTAGAGTTCAAAAATATCAGGAGAATTATTTTCAGTCATACATGAGGCAAAATATTATCTTCAATAGAATGGTGGTAGATTTTTTGGATGAAATGTTTGGCGTATTAAATGGAATCCTAGAGAAGGCTGACAGAAACATTCTAGTTAACATTTGATAACAACTGTAAATGAAATATTTAATAATAAGCATAAGACAACAACTCTGTAACCTTTTTTCAGCTGGGTTGATATCACTTTTTCCATTTTTGACAAGAAAATTAATTGTGTTGCTGAAGTGTGAATTTAAAGCCTTTGAGTGTCCTCTGATTTCCATCAGCACAAGTTTATTTTCAGCTTTTGAATACAACTGGATGAGATTTGCTAGACTTCTGAGAAATGTTTTCCATTATTTCTTCCTGTGTCAGTATACAGAAACAGGTTACCTACAAGATGCGAAGTACAAGCACAGAGAGGGCTCTTCAGTGGGAGTCATGGGAGAATCACAGAATTGTTGAGGTTGGAGGGGACCTTGGAGACCATCTAGCCCAACCCCCTGATCAAACAGGGTCAGTCAAAGCAGATTGCTCAGGGCTGTGTCCAGTCAGGTTTTGAGAGTCTCCAAAGAGACAGACTCCACAATCTCTCTGGGCAAGTGGTGCCAGTGTTTGACCACCCTTGCAAGGAACCAAAAAAAAAAAAACAAACCAAAAAAACCCACAAAACAACAACAACAAAAAAAACCAAACCAAAAAAACCACCCTCCCCCCAAACCGCTTTCATATTTTTAAATGGAATTCCCTGCTTGTGCCTATTACCTCTTCTCCTGTCACTGGGCACCACTGAGAAGAGTCTGGCTCCATCTTCGACCCCCTTGAGCCTTCTCTTCTCCAGGCTGAACCATCCCAGCTCTCTTAGCCTCTTCTCACATGACAGATGCTCCAGTCCCTTAGTCACCTTTGTGACCTTCACTGGACCCACTCAACTGTGTCCATATCTCTCTTGTACTGGGGAGCCCAGAACTGGACCCACAACCCTAGAAGTGTCTCAAGCAGTGCTGAGGAGAGGGGAAGGATCACCTCCCTTGACCTGCTGGCAATGGTCTGCTTAATGCAGCCCTGGAGGCTGTTGGCTGTCTTTGCCACAAGGGCATGTTTCTGGGTCATGGTGAAATTTGTGTCCACCAGGACCCCCAAGGCCTTTTCTGCAAAACAGCTTTCCAGCCAGTCAGCCCACACAGTCTGTACTAGTGCACGGGGTTGTTTCTCCCCAGCTGCAGGACTTTGTATTTCCCTTTGTTGAACTTCATGAGGTTCCTGTTGGCCCATTTTTCCAGGCTGCCAAGGTCCCTCTGAATGGCAGCACACTCATGTGGTGTCCCACGTAGTCCTGCCAACTGTGTGAGAGCAGGAATGTGCCATTCACTTATACGCCTCTCAGGATTATATTTTCCAAGGATGTAATATCCTTAGAGTATGTGCACACAAAAGATTTCTACAAGATAGAAAAGGATTATCCTTATTTTTTAGAAACTAGTTGCAATGGGAGTAAAGCATCTAAATACCTTTATAAATACTGCTATAGTTTGAGCAAAATAATGGTATGGCACGGAACTGAATTCTATAGCTCAGTTTCAGAATTAACTCTCAACTATATCTTCCTTCATTAAGATGTCATAGTTTTGGACTTGACTGCCCTATTTTTCATAACGTCTTAGGTTGCTAGTACCTCAGAACTCAAAAGCTGTGCAAAATATGAGTATTTACACGCATGAAAGCAGTTATCAGACTAAAAGCATGTCAGGTGAGAGACTTTGATTTCCTCATAGAAGACTTTTGGAGGGATTTTTTGATTTGTTTTTATTCTTCCACTTTCATCTCACACTCTCCAGAGAATCAAAAAGAGCATATTCTGTTTTATGGCTCATTCCAAGAAAAGACACATTCAACACAAATATGGTTGCAGTTTACAAAGGAAAATGCTCCTTAGTTCCCAGAAAGCGGAAGGGTGATCATACATCAGCATAGTTTACATTTATAAGAGAGCTATTTCAAACTGACTTGTGTCCTCCTCTGGCTTAAGGAACCAGGGAGGGTACTTTCAAAAGTATGCTGTAGAGAAGATAGGTATTTTTTCTTTGTGTCCTGGTTTCGGCTAATTTTCGTTCGGTTAATTTTCTTCCTAGTAGCTGGTATAGTGCTGTGGTTTGGATTTAGTATGAGAATAATGTTGATAACACACTGATGTTTTAGTTGTTGCTAAGCAGTGCTTACACCAGTCAAGGACTTTTCAGCTTCCCGTGCTCTGCCAGGTGCACAAGAAGCTGGGAGGGGGCACAGCCAGGGGGGCTGACCCAGACTGGCCCAAGGGCTATTCCATACCGTATGATGTCATGCCCAGTATAGAAACTGGGAGGAGTTGGCCAGGGGCAGTGATCCTTGCTCAGGGACAGGCTGGGCGTCGGTCAGCGGGTGGTGAACAATTCCATTGTGCATCACTTGTTTTGTATATTCTTTTATCATTATTATTTATTATCATTCTTTTCTCTTCCTCTGCTGTCCTATTAAACTGTCTTTATCTCAACCCATGGGTTTTACTTTTTTTTTTCGATCCTCTCCCCAGTCTCACCGGGGTTGGGGAGAGGGTGAGCGAGCGGCTGTGTGGTGCTTAGTTGCCGACTGGGGTTAAATCACAACACTTTGAATGTACATTATAGCTATATTCAGTAGCTGATTTCAGAAGAGGTCCATTAAAAAGTTGGTCCACCTGCAAATAGCTGCATTGCATACAACAGCACATAGAAGCTTTGTGCTCTCCTGGTATGTCATTATAGGAGATAAAAGTGAGCCTTGACCCATCCGCTCCTTAAAAATATTGTGCTCATCTTGTAGTTAGAATATACTCTACAGGTTAGTACAATTAAAAAAAAAAGGGGGGGGGGCATCAAAATCCCTAAAGCCCAATTACCCCATCTATTCAGTGTTTCTGAGGTGAATTAATGGAAGTGCTTGTTACTGACAAAGACCTGAGTGATAAATAGTAACTTCAGGCAAAAACTGTCAAACCTGTTCACTTCTTAAAGTTGCTTAAAGAGCTCTGGCATCCTTAGAATGGAAAGAGCCATGTGGGGGCTTAGGAGAATATAGCAATCCCTAGATTTTAACAAATAACGTGATGCCACCTGCAGAACAGAATAAAGGAAAAACCTCTCACATCAGTCAGCTTTTCTGCAAAGGCTGCCTGAATTTTTGCCATCACTTTGATTTACACGTTTTTCACAGAGTGTTGTCTGTAAGTGGTATCTCACTCCAGTATAGCTACTTATTAATGCACAGCATCTTCCTGCAGTACTTTTATTGTTGAAAAGGAAACTTAGTTCATCATGGTGTTTTGTAAATGCTGTAACAAACATTAAGGGACTGTAATGTAACAATCTAAGATAAGATAATGTAACAATATGATAAACACTGTAACAATCATCATTATGGCTATGTGGCTAATGCAGTTAAACCTAGGGATAACTGAACTTTGGGGTCACTGGCAATTCTGAAGAAAAATGTCCAGAAATGAATAAATTACTAAAATAATCTAAAAAAACCTCCATAAAAAAATCTATTTTAGGTTGAATAAAATTCAAATCAACCTCAAAACCTTCCTGCTCTTTCAGTGGTTTGTTTTAGGGCTTGTTCTGAATATACAGACAAAGTGCATTTAATACAAAAATGAGAATAAATGTGGGAAAGGGGGCGTCGGGGGATATTTGCACTCTTGCAGTCTCGGATCTGCCAGGGCTGAGGCTGATGGCCTAAATGCCCCTCCACTGAGGTATGGTCAGATGACTTGTGCAAAGTCACAGAAGGTGCCAATGAATCTGATATATTCTAAGTCAGCATATGGCTGATGGTTTATTTTTTCCGCTCCATTGTTTTTTTATTATGTTTGTTTTTCTATTTCTTTTTTAATTGTGAGTTTTATTTTGTTTATATGTATGGCTCATCACTAATGTATTTTAATGTTTACTGCGTCATCTGGGAAAAATAGAATATTAAAAGCTATGTAAATCTGTTTATAAATATGTTACTGAGTATAGCCCTTTGCCAAGGGAAAAGCGTCCAAGATGTTTTAGTTGACAGTTTGATTCAAGTACATGCATCTCATTTGTGAATATCTCCATGTATGAACAGCACTCACATTTACCCATTTACAGTCATATCTTCACTGAATCCATTTGCAATATTATAAATTAGTATGCACATGGATGATAGGTACAGTAAGCTTAGCAGTGAAAGCATGTTCATAAGCAAAGTGCACAGCAATAATCAATGTTCGTTTTCATGAGCAGTGTACAATCTAGTAAGTCACAGTGCAGAACAACGAGGAGGTTATGTTATGTTACTCAGTGAATGACCAGCTGTGAAAAATGGAATTTTCAGTGGATTTACAAAAGGTCAAAATAAGGGAGTATCAAGTTGGAGAGTTCAATTTTTTTTCCTCAGACTGAAAGAGTTGCAATCTAAGATTTTTCTGTTTCTTCAGAGAGCAGAATGATTTTGAGTCAAATGAGAGAATTAAATATTTAAAGACTGTCAACAAAACATATCTGTAAGCATGCACGTATTTGTTAGAATCTATGAGTGTAACTCATTTTCTATTCAGCATTCAACTTGATGTTTACTCTTGAGATAGTTTTGCACCTAAACTTGACAAACCATAGTGTTTGGGCCGACAGGGTAAAAATGCCTTATTCTTTCATAGCAGAGTGATGCATTACAATCTTTTCCAAAATGAAAATTGTGAAATATTGTTTTCAGTAAGATTTTTACTCATAGGAAATCTGTGTTCCCAAGTGCAGCACACATTATGTACTAGTTAACTAGTACATACTCTAAGGGCCAGATTTTCAGATAGACTTCCATATGCATACTTATAAGCTGACCATACAAATAATTTTATTTAGGTACACATAAACTCCCCATTACTGCAAACTTATATTAAGAAAATTAAATATGTGGGTTTAAGTACTGAAACTATTATTTTACACCAGCAGAAGACAAGAACAATTGAACTTCTTTTGACAAATAGGAGATACTCAAAAACCTCAGTCAGAAATTTGGTTGGCTCAAGTAAGTCGGTGTCACTTGGATATATACACATGAAGTTTTGCTGGGGGGGTTGTTGGCAGGATGCACTCTTCATGCAAGGTAGACCCACATGCTTCTCCAAAAGCCCACAGAGGATCCAAACCAAGACCACTCTCTCACGTTCTTGCACCTCTTTCTAACAGTGTCTCTCCACAGGGTGGGGTTTAGATGTGCAAGGAGACAGAATTGGAGCTTACTTTTCAGTCATGCTTAATGTAGATAATAATCTTGCCTCCCACATCTCTTTTGCATCCTGTTTAAATGAGACTATTGCCTACATTCTGGTCCATTTTAAGCCCAAATATCTAGTGGCTTAATAACGGCTGTTGCTTTTTAAAATGTACTTAGAAATCCAGTTTAGGATGCTAATTTGCTTAAGGATGGTACAGAACTACTTTTCTTCTTGATAAAAGTTCTTTCTGCATTTTAATCTCCTAATCAGCAGTAATAGGCTATGGAAATATAAAGGCATGGTAGCATTTATATGAGGGACATTCCTAAGTACTCATACATGATTTTATAAAAAGTATGAAGCATTTTAAGATGCTCTTCCAGCATCTCAAGTATTTCAGTTCATCCAGTCAAAAAGTCCGACTCACTCTGACATCCATGGGTGATCTAAATAGTGACTGAACTCAGAGAGTGGCCTAAAATAAACATGCAACCTAAGACAGCTATATAAGCTGTTCATAGCTGTTCAGTAGCACAACATTTGCTTTTCCAGTGAACTGGAATATTTTTTCTAGTTCTGTTCAGCTGTTTTGTGTTGGGAGTTTTTGTTTGTATGTTTGTTTCCCAAAAGTGAGACAGTACTGGCTGTCTTCAACTCTCAGAAAATTGGCCAGGGAAGAGCCTTAAATTCAGGCAAGGCTCCCAGCGTTGCAAGAAGCCTACGATTCCCCAGCTTGCTCGTCTGGGCAGCTGCTGCGGCCAACAGACAGCACACATAGCAGGCAGCTTGGAAACCCAGAGCTGCAGCAGGGAGAATCAGCCTCATTTCAACTCCATGGCAGGGAGCCAAAAAACCCTAAAAGTCATGGCTTGAGCAAAAAGCTGAGTCCCTTTAGAAACATATGCAGTGCACTCCTGGATTAGTGAGACTTTTAAGTACCAGTCATGAGCAAATTAAATGAGATCCCAGGCTCCCAAGCAGCTTGCTAGATGGGAAACCAAGTGTATTTCCAGCAGAAAGCTGCCCAAACTTTGAAGGAACTCATCAAAATAAATATGTATTTCCACAATCTCTTTCTACGTCAGCAAATTAGTATTGTTTCACCGACAAATTGTCATCCAACTGTAATGATATTAACCCTTCATTTACATAGTGTCTTGCACATTTCAGAACAGACTTCCCATTCCGCAATGAATACCACTTAATAAGGTATAATAGGTTGCCCTGACAAAAGGATAACATATAGCATATATTGCCTTAACTTTGTGCTTTAACATATTGCTTTAATCAAAATACCGTCTCTTCTTCCCCCTCCTCTCTCTATCTCCCCGTTTCTCTCCGTGTTTGTCATCCTGGGATAAGAACTTGTTACCTCCTGACAGCAGCATGCACTTGTGGCTTTAGATGAGACGGCAAAATCTTGTGTTGTGCAAATGACTCGTCCTTTCTGCCAGTCAGCTTCTGGTATTTAACAGCACAATAGCTGCTTTGGTGGATTAGATAGACTGAAAGTGGTTCTAACCACGTATGGTACCGCTGACCAGTAACTGTAAGGAATGTGTGGGAATAAGTCACATGGAGATGCTTCCTCTGAAAGCATAGTGGCTTTGGGCACACTGTGGGCAGCATGCAATGACCGAAGATGACTCCAAAACAACAGGAGTTTAACCAGATAGACAAGGACTAAATACCCTCCAAAGATGAGTACCGTGAAGTGAAACTTACCTGTGTGTGTGTGTCTACCCCACGGTTCAGCAATGGTAATGTAGTGCAGAAATACACAAACTAGCTTTAAACTAGCCTAGCTATGGCAACAGAGATCTGCACAAACTAATTTATCCTACAGAGAGAAACCATCACCTGTCCCTCAGTTTAAATCCTTTTGGACAATCAACAAAGACAAGGGAAGGGAATTGGGAAGGAACTCTGTTGCCACACCTACAAAGCTATTAATTCCTAAATTGTTTCACGTATAACAACTTTCATTCATTTCCGCTATACCAAGTAGTATTGATTTTTGCTGCTGCAGCAGTGCCTTAAAAACCTGACCAGGGCCTCTAGGCATAGATGTGTTATATTTTTATAGGCATGTAAGACAGAGATAATCCATGCCCTAGGCAACTATCAAGTCAAAAGACAACAGGATGTTAAAAATATATGGGGAGAAAAGGGGAATAGCAAGATACTTAAAACTGCACATGAACCAGTAGACAAGAAGTAATACTGAAACAGGAAGATGAAGTTGCATTACTATTTCTCCCATACCCCATACCATGTCTGAAAATTAATTAATGTTAATCAGTGCAGCATTATAGGATAAAGCAGTGATTTTAGTGCTTATGATGTGAGTGTGTTCATTAACAAAAGACTTGCTTGTTCTTGCAACAGGCATACAGCAGGTCACTATAGACCCAGCAAATACCATCTTGTTAGTGAATCAACACTGGTGTGCTTTCATCATGTTTTGTGATATTAATTAGCTGAGACAAGGTAGCAGACATAGCATTTTTAATGCTATTGAAAATATCTAAAACAAAAAGCAAGAAGTCACATTTTATTCTGCATCACAGCACATATTCAAAGCCGAAAGGGCTGCTGATATGACTGCTTGAAATGAGGCTCCACAGATGAAGGTAGTGTAATTTAGCAGGGTTAATTTTAGCTAACAATTACTGTTTTGATAACCACTACAGGTCTTGTGCTTATGCAAGCCTCCCAGGTCAAATCTACTTCTCCTGGAAATTCATGTTTCAGTTGTCTTTGATCAGCAATAGAGAGAAATCTGCACCCCGTAAACTTCTGTTCTTACTCTGCCTTAGAGCACTGGACTATTGGTTTTAATCTTTGCTTCTCATTTATTCAATTAGCGTAATTGCATATGAATGTTTCTTCTTTCTCTTCCTTTTCCTTTTTCTTGTAATGTTCTCACAGGTCAGTCACTAACACTCACCTTCACTGGGAACACTGGGAAAGTATCTTAGCCTGAGCATTGTGAAAGTGCAACCATAGATGGATCAAGACAGTCAGTGGGTTGAATCACTGGTGGCACGTTTCCACTGAAGCAGGCATTCCCCAGTCTTAGACTGTCATCCCAGAAAAAATGCTATCAAGAGAGATAAGATTCTATTTTTAAGCATCAGTTATCAGTCTTGTGTCCAGTTTGAATATATCTTTGCACTTCTATTTCATGCACAGATTATCTGTGGATTTAGGATATGTTAGAAACTAGATTAGGACTTGCAGATTTTAAGTGTATATACACAAGCTGCATCTTTATAGCTTGTAGTAGCAAATCATTTTGATGCTCACTGAATTAATGTGTTAATTGAATTAATATCTTCCTTTTATTTCTTTAAAAATCATACCTACCCCTCATTGACTAGGTCTTCCAGTTTTCATGCATGCTGTGTCCAAATCTGTTTTCCGTGTTCCCATGGCAAAAGGAGCAATCACTTATTAAAGTTCAGTTTGTAACAAAAACTTACAACATTAAATAAGAAAGGCAAATACTTGAATGAAGACATTTATGTTACACTTATGTGAGGTACAGTAGGAAAAAAACCAATCATTTTCTATTCATTATTGTTTAAAATACCACCATTTATGTGTAATCAGAGGGTTTCAGAATCCTATTTATACAAACAAAATAATAAAAGCACTCACATTCTGTAATTGCTGTGTGATAAAATTAGGTATTTAAGCTACATAATATATTGGCTGAACGCATGTAAGAAATTACAGCCCTTCAACTGCAGGTTGAAATGTATTACTGAAAAGCTAATTTTATGTTTTATATATAAAGTAGCAGAATTATAACAGCAATGCTAACTTTTAAATACTATTGATGGCTAACACTATTATTTCAAAAAATAGAGATCTAGTTCTTTTAAAATAATTTCTCAAGCTATTGGCATGATTATTTTCTTTTTAAGGCAATGTATTAGAAATACTCTATTCTACATTAGTCTGCACAAGATTAGCTGTAATTCAAGAGTCAGTTCCCCATTCGTCAGACAATAAGAACTTTATGACAAGAACTTTGCCTACAGATATGTGTGTAAAATGAATAAATGAATAATTCTTACCAGATAACAATATTATATTCTTTATTGTGCTGGGACCCTCACTTACAAAACAGCCTAGAAATGTCAAACATTTTGATATATAAGCTCTTACTGAATTTTAGTTCTTTCAAATCCTACATACATTGATGAGAATAAGTCCTTTACCGCCATGAGATAAAATATGGACCATCCATCAGGCAGATGTTAAAGAAGAAATGCGTGGATAAGACTGGAAAAAGTATTAACCAGTTTCATGCTAATTGATCTGCTGACACTGTTGAAAAGAGACACCCAGACATCAGCTGCCTGCTGATACAGACAGAAATCAGTATAATGAATGGGGTAGGAGAATTATTTCAGGCATTTTGTTTAACAATAAGTCCTTAAGTTATAATGTATGCCAGAAGAAATTATGCTTCAAAGATGAATAAGCAACTGATTATTTTCACTTAAGTTATTTTAGGGAAAGCTATCTCCTACTAAAATGGAAAATACCATCTTCCAGCATTGCAAGCTAATAACAGTCTTGGAATTTCTTCAGTCACATCTTAATAATAACAATAGCTTGTGGTGATTTTAAGAACTAGATTTTCCAAGGCCAAATTCCTTGTAAAGCATTTCAGTTTCACAGCCTGGAATAAAAGCCCAAGTTTTAGGAAAAACACACTGAACACCAGGGGTTCTACAAGCCAGATAGGCCTCTTGCTGCTCAAGAGAGTGCAGATTCATCCAAGGGGCCTTATGTTAAAATACAAACAACCATAAATTTCTAAATGGATATAACAGTGTGTTCCAAGTGATTCCTATTAGATATTTCTTCTAGGAATTTATTTGTCTTCTGTGAGATCTGGAAGTTAGACTAATAGATTTCTCCATCTTTGGTAGAAACTGACAGCATGTCCCACTGCAACTGGCTCTCCAGTTGTGAGGCTGAAGGTTATTATGCCTTTTTTCCAATCTCTTTTTAGAATGGTCCTTTTTGACTCATGGAAACCCTTAGCAATGTATTTCACAGGTTTCACTTTGAGATAAAAGGATCCACTATTTCCCTCCCTTTAAAATGTTCTGAGACAGATGTCAGCAAGAGCCTTAATACTTCTCTGAATTTTTTTTCCTTTTCATTCTTTTTCTCTCTAAATGAATCAAGGTAAAATAGTTTTAGAAGCTGTTCAGAACATCCAGAAAGATCTGTAGCATAATAAAAGCGAGAAGAGGATACAATCTTGAATAATCTGTCATAGTTCTTTGAATGACAATGATTGCAAATATAACTAAATTTCATGCATCTAGCCAGGTGGTTCTTTGCGCTTGAAATATGTGAGTGACTATCATGTGGCATCCGACCATCTAAAGACCCAAAGGCTGAAAACACCCTGAGTTGCTGAACGCATCCATTTTATTTTATTTTATAGGCTTAGAGCCCAAAATACTCCAGGTACTTTCCAAACACAGAGACGGCTCCTGTCTTTGACTTTGTGTCATTACTAACAAAAAAATCCATGACGTTTTGTTGTTGAGTTTGTCTCACTTCATAGAACCAGGTATTATGGTGCTCAATATAAATCCATGTGACTGAAATTCTGTATTCACTGAAATCCCATAACGCTCTTTTTTAACCTTTGATGTGTTGTTCTGGCATAAAAATTTTTGCACGTGGACATGAAAACTTGCTGAATGTTCTTTTTTTTCCAGAATGTTAATGAATTAGAACGTGAACTTGTGATGTTTAAATTTATTTTCTTAATGATTATGCTTCAGGTAATTAATTCATAAGTCATTTCTAGGCCCTAGAGATTTCTGTGACACATCAGAGCTAATGTTGTAGTAAAGCTAATGGAATTAAGTGGTATGTAGAGGGTATAGATTCTGAAATGCTGGCACTGTGCATTCATGAAACCTTCTGCGGGCTGCAGAATGATGGAGCTCCTAAATATATCTTCTCTTCTTTGCCTAGGTAAGCAAACATGAAAAAAATCAAAACATGCAGAGCTAATGAATATTGTAAGAGCTCCTTGCCCTAATACTAGCAAGAGATCGCAGTAGGAACAAATGCTTAACCTCTTGGTTTTAATAACAAATGTTACATTCTATCCTCAGAAATGCTTGTAAAGCTTTCAATTTCAGCAGATAAATATTTATCTCTAAAAGGAAGAGTTTAGACCCCAGAATGAACTGACTACATGATTAGCATTTATCTGTGGCTTTTTTCTGCTTTCAGTCCATAGCTGTGTGCTCTTTGAAAGCAGTCAGAAAACATTCAACACCAGATCATTGGCGTTCTGAATGTGGCTGCAAGGAGGGCAGGAGGGCACCTACAGCTTGAACATCTCCAGAAGAGTAAGGAGATGACTGTCGCAACTTAGTTCCAACCAGAGTTGTGTCTGGTTAATGGGTAAATGGAGACGCTGGTTGTTAATGTTCTCTTGGGGTGGTCTTGCAGGGCTTACCACTTTGGCTTCTTCCTGGACCTGCTCCTTCAGAGTTCAGTGGTGTAGGAGGACAAGGGTTGCAAACTGCTCCTTGAAAAATGATCTCGACCAATTGTTACACATTTTTCAGCAACCAAACATGTTTCTAGTACCGAATAAATGAGGCCCAGATTCAGAGCAATGTTAAGACCCCCATGGCAACTACTTTGTTGTTATTTGCTCATTAGCCTAAAACATCTGCTCCTTCCCTTTCTCCCCTCCTCTCTGTTCTTTTGAAGATGCTTGCTGCAAGGAACAGAAAAAAACCTTCAGAAGGATAAAGGTAACTGGAAAAAAGTAGAAAAAAAATCACCCCCCACTATGAAGTTAGCCTTGCACTGCACTGGGGTATTTTTTTTGGCAAATGCATAGAATCAGAAGGAATTGTGGGACATGGTTATTATTTTGGCTACTTTTTGATTCTGCATATCCTATACAAAAATACTGTTACAAAAATGTACAATTCCCTATGCTTCATTCAGCCAGATTAATAGTGACTAGATTAATAGTGTCCAGTAGTATAGAAATTGAGAGCAATTACCTAATCTGAAACCAGTGGACATGTTTATCATTTGTGGTCATAATGTTTCAGTGTAATGAAAGTGCATCAAATATTTGATAAGATTAAATAATTTTTTTTAATATCTGATGCTTCATGCATGTGTCAAAGAAACAATATATATCCTGCATTCCCAGGACATTTTTTCAAGAAATATTGGTTAAAATCAACTCAAGAGAACATGGATAAACTTACACCTTCCACATTCATTAATGTTTTCTTGCTTAACATTTCCATTGCAGAGAGCACATTTTTTGCAATGGATTGTGATGTTTTTGTTTTTACTGATTATAATCTCTCCCCGGAGAAATACCAGCTTACCTATATGCTCAATTTTGCCCCAGATACAGCATAAATGTGCTCCTGCAGACAACAGAAATTACATACACATATCAGAGGACAAAAATGGACCTTCTGTTGAGATCAAATCCCTAGTCTTTAATTTTGGTGAGCATTGGATTCAGAACTTGTCTCTGCAGCTGAAATAGAAAACCAGTAAAGCAGTCTCTCGGGCTTTTGGAAGAGAGACAGAAATAATCTTATCTTTGTACTCTCCCTGCTGGTCTTTTTATCAGGAATCTCCCAAGAATGCTCAGCTAGAGCATACTTCAAGTAAATGACCCCCTTAATCATCATGCTAAAATGTAAAAGATTCAGAAAGTGTGGTGATATTTTCATCAAGAATGTTATTGTAGGAAATTCTTTTGTTAAGGAATTGTGAATTAACTTATTTTCCTTGTTCAAATGCTGAGATTTCATTTATCTGAGCACTGCCTTTAAAGCAGCTGTTAGGAAAACAATAGGACCACTCATCTAAAATAAAATAATATAATTAAAAAGTAAATCACTGCTGACACCAAAGTGTATTTAAAAGCAGCTGCAGTCAATAAGATGGTTGGATTTTAGTTCGCAAAAATGAAAGGCATGCAGCCACATGGGACCAATAATGCTGGATGATTTATTGTAGAAGAAATGTGCAGAACAAATCAGTAGAAATGTGGACCTGAAAGCAGAAAAAAGAAATTGTGAGTGTTTAAGGCTTTTTATAAGTTCTTGTGGAGCCATAGGAAGTAGCAATTAAGAGAACAATCTTTGAGAAAGGCTGATACAATCAGGATTGTATTCCTGATTGGCAAGAGAGAGGTATTCAGAACAGTTTAGAAGTGTCTGCATCTGGGTAAGGTGCAAAGAACTATATGTAAAACAGGTGGGGGGAAAAAAAAAAATCTTAATTACTTCAGTACTCTGACCATATCTTATAAAGTGGTAAATTCAGATTCACCTGGCCATGCCTATAGTAAGTAGTACCTTCCTTCAAAAACAGTCATAACTTTTGTATAATTCAGTTATTTGAGAATAACATTATTCGTGAATAATATCTGCACTTGCAAATGTTCTTGCATGTTGCATAGAGCAACTCTGACTCAGAAAATGAATAATTGGTAAGGTGTAAGCCTATGAGCAATTGGGATCTTTTCAGATCTTTGTGTGAGAAAGAGGTTTGTTTTCATCTAAAAATGAGCAGAATGTTTTGGAGAAATTGAAGCTGGGTGGTTAAGAGCATTAAACCTTGGCTCAGTAGTACTGGGTTTTGTTCCCCGAGTTTTCACAAATGTTTGTCTGACAGGAGGAAAGTTTACAGGAAGAGATAATGCTCAAAATTTAAAGTCATTCTAAAGTTTGAACATTGACTATGTTTAATTAATTATACAGCTGGGTGGTGGGGACGGGATAGACCATGTGAGACAGCAGGAACTGTTCATAAGCAGAGAGTACTGGATCTTAGTTCTCAGGCTTTCAAAATATTTTACAGGTTTTCCTGACCATCAGAATATACTGGAGATTGGATTTCCCTTTTTCTTGACTGTGTGATTTCTTTCTGGGACATAATGTATTTTCTTTTTTATTTCATTTGCATAGTTCCTGTGAAATGTTATGACTAGTGTTTGGTTTTTGGCACAGAAAGTAACACTGTACGAAGTCTGTTGGTGCACAGAAAACTTAGTTTTGACATTATAATTGTCAAGACTGGATGGAGTGGCAAAAGGTCATTTGCTTTCTGACTGGCGTAGAGATGGGTGAGTCTGAATCAGTAGTTTGAGAGAATTTTTTTTTGAGGGGTGATATACTTTTTTTTAAGCGTAGGTTATAATGTAATGATTCCAGACCAGGATGAGATATAACAAGCTTCTAGCTTTGTAGATGGTATTGGGGGAAAGGAAGTGTTCAAAATTCTTATCTGTCTTCCTTAGACAAGTGTCCTCATTTATAAGCACGTTATAGTCAGGTGCGTATTGGAAAGACACACGTTTGTTCTTCAAAGCCAACTGCATGCCCGCTGAGGGCCTGGCTTATAGCATGCATTTTAGGTTGGTTTTACATGAGTTTTTGTTTTGTGAAAGATGTGGTTTGAGCCATAGATTATCTTTATCTGTTTGGTAGTTAATACAAAGTTAATGTAGTTAATGTATTTCACAGACTGCTTGATCATGCTTGCTGGATTAATTGATGTTTTAACCACAAATTCAAATTGACAGTCCAGATTGCAGATGGTGCCATGTTTGTATGTAATTACTTAGATTACCAGAAGGTGGATCAGCAAGTCATTCAGTATTGTAGAGAAGGCTTGGTGTCCTGACCTTTACTTGTGGCTTAGCAGGTGTCACTTCTTCAGAGTTATAGATAAGACCAGTGGCAGTATGATTGTCAGTCTTATTTCTTGCAAGGCATGTTGTTGTATCATCATAGTGCTGTAAGTCAGTGAACATGCTTGGAAAAAATCTTTCTGAACTCTAAGTGGTTTATTTGGTCTGCTAACTTTGCTGGTTTCTGTGTCTGTATAATGGTGTGAATGATTTACAGGAGAGCTCTAGAACTTAATTATTGTTTAAAAGCATTTTTAAATTCCTTGAGGCAAGGTGCCATGAAAATACAAAGTGCTATTAATTGGCTCATCAGACTTTAGAGAATACCACAGTAATTGCATATTTAATAGTCTTTCAGTAGTTACTGTAGTGCAACAACTTGGCAATTCTGTTGTAAGCGAACATTTCCATCAGTTTGTTTCAGTCTACAATTGCAGTGTCAGGAGAAGACAAGATGGAATGACCCTGTGCATTTTGCATACTTTTGCCTTAGAAACATGAATGCTAAAAACATTCATTGTGATTAGCCAGAGGATGATGTACCTTTAAATTTACTCCAGCGAATAGAGTCCAAGCACTGGCTTCGTAATGAGACGTGGCATTTACCGTGCTTTGCTGCTCTGATTATTAGCCACTTTGGAAGTTTGTCCTGCAATAACAGAGCAGTTCTAATCTCTTTAGAGATTAGTAAAAAAAAAACACCTTAATTTTATTTTAAGGGATAGTAAATTATTTTAATAAAGTGGCTTAGCACCTGGAAATAGGACTTCAGTGGGGACCAGTCTGGCCTGCTACTTGTGTGCAAATAAAGAAGGGAATGATGTTTGTGTTCAGTGTTTTGGAAATCCCACAGCAGGAGTCTGGTGTGAGAGGGGACTCGAGGGAGAGAAAAAAAGGATGAAGGAAAATAAATATTTGTACACAGTATCCCTGATTTAAAAGAACTGAGCACAGTTCTAATAATGTACAATTCTGATTATGGAGTTACTGGAAAAGAAATAATTTATTAGATGCCTAAAGGAATACAAATGAGATGATCACAACAGAAATATGTGCTTTACTACTGGAATGAGCAGTGTGCTTTTTTTGGCTCTGAACATGTCATGGAATATTCAAAATGCTTGTTTCATGGCATAATAATGCATTGTGTCATTTCATGATAACATGACTAACAGCTAAACTCTAAAATTTAAACCTAACTTCAGCACATACGCTTTAGAGATAAGCATATAAATAGGTCATTGTACGTATAATTTCAAATCAACCATGGGAAATAGCAAGGGATGTACATCACAATAAGCATTTTTAGCTTAGGGACACAGCTTTAAGGTGTGTCCTTAGCAGTTAGTGATATTTTACAGCTAAAATGAAAATACTTACATTTATCCTGACCTCACTGCAGTGGTTGTTTCTCACTGTTTTCTTAGTTTTAGAATTAATATTGTGGCAAGTAAATACAGTGCAATATGGTGAATACCTTCTTTTAGAGTGCAAGCCTCTGTTTATGTTCCTTAATTTAGAACTACTGATCATAAAATAACTACATGAATGCTACACGCAGCAATTTGATGTCCTAGGGATTTTCCAGAGTACTTTAGAGGAGCTCTTAAGACAAACACATTTCTTCATGTCTGGCTTATTACAGAGACAACATCACGCATTTATCTCTGATTACTATAAGATGACATACACCATTGTGGCTACAGGGTTTAATTCTTATTTCTCTGTTTTGTTTTTGCTGTTCGAAGTAAGCAACTAGAAACCAAAACAGTACTTTCTACAGTGGAATTAATAGTTCTTCCCTGGTATGTTAATTACATCAATTGCAGATGTCACTCTAATAGCTCCTACTGTTTTTAAAGCTGTAAGTCTTATATAATTCCTCTTCTAATATTAATTCTGCTCAATGGCACATGTAAAGTATTGCCACATTAACTAATCTAAAGATACCTGAAGCTCTTTAAGCAACAAGTCATGTGGGCACCAGGTAGGGAGATAACCTTCATCTGACCTCCCACACTGTTCTGAGGGAAGAGTTAGTGCTAAATAGCTCACTAAAAAAAAAAAAAAAAACACCTCATAATAGCATTTCCCAGCTGTCTAACCGCTGGAGAGGCGGTGTGAACCATCAGAGACGGGAGAGAATGTTACCTAGCTCAGGCCCCTGAAATTTCTAAGAAGTAGCAAGGAAACTTTTCTGGGTCAGTCTCAGTTTCTGGATTTGCCTCCATGTAACATCTACCTAAACAAGACCTTTCTAAATGTATACAAATCCGCCATGGGGAACAGGACAGGAGAGTTCCTTGTCTGAGAAAAACAAAAGCTATCCACTCCCCTAAAAGCTAATCATGCCCTCAGGATGGGTAGTGCAGTCAGTTTCTTTGTCTGTCTGTCCTGACTTACAGGACCGCAGAAGCAAAGATGAGGCAAAATTAAAGTACACAAGCAGAATCAGGGCTATCAGACTGGAGCTGCTATCTGTGGAGGACTATGTAGATAGTCCTTTGAGTCACACAGTGTAGACTGAGCTGTTTTTCAAAGGGAAGGGAGTTGCAAGGAAAGGAGGTGGTAAAGGCAGCCCCCGGTGGGAAAAACGGCAACATCTCCACTCCTTGGAGAAATCTCCGACCTTCCTCTTAAAATCCTGCTTGTGTAAATCCTGTCAGAGATTGAGATGACTTTATCCAAAATCTGAGACAAGTGTGTTTTGGTCATTAAATTCTGAGACAGGTTAATGTCAAAGCATAAACCATGAGACTACACAGTGCCAGAGAAATGGTCCACAAGGACAGCAACCTGTTTGTCACGGCAATGGCTGAAAGTGTATGGGGGGAGGAAGAGATGTGAAATTGATTTCCCTAAAAGAATACTCTTTTCCAGATTACAGAAAATATAACTCATGATAGGACCCTCAATTCCTTAATTTGTTTAAGAGCTACATTTTCACTTGTTTTTTTTGGTGGCGTTATTGTGGTTTTTTTGGAAGAAACGGTAAAGGATGTCTTAGACAGAACATCTTTACTGAAGAGAAACTAAGCTGTTGTGGTTGCCTCTGTACAGCAGTTAAAGCACATTTAGAATATTTATATTGTACATTCTGAGTGAAAAAAAAAAACAACCTACATTGATTTGTCAAAATGCTGTCAAGGGTCAGGAAAGCTCACCTCCTGAGCTACTTTATTGGTCTTATTTAAAATCACTTTTTATTATCTGAATAATTATTTCTCCTCCATCCAAGCTACTACATTTGGCTAATGTCTGAGAGAAGCAGCAGCATGAATAATTGTGATACCTGGAGTCTTTCTGCTAGCATTTACCAGGAGGCAGAATTGTTCTCTGTCCCCATTCTCTGGGCTGTTTCTCAGAGCAGATCCAGCCTTCTCCTGAGGTTTCCTGCTGATATTTAAGCAGTTGAAAGTCACTTATTCGTAGCATGCCCAAGAACCTGTCTTAATGCTTTCATCCCTGACTGTTTTTAAACTATTTGAAGGAGTCTGAGCAAAAAATACTGTAGTTACCTGAATATGAATCTGATGATTGAACTTAGTGCTTTAAAATACTTTTATCATTATCTCCAGTGAATGCAGTTTTTGTCTTGCTGCTTGCACGTTGCCATTCAGTTGCATACATCTGCCTTATTATGCACGGAATACCTTGGTGTGTTGGATTGGTTGGTTCCCTCCTCCCGCCCTGGTTTCTTTTCTGGTGTGCTCACTCTTTCCAGATAATTTGTGAGTTTAAAATAACAGTAGCTTTATAGCACTTAGATATAGGTTTAAAAGCTAGTTTAGTCTAAAGGATTAATGAAATTGGGAAAGTTAAGACAGAAGGAGGACAAAAGGGTATGTCTTGGATAAACCTATTAAGCAGAGGGTGGGTTTTACACCACTTATGGTCAGCTTCAAAATCTAGTTTAATCCCCTACTTTAAAAAGTATGCCATTCCTAAGTGTAGTAAAAAGATCGTCTCTTGTTTCTGGCAAAGTAATTTAGGATCCCAGAATGTTTCTGTAGTCCTAAAGACAGCAAAGCATTCTATGTACAATGAAGCAAAATGTGCAGTAGAAAATCAACACGCGATCAAGAAGTGGATTCACAAGGGAGATCCTTTTCCTACAGAATCTGCTCAGCCACAGAAAATGAGAGCTCGAATACTCAGAGCAGACCTAGGGCTCATTAACACACACTGCTAAGCTTTATACTATGCAAAAATGAATTATTGCTTTATTGGGACACCCTAGATTATGTAACTGCACCTTAATGGAAATAAAATAGACCGTATGATTTTCACTGTTGCCATTAGCAACAGTTCTGTTATTAATTTCAGCCTACATTCCCCTCCTGAAACAACCA
The DNA here is from genome assembly GCA_020745775.1 of Theristicus caerulescens. NCBI lineage: Eukaryota > Metazoa > Chordata > Aves > Pelecaniformes > Threskiornithidae > Theristicus > Theristicus caerulescens. Next base: position 10,207,134 of record CM036564.1, read on the forward strand.
CTTCATTGAAAGAAAACCCTGTGGGACAGGTAATGCAGAAGGTTGTTAATGCAAAGTGAATCAGTGCTTTTGGGTTATATACTAAGAGTAACAATGAGCATACTTCTTTTTGCATCCCATCCTAGTAATTTTTAACAAAATCAGGAATTATAATTCCTATAATTCTCTTTTAAAAGCTTTTTTTAAACATGCATTGTCAGCTAGCATCTGTGCAGTCACCATCCTGAAATTGTAGCTTTAACACATATTTCCATATTTTCTGGAAAATACGGACAATATCCACATTTTGGGAAGATTCTCAGCCTGTTTATCTAACAGAGAGGTGTTTCTTTGTAAAAGTGAATACACAATTGCTAAGTATCCAATTCAGGAAAGCTTTCCTGTACAGCACAGCGGTTAAGCTGGGACTGTCTGAAGCCCTGGGTTATTTGCTCTCCTGAAACAGGACCTGTTTGGACAGTAACAATTCAGGATTGGATTTAAATGCTCATCTTTCTTTCCATTTGTCTTCAGTTGCACCCCAACAGTATTTCTTTATCTATCTTAGCCCAAAATTGTGCTTTTGTAATTGAATGTATTTTATTAACAGCCTGGAAATTCCCCCAGACTTTCATATTTGGTGAACTGAAAAAAAACACAGATTTCATATTCTCTGAAATGTCATTACCTATTTTTTGAAGAGAAGAAATAAGATTTTTTTAATTAAAGAAATAGCTATTTGTACAGGGAAATATTGAATTTGTATGTACTATGATCAAATAATGAATTCCATTCAGGCATATTTATATATCTTGTAATATGTGTGGTTTTCTCAGCTGACACAAAATCGCTATCATAAACAGAGAAGTCAAAATAAAATGGGCAAACACAATTCTGGTATAATTCCACTGACTGAAATGTATTTTTGCTGTTGCTTAAGGTAACCCCAAATCTGTGCTACTGGCTTTAAGTATAATCTGCCTGAATCTAAGTCAGTCATACAATTAAACAGAATTTAGTTGTCATCAAATGGTATAAGTAAGTCTTTGTCTTTAATTATGGGCTTTTTTTTCCCTTCCAAATCAAGTAATTTGTGACTAAAAGCTTAACCTTTTAAAAAATGTTCTTTTTTATGAACTGGAAAAAAAACCAGTTTCTGCACGTTCTTTCATCAAAAAGTCTCTGCATGTTAAAAAGAACTGCATCTCAGCACTGAGGCTTAGGGCAACTTCAGCAACCTCTTTGGCTGCACCCACAGGAAAATAGATGTGTTGCGTGATTTATTACCAGCTCATGATAGTGGCCTTGCAAGTAAGATTTTGTAATGACCATGCTAATAGCTATGGGAAACTTCTGACATGCTCCACATAAACAAGAAATCCTCAGAAACATGGGCAGACTCAAAGCAGGGTGATTGCTTATGGCCACTTGGAGTCCATTACAGGAGATCACATTCACAGTTACTATAAAGCAAATGTGTATATTTATGTGAAGATGAACTCCAGAGCAAATAAAGCTGTACGTAGCTGCTTTTATCCCAGAAATATTTCATTACCTCAGAGCAGACAACTATTTCCTTTTTCTTTTAAAGTTTTTACAAATTTCAGTAATGTGCCTACATCAGTGTCTCCTTTTTATTCAGATACGTCTGTAAAACTGAGGTAGGCAAGATGTCTATGGATTTTATCAACCAGGAGAAAACATGCCATATTTCAACTAATATCCATGAAAGTCCATAATGTGTTGAGCATTAATTAACCAGGTATTTTGTGGTAGTTAATACTTTAAAAACAAGATTGGTCTCTATTTTTCTCTCAACCTGGAAAGAAAGTGTGCATTTGTATTAGGGTAAAATAGAACTTTTTCTCTGGTCTTGTGATGTACCTTCTGGCACATGTATTGCTGCAGTTGAATTTTCCATAAATTAAAATCACGCAATTCAACTTCTACGGAAAGCTATGCTATTGAATCATAACAATCCTATGACATCAAAGAAGGTACACCTTATTCATAACTTAAGTAGAATTTAAGTACATGTACTTAAAATTACAGTCACTTCCCTCTTACCCAATAACATCTTTCTAGGATTAAGTGGCTATTAGGTAAAAAAATCATAGGTAGGCCGGAGCTGAGAACTCCTCCTTCTCCAGCAGGTAGCCTAACTGTGAGTCTTGCACTCTGGCCCCAAAACTGAAGCCTTTTTTCAGTCTGTGGTAGTTTCATCAGTAGACTAGACAGCAATGTCATTTAGGTAGTCTTTCACTCAGCAGCGGGGACAGTTGCAAGACATAAACAGTTGTAAACATAAACCCCTTGGTAGAAAATTGTACCTAGATAAAGGTATAAACACTAGTAGAGTATTACAGCACACACTATCACCATTCCTAGTTTAGAAGAAAGGTGTCTGCTTTCAGAAGGGAGCTTCATGCTGTCAGTCCCAAGTAAACATGTCCTTTTAGTAATGAGTGAGGTACCTAAGCTCACAAGAGGCATAGCTATAGCATCCTCTTGTCTTCAGTGCTGAGTCCTCAGGCTTCCTTGTAGACTACCTGGCCTCTCAGACTGTGCCAGCAGTTGTATCATTTCTTAAATGTTTCCTCCTAACACCACTCTGTAATAAGACATTTAACTATACAGTGTATGTAGCAACAAGGAGCCAAAATTTGAGGTTTTGAAGACTTCTCTTAGCCTGAAACTATTTCATGAACTGAAGTAGTCAGGGATGCTGAACACATGCTTTTCACATCCTAAAGTGATTTCTGTGTGCCTGCATAGGGTGGAGGTGGAATAAGGTCTATTTATACTCACCATGGAAGACTGATCGGCTTTTAAGAGCACCCAACTATCCCTCCAAAGCACTATATCATTCTCATTTTCATAGTATTTGATTCCCCACAGAAGTCATACTGTGCATTATACTTTTTCATTCTCACCTTATCTCTTTCTCCTTCAATAACAAATTATTTTTTGAGGGAAAAGATGATACTGCAGTGGAGATGCAATCTTAAAACTCAGATATGTAGGTTTATTTCCAGAAGACATTCAATTCATCATCTGTGAATTGAGGATAACGTTGCTTTTTCTACTTTCTAAGAATCTTGTGAAAATAAATCCACTGTGGATAGAAAGGCAATCAGATACTATGAGGATGAGTATTGTGGAAGGAATTAAATGTTTTCTGTTCTAAAACAATCAAATGAATGTCAAGCAGTGGCGGTGTGAAATGAGTGAAATTAAGCTCATGCTCAAAACAGGTGTTTTTCATTCCCACAGTTCATTGAATCTGACTCTGATTTTGATGTCAGATAATACACTGTCATTTGTTTAGCTGAACCAAATCAAATCATTATTATGAAGTGCTAAGTGATCTGCACAGTAACATTTTCCTAATGTTATTCGGCACACATAAAGTAAAAATAGTAATAAAAATTACTCATAAAATAACTTCCAGTACAGAAAAGATACTAATCACATCGGTTACCACAAAGCAGCAGGAGCACGTGGAATAGTTTACGTGGCTTTCCAGATCCTACTAATCTCTCTTTTATTCCAAAGGTATTCAGATGACACTTAAAACTTTTGCTGAAAGCTTTCATTACATTTTAATGGATGTTACCCTTTAAACAAGTTGTTTTAAATCCCCTTGGTTGAGAAAAACTTCAAATCAAATTCTATCTTCAATGCTGCTTTTTTGAGCTATGTCTCACTTTCTGTTCTTGAAGATGAGGAAATGTTTTTAATCTTTTGTAAAGTGCACAGCTAAATGATCTAATTTAGAACTGGTTTCATACCATGGGGTTCTATTTGTTGCCATTTAATTACTTTATTCTGCGTGCGCCTTCATTTGTACATTGCAGGAACAAATGGATGTAAAGTAAATGATTAATTTTTACCAACTTCAGAATGTCACCAAGGCTGTCTGTATTAGAATGACATTATCAACTTTTTAAAATCATACTATCAGGACTTTTTGGAGGACAGTACTTTCATAGGGAACAGCTATTGAGTCAACCACCCACCTCCAGCTTGAAGCACAAATGTAGAAAGGGGATCTGGAGAGAAGGATAATTGTTTGCTATTTTTGCATGTTTTAATTTAGGTCACAATCCAAAAAATATTGAAGTCAATCTAGAAACTACTTTGGCTCCACTAGGCCTTTTGAGGAAGTTCTAAGTATGTAGGGAAGGGTGCATTCTATTTCCACTGGAAATTTAAATCATGTAATTGAACTAATAACTGAAGAAGCAGCTTCAGTAGGCTCTACAAAGATTTTATACCAAGTTTGTAAGTGATTATGCCTAACTACACTTCTCAAGGGATTTACCGTGAAGACTCCTGAGAGCTTATGCTAATTTAATTATTAAATCATGACTTCCTACTTACAGGAGTAGCAGAGATGCTGCATCAATGGTAGCGTGTTTTCGTAGACACACTGGTGCAAGCAAGTTGCTGAGGAGCAGGGAATGTTGCTCCCATGAGGAGCTGCCCACTGATGACTGCACTGTGCTGGGGCTGACTGGTGGTGCAGCACAGCGCCGCGCCCCCTCACTCCCCTCATGGGAGAGTTTCATGCCTGTACACCATGGAGTGATATTGATATGCCCAAAAGAAGCTAGGCAAAAACTCAATTGCAAATTCCCAAGTATCAATTCTGTGATTTGTATTCAAGGAGAAAACCCCCTTAAATGTGAAAAGGAAAGAGGGCAGCAACTTCCCTCCTGTATATCTCTGTAACACCTGACAGGCAGTGCCAAATTCACTCCTCGGCAACTTCCACATGCACAGAGACATAGCATAGGCTCGACAGTTTTCTTCCCCTTTTTTTTCCCCTTTTATCATTGGAAGAAGTGTGTATGAGACTTTACCTAAAGGTTTTTCAGCAGCTCCAAGCAAGAGCATTGGTGCCTTTCCCTTTAACTTGTTCTGACATTGTAACATTTTGACACTCTATCATTTTGCAAATGATCTAGTTTTCTTTTTCAAAATCTAACATTTACGTTACTTGGGAATCATTGCTTCCCAGCCAAATACATAAATGATGACAACACAACTTGCAACATAAAACGGTGAAACATCCTAGTCCTTTTTGCCATATTTTGACATGGATTTGAGAGTTTGTTTACTTCAAAAATCAAAGCAAAACTTTGTGAATATGAAGAGGAGAGAAAAATGGGTACAAATGTAATACAGCAAGCCCTAAGAAAATGTTAACTAAGATTCATAAAAATTATGTGGTGGTTTATGCCTCTACTGTGAAGTCTGTGCAATTGGGTTATTCAAGGCAGTTGGGTTATATCAGCTAGTTGTATATTATTAATTTGTGGGTTTCTCTTCTGGCATTGCATATCCTCTCAGTTTCTACCATATGCCAATAAATTATAAGTAAAGAGATTGGCCAGCATAATCCAACCACTGTGTCTTTTCTATAGATTGCTGTCTATCTATAGATTGTTCACAAGACTGTGAACTCGTGTGGTTGATAGCATCTGTTTGCCTGGGCTGTTTAAGTTTATCACATTCCCTTAAAAATGCAGAGGTCAGCTGGAGAGGCTGGAGGCAGAGGAAGGCGGCTGCTTTTCTGGATTAAATCCCCGAGGCTGCTCCCTGCAGGAGGCTGGAGAGAGATGCAGGCTGGTGGCACCACGAGTGGCGAGTGGAGCTAGGTTCCCCAGGTTGGCGCAAAGCCTGGCAGCCAGACCTCACATGGCAGCAGCCTCACAGACTCAAGGAGGTGGCAAGCAGGATTTACTGTATTGTCTTCCAGGATTTCATCTTCTTGACGTAAACACTTGTCCAAGGAAGACTCTTTAGTGTACAAAATACCTACTCGCGTGTCTGTCTATCAGTGTATGTAGAAGTAAATATACACTGGCATTAATAAGTGTAGGTGTTACATTTTTTAATTTAAAAAAATATTGTAAATCTGCATGATAGAGATGACTGCATAATTAGAATATCAGTCTGGAATAACAATGATTTAATTCAAGTTGCAGCTTAATCCTGTGTAATTGTCAAGGAGCTGTAGGTATCAAAGATGTGTGCTTTCATTCCAGGCCCATCAGAACACTGGATTCTGCATCTTTTGCTTTTGGTAGCTGTTCAGGAAGCAGCCATGAATTCAGCTCCTGCAACTGAATTTTCACCTCCCTTAAAATTTCAGGGACGTCTGAATGCACCATGCTCTGTTCCTTATTTCCTTCCCTCTGCACTTACTACTAAACTGTTAATTACAGTTCATCCACTCTTGGTATGCATTTTTAATTTGAATAGCACATGTTGAAATGCTTTCAGACATGAGTGATTTGGATTTTATTGACAATTATTGGCTTCTATTAGATAAGCATTGTATTATTTTAATAAATGTAACTGTGCTCATAACAGACTTTCTTTGGGATGTACAACACACAGTTAATAATTTTGAATGCAAATGTGTTCTCAAGGCACGTAAATGAAGACATGCCTGGCTGGAAAGTCTTAGGATGTTAAAACAAGGAAAATTGAAAATTAAGGCAAATTCCATTGACAGATAAAGACAAGTAATGTCTTTTAACTTCAGATTTTTAACTTTCTTTATTTAATCAGTTCCCTTTTAAATCACTTTGAGGGGAAAGCTGTCTCTTCCACTTTTGAAGGCATGGAGGTAAGAAGAAGGTTGCCATAGATGAACCTGGATGTGATGCATCTCTCCTGCATGGAGCACATCCCTGCTCAGTGCCGCCCAGCCCAGCGGGAAGCCTGGGAGAGGGTTGTGCTGGCAGCTCAGCCTGCTGCTGCTCACCCAGGGCCTCCCGCAGTGTTTTTGCTTGCTGGCATAGCTCTGCTGCATGCTGTTTGATTGCTCCCTTTCATCCTAAAATTCTCTTTATTCAAACTATATTAGTAGTATGGGAGTTTGATTAAATCTTTTTATACTTATTTGCCTTTATAGAGTCAGACTTTCAGCTGTATTAGCTCAGCACATTTAATGTAGTATAGGCTTTGGCCAAGCATCTGTATTTTAAAAAAGGATTTTCAAGAAATGGCTTATCCATCCACTCAGGTTGAGGGAGAGGTCATGTCACACGTGTATTCCCGAGACTGAAAACCTTGCGTGTTACAGAGGGCCCGTCAGCGCTCTAATTACATTGCTTTAGTAAAAAGAGGGAGTCAGAAAATATTGAGAGGGCTAGAAACAACCTATGAATATTGTTTTCTTTAAACAGGGATGTATATGGACTAGAGCTAGTCTGGGGTATCAGAACTATTGCTATCAAGCAGGAAATTGCACTGTTACTAGTAAAATGAAAGGTCAGCTCTGTTGGAAGTGTCAATTACTGGTAATGTATGAGGTGGGTTTCTTAGTCTAATTGGGAAATATTTTTAAAAGACAGTAGAAACCATGTGAGTGAGTTGTGAACTTTGTGTTCCTCTAGGCAAATTACTGGGGTGGATTCCTAAGGGAGATGGGGAAAATGCTTCTAAAAAAGTGTGATAGATGTCTTTTGGGCATCAGAGCCTTGTTAGCGGCCTCCTGCCTTTGTCCTGGGTTTATTGTACCAATATAAAGTTTAGAACTGCTGATGCAGGAATTCCTACAGACTTTAGGAAATAATCTTTGTACAATGCTTTGCCACACTGTGGGCTTCCACAGGTAGGTGATATATTTCACACTGTATTTTTTACGTAAATGGAGAGCAAAGAGAAAGTGTTATCAATGGCTTTACTTGGAGGAGATTGCAGTGCATCCACCATGGAGTCTTCACATCCTTACATATATAAAGATAAATAATATATCATACATGCTGACAGGGTGTGTTAGATTGCCTAGAGCAGCAGCCTCTAGTTTTTGCCTGCCTCTTGGCCCATGGATCTGTAACACATTAAAAGCAATTTTTCTCTGTGCTTTCTTTAACCTGGTACGTTCCTCTGTCCACAAGGATTGTCAGAGTCACAAAATTAACAGCCCAAGACATACTTTTTGGTAATAAACTACTACATGTGGACTAACAGCTCAGGATACAGCACAGTTATCCTTCTGTGATAGTGTTAGCAGAAAAAATTCAGTTTGGTCATATTGCTTTGGGGAATTTCCCCAATGCAAAGGTCTTCTCCTTATTTATACCTGTCATCACAGTGCACCACTCTGAAAGCTTTCCCTTCAGCTCATGATGCAAAAATAACATGGTCTGTGAACTGCTGCTGGTGTTTTAAGCTCACTTCAGTTCCTGCAGAAGGGAAAGAGACTGTGCCCAAGGTCTGACTGCCTTTGCTTGCTGCTCTTGCCTCCTGGAGGCACAGTTTGATCTAGTACCTCTTACTTCTTGCTGTAAATCATATTACTCTCATTGTAAAATTGTCCCAATCACTTTCTTGTTTTGTGTCTCTTCACAGAGCGATGAGGTTTTAACAGTCATCAAGGCAAAAGCACAGTGGCCTGCCTGGCAACCTCTGAATGTGTAAGTAAGTAGGGAATAGTATGTCTCAATAGCCTTGTGTTCAGCGTTGGCTAATGGACTGCTCTAAACTCATTGTCTCATATAATCATTCGCTCTTGTAAAGAAACAATCTAAAAATATTTTGATAGATGAGTTTTTAATCTTTTTTTGGTTTTTTGTCAAAAAACTTTCTTTTCTCTTTAGCATCTTTTCATTTTTCACATGCTTCGGTTCACTAACTGTTACAGGAGAAGGATTATTCCGTGGAGTTTGTGCCTTCAGTGATCAATGTTTATTCAATGCTTGCTCAGAAATATATTATACTATTCTACCTGTAATATTTTTTAGCATCCTCTGTCATGCACTGTGACAGCGCATTGTGTAAATACAGCAAATCCTCAATTCGCCAACAAAAAACTCCTGAAAGGCTAGTTCTTTAAAATGCTTATCTGAAACACTCTATGATAGCATCATGATCCTGATGGTAGTATAACCAGGATTGTTTTACCAAGTGAGACAGATAGCTCGCTTCCCAGGATCCTAACTCTGGGCTCCCTGGCACTCAGGAGAAAAGAGGACAAAACTCTTCTTTCTGGATACTCTTGAATTTACTGGTTGTCTTTAGGGGAGGGGGGTGTCAGGGGTGGTGGTCCCTGTATAACTTATCTGTGCTTGGCCCAAAGCTCGTACTAATTATCCAGGCTCAAATGAGCGAGACTTACAAGAAGTGACTAAAGATGAGAACCCAGTATGAGGGGTCACCCATTAGCTGAGAGTCAAATTAAGTCCCTGGAGAAGCAGGGCAGTTAGCCTACTGCAAGATTGTAGGACCAGGTAGTCCTGTTTCCTCTGTAGAAAGTATAAGGGAAGCAGTTATTGGAACACTGTGTCTGGTTTTGTCATCTGTATTTCAGAAAGTATGGGAAAATTTGGAGGTTAGTCAGAAAAAAGCTGCAAAAGTGTTCAGTTTTTAGAAAACATCCCCTACCGTAAGAAGCTTAGAATCTCTTAAGCAGCTTAGGACTTAAGCTATTCAGTTTATTCCCTTCCCCCCGAAAAAAAAAAAAAAAAAGGTTAGGAGGTGAGCACAGCTTAAATAGTGAAAAGATTTCTGATAGCTGATCCTTCTTTAATCTAGGAAAAAAAAAGCCAAAACACTATGAAATCCCTCATAAGGAAATTCGTGACAAGGAAATTCTCACTAAAGGTATGGGAAAAGGCTTTAACAGTGTGACTAACCTTCAGAGCAGCTTACCTGAACATGAGATGGATTTTCCATCACTTGAATATATTTTAACCCTGAGACAGAGTTGTAGGCTCTGCACAGGAATTGTGGGGTAGGCTTTTTTTGGCTGGTGTTATGCAAATGGTCAGCCAAGGTGACAGTAATGGCATTCTTTATTTATGGTCTTATTCCCCTGAAATTTTCAGTATTTGGGTTTGGTAGTGTTTGCCATGTAGTAGTTGTGGATAGCATTTTTTCCCCTGCTGCCTTCTTTCTATTCACTCCAAATTAACACTTCAAAATGGAAACTTTTTTCCACTTCTCTGTTCTACTACGGTGAGGTCTCTGACTGAAACAAGCCATTTATTTTTTCCTTGCAATTTCAGTTACTTTCCTGAAGCAACATTTGTGTGGTGTTTCTGTATCAAAGTGAACAATACTACTAGGAATTGACTGCTCTAGGTGCTTGGAAGGCTTTGGCATTGACAGGAGAGCAGGTTTGTACTTTGTTCACAGGAAGACGGAGAGAGGATCTCCTGCTGCAAAGTCTCAATCCATCATCTTTCAAATACACTGAATACCTGACATAACTGTCCTGGTTTCAGCTGGGATAGAGTTAATTTTCTTCTTGGTAGCCGGTATGGGGCTGTGTTTTGGGTTTAGGACGAGAACAATGTCGATGCTAAGTACCGCTAAATAGTCGCTAAGTAGCGCTTGCATTGGTCAAGGACTTTTCAGCTTCCCGTGCTCTGCCCGGTGCACGGGGGGGGGGGGGGGGGGGGGGGGGGGGCTGGGAGGGAGCACAGCCAGGGGCGCTGACCCACACTGGCCAAAGGGCTATTCCATACCACATGACGTCATGCTCAGTATATAAGCTGGGGGAAGAAGAAGGAAGGGGGGGACATCTGGCGTGATGGCGTTTGTCTTCCCAAGTAACCGTTACGCGTGATGGAGCCCTGCTTTCCTGGGGATGGCTGAACACCTGCCTGCCGATGGGAAGTAGCGAATTAATTCCTTGTTTTGCCTTGTTTGCGTGCGCAGCCTTTGCTTTACCTCTTTAACTGTTCTATTTTATTTTACTTCAATTATTAAACTGTTCTTATCTCAACCCACGAGTTCTCTCCCTTTTACCCTTCCAATTCTCTCCCCCATCCCAAGGGGGGGAGTGAGCGAGCGGCTGCGTGGTGCTTAGTTGCTGGCTGGGGTTAAACCACGACAATAACAAAAATCAAAGCTAATTAAAATATGTTGCCCCCAGTCATAATAGCTAGTTTAATACAGCACTGAGAAACTTCACAGAAAAGTTGAGAGTGAACAACTTCAGATACTTTCTAGGCATATTCTTTCACAGACGTGCCTGCAAATGCTTTTGCGACGTCCTCCAGATGTTCTTCCAGTCAATTCTTACCTTTCCTGTATGGTAATTCTCATCTTTCAGTAACATCAAAAGGCATAAATCTTGGTATTTGTGCTTTCAAATGCTGTGCAAGAGTTCCCCTAACAAATGTTCCTTCACTTTACATGTAGTGTTGGGTTTTTGGCTTTTTAAATAACTTTTTATCATATTTTGCCATGATTTCCTTCTTTTTGATTCCATTTCAAAATATGATCTAAGCTTCAAAAGAAGACAAAATTTTCAATAGCCATTAACTTCTGGTGTTAATTTCCCATTTGCTGTTATGGATGGTCCTTCTTGGAATTCAAACTAGAGTTGTGCAAGTATTGGACAGTGGCTGCTCAAGGATAAACATTTGGTCTATTATTATGCTTAACAGCCACCTTATTAATCAAGAATTGACTAAAAGTCATGAATAACCTTCTTTTGCATAATCATTAGTTATATATCTAATATATAATACGGTGTGATAGTGGTGTCAAAGTGGCGTTACAATGTATCATAATAAGGACAGCCTAAAAACCTTCCTGAATGTGTTTTACAACAATTACAAAATGCATGATACTAGTGAGCCAATTTACAAAGGCCTAAAGTGTCAAAAGTTGGCAGATTCAGCCTGCTCACACTTCAAAGTTTATATCCCGATCCCATATAGTAATTTTTATTGCTACCACCATCCAAGTCACAGTACCAGGTTAGTTACAGTGATTACACTTGAAATCAGAGGGAGGAGGGGAACTAGTACCTCCAAAACTTGTGAGAGAGCTGTAAGAGTATTAATCTACTTGCATGCTGTTGTGGAGAATCCAGGATGAGGCACCGCGGACACCAGGCTGCCACTCCAAGCGAACACATTATCTGAGAGTAACAACCAACAGTTAATGGGGCTGGAGTGCAGTGACATTCACATAGGTGGTAGCAGACAGCGTCATGGAGGGGAGACATGGGCTCGGTATTTGCTCATCGCAGGCACCAGCTCAGTCAAACCCATGCCTTTCAGGGGAAACGCAAGAGAAAAGAAACCAGATGGGAGCACGCACCAAGGCCCAGCACAGCCCTGGGCACCAGCCCCGCTGCCCATGCAGGGTAATCACCAGCCAGCCAGGATGGGCTCTGTGCCTGCCCCTGGGGCTGCCGGTCCCCTCCTGTCTTTCCAAAACAGAGAGGGAGACTGCAGCATCTCCTCCTTTTCTTACAGAGGCTGTAGCAAGGCAAGCTGCTAATTCTTGCCCACATCTTGAGCAGTTGGTGAGCCCTTGCACTTCCACTCTGGTCACTTGTCATGTGTGAGAGGATGGTCTTGGCTGGGCACCTCTCATGGATTCATCATGGAGTTAGATGTCTTTGCTTCTGCTCTGTTGATGCTGGTCAATGAGGCTGTGACTCCTGAGGCCGGTTGTACCTCATTAAGTAATGTTTCAACTTCTGTATGGATTGAGGGCATGAAGTGTGTAAGTCTGTGTCTAAATCTGATGGTGATGTCAAAAGCCTTTGGTTCATGACACCAGAGATATGAAGGGCAATATAACTAGGAGGTTTTCTCCTTAGGGAGAAGAAAACAGAGAGTTCTCAATGCAGATCCAGTGGCCACAAAGTGCCTCCCCAAGAACAGGTCTTTGGCTTCAGACATGAGTTCAGATGCAAGAAATTACAGAAGGGGCTGAGATAAGTTGCCAGCCCTAAGCAGAGAAGGATATAATGTCACTAAGTAATTTTCTCAAATGCTTTCTGTTAATTATAATTAAGGCTAATACACTTTAACATATTGTCGTCTTCCACTACAATATAATGCTGTGGAAACTATATCCTGCCATGGACTTAATACTTTACTGTCTTTTATCATTCCTCTCCTCAGTTCCTGCATATGCCTGCTCTTTCTCACTGTTTCTCTTTTTCTTTTCTTTCCTATCATCTTCATTATCCTCCATTCAGTTTCTTATCCAAGGCACCAGCATGCAAAAAACTCTTCTGAGCTGCTGCATGCAGGAGACAGTTTTGGGTGATCTTTGTGAACTAGTTTTATGGTTGCCCAACTGAGAGTGCAGTATTGGTAGCACGAGGAGGAGTGCCAGACCAAATAATAAAAGAGTTTGCTGTTGCTTATGTTTGTATTACCAAGTTATATGTCTGAAATTCTGACTTTAAAGTACTAGCAGGGATTGCGTTCTTCCTTGAGTGTAATGGTATCAGTATACAGCATGCTGTCAAATGAAAGTAGTTTTTCTTATCTTACTTGTATAAACAAGAGCACGGCTCATTGCTCCCTTCCTCTCAGCTGTGTTTCAGGCAGAATCAAATTTTACTTTCATACTCAGCTGCAAATCATCGGCCTTTGGCAGCATGGAGGATAAAATACAGCAAATACAGATAGTACAACTGGTATCCAAATCTGCATATCTGGCACCTGTAAAATAATCAAGAATTTGGGGATAAAGGAGGCAAGACTTTTAGAGATAGTATGCATCAAATTCCACAGGAGCTAATACCTTTAAAAATCTTGCCTTGAATTCCCTTCCCCCAAATGGATGCTTTTTGGGGGGGGCGGGGCTGTATTTTTTATGCCTTTATTTCAGTTCCAGACATCTCTATTGTGAAATCCCCCTTCTTTATTCAACACACACTTTTATCTAAATAAGAGCTTCCCAGGATAATCCACCAGAAGAAAATAAGCACAAATCCTGATCAGTTAGTCCCACTCTATAACGTGAGTTGCAGAGTCAGTTACAAGAAGAAAAATGGAACCCTTTTGGGAGGTGTTGGGGAGAGTCAGTTGTCGGGCACGGACGAAGCTGTCAATTCCACATCTTGCCATGAGCTGGATTGTCTTTAACATGGGGAAATCCAAGCCACTTGCTGTTTTTACAGCTGCCTGTTTTTTCACGGTCACTGTGTCCTCTGTCGTTCCTCACCATCAGGGAAAGGCATTATCATACATGTATCTTTCCTTTATATAACAGCATCTTTGTTGTGATGGTTGGGGAGTAGGAGAAAGCAGATTCTTCAGGAGGGTCTCTGATTTTCCAAAATGGCAGGACTTCTAAGCCAAGATATGGCATCAGGACAAGGAATATCATTTCACCATACAGTTCTCGGCTCTCTGAAAAAGAGTGGAATTGAAAATGGAGAGTTGGACAGGAGTCACACATTAATAGACATCTCTCTGGGCAGTTTCTTACATTTCAAAAATATATCCAGTATATGACTCTTATTTAATATAGGCAAAGGGGGAAGTATTTGAATGGTAATTCTTGTGTCTAAACACTTTTTTGTAGTTCCTATAAACCAGGAAAGCATTCAGCCCTATGCAACACTGTGGAATATGGACTTCCATGTACATATAGCCTAACACTGATAAATACAAACATGAAGCAGACATAGGATGGAAGTTATTCTCTAGTATGTCATGTATTCCATTATTAAACACTCAGTACCTTATAAATTATTAAATACTGCTACAGATAGTGTGTCTTTCCAAGTATTTTCATGTGTTCTTTCTGGCTTTTCCTGATACATAAAAAGGCAATATTGATTTGAAAAAAAAAAAAAATTTAAAAAGTAGCTTTAACTTTCTGTCCTAAAACCTTTCACATTATAAAAAACTGGCAAGAAGACCTCACTTCCCTCCATAAATTAGCTGCCTATTTCCCGTTCCTTTCCTGCCAGAGTTTCAGTCTGCAGCCCTAGCTAGGACAAAGCATATGTGTGGATAGGGGCCTCCAGCAGTATGATTGTAATTATTTCTAAGGACATCATGTGTTTTCTAACTATTAATTTTTTTCAGTTTATTTATTTATTTTAGACTTAGTAGATCAACCTATAGACAATATATTTCAATGCAAAAATTCAAGATATTTTATCTAGGAAAATAGCGTAGTGAGAGTAACTGACATGAAAAGGTTAAGTTTTTCTGAAATATTCACAAGCATTACTTTTCATACTCCTCTCATTTATTTTCTTTTATGCAAAACCACCACGGCTTTCCAACCTTTTTACCTCCTCTGTCCATTCTTAATTACAAACAATGCATATCAAAGTGATAGGCATTTTTCTTTATTATAATTCTGAAGTATTTGAAGTTTGGAAAATTATCCCCTCCTTCCTTATGGTGCTCCTGTTTCCATTTCATCTCTCCGTGCTGTTTGTGTGAGTAGTCATGGTCCTGTAGTTTTCCTCTGCCTCTTGACTGTGTGCAGAGCTTACTCTTTTTCTCGTCCATTTAAGCATTTATTTGGGATCACCTGAAAACACTCCAGTAAGCACTCAAAAGTGAAGCTTAGCAGGAAAGGAGGCCTATTCCTTTATACTTCAGATGGACAGAACTATTTAGTTCAAACAGTTTATAAGTTAGTTTGGTTACCTCATCATCCCCTATAAATTATCCCATCAGTCCCCTTCCATTTCAAGTTTTGCATATCTTTAGTATCTTTTCTCTGACTACAAAGATATTAGGGCTGTTTTTCCTGGCTTGCAAGGAGAGGGTATCAGAAAATGTGACATGACATTCCCAAGTATGGTTTTCAGCATCGAGATAGATAATATGATTAAACTGGGCAACAAAGTAAGCTGTTCCAGAAATCAAACGAAGAGTATTCTAGAGAAAGGTGATGGGAAACACAAAACTGCTCTGATCCAAAATATGTTGATAGATCATACTAGCTGGAGAAAAAAATGCTGACATACTCTTTTGCATTTTCCTTCCTTTGTTCTTGAGTGAAAGCTCTTTCAATCTTTGCTTTCTTCCAGAATTCTTCTGCCACAATTTGAGCAAAAATGTTTGTTGTATGTTTTGATCCTGCAGTGAATTTGCTATGATCAATGAGTCTTCATTACAGCATTTGAGAATTGAAAGCCAAGCCACAGATGAGTAGGGAATTTCATCTATTTGGGGTTTCAATGTTTGTTTCTCATTTTACTTCTTTTTTACTTACAGTTTTTACTTTTTGCTTTTTTTATTTCAGTGTAATCTTTTGCAATTCTTGTGCCCACAAAACTTCTCTTCCTTAAAGTAGCCTCCACATTTAGATCATTGAATGATTACTTAGATGTTGTTAGATGGAGAACCACTGAAGTCAGAAATTGAACTCTTTACTGTCTTCTGAAATGTAATGAAATAACTCCCTCTTCTCATCTTATGCTTCATTGTTAAAGACCTCAATTTACTGTATCTGATATTCTACTCTTTACAACTCACACAGCCTTGATGTGGTGTTGTCTCACTGACAAATATCCTACCCAAGGTTATGTATACAGTTGCATACTTGAAAGAAGTCTTCAGCAGTGAAAACAGCTTTAATAACAATTAATAATAATAAATAATAACAATTTGTGACTACATTAATGTTACTGATATTATCTAATGAGTTTCATCAGATGGCAGAGAGCTGAAACATAAACATTATCCTTGTAAACATGATGTGTTGCTGAACCTCTCTGTTGACCTTCTCACATGTCGGAAGTTTTGTGAGGTTCACAGAGAGGCTAATTTACAAAAGGACGTTGGAAGGCATTTAGGCAACCATCTGCTGTAAACACCTAATTCTCAAACTTTCAGTTCCTGAAATGTTTACATACCTAAATAGCTATTCGTAACATTACTAAATGGATAAAAATACAACCAACTTTCAGTGTTCCTAAAGCTGACTACATTTTCACAAGGGTGAGAGGACCTCAATTAGGCAACAGATCACAACTAAACCATATTAACTTCCGTAATTTAGTTGTTGCCCTGCCTGTTTTATCAGTAAGGGCTTGATCTTCAGATATACCTTTTAAGTTAGCCACCCACACATACAGTCAGCAAAATAAAGGGTATCCCCCAATATGGAGAAGACTCTCCTGGTACTTGGAAGGTCTAGGTTTAATTCTCCTTTCCTCCTGACAAGACTTGAATGGTAATGCCTACCTCTGAATGTAAAATTCAAACCAGCAACCTACACAGTGAGAGTCCTTTACTATCACATGTCATGTTCTTCTAGCTCAAGCCTTGCTATTTTGTATAGAATAATTAAATATTTATTAGCCAGAGAAAGAAAGCAATCACTAGGATATGCCCCTCAAGAAAAAGTGGGGAGAGACAGAGAGTTCTCTGAAGGAGATTAATAGCTAAAATGTTTGGTAAACAGTGAGTTACTAGCTTTGTAAGATGGGAAGGGGTATGTGTGGAATAAATACAGATCAGTCACGTATTCTCATTAATTAGAAATCACTCTGTCTTTATTTTGTGGCATTTATGCAATGAAGATAGCTTTTTCAGTTCCCTGGCTGCCTTGGGAGAGAGACTGTTTCTGGCCAACAGAAATATTTTGTTCCATCTCCAGGTTTTCAGCCTTTTTTTTTTTAACACCTTCACATTACTTAAAATAGAATGCATGAATTAGGTACATTCTGGAAAAGAAAACACTTAGATTTGTCTCCTTTTTTGACTGATATGTACTGAGTTCAACTTAAGAAACAATGTTTCTGTTCACCCAAAAACACACTTTTACCATAAAAGATAATTTGCTTAGATCTAGTTGAAATTGATTTTTCCATTACTTGCTTAATTTCTCTGTGCTGGAAAAGGGTCAGAATTACATACAGTTGCATTACATTCATAATAAATGGAGTGGGTTTTTAGAATTAAGATTTCAAGTAGACATTTCCTTTTGTGTTGTCCTATAAAATAAATGTTATTTGAGGAATCTTTTTAAGATTTTTCTGAAAATCCTTCAGAAGTAATCTTTTTCAGGATTTATGTAATTGATCTTTATACCTATCTGTCTGGAGACTCTGAGAATTTAATTTACCTATCCACCTATGCAAATTACCTACTTCTTTCTAAACTGTGTATGTGGATAAAATGTACATGCACATGTGCCACAACTAAAGCTGGCATTTTTCCTTTAATAAGACCTATACTAATAAATATTTATAGGCTGTATCCAAAATCAGTACCTTCTTGTGCTATCTACATTTGAAGTAATTTGTTTTGGAGAGCTTAACACAGAGACTGTTGGAGGAAAAAGAAACAGATGTACAGAGTAGTTTCATGGCCTTGATCAGTGATCTTACTGGAGGAAAAAAAAAAAAAAGATTTTTGTTTCTCCCTGTTAACTTGTTGCTCTGATTTTGGTAAAACCAAGCTAGTGTCAACAACTTGGTTATTCCCTTGTATCATGTTTTAATTTTGACATGGTTCACTGCAGTTCATTATTATAACTATTAAGGTTAAAATGATTGCGTAGTTTATGCTAGCTACATTTTTTAAGGCATTTTGGATAGGGTCGGTATGTGCTGAAATCATGTGTGACAGCAGCCCAGGTCTGAGCCAGCTGAGCCAGTCAGAGCAAAAAGAGCAGAGAAGTGCAGTTGTGCAGCCTTCAGGCCAGCTTAGCCCCCCACATGTGTTCAGAGTCCCTGGCACAAACCCACACTGACACCTGTGCTGCCAGGTCTTGCATCAGCTGCTGCTTGAACACACCAAAATAAAACCACCTCGTATATGCCTATATGCTATAAATGCACCTTAAGTGACCTTTCCAGAAATGCTTTCACTTTCTGTAGGGAATGCTACGCTTTCTGTAGGGACGGAAGGTACATGACTTAGGGAGAGCCAATAGTGTTTGTTTAACTGTTTAGGAAATGCACGTAACCAAAATATGGTCCATTTAGTCATGTCATGATAAAATTAACCCACCAGTTTGCCCAGCCGTTATCCCGGGGCTGCTCTGTGCCAGCCGGAGGATGTGCTGCATGGCTCATTAACTTGCTGCCACCACCTGGTTCAGCGTGGGCGCACCTATGCACCAAACCCTAACAGAAATCCTCTCTTACCGTTTTCCTCTGGAGCCAGATGTTTGCTGTGTGTAACTCAGAATCCCAATGTTAGAGCCAAATGCCGTTCTCTGCTAAATCTATATTAATCAGCATTGAGAGGGGAAGATTCAAATCAATGCACCTTTCAGCTTTGATAACAGAGAGGCTTTAGATAAAAAATAATGAAATGCCCAGAGCCCTAGCGACCAGAGACCTGCCAATGTCTGTAAGTTAATTCTGTGACTTAGTCTTCCTAGAACATCTTATTAAGGGTTGATAGAATTATTCACAAGTACCACACTAAACTCCTCATAGCATACAAACTAAAATTAATTGAAAAGTACCTACTAATTTTCTTTAATCAACTTCAACAGAGAAGACAAGGTTTTGAATTTTGCAGTCATTCCAGTTCCTATCCATCCACTTAAAATTTTTCATATGAAATGAAACTGTACCTTTAGTCCTTTTAAAATATTAGGTAACCACAAAAGTTTTGTTTTCTGTGATGTCTGGGTGAACAAATTCTGAGATTAGTTGCTCACTGTCAGTTCTGTGACTCTTTTCCTATCCCATTAAGAATGCTGAAATGATTTCCTGTCCTGCCATGCAATGCACTGTCCATAAATAGCTGATGTTGGTATCAGAATGTAATTTATAAAAGTATGCATCAGAAATTAGTAAATTATTCAGTTGCTTAATTAATCAAGTCCTCAGACTAGCCATCTGAGAATTAAAAAAAAAAAGAACACGCATACTTGTATTTGGGTTTAACTGGCATTCCAAATGGCAAAATACAGACTGAACTGCAATTAACCAGCTGTAATGGGCATAGTTTAAATTTTATTTGTTGTTTCCTCCAAAGTGATAAGAAAAGCTCATATCATAGTCCTTTAATCATCTATCCACTGTATATCATTAACATTTGATTATACAAATTGCTTATAAACACTGTTCCACCTAATGATTCGAAAAATAAATCATGCATGTATAATTTCACCTAGTGTGACTAAGAGTCAGCAGAGGGTTACATAGAAATAAGGAAGCTTATTATTTATTGCTGCTTCTTATATTCCTTATAATGCTCATTTTTCTTGCATACTTGTTAGACATTTTCTCCTAATTGGTTGAACACTGCATTATCTTCCACTTCCTCTGTACTTTTAAGAGAGTAAGGTTCAGCTATTTTCTTGCTTTACAAGTTTATATATCCTTCCATAGCTGCATTTAACCCATTAAACACCTTATGATGTGCATGTGGTTGCATTACCTTTAAGTTTCTTTTAATAGAGAAAAGTGAGTGTAGTTAACTCTCTTCTTATAACAGAAAAGTGTACTATAAAGCCAAGCAGCTGTTAAATCTTTTGGTGAGGAAAAGGTGAAGATGTATGAAGGGCTGGGACATTAATTAAAAGAAAATAATGTAGGTCACATGGGCAACTGTGTGTTATACTGCGGGTGCAACCCGGCGACTTCAGAGCGTTTGTGATACAGTGGAACTTCGGTGGCTCTGCGTTTGGGGAGCTGGGGTGTCAAAGGTGCACACAGAGGAGCTCACAGTCCTGTTCTACAAAAAAAATGCTATTTTGGACACCAATAATGTTTTGATGTTACAACAGATTTTTGAAAGACATTTTCTTTCCTTTAATGCGGTAGCTGAACTGTGAATAGTA
Organism: Theristicus caerulescens; assembly: GCA_020745775.1. Classification (NCBI taxonomy): domain Eukaryota; kingdom Metazoa; phylum Chordata; class Aves; order Pelecaniformes; family Threskiornithidae; genus Theristicus; species Theristicus caerulescens. The sequence goes on from CM036564.1 coordinate 10,227,612, forward strand.
TGGCCCTTGCATAATATATTACATATTGAATCATTATATAGAATACATTATAAAATTAATAACAGTACTACTGCGGAAGCAGCATAACAGTACTGTAAGGCTCCATGGAGACATGATCTTTACTCACAAAGTTCAATATTCCTTCAATTTTAGATTATTTTCTTTAAAAAATCAATTAATTTCTATACTACAGATAAATTCTTCTGTCAGCATGCATGGTAATGCCATTAATGTTAGTTGATTTACTCCAAAGCCAAGGTGCAAATAACTACTTTGGTGTGGAACTATTCATTTAGTATATGGGACAATTTAATACACTTGACTTTCCTCATGTGCGTAGTTATGTAAATATGATTTGTGAGAGTGGAGTCTCTTTCCATACAGTAAAGTGGATAGCATGAACAGCTCAAAAAGAATAACTGATTAAAAATGAAACTTAAATAACTATCATGCTAAGACAGTGTCAGATTGTTGCCTGAAGCAAACTTTAATGACCATTTTAGGGCCTCTTGGGAGGAAAAATAGCTTATGGTGTTAACTGCAGCTAATAGCTTACAATATCAACAGATCTTTGACTGCAGTAGTGTGAACATTAGTTGGCTAACACGCGGTTGGGAAATCGGCCATAAAAACCAAACTAGTCATTGCCATTATAACAGCAACATTACTGTACCTGTAGTGCACTGAATTCACAACAACATGATTTTCAATCAGTAACAGCTGCATCCAGGAAAATAAAACTTCCAGCAGAGAAATAATTAAATTTGTACGAGCCTGTTTCATTGATAACAAGTCATCATGAACAACTGAAAATAAAAAGATATAAAATTGCTAGTAGCTAAAGCATGAAGAATTGAAACAAGGAATAGGCTGGTGAACTGTCTGAATTGCAAATTTATTCTCAGTGACTTCCCATTGTAATGAAGTGGGATGAGTGAAATGTGGTTATATTTGACATCTCATTGGATCTATGTTATCCTAAAAGAAAATATATGAGTTTTTTGCTGAAGAATTGTGATGTGCTTTCCTCTTGACAGATGAGTTGACTTAAATTTTGAGATGCTTGAAAGTATTCTTTAAATCCCTAAGTGGCTCTCTCCAAGTACAGATGTGCTTTTATACGAATAAAAGTTGTAATGTTGTATTGTATAGCCCATATTTTGCCTTAAATAGGCACTCTGGGAATATTTTAAAAAGATTTTGCGTGAGGTATGTCTTGTCTAAACTTAAAACCCTACTTTAATTCTATGGTGAAAGCATTACAGTACCTATAGTGTATGAATTTATAACCGTGAACAGTCTTCATACGCTGCAAGAAATACGCTGCAACAGGAGCAGATCTGTAGAGTGAAACAGTGCTGAGGAGGTGATGCATTGGGGGATGGGAGATTGCTTTGGGTGGCCGCCACATGGAGCGTGGCTGCCTGATGGCAGCAGGAGCACAGGGAAAAAACTCCAGGCTGGATTGATCAGAAAGAAATCAGGTCTGCACTCCGAGATTGCTCCGGGATATGAACCAAAGCACAACGGGAAACTCACCTCAGAAGTGCACCTCTGATTTCGACTAAAACTTGTCCTATATACATATATATATATACTTGTCCCTCTGTGCTCGTATGCGATGCTGCGCAGTGTCATTACACTCGTTAGAATTCATTGCTGGCACAGAATAGTAGAAAGTGATTTCAGGATTTGCCTGAACAGAGGAAAATTGCATGCTCAATCATTTTCTTGTCTGAGTGAATTTGACCAATGAATTCATTTTTTAACAAGTGCAAAATGTAAGAAATGTTATGTATCAATTATAGTTCACCTTGTAGGATACTGATTATAATACCTTGGTTTCAATTGGTTTAATTTCACTGCATGTTAAGTATTCAGATTGAAATTTTCATGCCAAGTTAGAGGAAAATACAACGTTTTACTTATGTTTAAAATGTTCTAATAACTGTTTAACTATGAAGGTCTTGTATTGCCATGTTTTGGAAAAATGGCTTGATAATCAATGAATTGAAAAACTCATCCACATCTGACCAAGTTTAATGAATATACAGAGATCTCAGTATTCCTATGATCACTTGTTAACATCTGGTAGCTCATTATTTCTTCAGAAACTGACCTTATTTGAGATGCTATGTAAAGCATAAACGGATGAACAAAATTTTTGCAAAAGCTTCCACTATGGAAGCTAGTACAATGCAGTGATAAGAAAATCAGAATCCAGAGCTCAGACTGATGGGGGAAACATTTTTGGATTGAAGCCTTTTGGAATGCAAAACAATTTGTAATAGTTAAAAGTGAGATATTTTGGTGAAACTGCAGGAAGAAGTGGAGGAAAGCAGCCCATATGAATTGGCATTTGCACACTATATCACGGCCAACAGTATTACTCTTGCAAGAAGTAATCAGAACCTGAGTTTATACACATAGACAGATCTAAATGTGAAACAGTCATTCTTTAGTGACTCCACAATAAGTGATATTATCCTTACATTAATTACAAGTTAAAAAAAAAAAAATCTTGAAGTCCCAAAACTAAGAAATGGTCAAATTCCAACCTACTTTCTTAGAAACTAACTTCTTTAAAGTAAAAGCTTTCATAGGAAATATAACAAAGGCAAAAAGAAGCCAGTTCTCAGAAGAAAAAGACATTATCTGTAGAAGAAATGCAAGAACATCAATTAAAGTAAATGTCTTGTTTAGATTTATGTACTCAATTTTTTGGATGAGATCTCTTGTTATAGTCCTATGTGGAAAAAATGCTTTGTTGCAGAGTATTTGTTATGCAGTGATGATGGAAATGCTTTGTCTTTTAAAAACTCAGGTTTCACGGTTAACTGCTCACAAGGAAGCAGGAGTGTAATTTTAATAATTAACATTTCTGGGTTTAGGCTTTTAAAAAATCTAGTTAGTCATAAGCTGTGGTAGTAACAATAAATGTTCTGGTAGCTCTATGCTTTTTAAGTGTAATCTTTTACTAGCATGAATGTACTATTTGAGCCTTATAGGTAAAAGCCATATTAACTTAAGTAGTTTGATGACATGCGTCCCAGGAATAGAATATGGTGACGGTCTGCACAGATTTCTGTTGCTCCCCTCTCCGTCCCCCCCCCAAATATAGTGTTCTATAAAGTATATATTTTTATTCTTGCATGGCAACATTTTATTGCAATAGTGCCACTACAGCATGTGTGTCTTTACTTTCTATTTCTGTAAATCTCTGGAGGTTTTTTTTTCCCCACTTTTTTCTCCCACTGTCACATTGTGCTGCCTATCCTAAAATGGGGTAAAAGCCAGTATCTGTCAATCCAGATGTAAATGAAGTTTCCTTCCACAAAATGACAGTATAGTACTAGGAAACATTTTCAAAGTTTGGAGATTTTGCGTACCAAATGAGAGGAATGAGAAGGCCAGACAGAGTTCCTTGTTTCTATGGCAACACGACAGTGTGTCTAGCTCAGCTATTTTCTCCTTTTATGACTTTATAGATAGCTGGGATTAATGCAGTGGAGTTTCATATTGTCAAAAATAGAAGAATTCTACCCCCGGTCTAATCAGAAATAGTAATGCATAAAGGACAATCTGATATACAAAAAAAATATATAGGGAAAAACTCATTTGTGACTTTTGATAACATTGAAGGCAAATACATAAATCTCTCTGAAGCTGCAAAACAATTCTGAGTGCTCCAGCTTTGGCTAATGGTTAAACTATATTTTAGGTCAGAAAACTTCCTGCGGTATATCGTTCCTCCACACTGTTGATGTGCCGTCTTACGGACCACCACTTTCCCTAAACCATGAGGCAATCCCCGCTTGTATGCCTTGAAGTACTGCAGAAGTTTCATAGAAGTGTCAGTAAACTCCTGACAGCTGTATGCAGGAGTAATTTATGTCGAATGAGCAGTTTATGCAGCAGCAGAGCTAATCAAAACACTTTTGTTAAGAGGCTTTGACTTCAAAATGAAAGCTTTCATGTAAGAATTGGATCTAAATGGTAAATTTATGGTTTCACATTGAAAACAGAAAATCCTCCCAGTTTTTTTATTTTTATAATATAAATTCTAAATTTTATCCAAAAAGCAGAACTATTTGTTTCACTAAAACCAAAATAACTACTTGAAGTAAATCTCAGACAAAACACATTTTAAAAATCCATATAAAATAATTGGCATTTTCACCAGTTTTTATAATTCATTGAGATTGGGTGTGATTGAGCTCACAATGCATGTATATATTTGGATAATTAATATAAGATAAAAGCTTTAATCATATGAATTTCCATTTTATTAAATTTTAGGAACTTAACAAGAATGAATAAACCCAACACCATGCACTGCCCTCGCAACTTGGTACTCTATTTTAATGGCTCTACAGAGCTCCATGTAAATGAGGAGAGAACACAGTCTCTTATTTTTCACAGAAAACAGGACTAAATAATGCTGGGTTGTACACTAGCAGCACAAGGCTGCAAACTTCCACCTCTCCTAGCATGAAGTCACATTCTATTGTAAAGTACCGTGTTTACCTGAGTCTTTGCATTTATAGTTATATACATTTATTAAGTGTTGACTAAAAAAACCCTCATCATAAAACTACAGCATGCTTATAAAAAGAATTATGTCTTAAGCGTTATGTGTATTATTGCGACTTAGGGAAACTTCATTGTTTGACAGATGGTCTGACACCCACATTAAGAAATTCATAATTCAATCTCAAAAAAGTGAGGAAGAGCATATGTGTTTGTTGGAAAAGAAAAAAAAAATGTATCGATCATTTTTTTGTCAGAGCAAGCACATATGGCAGTTCCATTTTCTATCACTTACCATTTACTTTCTATTTAAAATTCAAATGTCACTAGGCAAGGAAAGAAGTTGGATATTAAAACATAGAAAAGATTTAACTAAGAACAATCACTGCAAGAACTTTATACTAAGTGTTCATGGAAATTAATGGCTAGTCAATTAAATAAATCTTACTCATCCTATTCTATCCTTGCTTTTGTTTTCTTTACATGTTCCTCCCATTGGTAGTTACTGTTTTATGGTTATTTCCCAACCATCTGTTGTCTTTCCTTATGCCAAAATAATTTCCCTTTATAATTTCGTGAGTAATCATGTATGCATTATTTTCATGCAATTATATGCCTACTTACTAATCCTAACTCCTCATTCTTGTGTAAATACTCACTGAGTAACTGGGACGATTTGCCATTTAAATTTCTAGTGAACAGAAATCTATATGCAAAATTTCAAACTTCCAACTGTTATCTTATTGCATTGTTATGAATGTAATGATAATTAAACATTTACTCTAATTCACATCTCCAGACCCCAAAAGGCATACGTAGGTTAGATGGATATAGATGCTGAATGAAGTGGAATATGTATCAACAAAGGTGGTGAGATGTTGGACATCTCCAGAGATTACACTGGGACCGGGGAAATGTAAAATGCAATTCCGAGCTTTTGACGCTTGCAAAATAAATGGTTTTGAAATGCATGACAATATTATTTTAAAGTCTTTGACAGGAATTTGAAGGCGTATGTACATTTTGTAGATATTCCAATAAATAGCCTCACAGTAATTTCTGTTAAAAAGAGATACTTGCTATAATCTAATATTCAGAATAAATTAAATTGATAGCAAACCAGAGTTCATTGCTAAACCAGTCTCATAAATAAGTCTGTGCTGTTTAGCTGGTATTGTTAGTGGGAGAGGAAATTATCATAAATCTGGCTGTGATGGTTCTTATGCTGGGCTGAAGAACTGTTCTCTCATCACTGTTTCAGGACAAACAGGGCATGGTCAGGGCTTTGTAGATGAGCCAAGTGAAAAGGAGATGTAGATGAGCCAGGTGAAAAGCGACAGTGCTCTTACAACATCCCATAGGATTTCCTTTGTAAATATAGCTGTAATTGCTCTGGGCAGACAATTTGTATCCCCAAAGCTCCTAGGAAGTGAAGAAGAGAGGTTTCCTGAATTCATACCTGTAGAGTCCTTTGGCTTTGTAGTCAGCCTGGCCTGGATAAAACGCAGTAATGCCATATATTGCAAAAGGCTTCCGATGTTTGATTGTAAATGCACAGTAAGTGATCTAAAGGTGACACAAAGTTATTCTAAACAAGAGCAAATGGCGACAGCACCGTTGGGATAACTGCACCTACCTGCTTTGTGACAACCTGCAAAGAACACACAAAAATCAGTAGTTTTCAGAAATTGCAATCCTAACTTGAGATATCTGAGAATTTTTTTCAGTGAGGAAAGCCTGTTCGCATTTGTTAATCATATCATTAAGGTATACCCATTCTGAAGGTATTAAATCAAATAGCTGGTATATTAATGAATAATATATCATTATTGTCTGAAGTAGCATGCCAGGTACATGTAGATGACAATACAAAAATGTCTGAAAGATGTGCTGCACAAAGTCCCTTCCTTTTGTAATGCTCTTTAAAAATACTCAGATTAATGATATTTTAGAACAGCATTTGTTCTGATTAGTGGTTTTAATGTCAGTGGTAATGACATAATCCCTTAGTTGTGTATGCACTTACATATCCATCTCTTGTAGCTGGTTATAGGCAATATTCTCATTTTAAGAGTTTACATACAGCAAAGTAAGAGGTTGTTATGCAGGCCTTTTTGTAGTCGAAAAGGTAAATGGATAAGAATTTGTTGCAGCTTTCTTTATTCTTTCATTATGAAATAAAATAGCCAGACTCTTACCGTCACCTCCTCTGATTTGGTGCCCAGAGACAATAACAGCTTGGCATTAAAGTGCTTTTCAACTTTTTATATGGCTGTCAGTCAAATTTCATTGACTGAGTGTTCATTTTATTGTAGTCTTCTTTTCCCTGGCTCTTTTGGGACATGCACGTGTTTAAATTATTCATTAGGTTAAATGCTTACCTGCTCCGCATTTAAGCAGAACTTAAGAAGGATTCTCCCCCTCCTTCTGTGCAATTCTAAAATTCTGTTTTTATGTTCAGGTGTTGATATCTGTGCATAAAACTTTGTTGTCCACATAATGGTCCTAATTCTTCTGATTCACTTCATAAATGGTTTTCTTAATAATACGTCATCTAAACATGCCATCTAATTTGTTCTGTTAGTTGTGGACTTCTAGGAGAGTAGTATTTTCTGTTTAATTTTAGATCTTAATTTTCTTCTTTTCTTTTCTTCGAAGCTCGTGCACTTTTCATGATGTTATGATTTTAAAGTTTATTCAATAAAACAGATGTTGCGTAGGTGCTGCTGGTAGGCAGGAGGTGCAGAGTTGGAAGTTCAAGTGTGTGAAATGTGGTTCCGTGCTCATGTGGTTCATGCTATTTGTATCAATAGCAAAAAGTTCTAAAGATGTATAAATACATTGTTCATCCTGGAAAGTGTATATGTGATGTAGTGTAAGCCTCTAAAAAAGAAGGATGTCACTTTTGCTGACTAGAGGTATAATAGGCAATTCATTTACTATTTCCCTAAAATATGCAGTTTTCATGATCTATGTAATCAGATAAATTCTCAGCTTAAAAAAACCCAGCATTTTCGCATCTTCAGCACCACCTAGAACTGACACTAAACCAGTGGCAATGTGGCCCACAGCGCTCTCAACTACCTACCTCCTCCCACAGTCATCAGACTTGGACTGGTTTCTTTTGTGTTTACGTCTTTTTCTTCCTAGCTGAAAAGGCTACTGCGTTATCCTTAGCACAAGCGAGATCAGGTCCAGGTATACTCAGATGAGTCTAGTATCCAGACTCTAATAATAGGCTTAGGATGATTGTACCGTAATACAGCTCTGTGAAGAAACCTGGAGAGGTTTAAGCTATTTCAAACTGCCATACGCTTTATATAGTTATTAAATCTGTGGCATCAATCAGATCTTTTCCCCCACCATAAAATATATAAGCCTACCTGAATTAGAATTTTATTTCAAACAGCTACAATAACAATTAGTATTTTACACTCTCCTGTTCTCTCAAATATGCCCACTTAATCACAACATTATTTTTTACCCACAACTGAAGTCAGAACTTGTATAACTGTGAAGCACTGCACAAATTCAATATTTCTGAAGATGTTTCAGGCTGTTGGTTTTTCCTCCACTGCTGCATAACAAGCGTCTAATACATTGTTTTAATTTGTTTGAAAAACTTATTTGTATTTGTGCTGCCACAGCTAGAATCACTTCTAGCAGCCAACCCGGTGAGTTTAACAGCTAGCAAGAGATTCTCTGCACTACACTGCACTTTGCTGTGGAAATAGAGATGCTCTTCATGTTCAAATCTGTCCTTATATAATAGGCTTTTGTGTTGCTGGAAAATTCTTTATGCATGGGTGAGGCAAACGGCTTTCTTATATGAATATAGAACACATAGCATCCAGTAATATAATTTGCATTGATTCTAATGGTACAAACTCAACCCTATCAATAGTCTTATTTGTTGAGCTAGTTAGTATCATAGAGACAAAGAGTACATGCTCAGGCTGCCTTTTTCTGTGTCTTTTATGTGTATATTAATCAAATATCAAATCAAAAGTAACCTCAAAGTTTTATTCTGCAAAATACTATTTTTACTATTTCTATTCAGTAACTCTCCACAACCACCTTCCTTATGTGTCCTCTATTACCTTTTACAGGGATATCAGTAGAACACAACAGTATTGATTCAACACTCAAAAATATGTCTTGCAGCAAGTTGAGTTTTCTGTTGGTTTGTCAAAGACATTTTTAACCCCCCACCCCCAGCAGGGATAGCAACTAGATTGTCACCTAGGGAAAAAGCTTGTAAAGCAAAATCATGTTTGTGTTCTTTTAACCTTTAAAAAAAAAAAACAACCCAGGACAAAAAAGAGCATTTTCTTATGCTGCTGAGTATATGGCATCCCTATAGCTGGAGATCCAAATCATGCTAAGAAAATGAAAATAGAATAAAAATAAAGAAAATGGAAAACATTAGGATGCAGGACACTACCTACTACTTTGCTTCGCTGTGTACTACGTGACAGGAACTGTCAGCAGGTGATCAGGCTCACAGTGGAAAAGTACTGTCTGCTTCAGCCACTGAAAGCAGGATTCCCCAGCCCTGTGGAGCTCTCAAGGTTGCATATTTGTTTCTTACAGCAAATTCACATCAGTTACAAACTTCAGGCTTTTCCTGTGGGCATTTCCAAACATGCTTAACCTGTCGCAGAAGAAAACGTTCTTAAAATTTAAAAGCCTTAAAATGGCAATATATACTTGTACTATACTCCTGTTTTATCAGGTGTGTTGACAATACAGAAGTGAAAAAGGTCAGTTTAAGGGTACACTTGAGTACATTTTTACACTAGTTTCCTTCAGGGAGATCCATAGGCCAGTCTTAGGACACTGGAGCCAGGTGTGTTGTTGAGATATGTGTGGAAGGATTTAGGTTCCTGCCAGCTTCAAAAATTAATCATTCATGTGGATACTAGAAACATTTGAAATTTGTCATTTTATTTAAAAAAAAAAAAAACCACAAAAAACCCAAAAGAAACCACCAAAGATCTCTATTGTATAAGCCCAATCAGTGCCTATCCCTGTGCCTAGGGAGTAGTTCAGATCAACTGAGCCTTAGATCAGCCCGTTTCTTAATTACAGCAGCTCAAGAAGGACTCTGAATGTTGAGCAACATTATACAATTGTGGTTCAAATTTGTGTGTGTGCTGCTTACAAGTATCCATGCAGAAATTAGTTAATAAAGTAGCAAGTGCAACAAATACCTTTTAATGATAATATATATTTTAAATACTTCCTCGTTAAACACTGCACATACAAATTTTTAAAATGCCCAACCTAGCATGTTGTGCTGCACTGCAGACAGACAAAGTGTATGTACGTTGTGTACATGCCTGCACAGGAGTGGAGGAAGGAAGAGGAGAAAAGTTGCCTCCATTCATCCTCTATTAATCTTTACATTTCTGTGTTGAACAGTTATGGGATAAAATACAGTAAAATGGCCATGAAAATAGCTATCTGTCTTAAAGAAGGAGCACAAGATAAGTAATTTTTGTGAAGTGCTCTGAAATTGGAAAATTATGGGAGGCTCATTTTACAGATGTACTTTAACACATGCAAAGGCTTGTAGGCAAAGAGTATCTCCTACTGAAGTGTTCCTTTACACAGTTTCAATATTGATATAGTTATAATTTAAATACACAATTAATTGTGATTTATATTAATAACATGATTAATATTTACTTTCCTAGCAAAGCATTCAAAGCTTTAATTGTACGTGCCTATCACAAGAATAACACATTATAACGTGTCTGAAGTAGGCAAGTGATTTCCAACCCTGTGGCTGCCTCTCTTGTCTTTCCTGAGAGCATGTGTGCACAGAGCATTGAAATGCAATGTCACACAATACATACTAACTAACTTAGTATCAGCTCAGGTGCCAGACGCAGCAGTAAGCGCCTCCGCACTGCCCTTGCTTTTCCCGTGAAAGAGCTGACCTGCGTCTCTATTCCTGCAACGTCCATATTAGACATATTCTTAATACAAAGATCAGGTATACAAACACACGTTACTTTGTTATTTTTACTGTGTACTGTTTAGACTTCCACTGTGTACTGTTTTAAATACAAAATTCGCAGAGGGAATTCTTAGAAACCCCTATAACACAGTAAATCCTTTTGTTAATTGAAGTCAGTTAGCAGGCTTTTTAAGACTAATCACTGCTATGTACTTGACAAATATATCAGGATACCGTATTCACAGAGAGAAGTTGATACCGTCATTCATTATTTTATTACTTCACATTAGACAATTTTTTCCATTGAAATCAGAGTTCTATCTGTCATGGAAAAAAAAAGTAATTTGCATCTCTTTCTGGAAAAGGCAGGATTAATGTCATCAAACACTTACTGAGAAACTCTTCTACCCAGAGTCTTTAAATCAATGTAAGATAATTTACACAGTAAGAAACAACTTCTAAAGAATCTGGAACAGAAGTTGCCAGAACATTTTATCCATTAACAAATGCCTGCTTCTGCAACTTGCCTCTTGAAGGGGAACTAGATACACTAACTTAGACATCTTATATTTGAAACTGCGTGATGACTACTCAAAATCATCGTCTTTGGGCTGTTCTGTTTTTTCTAATGTGCTGAGAATGCTATGAGCCAGAAAAAATACCTAAATGAAGTGCCACATTTTTACAGGGATACAAGCATTTATAGGAAGAATAAACTTCTTATGACTAGAGAAGAACAGTGTATGTGTATTATATATATACAGCTACCTAACCCAAAAAGGGAAGATGAATAACACTGTAAAAGAAAAACTTATATTAAAAATAAACATGGTCTTTAGATGCTCATAAAGCAGTGTGTTTTGGCATAAAATTGAAAAAAAAAAAAAAAAAAACAAAAACAAAACCAACAAACTTGACTCTGTATTGATCCAAGTTCTGTAACTGAAGAAAACTTTGGTATTTGGTAGAGCAGAATTGCCAAAATCATATTTTAATAACTCTGCATTTGTTGTTGCTCATGAGAAGGATGCCATGAAGAGGTCCAGGTTTTCATCTGTGAACAGAAACCTCCAGTTCAGGCCTGATTTTATTTTCTGTTTGTATAGGAATGTGATAGTTGTTCATCAGCATCACAGAGCACTGCATGATTCAGCACGATTTCTTCCTAAGGGAACAGCTGACAAAGGCTGGCTGAATAGAGGCATTTTCACATACACTGGCAGAAACTTGCAAAAGTCTTGGCTGAACTCTCTAGGGCTGGCAATGGCTATTAATCTCTCACTTACATGACCACTAAAACTCTATTAATGAGTGCTATTTTGCACACATACAAACAGTAGCACTTCCAAGCACTTTGGCATTGGAATCTCTATTATCTTTGTGGGGGAGGAGGTCAAAAGTATCCCAGCAATCAAAACCTCAGGGTATTTCTCTGCTATTTTACTTCAAATTTTTCTAAGTGTCATGACAGATTTTTTATTATTATTATACGACTAAGACATAAGGATGCTGCTGCAGCTCTTTATTGCTACATCTCTCTCACCCATTAAACTGTAAATCTCCTTGAATGATATCAAAGCTGTTTCTCAGATGGTACACGGAGACTAAAAATACAGTGCTGAGGAGGAGTCTTCTCCCTGTCCTCTTTTTCCATCTCCACATACCAGATACACTGTGTCATGCCAGTGTTCAGCATTTCCCAGTTTGAAGCACCAGTTTCATTGCCCTCTAACAGCAAACTTGAATTCCGTTGTTAATAGTCTTTGTATGGCCAATTTGCAGGAGAGCTGCTCCCTCTGCTGAGTTTTCTGTCGATCGTCACCGGCACCTGATGTCCTTCCTCACCATGCTTGGCCCCAGCCCGGACTGGAATGTGGGTCTCTCTGCCGAAGACCTCTGTACCAAGGACTGCGGCTGGGTTCAGAAAGTTGTTCAGGATTTAATACCCTGGGATGCTGGCACAGACAGTGGGGTTAGCTATGAGGTATGTGGACTATTTGTAAATATTCAAAACATAAAGTTTACCTTAAAGCAGTAAAGAATGAAAGCTGTTTGGTCCAGGGTAATGCTATATATGCCTTTATACTACTCTAGTAAAAATTTTGCTTATAACAAATTAAAACTCATTTAGACAGATGCTAGCTACAGTTACTGTCGGTTCTTGTGTCTGAATTCCCTGAGCATTATTATTAATGGGATAGTATTACATTCACCTGGGATATTATTATATTTACCTGTTAAATAAATGGAGGACTTAGTTTGCCCAAAACTAAGGATTAAGGTGTCCAAGCCCTTCGATACAAATCTGTGTGCCATCAGCAGCCACATCAACTTGAGCTTTCTACTGTTTCAACCCAGTGCCAACTATTCTGCTTGGCACAGAAAACTTAACTATTCCTTACAGCAGGGATTGAAACTCTGGACTTCTCATCACTACAAGACTCTAAAATCATCCATTTTCTCTGTCTCCATCACTCTCTCAGTCTAGGAAGAGGTTCACATCATCCTCAGGTAAAGTCCTGTTTTTGACCAAATGAGTTACATCAAATTATTGAATGGGTTAGGTCTCCATGGGTGACAAGTGTACCTACACTATGTGTCTATACGGACAGTATAGACAGCTGAAGTTAGGTAAGATAAGTCACATCCTCAAATACCACAGATATTCCACATATTCCATATATCACACTTATTTTCAGGTCTGGAGGCATACTGAATAATTTTTTTTTTTATTAATGTAGTTAGCTAACCACACAACAAGGCATACATCTTATTGTGAACCCAGCTTCGGGGTTGAATCCTGAAGTGTTAGAGAAGTGCTTCCTGACAAAAAAAACTCAACACCTTACCATTAAGTATGAACGTACTGAGTTCATCTTATATTGAAATTTCCCAATTTAGCATTTTGGAGAAGTTTTAATTTCTGCAGATGAATTATACTATTAATAATAATTATTAGTTTCTTTTTTAACTTTTTTTTCTTTTTGATTGCAGTCTCCTAACAAACCTACAGTGCCTCAAGAGAAGATCAGACCACTTACAAGTTTAGATCATCCTCAAAGTCCATTTTATGATCCAGAAGGAGGATCTATCAAGCTGGTAGCCAGAGTTGTCATTGAAAGAATTGCACGCAAGGTATAATATATATGTATAAAATTCTCAAGCAAGCAAAAAAACCCCACTTCATAAACCATAAACCCAATCCTTCTTGTCCCCTCCCCCCAGATCTACACTCCTTAACCTATCCACAGCAAAGACAGTGGCAGAAAAGAACTAAAACTGTTGCTTAAATTTAAAACTGTCTTAAGGTATTATTTCTCCTACTTCTGGTAATTGCTGCATCTGCCTAACTGTTTTTTTTTTTTTAAGTATGCATAGGAATTAGAAGAGAAAAAAGTGCTGCAGATGCAATAGTGCCTCACAGTATAGTGGTTTAGCCCCTTTTGCTGCGTACACATATGAGTTTCCTATATCCAATCTCCACAATAATTTCTTTACAGGGGGAGCAATGCAATATTGTACCTGATAACATAGATGATATTGTGGCAGACCTAGCACCAGAGGAAAAAGAAGAAGGTACTTTTTAAATTAGTTTGCGCTGTACTAATTTATATTTTGTTCTCTCTCTCCACTGTCATTTCTAGATAAAGTACTAAACTGACTTAGGAGCAAAAGCCCCACTCAGTGCCAGAAAGTGATTTAGGTTTTCATCTTTTCTGGTATCTACTATTAGCCTTCCCTTATACAGCAAAGAAATTGCATGTATACCTGGAAGATGACAATAACAATAAAAGCAGTAAGAGAAGCTTTTTGGGGTTCAAATAAAAAGATTTTTTTTTTTAAATGAAAGTTGGCAATTTTTTCCTTTGGGTTAAAAGCAGAGAAGATAGACTGCAGATCCTATTAGCATCTAAAGTAATCACCAGCCAAGTAAAGAGAAGCAAATGGAGGACAATCTATTTTCAATGTTCATTGCTTTGTCTTACTTTTTAGATGATACCCCTGAGACCTGCATATATTCAAACTGGTCCCCATGGTCAGCCTGCAGCTCTTCTACCTGTGAAAAGGGCAAGAGGATGAGGCAGAGAATGCTTAAAGCTCAGTTGGATCTCAGTGTGCCCTGTCCAGATACCCAAGATTTTCAGCCATGCATGGGTCCAGGCTGCAGTGATGAAGGTAATCAAGAGGAAAGGGTGGAGAAGAACACTTTGTAGTGTTTGCTTTTCCTTTAAAATGCTTCAAGCTGTTGGTTGCTATATGACTTGGGTTACGGCGAACAGAGGAATAATTGCTGAAGAATACAAATTGAAGCTGTCTCTGGTCAATTCTGCAGTTCATCTGAGTTGGTGCATGAAGTATGCACAAGTATAAAGGAAAGGAGTAAAGTAAGCAATAGAGGAGAGGATAGAATGTGAGAGGCAGCATAAAAGTGATACTGCACACAAATGGGCAACTACAGATTTATCAGCAAGTGTGTTAATATTAGCAATTGAAATGGTTCTCTGTATTTTAGATGGTTCCACTTGCATGATGTCTGACTGGATTACATGGTCCCCCTGTAGTGTTTCCTGTGGGATGGGAACGCGATCTAGAGAGAGATATGTAAAACAGTTCCCCGAAGATGGCTCTATGTGCAAAGTGCCTACTGAAGAGACTGAGAAATGTATTGTAAATGAGGAATGTTGTAAGTATTTTATTTAGCTTTGTAAAATCCAGCCGATAGCAGGAGCACTGCCCAAAACATTTTTTATATGAGCTCTACTAGTGAATGATTTTCTCTGTCCGTTTTGAATAGCCCCTAGCAGTTGCCTTGTCACTGAATGGGGAGAGTGGGATGAATGCAGTGCTAGCTGTGGCACGGGGATGAAGAGGCGACACAGAATGATCAAGATGACTCCCGCTGATGGATCCATGTGCAAGGCAGAAACTACAGAGGCAGAGAAATGCATGATGCCTGAATGCCGTAAGTGTCCATGAGTTTACCTCCTCTGCTATAGAGGCACCTTTTCTGACACGTTGCTCCATCACACAAAGAATACAGCTAAACCAGAAGCAAAGTTGCTTTTTCATATTCTCCTTAAAATTAGATCCCTTAGGGAATGTGCATTAAACACCACATTCACCAACAGGATGAGAGTATCAGTAAAAAATATTCAGTGGTATGCTATTACTGTATTACCCATACAGTGATGTGTAGATTAGCAAGAGATACATAAGCAACTCTAATTTATGGAGTATGAGGTATATTTAATCATGTCGAGAATAAAACAGTGCCCTCTCCTTTTAGTCCATGAACAGTTCAGAAATTGAGGTGCTCGTTTTGTGCAGTCAGCCAGTCTCACCCTTACTGTGACTATTAATATTGTTTTTAATTTCTTAAGAAATTTTAAGATTTTCATCAAAGACAGAAAGAATTAAGTTTAAAAAGATTTTTGGTAGATAAAATGTGGAAGTATCACATTTTAGACTACATCAGTTTGACTTCCAGTTCTGTCCACTGCAACAATCAAGGTGTTTTTTACAGGAGTTATGACGGAAACATACCTTCTTAACCTATTTATTCCCTGGAACCACTGGGACTCAGCAGATATCAATAAGATATAGAATAAGATAGCAAAGAAAAGGTGTTAAAACTATGCAAACCTTTAGATTTAATATAGCGTTTTCTGAGCTTCAACAACATCATTCAGCTTGTGATTCATTTTGTCCAAAGTGACAACAAAGTATAATTGGTTGGTGACAGATAAAACATAGTACATTTTCCACCTGTATTATTTTCAAAATGTATACCTTTGTAATTTATGTATAACAACAATGGGTTACCTTTGTATTTTCATGTTAGATACCATCCCCTGTCTACTCTCTCCTTGGTCTGAATGGAGTGACTGCAGTGTAACATGTGGGAAGGGAATGCGAACCCGGCAAAGGATGCTGAAATCTGCTGCTGAGCTTGGAGACTGCAATGAGGAGCTGGAACAAGCAGAAAAATGCATGCTGCCCGAATGCCGTAAGTGTGGGAAACTTTCTGGAAAGAGGAAGCTAATTATGTGTGTCACAGTCTGTGGGTCAAAACTCTATCACCTTTTTTTTAGCATCGCTTCTTAGATAGGAGTGACATCAACTGTGGATTTTTTTTTTTTAATTTTTGTATTACTATTATTATTGTGCGCTTTCAGCTATTGAGAGCTGGAATATGACAATGTCTTAATTTCAGCTTGCCTTACTTAACCCTATGACCAATATTGCTTTGGGTATACGGTTTCTGCATATTTAACACACTACAACTTCAGACAATAGCTTGTGCACTTCCCAACAGTAAATAAGTCAGAATTATAAAACCTATTTTTTACTCAAATGCAGAATGTGTGCTAGGAAGGAAGGAAAGAAGGAAGGATTAAAATCACCTGTGTGATTCTTGTAGCTCACAGAAAGAGCACAAAAGCAGCTCGCTCTGTCTTTGATACATCTCTGAACTGCGTCGTAGGCTTTTTACTGATTTACATCCCTTTTCAACCTGGAATATCATATGAGACAGCTGCATTGATTTTTTAACCTTACTGCACTAAAATCCCCCACTTCTTGGGTGGTGCAAATTTCTAGTTGCTTTGCAGTCTTTGTGAAGCGTGATAGCCTAAGGCGTTGCTGAATGAATAAGATATGATTGCTTTTATTGTCCTGTTGCCAGCTGGTTTATGAGGCTTTATAACTAATTACATTATTTTTCACAGAAAGTATTGGTTAAAAAGGCTTTTAGACTGTAACTGGCTAATTCAGCTTTTCTTAAATAATGTAAAATATCGTTTTGATTATTATTCACTGGGGCTGTAAGTTTTAAGCAGTGCTGAAAGATGAAAACTTAAGACATAATGGTATTAGTGAGTCTTGCTTATTGCATAACATTACCAGTAAAGCAAGGCTTAGATCTCAGAGGTATCAGATTCTTTGTAAACATAACTCAGTTTTTAACAGATTTTCATTATAAAACAGACATATGGGTGGGAAAATTGAAGAAGGCACACGAGAATTATTTATATGTTCTTTGTAATTTTAGTGATCTGACAGCACCACTCTTGAAAAAGAAATTGAGGAAAGTGTCAAATAATAGTTCTGCTAGAAATGGACTCAGAAAATTTTGACCTGTAGCATCACAATATTTGCTGAAAAGACCAGAGGATTAAGTGATGTTCATGAATTTAGGGTGTAAAAACTGATTAGGCCCATCTGTGTGTTTCTTCTTGACCTTATGTTTAGATCCCATGGCTTTTGTGCAATATTTCTCATTCTTTGCAGCCATCGACTGTGAACTAACAGAGTGGTCCCAGTGGTCCGAATGCAATACCTCGTGTGGAAAGGGCCATATGATCAGGACAAGAATGATTAAAATAGAACCACAGTTTGGAGGAACAGCATGCCCAGAAACTGTCCAACGTACAAAATGTCGAGTAAGAAAATGCCTGAGAGGCCCAGGTATGGAAAAAAGGCGCTGGAAAGAGGCCCGGGAGAAAAGGAGAAGTGAACAAGCAAAAAAAAATATAGATAGTGAGCAATATCCAGGTGAGTGTGAAACCATATTCCAGTACGCTCATGTCTATTTGTCTTTTCTGCATAACAGGAGTTTGTGAGCAGCTCCAATTCATGCTGCAAGAACATTTTCAGCATTTCAGACTAGGGAAAGTTTTAGCAATAAAGCATACCTACTTTCAGTGTTTGCCTGTCACCAAAAACGTGTGACCTAGGTTGAGGACACAATGGAGAAAGGCTCACATCTGTCCATGTCCCATCACTGAAAATATTTTCGCTTCTTCACTACAAAGTGTGGAATGTGAAAAAAATCTATAATTTAGACCTGGCAAAGGACTGATTGCAATTTCTGCAGACCTGGGTGATAGTCTTTGCATCCAGTTACCTTTGAACTTAGAAAGTATTTGTTCCTGGATCCAATGCTGAATTTCAAAACTGAATTGATTTCCACCTCAATAATCTCATTCAGACTCAGACTGCTCTGAGAGATCTGCTCAGACTGCTCTTTCAATAAGGGACAGTATTATAAAGCACTGATGCCTCAAATCAATAAAACATAATATCCTGTGGTATAGTTTACATTATCTGGATATGAGTTACTGCTAAGTTGTGGTTCACACTTGTCTGACATTTAACAGTTTCTTAATTTTATCTATCTTTTATAACGTAGACAGTAAATTTCTTAATACATTTTTTCAGTGTTTGACAAATGCACCTTGATTATACTTAACTGGGGTTTCTTAATTCCTACTGTAATAAACTAGGCAATATGCCAGCTTAGATGCAAAAGATGTGAGTGTGCACACGTGCATAGTGGTACACATACTAAATACTAATAAATAAATAAAAAATGCAAAAAAAAAAAAGAAAATAAATACTAAAAACTTAATCAAATTACTTATTTTTTCAGTTTGTAGGCTGAAACCATGGACTGCTTGGACAGAATGTTCTACACTCTGTGGAGGTGGAATTCAGGAACGCTACATGATGGTCAAGAAGAGGTCCAAAAGTACTCAGTTTACTAGTTGCAAAGACAAAAAGGAGCTAAGGGCATGTAATGTTCATCCTTGTTAACAAAACACAAGGCTTCCAAGTGATGCACTCTGAGCTAAATGGAAAGTCAACCTTGGTTTGGTTTTTAAAACAAAAAAAATATAAAGTGTATATTAGTTTTCATTTTTGCAGTGTGGTTTGCTTTTTAGTCTTGCTGGTGCAAGAAATATATTTTATAAATATTTCCTCACAGATTTATGCTGAGAGTAAATCTTTGGTACTCCAGCCAGCCCTTAATGCATAAAAATAGTAAGTCATTATGAGTCATTTAACTAAAATACAGACATATCTGTGGACATGGAATAGCCATATAGAAATACTACTTGTAAAGACATGGGATGCATGCATGTTAACATAACTAAGTTAAAGTGACATGTTTCATATGTGGGAGGATTTGTCTCTCGATTTGATTTTGAAAATCCAAAGCAGTGCCTACGTGATTACACAACTATGCCAAGGAGTAATTTCAGTAATGCTGGTTCAATAATATTAAAGGTGCATGCTTATCTTTTTACATTATTGGGTTAAGCTGATAGTTATAATAATTATCCTATATACTTTTCTTCACATAGATGCTATGGTCCATGCAAAATGGTCTTTGTTTCTTTAAAACTTAAAAAGGAAATAATTTGTGCAGCTCAATAGTGATGTCTGCCCACTACATAGTCACAGTCAAAACAGCACACAAAGAAAACGTGTGAATGTCATAATATATTTAGATGCTATAGTCTTATATTGGGTGTATCCACTGCCTCTCAAAATGGATACAGAACTAATAGAAATTGGTCCAAACACAAGAGAGTCGCAACAGCTGTGTCACAGAAAGACTTCCACATGAGAGACACTAGAAAATTAGATTCAGTTTCCTGAGGTTGTTAATCATAGGTAAAGAGAGAAAGAGGTTTATAATATAATAAAAATGGTAGAGAAAAGGTGAGCCAAGTTCTCATGAATCCCTTCTAACAAACAGAGGGAAGGGAGCCTCTGAAATGAAACAATGACAGCCTCTTAAAATATTAATTAGATTGACACAAGAATATATTTACAGGAGTATCATTTATGGTTTTTTACCAAGAGTAGAGGAGGAGCTAAAAATTACGAAATTTGTGAGAATTACTCATTTGTAGATACACTAGCCAGGATAAATATCTTCCCTGACCACTTGAGTGATCAACAAACTGCCTGAGATTAGAAAACAGCTCCTTGTCATTCTAATTGCTTTTGCTATTTTACACCATCTCCTGCAGAGTTTAGCTCTGATCCCTACGTGTAACCTGGTGTAAGACCGGCGAGACCTTGGGCTTCACTTGCTATTAGAATATAATACTGTCCTGTAAGTTTAACAAGTTAACATTAAAGCTGAGAGAAGGGGATGGGTTATCTTTTGGTCCAGGAAAGGCAGCATACACCTATGTCTCTACATAAGTAATAACAATGCACTGAAAAATAAAGACTGTTGATGCTGACTCTTAAACCAAGCTTGAGAGAAATGAATGGAGAAAAATTGATTTTACAGTCTCTTTAAACCAGCCTTAAGTAATTTACTCACTTCCTTAACACTTGGTCACAATCCTGAGAACCTGACACCCAGGTTTTGAGTGTCCGCATTTGATGTGAACCACAACCCACTGAGGCTGCTCAACTTTACCATCACTACCCTGGCAATCCTCTCATTACCTCCCTGTACCTGAATGGGCTGGATGGGCTGCTTGCATTACACTGTCAGGCTTTTCATCATCATTTCTCCACTGAACACTGCAAGGGCTGCTCAGGACTTCCACAGCTGTCGCATTCCACCCCCTCTGCTTTTTTTATACCTAGAATGAAGGGAGGGCCGGAGAAATAACAGAACCAGCCGCAGTGTTAAGCCTCTTCCGCTGCTGCTAAATGAAACAGATGCAAGCCCATAGTGAACCAAACCAGGAGAAGAAAGAAT
Organism: Theristicus caerulescens; assembly: GCA_020745775.1. Lineage (NCBI taxonomy): Eukaryota > Metazoa > Chordata > Aves > Pelecaniformes > Threskiornithidae > Theristicus > Theristicus caerulescens. Next base: position 10,248,617 of record CM036564.1, read on the forward strand.
ACAAGGTTTAATGCTAAACCCAAACATTTTACATTTTGTACAGCTTGGCTCGTTTAATATTATTAATTCAGATAGTTTGCATCCTTGTGCCTGTTGAAAAATTCTGCAGTTTATGTCTCTATAGCATTGTCATTACAGTGTAGCAGCAAGACTGTCCCTAAGTAATGTATTTATGACCTTACCTTGCACATTACCCTTTTATGACCAAAAAAACCAACCCCAACAAAAAAAAACAGTGGAATGATATAGATACTGGAGGAGTGACCAGCTGAGCATATTTCAGGTGAAGAAACAGATGGTTGCAGAGAAGGGCTACAGCAATTAATGCCAGGTGCTCAGCCAGGGCAGAGCTCCGTATGCAGTCAAGACCCACACACCACCTACCTTTGTGAGCCGCTCTTGCTGAGCCTGACAGAGGCTGTCCCAGCTGAGGCTAATCATTAAAAAAATAACCTTTGACTATGAAATGTGTGACAGAGTGGTTTTTGTAGGCTTGGATCTGTGAGAGCTTGGGGCAGAGGGAGCAGAAAGTTTCTCCTGAATGGGAAAAAGAAGTGCTACGAGTTTATGGGCTATATTTTATCTCATCAACCCTTACCACTTATTCAAGCTAATCTTGCAAAACCATGCCTGTTTCTACAAATAATCAATTAAAAACAATGTTAAGTTATTTTCATTTTCATGTTTGTTCCAGTTCATCAGGCTGTTTTGTCTTTTAATTACTCCCTTTGCCAAAAGCTACATAGTCCAAATACACCTTTAGGTATGTAGGAAATACTACAGATCTTTCTGACCATGCCCACAAAATTGTCCATTAAAACAATCTGGCATTGCTTTCACTGTGGTTCTTACTAATCTGATTCTCCATATAATTTATGTTCTCTTAGAAGGCTGTTCAGTGTGATTTCCAGTCATTTCTCTTAGGCTCACTGAATTTATGAATGTTGGAAAATTTTTTTCCCCACCTTGTTAATACATGCAATGACAACATAGACTGCACTGGGTCAGAAATGTGTGATCATTCCTGCTTAGGTTCAGCTTTTCACACTGTTTTTCTGTTGAAACATTTTACAAGTCACTTGTCTTTCTTCTAACTTGATACAAAAGAAATATTTAAGCTTGTTACATTTTGTAAAAAAAAAACACAAACAAAAACAAATGAAGAAAAAATAAGAGGTTGATTTTCTATTCAGAAAAAAAAAAGCTCTGCTATACAATATGTAGAAGTATTGCATTGTTACTGTAAACTTTCTAGTAGTGTGATAGCCACTGATTATCAGTCAATAAAAATGAGAACTGTTCTCTCTGTTATCTCCTGAATAATACTGCTGAACTGAAAGCACAGATATCACTCCAGTTTTGTAGACCTCAACTATCAGATTTTAGCACTGTGTGTATGGATTTTTTTCTAACATACAAACTGTAGAAGCTTTACACGTAATAAAAAAATAAAAGTTAGGGGCTTAACAAATGTACAGTAGGACTCTGTGTGTGCAGCATACAATATAAACAAAATTTTGTTTGATTGCATTTTTAGATTTCCTTCGTTGTTTTTGTTTGCTGTGGAATTATGAAAAAGCTACCATGAATATTTCTTACCAAAGTCTTGTGTAGATGTTTTGTAGCTGTCTGGCTAACACATTATTATTATTATTTTGGAATAAAGACATCTTTACTATGAAATTTACACTGGTATGAGATTCTGTTCAATTAATATGATTACGTACACCAGAAAACCCCACATGCTTATCAATATGAGGAGTCAAGTCACACTCTTATTTACATTTTACTCCTGTTCAAGCTAACAGAATATCTGGAGTGAGCTGGATTTTACTAGAGCCAGTCATTCTTTCCACTTGGAAGTTATTTCCATCAAGGTTTTTGTCAAACAGTTTGTTGTTCTTTAGAAATCACAGGTAACTTAGGGTCATTATTCAAATTACCCAGTATTACTCTCCTGCTGGTTTTGTTGCTGTTGGTGGTGGTTTTTAATAAAAGAGAAACTGTTTAAAAGAACACATTTTAAAGCCTGCTGATACATGAATGGATAAATTGTTAAAATGAGCTTTCAAAAAAAAGTCTGAGATTTTGTGAAACTTTCAACTGGTATTTTTGTGCTACTAGAAGACTATTTAGGTACGCCGTGAGTGTGAGTACGTCACTGATAATTACACAGAAAAGTACAGCGGTTGGGGGAGCCACTCAGCAAAGCTCCTGCTGTAGAAATGCGACTGTAAGTAACACCTTGCAGCCAGCTAGAAGTGACCAGCATGTTCGTGAAAAAGAACCCTGTTCTAAAACTAAAGTGTAACCAGGCTGACATGGACCTAGATGTAGTTGCCTGGAGGTGACAAGCTAGGAGTTGCTTACCAATAATTAATGGCAGAGTCTGGTCCAATAAAACTCCTTGGGCATTTAGAAAAATGCTCGGTATTTCCAAGCAGCTGTTTTGAGGCAGGTTTGTCAGCCTGTACAACAGCAGCATGAGGCACCCCAACAGTGCCGCTCACCTGCAGTGAGCTGCCTACTGACTGAGCAGCTCTGCTTCAGAGGTGCTGGACTACTTGGAAAGGGGCAATGCCTACTGCCAAGCCCCTCCCTGCAGATACTCTGCCATCGCAGCATTCAATTCTTGTAGCCACTTTTGGAAGCACAAAGACAGATTAACTAACTCACCTTTCTGTAATCCCTGCTTTAGTTTGTTGGTGAATAGTGGAGTTACAGCAAAAATTGCTAATCCTTTTGTCTTCAAATAAGACCAACAGCACCGAGCCTGCCTGGCTTGAGCATAGCCACTGCAAGGCCAATAACAGCGGTCTGGCTTAGCAGGACAAGCCAGCTGGGCACCTTCACGTCATGTATACCCAAAGGACAGAGACAGACTTTTCTGAAGGACGATTTACCAAGTGAACCAACTAACTCCTTCTCCACTGACAAAGTGAAGCTAAGTGAATTTATGGAGCAATTTAATGTTCTGGCATACCGACTGGAGAGACATCTGGAGCAGCAATCATGATCTTATGGCCCATAAAGCTGTATCAGAACAGCTTTTCCTTGGAAGGGGTCACAGAGCATATAAGTCAGCACAGTGAACATATGGCCTCTTTAAATGCTAGCCATCCAAGGGACTGCTCAGGACCTACTTGGCAGTATGCCTGCCCTAACTTAGGATGCTCTTCTTTGTATGGCCAACACACCTAAACCATAACCAGCATGGCAGAAAGATGATGGGTAGAGGAGGTCCTCAACTGTGATTTGTAATATGAGGAAATCAATTAACTCTCCTTCTAGAGGTATCTGCCATTCTCAATGCCACATATACTGAGTTTCTGCAGTAGGAAAAAATAGCAAACCCCTGAAATTATGCACAGCTCTTAGCTAAAATCTGAAGCCTATCATTGCAGATTATTTGACAACTATCATTTCCATTTCTGATATAGCTATTAATGGCACAGCTTATTGTCACGTGGCTATGCTCTTAACTGCAAAGCAAACTATAGTGTGTATGTGTTTGTGTGTGCACACATGTGTGTAAATATATATAGAGAGAGCGTATACAGTACATACATACACAATTTTTTTCATTTTTTTTTTTCCCACTTAGGAAGCAGCATACTAACTACTGGGGGAAAAAACCTTTACCAGTAAATTGAGATGTGCTTCAAAAAAAATCTCTTGCTACCAAGGTTCAGGCACTTACTTAGTGTTCTTTGCTCCACATGCAAACCCATTTAAGATCTTTATTGCAATGCTTTCAACTTTGGACTCCATCACTTCATGCAGTGTTGTGCAAAACAAAGCAATTACAGGCCACCTGAATGATGTTGAGTTCTGTCTCCTCTGGCTTCCAAAAGACAGAACAGTTTGTGCCATAACTGATGGGCACATTAACTGCTCAGTAGGCAAGGACATTTTTCACATGCAGTCTAGATAGCTTAATGCATCTAAAATGCTAACGCTTGGAGCTCTGCATTCTTCTCATCATCTTTATAAAAGTCCTAGGGAACATCACTCTGTCACCAGCAATAAACTTGCAAACACTGAGACAGAAAAGTCCTCCCTTTCTGCTTACTTACCACATTTGCACAAGTAGAGAAAATGAAGTGTCTCGTAACTCCCAAATTGCTTCCTTTTCATTAGCAAATAGCAGGGTATTCGGAAATAGGTCTTTTAAAATATACATTTGATATAAATTTCAAAGAAAGATCAAAGGTCGTTTCCAAACACAATAAGCATTTCTCACCACCCCTCCTACTGCACCATTTGAACCAGTGGCAGCACTGCAGGCACAGGCCTAAGCGCAGCTCAGACAGACATCTCTTAGGGACTCTACCAGGAGTGTATGGCAGCATTTGGAAAAGTGTCTACTGCCTTTGAAAGGCCAAAAACCCCTGCATGTCCCCTCCATTGTGCCAACTACTGCGTCAGTGCACTTCGTGGGCTCAGCCTTAAGGCCATCCCAATCACCACAGTCATGACAGTGCCAACTCAACAGCCTTTCTGTGAAGCTTGGACATGCCACGAGACAATGCTCTACAGAGAAAGGCCAAGGGCATGGTACAACACTTGCTTTTTAGGGCGTATCAGAAGTTCTCATTTTAGGCACAACAGGCTAGACTGTGAATCCCCAGACATGGCAAGCAATCACACTCTTGGTGCCCACCTGTTCACGCTGGAAGTAACCAAGGGCCTTAAACACTCACCCACCCAAGGCCCAAATGCAGAAAGGAGTCCAAAGCAGTATGGTGTACTCCAAACTAACTTTACCTAAACTAGCTTTTACATGAAAAAAAAAAAAAAAAGAGTGAGCGCACATGCATATAAAGAAAATGAGAGCAAATAGGACACATGACTAAATCACAGAATCTTTTCAAGCAATGCTCTCTCTTCCACCTAAAGACCTGGATGATGCTGCAAAAAAGTTAAGCCCTGCCTGTGCCTCTAGTGGGTGGGGCTAGCACAGAGAAGGTGGTATGATTGAGTCTATACAGAAAGCACTGGTACCTCAACCACAGTTCCTCTGCCAATATTGCCTGTACAACTAGACTGGACAGGACTAGCACTAGGGTTAGCAGAATAAAAAAGTCCCAGAGCTGACTTTCTTGCGGGATCATCCAGCTTTGGGGAGGCGGTGAGCATCACCTGGGGAGAGCCAGTGGCTCATCCCTGCATCTGAACAGCTTAGGGCTCAGGCCAGCAGAACGAGGGGTCCCAAAAGCATCACCCAGCTCTGGGGGAGGGACAGTGAGGACAACATATAAGAGCAGCCAGTGGTGCATCCACAAAGCCTCCTTAAGTAGCCCCCCCAGGTAGGACTAATGAGGCTAGGGTTAGGTTTTATACTTTTGTTGCATTGATATAAGCACTGAGCCAAAGGAGTTGGGCCAACAGCTGAAAAAAAATTTAGATAACAGATCCCACACTTTACCATAAACCTTGAGGTATTACATATTATTTGCTCACAATACTTTATCAACATAAGTCAGAAGTTAAAAACAACACAAAAGAAGGTTTTTACTTACAGAAGCCTTAAGCCTACTTGAGCAGTGAAGGAACAAAATCAGTGTCTAGAAAAGAAAAGAAGGGCTCTAGATTACAATTTTAAAATGTGAAAGTGGTCTACATCTTGAGTTCAAAACACATAAAATGTTATGAATGGGAGAACACAATTTTTATACCACTTACATAAAAAAATACATGGTGAACAAGATGTGCAAGTACAGGAACGGTACGAACACGTAAGTGCAAACAAGCAGCTATACTATTTATAAAGGTATAAAACATTTGTGCTCTATCTCAGAAATCTCCATTAAAGACAAGTATTTGTCATACCGTCCACTTGCAAACATGCAGTTCTGTTTACTTTTCTATGACGTTTCAACTTCTAGTTTATATCTACCTAGTTTATATCTAAATCTAGTCTATTTCTACCTCAAATATCGGGAATGAGCATAAATATCTGTAAATGGATCATTCCGGAAGGACACAGCAGTGTACAGAAAGGAATACTGATATCAATATATGCACATACACAGGCTTGAAATGTCTTTACTGGAACCCTTCGCACTAGAGAAATAAAATCACAGCCCACTAGATGGCACTGGAAGCCAACACAGAGAGCTGCGTATTTAAAAAAAAAAACCCAACCAATAAAACCCCAACAAAGCAATAGAGTCTATATGCACAGTATCACTGATTGCAAGGATCTGCACAGGGTGTAAGTCAGCATTTTTCTCTCTGTACTTGCCAGCTCACAACTGCTGACACCGAGAGCCTTACCACAGCTTAGCTGCCTACAGACATGCCACGCACCTCACAGGGAGACATGAATCTTGTCCCGACCTTCTGTAATTAGCTGTAAAAATGCTACTGGACACAAATCAGATGGGAAATGGGTGAGGAGGAGGTAGTGAAATGAGCTAACAATGTCTTTTCCGCCCATGAAGCCACAGATGTCTGTGGACTGCTCTTCCAGCGAGGCAGCCATACCTTCCCCTAGAGAAAAAGCGTTTTTATGAATCTTCAGAAGTAGCTATATTTCAGAAATCCTACAGACCAGAAATAAACCACTCGGCTAGGAGGCAGGAGGCCTGGGGCTTCCAACGCTCCTGCAAGGGAGGGCAAAGGAGAAGAGGTTTAAAGGCAGCCCACCCCGAGTGCTCATGCTGGGGCACAGGGGCTGGCGACCGAGCTGAGCCTGGGGCTGTGGCCGGGCTTCCCGAGCCACCCAGGGCTGGCCCAGAGGAAAACGCATTGGCTGAAGCCAGGGTTAGAACCACGCATGGCGTTTTGAGGCTGGAGTGACTCAAAAGTCATTTTGGTGCCTAGTTTCTTCTTGGATAAGGTGTTCTGTACTCAAGGCAGTAAAGCACCTGTTATAGTTGTAGTGGCATTATTTTATTCACCACTATGCTGTAAAGGTTAGCACTTTTCACGTGAAAATGGTTTAGAACTGTTAAGAAATCTGAATGACTTATTACAGCCTTTGCACAGAAAAGCAGCCCCAGCCTTCACCTGGTTGATTTGAGCGCAATGGGCAACTGCAGCACACAGTACTCCTACCTACCTAAAATCTCTTCTGTGCTCATATAAGTGTAGCTTACAGGACTGGAAAGCTTTTCTCTTCTCGAAAAGCATTTAGAAAGCATTATCTTTACAAAAAGCCATCCAAAAAGAATTACTGTGTCACGTGCAATGATCTACACACCATTAACAAATGGCAAAGTACTCTGTAACATAAATCACACACAAAAAAGAAAATCTTGTATTTCATACAGGTTTTAAGTCATGTCCAAAGTCACGTACAGCTTCATGCTGCCAGGCAGTATCCCTCTCTATCCTCCTGTAAGCACAGCCTGCATCAGTAAAGCTATTTACTGTGTTATCTAAGAGATCGATGACAGAAAAACACCTTTAAGGTTTTAGGTTTGATGGGTTTTAAGAGCAAGGAGGCCTAGGTTCAAAATACTTTATGTCTTTCTTGGGGGGAAAAAAAAAATGAAAACATTAGCTTATGCCACTGACTGAGTAGAATATAAAAAGTTTTTTGACTCAGAATCAGGAAAGCGAAAACAAACCTGAAAAATTAATCTTTTGGGGGTTAAACAGAACTTTAAAAACTTCATATGCAAGTGGCAATTTAGGAACATTTTCACTGCAGTTGAAGTTAAATATTTTAAATGTATTGTTTAATTTAACGAGATAACTATTTCAAAACAGCTTTTTCTCCTTTTTCACATTAAAGTACATTCTAAAATTAAAGGTCTTACAAGTCAAGAAAACAGTGGCCTTGACTATTTTGATGTAATTTGGAAAAAGATGACACGTTTTAGTGCAAGTCACCTAACAAAGCAGAACATTTCAAATTCTTTATCAAAAAAGATAAATTATGAAATATTTTTTCTATTTTTGCCAATTATTTTTTTAAAAATCAAAATTTCGATTATAAATAAGAGAAACAGGAACACATATTATTCCAAGTAACAATTACCAAACTAATTCTCATTTACAGTAGGAGCTGCTCTAATTAAGGCACAAATTTTACACTGGCATTAGAATACACAATACACAAAGAATATTCCTAACATATTTTTATGAACTATAAAAAAGCTTATTTACTCATTTTAGACTTTAAAATGTAAAATATAACTGCCAGCCAACTTAATATTCCTTTAAAATATTGGATTTCTCACTGAAGTTTCTCTTCTCAGTTTATACTCAGACCATTAGGTGAAAATTTATGGTATGCACTGGCTTACAGAGCATCCTGCCTGCAATGTTGCAAGAAGGGAACAGTCGTTGAAGGAGTAATTCATGAGCAGAGCTGTGCTTCCACACAGGCTTCTCTGACCAGAGGGCTAACAGGACACGTGGGGAATAGGTTTACCCTTTTTTGTATTGCTTGAAGCTGAAGTGCAGCATTTATTCTAAGGTAGTATGAGAAAACATGTCTGAAGCTTGGTATGCCTATCTTCTATATGTCCATTTAATACATTTATATACATTCACAATTAGTAGTTTGCCTTCCTGAAATAGTTTGCTCCCTGATGCATTTTTTTAGAGCTTTTAATTTCTGTGGTGACCAAAACCAGACTAGCTTCTCTAACTAGGGACAGCTTGGTTATTTCTGTCCTGCTGCAGTGATCTTTTTGTTTTCTATTTATAATTAAAAATAAAAATTACAGAAAAAGAAAACAGAGCTGATCATACAGAACACACCTCTAATTGAAACAGACTGTGTTTATTTTTGTGTTTCATTAATTTCAGGAAAATTAATTTCAATTAATTCCTTGAGTTCCATTAATTAATTGGTTGAAGCTGTTTCTAAAAGAAAGAAATGTGCAGAAAGAAAACAGGTAACCTCTGCATCCGGACCAGGCTGGAGTCCCTGTCCGAGACTCCTCCACCGCGTCTGCAGGCGGCAGCATGGGAGCAGTTATCAAACACGGTGGCTTTGCTCTTCCCAGGCCACCCAAGCTCCAGCGAGCCGCTCAGGCACAGAGCTGGGCGAGGGAGCAGGGTGATGAACAGGAGCAAGCAGAGCTTCCCGTAAATCAGCGGAGTACTTTTGACTTTACGAGAGCTACAAAGCTAGACATGCTGCGAAATGCTATCAGGCTCACCTGCACAAATCCAGACCCACCAAGCACGAACAGACAACGGCGAGCGGGTCGGACGGTGCCGGTAAAAGATGACGGGCTGCTGCAACCCGATGGGGCTCTAGGAAGTCAGGTCAGTTCTTCAGGCACCAACAGAACATAGGTCCGACTCAAAAGGGACTCTGTGCGCTCTCTAAAAAAACCCACCATCTTTTGAAAGTAAGATTTCTCTTTTTCTTAAGACAGTACTTTGAAGCAAAAGCACTTTGGCATAGATCCAAAAAAGAACTTTAACTGTTAAAATCACCAGCATTGCAATACTTAAGCTTTAGGTACATGGCCCACAGAACATACCTGCAACCACAATTTAGGCATCTGAAATCTCTCGCTGAATGTTTTGGAAGTCAGGCCCTTCAGAATTGATCCCACAAAAACCAGCAGGGAACTGAGTGTTCCAAACCCAATTTTCAAACTGCTCGTTTAGGTCTATTGTATTCCCTGAGCTACTCCTGCTGGCATGAAGTGATTATGTTAAAGTAACTGAATACTGGGTGATATGACTACAGAAAAGCTAGAACAAAGCAAAATCTCGGCAGAGCAAACTTTGCTTGTGAAACAACAAAACCTGTTCCCTCTTCCCTCCCCTCAAATCCCAAAAGACTGGAATATTACAAAAGCAAGAACTAGGTTGCTATGACTACTGTAAATTAACATCAACATCTTCTCCTTAACACTTTCCTTAAAAATCTAGTTTTTAATCATATAATATATTTTGAGTCTTAATCTAAAATTTTCCATATCATGTTTCTGATTTAACGTATTCTAAAATTGTTCGGCTATTTCAATAATTCATTTAAAAGAACATGTACTGCTTTGCCCACGGTTAATTTTTACAACTCACCATGCATTGTAGCAGGGACTTATGATTTGGCAGGAAGGATGTCCTCTTATTGTTAGTGAGAGGAAGACACTCATCTTTCTGTCTTCACAAAGAACCACATACAGATAAATTAGACAGCTTTATAACGAACCTCAGTCTACACCAACAGGGTCTAAGTGCCCTGATGAACCTCACTTGGGGCCCCCAGGTGTACTCACCCCCACAAGTACCTGAGGGTTTGAGGGCCAGGGAGTTGCGTGCAAGCTCAGCCCTTGCCTTGGGTCCTTGCTTGAGCTTGGCTGTGGCTACAGCTGCTCTTGCACCATGTTGGCCTTGGAGCTGCCTTGTGGCAACAGGCTTGTCTGGTCATCTAGAGTCGTGGCTGGCCCTTGCTACTGTCACCGGACCCACTCTGCCTTTCTTGTTTGGGCAGCTCTGTTGTAACTCAGAAAACACGCCCTGAGCACACGACAACTACAAAAGAAGCACAACTGTGAAAGGATGCACAACTGCAGGTGGGCTTGTTGCGATACACAGCAGACAGGTCAGCAGAGAAATGCAGTGCCACCGCACGGCTATTGCCTGCATGGTGCGTCCCATAGAGTCACTTACTTCAAACTACAGCACTTTGATGCCCAGCTCTCCCCACGCATTCTAGGAGGACAGACAAGAGACAAAAGTTGGGCTGCAGAGCCAAAACTACTTTGTGGGACCAGCTCTCTATGCCTCCATGCTTCATTTGTAAAGAAGAATTGGTAACAATTTCTTCTCCAACTTTTTTGCCTATTTAGACTGGGGAGTGTGATGGATGATCTCAACCCCTTGAACAGACTAGCAGTGGCTTGGTGCAGGGTCCGAAAGAGATAAAGGCCTGAGCTGTAGCTGGGCTGTGAATTCCTCTAGTTTCAATCTGTTTTCTGAAAACCTACAAAGGAACAGAGCAACTCCTTTATCAAGGAACAAAGAAAGTTGTGGGTACAAGGAGTCTTGTGCATACCCTTTCTGTCTCTCGTAATTTGACTACAAGCCAACCACTTTATCCTATAAATATGACAGCCAAAGTGAACATTTTTTTTTTTAAGCTCTCCCTTCTAGGCAGTGTGGCTGCATGGCAGTGATCTCCCTGCCCCAGGACTTGTCTCAAGGTTGCTCCTCGAGGCAGAGAGACCTTTTACCACGGATGGATCTTTGGTAAGTGACCACTATCGTGCATAACCTTTTGTCTTGGTAACTTTGATTGCATGCTGAATTGATGCTAATAAAACATTATGCAAGCTTTGCATATATAATCCTTTAGATATAAACCATTGACCAAGTCTGAGACTAGTACTGGATCCAGCTGCACCTAGACTCCTCTTTTAGGAAGGCGTTTAGAAAGCAAGGGGATTCTTTCTGAACCTCATGACTCAATAGGAGGGTTCTCCTTACTCTCTTCAGTCTCCCTGTAAATCATTCAGACTCGAGCGTAAGTCAATTTCCCTTTGTGTGATTCTTCCATACAGTAATTAATAGAGCGAACCTTGCCATCGAATTTTGTTGTTGCACTTTTACAACATCATATTAAAACCACTTTTGCTAATACCTCTGTTGATGATTCCTTAAGCATTGTAAACCACCCCCCTCATTTGCACCAGGCAGTGGGTTAGATCAGACATTGTTTTAGCATGTTGTTTAGTTGTCGTGGTTTAACCCCAGCCAGCAGCTAAGCACCACGCAGCTGCTCGCTCACCCCCCAGCGGTGGGATGGGGGAGAGGATCGGAAGGGCAAAAGGGGAAAAACTCGTGGGTTGAGATAAAAACAGTTTAATAACTAATGTAAAATCAAAATAGAACAGTAGTAATACAAAGCAAGCGGTACACTGTACAATTGCTCACCACCCGCCAACCGATGCCCAGCACGTCCCCCAAGCAGCGATCGAACCCCTCCCCGGCCAACTCCCCTGCTTATATACTGAGCATGACGTCACGTGGTATGGAATAGCCCCCGCCCAGTCTGAGTCAGCTGCCCCGGCTGTGCCCCCTCCCAGCCTCCCGTGCCCCTGGCAGAGCATGGGAAGCTGAAAGGTCCTTGACCAGTGTGAGCACCACTTAGCAAGTACTTAGCACTACTTAACAAGAACCAAAACATCAGTGTATCATCGACATTGTTCTCAACCTAAACCCAAAACACAGCCCCATACCGGCTACCAGGAAGAAAACCAACTCCATCCCAGCCGAAACCAGGACATTAGTGTAATGGGTCTTTACACCTTTCTCGTTCACTATTTATTTCTTCAGTATAGTAATAATAATAATGTCTGAAAACCTGATCTCTGCAAAAACAATTCTTCCCTGTAGAAAAGAAGACCGAGAAAGTGAATCGATCATACTTTCTTCCCAAAATAGGGTTAAGGTTGTGCATGTTTTGAATCCTATTAGTAAATTGCATTACACAAGCCAACATCTCTATTTGCTACAGTGAAATTGCAAATTAACCCCCTTTAAAAGTAGGTCAGCTCACATCACCTAAAAGATCAGTACTGTGTGATCAATCTTAATATCGTTATCAAGTAATCTGTAGAAAACTGTTTGGCAGACAATGCACTTTGACTCCATGCCCAGGGCTTCTGCTTTGTGATTAATGATTGTGCTATTCCCCATTTGTCCCCTGATAAGTTACACCTGTCCACCACTTAAGCAGACTTCATCTGAAATTCATGGAAACATTAAAAATCACCAAAAGGGAAAGAAGAACAAAAGAGGAAAAATGTTCTCAGTATTTAAGGGAAAAGCTGCTGGAAGTTCACATTTCAGACTCACTCTTCGACAATCATATTCTTTCAGAGTGCTTCTGATTTAATGCTTTCCAGATATATATACAATACTTTTTACATGTACGACTCTGAACACATCCTTACCATTAAAGGAGATTTTTCCCATTATATTATTATCCAACCCACCAAAAGAACAGAATCTATTGTCTACAGGTCAGACTAAATTTGGCTGCAGTCCTCCAAGTACCAGCTGGTAAACCTGTGTAATGTATGGATAGTGGATATTTATGTGATGCCATTTACTGAAACCATGTAATTTTGTCCCATATTATTTTCTCAGAAGGTTACTGACTGAATTATTGTTGACTGATTTACTGCCGTATGTGAACCATCTCTTTTGGCTGCTGCCAGTGCTGCAGTTCCTCTAGACAAAGGAGGCCAGCAGAAGGCTCTTAGCTGCTCGAGATCTACATCTGCCCTTCAACTGGGATTTATACATGGCATAGACTTCATTTTGGATTAAATGCAACTATGAATATCGTTAATGATTAACATGATTATAAGATAGTTTCCTCAGGTTTTTGTTTCATACCATGAAACATTGGGTAGCTAAAAAGGCTTAATGGCCTAAAAAAAGTGAAAAGTCCCTTCCTCCACTGCTTGTTTTTGACTAACTACTGGTCCACAACCCCAGTTGTGCTGGTGCAACTATTTGTGGGATTGAACCGTACTCAGGGTACCTCTCTGGCTTAAAATGAAAGCCAAAACTGAGAGGCTGCATGCTACTGCAGTGGGACAGAGACAAACTGCAGGCGGTACAAATAGTCTTAAACGGAAATTGTCGCAGGACACTTTGTTATGTCTTCAACAGACACATGGTAGAGAGCACCCAACATGCAGAATAAGAGTTACATAAATGCCAAATATAACTTACATATTAACAAACACCCATAGCTGTCTGCTTCATTTACTCCAGCATCTGTAATAACAATAGCATTTGAACAATGCAAGGACAGGAGCAGCATTTTGATCTCATATTTCAGTTCTGAGGCATTATAATATTATGCACAGCTACATTTTGCTTTGTTTGTTTTTCCTGACAGAGAATATTTCCTGTTAATTTTTTTCAAACAGCTTACTGGCAGAAGATGGTGCCACGTATTGGCATTTTACAACTGCAGCTAGCTCAGCCATGCAGTGAGCAGAAGAGCCTACACCTACCCCGCCCTCCAAAACACTCTTTTAAAATAAAGAACTCGACTGTTCAGAACTGGAAAAATATTTCCTCCAAAATCTTACCAAGGTAATTTTTGTGTTTTCTCAGGCCAAACTTGAGAATATGCTCAGAACCTAGGTTCAGTACATTTCCTGCATGAGGCTATGGAAGACAAACCACCCAGTGATTTCAACAAGATTTCAGTGTATCAAAGAGGAAATAAATTTGAACTGCATTTCTTGGAGCTTCTTTGCTCTTTTAGGAACTCCTCAGTACCCTCTTGCATTCTTTGATTTAATATTTAAAGAAATATTAATCGATCTCTCTGGGAGCCTTATAAAACTAAGTGCATCTATAGCTGCAATAAAGCCAGTAGAAATTGTATAAAAACATAACATTCACATGGCTGATACTTAACTCTTCAACAAATTCATAATTCTTTTTATCTCCTAGTTACACATCTCCTGCAGCCAAGAGATGACTAAAATGATTTAACTGAATTTCACAACTTTGCAGATAATAACTGAGAACAGCAGGCAAAATTGCAGCAAAAAAACCCAAACATCTTTCCTCCCCTCCTCAACAGGACTCTATTTCAGCGGCTTGCTTCACAAAACAACCAACCTTCCCAGTACAAAAAGCAGTATGAATCTTGTGATTTTATATTAAGGTATGTGAGGGTTGTTTGTGTTTTTAAATCCACATCATAAATCACAAATGTTTTTTTATGAAACACAAGTGCCCCGTGTAAATGTCTCCTTGCAGCCTTGAATGGACCTTGCCTTGTATGTGCTAGAAAAGGGGGTATCTAAATGTACAGATACCCTCCTCTGCCAGAGGGCTGAATCTGCAAGCTTTATTCACAAGCATTTGACAGTATAACATACAGAAATACAGTCCCCATTCCCTTCCCCTGACATTAAGAGGTTCTTCTCATCAGAACTGATGAAGTTCCCTTGTAGAAGGGTGGGAAAGACATTGCCCATTGTACTAGCATAAGCAAAGAGGCAGCACATCCAAAAAGGGAAAAAACACAGCCGAGGAGCCTCAGCTTCTCGTCCTGCTCTCCGTAGGACTGAGGAAAAGGGCTGGGACTACATAAGGCCAGATGGAGGAAGAAGCTTCCATGTAGCAGCTTAGCAAATGCTCTGTCACCCAAGAGCGAGACTTCCTCATCTCAGCCCTCTCTATGTGCCTTCCAGCCATGTGCTGAGCCCAGGATTTGAACCATCTGTGCTAGTTCTCCACAGTAATAATCTAATGTTTTAGTTGGCCATAAAGTTGGAAAGAAACAATAAAAGAGATAAAATGTAACAAAAGCCAAAGAAATGACAAAACAAATTAAACGGCTGGAGAAAATAGAGCAAATTCATAATAAATATAATCATTAACATCCTCCATGTGCCAGTAATTTGACAGGCAAGACCAAGAATGATTCAGATATTTTCAAAAGTTTTTAAAACCCGAGCTGTTATTCACAAATCTGACTTGATTTTATTTTTCTAGAGATCCTTCATTTTGTTGTGTTGGGTACACACTTCATACAATGATTGTTTTACTTTACATACAAACAGAAAAACAAAAGTGCCAAGCCTTGCTGATCTCACAGAGACCTAACAGTTTTAAAGGCAACAATATGATTTACTATAAACTGCTTCTATACCATGAGTATTTTTAGTGGCTACAAAAAAGAAATGGGAGCGGGACAGGGGGTGGAATTAGGTCCCATTCAAGGGAGCTATGTTAATATGCATTTGGAAACCCCTTCAAACAACAGTGGCTAGAGGACATCAAAGCCAGTAATATTCCATGCAAATACAAGAGGGGTTAGTCTATTCCTCTTTCTATCTCAAGGGGTCACTATTATTTTTGTATGTATTATTAATGCTACTTGTCTTTGCTAGACTCATTATTTTATGTAACAGCTGCAAACCTGAGAGTCTTATGATGCTTAGCACTAGCTCTATGTTTCTACAGTAGGCAGGTTCGCAGGAAAACCTTCAGATTGATAAGCATACTTTTATTAATAAGTATTTGTTGAATCAGGACTTTTGCTTTTTTCTGTACAAGATACAGATGCAGCTGCATCTATATAGTATTTTACCATTATAATATCAGTGCCCTCAGGAATGATGAATACCTTGAAATGCTAAGCTTAGATGGCTTTCCACCTCCAAAGTGTCTCCTTTTAGGATGTGTTGAACAATGCCTTTTGTATGCATTTAACTTCATCTCCCATGTAGGCCACCCACTTTAAGAAGTCACAGTCATGCAAACCACAAAGAGCAGACATATCTTTCTGTAGCTAGCACTGGTAGAAACTGCTTTTGTTGACTTCAGTCGCCTGTTTTTCTGAATTGGATTCATGTGCTTCTGCTACTATTCATACAACCAGGTCATGCCAAAAATCCCAGCCTATTGCTGTTTGCTCCCTTCCACCTGTTTGCCCCTGGATACAGAATTTTCCAGAATTAAACCTCATCCTAGAAGGGTTGGCAATAAAGTTTAAGAGGTTTGCAATTAAGTCTTTAAACTGATATTCAGATTCTAATCCAGTTAATTGAATAAACAGCTGGTAGTAAGAAGAGTTTTCATAATACACCCTTTAATTGGTAGATACTGGGTTTTTTGGGGGGGGAAAGGGGTTATTTCTTTGGATTTTTTTTTTTTTTTTCAGAGAGAAGGTAGGCCAGGAGAGCATACTGCTGCTCTTTTATATTTTTTTTCCCCCACAGGACATTTTATTGTCAATGTTGCACACTTGATTTTTTTTGTTTGATAGTTTAAAGGCTCCTTACCTTTAACATCCCAATGAGTTAAAAGAAAGTTTTGGCCTCAGTTTACTCATAGCATAACTCCACTGACTCCAGTGAAAAAAACAGCAAGGATCAATATGTTCCACAGCATTATTTTAAAAAAAAAATTAAAATATCACAATTTTTTTCATGAATTGTAAATCCAAACTATTGCTCACACAAAAAAACATGTAACCAAATTATAAAAGGAAGAATCATGTAAAGCCACATGAATCCTGATACAGGCTCTAATTCCTAGGTGGATCGAGTACAGCTTCTTTTGCCTGCAATTTCAGAAATCCTATTTTCATTTGGATCACTCTGAGGCAAGAGAAATACTTTTTTCTTCTTCTCCGGTTAAACTGTTTATCCTTGCGTCACTTTCCAAAGCCATAAAGTGCAGGGCAAAAGCTGCATCTTCTTCATTAAAAATAAACAGGAAATCTCTGCAACAATATTCTGCTTTTTCCTCAGAATAAAACCAGAAAAGGGTCGCTACTTCATGTTAGCTGATACTAAGAATATATAACTGATGCACCCCATCCATTTCTGTCTTTTGCCAGCTCTGTTCAGTCTATATTTTGGCCCTGCATATATTACAATCATGTTAAACTGTGAGCAAACATAAATAATTTAATGGTAAAATACTACAAAATCAATCATTCCAAAGAAAATGTGAGGTGGAAAGAAGAAACTCATCCATCATAGGAAGCACTGGAGAGGTGAAAGTCTGTGGAAGGAGGTGGTGGAGATGTTCTGCTTTTAGGTGATGGAACTACAACAAAAAGGCAGCGTGTCAGGCATGCCGCCTGCTCCCCGGGTCTGACCTGCCACGTCAAACATCAGCCTACACCTCTGTTAGGCAAAATTTTTAAGCTGTCCTAGAGTGATGTCATGCAATAATCAAACCATGGTAAATATGATGTTTGTTGTCATCAATGAGACAAAATTGTTTTATATGCAAGACGAGCTTTTACCCTACCCAGTGATGTGATCAGAGGGGAAAGGGCTTTAAACGAGGAGAGAATCGCCTTGTACTCTTCAAATGCAACACAGGTTTAAGTGCAAAGCTTCAGTGCCTTAGAAACAGAACCACAACTTATGCTTCTCTAGAAAAAGAGTTGGCAGAAGGGAGAATTGTTTTCACAGAACAGTATCAGCATGGAGACAGTATAATCCTAAAAAAGGTAGTGGGGAAGCACTGAGGAAAAAGCTCATAGTTCTTTCCAGTAAAAGTGCATGATCAGGTGTGGCAGGGAAGATAGTCTTCTGATATCTTAAATTCTAGATAAAATCTGGTTCTATAGATATGACTCCTGGCATATTCAGGTAGAAGTGGGTCCATCTACTTTGCTTTCCATTGCCCACAGCAAAATTGTCTACTATTGCAAAGAAGTTAGATGCTGCAAAGGCAGGGGAAGAGAAGGGAAGGATTATGCTAAAAGGAATATACAAACCTATAAAGATTTTATTTTCATATTGATATAAGAGCATATCAAAACATCGGAAAATAACAGAAACTTAATCACAGCTTCTTTATATACATTCTGGTGCTGTTTCTCCTATTAGGGTGGTCCTGATGTATTCCTCATCCTGCTCCACAGATAATTTTAATCTATCAACGCATTAATAGAGTTCAGACTGTCAGAGGCATAGCATCTATATACAGCCTCTGCCAAAGTACGTATCTTCACGTACGCTCCCATATGTTTTGTTCAGTCTGTTATTAAATTAATCAAACATGGCAGCTCCTACTAATGGCTTGCTTTAGTAACCTGCATCCATCACCACGCAGACAGGGTTTGTGTATACTGCCACAGTTACATGTGCTGAGCTCAGCTGTGGGCATGTTCATACTACCCTTCTATACAGCTCATGTTTACTCTCTGTTGCCATTAGTCAACATCTCATATTTATCACCAATGGGAGATGCAGGCAGTGCTAGACTGATGCACCGACTTGCCAGATTTGGTGCAAAAATAATAGCAGAAATTTCACATTTGCTAAATCCAAAAAGTGGATTTTGTAGCTTTCAAAATGCTCCCAAGTACTCTGTCATGTTTTCCCAGCTGTGCAAAGAAAGTCATATTTTCTCTCTAACACTGAAATGGCTCTTGCAGTGCTACAGAAAAACATGCTCGTAAGATTATTTTCATATTCTCAAGCGCACAGTAATTCTCACATTCTACACATTACCCCTGATTCCAGTGCAATTTGATTTTGGTAGGTGATTCATATAACAGTGCCTTCAGCTTAACCCTTTTGAGTGCATCTGTCATTCTGGTCAGGATCATAAGTAACAGTGCCCTCTCAAAAACTAAATAACATACTTGACTGAAATATTCATCTGTTATGTACATATTTTCCGCTCAAATAGCTTCACCTAATAACTCGTGAAAGCCTTTAGTACATGAAAATGAGATTAAGCATGATGCCTTTCGATATACTTGTCCCCTTCCATCTCAGAAGAACAGTATTAGTTAAAGACATTCATTTTATCTAAAGGGATCTCTCTAATGCTTCATCTGCTAAACAATTTCATTAAATTCTCCATCCTTAGTAGAAGTAAGGTGCAATTTCAAACAGCCAGGGATTTTAGCTGCCTTTATCACTACTGAAATGCAGTAAATCCATATTTATTCAGTCTAACACAAATCAGATGATCTATATGTTAAAAGGCCTCCCAGGATGTGACTTAGCTGCACATGAGGTTGAATTCATGAAGAACAAAATGGCCTTCTCTCACCATTGCTGTTTGTCACAGCATTTGTGAAATGCTGGGTACCAGAGAAATACTGACCAATATAACAATAATTACAGTTGCTTAAATGGAAAATAATTTCAAAACAACAGGCCCATATCAGCACCAAATCTCAAGCCCCAAAACATGCTTTGCAGTCTTTAACAGACATTGGTTTCAGAAGATTGAAAAAGAGATGAGGCAGCTTTCATCACACCAAGTAAATTAGGAAATACTTCTTCTGCCAAACTGAGAAAGCGGAGGTGGAAATCTCTCTCTGCTGTGGTATGAACATCCATAATTCTGGCATCACCTAAATTTTCAGAGGTTGATTGGCTTCGAAAACGTACGCTGTAGTGTCGTCTAACGAAGGTTCAGGACGTACTAGCTGATGGTTTTGAAGACAGACAGTGTTAAATATTGTGCCTTGTATAGAAAACATGGGAGGCAGAAATAACTCTATCTGCTCTCCAACATTTTAAAATCATGATGTGCTGTGCATTCATCAGAAGTAAAATTTTACTTGACCGTGAAGATACTGCATCCTTCAACTCATAAACCAGTAGGAAATAATCTATTCTGGAAAAAATATTTGTTGGAAATCCAACTGTCCGTTTTTCATAAAACGGGTTCAGCATATTGGCCTTATGAGTACCACAAGCAAGATTACATATAACAGAGGTATTTTTTGAATCAAGAAAGACAATTCACACTCTATGGCCCCTTGTAGGACACAATCACTCATCCAGCCCTTTTATCCAGCTTATTCTCGTGGTGCTTCATGTGCATGACCTTGGGAGGCAGACTGGGGCTGAAGAGCAAGCTCCGGCTTCCCACAAAGGAGGTTATCTGACAGGGAGACCTGATGCATGCAGAGCAGCTATTGATCAGAGGAGGGAAAAAAAGGACTATGTCCTCTAGTTATAACCCCCTGTGGGGTCTAGGGCTGTTAAAATACTCTCATATCATTGCCTCAGGGCCTTTTTTTTTTTTTTTTTACGTTTTTTTTCTTTCTGTAAATCAAACACATGATTTTTTTTCTGCTACCAGTCTGATGTACACAAAGTTTTCATGATGCCCACACAAGTGTTTTCATACTGAATATTTAAACAACAGTAACAGTATTTGCATCAGTTATTACAGCAAATCGTGCCCTCATGAGGATGCACAACACTTTTTAGGATCTAGCAAAGTTTCAGTCAAGTGAAGTTTTATAAAGAATGCAAATACCACTATCAGAGCAAGTTGTGGTGTTATTCTAACGAGCGCTCTAGCAGTAGGATTTAACCAACTTCTGTATCAGTCAGACCGCCTTCAAGGAAAGCATCCACATCTTCAGCAGCACACTGACTGAAGCAACTCTTTCCCATCCACCCACAGACAAAAAGCTCATTGATTTGAAATGCAATGTGGCTACACAACCAAGCATTAATAACCACTGGAAAGCTTTTGAAGGGGCTACAAATAAATGATATTAAACAGAGATTAGCAATGGAAGCTTCTGTACTTTTCTTGAGTAGCTGAATAGAGCTGACAAAAAGTAGGATTTTTTTTTTCCCCCCTGAAACAATAGAGTAAGGAAGTCTTTAGAAAAGCTAGTTAGCTGAAGATACAAAGTCTGAAAAATATTTATAATAACTGGGTTCAAGGAAATGAGAACAGCAAGAAAAGTGCTATTCATTTGCAATCACGCTTGGTTTTTTGAAACCCTTCATCTGGAGAGAAAAAACTACTCTTGAAAAATAGCATTCACCATGGCCCCTGGGCCGATTTGAAGATGCTGGCTGGAGGTCAGCATTACGCATGGCACCCTGACACCCAGAGCTCCAACCAAATGACACTCCCACTACAACTTAGAGGAATCAAAGTTTTTCTTTTTATGCAACGTGTGTAACATATCATCATATAATTTTCTATCTGAAACACTTCTGAAAAATTATTTGACTTAATTCTCCTGGATTTATTACCTGTCTAGGATCACTCTCTCTTTCCTTGTACACATCATCTTGTATAATGAGTTTAAGAATCAAATTCTGACCTCAATATGGGTGCATTATTATTCTGTGTGGAACAGAGACGTCTGAGAATAAAAAGGATAGGCTAATACAGTAGTTGTACAAGATCTTTCATATCCGTGCCTTTCAATCAGAAAAATAAAAGAACTTTTCTTTTTCAGATGCTCTTCAGCAGCTGATATCCTGACAAACATGTGAACAGGACATTTGTTGCCCTTAGATCCCATATTCTGTGAAGTGAACCTGTATCAGAGGTACTACACTGTAAATGCACACCTTTGACACAGGGATGAATCCACAATACACATGGTATCTCAAGTCCACCATATGTGTTCCGGATTCTACACTAGGGAATAAGGGCTGCACAAAGCTCTGCTACTCACTAGTATTTTCTCTCTTGTTTCTGAAAGTACAAAGCTTTCAGACCCACATTCATCCTACCTAGCCCCAGGCACCAAAGTTACCTACCTTAGAAGTCATAGGCTGTATGAACAGCCAACCCGGAAAGACAGGACTCTCCAGGGTGTGATTCAAGTCTTCCTATTCATTGCACAGGGCTCTGTAAAGGGCGTCTAAGTTAGCTTTTCTCAATTGAGTATGTAAAGTTAGCTGGGACAAATCCAGGCCTCAGTCTTGAGGTAACAGGAGATGAACAGACTTGTACCACACCAGTTAATTCCTGTTCTGAAATCCCCAGCTGTAGCTGAAGCTGCCCAGGAAAGAGAAGCGATCTGCCAAAGGTCACAGAGCCAGAGATGCCCTTTGCGCAAACCTGTTTGCCTGTCTGCATCCCTTTGCCCAGCTCATCACTGAATCTTCTGCTCTTCTTACATTTAACCTGTTCTTGCCTTTGACCGTTTTCTACTTTATTAGCCATCCTTTTGTGTTCCCCATGGTTTCTGTGTCTAACTGAGTTCAGCTGAAGGGTAAAAGCGCCCCAAAAGATCAGGATCTTACACTGTAAATCAGGACAACCTTCATGTTCTTCTGTCTTCCAAGTTGTCTGGTATATTTTCCTGTGCCAGATTTAGTTATATATACAATAATGTATTGTTATGTATGTTTAATGTAATGCAGTAATAAAACTCCTGTCTCCTACATTAATGTCCCTTTCACTTACTTATTGTTTCTGCTTTGCTTCCCACTCTGCATTCCCTCTAGGTGGAGGAAGGAAACTATTTTGTTGGAGGTTTTTTTTTTTCCACCTTAGGGAATATAGATTCCACCTGCATAATGTTACCTGCCATGTTTTGACAGATATTTAAGATAGCAGAATTTAGCTCAGTCAAAATTTCATTGTAATTCAAACTTTTGTATGTGAAAGAATAACATATAAATGGAAACCTATCACATAAGTCTTCGGTGCAGTAGGATTCCCATATTTTAAACACTAAATATTTTCTGAAGGGAAAAAAGCTTTCCTCTTCATGATCAGAACTCAACAGTAATTGTTGAACCTACACCAATGAAGCACGGAGCCACTGAAACACTTAATTATGCCTTCTGAGCACTGCTCAAATACCAGTATTTACCTCTGAGGCTGCAACGAAATTGCATGTTTCTGGACTGGCAGAAAGAGCTTTCCAGAGTCAATATTCATATTGCTGTAGGGAAACACATCTAATCTCTACATAATCTCTATATAATTTTTGTTATTTATAAGACAATATAGTGGGTAAATAACAGCAGCTCCATCTGCATGCACTGTTAATGAGAAGCTGATTTCAGAGAGCAGTGATTCATAAATCAGCTTCCTTAAAATGAAAGAACGAACACAACGGCCTCCCACCACACTAAGCAGACCAAGATCTTCAGAGCCTGTGAAAAGTACCCTTTGAACACCTTCCCTAGTTTAAACACATGCCTGTGGGCTTAGCACCAAGTTGTTCCTTCTCTCCAGTTCATATACATCATTTTTACTGAATAAAATATTATACCCAAACAAGATCAGGAGGTTTTCTACTTTAAGCACTACACAAACACATAGCTGGAAGGAAATTATACTCCTTCAAAAGCTTACTATCTAGCCCAACAAGCCAGGAAAAGAATTGGAGGGAAGATCAGCACAATGCAATGTATTTGCACAGAGGTATGAATGTAAAGTATGTTAATAGTTTTAAATAGACTTCTTAACTCTTAACAGAAAACAATAATTAATGTTACTGTAGCTTCAGTAACGTTAAAAAATATTATAGTGATTTTTTATTAAAGAAAAATTTGAACCTGAACAAATGCACTGACCTAAAATATTTCATTAAGAACATCAAGGTAACAAAGTACCTACAGAAGTATTTATGATACTTTAAAGTCAAACAGATTTATCAAAATTTTAAATATTTTCTAGCAATCATTCTGAAAAACCCTTAAGCAGTTGCATCAATTCCAGTGAGATCAGTCTCATCAAGTACACACTGACATGGAGATGGCTTTGGCAGCCATGAATGCCCTGGACAATCAGACAGGAGCTCAAGGAGGTGGGGTCAGGACAGAAAATAATGTTGTTTAAGCTCTGGGGTTTTTTTGGTGTGTTTTTTTTTGTTTGTTTTTTTTGTTTTTTTTTTTTGAATGAGGTGACTAATCTCCGAGGACTCCAACTGCTCTGTGAACAAAGCTCACACCCCAGTTAGTGAAGATACAAGGTAAAGCACACTTTTCCCACTTTGCTGATGGGGGACCTGAGAGACAGAAATATTAAGGTTATAATTGCACAAAAATTTAATTCCTGTGCAGTGGCCTATAAACTGCCCTTTGACTTATCAGAAGTCTGATGAATGACGTTGTGCATATGCATATGTCTTTATAAGGGTGGGACCTCCATATCACGTTATCAAGCATTCATGCAGTGTGTACAATGGAAAACCGGCTTCCATTCAGTAATGTTCTCAAAAACCCACTCTTTTTTCTTTTTTAATAAAAACATGATTTCACCTCATATCTGCTTCCTAGCCCTAATCCTATGACTAGTCCCGATGTCAATATTAATTATATTTTTTTTCTCTGATAAAACATTTTATATTTCAGTAACATTGTAATCATAATTTAAAAAAAAAAAAAAAGGATGGATAGAAAATTAAGGCTAGCCTGCTTGGAATGTAAAGGAAGATAAGCACTCATTAGAGCAATTTTATATAAAGGGAATTATTAATTTGGCAATACCATTGCTCAGTGGCAATGTCATTAATAATCAGGTGTTTATAATAAAACAAATACTCTCATCGCAATTGTGGAGAGTGACAATAAAACAGCCCTACAGTGAAAAAAATAGAACTATAATGTTTGTACTTTCCTCAAATTTGTGTTATAAAGTCAGTTTATATACTAAATTTTGGTAGCAATTTCTTCTTTTATATCTGTATCATATGTGCCTGTGTTCTCTTTTTATTATTACTGTTAAAACTACATTATAAAAAGGACAGAGGAGAAATAAAGCTGGCAAATTTGATGCAAATATAAGTTATATATTGAAAGCAAAAATATCTTATCCTCTTTAAAACTACAGCTTTCAAATTAAACTAGTGGTGGTCACCGCTTTGCCTTAGAATAATAAAAACGTGCTGCGGACACATATCTGCTTAATTATCATAGTTTCCAAAAACATGCACATGCTTAATTTAAAGACCAGTAAAACTGCAGCAGCATTATTCTCCATACTTAGAGGTATGCGAGGGAGTTTTTTCAGGTGTAGGGTCTCAGAGCATAATCCTCCTATCCTGAGGGCATTCTTTTGCTTATACATAAGCGCACACACACATGTGCACAGACTGTATAGCATAACAGGCTGAATGTGTGACTGCAGTATCTAGAGCCTCCTACTCTCCTGTGCAGGTATCTTTTTCCATTTTTTAGGTGTTAGCCTATTTGTTTTGGAGACTGTTCATTCTTTCTTAGATATGACAAAAAGATAGAAAACTCCACAGCTTCAATACATCTTCCAACTATACAAGGTAGTATAAATAAAAATAAACTACCTATCCCTACAGTCCTCCCTGTTCCTGGATCCTTATATGATAGCTGCAACAGAAATATACCCAGTTCAGATATTCCACAGTTTTCTTCTCTACAGATATACTGAAGGAACAGGAAATACACTCTTAAATTTCAGTTTACCTACCAAGCACACTGGGTTTTTTGGGATGACTGCTTACAGAAAACTAAGACACCCCATTAAAGTTAAAATAAAAGAAATCTGAAAACAGCAGCTGTTTTTCTTACATATACAAGGGATTTAAAAAATACCCAAACCCAAGAAGCTGAAAGAGCAGGTGCTCTGATCAAAAGGCAATGACTGGACGTGGGAGACTGACAGAGAAAGGAAGACAGAGCTTGCCAGGCATGGGCATTGTTTCACGGTTCTCTCCTTACCACCTCATCCACATTAAAACGTTATAGGGACTAAGCAGTTGTCTGCTGGACACAAAAATTCATTTTTCTAGCAGTAGACCAGCAGATGATTATTTAAATTCACTATGTCATTTCCACTGCCATATGCCAGGCAACAGAGGACATGGTGTAATACAAAAAATGGAAGCTTCCTATGGAAATTTGAAATGTTTTATCATTAGTCTATGAGAACATCAGATCATATAATGGATGTCAAAAATTATTATATTAAGAATTATCTATATTGTTACAAACACTAGAACCTTAGTCTACCTAAGACTTGGAACAAAACTAAGTTTAAAAAGCAAATACATTTATGGTCATTTAAGATCACTATTATCTGCTTCTTCTCTTATACAATAGGGAAATATGAACCCCATTTTACAAATGGCAAACTTCAAGGAAAAATACTTCATGACCAAAGAGCAGACCTCCTGAATTCTTGACTCTTAATTAAGCCCATGTCTACTGGGGAAAGGGGAGAAAGAGGGAGTCCCTCTGGTAAAATGGCAATACTACTGTAAAGTAGCAGCCATCTTTTTTGGGTTGATTGCTTCTCTTTATGAATAAATATGGCATAATGGTCTTGCAATTGAATAGCTCAGCAGAAATGAAACTTCTGTATGAATAAAAAGGATTTGGATCATACCTCCAGACTTTTGCTGAATGATAAATGAAACGGTTTCCACAGGCTGGAACAAGCGGAGGGAAACATATATGCTGAATGATCACTGAGGAAATGGAAGCTAAACTCAGATTGCTTCAAACAATTTTCTGAAAGGTTTCAGCAAAGGTTATACAGGATTTCAAACACAGAAAGTAAACAGGACAAGGACTGGCATTATTGCTGGCATTTCCAGCGTTTACTAATTTGAGTGCCTAAATACTGAGAAATGTCTGCATAATTTCACTATTTAAATCCACTGATGGAAGATGCATTGACATTTCAGGTCAGTCAATTTGCTTTTAGTTCAGAAATAAGTTTTCTTCAAATTCTGCTAAGAGAACTGCAAGAAAAAAATTTCAGGAAGAACAGATGATTTGTGATTTTGCCTTATGTTCAAGCAGGGTTTTTTTTTCATATTCCATTGAGGAAAAAGAGAAGATAATGGTTGGAGCACACAGCAGTGACATGGTGCCTAGGTTTTTGTTTTGGTTTTTTTTTTTTTTTTTTTTTTTTGACCTTGAACAGGTCACCATTTCAATATACCTCAGATACTCTTTCTTCCCATTTGAGGTTTGGGAGGGCTTAAGTAGGACAACCAAGTATAAGAGAACCCTTGGAATGAGAGCTCCAAAAACCAGAAGAAATCTCCCCATTATTTGTAAAGGTGATAGCTCACAATACGTGAAAACAAAGCTAAATTAAAATCTCCTTGATGATACGGGAATAAAGGGAATATTCTACTCACTTATTTAAAAAAAAAAAAAAAGAATCAAAACAGTTACTCATACAGCATAAGACAAATTTTGTAAAGCTTGGAGATCAGCTCTGTCAGTAATGTGGAGCTTATGCTCTTTCCAGCACATAGTTTAGAAAGGCCATTTATATGATTTGTCTTTCATCTGTGTAGATTGCCAGTCTTTTATCAAAGCCTATTGGAAATTTTGCTGATGAGATAATTGTAAAAGTAATAGATTCAACATGAAACTTGATTAAGAACAGCCCACTTGGTTTCAAGAATAGAGATACAATAAATACTTGATTGTGTTGCTGGAATTGGTACAATTTTGGGGGAATAATTTGTATAAACAGAGTATCGACTGGAGCCAGGAAATTCTGTTAGGTTCACACAGTAAAATTTCCTTTTAATGAACCCATGAGGGACTGGAATGGGGGAAAAGCACCTAAGAGACAGGCCATCTGGGAAAATACCATTTGCAGCCTTTTTGCCACCACCCAGACCACCATGCATGTGCATTTACAAAGCACAAAACAGACATTTCATTTTTGTTTCTGAAAGGAAAAAAAAACAAATCTAAAAATTGAAGTAATCTCTAACACTTTCAGTTCTAATTTGTCAGATTATCTTGGCTCAAAGTAGATAAGTCATGGCCCAAAAGTTCTTTTTTCACTTAATATCCCTCTTCTGAAGGGTTCTTTCCTTCTGATTAAAGATTTGAATCTTTAAATTTCCCTGATTACAAACTGCCAAACAACTTACAGAACCTAACCAAAGCATTTTTAAGAGCTTCATTAGCACAGCATGCAGCACAAATACAAACCCTACAGCAGACTGAAAGACATGACAAATGCACCAGGGCAGGGGAGACTGTCAGTAACACAGGCGACCTGGCTGAGACAGTGCCCGTTTATCCTGCCAATGGCAACATCTTCAGCTAAGAGAGCATTTGTAGCCATGGAGTGAGCTCACTTTTAGCTTTAAATCATATGACCTTTTCTTTTATGAGGTGAACTCATCCCTATGTCATTGCTCGTGTGCATTGTGCAAGTTGTATTTTGTAAGATGCATGTCTGACACTGATGTCAGCAAAGAAAATAAATCCATCTTTCTTCAAACAGCATTTTTGAAGAAATTAAGGCAGGCTGTTTCTGCTGGCTGAAGACTCTCGTCCTAATGCACCACATAAGCTTTTCCTTTCAACCGGCTGTTTAGCAGCAGGAGTCTTAATGCAAGTGGGGATCATATTGCGAACAGTCTGACTGCTGCAAGTCTACTTTACATGCTTATAAAAAAATACAAATTAGCATGTGATTCTTCTATATATAATAGAAGCCAATTGCCTGGAAGAAATCCTGCAGTTACCCACTCTACAATTTACTTAAGACAAATATTTATTTCCAGTCAGAAACAACACAATAATTTTTTGACAAAGGCAACTGTGGAACTGCTTAAGTCTGTCCGAGGAAAGGCTGTTCTGCTGGGTACCAATCAAAATAAACACCTGTTTACAGAAGGGACTCTGGTGCACGAGGTGTATTTTACCGCTATATAAATTATGGAGTCTCAGTATCTGGGGTTTAGCTATTATAATGCTTTCGATGTTCACCACTGTAACACTTGAAAACACCCTTTTTTATTAAGAAAAGAACTAAAATATTTTTCAGTCCCTGAAACAAATAAAATTAAAATTTAATCCCAAGCAAAGTTTATCTTGAACAAGGAGGAGAACAAAAGACTCCATAAACCCCCTCAAAGATTCTGCTTCTGCCAGTCTGATTTATATGAAAGGCCCTCAGACACATCAGCCAGTCCCACATGTCAGAGTGGAAGCAAAACAAAGGCCAAGAAGATACTGGTGAATATGCTTCCAGACCTGCAGCAGAGAAACCACAACGTAGTCGGGACATTGCATATGCACAGACACACACAACCTTGCATATCTAGGTTTTGGTCAACTAAATTTACTCTGAGTTTAGACCATTTGAGCCACACATATAAAATGAAGCAGAAAATAAATAAAAAACCTCAAAAGAACCCACTCAAGCCTATTTCATATCTTGAAATATGACAATCTTACTAATAAATACATTTTTAATGGGACAGCTGGAGTAAATATTACCAACCTTCAGCTCTATATATACTAATTTACATACTCCATTTTTTACAGTTAATTTCAGTGTACAGCTAAAAGGGAAAATTAGTAGTAACCATCATTCATTATACAGAACTGAAGAGGAAAAAGGAATTACAGTTTACTGTCACATTTGCAATCGTATGAGCACAAGCACATTAGAATAACTATACTCCATTACATCCTAAATCCCTCTACCCCTGTCTTCTGCCTCCAGCAATGACCAGCAGTGGGTAACCAGGAATGGGAATAATGTTTGGGCAAGCAGGCTGTGCTGCTTTCTCCAGCATACTCTGCCAGCCTTGCCCATGCAATGAGGAAAATAATCATGAGATAACTGGGTTTTCTCCACACTGACAAGTGGCATCTTGGGTTTTAAGATGCTGCAGAATATTATCCCCAGGCTGTAATACCCGATGCTTTTTGCATTTCACACATTTAACTTCCCATACATACACTTAGAGCAGGTACCCAAAGAGATGTGAACTGTGTGTTGTTAAAACAGAATCCAACCAGATCCAAACCAGAATCTGATTTTCAGATGAGGGTCAACATCTACTTACAGGCTGTATCTCAGCACACTCACTCAAAGAGAACATTTTAATTCATAAAGACTTTACACATGAGTATCTGTGTGTTTGGTGGGTTCATTATAGCAGATCAGAAGTAGTAATGAAACTGTTACCTCTTCGCTGGAGTTCGCCATGTTCATTTGCCACTGCAGGAGCCAACCTGATAAAAAGAGTAAAACCAGCCAGTACTGACTACAGAGGAGGATTCACACCTCATCACTGGACTTCCCAGACAGTGAAGATATTCACGGATAAGGAACAATCACAGTTAAGCTCCATTTGCTTGAAATTCATCTCAAAAGGAAGGAACAAGGGGAAAAAACCTTTTCCTATGTTTGTCTCATCTATAATATACTCAAACGTTTGTAGAATGCATTTTGGTGCATGTATGTCATGTAAAATAGCCACCTGGAAGTCAATGCCAGTTCCATTTCATGCAGAGCTTGTTAAGAGCCACCATGACTATCCCTGCAGAGCAGCACTGAGCAGCGTGCACCCACCCACAGGCAGGGGCTACAAATCAGTAGACGCAGCAACATGATATTTCTTAAAGTAACAAGCTGATCAGCATATCAGGCTAGGCTTGTATCAATCCCAGGGTTGATCTACAAGAAGTTTATGTTAACCGGGGCCAATGATATCACAGTAAAGCTGAAATCCCCCTGCAAATAAAGCAACATCAGTAACTAAACCATGAAAAATCCAGCCTTTCCCACTTGCTGAATTCTCTTTGGTTTCTTTTTAGTTTAAGACACTGTGGTTGAAGTTTATACATCATGTCACATCACTTCATCTAAGGAAACCTGAGAAGAAGAGTGAGAATTAGGAATTGTACGCATCTACTCATGTATCTATAAAACGTTGAGTATTGGTGCCCAGAAAAAGCTGTACACTATCAAGATGGGCACAAGCAGACTGGCTAGGTTTTTTTTTTTTTGGAGGGGGGGTTGTTGTGTTGGGGTTTTTTTGGGGGTTTTTTTGGTGGGGTGGTTTGGTTTTTTTTGTCTCCTGTGCAATAATCCCATGGAAAGCTCTCCAACAAATTGCAGGCAGGAACTTGGATATACACTAGCAGGCAAAAGGCTGGAACCTCAAAAATCAAGGTGGAACAGCAGCTTCTAAACATGCCTAGTCAGCAACGACAGTCAGTGGTATGGTCCAGCTGCAAACTTGCATCCTGCATTGCCATGACTTTGAAGAGAAGAGAGACCTTTGCACAGACTGTAAAAGGGTTTACACATTTCTGCCTGCTGAAAGAACCAGCAAGTCTATCCAGGGCTGCTGCTGACAATTCTCAGCAGTAAAAGTAGCTGTTAAATCTTGAATTAGTTTGAAATCAGGCTCATTAAATTTGGAAATGAGATACAAAGACGTTTTTAAAAAGGATGAGTGAGTCAATTTTTAATTACTTATCAAGGAGGGATTTTCAGGAGAGGTCTTCTTCACAACTATGCCAAGCAATAAATATAACACATTTACAGCTGTTTTCATTTTCATGACAAACACCCAGAATCTGAAGGGAGTACAGAGACCAAAAAAGGCTTGCTTTGACCAATATTTATGTAATATTCTCTCTTCCAGCACAGAAATAGAAAAAAGCACAAACATAACATTCTGTTCTTCTTAAAGGAAATAAGCCGTGTATTTACATTCAAGCAAAAATAATGAGACCTTCTGTTCAAGTCATCTTAAAACTTCCTTACACTCCAATCACACACAGACACACTTTGATCAAAATCTGGCGTTTGTACAGCAAGTTCAACTGCTGGAAGATTCTGCAGGTTATTTCTTGTCGCTTTCCTCATTCATTCTCACATTAAACCTGGCTGCATTGATCCACTGAAAGAAAATCAATAGCGACAAAGTGATTTACTGAAATTATCATTCATGCCAGTACATTTTATGGTACTGAGTGCATTAGGATCTGGCTTGCTTTGGATCTGGAATTTACCTGGGGCAGCTGCTGGCACCCAAGAGCAGCTGCTCTCGCTGACCTGCTGTAGTTCCAAGCACAGGGCACCGCTGCCTGACGAGGCCGTAGGAGCAGAGGCAACAGATGGAGCAGAAGCCCTCACCATCATCAGTGAATTTCGGGAGATGACCTCCTTCCCCCACCAGCTTCCAGCAATCCCTCCTTTTGTGGCATGGGTAATCCAGAAATCCTTTGCCCAGTGCCTAGCACCAATTTTAACATGTGCAGAAGCTTTTTTTTTTTTAAGCAAATGTCTCTCAAAATATTGTGCCATAAGCAAAGTACTGCCTTATGCCTCATCTCATCACGGGGGTGTGTTCCCTCATCCCACCTGTCTCTGTGATCAGGAGACCTTAATACACGCTGAAATGTAAATAAGGCACATCACACAAACACTTTATCTCCAAAACGTGGGTTTGGCTTTATCAAGGGTTCCCCCTACACTACAAATCACTTACTGCATTTTAATCTGACCAGAGGAAATCCTTGCTCTCACTAGTCCCTTTACACAGTCATGCTCACAGTACTGGATGGCTCTCCAGCTCCACCACACCACCACCAAACCTATAACGCCATGACCCACTAGTACCAGAGTGCTCTGCGCAAGGGAGCAGAATAAATTGTGCCCGCCATGGAGTAGCACTGGGTGGTTGTTTTCAGCAGATGACAGGGGATTTTTATTTCCAGAATAACAGAAAATTGAGATTTTGAGCCTCAGAGAAAGCATGTTAAAATGAGAACCTTTTGCTTCAGAATAATTCTTCTGTCTAAAGTTAGATTAGCTTCAATAACAAATTACTGGGGAAAAAAAGACTTCCAGTAAACCTAGGAAAGATGTGACATGACAATCTAGCATAGAGAAATAAGTAATCTGTGAGAGAATGGAGAAGGGAACATTATACATTATTACATGTTATTACATTACACATATTGTATTATACATTATTATACTGTTACACAGCCGAACTCCCTGATTACACCTAACTCTGGAGTTTAACCCTGACTTTCACTGGACAGATTCTATCCTTCCCTCACCTTCTCTCTTTTGAACACATAAATGAGTGGTATTCTTCTTCCAGAGCAGGAAATCTGGATATATGTGCTCATATATCCACTATCACTCAGCAAAGAGATTGCAGAACATATCAGCACATGCAATGTTGTAGTCCACATTTGTGAAACATCCCTATATATTTTGAAATGCACTTCAATGGCAGGCTGTCTTTGGCAAGGCCAAATACAGTTTAGTTATTTTCAGTACATATTCCCCCAGTACTTGAAAGATTTCAAATTCTGACAATGTATTACTGCGAAGTAGATCCTTTCTGATGACAAGATCTAAGACTTCGAATTTGGAAGATTTTCTATGTTACTAAAACTAAAAGTATTGAGAATTAAAAGTTCCAATTAATTCAATCCCCAGTTTAAGGTTTCACATTTTCAATTTTTCTACCCTGAACCAGAAATGTGACAAAACTAGTTTAAAGAAAATAAGAAATAGTTAACTAGCAGAACTTCAGCTTTAAACATAGTTCCAAATATCACAACAATCTGCAACACTACCGTGGTTTGGTAAACATAATCTGTTGATAAACTCTCTTATGAAGTTGCCTGTCTGAAAATAAAAATTATGGAGTGATTCATTAAAAAACATATCAGCAAATAATTTAAAAGAGATTCTAATGTAAAAACTGAGTACTGACCATATTGCCTCTTTCTGCTAGAAATTCTGAAGAAGCTGCCAGAAATCAAATACTCTTTAAGGGTGAGCTCTGCTACAAAGAAAAGTCATCAGGAGCAATCATTTTTAATTGTACTTAAGTATCAACCCAGCATTTTTATTATAAAGCCTCAAACTTGGAGACTGTAACATTTCATTCTAAAGGCTTACGAGGAGTTTGAGATTTTCAGGTTCAGCTTCAAAGACAAGCATCAGCTTTTAAAGCTTTTTAAAGCATGATGCAGCATGAAGCCAAGTGATTTAGCTGGATAAGTGAAGGTCCCAGTACAAACACATTAGCTTCTGCATAATCCTGGAAGCAATGGCTCCAGTGATCAACTCCCAGTTTGAATTCCAAATTCTCCAGGTATCTAAACTTGTAGTCTCCCCACACCCCCAGCACTGCTTTTTCATCTTCTGGGGAAACCAAACAGTCCCATCACCATTTCTTGGGATGCTCATAAACGGGCATCGGGAGACCACTGAGGCACAGGACTTCCTCAGTCCAGAGGGATGCCCTTAGCAAAACACTACAGGATACATTTTTCCTCTTGTGTCCTTTTGAATTTGCCTTGCCAAAATGACACAGCATCAATAGCTGTAATAGAAAGTGCCTTCCCCAGCCCCCTTCATCCCTCGCTGCACACACTCCTGCAGCAGGTGGTGGATGAATGATGAATCATCTCCAGATGAACCTGGAACTATTTCACTTCCTAGACTCAAGCTCAAACCACTGAGCTGATACATCAAAGGGAATTCCACTACCTCCACTTTTAGCCAATTTGTGAAGAGTGCACTCTGGCCACTTCTTTAAAAGACAGACCAAAGGTACCCATCTTCAGCAGATGGCACAGAAATAGGCACTCCAAGTGCACAGAGGCGAGCTCCTGTGGTTCTGATTTAAGGGCTATGAGTTAATTTTCATTCCTGTCCTCTTCTCAGCTTATTCAAAGTAGGTGCCCATAGACCGATCTGCACTCTTGCTATCTTAAAATGCTATTCAGATGGGCCTAACCTTATTCTGCGGTGTCTCTTTCACCGAGATTTAAGTTCATGCAGTAACTGACTTATATGTCTGTGTCCTAAATCTGGGTTCTGGATTCCCTGCTTGTACAATCAATGTCAAAAAGTTAAGTGTCGTAACACTTAAATTCAAGATATCCTGGATTTTTATTTTACCTCATTCTGCAGTCAGTTACTAATCCATGTCATTATTTACATTTTACTATAAAATTCTTAATTCAAAGTACAAAAAAATAACATCATAGTTAAAAAGAAAATAGCTTATCTATACTTAGACCTAATGTTGAAGTATTTTTGCAAAACATATCCAAGAATCTGGCAATTCTATTTCTAATCCCAAATCCACCAAGATATTTAGGTCCTTAACTGTTTAGACACTTCACTTAAACCAAAATCAGTGGCACTCAATGATATCAGTATGTTCACTGGACAGGCCCTTCAGTTCAGTTTCTTCACTTCACATGAATATTCAGTATCTGTCATGTGCAGGGATTGCTGCACATCTCATTATAGCAGAGAGTTGTATATACGGAATATTTCTGACCTTTGAACACTCACGACTCATTCATAGCAACTTGTTATGTTCATTAAATTCTTAGAGTACCTATACACAGCTTATATATACTCTTTAGGTACGTAGGTCCACACGCACAGCACGCACTTTACAACCACCGCACTCCAGTGATACAGAGCACTTTGGATATAATAGCATTTGTGCATATGTATTAAGTTTTGGCTCAGAAGTCTTACTACAGGGAAAAGCAAAGTCATGCCAGGATGTGGTTGGTTTGATAAATAATGGAAGGAGATTTCGTAATACAGAACCCTATTATCCCTTCAGCATAAAAAGCAAGGGAGGAGGAAAGCCAATAACAAAGTGGCATAAATTTCTCCTAATGGAGAGGCAGGCAGATACTTCCCTCAAGGGGAGCGGGATTAGGGTTTGTACAAAATGAGGCAGGAGTAACAGCTATTAGTTACTCCAGGTTTATCAGTCAGTGGAAAATTCAGCACAGCCTGCCCTCACTCCTCACTCTGCAAGACGGTGGAGGTAACAGGCAGGAGGGGTACGCAGGGACCGCGCAGCCGGCCGAGCTCCCAGGCACCAGAAACTCTCTAACCAGGCTGCTTGACAACCCCCAGCCAGCTCTGTGCTGCTAACAAGTAATGACATAGTGGGCAACTTCTCATGATTTCAGTTTAAAACCAAATCAATAAATGAAATGACATTGTTCTCGAGGACTGAAAATCTCTCCAAGTTTTTGCTGTTTTCAGAATACCGTGCTGCCAGGCAAAAAGCTGTAAAAAGTACAGGAATTTGTGATGAGAATTAAATGCATTTGAGATTTTTAAAAACCCTACTTCATTCAGTATGTACTTCTGCTTAACCCCCCAGGTTAAGCCACTGTGTATTTTGTCAATTCTATCTCTTCAACCATACATCACTGCCATCAACTTCATTTCTGACTGGGGCGGGGTGGGCGGTGTGATGTAATCATGCAGTAGAGCTGTTTGAACAAGTCAGTGTTATCTGGATATCCCTTTGCCATCTATCATCTAGAATTTCGTACTGCTTTCCAGATCACTCAAAGGAATTAAAGCTCATCAGGACATAATTTCATTCCCCGCAATTTCTTTTCATGGCAAAACCAGAAAGAGAAGTTCAATCTGTTTTCACTGAAAATCAAAAAGTATTAGACTACAGAATCATGCTCAGACAGCTGTACATGTGGGTGTCTGACTCCATATATCTTAATTTTCTTTTCCCGAAATCAAGAGCAATTATTGCATGGACACTGTATATAAGCATGTTGAAACTGAGCCTCCTCTCAGCTGAAGTAGACATCATGTCCTTTTGATACAATACAATACAATCAACATCTCTGGGAAACAACAGCTTTGCATCAGGGCTTACAGAGCACAAACAAAAGAGCGGCCCAAGGGGCAGATAATCAGTTTACGCAAGACTTGCTGTACCCGTGTTATCAAGATGGAAAACAACAGCAGAAATTAGTCTGAAGTGAAATTTCATTTAGTGTTGCTCAGTATGTGACCGAAGAGACCACACTGCATTGAGAATTACTATCCTTAGAAGGCTGCTGGTGAACACCGCTGACACTTCTCATCTCAGCACGTAAAGGGAGGTTAACTTTGCACATAAACTGAGCAGGTATTTTCAGGCTCAGTTTTACAGTTTTTCCTGTCACTAAAGGCAAACAAAATCCTTGAACTGTTACTGCTTTTACAAAATCCCCCAGGAGAATCTAGTAGCAAATAAAAGGACCTAGAGGATTAAGCACATTGGAAATAGTCCATGCACTGTAATTTGAAACAGTCAAACTGCCATCTCCTGCCATCACCTCTGCGGCAGTGGCTGCTCAAGCTGCTGCCACTGCTGCGCCTGTATCCATCACCGTCCTCTCCCCCCATGACACAGTGTCAGCAGTAACAGCAGCAGTGGAAAACACAGCGACGATGCAGAGAAGCAGTGAGCAGAGCAGCAGCGAGAAGGTGTCCGGAGTGCGTGGGGCAGCGGCGGCTCGTGGGAGCGGGGCAGTCGGGTGAGCCCCAGGTAGGAAGGGCTCCTTTGACCCACATCAGCCAAAAAGCAGGAGATGTGGAGTAATTACAGGCTGGCCCAGTGTTATGATTTTACAGAAATGCTGCTTTGCAGTTCTTTGGCCAAAGACAAAACATGGAAAAATGTCAGCCCAGAATCAAAAATATTCTTGTTTTCTCCTCAAAGAAACCACTTTTCCATCTGAAATGTATGATGTATAACTTCATTTTTGGAAATTAAGCAAAGCACATCTCAAAAGTGAACAATTTTGCACATTTGACCCACATCTGTGAATCATTTGGGTTCAATGGCCTTTGGTTAATTACCTAAGCATCCTTTGGTTAATTAACTATTTGTCCAAAATAACTCCCCTGGGTCTAACCGTGGTCCCAGGGCATGCCCACTTCTGTGCTATGAAAAGCTCTAAAGTACTATCCTCTGCCTGTCCCAGCAGCATCACATTATAAAATACAAAACTTTCCACTACATTTTCAGGACTGCCTAGTAGACAATTTTTTTTAACATTACTGTACGATGACATGAAGCATCTATTGTTGCATTAGTTATAAAAGAGCTCAGACATTTGTAATAGATCAAATGTTACTCATCTAGTTTGACATCAGAGAACTGAGGTCTAAAATGTTTTCTCAGAGGAACAAATGTCTGTAACTGTATTGTGTTAAAAGGTCTGAGAGTAGCCGTTTTATCCCTATGACCTGTCCAGTGCCTGCCTTCAGAGTGCTCCCCTGTAAAGAGACTTCAACAGCATTTTCTTTGTTCAACAGTTAGTACGGAAAGAGATTTTTATCCCACAGTAACTACTATCTGGAGGCATTTGCTTGGAATACATTTAATTTAAAAAAAAAAAAAAAAAGCCTTAGGAGAAATAATCCCATTACATTTCAAAAACAATTAATTCAAGCATAATTCTGATGATACCTTATGGGTATTCCCTGTTACTCTTTGCTTAATGCAGAAATTTTGGGCTTCCATTGCATTCAGGAGGTGTCAGGGGCCAGCAGGCGTTATTCTGAGCAAGGACTGACAAACCACAGGTTGCCATTTCGCCATTACAGTATCCTCACTCCCCATGCTCTATGTTCTCTGTTGCTATCACCAAAGTAATGAAGAATCTGAGATGAAAGCTGGTAAAAAATTCAGTTTCATTGCTATGAATTCTTCTGTTCCAGCTGCTTGCTCCTCACTTCAAATTACAATCTGCTGCATAGCCACAATATCATAACCGATTGCATCAGAAGGGATTAAGATGTTACACAAAAATGAAGGATTATCAAACTGAGAGAATCCTGGCTGGAGGACAGAGATCAACCAATGAGTAAATCTGATCCTGTATGTAAAATAAAGATGTAAAATACATGTTCAATAAAATAAACTACCAGCTGTGACATAAATTAGTATTCCTCCCTTGACTTTCCTGGAGCTATGCTGATTTACGTCAGGTGAGGATCTGCTCCATGGTTTAGCCTTGTCATGTATCATCAGTAATTTCTTTGCAAATTATTAGTTGTGTTTAGGTATTCTTTTCTACGTTGTTACAATGGTCTCTTCACCACAGCATCAGCAACACTCTTCAACATATACACAGCCTCCTCCCTGATGCCTTCAATTTCAGCGTTATACTATAGTGACACTCACATAAGAAAGTCCTTCTTGAAAAAATGAAACACTTCCAAAACAAAAGTTATTTAGAGCTCTACCAGTTATTCACCAAGGATCTGACATATTCACTTTAAATAACTGTTCTTCCTCTTCTAAACAGTTTTGTCATTTATCACATTTACCAAGCAACACATTTTTCAAATTCTTTTACTCCAGCTGCAGCAATTTTACCTTTCTGTGTCTACTGTTTAATGCTTCCATATAATGAGGCTAAGTGTAAGTGTTTTCTCACAGGCAATGCTCTGAACAGCAAACAAGAGCATTTCAGCTCTTTCATATGGCTTCCGTTTGCTAGCAAAAAAGGACTGCACATCTCATTTACCACAAACATGGAGCCTATTTGTATTTTTCTCCCCAGGTCGACTGGAGAAACAGCAAGTCAAGCAAAGACAGAGGACACAAGCAACTGCATGTACTCATGTAGTCTTCTTTGGTGCAACAGCAACTAAACTGCAAACTAGCATCACTCAGGTTTATGAAGTTAATTCTCCACAATCCAGCAAACATGAAGGCTTCCACTCTAAAGTTTTAGACAGATTTCTTATAGCAAAGTCCAAAATCTTAATATTAAGTCAATACCCTCCCGGAAGTGCCCATTCTTTATTTTAAAACAGAGATGTTCAAACAATGCAATCCCTGAAAAAGAAAACTGCTAGGCAAAAAGAAAATGACTGAAGTCAAAATCTGTAGCAGTTAACATGGTCCTTTTTGCCAACAGAAAGTGACAGTAGGCGGGTGTTTCTTATACACTTACAGCATCATGACTAGTAACATTACTTGAACACAGACATCAATTGGGTCATCAAGTCCAATTCTCTGCTATCTCAGGCAATCACATTGTATAAATCAGTTCATACAGCCTCCTTGTATGCTTTTTTCTCTACTAATAACCCCTAGATAATCTTTTACTTTATATAATGCTTAACACTGAGTATCAAAAAGCATGAAAAATGTGACAGTTGGTGCTTTAATAAGTTGCCTACTGACATTTGTGATGCTGCTGTACACGTGTAGCACTACAACACACCAATATAGATGCTAAAAAGTAATAAACCAAAAGCATTTAGTAAAAGCTTTGAGAGATCAGTGTCACCCTGTTTAATCCATAGGTTCAATATTCTAATTGGCTAATTTGCTACTTGCGTACAGGACCTTCTCAGGAGATCATATTGCTAAAAGTTAGCTTAATTGCACATGCTAATGATACACACGGCTACCTTGCCAGTTGTATAAATAATTGCCATAAATGGCACAGACCAAACAATTTTGGTCACCTACCAGCTAGAATTACTCCATGTAGATTTTTGAAAACATGCTTCCTTTCCTGCACATCTTAGACCAAACTGGTGCCAGAATCATACAAGCGAACGAAAGTCCCCTCCTCCCCCTTATGAATCTCTACATGAAAGGTATGTAACAGGACGAGAAGGCATACAAAAGAGCATCACTGTAGTTATACTGGACTCAACTTCAATAGATTCAATGAAAAAAGTATGAGACAGCGCTTGGATTGTTTTTCCCCTGCTTTACAACACACTGACGTACGTCGAGCTTTATTGCTTCTGAAAGCATCCTTGCAGCCATTCAATGAGATTTAAAAGTCTTCCAGTGACACAATCCTTATTGCATGTTAGATGTTATTGAAGTCTCTCATGCACACTTGGGCATAGCTTGAGCAATGTTAAATGTGTCTCAAAAAAGTTACTATGCTGATGGCAATATTATTCAGATTACAGCTGTACCAAGAGATCCACCCTGAGGCCGAAGCCACATTGAGCTAGACACTGTATGTGCTCATAGCAAGAATTTGTGCCTGGCCCTAGGAGCATACCACGCTAATTGATGATGCAGAAGAAGCAGAAGAGAAAAATGAAGTTACAAAGACTCGCCCAAAGTTCATAGCCAAGCCAGGATTAGAAATCATATCTTTTGAACCATGGGCCAGTACCCTTTACAAAACCTGGTCCTTCAGCCTGCACATGCACTGAGCAATGAGACACAACACAGATACTATAAAGCTATCTTAAATCGCATCTCAAAGATTTCTCCAATGCCTGAAGACTCTCAGAGCCATAGTTTCTGCACTGCATCGGCCACTTTCAACCCTCACTAGTGACAGATTCTCCAGATGGGAAAAAAAACCTAAGGTGCATACTCATCTCGCAGTCTCTCTGCGAACAGAAGTATGGAGCCTGCCAAATTCTCCCTGCTCCCGCGTGCTGGCAGTCTTGCTTCAGACACAAAATGGAAAGTGGGGAAAACTGAAGGTCTGCTCTTGCTTTCTTTTTTTAAAAAACTAGGACCTGAGGAGGACCTGAGGAAGTTAAACCGTTTCCAGTGGGGTAAAACCATTCACTCAATTGTATCATGTGACATTTTATCCATATTTCTGTTTCTACAGGCAACAGAATCCCATGATGGGAAAAATGAATGGGTACCCCCATCCTGTCCATCCCGCTGGACACAGGGATTGACTGAAACAAATGCAAAATAAATTTCCTACATAACATCAGAGAAAGCTGAATCCCACAACAAACTAGCATTAAATCTGCTTCCTCACTACCTAAACCTCAGAACCTCCTAGAAAGAAATAATGAAAAATATTTAAAGGCATGCTGAATTACAGTCTATTTAGTAGCCTACTGTGCAAGGGACTACCACATGAATAAATATGATAAACCCTACCCTGAAAATACTTTTTTCCTCTTTTCAGAATGGATTGAGGTAAATGAGGCTATTTTAAGTCATTCAGAGCTAAAACAGCCTGCCTCAACAGTTCTCTCAGAAACATCTTCCTTTTCTCTATTACCTTCACCTGTAGCATAGCTGCCCTCCTACTCAGGCATGTTTGCAAGGGAAATTGGGCATGTTGCTGTGGTTAGCAAATGGCACAATTCTACAACAATTCTATCACCCCTGTTTCAACCCATGCTTTGAGGAATTGCTAGTTTCTTCACCACTGAGCACACTGCTCATATCTTGTGCAGCATGTACATTTCAGCGCTACCACCTCAAACTCAGAGTATTTACTTTGCTTTTATTTCCCATTTTAAATGTGTCTTCAACTCCCTACTCATTCATTTCTCAGCATCTGAATAGACAAATACACCACAGTTCATCTGGATCATCACTTAAGTCTTCAATTCACCAACTAGCTCCTCCTGCTGATTCACGGGCTTACACCTCAATAACCACCACTGTTTTTATAGTTTCTAAAACAGTCTAATATCAAAGGGAGTCATTACATGAAAAAATTGTACTTCCTACACATAATAAACAAGCTTATTCAAAGGTACGTAAATACAAACTCACACCTGGAAGAGGCAGAAAATTAACTGCTGATATATGCATAGCTGACCTAAGCTGCAGGATGACAATTTACAGTTGTACAAGATTGGACATTCACCCATTATTTCTGTTGCTTCCACTGTCTGACAATTTTCTCCGCAGCCTGTGTTGCTGGTATCCATGGCAGCCGCGCTTCCCGCCGGGGGCCTGCCGAAAACACCCTTCACGTGGGGACACAAAGCAAGAAAGTAGAGTGGGTAGAGGAAAAAAGATAACAGTTTCAGGGTTTTGAAGTCAAAAGGGCTGCACTTCAATATTTAATTGGAAAATACATGTTAATTAGAGATTATCGAAAGTGAAATAGGTCAGAAGACAAAGATATAAGTGATAATTAATGTACCACTAAAATAAATGCTAAAAGCCAAAAGCAAAACAACCCCCCAAACAGTAATTCTCTCAATAATGAGTAAATAGTGAATCATGCATACTTTTTATGCCTTTTTGCCTATGTTCTCCTCACATAGGGGCAATTGCATTTTTAAGAGCCAGTAGAGAGGACATTTCAGCACGGGTACCCAGAGGGCAGGGGACAAGGGAGGATCTCCAAGGGGCTTTTTTCCAGGGACTCCTTCCTTAATTCTAGCCACTATCAGCTTCCCCTGAATATAATTCAATCAGTCATACAGAGGGAACAAAAAATTTTGCAAAAATGTCACGTTAAGATTCTGCCAGTGAAGAAAATTGTTTAAAATTCAATGTTTCAGCTAGCAGTACCGAAGCAACGTAGGGGTTAGGTGTGGCTAGTAGCACAGGAGCAAAACCCAGTCTGCCTCCGCAGAAAACTGCCAGACTTTGAGCATCACGAGCGTGAGGTTTGTTTAGACTAGGAGACCGCTAGTATGTGCAACAAAAATATTTACAAATAGCCTATCTCCTCCCTGAACAGGGAATACTGCAGTACATGCCAGGCATGTAAAGCTCTCAGTGCCATTTCTAGCACAAATCGGAGCAAGGCAATCCATCCCTCACTCCAGCACCACCTGAATACTTGCGCTGTTTATGCTTAATAATAATAATGATAATCTTTCCCAAGGCTTGGTCACTAAACCCAAATACTATTCTCCTGAACTTCCTGTTGCAGTAAAATCTAGTGGAAGATGTGAAAATAAATGACTGACAAAATAGCCATATTATAAGAGGCCACCTTAAACCCTGACTAGTCAACAGAGACCCATTGTTTACAATATATGATGGATCGAGGCCTAAAACAATGCCTTATACAGCTATTTCTGTCACACATATTTATTTTTAGATCTTCCACTAGAATAAACTGCAACATGAAAATTCAAGTTCTGTATTTCCTGTATGAGGTACTTCAGGGGTATTCTATTCAACCAAAAAAATCCTTGAAAAGCACTGAGAACTTGTGACTAGCCACAAACTTTTGAGATAATAAAACTGGGTAGGGCAATTACTGTTACCACTACTAAGAGACAGAGCAGGAATTTCACTGAGAGGATTAATACCAAAACATATGCATAAGCACATTATCAAAATGTTTGGGGAGGTGAATTTCTCTCCACTATCTATTATTTCTATTAATAAGCAAAAACAGAGAAAAATACACTGCTTGAGAAATTATCCTGATCATCTAGCTACTTTTAAAATTGAAGAAAAATACCACTGCAGTGCTTCAGAGGAACACTAATTAATTTCCTGTAGCAAATCTCAATGGATCTATGGGATCCAGGAGCAATTTGAACTTTGTGAGCTGAGGCGATCGTAAACTTTTGTCAAATCCTTTTCTTCCACAGAAAGGAAACGTAACATTTGTATATCCTACAGTCTCACACGCCACTGCATCTACCCAGGGATGAGATTCAATGCAGTCCCAAGGACCATGAGTCCTTGAGTCATGATCTTCCTTCCAAGGTGCTCATTAGAAAATGCTAATCCTTTTTATGGGTAGGTGGCAAAGTAAAAGTGGAGCCATTACTTTGCTGCCTTCATCAGCTTTACCGGTAATTTTTGCATTCCCTTTCCTCCTATTTTATTTTTATCTGTTTTGAATTGCCCATGATTAAATCAGTAAAAAAAAACTTACCTAAGTGAGTTACAGAAAAGAAAAAAAAAAAAAGCCACAAGAAAATGACAAAACCCTCACCAGGGATGAAACTGTGCAGAACTTTTTACTCCCACTGGTAACTCATGGAGCACAGTACTGATTAACCATTAATTACCGATTAGTAACAGAAATTTTTTTATCATCTTAAATGGGCTGGGTGCTTAAACTTGGGAAAAGTCATCTTTTGGGAACAGCACCTTATTGACAGAAAGTTTGGGTTTGGTTTTCTTTGAGGGCTCAATTTGTAATTGATAATCTATTAAATTAAGGCCATCATTTTCTGCTCACAAAATATGAGAAAAATAGATAATTTTTCTCATTATTTCAGAATTTGAAATTGTCTAGCAACTCTTTTATCTAAAGCTCTCCCTTCAGTATTTGATCAGGTAGGGCTTTGGCCTGGTTGGAGTGTAATTCAATCAATAGTAATGTTTCTGCACCTTAGCTAGAAAATAAGAAATTCCACAGTGAAGTCTCTAGCATAAATGTCAGTATAAAGCAAGTTTAAAAATCACCCCCATCAGATCTAAATGTACAAGCTAAAAAAAAAATTTCTATGAGCTTTCTATGAGATAAGAATTTTGTGGATACCAGT
The DNA here is from genome assembly GCA_020745775.1 of Theristicus caerulescens. Taxonomy (NCBI): domain Eukaryota; kingdom Metazoa; phylum Chordata; class Aves; order Pelecaniformes; family Threskiornithidae; genus Theristicus; species Theristicus caerulescens. The sequence continues at coordinate 10,293,566 of CM036564.1, forward strand.
TTATTTTGATTTCAGATGTTTGAACAAAACACTATGCATTGTATGTGGGGTTTTTTCTTACTTGCATTTGTACCATAAAGAGTTCAAGTCTCCTAGGCAATTTTTATATCGTATATTAAATCCATAGAAAAGTGGGGCTTGAACTCAAATCTCTCTCTCATTCAAATGGAAAAAAATATAAAAGCCCAAGTCTTACATTTTAAATCTCCTAGCCTTCCTCTTGAAACTGAAGGATGGCTAAGATCACCTTCTAAGTCTTAACAGAAGGAAAAGCACTTCAGGCTGAGAGAGTGTGTTTAGGAAGCTGCTTCTAACTCCTCCTCGAGCTGTTCCCCGGCTCCTTTTTGTCACATGCTTGCGGTGCACAAGCTCTCCGCTAACCCTTCTTCAACTGCATTGCTAATCTAATAAAAGACACTTCTCAACAGCCTTCCTTCCCCTCATTAAAAAAAAAAAAAATAAGGTCCTTGTGATGTTCTCAATGGCCTTGCTCACGTCCTGAAAATTTTTGAAAACTCATGATCTATGGCTGTAACAAAACCTGAATGCGAACTGCTGTGGTTGAGTCTGAGGATCTTCCTTGTATCATTTCCTAAGCCTGGGCTTCCATTTCTGCTTTTTCATGCCTGCAGAAAGAGCACAGTACTTCCCACATCTATGGAAAGCTTAATTAATTAAGCTCGAGTAATTCATGCCTTTAAAGCATTTCGAGATTATTATACAACAAGCAGTATAGAGCTGCATTGGTAGGTTATTTGAATTAAATTTACCTGAGAGTAACTAAAAGGCAATCAAGAATTTGAACAGAAAATGTGTGAAAGTATTAAATAAACAAGCCTGCATTTAAGTACTAAAAAGCAGCACAGTTAGGGTTATTACAGCTTGAGGTAACTGAAAAACAATCAGTATTTCACCTGAACATATATTCTGCAGTAGAATTACTGAAATTACAATACACAATATTATTCTTCAGAGAGAAGGTAAATGCTAGGGAAAGCTCTCTTTTACATAAGCACTGTTTTGCCTGTAAAGTTAGCACAAACACCCTGCTGGAATACATAACCAATTATTTTAATCAGATACTCAAGCAAAACCCCCACAGCCATGTAGATTTTGTCCAGTGACGGCACTGATAAGTGCTCATCACAAAATGTTAATTGCATTCCATTAAAAATACTCAAACAGCCTATATGATTTCGAATATTTTGTGCCATTTCTCTGTACTTGGTCCAAAGAAATATTTTCCTTTACCTTTCATTTCCATCTGAAGTTCAAAATTATTCTGGAACTTGATGAAGACAAACACTTTGATGTTTCTTTGCGTTAGGAAAATCTTTACCCAATAAATTACAATTATGTAAATATTAGCCCCCCTGGGGTATAAGTGCCTCTTTGAGGCATAAGATGATTAGAGTAGAAAAATTATTAGATTTGTCCATGACCATGCTATACTTCCCTTCCTCAGGAAATTCTGTTATCAAAGAGTTTAATCCTATTCCCACTGAAGCAAGTAAATTTGGCCACTGAGTTAAATGGAAAGAGAATTCATTTCACCCATTCAGGCAGTACCCTAAAAGCCTAGATGATAGTAATGTCCCTGGTATGAATGTTTAGTTACGGTTTTTAACATTGTCCTTTCACAATTGTGAATGTTTTTAGTATTAATATTCCCTTTCTACTGACATGAAATCTCAAGCTTTTCTGAAAAACTGCAAAATGTTACTAAACCCAGATAACAGCTGGACAGCAAGCATGCATGCCTGTAATCACATATCATGGTTAGTGTAGTGGGATTGCCTGGTGACAGGGCAGCACACACTTGCATTGCTTTTGACATTAATGCTGAGTGGATGATGGCTTGATCTGATGCTTGCAAGGCTACAACAATGATTACAGGATTTGCGCAATACAGGCAGTTGTAGCTGTATAAGAAGAAGAATACATATGAAGAAAAACATGTTGGGTTTTGTAACCCTGATTATATCACCAAGTCCCTTCTGTCCCCCTCGCAAAAGGCATAGTTTGTACTCTGCTCCTGGAGGCTTTATATTAGGCTAAGGAATCTGTTCGAGGTAGAAAGTAGCAAGTAGTTTCCTCTGTTCCATCCTTTGCTCATCTGATTATAAAAGGCTCCAACAGAGCTTAACCTCCTTTCTCTAGGAGCAGGCCAGCTGGTTTGTAATTTGGTGTAGCTGTTTCCTTACGGGTTTTCTCATTGTCACAGACCACGAGGCAGACTGAATTCCCAAGGAATGCAAAGGAAGACAGTGCCTCTTAACAGCAAGCAGTACAGTCATGGCACAGGGGATTTGAGCCTGTTTGTAGACATACAAGTTTTTGATAAGGAAAGGATAAAACAAACATTATCCGAAGATTAAGGCTTTATCCTTAAAGACTGAGGCCAAAGAGAGTATAGTCTCCTGAATAATTTACACATGCATGTTCTGAAACACATTTAGGAGAATGAATTACTGTAGAGATTAGTGTAGAAATTTTAAGCATGCTTATTCTTTTATACATAGAATAAAATGAAAAGTGGATGATGTTACATGTTCCTATTATTCCTGCTTCACCGAACGGTTATGGTACCTTAAATGTCTAGCACAGAAATAGGACAACATGCCAGATTCCAAAGGTGTTGTGAAGTTTTGCAAGTTTGAACTGTTTTCCAGAAGGGAGATTGTACATTTGACACTTTGTCACATGCTTTCAGTCCCTAACACCTGCTCAAAATATTTGTTATACATATGTGTTTACATGAAACTAACACCTTTCTTTAGAAGCACAACAATAATTACCAAGAACATTGGGCAGTGTCTCCATATTTTTAAAGACCTGACTCTGCAGGTGGTTTAGGGGTTGAAAGTTAATATGTTCTAGCAGATTCTGAACTTCAGGGAACTTATGGGTAGGGCTCATGGAAGCGCTCAGCAGAAGCTTTAGTTGCTTTACTGTCCTAAAAATAAATTGCACTGTGTGACTCATACGCTGAATCCATGAGGTAATGTGTCTACACTGAAGGTGAAGAGGGGAAAAATCTACACCTTGAAGTGAGGACTCTGCTCCACGTTCTGATACAGCCCTGGCTCCCCCCTGCTGAAGGGTCTATACAACGATAACAGGAAGTTATTTTTAAGGACCAGCGTACCTACTGTGGCTCAGCAGCCTCCTGCTGAGATACTTCATTACTGTAATTCAGGTTAGGGCCCGAGATCACTCACACTTCTGTGTTGGAGTACCCCCGATATGCCTGGACTGATACCAACCTGAATGGACTAGAAAAATCATGTGTTATGGGGGTATTTGATGTTTGTACCATCAGGTGGGGAATCCTGCCAGCCTATCTGTGCAGCACAAGTTTCACTTATTTCTATTACACCTATATTATGTTACAGACACACAATTATATACATATATGTGTGTTTATTATATAACACACAGAGATTAATCTTGTTCCCCCCCTTTAATGCTATACTCTCATTTTATACCGAATTGGTACTTATGAAGGTAACTGTCTAGAGTTCACCAGTACCCAGATAAAGAACTTAAGCCAGTGGTGCCTGCTGATTTTAAGAGCAACTCCTAGAATTTACCATTTGCACCCATCTCAAAGTATTAGCTAAGTGTCTGCAGGAAGTTAGAAATTTTGCCCCAGAAAATCTTTGCAGCAGAGAGGGATACTTGAACTCCCAAGTGCTGCAGAAGAAGAAAAACACTGCTGAGAACTCCGGGAACCAGGATATTCCCCTGCTGCAGTGACTGGCGGGCCTGGCTCTGCCCCAGCCGACAAGCCTACTGAAGTACCTATTGTAACAGATCCATGCACTTCAGGACAAAGGAGATTAAATTATCTTTCTAGTCTACTGAATGTGACTCAGTCACTCAGTGTTTTTTTTTTTTTTTAAAAGGTTTTTGTAGAGAAAGAGCACAAAAGCTCTGCCAGTCATGTTGCTTTATCTTATCCCATAGCTTCCTTCATACAAGAGAAGCTGCAAAATACTCTCTTCAGTTTGTTTACCTGAAGTTCCATAAACTCTATATCATTTTGAAAGTCTAAAAGTGTATAATGAGAATGTCTTTGGAAAGCATCATTAAAGAATTCAAATACATTTTCACAGTGGCCTGTGAGCACCTTCATTTAATAAGTAATTTTGGATGAAAAATATGTTAAAAAAATTTGCCTTGAAAGCCTTATTCAGGCACCTCACCTCTACAGTGCTGGCAGCCCTGTGACTGCAAAGTAAAGCGCTATCCAACGTAACACTTCAAACCTGGCCTTGAGAAACATGGCTGTCCATTCTTAGGAAAGGAATTATCCTCCTTTATAGAGATGACTGTAGGTACGTTCAGACATTTGCACACCATGCAAATAGAGAATCCGTTCAATCTTTACTTACTATTTAGTGACAGATTTGACTAAGATTAAAGCTATACATTTTGGCCCAAAGAGAACTACCATAGTGGACATGTCAGAGACACACACCACATGTGCTTAAATAAACTCCAAACTGCTATTACTGCTGATAATAAGCTGCTCCTTTACTCCATTTTTACCATGCTTACTGAGAACGGTATATTATTCTGTAAGTAATTTCACCTAATTTCAATGTGACCACTGTACGGTAAGGCATGATTCAACAGGGTTAGGGAAAGGAAAATCAGGATCTGCTACTTATTTTGTGCTCTTTGTTAGCATCTCAAAGAGAAACAAAACAAAACAAAAAAAAAGCGGCTTAGCAAAATAAAATATTTGAAAGTATTCTTTGATTTTCCCTAAATCTTCAGCTTGATGAGGATTTGCCAGGGCTTTACACAATAACTACTCACACATGGCCTCTGTTAACAAACTGTTATTCATTTAAACTTTCTTAGCAATAGTGTCACGTTTTAATTGCTTTGGAGACTCTCTAACCAATCTGAATGCTATCTGATCTTAATCAACATTTCTCATCCTTTTTCAAAGAGTTGATACTGCACCAACCCACAAATCTGAAAATATTGTGGTGGCTGATTGGACTGTCACAAAGAAGAAAAAAAAATGCATTTAACCAGCACATATTTCTAACTTATGATCTTCATCAAATCAGTGTCAAAATAAAAAAAAAGTTAGTACAAAAATAAGATAAAATTTAAAAAAATCATCAAAGATCTCCTTTACAGCTATTCATTGTTCTTGAGAAGTTACCTCCTCACTTATAAGGTTTGGGACCTACTTTCCAAATGTCAAGGCAGTTTCTCTGTAACTTTCCTTTCAGCAGTGCAGTGTTTCTCAGCTGGCGATTTTCAGGTAAAGCAAAATTTCAAAATTGCAAAAATAAGAACAGATGATTTGGACTCCATTCTCCCTTTTCCTCTTTATAGACAGAAGAAGTTAGACTTACAGAGGATTTTCTCTATGCTCAAATACCTGGCAGGTATCTTCAAATAAATAGATATTATGCAATCATTGTTACTATAATTATCACATACAGAAACCTGAAAAGACAACAGAAAAGACAACAGACTGGTGTAGGGTAATGGAAGAAATAATACAAGACCCTGCTGCGAGCAGACTAAACTAGATTCCCCAGTGTAGGCAGGTAGCTAAAAACATGATAAATTACTACTGTGTGATATATGGTTCTTAAAATTGGAAGAGAATGGACCAAAACCAGCACTAAGAGGGCTGTTGTGATGCATGAGTTGGAAGGAGAAATAACTACATTAGAAACGTTCCAGATTCCTTTCAGCAGTGGAAATTAATAGAACATTGTCAATTAGCCTGAAACACTTAGCATAATGTATTTGGAATTTGCATGATGGATGGTTTATGTAACTCCATAACAAAGGTCAGCACAAGAAAATTGGTTTCTTCAACTTCTGTAACTGTGTTCCTCACAAAGGTAAAACAAAGAAAAAATTAAATCCATATAACAATGTTTCCCAGGGATAAAGCTGGGCATTTCCTCCCGCATCTAGGTTTTCAAACATTGTCCAGAAGTAAAGCCCTTGCTAAAAAGTCAAAAGGAACAATCTGTGCCTATGTGCAGCAAGCACACCTAGCAGTTTCACAGCAGTCAACGAGAATCCTCACAAGCTTAACTTAAACCTGGGTGAAAAACTCTGAGAAATGGCATCTAGATTGTGGATCTCTGTAAGCGTGTACCCTGCTATCACACCTGTGCTGATCCATTCAGCTCTGCCACCCTTTGGGCTCTGCACTAGCAAAGCACTCCAAACGCACAGCTTATTTCAATAAGACATTTCACATCCCAGATAGACACACACTGGAGTGCCTGACTGAACTGGAGCCAGGCAGCAGAAACATTTTCTGGTCATTTCCATATTGTTCTCTCCAGGTAATGCCATCAGATTGTAACTACTTCGTATCTGTTTTTCTTTTGTTGAGTGGTTGTAGATGTCAAGAATCTGTAAGTAAGGCTTCTGCTGCGAAACGGATCAGTGATAAGGCAATGCAGCAAGCTGTGCTGAGATCATAGCCACTTGGCAAAGTGCCAGTATCTGTCTCAAGAGCTGGTTCTTGGTAGACAAGGAAAGGAGAAAACTGCCCTTCCTAAAAGCCACTTTTCTTCCTACAAAACTGCAGTAAGAGCACACATGCAGCACTTCTCCAGGACTAAAGATTAGTTTGTGCAATGAGAAAAATGACTTGCAAGATTATGAATAACATCTTGTGACCCAAATACAAACATCTCAAACAGCAGAGGGTTGTTTGGGGTTTTGTTTGTTTGTTTGTTTGTTTGTTTTTTAATTTGAGATACAGGGAACTTTAAAGAAATATCCCAAGTCATTGTACCATCTTTAGACTAATTTAATATCAGTGTATTCCCCTGATGCAAATTCAGCCATCTGTCAAACTCCTTATGGAGCAAGAAGTCAAATACATAATACATTTAAAAAGTATAAAATATTCAGTGACAGGCAAGACCTCCCTCTGGTTGCTCATTAATAAGCCACATACTGGTACAGCTATATAGTTGTAACTGCATGTCTTGCCTTCACTTTTTCATGATTTACTTCAGCAAAAGATGGAAGTAAAACAAAATTACGTCCCTCCACTTACACCTTCTTTCAATTAAAAAAAAGTCATCTTCTCTAACCTGAACTTTATGAAAGCCCCTGACAAAGCCTTTGTCAGATAAAACTTCTCATTGAACATGAATTCTTTGTTATTTGTCACCAGTATAGCTCCTCCCTTCTTCATGAAATTAGTGTTATTGAGACTAAAATGAATGCTGTGCAGTTTCTTCAGTCCCCCCAACCAAAACAGATCTGTGGCCCTGAAAATATTAGAAAACCTAGAGGGAACCACAGAAGATACTTCTGTGGCAGTCCAAGATCTTTAAGATCACCCTCCTCCCATTACAAAAGCCAAACAAAAACAATTAAAGCATCAGATGCCACTGCACGTCAGAACTGCATGCTCAGTTTGTCACTTTTAATCATACAATTAAATCATAATCAGGTTACATGGAGCAAGACACCCCATCCTCCAGGGTCCCAACTGTTCCCTCAGAGAAGTTGCAGCTAGGGGTTATACAGTCATCCTGGAGTTTACAGGAGACTTGTTAGCACTATCTTCTCCCTGCTTTTCCCACAACAAGGATATTCCTACAGTGGGTGCAGAACCTTCCCAGAAACTTCTCTCATGCCTGCCCAGCACTGAAGCAGAGACCACCACATAGAGAGGCAAGAGGAAGAGGAGCTGGAAACAGTCCAACTAACATGTAAAGGGAAGAGATAAGACCAAGCTGAGACTGGGACTGAGAGAGCATGTGGGATAAATTGCCAAGGAAAGCAAGAAGACTGGTAGAGTTTCAAGTGGAGAGAAGACAGGGGGTCCAAGGAGAAGACAGGTCACCTAAGGTAGCATGGGCATACCTTGACAAGGACTCTGCAGTGGTGTGGAAGGAGGAGCTAGTGGAAAGAAGGTAAACACTGAGACTGGATTTGAAGCTAGATAGATTTGAAACAGACAAAATAAAAAATAAATAGAGGAGTATTTATTTATCTGTATATAATTAAAAAAGAAATCATCTCACTTCCAAGCAAGGAACTTCAGAATTATAAATTACTCTGGACAGGAGGCCTGCTTCCTAAGATATTTAGATCTACTTAAATTCAGTACCAAGGCTACGGCTGCTGAAAAATTTATTTTTCTAAAATTTCACTCCATAGCAAACATTTATAAAGTACTCCCTTCAAATGGGCCTGAAGATGACAAAATTACAGTTCTCTTAGCTATGGTTCTGAATTTCATATTTAACAGTGGCATTTATTAAATATTAATTTGAAAATGCATAATTCATACCCATGGTTAGCATAGGTGAATAGTTCTGTCACTCATGACCTCCAGCTTGAGCACTTATCACCATTCGTACTAACTTAGTCAAGTAACGGTTTAATTTTATAACTCTCTGTTACACCCAAGTTTGCCAACCAGTTTGGCATCCATCCACATCAGTAATCAATAGGGTGCCCCTCTGACCATGCCTGGAAGCTGCCAAGAGCCCAGGGCAGAGGGAAGCCAGCCTCCTACGTGCTCAGGCTCCCTCCCATTTACATCTTTGGAGACTGAATAGAGCAACAGAAAGACCTGCAGAAATTCATGGCTGAGAGGTGATAAGAACAGTTTCTATAACTGCACTAACCAGAACTGATTTCATGAATGCCCTAGTCCATTTCTGTGCTGAGACAGGCTAGGCTGAACCACCTTTGGCAGTGATTTATATTAATCTATTTGACACTGCATTGAAATGGACTGTCAGTGATCACTCAGTAACCAGAGCTCAAATAAGACAGTAACTAACAGCTGAGTTGAAAGAACAGGTGGGTTTTTTTATCAATTTGCAGTTACTGAGGTGTAGAAGACAATATGGGACAAGGATTTTAGAAAGAAATTACCAATAGGTGAATACGTAAGAATCGACTGGCCTAAAACCACTTATTGAGCTGCAGATGTGCATCAGTGAACCTCAAGTATTAACTTGAGCCAAGCAACAAAAATATCTATAGGATCCCTGGTCTGTGTCCCTGGCTCAAACCTAGGCCAACATGATCTGTACAATGCAGGAAATTCCCTGCCCTGCACAGATATCCAAGGAACTTTGAGGTTTTGTGCCTTAGGTCCTTCTGCACTTCAATACACTTTTTGTAACATGGAGAATAACATTATTTCCTTACATTAGCAGGTGATGCAGGACACCCAAATTGGATTAAACAGTGAAGTCACTGTGAATTAAGAATTTCTACTACACATTTCATAGGGTCAGATACCCTGAACAAATTAAATAAGTATTAAAATCTCATCTTTAGTCTTGGATACATATAAGCATATAACTAAAAAAAATTCCCAGTAATTTGTTTGTAACTGTTGTCTCCTGCTTATGCAGCTCAAATATCAGAGGGCAGCTATCAAATAAACAGATTCCCATTTTTCAAAATTTTAAAAACATTCTGTGACAAGTGGCAAATAGCCAGCTACAAATGCCTCATCCCCAGAAGCTGAACAGTTCAAATCCATAACCTGCTTGCTTCAAAATTAACAATCAAAGAAAATTAATAATTTGTTCTCAGCTTAAACCTTCACAGAAAAATTTCTGCAACTTCCGCATCAAATCAATGGCCTAGGGTTGGCAAGACTTGCTAGTGACTTGAGTCACTTTCTGCATGTTGAAATTGGACAACCACCAGCCTCTTCCTATAGTACCAACCTTTCTTCTTTTATTTCTGCCTATAAAAGATTTCCATCAATTGAGACAATGATTTAAGTATATCCATAATTAACTGTAAACTAGCTGAAAAATGCAAATGAAAACACAAGATGACAAAAGGAAAGATTTTCTTTGAAAATCTGTATATTATTTTTTTTTTCCTAGAGCAAATTTTGAAAGTATCTGAATGTATTCACTTAATTCCTATTGAGCCCTCTCGCGTAAACGTCACAAATCTGCACTTCTGGCCCACAGATTTTAGCCTGAGCATTGTATATCTCTTTTCAGGACAACCTCATATCCTATCCATCTTCCAGGGAGATAACATCCAATAGAAAAACAGTTTCTGTTCTTCAAACTAAAATCCAGGTTAAATCAGCCCCAGTCACAAGACAACTGTCCATACAGTGCTTTTGGATCCCTGCCCTGAGAGGTTTCCCCACCTAAAGACAAGGAAATACCCTCTCCAGCCCCTGGCCCAATTACTTGTGTTGTTCATCTTTTCCTTCTTATAAGAGATTGCTGCCAGTCCACTGGTGAAAAGCACCTCTTCCATCCAGGCACACTAGGTGTCTGTACTGGTGTTATCTATGCCTGTGTAATCACAAAGCTGAAATCTCCTCCCTCCAAGGATGGTGCTCACAGTATCTCTCATGCTGATAAGCAAAATTCAAATTAGATCACAGAACGGCCCAAGTGATGCTACAGGACCATGAAGAGAGACAAGCAACCACCTGGCCTGTTTATAATTGAGAGCAGAAGGTGATAGTAAGAGTTCAATATTCTCTTCACTTCTGTACTGTACATTACCAACATACAAATAGGAAAACTAAATATTTTGCTGCACAGTATGTAACAAGCAGAAAAGGGTCCACCATCTCTGACATGCTGTGGTCCCCGCCTTCTACAAAGCTTGTAATCTCAGACACAAGATACGTAATAAGCAAATGTAATGAATGACAGAGAGTAAGGGAATAGGTATCAGATTTTAGTTTAGATTATCTGTATGCAAAATTCCTAAGCAGAATAATCCTCGTGTTGAGTAGTACAACCTTTATTTGGAAATAAAGGCAGTATTATTTTAGTCATTAACAAAAACAGCTTACTCAGTCTCTGTAACTTCTTCTACAGCAGCCTAAAACAACTAGCACGTTGGTAAATTCTAGGAAACAGCAATCAGATAGTTGATACGCCATCTGTCCTAAAGAGTGAAGCATGTGAACTTCTTTGCAGTCTAACAGACAAAGTAACATGAAATATTGTAGGAAAAGAAGAATCTCAAGTTTTATACCAGACTTTTCCACTAATTTATCGATAAACTGATTAATGTCACTTTTCCTAGCTCCATTAGGCCATATACAGCACTGCCCCAACCCAATCTGCAGCAGAGACGACGGCAGGAGAAACCACAGCTTTTCCATATATGGCTGGGTGACGTGTGATCCAGCCCCTTGGCAGTCAGCAGTCCCTCTCTGCCCACTGGTAATGAGCAGGAACGGTGCCTGTGAAAGGTAAATGCTGTGCCTTTCCTACCAACAGGTACAGGAGAAGATAAGCATGGCCAGACAGGAGGTCCATCCAGCCTGAAGTCTATACCCAACAAAACCCACTCACTGGGTTTTTTCAGGTTTCTAGAAAACTGACAGAGAACTGCACATTGTACACTTTCTTTGGGGGCTGGCAGGGAGTCCAAAACCAATCCCCTTTTCTGAACTGCTGCCTTTCCAGTGTTGCTGCTACCCTCCTGTTACATCCCTCCCCACTCCACAGCACTTTCTTTCTGCCACTGTTGGCAGTACCGTAGCAGCTCTGTAAGACATGCTTGTGAGAAGAGCATGCAGTACACTGTTACATGCTGAGTATCACTGACGCTTCAAATCCTGACTCTGTTCCAGTCTTCTGAGATCCTGCTGTAGCCAAGTCACTTAGTACAGCTTTGCAGTACTTAGTAAAGCTTTGCAGGAAAGGGAGAGGAAAATAAGGCAGTGAGAGGATGCTCAGGGAAATATATAAGAAAAGTTTGTAACATATTGCAATGTGCTCTCCCAGCATCCTGTGATGTGTAGATCAGGCAACTTTTGAGACAGAGAACACCTTTGTATTTAGCCCTCAGTAAGTTTCTCTGCCATTAATTTCTTTGATCTGCTCTTGAAAGCTGTGTAAGCTTTCAGAATTTATGTCATCTTATTGCAAAGGCTTCCACAGCCTGATTACATTGGGTGAAGAACACAGGAGTAAAAATGAAGATTAAGTTTCTGCTGTGGGCTTATTTTCTCTGAGTGCTCCTTCTACACCTTGATCATCTATTAGCCTTACTCTCTAGCTTCCTGATTCTGATGTATTTGAAAAAAATGTATTATTCATATTTATTCTGTCTGCAAGGTGTTCCTCTTTTTTTTTTTTTTCTCGTCCTGTCTTGTGCTTTTACATTTAACCTGCCAGAGTCTATCAGCCTTTGTATTTTTCCCATTTGAACACAGATTCACCTCTTGGTAGGATGTTTTCTTGCTTCTTACAGTCCCCTTATTCTGCTGTTTAGTAATGTCATTTCTTTCTGGTTTTGTTTTCCAAAACCGTTTGATAAGTATGTTAGTTCTGTTTTTCTGGTACAGCATCCTTGAATAGCCTCCACCCTGCCTGTAAGAAATGTACTTTCGTTTAAAAACAATTCTATATCCTTTAAAATTTTAAGTGCCAGCATCTTAATTACTTTTTTTTTCCCCCTCCATATAAGCCTGTACCTCCTGTGTAGGCTTCCACTCTTCCAGACACTTCCTTAACCCTGAAGAAATTGTTCCCCCTATCCTTGTGGGCTCTCTCTCCCATACTCCCAGCCGCACATGGAGACTTAACCTCTCTGTCTCCTTACCTGTGCTAACTTGCAAGTGGAACCTGGGGCTGGAGACTGCAGAAAAAAGCCAAGTACAGTATGAATCTCCCGTTTCAACCCTCAAGTAGCCTGTGATTGTACTGGATATTGCCATCATCCCAGATTAACTACCCATGCACAGTATCAGCATAACTTCAGTGAGGTTGTTAATAAAGTATGTTATTACCTGGCTTACACTGTTCCAGCAGAGCACCTGTTCTGCTAAGTGAAGCACTCAATGGGCTGATCTAGGAAGTGCAGCAGATTGTATTTCTTGTTCTCAATAGTCAATGTTTTTGCGCTTGCTGACTTCTTCACTTCAGAGAGCACAACTGCTGTCATTGCTACTTTGGGGGGCAGAACCAAACAGTGTCCAGGGAAATGGCATAATATAAGAGTTCACAACTGCAGAAGTAGGACCTATTTCTCTTTGCAGTGCAAAGAAATGTCCAAGCTATGACACCAAGAAATGTGCCCTGTTTGTGCTAATCCTTGTGTGTCTTTTGATTTATTTGGAAGCAAATCTTAATCCTTTTCCAATCACCAAACCACAATAGCCTCTGAAGATTTATATCGAAGGATTGCTAATGAGTTCTAGTTAACTAAGTACGACACTATTGACATCTCAACCTACCAGCAGTATGGGAAAAGAGGAGGTAAAACTTAGGTGTGCAAATGCAAAGAGTAGTTTGATGCTGATTGGAAACAAACTACATTCTGACCTAAAGCCCTTGCAGTAACTTAATCAGCAGCGGACACAATGGCAAATGAGGATAAAATTAATCCCCAGTGTTAAATCATCCTAACAGAAACATTCAGCAACCTTTCATTTGTTTCAAAACAGTGACTTTCCCACCACTTTTATAGAAACAAATTATTAGTAAAAACATTGCTATGTATTTGTTAAAAGCTATAAGAAGTATATAGTAATACAGGAAGGATTTAAAGAATACAGGCACTTTCCCACCAATACACCTATGAATTGTAGGCAACTTTATCAGCACTGTGTGCTGATTCAACTGCTCCTAAACAAGAAGCTAATCCAAATTTGTTCTGCTGCTTTGAACTGAGTTGTTTTTCACACTCATTTCAAATGTCCTTTCCCTAAACAATCATTACAACTTCAAATTCAGCAAAGGAAGGAATAAAAGTTCAAACTCTCATTTATTTTAATTTAATGTGCTAGAAAATCTCTCATGATACTTTGAATGCAAGAGCAGTGGTTGCATTAGAAGGGAGTAAATTCTGCCAACTAAATGTGACATTTGATAGATACTAAAATGGCATTTGCTAGGTAGTACTATCAGCACAAAAAACACATAAAGGAAAAACGGGGGAACTGCATTAGAGTCTGTACACACATAACAAAGTAATTCGATACGTTCTCCTTCCCATCTGCTTTATTATGGCAATGAGTAGCTGAATAGACAGAACTGTGCTTTGTTACTTTTATCTTATTGCATTGTATATTTTATTTATTTTGCCATTTTAAAGTTCAGAACTTGTGAATACCAGTAACTGCAATGACAGTAACACTTCCTAAGTAAGTTTTAGTCCTGTCAAACACAAACAGATTCTTTACTCATTTATTATAGTTGGTGGTCCAGACTTCTAAAGCATTATTAAATTATGCTGAGTCTGCGCACAATAGTGCCTTTCCCTCCACCCTCTTATTAGTTTCACAGCACAGCTTTTTTCTATTATCAATGGATTTACATTATTTTTTTTCAAACACTGATGTTACCAACTACCCTTACTCTCACTGTAGATACCTCAGTGGCCTAGAAGACATGCCCAGGAATCTATGGGGTTCTCTCCCGCCAAGGCTGGCAGCCAAACACCTGGTGATCATCTGAAACTGCCTACTCTTAGTCAAATTAATTTCTCCCCTTTCTGACTTTGTTTTATGGATCTTGTCTAGAATAATGCCGATAATGCAGAAATCATTTAAAGCATTTTGAGCTCAAAAGAACTTCAGTATTCAAAGAAATTCCACTTTCTAAAATTTGCTTAGACAGCTCTCAAATAAAGTTAAAACAATGCAATGGAAGCACAAGTAGATCCTTTGATAGAGCCAAAGGGCTCCTTCCAGAGCTTACGCTGTATTGTTTTCTCAGATTCTGCACTAAATACAAATTAAAATACTGGAAAAGTAAAGATTAGGGGATTCTTCCTGCACAGCAAAGTGTACTATAAGATAGAAATAAGGAAACTGATATCACATACCAGATTAGAACAACATACTAATCTTTGATCTATTAACCCAGTTGCCTTCATGACAAGTCTTCAGAAAAAAAAAACAAAAAAACCAAGAAAGTAGAAAAGTCCGATCCCCCCAATAAATAAGTCAAAGACTTTGGAGTCTGCTTTAATTCAGAACATTTTTTCCCTAATTTTTGAATCACATCTCAAGTAAACAGGCTTGTTTTCATGATGTGTGCTAACAGCAGTCCCCATTAACATAGTCTTTTACAAGCAAAATACAACTATCTGCTGCCATTCAATATTACTTATTCATTTTACCTCTATGAATAATAAATATAGCTTACTAAATGTTGGAGAACTTTAAAATGCTTTATTATCCTTAAGAGCTTCGCAATGCACTTAGGAAAAATCAGAGGGTTTTTTTTTTTTTTTTTAAATATAAAAATATGATGCTCCTTTAAGTACATATTTCTATTTAACAATGCTAATATTGGTCCTTAATTCTTTGTTCTAGCAAGCCCATGATTATTTAATTACTAATAATTCACACAACCAAAGCATGGTTATATGACGACATATACCTATGTTATGCTGAAAAGATGGTTAAGAAATGGTACCTCTTACTCACCATAATGGTTTCCATTGGCTATTCAGTCATATCTGCATGTATTCTATTTATTTATTTTTAGAAAATATCAACAGCTAGTGGCATTCCAGACAAAACTCAGGTACACGAGGGTGAGATTAGATGGATTTTACAAAATAGTTCTAAGGATGATGCAAAGAAAAGCCTCTGTTACACATATGCCAAGCTAAGTGAAGGCAACTGGTTTAGTGCAGGGCTACTTGATAGCCTGTTTTTCATTTATTGCTGGATCTGCAGTGGAAAAATCCCAATGTCATTTTTGGAGCCTAAACTCAAGTTTGCAAGGATTGGTAAAAAAAAATATCTGCCATGCATTCACACTCTCTAATATTGGCAGTTAATCCTTACACACAGAGCAGGTATTCGGCTGGCCTGACCTTTCCCCAAGCTTGGGACTATCATGCAAGGTGGTGCTTCATTCAAGGAGATAACTATAAGCAATCACAGGGTTAAAACACCCTCAACCTGAAACACTCACAAAAGCACAAGTCCTTTAGAGATCCTTAAAATAATAGAATGCCACAATAAAAAGCCTATTTGTGTTGCACACAATATTCAAATACTCTTGCAACATTTTTTTGCCACATTCAAAGCGACTGCTGGAGTCCAGCTACTTCTCCCAGAAGGAACTGATGAGGTTCCTCTTCTCTTTCTATCTTACAGAAAGACCAACAGTGAGATTCCTCCTGGACCCTTTACCTTCTCACACTTTAACTCTCCAACTCCACATGATTTTAATATTAGGCTACTTTCACAGTTTATACCAGAAGCACAGGTTTAAATGTTTTTCCTCCAAACATTAAGAAAGCTACACAGCATGTGAACAAAAGGTTGAACCATTCCTATAAGACATAAATAATATTTTTAAGATTGCAAATATCTGAGACATAGCTATGCTATAATACATCTGCTCCTATCTGCTTCAAGTTAATAAAACTGAAGGAACCAGATGCCTTTGAGATTATTACAGATATTCACTGCCAGTAACAATTAAGCCACAGTAGGGAACTTATGGGGAAGGAGAAAACTGTAAAATTAAATTTCAAGCACATGCAAACTAATCATACATTTAAAGTATATTCCACCAATATCATGTTGTAGTCATTGCTCTGCCATTTTTTTTAAAAGGAAATACACATATCTGATGAAGACAGTTTCAACTAAAAAATCTTGGCAAGACACCAAGGCTTAGTCCTTCAAAAGAGTATTCTTTAAAAGCTCAACCCCAGGCCAAAATTGTCACTGCAGAAGCAAAAGAGACAAGCATGAAAAACTCTTAGTATTTTAGGGAGATTCAGATAACATGTGGGCAAAACTAAGGGGATTTTTAAAAAGCCCAAAGAAAAGATATGTTGTTTATGAAAAAGAAGCAGTCAGCAGTTTTCAGATTCAGAGCCCATTCAACTATTCTAAGTTTAGAGACTGGTCTTTGCTTTGAAAAATCAATGCAAGCGACCAGAGATTCAGTAATCTAATAACAGAACACGCATCCGTCCTCTAGCAAAATCATCCAGGCACTTTCCACCTGGTGCAAGTCCTGCTCTGCATTCACAGCCTGAGACCTAGAGTTCAAAGCAGCACTGTTAGTTGTCCTTTACTAAGGTTTCCCAACTGCTCTATATCCCTGTCTCCAGTTATCAAAGTTAACTGGGCTTCTACACACGATTTGATACAAATGTGCTGTCCTCAGATGGTTTTGTCTCTTTTTTCAGAGACTGGGACCATATTAAGAGACAGGTTTCTTGTATAGTAATGGTCTTTCATTAACAGAATTATGCTGCCTATTACCATTAAAGAAAAAAGTCATATAGAGAGTCACAACAGCCTTCTATAAAACCCGTATTTTAAGGATCACAAAGCCGTACAGCACTTCCATCAGGAATCTGCAGGATTTCTTTTCAGAAGAGAGATAATTTAGCTGATTTCATTACAGTCTTTATGGGTACAGGAATTGGAATAACCATATTTCACTTTAAGTTTCCATTCTGGGTGTCAATATTAGAGAGACAATTGTCTTAGGATGAATTAATTCTTAACCATATTTAAAACAAAATTTCACAAACTGAGCCTTACTGATATTCCTAAAAGTATTCCTGAACTGCCTAAAAGACATTTTCTCCCAATGACCACTATTACCCAATATATAAAGAGCAATAAGGTGTCATTTCTTGGATTAAAGCCCAGTACCTCAGTACAGAATAATATAGCTCTTTCCAATTGTTCTCTGGCATATTCACATGTTTGTACCTTCATAACACATCAATTAACATAGTGGCTGTTTTTATATTTCTGAATAAAGCAATCTGTACTTCTGAATTTGTATAAACCTTTGGATAGCTTTAAACAAATGAGGCTCTACATGAGCAACAGTATTTGTTGCAGTAACAACAATTTCTACTGTAATTTAAATTAATCAGGCTCAGTTGGTACTTTCTATTAAACTGTTACAAAAGGGAATCTTTTTCCCATTTAATTTTTTCCTCTTAAGGTATAGGCAAATTTAATTTTTAGTCAGATCTCCTAAGGAAATGAGATTTATGCGTTGAAACTGCATAACTTCAATGACTTGTAAATCCATTTGCAAATTTCAGTTAAGTGCAATGGGGAAGTAAAAATCCCAAGGTATTGAAAATGCTTGTAAACCTCATAACACGTTCAGGGAGAGAAGCCCTCGCAGTTCCCACTGATGGCAAGGAAGGCTGCAAAATGAACTTACTCTCCAAGAGCTGCAAAACGTGTTTAGTTTTCAGACATAAGTTCTACCTATTAAGGAGTGACTTGTGTTTTTAAACTTTCTGACTGCCCCTAGAAGTTTTAATCATCAGATGAGTGTTTAAGTGACATCACATCTTTCACCGCTTAGCCAGCGACTGAAATACAGCCTTCATTACTAACTCCAGGTATTACCTGAAAGCCATTATCTGAAATCCTTCTGGCTGGGTACCTGAGCAGTACTCATGTTTTCAGTTCAGCTCTTAGCTATCAGATTTCTGTCCTAATTGAATGTGAAATCTCAAAAATTTCCTTGTAAAGGCTACATGCTAAATGAGTGAGAAGGTGAATGCAAATGAACTATTGCTTGTACTAAGCTCTCCAGATCAAAATTTTACATGGACCATCAGGAGCTTAGAGTGCTTCCACCATGTGCTCTCTGGATAAGCAGAGGATTTCTGCCTCCAAAGCTCCTTATCCAACCCCATCCGCAAGCACTAAATGTGTTTCAATGCTATTTCAGAGGAAGGCTCACACCCTGCATCTTTGCAAACAGCCCTAGCTAGTACATGAACAAAAGAGTAGCACTGACCTTTGATGTCATTTCATCACAAAGAAGAAAATACATGCTTAGTTCAATGAGGCATCCAGGGACCTACCTAATTCCAAAGTCATCCCTGGAAAAAAAAATCCCAGTGTATTTCATAAACAGCTGGATATGCTCTTCACCAAAGAATTTCTTTGCTATTTTTAAAAAAAAAAGGATATAACTGAAAGAAAGGGTTTTCTCCAAATTTCTCTTCGAGAAGAGTGAACAAATTCTGTCACAGACTAATACAAACAAAAATCCCTCCAGTTTATCCTCAAACCCTCAAAAGTCAGAAATATACCCTCACATACCTGCACACACTATCAACACAATCACAAATGGGAAAATGAAGCCAAAACTTCATCAGAACTGATGGAAGCAGCTTCTTAAATTTACTCTAATTGAAGTGCATGCTGATTCATGGATGGTTACTAGAGAAGACGCACAGTTCACATTAGCCTCTCAGGATCTAGATATCTGAATCTAAATGTGTTGCTTCTAATTCTGATACCTGCTATCAAACCTTCTCTGCTGTAGACAGCAGCCCTAATTCAAAGAAGGCAGCAAAGCGACATCCAGTATGGTTCTTGTTCACAAAAGAAAAGGTTGTCCCAAGCCAAAATGTCTTTGGAAACTGAATTTATTTCAAAGTATTGTTTCCATTTCAACCAGTGAAGAATTGACTTCAAGGAAAACAGTTCTAGCTGTGAGCATAATTCGGCCTGTAAGAATCACACTTTTTATAACATTCCCATAGAATGTATTATATTCTGATAGAGACTAAAATTGTATTACCACTTAGTTTCAGGAGACCTCTACTTCACTTCAAAGCTGCCTTCTAGACCTATCAGTATCAATATTCAAATGATTAATAATGTTCAGAAACATCCGCTGACTTCAATTAATTGCCAAAGGGCACTCATGATGTCAGCTCCTCATCTGCAGGTTTTGGTTAAGGTATGTTCAGCCCTACATTGAGCAGATTCGCCTCTACCGCAAACTGCATCCTGGGGTAAAGTTGTCCGAACTAGTTTGTGTACTTAAGTAGTCTAGCATAGCAACAGACAAAGACTGAGGCACTAACTTCAAACACTTAAGATGTTTGCCTGTGCAAGCAGCAGTTCAAATAGCTAACCAATATTTAATCAATTAATAAAAGTTAGGGATCATCTCTAAAATAGGACTACAATTGAAAAAGTGCAAATATATTTAATTGGTTAACATTTAATATGAATTGATTAAATTCAAAGAAATCTCATTATTTGTACAAAGAGGACTTATTTAATAACATAAAAATGTTCATCAGCAGTGAAGACTCAATGGCTTAATATAGAAAAATAAAAGACCACTGTATCTGAAGCCAAGAACATTTACTGCAGGGTTATTCAGAATACAAAGAAAAAATGGATTCCTAAAAACATTCCTTTAGACTAGCCACTATATTTTGCTCACTCACTCTCTCTCTCACAATTAACGTGGGAAACATTAGTGGTTTTCTAAGTCTTGATGGTTTCTTTCTGTACCAGTATATTTCTCACTATTGACAGTATGTCAGGCCAGTAATGTATGTTCAAGGGAATAAAAGCTATATTTAGAAAACAAAAAGAACAAACTGACAAAGGAAAAAACTGCAGCTACACAGAACTTAAAAGAATATGTGCAATATGTAACAGAAGAGGTCATCCTTGTTGGAATGAATTGCAAACATGATAGCATTAAGCAAATTGCTTACAGGAAGGTATAAGCAATGAGGTCACTAGTTCAAGAAAACATGCAGACTGAACTGTAAGCTATCCGTTTTTCACTTTTCAGACTGAATCACAATCAGTTTTAATTCCTTTATTTTAAAGCATAAATTTATGCACCCGGGTTCCTACAGCTCATTTTGATGCCTAACACGGTACCACCTTCCTTTAGTTTCCTTCTCCCAATTTTCAGGTGATTTCTTTAAACATCCTGCATTTCATCTGATTTAATTTCATTTCATTTCTGTTTTATATTCTCTTCATTTTCACTCTAATGTCACATTTCTGTATTTACTCTTCTCCCAGATGCCTACATTAACTCCTTTATCACAGAATTTAGCTTTTCATCCTTAAACCTACTGAAACTAAATACTTCTGAAACTGTTTCACATGGGCACCAGTGATACAGCCAGGAGCAGTCAGCAGTATCAAGAAGGATTACAGAGCCTTGGGAGTGGTGGTAAGGGACTCTGGAGTGCAGGCAGTTTTTTCATCAGTCCTCCTGGTCAAAGGGAAGGGGCTTGAAAGGGCCAGTCAAATCTGGCGATTCAACAGATGGCTACAGGACTGGTGCTGCAATCAGGGGTTCGGCTGCTTAGACCATGGGACTTGCTTTGGGAAACCTGGTCTACTGGGGGCTGATGGGGTCCACCTGTCAGAGAAGGGGAACAGCATCTTTGGTCATAGGCCTGCCAAGCTAGTGAAGAGGGCTTTAAACAAAAGTTGCCAGGGGAGGGGAACCTCAGTCCATCCCACTCTTACCAGTTTGATGCCAGTGGCAGCAATAGATGCCCAGGGCCTGGAGGAGGACCACAGGTCAGCAGGAGAGCACCTGAAGAGCAGCACAAAGGAATTCCCAGCCACTCCAGCCAGTAAGTCAGCTTCATCGAGGGTCCAACTTAAATGCCTCTATGCAAGCACACGTAGCATAGGGAATAAACAAGAGGAGTTAGAGATGTGTGCATGCCTGCAGGGCTATGATCTTATTGGCATCACGGAAACGTGGTGGGATGGCTCCTGTGACTGGAGTGTTGGAATGGAAGGACACGGGCTCTTTAGGAAGGACAGGCAGAGGAAACGAGGAGGGGGTGTCACCCTCTATGTCAATGACCAGCTGGAGTGCGTGGAGCTCCATCTGGGGATGAATGAGGAGCCACCTGAGAGCTTATGGGTCAGGATTAAAGGGAGCATGGGGACAGGTGACACTATGGTGGGGCTCTGCTACAGGCCACCGACCAAGAAGACTGAGCAGATGAGGCCCTTTATGGACATATAGGAGCAGTCTCATGCTCGCAAGCCCTGGTCCTCATGGGGGACTTGAACCACCCCAATATTTGTTGGAAGGACAACACAGCAGGGCAAAAGCAATCCCGGAGGTTCCTGGAATGCGTTTATGATAACTTCCTTCTCCAAGTGACAGAGGAGCCAATGAGGAGAGGTGTTATGCTGGACCTTGTTCTCACCAACAAGGGGGGGCTGGTGGGGAATATGAAGCTCAAGGGCAGCCTTGGCTGCAGTGACCATGAAATGGTGGAGTTCGAGATCCTTAGGGCACTGAGGAGGGTGCACAGCAAGCTCACTACCCTGGACTTCAGGAGAGCAGACTTTGGCCTCTTCGGAGATCTGCTTGGTAGAATACCATGGGGTAAAGCCCTGGATAGAAAGGGGCCCAGGAAAGCTGGTTAATATTCAAGGATCACCTCCTCCAAGCTCAGGAGCAGTGCATCCCAACAAAGAGGAAGTCAGGAAAAAAATGCAGGGGGCCTCCATGGATGCAAGGCGCTCCTGGACAAACTCAAACACAAAAAGGAAGCTTACAGAGGGTGGAAGCAAGGACAGGTAGCCTGGGAGGAATACAGAGACATTGTCCAAGCAGTCAAGGATCAGGTTGGAAAGGTAAAGCCCTGATAGAATTAAATCTGGCCAGGGACATCAAAGGCAACAAGAAAAGCTTCTATAGGTAACATTAGTGATAAAAGGAAGACTAGGAACAATGTGGGCCCTCTCCAGAGGGAAATGGGAGACTTGGTTACCCAGTGTGTGGAGAAGGCTGAGGTACTCAATGACTTTTTTTCCCCCCTCAGTCTTCACTGGCAAGTGCTCAAGCCACACGCCCAAGTCGCAGAAGGCAAAGGCAGGGACTGGGAGAATGAAGAACCGCCCACTGTAGGAGAAGATCAGGTTCAAGACCATCTAAGGAACCTGAAGGTGCACAAATCCATGGGACCTGATGAGATGCATCTGCAGGTCCTGAGGGAAATGGCAGATGAAGTTGCTAAGCCACTATCCATCATATTTGAGAAGTCATGGCAGTCCGGTGAAGTTCCCGCTGACTGGAAAAGGGGAAACGTAACCCCCATTTTTAAAAAAGGAAAAAAGGAAGACCTGGAGAACTACAGGCCAGTCAGCCTCACCTCTGTGCCCAGCAAGATCATGAAGCAGATCCTCCTGGAAACTATGCTCAGGCACGTGGAAAATAAGGAGGAGATTGGTGACAGCCAACATGGCTTCACTAAGGGCAAATTGTGCCTAACAAATTTGGTGGCCTTCTACGACGGGGTTACAGCATTGGTGGATAAGGGAAGAGCAACTGACGTCATCTACCTGGACTTGTGCAAAGCATTTGACACTGTCCTGCACGACATCCTTGTCTCTAAATTGGAGAGATGGATTTGACGGATGGACCACTTGGCAGATAAGGAATTGGCTGGATGGTTGCACTCAAAGAGTTGTGGTCAAAGACTCAATGTCCAAGTGGAGACCAGTGACGAGTTCCTCAGGGGTTGGTATTGGGACCAGCGTTGTTTAACATCTTTGTTGGCAACACGGACAGTGGGATTGAGTGCAAGTTTGCCGATGACACCAAGCTGTGTGGTGCAGTTGACACACTGGAGGGAAGGGATGCCATCCAGAGGCACCTTGACAGGCTAGAGTGGTGGGCCCATGTGAACCTCATGAAGCTCACAACAAGGCCAAGTGCAAGGTCCTGCACATGGGTCAGGGAAATCCCAAGCACAAATACAGGTTGGGCGGAGAATGGATTGAGAGCAGCCCTGAGGAGAAGGACTTGTGGGTGTTGGTTGACAAGCTGGCAACGTGCGCTTGCAGCCCAGAAAGCCAACTGTATCCTGGGCCGCATCAAAAGAACCGTCACCAGCAGGTCAAGGGAGGTGATTCTCCTCCTCTACTCCACTCTCGTGAGACCTCACCTGGAGTACTGCGTTCAGCTCTGGGGCCCCCAACACAAGAAGGACATGCACTGTCCAGAGTCCAGAGGAGGACCACGAAGATGATCAGAGGGTTGGAGCACCTCTCCCATGAGGACAGATGGAGAGAATTGGGGTTGTTTAGCCCAGAGAAGAGAAGATGCCAGGGAGACCTTACAGCAGCCTTCCAGTACCTGAAGGGGGCCTCCAAGAAAGCTGGAGAGGGACTTTTGACAAGGAGTAATGGCTTTAAACTAAAAGAGGGTAGATTTAGATTAGCTATAAGGAAGAAATTCTTTACCATGAAGGTGGTGAGGCACTGGAACAGGTTGCCCAGAGAAGCTGTGGATGCCCCATCCCTGGAATTGTTCAAGGGCAAGTTGAATAGGGCTTTGAGCAACCTGATCTAGTGGAAGGTGTCCCTGCCCATGGCAGGGGGGTTGGAACTAGATGATCTTTAAGGTCCTTTCCAACCCAAACCACTCTATGATTCTATGATTTGCTCTCTAATTCCTTTTTGCTTTCTGTGATGCAGCCTGACCCTTTTATCAGCTATCCCATCATTTTTCTGACTGTCTTCTCTCTCTAAAATGACTCCCGAGAGACTCTGCAGGCCCCTGAAGACCATCAGTGTCTGGAGGACAGAAATTACAGTTCTTGACATCTAAAGAGATCCTGTTTCAAGGCTCTTCACTTTTACAGAGCCAGAAATTTTAGAGTACCGCCAGAGCACTCTGTAGTTGTAGTTGCATTTCATATTCTTTCAGGGAATCTCAGGACTTTAAAAATCCTTTGTGACTTGAAAATCTAAGTAACTGAATGATGAGAGGTGAATTATTAGCCTCTCACAGCACAAAAGAGAATCACAAGAGGCTGGAAGAATGAGGAACAACTAGAAGAAATAATGCTTGTCTACCAGTCCTCAAAAACCAGACTATATGGACATATGAAAGCCTGACAGTCAATTGGGTCGGAAGATTTTTATAAATTAACCAGAGGGTGGAATTTCAGTGTACAGTAATGTGAAATGTCTTACCAGCTATAATAAAGCCAAAGTTCAATAATAAGCCTCAGAACTGTCTTTAAATACAGTATATATTTGAGATTGCAGTGAGTTGTGGCTATGTCCAAAGTACAAAGAGAATTCTCCTCTGATGACTTAAGATACACATTAAATTATAAATTTACAAATGTCAATGAATATTTTCAGAAAATACATTTAATATCCATCAATTCAGTGCTGCAATTCTGAAGAGACGTTATTTTCCAACACTGAGAACAAAATCACCCTTAATCCTTGCCATAGCTTCAACAACTCAGCTGTTAATCACAGTGTTGTGACATATTTCTCTATAAAAAAAGGCTGAAGTAACAATAGGGAAAAAAACCCACAGTTAAACACATAGCTGATCAGAGATCTGATGGTTTTAAATATCCCCACTTGAGGTCTAAACATAACTGCACTTATCAGTTAGCTTTTTTTCCTCCCTACTTCATGGCGCATAATAGCTAAGAATCAAATCCTTTCATTTTATCATCTGGCCATTCACTTTATAATCAATACGCAACAGAAATCTTTTAAAAAGTCACCTGTACTAAACTAGAGGTACCAAGATAACATTTATTACAGGATCCAAAATGCCATTTGGCTATTTTCTACTTCAAAAAGAGAAAAGCAAATCAATCTCAGGCACCATGAACCCTTGCCAAAAAATTAGATACCATTGTTACCTTTTCTAAAACCAAGCAACCTAAAAATACTAAAAATCTAATAAAATGTTCGCTTTGCTGCTACCAGCTGGTGTGCTGGGAAAGAACGTAGCTCTTTCAGTGTGCCCCAAAGCCATGGCTTGACAAGGAACCTGCTGATCTCCCACCAAAGCAAAACAATGTAATAGAGGACTTTACCAGTATAACCTTGCCTTTGGTTTTACGTCATGCACTCTGATACATCAGAAAGAAAAAAAACCCAATTCCTCAGCGAGATTCAATGCCACTTACAGTTCCATAGTCAGAAACACATTAAGTCTACCCCAAAAGCAACAGAAAGAGCATGAATTTTAATGATGTTCACATACATACACCTCTTCTTCACCATATTAAACAGCCTTAAAATAAAGCACCATTAAAACTGCTTTCTCTAATCCACTTATCAAGATAAACAATTACTAATACTTCTTTTATCCTATAAACATTATCCTTAGTCTCTTCATCCTTCAAAGACTGACACAGACCTTTCGGGTTGCATTGCAATGGAATAAGGAAAACCATATGTACCATATTATGTTAACATAATAATGTTGTCATTGTTAAATACTGACTACTGACATTATGCTGCTTGTCATAACAATATTAATTATTAAATGGGAAAACACATGGATTTAATAATATATGCTAAATATTTATTTTAAATAAACTTTTTAGAATCAAGTGTTTCAGAAAATGAAGACATGTCATTCCAAGCTAACAAAACGAGGAGTATTTTAGGATATGGGATCAACATCTTACCAAGAGAAAACACAAGGCTTATTTCAGGACTTTCAGTCACAGTAACTTCTGTCCCCGGGATCCAGACCATGATTCTGATTTTGTGTCTCCTTTCAGGCTGCAGTGCATTTTTAAATATTCTGTGAATTAAGAGAAATGCTTTTCCTTTAATGTGCTTTCGAAAAGATAAAAATAGTTCATGCTATAAGACAATCTTTGATCCATGATACTCCCAAGGGGACAAGTCTTGTATACTAACCAATAAATTACATCTGATTGATTAAGATCATATGTTGATTCTCCTATTGATTAACTGAAATGATACAGTAAAGTGTTGGGTTAGAGAATGAAGTAGAATAATGTGGAGAAAAACATACTATCTCCACAGTATTAATGTCTTCTTTTTTTAATTTATTTACTTATAAAAATATTCTACATACTGTAGCTATTTTTCTACAAAAAATTCTTCCAGGTGAGCAATTACAGTCCTTTAACTTTCATCTGTAAGTTTATTAGGTATTAAGACAAATTATCTTGTGACTTCTTGACACAGCTTCCCCACTGTGCAAACAATCTTAGCATGCTTTCAGCTAAGAAACACTTCTAACGTGGACTTCTACTTTACCACCTGTATTACAGCTAAACCAGGAAAGTGGTTATTAATGTAAAAAATTTCCTTGAAGCTTAATGGTTAATAACAGGAAAATTACACTTTTTTTTTGTTTATGTTCAAACTCCATTAAGTATCGTGTTTTCAAGAGGCTTTTAACCGTCAGTTGGGGTTCATTGTTACCTATGTCAGTTGCATTCTTCAATTCTCTTAAAATATTCTATTAACTGTATACATTATTGCATCCTCCAAATGCACACAGCACGGTCCTGACCAAATGATCAGATACAACGTAGCAGGAAGGACTGCAAAAGCTCCATGTAAAGCTTTCTAATCACTGTACTATCTCCTGAAAATTAATAAAGATTCCCTTTCAGCTGGAGGAATAGGATCTGTTGCTACTGCAAAGGCTGAAGCTACTCTAGACAACAGTACAGTGACAAGAGGAAGAAGTTACACATGGTCTTGCAAGGTTAACAACACAATACCAAAGAGAGAAGGAGTAAATATAATCTCAAATTAAAATCATTGCATTCTCTTCTATAATACCACCTAATCTCCATGCACAGAAGATTTGAGAAGTAGTTTCTAGTTATGAACTGCTTTGGGGTGCCAATCATTCCACTGTCAGCACTTTACTCCCTACCAGGTAACTGCAGGCTCCTGCACTGAGAGTAAGTGTCCCAGTCATGCATGCAACGCACCTAATGGCAGACCTCCCTCCTGGAGGAGTACATCCAAATATAACATTGTGATGACTATTATAAACAGTTAATAACAGGGGTCATTTAGGACACAGCATTTAAACCCAACAATTTTAAAAACCCAATATCTTTCTACTACAGCAAATATGAAACTGGAAAAAATAAGGATAGATGCTATTAATCAATATAGAAATGATCAACAGTTTATTCATTCATACCCAATTTCTTCCTTGAGTGAGAGAGTTGGCAGAGAAGACCCCTGAGACCAAACGCCTCAGCAAGGTAAGTGGAATTTTTTTCCAAGTGTCAGAAGGAGAAAAAGTTTTCTACTTATTACTACTTGTTGCTTCTTATCACCCTTAATCTTCTTAGTTTATCTTAGGGGTTTCTTTTTCATTTCATGTAAAATATACATGAACTGTAACTGAACAGTAACTATGATTTATAGGACATGCCTGTAACAGAACAGCAACTGGGGCCTTCAAAACCAGCAAATCCCAGGTAAACTTAACTCAAGGGAGGTCACAGAGGTGTTTTTCTTAATGAAAAAAATTCTCAGGATTAAGCTCAGATGTTTTACAGAATGTGTTTAGTTACGTAGTGTAGCCACAAGAAGGAAGCTCAACCCACTTCTTAACTCTTTTTTAACTAGTTTATCGAAGTCCAAACCACTCACAGGCTAGGTTCTTCAATTTACAACAAAATCTCAGATTCGTGACTTAAAATTCAAAATGTTAGTCTAAACTGGTGCCAAAACTTACAGTATAAAGACATTGGAAGAGAGGGAACCTACGTAAGACTAAATGTAAGCTGCACAACCATGAAGATGAAGACACCAGACCAAATGAATAGTCCCTTCATAAAGAACTCAAATTACATCCAAGCAAACTGCTAAATAGACAGTTTCTAGGATTTAAGGCAAGCAATACAGCCAGGGAAGGACCTGGCTGAGGCAGAGGAGGAGCCACAGTTATTCAGCTAAGAACAGAGCAAGTGCCCTTTGCTTGAGCAAGAGGAACCATGGCAGGCATGGGGAGGAGCCAGCAGCTCCCATGCCTGCACCCGACGGCTAATTCAGCAATCAGTTGTAACACAAAGAAATACAAGCCATGGTGCAAACACATGGTTCCTACAGACCAAGCTCCATCTGTTGACATGGGTGAAGTGGTGGGATAATAAGTGCACTGTTGATCGTTTTCACCTCTAAACTACCAGCAACAGTTCTGCTGAGAAGAGGCACATTCAGCAACCCCATACAGCAAACCCACTTTGCTGCCCTCCCATGGGATGAGGGTGCGATGCTGGTCTGGGAAATGATGCTTGTGGTGGGTACTACCCACTGGAAAACAAGCAGGTGTCCTCCGGCACCAAAAACATACCCCTGAAAACAGGGATGCTTGCCAAAAGGAAAAAGTGAGTTTGACTGACTGTATCAGACAAGAAGGTACCTAGGTTTATACATCTGGAAAGGACTGCATATCCAGTAGATTTTGAGACACTGTGTTCCTTTTTATAATGCTTCTCAAAATAAAGAGGTGAGCAAAAGTAAATGAAAAACTAGAGATTCTAAAATAAATGTAATTTTCCTTGAAAGTTTGCTTCTTGTACATTTCAAGTTTAACAAAAATTAGATGCTGAAAAAATAAAAAATATTTGTCATTTACAGTCAAAAAAAGTTTTTATTTGAGTCTACAACTGGCCATTGTTTTTTATAACGTAAGGCACAGGGATTTCACAATAAGAAACACATCATCATGTAATGCTAAACTTAATTCATAAATTCTTTCTTTTTCCAGAATCACTGTACACACACTCAGAAATTAAACACACCTTTTTCTAATTTGATCATGTATCTGGATAACCTTTATGAAAAGCTGCACATCCCAAACCACCATGTGGTGAGGATATATGCAACCGGTGTTTCACCAGTGCTAATTTCTTTCTTTCTTTCAGAACAATGTCAGATACCAATTAGGTCTCCCTCTCCTAGACAGGAGCTGCTTCCCAAAGTTTATACCTGAAGGGTTGTCCTTGACTTTCAGTGCAGCCTGGCAGAAGTGACAGGAAATAACTAAACATTAAAACAGAAGTTATTTTACCTGTATTCTTTCTTGCCTATAGCACTAAACTGCTTACCTAGTACAAAACCATGATGCAGCTTAGAATATTTTTTCTATTTGTGTATATCAATCTCCCAAAGAGAGAAGCAGGACTTAAAAAACCCCATAAAACATAAAAGTACAGTCTTTGTACTATCAGAAATACAGAAAGTGGTGCTTGCCACCTTTGGGACTTCCAAGAGTTTTCAAACATGTGGTATTACTTTCATTCATCTAACCAAAGTAAAAAATATTTTATAGCATTATCTGTTTCTACAATGTCTCTTAAATATTTTTTTCTGGTTTAGTATGCTTTCCAACTGCCAAATGACAGCTTAGCAGATGATTACCTGTTCTTCTCTCTGTTGGTTATTTCCCATTCTTACACCAAGGAACACTACTTTCAGAGTGCTGGTAGCATTGTGTAAACATTACCAATTACTTTGCACCACTGCAGTATCATATAGCAGCCCCAGCTCTGGAAATCATGACCAGATATTCCTGCGGAAGGATTCCCCAAGGGCTGGCCACAGCAGCCTCGCTCAGACAGTTATTAGGATGAGGCATTAGACGAAGTGCACACTCTTCTGCACAGCATGGAAAGGGAGCTAGCTTCACAGCACATTTCTTACCAGAGAATCTTACTAAACAGTGCCATTGCATCACAGAGCAGCTTAATAAAAAAAGAGGACTATCTTGCACAACGGGACTGCTGATGACAGCCCTCCCGGACTCAACTGACAGAGAAATTAAAACCATGCAGTACAGACTAATGCAAAAAGCTGCATACTTGTTTCTATCCCAAAATAAAGGACATAACCATTTTTAAAAAGCCCTTTTCCAAAGCCGTCTGGCTTGTGGATGGATGATCACTCACAAGTAGCTTCATCTGAATGCTCACAGGTAGTGCAAATGCATTAGAGACAGAGCTGCAGAGGTCTGTATAGAAGCCTATGATTCAAGCAAGCTAATGATCTGAGAAGACGACCCGTGGCAGAACTGGTTTGATTTTATTTTGAACTGGCTTTGGAATTCTCAAATAAGTGTTTTGCATTAGTGGGTAAAAGGCCCTGGTAAGTAATTTTTGCAGATAGAGATGCCTCTCAGAAAGTATATAAATCATCCCGGAAATGCTATGGAAAGTCTGCAGACACACAGATTATTACAGCCAGCATTTCTTCCAGTTAATGTATCCAACCAGCAGCAAAAATCACAGAATAATTTTAATGTTGAAAGGGACCTTTAGAGTTTATTTGATCCAATCCCTTACTTTAAGCAAGGTTAACTTTCACGCATTTTCTTCTTTTTCTTTACTGAGCATATAACAAGAAAATACTGTGTCTTGAATGGTGCTGGCACAAGTGCACAGGTGCCTAGCAGGGCTGAAGAACTTAGCAAATGACAAAAGCTGATTTTTACAGTTGCAAACTTTACTGGAATTTAATGCGTTTTTTTTACTTCTTAGAAAGATTAACTTAATCCACATGCCCCATTTTTGTCCAAGCCAGTGGCTTCCTTCTCTGATGGAAGCACTAACCAGCCCCCCCAGCAGGCATCCCGCTGCACAGGGCCAGTAGGAACAGAGAACAAAGATCCTGTGGAGATGCAAAACTAAGTGGAGATTTCAGAAATACTGCGATGGGTTTTCTTACCATGGGGGGGGGGGGGGGGGGGGGGGGGGAACACCACAGCAACTTGAAGCATCCTTGATTTTAAA
Source organism: Theristicus caerulescens (assembly GCA_020745775.1). Lineage (NCBI taxonomy): Eukaryota > Metazoa > Chordata > Aves > Pelecaniformes > Threskiornithidae > Theristicus > Theristicus caerulescens. Next base: position 10,324,868 of record CM036564.1, read on the forward strand.
CCTCTGTGTTGCAACCTGTACAACACAGGTAAAAGAAAGGGATTCAAACAATGATTTGTCAGTCAGGACCCTAGCACCAGACAGCAGTATTTTCAGTCCAACTATATCTCTTGCAGGACTGAAAACAATGACATGCACAAGTCAAGTCTCAAACATGGGTTTAAAGTCATGAGATTTTTAAAGCCAAAAATGGGTTCATTTTATGTGGCATTAGTCACAGCAGTTCTAGCCCTTACAACCATTGCAAAATGGGATATAGAAAACAACTGATATTTTACTCATGCAGAATATATCGTCTGGGAGTTCTAAAAATCTAGCATATCACTAATTTGAAATGCCCCAACAGTACCTCACGGCAACAAGCATTCAGCTCCCCCAGGCTTCCCTTTTCCTCAGCCACCTCGGAGGGATGACATTTCCTGCAGTTCATTCTCCCTTGATGAGCACATGTCGTGCGCTACAGGAATTGCATGGCTGCGCATCAGATGATGGGCTCTGACCCAGAAAGAAAGAAGTGGCTGATAAGATAAACTGTATCTGTCCCAAGTTAAATGCCAAGACAGCTACAGTGAATTTGTAGCATATCCAGCAAAAATATTATCTGGGTTTTTTTGATGATTTATTTTTGCAAAGGATTTCCACAGTAAACAATTGTGATGGACACTTTGTCAACAGTACCGTTGAAAAATGTTGGGCCAGACATCCTGATCATTTTCAAACTTCTTTATATTATTTTTTACAAAAAAACAAACAAACAAAAAAAAGCTGACAGGATTTGTTTGTCAAGTGATTATTACCTCTATGTTAATTTTGGTATATTATTTGGCTTAGTTTTAAAGTCTTTATTAAACCCTCTTCTATGCGAAAACACTGTTCTTTGAATAATTATAATCATGAGACAGTGTATAAAATAATCTTTCTTCTAACATCTATCTTTCCCACCCATATCCTCATAAGCAGGCTTTACTTGCATTGGTATATTCATGGAGGATAAATAATTAAAAAAACATGAAAGCCGCTAGAGTGTAGGTAGAAAATTTATTCTCTTTGCTAGTTCTTAACTTTCAGTTAACTTTCTTACAACTGTACAATAACTTGAAGCAAAATCTGTCCTTTGAGAGAAACTGCTAAGCAACATTTCCAGTTAACAATGCACTCCATCTTTTAAATATACATACTGTCACAGGATATTAATGTAACAGTCCCAAGCTCTGATAACATAACACCGCTGGCTATTAAGAGCAGGAGCCGGGGTAGCTAAAGAAATTCTCGCAAAATTAAGCAAAGGAAAATTTTTGTGCCTAAGCAGATGCTATGTACAGGAAATTCTAAAATGAACTTATTTCCAGTCTCTCCACCAAACATAGCCCATTTTCCAAAACATTGTTTTCATTTACCACTCATCAGTTGGGTAGTTTTCCACAGCTTTTTAACTTTCCTTTGAGCCTCTACAGATATAATGCATTTAGTAGACAAAGTCTTGAGTTTAAAAAAAAAAAAACCAACCAAACACACAAATGTAAGAAATTAATATTTATGTTCTAAAAGTTTTGGCTCATTAGACAGTATTTTCCCCAAAACTGTTGGGTTTTTTTAATAACTAATCAGCAAACATATATTGCCTTATAAACCATCACTATTGTATCTGCATAATTAATACTATATACCAGTCTTGAAAAAGTATAACTCAAGGTAAATTTACTAATATTTTGTGAGTCATTTAAGTACTAACCCTTTTAGTATACTGTAGTGTGGGTATGCTATTTACAGAAACATGAATTGAAATAACACAGCTTTGTTCTTAGCTTAATGGCTATGTCTCCTTTGCTAACTCCAGAATTTTCAAAGAAGCCAGCAAGCACTTAAATGAAGGTTTGTAAGAATTAGGATTTTTCAAAATTCTCCTTTATAACCTCATTTTGTTTTATGAAACTTTGATGTGGTATTTCAGTTTTATTCTGATTTCTTTCGGTCGTTTTTTTAAGCCACCTATCAAAATGCAATGGGCCCTCTTCGAAGTCCCAAAGCCTATCTTCCAGCAGTAGCTGTTAGCAATCTAGGAGATTAGTTTTATTGTGGATAATCTTTCTAGGAGACTTTAGATGTTGACTATACATCTAGTTTGTAAAACTTCTTTTGCAAGACTGCTGGTGAACATTTTTGCCATGGTTTGACTCTTCCCTGGCAGAGCTAGCACAACAATACATGCCATTAAATAAGTTTTTCATCTTGAACATCGTTGCCTTTTAGAGCACAGAACATTAAGCTAAACTAAGCTTGCACTGAAAAAGCCATCAGAGTTTCACCAAGACAGTTTTACAAGATGCAGTCAACATTTTAGGTTATTTGTCCTTTCTTCAGCTAATATGTTTTGACGCTATATTGCTACAATAGAATCAGTCATCCACATCTATTTTTAAGCTATCCAGGTTTAGAATCAGATGATCCTTCCATTACTATAAATCAGACTCTTCTAAACATAGCAACAAGCAACTGTATTATTAATTCATTCTAATAAGACAAATCTGCTTTCAAAGCAGTGACCTCAGTGAATTGGGGAAATGGAAGAGAAGGGTAAAAAAAAACACCACAGGAGAGATCTGCAATGGGGTTGTGATTTCTTCCAAATTATATGGACCAGCTATGAGGCCTTGTCTGACCCAGCTCAGCTGACTAAAATCCAAAGGTTTTGAGTTTACCAGACTGCAGCACACACTTAACATGAACCTGACCGTTCTCCTATGACTCAAAGCACTCCAAGATGTCCCAAGTTCAGGATAATACTCAGCTGGAAAACCACTGTCCTGCTTCATACCATCCAAGAAAGAACGGCAACAAATCCCAACCATCCTTGTTAGCAGAGTTTTGGGTTGTATTTAAGTTTTAGAGCTAAAACATTTCTGGACAGTTTTTAGAATCATAGACTCACAGAACCATCATTTATCACAGAATCATAGAATGGTGTGGGTTGGAAGGGACCTTTAAAGGTCATCTAGTCCAACCCCCCTGCAATGAGCAGGGACATCTTCAACTAGATCAGGTTGCTCAGAGCCCCGTCCAACCTGACCTTGAATGTTTCCAGGGATGGGGCATCTACCACCTCTCTGGGCAATCTGTTCCAGTGTTTCACCACCCTCATCATACAAAATTTCATCCTTATATCTAGTTTGAATCTCCCCTCTTTTAGTTTAAAGCCATTACCCCTTGTCCCATCGCAACAGACCCTATTAAAAAGTCCGTCCCTATCTTTCTTATAAGCCCCCTTTAAGTACTGAAAGGCTGCAATAAGGTCTCCCTGCAGCCTTCGCTTCTCCACGCTGAACAACCCCAACTCTCTCAGCCTTTCCTGTTGGAGAGGTGTTCCATCCCTCTGATCATTTTTGTGGCCCTCCTCTGGACCCGCTCCAACAGGTCCATGTCTGTATTGTGCTGAGGACTCCAGAGCTGGACACAGTACTCCAGGTGGGGTCTCATCAGAGTGGAATAGAGGGGCAGAATCACCTCCCTTACCCTCCTTCTTTAGATGCAGCCCAGGATACAGTTGTCTTTCTGGGCTGTGAGCGCACATTGCTGGCTCATGTCCAGTTTTTCACCCACCAGTAGGCCCAAGTCCTTCTCCTCAGGGCTGCTCTCAATTCCTTCATCCCCCAGCCTGTCTTGATACTGGGGGTTCCCCTGAACCAGGTACAGGACCTTGTATTTGGCCTTGTTGAACCTCATGAGGTTCACATGGGTCCACTTGTCAAACTTGTCCAGGTCCCTCTGAGTGGCATCCCATCCCTCAGGTGGGCCAACCACACCACTCAGCTTGGAGTCCTCTGCAAATCTGCTGAGGGTGCACTCGATCCCACTATGTCATTAATGAAGGTATTAAACAGTACTGGTCCCAATATGGACCCCTGCGGGACACCACTCGTCACTGATCTCCATCCGGACACTGAACCCTTGACCACTACTCTCTGGATGAGACCATCCAGCCCATTCCTTATCCACCCAACAGTCCACCCATCAAATCCATCTCTCCAATTTAGAGAGAAGGATGTTGTGGGGGACCATGTCAAAGGCCTTACAGAAGTCCAGATAGATGACATCCATAGCTCTTCCCTTGTCCACTGATGTTGTCACTCCACCATAGAAGGCCAATAGGTTGGTCAGGCAAGACTTGCCCTTGGTGAAGCCATGCTGGCTGTCTCAAATCACCTCCATGTGCCTTAACATAGCTCCTAGGAGGATCTGTCCCATGATTCTCCCAGGCACAGAGGTGACGCTGACAGGTACCTTTCACTAGAGCAGATTGCTCAAAGCCCCAGCCAATCTGACCTTGAAGACTTCCAGGGATGGGGCATCCACAGCTTCTTTGGGCAACCTGCTCCAGTGTCTCACCACCCTCATGACCAGAGGCAGTTCCCCCAGCCTGCCCTTGTGAGCCATGTGCCCCAGCCCCTCACCATCTCAAAGGCTGGGTCCACACCCCATGCATCAATGTCTTTCCTGGACTGGGGAGGCCGGGAGGGGACAGAGGAGTCCAGATGCAGTTGCTGAAGTACCAAATAAGAGAGGAGGAAAGCATTTTTACTCTTATTTTCTTGGTGTATTGGTTTTGGGGTTTTTTAAATTGTTTATTGCCCAACTTTGAAAAGAACTCCTTATGAAGCAGCTAGAAGTGACCTTCATGCTGAAGACCAGCACTTCTTCCTGGCAGAACTGCACTACTCTGCTTCTCCAAAGGAACAGCTGTCTCTCTAACTTCTTTGCTTGATCTGTTGCTGTTCTTCATGCACCGCCGCGGAGGGTCTGGCTTCATCCTCAACCACCCTTCGGGCAACCTTCTTGTCCTCAGACTGAGGAAACCCCACCTCCAGGCCCCAGGGACCTCGGTGGCCCTCTGAGGGACAACTCCTGTCTCCCCAGCACAGCAGCCTGGCAGAAGCCATGTCATCTCATCCCCTTTTCCTGGGGCTCAGAGCAGAGGAGATGGCACCCCTTCAGGAGGGGTGGGGGTGGGGGAAAGAAGGGCTCACACCACCTGGGGCAATCAACAAAATAATTGTTGATGGCAGGAGATGGAGTGGGTGAGCCCACAGGACGGCCAGGCACAAAGCCTGGACCTCCCAGCTAATGCCAGGTGCAGAGGCTGGGCCAATCATAGGGCACTGGCCAGGCACTCCTGTGATGCCATGTTGATGGCGTCATGGAGGAGAACCCTGGCACCATGTAATGGTGTCAGGGGAGCCATGCTGGAGGTGGATCCACTTCCATCAGTTCTTCTTGGTCTTCCAGTGGGTCCACCTCCATGGGCTCCACATCATCAGCCACATGAGCGATGGCCATCGTTACCATGCAGCTGATGGTGCCCCCTGCCCTGCCCTGGTGCTGCCTCCTCTTCCTCCACCTCTCCTGCAGCTGCCCCTCTGCCTTCCCACGCAAATGTGGGCAGCCACATACCTGGCTGCTGTGGGACCCCTCTCCTCCAATCATTCTTGGAATCCAAAGGCCTCGAAGCTCAGCAAATTGTGGGCCAGCTGCCAGGGTCCCTGTATTTATAGGGCCCAGAACAAACAGCTGCAAGGTGACTTGTGACATCAGGAAGCTCCTGTGATGGCAATTCATGTGGTTAAGTATGGCTGTTCTGGGAGTTGGGGGGCCTGTGGCCTGAAAGAAGGCCTCATGGGGGAGGAGAAGGAGGGTTGGGGAAGGGAGAGGGCCCCTTTCCTGGGGATCACTCCCCTGTGCCCTTCTGCTGCCCCTTGGGCACAGGGACTGCCCTCCACCTCCCCTCATGTGCCTGGGCTCCAGCCCCCTCCTCAGCCCAAAACTGAATACAGTACTCCACATATCTTACGAGCACTGAACAGAGGGGAAGGGTGGGAAGAGTGCTGGCTTCACTCTTATTAATACAGCCCAGGATGCAGTTGCACAACAGAAAGAAAGGACTAGGACATATATTTAGGATCCTACAGTTTTACTACATTACAAACAGACAAATTCTTGTAAGCCTTCAAAAATGCGTTATTTGAAATACAGCTACAGGTTGTAATTAATATTAGCAATTAATAAAAAAATATATGGACGGAAAGGAATAAATTCCAACAGACAAAAGATTGAGCAGCATTTTCTCCTGGGGCATAGTCTTTAGTAACAGATTCAGTCAATCATTCTCTGAAATTCTGCCATCAGGACACACAGAACATGTGTCCAGGAAATTTAGGATGGTAGTGTCTTGAAAACAAAGACAAGACCATTTCCAAAGCATTCATCTCTCTATCCAGCATTTAACAAGTGCCTTTATAAGTTTTGAGAGAACCAGAATGAAGGATCAGAAAGAGATGCTCTATGCATTATTCTCTCATCTCCCCTGTTGAAATTCCTGCCTGTGTTAATGTTGGTAACAGCTTTTATGTTCTTACTAGCATCACTGATTCAAAGTGGTTTGAAATACAATTATAGTTTTCACAATAGTTATCCAACCTAAGTGAGAATTCACACACGCCTAGGAGGATGCTTTAGTACCTTAAGACAGAAGCCGCTTAGAACAGTTTTATAACACCACTTAGCATTTGCTGACCGTAACAACATTTTTTTCCCCCTGCAGACTAACATTTTAGAGACACATGGGCCCAGTTTCTTCACCAGTTCCAGTGCTAAAAGTAGGCTGCATACAAGCCAATGAAAGATGTACAGAAATTATGGATTACTAAATTATTCCTAGCCAGATGACATTGCTTGCCTGGAACCATGTTTTGATGGCTTTTGATGGTCCAGCAGGTAGTCATCTCTGAACTCTAAAGACGGACACTGAAGACTCCCGTGCAAATCAGCCTCAAAGGCAAAGATTTCCTAAATCTTTCTTGCACAAGCAGCATAGGAAGAGAAAATAGTTTCAGAAATGTAGGGTAAGAAGAGAAAGAAGCTGACAATGTGGAATAGGAGAAGAAAAGCAGCAGGGGTTTTTTCCTAACAAGACTCCATTACATACTTCTAATTATATTTGCTCAGAAATAATACAGGTATTTATATTCAGGGTGATAATAAAATTACAAAGGTAGTATACATTGCAAGAAGTGTTTCCACAGCTATTTCAGTGTTCTTTCATAAGATGAATTATTAACATTAGTATTACCGCATTTTTCAGGGCAAGGGGTGTGGAATCATGAATTAACCACTGACAATATGGAAATGCTGTGCATATTTGCAAGCAACAGTCTTAAAATGGAAGCAGTCAAGCAACACTACCTCATGTTTGCAATTGTTAAGAGGTATGCATTGTCCTATCAAGGAGGTATAATGCATGATTTTACTTCTTTCTAACCCAGATAGTTCAAATTTTCCATGAGAACTACTGTCATGAGTTATTTACAAGCGGGTCATACAGAATTTCTCTTGCCAAAATTATTCAGCAAATATTATGTAAATAATTTTGAAAAGCATCTGGCTCAGAGCTACCAAGTTTTGCACATGGATGTCATTTTATGCAAATTATCTCGTAAATACATCAGTATGTTTCAAAATAAGACATATCAATGGACAAACTGTTCTAACTTTACCAGTTGTGGCAGATGGCAGGATGCAGAACGCCTGGAGCCTGCCAGATAGATGGCTTCATCCAGAGCGGACAGCCGTGGAAGGCGTGGCACAAAGGATGCCAATGACCATTATTTCCTCCCCCGGCCATCCTTTTCTGGTCATACCTTCCACATCTAAATCCAGTCGATTCAGGTCTCAAGTCTGCTGCTGGAAAGAGGACATTCAGACCTTGTCTGACAGCCCAGCTGAGACTGGACATAGGAACAGATAAATGCCTCAGCACAGAGGTATAGCTATTTTCATCAGCTACTCTCTGACAAAGACCAAGAGCATCTTTGGCAGGAAAAAAAAAAAGTATAAGAAACAAGGTAGGTCTTCTTGCGTATCCTACTTGCTTCTGGAAATCTGCTGTTTGGAAGCCTCTTGAACCTCAGATGACCAGGCTACTAGACACTCTGGCCCTGTTTTTTTCCACCATAAGTATATCAAATTCCTTTCTGAACTCTTAGTTTTGCCGTCTATTGCATTCTGCAACAGTAAATACCACAATTTAATTAACTATTTTAAAGGAAAACCAAAACAAAACATCATCTAAAGCTCCAAAGCTTTGTTGCAACAGTATTGCCCAGGAACTCCATATCAAAGCCCCATGAAATGCAGCATTGCCAAACAGAAAAAAGACTACAAACAGAAGTTATCATAGAATATCTCAAGTTGGAAGGGACCTATAAGGATCATCAAGTCTAACTCCCTGCTCCTTGCAGGACTACCTAAAACTGAACCATATGACTAAAAGCATCGTCCAGATGCACCCTGAACTCTGACGGGCTTGGTTATGTACCATATTAACACTGCATATCTATGCAGTTCAATTTTAGCATAGCCTCACGCACAAGATAAACAGCACTAGAGGTATTAAGTCTAGTCAAACCAGCTATCAGAAGAAAAATTCAGTTTCCAAACCAGCTTGCTCCCAACAAGCTTCCCCCAGCCTACAGAGACTCAAACGTGAAAGTCTTAGCCGCTTCTTCCATGCAGTGCAAGGGGAGAGCAATCTTTGTCAGCTCTGCTCGGGGCACAGTTGATACCTGTTGAGCAGCACCCTTCCTGTACTTTGAAGCCAACATAGCTATCATATGCTATTTCTTAAATCCTGCTTTCTGAATGTCTGAGAGCAGCCATTTCTGTTTGGCTCAGAAATTGCCTTAAAGAAAAAAAAAAAAAACAACCTAATTTCCTTGTAATGGAGAGCAGCACTTTAATCTGATGACTCTCAGTTCTTACTACCAATTTACTGCATATTACATCCAATTGCATGCATAGGAAGGTTTCATTTTGATATACAGCCTACCTTAAAGTAATGAACATCCTTTTTTATTCGTCCAAAAAAATAATTACAGGAAATTATCCAAGTCTTTAAGATCTTTTCCCTGACTCTTCAGCAAAGGCTCTAATATTTGATTACTTTTCATATTTATGTTTATCAGATGTTGGTTTATATGCATATAAGAATTACTAGATGCCTTCTATCATATTCCAGGAATGTACTACTTAGATTTGGTCTAAGTAAAATCCAAATAACATTTCTTACCTAATGATTTCTGACTAGTCACGATAAATTATAGGAAGTCATAAGCATAATTACTCCAGGAGATTGGATTTACATGGCAAAAATAATAGCAATTGTTACCACATTTATTTCCATGTGGCAAGGCAAAAGAAGCAGCTGGATGATATGTTAACGCACTGGCTGTTTCCCAACATCCTCTTGAACATATCTGTTGTATCTCTTCCCTGCAAAAATACTTACAAAAGTAGAATCAGCACTTCCATTGCTTCTTACATTCCAAATTAAGCTAGCACTTTTGTTATTGCCCCAAAACGGATTCTAGCAAACAGCCTTAATATCCTAATGCAGCAAACGTACCATCCTTACTTTTCTTTTTAAACCAACAAGCAAGGTCAATATAACGTTTTAAGAAATTACAACATTTCAGCATTCTTCTTTAGCCTTAGTGCATTGCACTGACTATGCTTGACAAATTGTCTCTGCTTCAGTTTCTGTAAAATCAGGACAGGTCAATAGGATATGTAACGGTTAGTAAGTTATCTTCTCCTGGCACCATAGCAGCAACAACAAATAAACTGCAAGAATTATGAAATTAGTTGCTTTCTTTGAAAAAGCACCCCAATGGGCCAAGGCCAACTGTATGAGAGTCAACAAAGCTCAGTGTCGGGTCCTGCACTTGGGTCACAACAACCCCAGGCAACGCTACAGGCTTGGGGAAGAGTGGCTGGAAAGCAGCCTGGCTGAAAAGGACCTGGGGGTGATGGTTGACAGCCGCCTAAACATGAGCCAGCAGTGTGCCCAGGTGGCCAAGAGGGCCAATGGCATCCTGGCTTGTATCAGCAATTGTGTGGCCAGCAGCACCAGGGAGGTGATAGTGCCCCTGTACTCGGCACTAGTGAGGCTGCACCTTGAATACTGTGGTCAGTTTTGGGCCCCTCACTACAAAAAGGACATTGAGGTGCTGGAGCATGTCCAAAGAAGGGCAATGAAGCTGGTGAAGGGTCTGGAGCACAAGTCTTATGAGGAGCAGCTGAGGGAGCTGGGGTTGTTTAGTTTGGAGAAGAGGAGGCTGAGGGGAGACCTTATTGCTCTCTACAGCTACCTGCAAGGAGGTTGTAGTGAGGTGGGGGTTGGTCTCTTCTCCCAAGTAACAAGTGATAGGACAAGAGGAAATGGGCTCAAGTTGCACCAGGGCAGATTTAGGCTGGATATTAGGAAAAACTTCTTCACTGAAAGGGTAGCGAGGCACTGGACCAGGCTGCCCAGGAAAGTGGTTGAGTCCCCATCCCTGGAGGTATTTAAAAGACGGGTACATGTGGTGCTTAGGGACATGGTTTAGTGGTGGACTTGGCAGTGTTAGGTTAACAGCTGGACTTGATGATCTTAAGGGTCTTTTCCAACCTTAACGATTCTATGATTCAATAGAGTTCTGCTTTCCCAGTGACTTAACAATATGTTATTTATATAAATACATTGTTTTAAAAAATAAAAGTTTCAGAACTGGTCAGCTTAGAATTTAACAGACAGTACAGCATCAAGTGATGCAAACTAAATAACAGGTGATGGCTGAAATAATACAAATGTATCTCTTTCAGACACTATTAAAACTTCATACATATCCCTTAGGGCCAGATTAAAAATACGCATATACTCAGCAGCCCTTTAATCTATGAATAGTTTATCAAAGTCACCGAGTTTTACACAGAGTAAAAACCTTTTCACAGAACAAGGGCTTCCCAATCTGCCCTTCCTACACATTTATACGTATTACACAGAAAACACAGGAAATTCTGCATCAAATTTTACATTTAATTAACTTCAACTGTATTCACCTCAAGCATTTTGGAAAGTGAGCTCACTTGCAGTCTCCTGCAAAAGCTTTTTTGAGATACTATTTGCAAAAGCTCTCAAAACCTAAGTGTTAGGCTAATCTAATAAAACATCCGAAGCATCCCAATTAAAAAAAAAGTTTCATATTGAAAATGCCACCTTGCTGATAAGTAGCTTCATATAACCTTGACTCATGTAAATAATTCACAGTATTATGCAGTAAATAGCTTAAAAGTGCCAGGTTTTTTATAAACTCTTAAGAAAACTAAACATTGTTATTAGAACAAAACATTTGGTTTTGCTTTTATTTTCCAGCTTCTTTTCCCAGTTCCCTCTGGGTGGGATAAAAATATTTTAAACCAAGCTGCAGTTAATTACTAATATAACTATGCATACCAAAGAAAAACATATTCATTAAAATACATCTAGCTGTAGAGATCCTCCAAGAAGCAAAGATCTATCATGAGTAATAAAATGCTAACTTCAAATAATTACCTTAACGAAAGTAAAGCTACATTACAGAAACTATCTTCAACTGAAATTCAAACAATCATTTCAGTACATTTCTATCATGTAACATTTTTTAATTCTATTACTAATTCTGCTTTCTTTCTGCTGTTAAATACTCATACCAGTACCACAGACACAAACTGAAAGTGGGTAAAAATCTTAGATGCATATCGGTAAAGTAGGGGTTTATCTGGAAATGAAGGATCATCAGATCACCCATAGCCAGCAAGGCTTTGTTATGCAACCTCAGCTCCCCTTAGTACACCCATTCACCTCTGATGATTATTCCTAATAGGTCTAAAAACTTTACAGTATTAGTCAGAAAAATTAAATTATTCTTTACCAAACCACTTTGATATTAGTTATTCCAGGAAAGGCTTGTTAGATCAATCCTGAACCATTAAAATGCTTTAGTAGTAACTGGGAAAGGGTGAGACGATTCACAATTGATTTCCTTGGAAACCAAATTAAATTACATGGAGTTATACCTCCAATTCAGAAAGGGCAACAACTAGTCAATGCTGTGTGCTTTCTTAAAAAAAAAAAAACAAAACAAAAAAAACCCCAAAAAAACCCCCCAAAAACCCCAAACACCACCAACAAAAAACCACCACCAAACACAATAACGTCTCATCTCCACTTCCTACAACAGTCATCTCCACTTCCTACAACAGTCATCTCCAATTTCCACAGAGAAAAACCTAACTGATAGAGGCCTTTATCATAGTTTGTAGAGAAACTCCTATTTTTCACAAAATACTTGCAAAAATAAAAGAAGTTTTGGGCTTTTGATCTTCCTTTTCAGATAGGTCTAAAAAGATAAGACTCTACCCTGGGCCCTGTAAAATCTGCACATAAGACTTCATCTATGGCAACTTCAGCTTTATTTGGACCATACACTATTTAAATGTAGACTTTTGCTTATTATTGTATTGTGTTCACAAGTTTCCATAGCCTTTTCCTTCAGCTGTGCAGTTGTCTGTCTTTGGATTTGTTCCTTTCGCAAATACCTCCATGACATTTCCTCAGAGATGAGCGCCAAAATATGATTTATCATTTTACAAATACCAATGGTTTCATAACAGCTAGAAGATATAAACTAAACAGTCCCTGCTACAAACCAGTTCTGCTAGGTTTCAATATTGTTGCCACTGACACTATATATCCAAATTAAGGGCTTCCATGCTATTACTCTTCTGGGAATAAAATAAGCATCAAGAGACTCTTAAGTTTTGTCATGTCTGCAGGTAATATAGACATATTTGCCCAGCAAGTCACTCGATCAAATTCAAAGGCTAGTTTATGAGACTGGCAAAAACCCACAGAGATTAATCCCCAGCATCATTCACCAAGCTATGTAGACCCTTAACACCACGTTGGCTACAAGGACACAAAAGTCAGCATCTCTAGACAACTATGGCACTTGCTCCTAACATTTTTCATTTACTGATGACTCAGTTAATAAAATTAACCTTCTCAAATTTTTTTATTTTTCATCCAAAGACATGACAATATCTTTTCTGGTGGGAATTCAGATGTCTTTTGGAAAGCAACTTTGACTTTCAAATATATGTCCTATTTTTCTGCTTCTAGACAGTTTCATTTGCTTTTTAGAGTGTTGTGCTGTATGTCAAAGTTTTATTGGAGTTTTCCTAAAAAATACTTGCAGTAGTTAAATACAGACCAGCTTACAGAATTAAATAAAATAGCTCACAGATGGTATTAATAAGGTATGGAATCAGCTAAGGTCTAATAACAGTCTACCTATTAATTTTCATCCAAGTTTACCCATATGTAACTGGGCTTTATATTACCACATTAAACAAATTAACCAATGGAAGATGCTTATCAAAGCTTCATGAGAAATGTACACTACGGTTAGTTATCCAGAAATGAAAAAATTCTGATCTGGATAATTCTGTTGATTATTTCAGTTTTGCTCATCTAATATACTACTGTACTTGTCATTAATTCACTGAAAGTCAAATCCACATGTTTCAAACTGAGATTTACATAGTGATGTGTTTGAGATTTTTTTTTTGTACCACAGCAGCCATATCAACCTTACATTTAATAGAACATCATTCTCTGAAATGGTGAATTGTGTTTTGCATTTTTGACTTGCTGCTAGCTAGCCGTGTTCCAATATAATATTAAGTTTGCAATCTATATTACAAACCTTGAGCTATGTTAGCCCTTGAACAGAGATTAACTGTTTTTTCCCATTAAACTGTTTTTTGCTTTGGTGAGTGTTGTTGCAGGCTTGTGATACAAAGTCAGAAAAACTTTAAATGAATGGGAAGTGCAATATAGATGATGAGTAATGTTTGTAGATATCTTCTGCAATCATTCATAATGCAGGATCATTTTACTTTCTTGAGAAGGTTCTCCGTCATACTAAAACTGTTAAATTACTCCAAAACACTCAGTACCTCCAGACTCCCTTAGACTCTTAGGGCTCTTTTTTTTTTTTTTTTTAAGCTAAAGAAATTAAGCTAAACACTGACACTATTACCAGGACTGCTACCTTACACCTAAGGTTCCCCTGCATTGTGTTTCCAGCAGCCTTGTTTTAATAAAAAACAAAAATTCCAAGATTCCCAGACAAACATTTACAATGTCTAGTACAAAACCCAGTAAAACAAAGAACACTGCAAACAGGCAGGTATTAATGTCAAAGCCCCTCTAAAAAAAAAATAATCCTAGTAATATGAGGCTAAAAAAATTAAAATTCAGAAATGTTTTAGTCAGGCACCTCTTTTTGTACATTCAGTGCTACGCAATTTGTTATTCCTTGTTATGTTATCAGTCAGGAAAAAGAAACAGTAGTAACTTCTTCATATAAGTGATAAAAGACCACCACTTTGCACAATTTAGTCGTCATGCACATTCCTGTCAATTTCAAAGTTACTAATAGTTAACCATAGAAAAATACTGCAGAACATTAAATGCTAATAAGGACTGGTGTCTGTTTCTCCATGGATAGCTTAATTTGAACACCTAGAAACCCCCTAGCAAGTAGCTGACACCAAGTAGTTTACTTCATATTTTTATTTCAGATTACAATGAGCTTCCCTTCAGGAGCATCAACCTAGCACCGCAAACTAGGCTCCACACATTGTTCATCAGGACATATGAACATGAAAGTATCCAAAAATCACGTCCTGAACTGGAAAGTCACAGAAACAACATGTATGCAAACTATTCCAATGCCATTACAATTTCTTGCCACCTAACATCTGCCACACAACTCATCCAAACACCCAACTTCACTTTCAGATCCACCAACTATTTTCAGTCAAACCATTTCTAGCTCTACAGCAACCTGCTCAAAGCAGAACCCAAAAATGCAAAATCTGAACTTCCAAAATCATCATTCAGTGGACACAGATGCAAGATCTTTGATGATGAACTGTAGCTGGTTGGCATGGTGATAGGAGAAAGTCTGCTGACCAGCAAAAATTGGGAAAGAGTCAGAATGCTGCTGGAAGCGGTGTGCTCCAACTCCATCATCACCAACAGCCTCTGAGAGCCCAATAAAAACTAGGGCACACAACAAAGGGTGGAAAGAAAACGCACATTTTACCAGCAGGGCAATTCTTCCTAATTTTTTAGTAGCTCAGAAATTTAACAGAATGTAGCAGCCTTGGAGACTGCATTTTCCACAAGAGACAATGTGGATTGTCATGCTGTACTAATTACAAAACTGCTAATAGTACTGGAGAAATGATCTGCCAGTTGGACAGCCTTAGCCCCAAATAAAATGCAACTTGTGAAGTAAAGTCAGCTCTAGAGGCACACAGGACAGCATAAACATAACCGTTGTTCTAGAATGGTGCAACACACTCCTGACAATGAAATTAGCTATTTCTGTAGAAAGTGTTTAGCAATTTCTTCAAAGAATAACAAAACACATCCTCTTCCACAGAGATACACACGTTCGGTGCTAGTTCATTCAACCAGAGGACTTTCAAACTGTCTTAGTATGCGATTCCTCTGATCAACTTAAATTGATATTAGATTTTTGTTCACCTGGAATTTTCACAAGTCAAAACCCATACCAATACACTGCTCTGTTCAGTCTTGGAAATTGATTTGTTCTAGTTCTCTTAAAAGTCTAGCACTGAAGCAAACCTTGTAGCTTCCCTCTATATGCAAAAAGGATGGTATAAAGGATATTAGGAGTTAAGAAGCTCAGGTCTTGTTACCTATGTAACACATCATAGGTGGCATCTGGAGAGGCATCAAAGATAAACCGAAGGATAAAATAATGATTTTTTTCTGCATTGCAGGAACAATTTCATTATCTTGGAGTACATTTATTACACTGTATGTATATGTACGTATTATACTGGAGAATGTTCCTATTGCACTATCAACTTTCTAATGCCTAAAAACAACTCGTAAGTTCAATAGTTGTGATACAGATCAAACCCAACTAAGCTCACTGCAGGTGGTCATTTTTACAGTGTTTAACACAGGGAATGTACAAGAAATATTCTAGTAAATAAAGATGCTTAGAGACAAAAAACTCCTAAGACCACAACTGTCTAGTTGCTGCTTGTTACCACAACATTATTAGTAAAAGTCACCTGTCACACCATTTCTATCTTTTAAAGAGAACATAGCTCTTCTTTTACATCTGCTAAAGTGTTTCTGACCTACAGTTATCAGACTCTTAGCACCTTCCCATGTTCATTCTCCTTACAGTGCAGCATTAGTATCTCCATGGGAATAACAACAACCTCAGTGACATATATTATAAATGAGCTCTGTTACCATTAGCAGTCTAAGTTTTATAGAAAGAACATATTCTACAAGGCTCTTATTTAAAATATTTGCATAGAAACAACCTTGCACTGAAGAGAAGGCTGGAGGAAAAGCAGAGAAACTCCACAAACTGTCAGGAGCATGAGGCAAAGGGAACACCTTGTAATGCTTTGATTTCTAATTAGAATGCAAGACACTTGAGGCAAATAGCATATCTGAGCTGGTCAATTAAGAGTGCTGTTACTGTTCTTCCACTGTAAGACCCCCTTGCCTTAGCAGAAGACAGAAAATCATTACAAAATGGTTAATGCCTCAGCGTCTAGGTAGCTATCCTTTGGGAAACAAAAAATTATTTATATCAAAACACAGGCAACAGATACAACTAGAGTAATTTTATCTTCTGGTTTCCAAGGAGACAACTGACCTCTACACGCTTCTCCTAACAAGTGTGTCAAAGTCGTATTATAGCAAGTAAAGCCATAAAAACCATAAGAAAGTAACTCAATGCTACAATCAGCTCCTCAAAACCGAAGTTAGTCTGAAGCATAACAACTTGGGTAGTTTGTTTACCAATACAGCTTCATTACTGGTGTCAGTTCACAAGCTTCCTTTTAACAGAGCATTCACTGTGACAGATATTGCCAATCTTTATTTTAAAGAAGGGAAAAGACAAGCAAGAAAGGCTGCTCCAATATGGAAGCACAGATAGCTACAACTAACAAACCATCGGGCAGTAATCTAACTTCAGCACACATGGAGCAAAACTTCCTGTGATCTGAAATCCATCCTTTCGATTATGAAATCCATCAGCAATTCTTCGAAGCAAACGTTTATGTTGTATCAGCAATTCTCTATTTTAGTCTTCCAGAATCTCAGGAGGATTCTACTTTCTTCCTCAGCCAAGCTCAGGAAACCTACTAGAGCCCACAGTACATATAATTGTATTTTCAATGCCCTCCTAATCTACAAAAAGCAGATTTGTTTTGGCAAAACATACAGTTAAAGAGATTCTCTGTCTTCCCCCACTTCCCTATCAAGTATCACTCACACATTTACAACATACTAAGTAAAAATTGAACTAGCTTTTTCTTGAAGAAACTGCTTCAAGTTTTTCCAGTTAAAGTTTATCACCCATTCCCAGGCATCTGCACACATTTTTACTTCCTTACATCCCTTACCCTCATTTCGTGCTGTCTTTCTTCCACATATTCATTTCAGGCAGAATGCTACAGTAATACAGAGATGGAGATGGTGAGCTGCAGGACTCTGGTGTGCTGCTGCGAGCAAACAGCATGCAAATAGCAAGCCTGGGGCAAGTTAGGACTAATTTCAGCCTGTCCTAATCTATCTCAGCTGACAGTAATAAAAGGAAACCAAGAGATCATCAAAATATATGAAAGCCCTAGATACCAGTTCTAATTTGTAATTGTATAGTAGATGAACAGGTTTTTTGTGGTGTTTCTAAGACTAGCTTTAGAGCCCTGTACTACTTGTGCAGTAGGACTGGGAAAGTGGCTTTAAGAGATTCACAACTGTTGATGGTAAGTCCCTGCCTCCTAAACATACGTCTGGGCACAAGCTAAGCAAAAAATTCATGAAGTGTGCCGAGAAGAAGTTTTGTTTCAGGAGACAAAAAAAAGCTGGAAGAGACAGTTATTTTGGACCTGACTAATAAAGCATTTGAGAATATAAATGTGTGAAGGTGTTTTGAATGAGATCATGAGAGACAGAGCCCATGATTCTGAGGAAAAGAAGTGAGAGAAGCTGAGTCGCAACAAGAGAGCTATAGGTCAAACTCACAGATGCATTAAATGAAGTGCAATGCTAACAAACACAGGAGAAAAACATCAGCATGTAACACCAGAATCAGGGGTTGCAATGCAAAATGGATTAGTGAAAAGATACAAACAGCAATAAGAAACATAAAAAACAAGATCTAGAAAAATGCAAGTCAAGGACTTCCCCAATGAGGCAAATAACAAATGCAAAAAGCCCCAAATACATTCAATACCTGTTTTGCTTAATCTTCAAAGAAGACTAAGAGATCAGATATTAAGCACAATCGGTAATAAAACAGAATAAAGAGTTTAAAAAAAGAAAAAAAAAACCAATGCCACACAAAACCCCAACATACACAATCATAAAGATATCTTACTGAAAAAACTATCTAGTTTTTCCATTCTGCTTGATCCTGCAGCTGACAAAACATACACAAGAGACATAACAGGAAAAAAAAAAACCACATTGAAGAGGCCTAGCAAACACTTACAGTGCCCCCACCATTGAGCAGGGCTTTGATCCACTACGAACTCAACAGCAGAATTGTCACTCAGGTTCTTTTACTCACCACCTACTTGGATCATATACTTACCACTATTCATGACGAGTTTTATGGACAGCCAGCTGTAATCAGACTTCTTTCCACTGCAGAATTCAATTCATTTTTACACCATTTTGTTGACATACACATACTGCTGTATCCTAGTCTACCTCTTGACCAGTCAAGCATGCCTTACACTCTTATTTGGTTTGTAATTCTCTCCTTTCCAGTTGTTTGCATAAAAGATAGTCTTTCACCTTGTATAGGACAGACAAATAGAGTCACTACTCACAGAGATTTATTTTTAGAGAAAAAGTGCTGAAGTTACCACTTTTGTGTTTCCCTATCCTCAAGGCTCTCTAAGAAATGTATACAGTTCATTCATATAGCATCTCCCTGCTACTGTGAGCTCTCTTATTACACGGATAGAAAGGAAAATGAAGCAAATCAGAAATCAAATGTTGAGTATTCACAGTCCTGTGCTCACTCTTAATTCTCCTTGGAAGCACAGCCTCACCTAATTATGAGATCCTTAGCACTCACAGGTGTGTGGTACAACCTGACCCAGGTGTGCAGCATCATTACACAAACAAGATGAGAAACACAGGATTCTTGCCCTGATATCTCTGTGACAGAGCATTTTCCAGAATTCCTGTGCTGATAAGCATTTGATGATACAGAAGGTTACATAAATAGGCAGACAGACCATGCTAGGTAAGAAGAGATGTGACACATACTGACAAACATATTTTGGGGTACAAGTCTTACAGCACAGTCAGCAGAAAGCCCAAGGCAAAATGATATTTTATTAAGGTAAATCACATAGCATGGAGCAAGGCTAAGCAAAGTTATCAATCCTTTTCATCTCATAAAAAATAGAAAAAAGACTGCCGCATACAGCTTAAAGAAAGGTCAGACTACTACGAACCTTAGCCATGGAATTCTCACTAAAACTGCTGCTTTTACAAAAGGCTCTTCTCTTTCCTGCTGGCAGGCAACAAAACATCTGTCTGTGTTCAAAACTCCTCAAACTCAAAAGCACAGTAACAGATTAAAAACTGCAAGTATACCATAAAGCTATAAATCAAAAAGCTGCAGTATAATTTGGCTACGAGTGAGGGTTTTTTTCTGGTCTATAATCAAAGCTCTTTAGGTGCATGCCCTTGATGATTTACCAATAAACAGGCAAGATATAGTTGCAGTTGTGTGTCAGTCTCAATCCAAGGGAAGTAAAGGACCTTCTTTACCTGCAGTAAACTGTATTATGGAATTTGCTATGTTATCTCTAATTTATCCCAGGATAGCACAGGATCCCTGTAGCAGAAAGTCTTCCAAGGATTCACAGCTGCTGGGTGCAACTCCCTAGCTTAACATCACTGAACATCCTTGTCTTCAGCCACCAGCCTGGGGATCTTTTAAGGCAGCAGGATGCTGGCAAGGCCTTAGCACTCAGAACATCTGTAGAACTCTAGGAAACTTAGGTATTGCCAGTCTTCTTTTATGCTTCTCATCATCCACTTTAGAAAAGTGTTAAAAGTTGACAATAACCACATGTATGCAGTTAGCCTATTGTATGCCCACTTGATATAGAGCATTTATTGAAATCTCTTCATAAAATTAATCTAATCTAATAGTAGGTCATTGAAGTGTGCTAAGATCTCGTTCAGTCTGAAAATTCAAGACCTGAAAATTGCTTTCCCGTTACAGAAGTTATATTAACAAACTGTGTTTATAGATTAATTCTAATCTGGCTTTTCTGCTTGCAATCTACTCTGAGAACATTAACCTTCCCAGCTAAATTCCACTATTTACAGCTAGGATATTGCACTTAATTCACAGCGAGTTCTTAGCAAAATTAGTAATCTTAGTTTTTGCAAGATGGAATATATTTTCTAAATACACTTCATCATCAAAAGGGTTAAATGTTTTAAAAATTCTACCATTCAAATGGTTGAAGAAACATACTTGAGCAGCTGCCTAGAAACATCCCTTCTTGAGAAGTATTTTTGAATGCATCAGTGAAAATGTGCTTAGACTGAATTCAATCTATATGAAAAAACACAGTATGTATACAGCTTTTTTAATAAGCTCATCATGTGTCCACTGAGGAAGGCTGTACTACATACACATATGCTGGTTCACTTGGATGAAAGCCAGATTTTCGAAGAGATCAGCTGCCATGTAGAGATCATAGCAGGTTGACATATTTTTCAAGAGAGCACAGCACACAAAGTACTCCCTGTGCTCCTCCTAAAGAGAGGAGCTTCTTGGAAAAATCTAGCCCTAAGGGAGGGGAGGGGGTGCAGGGTTTCAGCCTTTTTCCTTATGCTCTGAAAATGTAATCTAACTGCACAGGAATAAGCTACACACACACACACAAAATATTTCTTTTTATTAGTCCTATTAGTATATATGATAGCTTTCTGTAAAAGAGATATTCATCTCTAAGCATAAAAATGTGTATATGTATATTAAGTTGTTTATGTAAATACATTATTTCTGTAGGCTTTTCAATTAAAATTTTAGTTATGATTTGTACTGCTTAGTTATAAACTCAATTTATTTATTTACGAAAGTAAACACAGCGTAGAAAGTAACAGTTTTATGTATTGCTAGGCTAGATAGTCAAGAAGAAGGTTTGAGTTCCAGAAAACATAATAAAGAACTAAATTCAGTACTCCACACACAACTGCCTCAAGGTTAGGAAGAGGACAGGAGCAGCTGGACTAATTACTGCTAAGGTTATGGATCAGCATAGGAGGGGATGTAAACCTAGAATTATTATTGGATTAGTCCCCTATTTTGGACAAAAAGTACTTGGCTAGCTACCTAGAGAATCAGGTTGGTATCGCTGGGCTAGGTTTATTACTTGGAATAAGGCTCAGACCAAACTATGAACAGGGATCAGGAAAGCAAGGGCTAAAGACCTAAGATGATGGTTGATGCTAGCATGATTAATCAGAAAAAAAGCTATCTTTGTATAAGAATTTGGAGTATGTTTAATCTAGGCTCACTGCTGCAGCTGGACATCTTCCAGAGGACAATATTCCAAAATGTAACTCTAATTCCAGTTCCAACCTGAGTAAGAGATATAGCTTTCTTCCATTTGATACATTTATGGTGAAAGCACAAGTTAATGATTTATAATTTAAATGGGAAGTACGAGTCATATGGCCAGGGATATATTCAGGGATGAGGGGAAAAAAGTCTTTAGCGCTAGATCTTTAAAAGAGTTTCTAGCATGGGAAGACAAATAATAGCCCAACGGTCATGGATTAGACTGTAGTTAGGGACGGCTCAAGAAAGGAGAGCCTATGAAGCTGAAGTGGGCATTAGATCACTAGAGACAAGCAAAACCACAGGTGAAAGGATGATAAAAATGTATTAATAAGGTTAGAAGCTATACCAGACATACAACTAACACCTGCCCCATTTTAGCCCCATAGGTCTTAAAAAATCCAGCATGCATTTCCATCTCCCAAATCCTGTAGACTGGACTGTATCTTCCTCTCCTGTCCATAGTACTCACTTCAGCCCTACGAGCCCTTCAAGTTTCAGCACTACCTTCAGTTCTGCAGATGCTCCCAAAACAAGAGTTGGAGGAAGTAGGGCTAACAGACCTGTCATAGAATCATAGAATCATAGAATCATAGAATTGTTAAGGTTGGAAAAGACCCTTAAGATCATCGAGTCCAACCATTAACCTATCACCGCCAAGTCTGCCACTGTCGCTCCAGTGAAGGCAAGCACTAACTAGCCCTACGACTGCATTCAGAGCAAGCTTTCAGGAAAGTAGAGAAGCAGGACTGAGATGAATGCTGCAGGTTGAGAGCCTTCAGGGTGACGTGAGGACTGTGGAACAGAGGTGTAAACATGCCGCCACTGGCTGTAAGGTACATCAAGTCCCACTGCATTGCTGAAAGATGGGATTTAGGTTAAGGATAGAGCTTGAAAAAGGAGAGCATGTGCAGCTGAGTGATAGATCTTGACATGCTCACACAGCTAAAAGAAGAGCTTGAAGAAACAGGAAGAAATGGAAGAAATGTAAGGTCTCTCCTTCTAAAGCAGGTATGAGGCTCGTGACTATAGCTTAGGCTTTTTCCAGTCAGGAAAAGAGAAACTCTAGAAGTGAAACTAGTCATGGATCATGAATGATTTAAAATGAAGACACGTGGAAGAAACTGTAAAGGAGTTACTGCTCCTGCTAAAGCAGGTACAGAGCCTCTGGCAACAATCTGGAGGAGAGATTAGGCTGGTTTAAAGTTGGGAATGGATAGTTGGAAAGCTGAAATTAATGGTGACTCTTGAAAAGCTCACAGGGATAAAATGAGGGCTGGAGGAAGCAGAGGGAATTGAGCTACCACTCTTTTTAAGACAGATACCAGTTTATGCTAGGGATAAGACTGGATTTAGAGTAGGATTAAATCTTGGGAAATGAGAGCCCAAGCTTCTCGAGTGCTAAACAAGGCGTAGGGCTGGTTTGGTTAGTATTTGTCCAACAGTATAGGCTCTGCCGTCTCAAAGATCAACTAGACTAGGAAAGGTCTAAAGGCCTGGCAGAAACATCTGCCATAGAAGACTGAGACTTTAGACTCAAGTAATGCTGTACACGAATATCACAAAAAAAAATCAGTGCTTCAAAAAGCAAGTAATCATCAATGAGCCTTCAATAAAGTGCTCTTGCTTTTACCATTTAACAAATGTCTTAATACACCTTAAGTAGTGAAGATGGTAGAAAAAAACCATAGGCTTCAGGTTTCAAGTACTACCTCTCTATAATTTGAAAGCATCTCTTGAAAGGCAGACTTTGTGATGTTGAAATAGTTACAGACTTGTGCTAAGAAGGAAGAAGGGCAAGTTTTGCCTTAGAAGGGAGAAAACTCAACTCCATCCTCTCCCACAACAGCTTTGAACCATTTTTCCTTTTAGGCAGACGACACTGCCAAAAGATGGCTGGCATTAAGATCTGCAGATGGTTATACAATACATGAGAATTGCCTGAAATCTCAGGATTCTGCGAAATCATGAAGATGACTGATGAATGCATTTGTTCGGGTAGAGACTGAAGAGTAAATTAGCTGTAATTCGGCTAAAATCAGGTTAATGGTTACATCCCTCATGATTTAGTAAAGTTAACAGTAAGAAAACATACTATCAAGACCCAGCTGTTCTCTGAAAATGCACTATAGAG
Source organism: Theristicus caerulescens (assembly GCA_020745775.1). NCBI lineage: Eukaryota > Metazoa > Chordata > Aves > Pelecaniformes > Threskiornithidae > Theristicus > Theristicus caerulescens. The sequence continues at coordinate 10,348,583 of CM036564.1, forward strand.
AGTTTTTTGTGCTTCCTAATGAGAAAAAAAAATTAAATCGCAGCATTTGTAGCACCTTACATCTCAGCAAGAAAATTTCTATTATTAATGGGAAAAAATAGGAGTTAAAGAATCTCCTTAAAAAGTGCACATTAAGAAGTCTTTTAGAATCCATTAGAATTCCACATACAGAAGCACATACACAGATGACAATTCCCATTCTAAAGTTTCACTCTTTTAACTGACCCCACATGAGGACGTTACAGTATTATGATGTTTTAGTCTTTTCTCTTGGCATTTACAGTTCTTCTGATGATCTACTCACCTTCTCCTCCCCCAGGCCTCTAAGTACCGGTGCTCACATTGGTTTATAATCCAGTCTACTGGAGTGTAGTTATATACATCTCACTGTTTTTAATTTCATAACAGTTTATTTCATACTTCCAATGCTCTTAGACTTACAATACCTCCTCCGCATTGCTTTTTGTTGGCTGCACACTCTCTGTTCTTACTGATTTTATCCAGAGTTGATGCTCAGCATCTTTCAGAACACAATCTTATTTTATAGACATAGGTTCTAATACTTCCTTAGGGCTTGTCTGGTTATTGCTGTGTCTCCAAGGATTCCTTAGTTGAGATGAACATACTTCAGTATTAGGTCTCATGCCCATGTTTTGATTACAGCTATCACAGTTCTGCACATACAGTGCTCAAACAGTCAATGACGTGGCACCACTGACTCTCTCCTGCAGTAGCTGTAATCAATAGCTAGGAAGGATGTAGCTGTGACAATAAGTGAAGGAGAAGCAGCTTGTCACCCCCTTCATCCCATGATACAGAACAACTGCTGAATCTGCTGAACTGGACATTAATGGGAATTAGCTCTTCAGCACCTCCTGAAGGAGACTACAAGTCTTATAGTTTAACTATACTTCCAGTTATCTCAGCTGTGCCCAAAGTAGAACTATTTTACCACAGATAGCCCAGCCTCTTGAGTTCAGGTTGTCCTGAGTTTAGGAACCTCTCCCACTTCTGCAAATACAACCTTTTCAAAACAGTTAGAATACCATTTTTCTTAACCTCTATTCATTAGGCTGGTTTGGACCACTCTGGGGGATATCAGAGATGGTTTTCAAAGAATAAATTCCAATGTTAAGAGAAGGATTGTGCAGACTTGAGCTGGAGAAGCACACTTTTGGGAACAAGAACTATATTGCATAATCTTGCTATCAAGTATTCTTTCAGGGAAGTCTTCAGCATCATCTGGCTGGGAAAAGAGAAGTCTGTACATTATTCAGAGAAAGTGAGATATATTGGCATTGTTATGCTCACAACATAACTATAAGTAAACTATTCTATGACCGTCCATAGGCAAGCATAAAATGCATGAGTAAGCCTGGAAATCTTACAAAATGTGATCAATGAAAGATAAAATACTGTATCTAAATTAAACTCTGTAAAGCCACCCATTTCCTGAGGCTGTGCAAAGGTATTATGAACAATTCAAAGAATGCTAGAAACTATAAAAAAGGGAGGAAAAAGATATTTTAAACTGCTTTGTGTGCAACCATGCACCCTTATTAAAATTTTTTTTCCATCATATAAACAAATATTATCACACTTGAGGTCTTCGGCTTAAAACAGACAAACACACAAAAAACCTGCAAACTGCACAATATTTATTGTGTTGCCTTAGATCTACAAGGTATATCAAAAAGCCACAAATTCCACAAGGAAATTGAAGTTTAAGTTAACATGGAGAGCTGAGAGGAACAGTACGCATGATGTATACTGAACTGAATCCTCAGTAGTATTTGCTAAAGTAAAACAAGATGTATTGGAAGAGGCCTACCTGTTATGTTTTACTCCTTCCCCTGACAAAAATAATGAAGGTGTTATTCTGCGCACTTATGGAATTATAAAGAATTGTTCTGGCTGGTGTTTTAGAATATTTAATCCCTTTACATCAGCAAAGGGATTCATCGGCAATGAAAGCAGGCAGCAGAATGAATGCTGTAATCTTTTCCTTTAAAAAGGCAGTTGGCACAGAAATTGTCCATTTTACTCAGGAGGATGCAATTACATTTCAGCTTTCATGTAAAGCTGGCTTCGTGAAATTGAAAAGCCTGTGTATGAACAGAAACATAACAGCAAGGAAAAAACAAAGACTATAGCTGGCTATGGATCACTTCTCCTTCTTCACATAGTTTGAGGGAAGAATAGCTGGATGCACTGGGTGAAGGCAATCTGCAGTAAGCAAGCTCCTACCAGCCCTGCTGACCTAATGGCAACAAGGAGTCTAGGACTGAAGAGTTCAGACTCCTGGGGAAAGCAGATAATCAACCCCTCATGTCTTTAAGTAAAGACTTTATAAGCCGCACAAGAAAAAAAAACACCACAAAAAAACAACAATAAAAAGATAGAGAAAGTAGAAGTCATGTTAGGTCTCAAGGGAGGAAGAACCTTGCTAGTCAACCCAAATCCAGCAGTTGGGCCTAGAATAGGGAAGCCCCACTCACCCCTTACTCTGCCAAAGCCTTTGAGAGACTGCAATGTGAATTAACTGAACAAGTTTCTGTAAGGAAATGCCAATCTGTTTATTTGGTTTAGGAATATTAATAAGAAAAATAAACTTTCTGAAAGAGCGGGGAAGAAAAAAAATTAAAAGGTAGGTCTTTCTTCCTTCTTCTCAGCTGGATATAGTAAAACTAGGTGTGAGGAAACTCATGTAGAAGGAGGTATCAGGCATTTGATTCCAGGTGCTCTCTTCCCAAGATGTGTTCCAACTGCCAAAGTCTTTGGCTAAATGAAGATAGTCCCATTTTTATTAGGAAAAAAAAAAAACAAAAAAAAACCACTCTGAAAAAAGCATGTTTTCTGCCCACACTGGAACAGAAGTTGTCATGAAATTCCTCAAAATTTAAAAAAATTGGAAAGACATTTCTCATCCAACTCTGGTTGTACCATAATGAACAGAAAGAAAGTTTGGATTCAGATACAAACTATAAATACAACCTTAAGGTCAGAAACTGTCAGCTTAAGAAGTTATACTCCAATTATGTAAGGCTACAGTAAGTTAATTAACATTTATTAAGCCATGTTAGTTCCCAACATGAGAAGCAGCAAATTGAGTCAGAAGACTGCTTCTACATTCAAACAAATACAGCTTATCTTGTGAGACATAACTGAATACAAATCTTGACCTGTTAATTACTGAGGTCTTTACCGTATGGTTTTAGATACTTTGATCAAATGTTAAAGAACTCCTGTGACAGTCAGATGTGCACTTGGAAAAAACATGGTGCTCACATTTTATCAGAATTTCTCCTTGTTTTATGAGTATCAAATTGTTGGACAGAAGAAACAGTTCAAAGATCCTTTTGATGAATATCTTAAAAATGCCTAGTTGCTATCAATAATAAGATTAAATTTCCATACCCTTGATATTTGGCACGTCTGCCAAAGCAAAGTTATTACAAATAACCTCTTCATTAAGTAGAGAAATTTAAGTCACCTCTGACAGTTCAGTAAGGAGAACTACCAATAAAAAAATCATATCACACCTTCCCTAGTTTGCTCACATTTGTACTGTGATAAAGTATACACTAAAAAGTAGGCATATCTGTCTGGTTTAATAATTTTGTATTTCTGAAGTAAAAACAAAAGAGAAAGTGTGATGAGTTAAGAATGTTCACTGTGTGATTCAGAAGGAGGAACTGTAAAGGTTTCATCTCCTAATCCTTTGGTTCAATGCAACAGTGCAGTACTGAAGTGAATCCCCTAATTATCCATGCTTACTGTGCACCAGGACAGTTCAAAGTTGATGTGAATTAAATAAATTTGTTTCTGAGGGAAGTGAAATATGCTCCAGCTACCCACTAAATTCTCTCCAGCCCCAGTGGGAGTTTGAAACCATGAGTGGTTCACTGGCGAGTTTTGAACAGCATTTGCAAATGGAAATCTATGGTCCAGAGGATGAGGTGAGATCCGCCTTGAACTAAAATCCCCGGACCACACACAGACAAATAAATCTCAGAACCAACTGCTGCAATCTACTGAAATGTTCCTCTTGCACCAAATAACATCAAATACAGGCACCCATACAGATTACTTTGCTTTTACCCAGTTTTATGAGTAAAGGCTGTTATACAGTGTAAAGATAGTCACCGTAATCTTCACAATGAATTCGGTGGGAATTGCACTGGATGTTAAGTGGTCTGAGATGGGCTGTTTTGAAACACTTAAGACAAGCATTTATGTGTTGTCTAACCTTAATATATATTCAACAGCAACTGCAAAGGTATGCTTATTTACTCAAGAAAAAATATTTTAAATCAAAATAAATTTTTGCTTCTAAGCCACCACTTCTAAGACATCAAGACAAAATGATTTTGCATGATTTGCATTGAAGACAAAAATGCATTGCTCACTTGAATTTCTTTCTTATCCAGTTAGATAGCCTTCTATTACATAGAAAACAGCATTTTCTTTACTATTTGTTGAGTTGATTATATTTTTTTCCCACTTTTCTATGTAAACATACTCATCTTCTATTTAAAGAATCCCAAAAACCTAACAAACTTTTCAACAGTCAAAAGATCCTTCTCTTTCTTTAGAAAAGCTTATAAAAACTCCTCTTCCTTTTAGAATTTGCTCACAGGTCATGCTTATAAAACACTGTTTTCTAAGACTTTTTTTTTTTGTTTCTCTGTTCTGGAGATCCTTCAGCTTGTCTATATCTGAAATTGCAGTATCCAAAACTTGCATTAGATGAAGCCTCAGCAATTTCAAATCAGGGTAATTATGTCCCCTGTCTTCCATGTAATATTCCTGATCATAAACTGCAGAATCACATTTGGGTCTTTTTGCAATAGCTTCACATTGTCAACTCACTCTGTTTGTTTTTCCCTATGACCCTAAGTTTCTTTTCCAAGTCCTGCTCTAGTCAGTTATTCCAAACAGCACAAGTACAGGGTTCTTCACCTTCCACTTTCTAATATGGGGGAAAGGGTCCATCTACTTTCACACGTAATCCATGGGGACAGGCACGTGCCTCAACAAAATTCAAAATAGCTCAGCTACTGACCGAGATGCTTCCTGGAGTCAGCCCACTCCAAGTACCACTGCAGAGACAGCCCAAGGGAATGCTGGGATCAGAACAATATTTTACATTTTCCCCCTGTTTCCTCCAGACTGAAAGGTGGACCCTATCATCCACCTGCAATACCATTTATCCACTCCCAAAGACAGATACTATTCCAGGAAGTCAAAATCAAAGGACATAGTAGACAAAACAACAGGACCTCAGTATAACAGCATCTCACTTAGATCACATTCCAAAGAGGCAAGACCAGGAGTCAATTCTTCGCAGAAAAGATTTTTGCCCACAGGTTCTGGCTCAGAGAACAACTCAACAGCCCACTTACAGACACCCTGTGCCCTCCGTCTTGCTAAAGCAACCTTAACTCTTCTGGCTGTAAAGATATTACTGTGTTGAACAGAACTGAAAATTCACAGTGCCTAAAGAAGAATGAACATGGCTCTTAAAGCTAACAGTAGCTGGCATAGGTTGGGGAACATTCCTTGACAGCTTCAATATTTAACAAGAAAAGTACTTAACAACAAATTTCAATTTCCTATATATTTCCTACTGTGGATTTTTCTTCCTGGAGTAATTAACAGCAAGAGAAAACCTTTCTCACACAGCAAACTAGGTGCTTACCACCCTTTGTTTCTTAGCAAACAACCCATATGTTTTCCAGACACTGATCATTTGTAAGAGTTTATTTTTAAAATAAACTCTGGTATAATATGAAAGTTCAACTGCTACCAATTGCCAGTCTTCCCTAGATTTAGGCAACAATATATTTTGGGAGTATGACTCAAGAAAGCATTCACATGAGCAAGTAAAGCAGGTGGCCAGGACCTACCACATAGCATCAGCTTCATCAGAACATCCTCAGAGAAGAAAAAATAGCTCTTAACTGTTTTGGGGAGATGATCAGAGGGTGGAAGAAAAACTGTTCCAAGGTATAGGCTCTAATTATTGCAACCAATAAACAAAACTGCAGAGTCTATTGCCTCAGCATCACAGAGAGATATATAAAAAAAAACCATTACTCTTTTGATCAAAGTGTTTATCACTGTGTTGCTAGTAAGTCTCAAAGAAACTCATTTACACATGGGGCCTCAGTCATAAGTTTAAGTTATTCCTGCACCATATAAACAACTTACCTGTTTTTCCCTCAAAAGTATCTCATACAGCAGCGTAGCTCATTTATTCACCCGATGTTTCAACTGCAATAGAAAAAGAAGTTGTTTGTTAGTCTGTTGGGAAGAGAGATGTCCAAGCTACCTGCAAAACTCTCGCTGTCTTATGCAGATTTATGCCAAGCACTGGGTCCTGTGATTGCAAAGGGACAGGCAGCCAGCAGCCATTGCATTGAGGTACCACAAGTTATACTGTGGCCAAAATGCCATGTTCAGCTGGGATTCCTTAATCTCCTTCTTCAAGTGAAGTAAGCCAAAGAGAAGAGGAGATTGAACAATGTTTTTTCTGTCATTTGCTTGCTTAGTAACAGGGCTTTGACCAAGTTAGCTGTTATAAAAGCTGGGTAGTTTCAGGATAAAGTTTTTTATCTTTAGCCAGAGATTTGAGAAAAGGATCCTACCATTTTTACTCAAACAAGCAGTCCAAGAGCATTACTGTAGGCAGTCCTGATTCAGAGCGATATTTGGGAAGCACCTAACTTCAGAGGCATGGATTGTCCCATTTAATTAAAACCAGAAGTATGCTGGTGCTTGAAGCAACGTACATGCATGTGCTTCAACTCTGATTTGAATTCATGCTTGTGGGAAAAGGGATTACACACCCGAACTCTGCCTAGAGCCCAGAACAGTGGTGGACATGACACATGCTCCAGAGGTATTACAAAAAGAGTCAAGCCAAGGAAACTACCAAAAAGAAGAAAATCGGATGTATAAGACAAAACCTTTCCTAAAAACCAGCATAATGCCGCATCAAAAGTGAAAACAGGTTTTAAGTCCCTACACTTCCACACACATGGTCAGCTCATGGACCACACACACTTTGAAAATGTTCATTGAATACCTAGGAGAAAGGAAAAGTTTAACAAAATACTGTCCCCTACTAGAGATGGTCACAATTTAATAACCCGCATGCTTAAGTTATACACACAGGGAGAACAGTACTATGTTCCTCATCCTGACTGAGAGACCGTAGCACGTTTAGGAGTCAGTGATCCACCTAACAGTTAACCGGAGCATGCCTGGGCTGGCGCGGTGCAGCGTACAGCGTGCCCGTCAGGCTGTGCAATGCTCACAGCTCCTCAGCCACAGGACAGGCTCGGCCAGCTCACCACAGCAGAGGAGCCGTGGGCAGCTCTTGCTTGGCACTGGCGCCTGCGCCACCTGCCTAGCCCCGCCTGTATCTGGCAGTGCAGCAACAGCTTCTCATGCGAGTGTCTTTCAGGAATAGAGTTGTTTTCTTGTAAGGAAATTCTATAATAGCTCAGATGGAGAGGAGCTGCTCTGCTCTGTGCAGCGCACTGTAGGAAAATCCATCCAGGCTCCCTTCATTGCGGCACAAAGGGATGTAAGACTTACTATCTATATCCCTCTTCTTATTCTGTCTTATTAAAGTGGTTATCTTATTAAGCCATTTCTTGCTGGGCATTTCTTACTGAGATCCAGAAAGAGCCTTGCACCATCTCACTCCGTCCTCACCCAGGTGCAGAACACCTCCCTTTCTGAAACACACACACACACCAATCTCTGTCCTCAGTGTTGTCAGAGCCATGGCCAACATCATTACCCTTAGAACAGTTAAGAGTGGTTCTCAAGAAGATAAGATGTTTGCTTACATTAAATACTATCTATATTGTGGCCAAAAGCCATGCCACTGTTCTCCTTTATATTGCTCTTTTATTATGAAAGAAAAATATTGAGTAACCTTTTCAAGAAACCAGTTGATTTTCCCCTACCTCCAACATAAGGGCCTGATCCCAAAGGTCCAACATGCCTGTTGGGACATCATACTTGTAACAACATTACTACAGTGTTCACATTTTCTCCAAAATTTAGTTAGCATATAAAAATAATAGGTAAAAGCATTACACAGGTATTTACTGCCAGAAGCCAAATTCATAACTTCCTCTCTCCTTCTTTCAGATTTTCCTCTTTTATGTATGTCCAAAAAAATACAGAAAGAAAGCAGCAAATGCATGTTAAAAAAAGGAAGAACTCCAATGAGACTGAAAATAAATCATCATGATATTTTCCTGTTTAAAATAAAGTGACAGGAACAACTTTGAGCAAGAAAATGCTGCTCTTCAACAGACATGGAGGAATGGATCAACACTTGCCCTCTCGATGCATGTACTTTCTTTACCAGAGACACATTGGTCCACATCTGATCATGATCGTAGTAGATAGAGACCATGGATCTGAAACGGAATGTGCCAAATGAGGCCACTTAGACTTTTCAGATTCTTGTAATACAAAAGTTGAACTTTCTGTCCAAGTGAATCCTCAAAAACACGCTAACATTAATTCATTTATTCCATTATCTCAGTTACTGTTTCTACACTTCCTCCTTCAAGAATACCTAGCAGAAAGCATATTCTTGATGCAATTGATTGACTATTTTTAACCACTACTGCCTTCTGGACGGACTCTAGCTTATCTGGTTAAATATTATAGAGCACATAACCAGAACTAAAGGTAGATCTGAAAGGAATAAAACTTTTCATCAATCCATGAGGGGACTTCTGGATTTATTTTACTTGCAAGCAGATCCCATCTGATCTATCACTTAATTAAATACGTTTTCCAAATTTAACTACCTTTCAAAGAAGGCCATGACTACAGAAACACTAGTGACAGCTATAATTTACAAAGCATTAAATTACCAGAAATTTAAAAAAAAGTTTTCTTTCAGGTGGGGTTTTTTTTTCTTGTTTAGTTGAAGGTTCTGTAGCCTTTTAAGGTTCAAAAATAAGAGACTACATCCTCCTCACTGAAAGCTACTTTCTTAGCATTCTCTTACAAATTCATCAAGCTATAAGCCATAAAACCACAAAACATTTTTATTCCTTCTTTTGGATAGGAAACAGTAACATGTAGCTGTAAGCAGCTGAGTGGAAATACATTAGCAGAGCTTTCCTGCAGTCCACATTATGATTGAGCTCTTATATATTTACTCGTATGAACTGTACCACTGAGTGAGACCATCAATAAGAGTTAATTATATAAAGGTCCTACTAGACAGTATGATACCAATTTTGAGACTCATTTTTGTTGCAGATGATTCTGCTTCTTGAACTAGAAAAAAAATGCTTTAGAGATAATAACATTTACCGTATTCAGTGCCTTTAAAGTTTGCTAAGTCTGGTTCAGGTTTTATATACAGTCCTGAATATGAGCTAGACTCCTATCATCTTTTTTTCTGGACAAACTACTTTCAGTGACATTTATCACATCATCATCATTCCACCTTACACAAAATGGGCTCTATTTTTTATGCATTTACAAATACTCAAATGATATAAGGATTTTGTTGTTCCTTGTTGACTGTATATGCATAAAGTACTGGACCAACTCCTATCTTGCTATCATCTGGCTTCCATTAGCATGTTAATATAAATAACAGACTTCACGGGTATATCTGGAATGAGTAAGACACTCCATTTTCAGAGGATTCTTTTCTGATATCAAGTTTTCATCTTCCTTAAGGACTTGGATGCTTCAGCACATGAGGGAGGATACTAGGAACAGTGCCTTGGAAAAGAACAGTGCGATGGTTGTCCAGGTTAACAAAAGAACACTCTTTTCAGCATATTTCCTTTTTCTAAACAATAGTCCACCAAGCAATGTAAAGATCAACACTTTTGCTCTTTATCCAAGAATAGCTCTAGCTATTAAAGAGCAAGACAGTGTTGTGCCTCCAACCTAGCTACAGTTATAGTGCAGTTTAGACAACATGCTTTGGCAGTAAAAGAAAGACATCACAGGTGATGATTTAGTTATTGGACCATCCTTTACTTGCAAGGTAAAACTAAAGAGTTCATTTCATTGTTTATGTCTGGGATATCCTTTTTTCATACCATGCCTTTATGTGTATTTGTAAGATTAAAACTTCAGTAATAAAAGCAGCATCAACTAACAGGCAAACATTAAGGGAAAGTGTCCTAAATAATACCCCACAGAACAGGGAAAAAACCACCAGACCTTAGAAGTCAGAAAAGATGGCTTCATACTCAGTGTGCTGACTCCATCAGCTTTCATTGGACTCTCCTCAACACTCAGATTCAGGGTCAAAGTCTGATTTATAGTTGCATAGATATATGCAGAACTGTAGCTAGAAAGGAGCTCGGTGTAGCATGCTAGCTATGGCTCCCCTTGGTAGCAGAAATGTCCTTCGACAGTTCTTCATATATTTACTCACAAGATCAGAGAGCTAGCATTGACGGATGGAAAGCTAGACAAAACTGCAGCATCCAAAAGGGAGATAAAAACCACTGGCTGAGGAGACGGGACTTTAAATCCATGTGAGCAGTCAATAACAAAAACCACAGACCACAGACTTGGGAATTCAACAATTCTCCTCAAGCTCAATTCACTCTCAAGACTGAATTATTCAGTAAACTCTTTTTTCCCAGTAGTGTTTGCAAAAGCTGTCAAGGAAGAGACTGTCAAATTAGAATTAAAGTCAAATCAGAAGAGAAGATGTGTTTTCCTCCCTCTTTCTCTAGTTTTGAGGAAGCTTTCTTAAGATGGTATGAAGATCAAGAAAAAAATGGTTATCTGCTATAAAGAGGTCACAAAAGTGATCCATCATCTGAAATAGCTTGTATTCATGTTATACTGTTTACAGTCTTCTGGGCAGTATCTTCTACTTTGAGCCTGCATCTCTTCCTCTTCCCTAGGTGGTAAAGCTTTGTCCAACAGCAACATGGGAAAAAAAACCCAACCAAACCAAAAAATCCCACTTACGAGCTACAGTAGACTTCAAGTAGCTGTCTTGCTTTTCTCATAACCTTCATTCTAACATCTCATTCATTATCTACACCCCTTCCACTCACTTCATAAAATGTAGCTGAGCCCCAGTTGTATCAGGACATTGGCTGTCAGATGTATATTTCTAATCCTCTAATACAGCATGGCTTCTAGTGATGCTTGATGATATCTAAGAGACTTTAACGTATTTATTTTCTGCTCAATACAGGATAGACATTTTGCTCTTTCTTCAGGACCAGCTGTGAGAAAGCAACCTACCTACCATCATTCAGAAAACTCTGTAATGACGTTTTAATAATTCTGATGTACCAACAGCTTACAGGCCTCCTGCAGAGGAAAAAACAAAGCTTTGTACTATCCAGTGCTTAACACTGTTTTTATGCATTATGTTTTAAAAATCTGAACAGATTTCAATAAATGACATGTGATTCCATATAAAAAGCCTTAAGATTTTATAAATACGATAATGAAAATACACCACCATCCCTTCTCATGTTCCTTCATCACAGTATTTAATACTGATCTCAAAATCTTTAAACGTCTCCATATTATTAGGTGCACCCAAGAACAGCTATCAAAAGGATGATATCACCTTTCCTTTAGTTAACACTAAGCTGTTTCCATATGACCTTTAGCAGTCAATGATGAGTAAAAAGCCCAAATGGGGCCATATCTATTTTCTAACTACCCTCCCCTTAAAAGCATTCCTAAAACCTTCTGTGAAGAATAACTAATGCATCTCAAGAATGAAGCTGCCCAGAAAAGCACCATCTCACAAAAACTCAGTAGTAGTTACCCATGTTCCTATTTCTTATATGTTCACCTAAGCATTCTCTAGTTTTCAGTAGCATAAAAAGGTATATTCATTAAGAACAGAAGGTAAGGAGTATATACATACATGACGGAGAGTGAGGCAGAAAGTCTGGCACAGCCTGTAACAGAAAGATTTGATAGATGTATCGATCTTTGATCCTACAGTGGCGTTTCCCTTCTCCAGCCTGGACTTCAGGTGACTGCCTTTCGCACAATGGCATCCTTTAACCACAGCAATGTCCTCCTTGATCTCTGCCTTGCCTTCCTACTCTTTAATCACAGAGTTCACCCACTTTGACTTTTGAAAAATAAACAACAAAACCCTGTTTGTCATGTTGCATTTACTAAGTTTACTGCTCTACATGCTTCCTTGATTTCCTGAAATACACATAGCCTCTTTCTTCCCTTTTGATTAAAAAAGTATTAACATAATGAACTATATCCACCTATTGGAGGCCAAATGTCATTCAGACAATTATAGATACTCGATACAAATACTTGATAAGTTCTGGTTGCAGCATAGCCATAATAAAAATTCTGATGCAAGTTGCTTTACTTTCTTCCAGAAAGGCATTTTTTTCATGAACACCTTAGCTTTGAAGATGATTTCATTGACAAGCAACCCTTGTGTTACTGCCAAAACACTGGGGAAAAGCTTTATTTCAAGAAAAGAAAGAAAAACCTGCCAGTTGATGATGACAGAACTGTTGTAGGTCAAACAGTTAAACTTATTCTGACTCCATGTGTAGCAGGCTTGGGGATTTTTTTCCGAATTTCTAAATACACTGTACTGTGTGAGGGCAGCTCTGAGCTAAACAGAAAAAAAATACAATTATGGTCAGTACCAGTTGTAACTCTCAAGATAAGTTTAACAGGAGTGTCCCACTGCATCATGCAATGCCCTTCTAGGACCAAGGTTAATTAGTGCTGCATTCACTGGGGATCTCAAACATAACACGATCCCCTGAATGGGCAAAATCTGCAGCTGACGCAAGAGTAAGCTCATCACAACTAGGGGTGCCTGCAAGAACAGAAGCACGCAATCAATGACAACAAAATGGCAGATATAATCCAGTTTTCACAAACAACCACAGGAAGGAAAAGTTGCATTTCCTTGTGTGATTTGCTTACACGGTGCACTTAGTACTTGCTCAGAGCTTTTGAGAACAGACGTCTTGGTTTACTAGCAGTGATGTCCAAACAATTTCATGGTCTTTCCTCCACCAGACTGAAAAATTTCCAACCCTCACCACCTGCATTACAAACATCTCAGCACCTTCAAATTGCTGCTATTTAAAAAATGAAGCAAGATATTTTAGTTATAGGAGAAAAATAAAGAAATTACCACTTCATCACCAGGCTGTCCAGAGTTCACTCTGCGACAAGCAGAATCACAGGCTAGCGATGGGCTTGTGGTCCCACAGGATAAAACCCACATTCTAGTAAATGCATTAATATTACTTTGCAGTTGATATATTTGACCATCCTGGACAGAGTACAAACTATAGAACAGCACAGCCATGTAGGTCAAAGCCAAATTACCAAAATATAGCCAAATAATCTGCCTAAATGAGTCACAATGCACAAATTGTACAGTAATTCAAAATCTGGTCACACCTGATCACTGGACTACTTGGAGTGTACTTCACTGATGTCTCTGTCAGTGATCTTTGATGGCTCTTCTGTCTTTCCTCCTCTTTATTACATAGTGCCAGCATTGGGCAGGGCTTGATTTTTTGTTATAGATGAAAAAGTTTCTACCCCCAGAAAGCTTACATACCTATGAATAATTCACTAGCCCTCTTGCAGCTGTTTATCCCAAAAAGGGATTCTGGTATCTCTGCTTCTGCCAAGTTCTTTAAATTTTACTCCTTCTTCACTGAAGTACGAAGAGCAGCAGTACTGCTAAAGCCTGGTCCCTAGTTTCAGAGAAAGGGCTGTGACTGATAGTATCTCTTCAGAATTGTCTCTCTTCCCTCCCTCCCTGCATGCTTGGAGAAACAAGCCAATCACGATGCTATTTCCAGCACCAAGATAAAGATTTATGAAGCATTTATTGAGATATAGGAAGTTTCCCCATACTTAGATGTGAAAACATATACTTATGTCATAAAAATCTCTGGGCTTCAAAATAGAACCTCAACGACTATAACAGCTACATACCATTTTATTATCTATTATTAATTCCTAATAAGAACAAGCCAGCATGAAAGAGTTGCCTGTTTACTGATGGAATTATACTTGTTTTATCCAATCATGTTTTACAGACATGATTTTTCTATTAAAAGTGTGGAAAAAAAAGCCATGCCTTTGAGACATAAGCAACGCTGCCACAGCACTAGGAGAGACCAAGGTATACTGGTAAATGACTTTTGTTGTTAACAACCACTCCATTCTCAGAATACATTTTAATTTATTTCAACAATACACTTTTTTCCTTAAAAAAAGAAAAAAGCTTCTACTAGAAGATGTTGCTGTCTACACTATTTCTAGAACCGTTATCACTAGTCTTTAAATGGTAGGCTGAACATCCACACCAGTCTGAACTTTCCAAGCTCATCATGGCCTCTGATATTTGCTTAAACTATTATAAAAGAGAGAGAGAAAAAAAAATGAGTTAAATGGAGCAGCCAGTTCTCAGCTTTTCCCCTCATGACACCCACCAGCCTCCCTGCCTACAAATCCAGAAAGTGAAGCAGCACCTTACAAATCTCCTACTTGTCAGGATAAACATGCTTAATGGCAGACGGCTTCTCAGCCTCCACCTCCTCCAGCGAAGGCTCTCCTGCCTTCCCCTCAAGCTACGGCCGGCTCTCAGGTGCCTGAGATTTCTCATTGGTGCTTTAACTCTTTCTAACTCATCGCCCAGACCAAAGCATGAACCCGCTGAAGAACGCTGTTCTGTCTAGAATAAATTTCTAACATTTGCCCCTCCGCTAGGTTCCCAACAGTGAGGACACGCATTATTTATAGAGAGTAATTTCGAGACAATTAGCTGAGTGAATGGAGTAATTTCTGAATAGGAGTAGGCAGTGAGACACAAAAAGCACACGGTATTTAACAAACTGCTTGCTAACGTTAAACGCGGACCAGCACAGAGGAGATTTGGGCCCGGCTAGTGATGGAGAGGAGGAGGACGAGGAGCTGCCCATCAGGACCTGCGTTCAGGACCGTCCTTCACCAGACCCTACGCCGCTTCTTAAGTTTTCCCCCGCGCCTGTTCTCAGACACGGCCGAGCATCTCGGCTCGGGGGCGGGAGGGGGCTGCCGCGACCGGACCCCGCCGCCGAGCGGGGTCCCCCGGGCAGGACGCGGGCCGGGGCCCGGGGCAGCCCTGCCCTGGGGGGCGGAGAGGGGCGCGGCGGCCAGCCCGCTCGGGCGGAGGCACGGCCGGGCCCCCCGCCCGCTCCCGCCGCGGGGCAGCGCTGCGCCAGCGCGGCTGGGCGGTCGCGGCGCCGGCCCTCCCCGCCCTCGCACTCAACTGGTGGGACCCCCCCCTCCTCCGCCCCCGGCAGCGGCGCGCAGGAGGCGGCGGGACGCAGGCGGCAGCGGGGCGGGGGGGCAGCGGCGGCGGCCCGGCCCGGCCCGGCTCGGCCCGGCGGGGCGGGCGCCGCTGGCGGAGGATGCGGGCGGCGGCCCGGCGGCGCGGGCGGCTGCAGGCGGGCGGCGGGCAGCGGCGCGGCGCCTGACCGCAGGGCTCCGCTCCGCTGCCGAGGATGCTGGGGGGCGATGCCCGGCGACAGGGAGGACGAGATTTGCCAGAAAGCGCTGCAGCTGCTGGCCGAGCTGTGCTCCGTCGGGGCGGTGGAGAACGAGAACTGCCGGGATTTCATCTACTACCTGCGGGACAGAGCCCGGCCCCGCCTCACCGACTCAGGTACGGCCGCCGCCGTTGGGGTGCGGGCTGGGCGCGGGCACCGGCGGCCTCCCCCGTCCCCTGGCTGCGGGAGGAGGGTGACCGTCCCCGAGCATCCCTCGGAGGCCGGGTGCGGCGGGGCGAGGCCTGCCGGCGCGGCGGGGGGCTGCCCCGGGGTGCGAGCGGCCGGGGAGGGAAGAAGTGGGGGGGCTCGCAGGAGCCCGGGGCTGGGGGGATTTGCCCCGGTCCGGCCGGGGGAGGACGCTGGTCCGGGCTCGGCTGCCCGCCGCTGCCCCCGCCGGTTTCGGGCGGTGCTGCCGGGTCTCCGTTCCAGGCGCCCAGCGCCCAGCTGTTGGCGGAGATGCAAACCCCTCCTTCGGCAGCTCTCCCCGCTGGAGCCGGGTGTCGGCTGCCCGAGTGCCGGCAGCGCGGGTGCGGCAGGAGGGCAGGCAACTTTCTGCTCGGCTGGCCGGCGTGCCCCCGCCGCTTGCCTCGGCTCTGCCCGGCCCTGGAGCGGGTCGGGGCCTCCCTGCCCAGCGCTGCCGCCGCCGGAGCTTGCTGCAGTGTCACAAGCCGAGGGGCTCTTCTTGTGCTCCCGTGGTCCTCCCCATCGCTCTGGGTTTAATTGTAAGAGACGGGGGGGGTTTCATAGATCGGCTGAAATGCAACACAATTTAACCTAACTTTCCAGTTCTGTATTTCACAAGCTAAAAAGCCTATTGCTTGCATTTCTGTAGCAGATGTGGGGGTTGTAGGTCTGACAGGATTGAGTGGGTTTGTGTGCGTGTGCCTGGATTATGGTTGCCTATTCATATCTTGGCATAACACTGACTTAAAAACTTTAACTTAAGGAAGCTTTTTAGTAAGGAAGCTGAGCGCCAGCTGCGGAAAGATGTTGAAAGATTGATGATGTTCTGTACATCTCCGGCCATAAGGGAAAGGCAAATTGCAATTGGAAGCAGGAGTTTTTATTATATTTATTTTTACACCATCAAGTTGAATTTGCTCAGTATGAGGAGAAATTTAGAGAGTCAAAAGAGAAGTTGATAAACGTTTGCAGTACTGGCAAGCCTTGCTGTTAGATCAGCTGATCATCACAGCACAGTATTAATTTCTTTAATTTCCGCTGAATAAATTAGTTCATTTAGCATAGGGCAGTCTAATGACACTCTGTTCTTAAATATTTTTCTGTATTTTGGTGAGTCTGAAGTAACAGTCCGTGCAACTTACTGACAAATGCTTGGATATGATAAAAGGCCTGGAGGAAACAAGTAAAACTAGGAAAAAATTTTTGGTGAAAAAAAGATCTGCTATCACAATAAATTAATAAGGAATTTTCCGACATTCAGTTTGTTTGTCTCCAAAGCTATTTGCAGCCATTCTGGCTTTTCACTCACTTAAAAATATTCAAATTAAAGTGGTTCATGCAACGTTTGATAAGGATTCTTTAAAATTAGGCAAATTTAATTGTTTTGTTCATATAGGCAGATTTAATTGCTTTGTTCATATAAGCAGTAATTTTTGTGACAGACACCTGTGATTTTCTGCAATTTTCATTTACCAAGGGATCAATCACATATTTGTATATCAGGTGATGATTCCAAAAATGTCTACTTAAATCAGTGCTCACTTTGAATACTAAATTACTTGAAATGCATAGGGAGACTTTAACCTCAGCTGCTTGGATAACAGCTTTTCAGATTTCTTTCAGAAGCTACCTGCTTTTTTCCATCAGCCTCAGGCAAAAAGAGTACCTGGCATCGTTTGGAGCATTTTTAAAACATGGCGTGCTCAGTAAAAATTTATCACATCTACCTAATGCTAAAAAAAAATAAATCTGTATTTATTTCTACCTGTTTTGCTTAGGCCATTATTATACAACAGCCTTCTGGTATTGTTGCAAACCTGCTCAATTACACAGAGCAGCGGTCTCTAACCTTCGCCAGCCAATGTGCTACAACAGTGAGCAATTATGCTGCAGGCAGCATCTTCCTATTGGCCTCAATTTTAACATTTTTATTTTTTGCAGCTGCAGCCAGTCTCAGAGGGTCTAGCAAGCAACACGTTATCCATAAGCCCTGACACGGAAACCACTTCTGGAGGGTAGCAATGTCAGGAATTTATTAATTTACCTTGTCTTATATTTCTTTGATTAAAATACATATATTGTCCCAGTAAACTGGCTGCCCATGAGGTTTGTTTAGCTGGTCCTTGGATGTGATGGTATGGGCTGTAAGAAGACAGTGTACCTGAGTTCCAAAAAGAAGTAATACGATTCACAGTCAAAGGGTAGGACATTGACCAAATCCAGCTTGATTTACATAGTGAGTTTCATTGACTTAACAATGGCGAACTGTCATTAAAAAGCCCTGACAGCAGATCCATTCCCTTTCCAGCCACTAGTGGTCTCAACATCGGGGTATGAACCAATCCGGTGCTGAAAGACAGCATCTTGTTGGCAGAATTAGGCAAAAGATGAAGCTATACTTGTTATAACCTATTTTTTTCCTGTATGAAGGTGACATGCATTAGCTGAACTGAACATCTTCCGCTTAGGCCAGACAAAAGAGCTATCTGAAAATGTGTACAACTTTGTTAGAGCTGAGAAAAGTGCAGCTAGAAAACATACGTGATTAGCTTTTGTAGAGGCATTAAAGCATTTCCCCATGCTTGTAGAAATCTTTCTCCAATAAAGTGGCTACTCGCCTGAACCCAACTACATGGTAGATACAGGTGATTTTACAGCACATTTGGCTGGAGCCGTACCTGTATGTTGGCTCTGTTACGTGAGCAGCAGGGGGGCTGTACAGGCGCAGTAGCTATTGGAAAAATATTGGAAGTGAGCTGAGTGAGCCTGATATCAGGGTTTGCCTACAAGCTGAACCTCACGGCGCCCCTCAGTCCCAGCGCTGAGCAGCCATATCCCTGGAGATCCACTCCTTTCTTGCCTGACATCTGATGCAGTTGGCTGTGTGGCTCCCCGCTGTCTGAATATCTGGTGTGTGACTTGGAGCGGGGCGGTGGGGCAGGGGGCAGGAGGGGACTGGATGCTTGTGGTATGCATGGCATCTTTATTTTTCACATAATTTGCACTATTATGGGAAGTACTGCAGAGTGCTTAGAGCGTAAGTTTAAGGGCTAATGAGTTCCAGATTTAACATGCTGGTCCGCTGGATTGAAAGGGTGACATGGGTGAGTCAGATTTTAAAGGTTTTCAGAAAACTAAAAATGCAAATTAGGCATTTAGTGAAAAATCTTCAATTAGTTCAATAAGAGTTATATGTCAGAGCACCCTTGAAAATCCCAATAGGCATCCTTAAGCATTTAGATATCTTAATAAGCTGGATCTTTTTCTGTTCTATTCTTCCATTCCCTATTTGTAAAATGTTGATAATATTTCTGTATCATAGAAGGGGTTGAGGAGGGTAAATTGCTGAGTCTGAGCACACCAAATATGTAATATATTCGTAAGGGAGAGTCATATGGACCTCTTAGAGATACTCAAGTGAAAACCATGTTAGTCATATGGGCATTTCAAAACAATCACTCAAGATCATGTAATATCACCCCATGACACCAGATAAAGCAAATACCTTAGATGAGGAATGGAAGTTGCTTGACTAGAAGAATTATATTAATGTGTAAAAAAAAAAAACCAAACCAAAACAAAACATAAAGGCAGAAGATCTTAGTAGAGAGACTGACCATTAACAGAGGAATTAAGACCAAAAAAAGTCGCATTTCCTTGTGGACTATTTCTCTAACAGATTTACCTTGCAACTCCTTAACTGAAAAACTTGGTGTGGCATGAATCAAGCCTGCCAGGAAGGGTGTGTATGTTTTTGTACATATGACTTTGGACTTTTAAAAAGGTGGACACTTTGGGGGGAAAAAAATCAAGAGGAAGAGTTACATGGTTTTGATTTAGGATAGTTTAGAGTTTGGCATAGAAGGGAGGAAGAAACTCTTTTGGTGGCTGGAGGTAGTGCCATCTTCTCAGTCTACCTGGTATGTGACTGTGAATTACACTTCCATTGTAGCTGATTTGGCTGCTTTAGAGTTGCATTTCAGACATTTCAAAAATCAACCTTAAAGCTTTTGCCACTAGTTGTTGTTGTAGTTCTTGGGTGTAGGTCATTCTGGGTCTTTGGGGGATTTTTTGTTGTTGTTGTTGTTGTTCTGTAGTGAATCTTTGTTTTTAAAAAATTAGCTTCCCAGAGGTGGTAGTGGTAGGCTGCCATTGCTCTTTGTAGACCTGATGGATTTCTGCACTGCCTTTTGTTGTAGAGTTTTGCCAGCTTTACAGCAACTTGTGCTGCCTGCATACCTTCCAGTGACTGCTAGGTATATAGCAACAAAGTGCTTAATGCATAGTTATATGTTTGCTGGCATTTGCTGAATATCACTAAAATTAAGTTATATGAAAGAAAAGTATAAAAGAGTTGCACGCTGAGACTGCCTTACACAAAACTTCATGTCCTTAGCACATTCTACAGATTGAATTTTTCTTCTTTTAGTTAAAAAGTATGCAACCCTTGAAAACTTGGAATGAAAAATTTACAAAGGTCAGAGGAAGCTGTTATGAACCTGAGGACTGGATAAAAAAGATGCTTACGAAGATAAGGGATATAAAAAAGGTCTAGGACATTAATCATAATGAATTTTCGTTGATGTCTTAGTGGAAAAATGAATAGAAACAGAAAGTAAAGTTTCCTATCCTTTTCTGTTGTGTTGGATTGCACATCTTGAGGATAAGCCAGTATGGTCTTACAATATTCTTAATTATGTGTTTTAAAATTGACTAATAGATGCTAAATCAGAATACGTGCTGAATATTGTGGGTATAGTGATGGCCATTAGGCATATAAAGTATGCTACAGGTCCTAAGTAAGAGATCAATATTGTACAGTGACAGAAAGTCAGATTTTAGTATTTGATGGAGGTAATGATAGTTGACCATCAAGAAACTAAAAAATGTGGACATGGAAATGTGAGGGATATTGAAGGAACAATGTGTGAGAAGGTGCAGTTATAGTCTTGCAGTGGAATTTAAGAACCTTATTAATCAGTACTTTATTTTTTAATGTGTCCTTTCAACTTCAGGAAAGAGAAAAGCACAAAGAAACAAAAAGGCCTAACTGGCATAACCATGGCCTCCCAGCCCACCAGTGTAATGTGGGAGTCAAGGTTTTCTGTGGAAAATATCATTCCTGTAGATTGGTCACTCCCTAGGAAGCTAATACTTGCAATTGAATAGTATCCCAGCAAGCTTCCCTTTAATTCAGAACTGAGTTTAAAAACAAAGCCTGTCTTCAGGAAGTAGTTTAATTTCTTAAGAAGGCATTTTTAAATTTTTGTAACTCAAATAACTTATTGATTTATCACCCCCCAGCTTCCAGGAACATAACAACCTGCACAGTTTCATCAAGATGCTAAATACATCTATATTTATCTAGATAAATGCAAAAAGCATTTACAGAGTTGTAAAGACATGAAAAAGATTTGAGTGTGTGAAATAACTTTCAGTATGATTTTTATTTTACTCATTATGAGCCATTGCTCTCCATATTTTTAATTTTATTTTCCTCCTGCAAAGTGAATGTAAAATGCTGCCATTCAAAATTGATAGTATTGTATATGTCGTGTTAGTGCAGAACTCGAGTTCTCAAGATAGAGGACAAGTATGAATTGTATTCACTGACATGATGTCAAATGAATGAGGAAGTATGAGGTCCAAGTTCCTTTGGGTTTCAAGAACCAAAGTAGCGTTTAAAGAGTTTAAAAAAATGCAGTCATGCTATGTATTTTAGACTAAAAATATGTATTCTTTTTGAAAAATCATGAATAAGTTTGCAGAAGGTAAAAATAATTATTTCCTGTTGCCTGTATTCTAAGATGCTCTGCTAGTTTAATTCCCCATAAAAAAATAGGCTCTCAGAGATTTTACTGTCATACTTAAAGACTTTAGTGTTGTTTTTTCCTGGGAAATCTGTTTTAAACAGGTAACTCTAAACTTTGAAACAAAGTGTAGAAAAGAGCAAATTATTTTGAAAGAAAAGGGACTACCTGTGTGCTTAATAACGGCTTGAACCTGTAATTAAATTAATTTAAATAAAAGTAAAGTAAATTAAAGATTTTACTTTCATGTAACTACATATAACTTTTTCCTAGAATAGATTTTTGTTCTTTTTACAGATAAACTAAAGATGTATAGATGTTTAAGTTATAATTTACACTTCAGAACCAGAGAAAAGGAAGACTACAGAGATCATTCTAACAATAAAACTGGCCTTGAGCTTTGATCAGGTTGGAGCACAGTCATATTAAACACTGGTCAAACATGAAAGGACAGATCTTGCACTACTGAAATCACTTTGCATTTCTCAGTGGTGCAAAGCAACTTCAGTGTAGTAGTACTTTCCTCTAACTTGAGAAGACAAACATGAGTAGGTCTTCTGTGGTCCCTTTGACCAAGATTCATGCCACTGCTGTCCCGTGGCTGCTCTTGGACATTGTGGGGAGACGAGCATGTTTAACTATATGAGAAAAAGACAAGAGGAAGATGCTTCTAGCCCTCTTGGCCTCTGCACCCATATTCAGTATAGGTGTGGAAAGCAAGAGCTTTCTGGGGATTCCATTTCCATTTTGGTTTTACGTCTCACTTACATGGGAATTATACCAAATGTCTGTTGTTTACAGTATGCACTTATGCACTGAAACTATAGGATAACATTGTGTTATGCTTGTGTTAAATAGACTGATGGTAACTACACTACTTTGTGTTTTAATGAAAAAAAGTATGTTTACTCCTCTATTATATTCATTCTATATATATATAAATAATATGTATTTACTGAAGTCATTGCAAGCAGATTTGTGAAGTAATCCTAAAAGTTAGAATAACATCCCAGTTGAATCAGAAGTCAGTTATCTCTACAGTCATCCCGCAGTTTATGCAAGTCTCTTCCAAATGTGCGTTGAATATTAAAAAAATGGTTATTTTGAATTGTGAGTAACGAAAATATATATAATGGAAAATAACCTAAAGAGTAATGACAGAAACATCAACCTTTTAAAAATTAGGAGGGCTAAATAGCATACAGTCTGTCTTACACCTGAATTCTCATCTTAAATGCCAGTTTTGCTGATGAAAAACAGTGGGCTAAATTTAGCCTTTGTACATATGACTGTACTTGCCACTAAAACTTTATCACTGCATTTGTCATAATTCGTATTTCAATGGGATTTACACATCCTCCTAGATAGGGGGGGGAGGGGAGATAATTTTCTAATTATATTTTCCTAAGAAACCTTTCCGTTCCATAACCTTTCCACAGGCAACAGTTTACATTTGGAGACACAAAGCTCTGATCATTTGAGTAGAGGTGTTACTGTAATGGATTTATGGGTCATTAATTCCTCAAAAAACATGAACCTGTGTTACAGTAACACTGTTTTTCAGTACTGGTAGACTTTGGAATTGTTACATTTTTGTGTCATCCATACATTTAGTGACCCAAGTACAAATGATCGGCCACATGTCCCCCCAGATAGCTTTCTGGAAATTTCCTTTCCAAACTAATTTGTGAGAGTTTAATTACACTGACAATTCAGGGACCTAGAAACATAAGTCCAAAATGATTGCTGTCATAACAGCAGATCCGGTTAAACTCAGTCTTGAGGCTGTGCAGCACTATAGCATCTTTGGTGTGTAATAAGTAGAGGTTGAACATAAAAACAAAATGTATTAAAATGAACATAAAATGTATTTATGTTTAAAACCACATTTCTAGATTTCAGTTCTTCCCCCACTGAAAATAATGATCATTGTTGGTTTAGTGCAAAGCTGTACTTAAGAACATTGCATTGTGCATCTTTTGCTATATTTTGTCATTAATTTAAGCTCTTTTGTGGCTTTATTTAGACCAAGAGATGAAGAGAGATTATTTTGGTCTAAAGCTTTTTGTCCCTTTCATATTGCTAACAAAATTTTAGTTCAAGGGATAAGAATTTAGAATAATTAATTACAGATGGAAGGATTTTTCATAAAAATGCTGTCAGTTGCAACTTATAAAATCTGTAATTCCTAAAGTTCATCATCTTACAAGCTAAGTCTTTTTTGCATGTTCTGTAGTACTGTTAAGTAGTGAGTACTTGATCCATTTATTTGGAGAGTACAAAAAAATTCTGTCACATAAAGAAAATGTTATGTATAACAGCTGGGGGTTTGCACATTTTTTACATTAGCTATTGTAATCACTCTGAATCTTGTGTGTTTTAAGTTGCTCAATATGTTCAGCTGCATTTTTTTTTTTTATTTTAGACATTCATTAACCAAGTAAAATCAGATTGGCTTCCTTTGGCAGACATGTACGCTACAGGATTTTATCTTGTATACTTCCTATGGTTAGCTGGAATTCAGAAATACAGTGGATGCAGCTGAAACTGGCATATGCGTCTGTGCATCTTGAGCCAATTTACAGTTGATGTCTGTCTACCAAAGATAAATGTTGGAAGAGTCCAAGAATATATAATCTGTTAGAAAAAGCTTTTAGATTATTGATGTAAATCCACCATATTAACTAAAAAATTCAGGTGCTAATGATTTTGGAGTTAAAACTTTCAAAGGGCATGTAAATGAATAAGAATTCGGATTTGAAATAGGGTCATTCCTTCCAGTATACTTTCTCACTTTTTTTTTCCAGTTTAGTTTTACATGCACACAAAAAGAAAGCCTTACTGATTTCCCTTGGAAATACGTTTCCTCAGTTTGCTACATTTCCATCAGGAAGTTTGTTCAAAATTTCTTAATTCTATCTTACTGTCTGTGAAACTCCCCAAATATTTCCTTTCCCCATGTGATGGACCTTTTTTGTGTGTATACAAAACACTAAGTATTTATCTTTTAAAATTTATTCTTGTAAACCAATCTTCATCATTCCCACCCAGGTTACTTCGTGTCTGGTTTCTCCATTCGTTTTCTAGATTATGTGCGTATATGCCTGTGTTTCAGATGTTCAAATGGGTGTTCCCACTCCATTTCTCAAGCAGCACCTCATTTTATTTACTGCCCATAATTCTAATATTATTAATTCATCTGTGTTTTAATTCTCTGACCTCAACAGTATGGTTTGTTTTCTTCTCACATTTAGTGTAATTTCAGAATGTAATTGTATTGCTGTTCAATCAATCAATATATAATGTTTGACCCATCTTACATGCAGATTATCTCACTGGGCATCTGGCCACAGCTATATAAAGTTCTCTTTAGAGTTCCCTTTTAAAACTTTCTACTTACTTTGTAATTTGCAAGAGGTTCATGCCTATGGAGTTAATGGTTTCACTAATACATACTAAGATATTACAAAAGGTGTTTCTCACATCTATCAAGTTATATAAATAATTACAACTTGTAATTCAGTAAGTTATCCTACTATAATGCATAGAAAGGAGTGTACAATGCTAATTAGAAAATGATCAATGAGACCAACAGTCTTATGATCTTCTGTTTCCATTTGTAGCAGATGTTTTACCCATTTAAAAGAGAAGTTTCTTTAATTTTTTTTCCCCTAGAGAAGTTTAATGGATAAAATTAATGCCTAGTTATTCTATCTTCTTTTGAGAAGCCTACCATAAATAGGGTGATCTCAAGTATTCATTATGCTAAAGTCTCTCTGCACAGCATAAAGGAAGAGAGTGTTTCCTGAGTCTGGCTACAGGGAAATAAAGCAGGTATTGAGTTGGTCTCGCTGAGTGCTATTCTATTCCCCCTAGTAGGGCTGATGTAGGATATGTAGCAGTGGCATTATGGCAATTCTTACCTGCTGAAAAGAGCTTTTAGGCCCATTAGCAACCAAATACAAGAGAAAACAGATCTGGTATTGCTTAAAAAAATACGGGAAGCTCTGAACAGAAAATTCTCTTATCAGTACTATTCTTTTCTAAGCTTTACCAATTTGCTTGGGGTAATATAAGACAGAAATCTAAACTAATAGCTCCGATTTTGTTTAATTCTATCGTTGTCTTCTCTTCTGCAGTAGATCATGCCATCAGGAAAGGCTCCTATTTCTGCAGATGCCACTAAGGCATCCATGGTAACAGAAGTCTAACTTAAACTTTTCCTCATTTTTTTTTTAATTGACAAATATTAAGGATGATTAATGAGTCAAAACAAAAATTTTCTCCATCCAAGTCAAGGACTGTGAGATAAATCATAATGTTTCATGAAGAAAATTAGTATGGGACTGGAAAACGGAGACCAGAAATTAGGCTTAGCTGGTAAACAGAAAGGTGAGGGGTTGACCTATTTTTTTTCATTTGATTTGTTTGTTCTAAATTTATAGCTGTCCCACAAAGAAAGAGACGTGAAACCTCCTGGTGCAGCAGGCACAAGCAGGAAGCCTGTCGCTTGTGCTGCTCAGGAGATGGACGTGAGGAGCAGAACAGGCGGCCTCTGAAGAGGCAGACATCGCTCGTGTTCCTAAGAGACCAAAGAGCACCGAGCAGATTTGCTGTCACTTGGAAATTGGAGTTAACTGAATTGAAACCTGGGATTTTGAGAACCTACCTACAGGGACGTAGTAGACAGGGAAAGTTGTGAATATATCTTGTTATACCTCTGTTGTAAGAAATTATATTTCTGGATTTTATTACAGCAAAATTTGCCTTTTTTTCTGAATTTAAAAGCCTTTTGAGCTTCTTTGGAGAGTTCACTGTAGAAAAAGATAAAAGCGGATCTTTGGCTGTCTTGGGGTCCCATCAGATGCTCATTGCTTTTTTTTTTCTTTTTTGAGGGTTCATAGTTTGGTAAGCCTGCCTGAGAAAGCATAATTTGGCAGTGACAGTAGGGCTGTGGCTAAGCAGGAAAGAGAAAGCTTGGCCGTCATGGCTTCACCTAGTAAGGAAAACCTGTCATCTTGGCTCTTTCCTATGCAGCAGCATCACTGCTCTTGCCAGCTTCTGTTAACTGCAGAAGGTGTAACATTTTTCTGTCTGCTCTCATTCTCAAGTTAATGTCTTGTTCCTGCCTACCTTATTCATTCTCTACCTGTCTCTTATTCTGTTGCTGTTATGTTATAGAGAGTGATTTGACTAGTCAAGATGATTTCTTTCATACCGCTGCTATGAGCCAGTGACGATAAAATAGCTAAAAGCAGCGCCCAAAATAGCAGCGCACAGGTATAGGTTTGCCAGAGCGATTTGATAGTAATTACTGTATCTGTCCTTCTGTGGTGTAGTGTTACAAGTGAGACCCGGTACTGTGAACAAAAACTGCACTTTCTTCCTTTGATGTATTTTTCTTCCTTCTTTTCTGGTTTTCTTGGGAGCTGGAAACCAGAACAGACCTTAATAGCAACAGAACCAGCAACACCTTCAGCCACCTCAACTTTTTTTCCTTCCCAAATGGTGGGGGGAAGCAATTTTTCACCTTCAGGAACATCTAAAATTCAATCTCGGGATACACTTCTCATCCTAAAGGCTCTGTGTACTGAGAGAAGAAGGAACAGAATTTTTTTTCAGTGGTTTGGCTGTTTTACCTCCTTTTTTCTGTACCCCTCTTATGAGGAAGATTTCCAGTGGTAGTTGTTGCCATGGTACTAAGCAGCACGAGGTGTCTACTCCAATCTTAATACTATGTTTATGGTCGTATCGTGAAAAATTATCTCTTCTGGCAAGTCAGGCTTGTTTACGCAGAATTAATACAGCACCACTTCTCTTATTCCAAAGTGGAGAAAGGCTCTTCAGGTCATTCCCTGTGTGTCAAGGCAAATGTGAGCTTCAGCAGTGCTGGAAAAGCCTTAGAATTTGCTCTGTCCTTCCACTCCCTCGTTAGCTGTTCAAATGAACAACCGCTTCACGCCCTGTCGAGCAGCTGATTGGCCTTGGAGGGAAGAAGCATCTGAAGCAGTATTAATGTTTCATTCAAAATTATGAGAGCCAGGGAGGAGAGGAGGGGAATTAGGGAATGCAAAACCCCAAATCAGTACTGCCTTTTATTTCAGCAGGCCCTTTTCTCTTGAGCAGCATCCCTCATTGTTTCCCACACTGGATTTCCTCTCAGGACAGTCTTGCTGACTTTGTGACATACTTTTGCCAAGGGTGAATTTAACAGTGTACGGAGACGAGTTCAGCCCTCTCTCTTCCCTTTGCTTTTCTCTCTGAATTCTCCTTTTCTGCGCCCCAGCCCTGTTAACAGTAGTCAGTATGATGGATGCTGTATAGGAGATGGAGGAGCAAAGAAGCTGTGCAGTCCCTCCATCTGCTGTTTTCCCTTCTATCATCACTGCTGCATCAAGACCTAGTATGTTTATCATGTAAAAATCCCTTTTTACTTTCTCAGTAAGCAGAACAGATCAGAAAGCTGTAAAATTAGTGCCTTAAAATGCTATCTCAAAGATGTATGAGCAAACTAGATGTGATAAACCAATCAGTAAAGGAGTGTAGTGGAATGCATGACAGCAAGAACAGCCAGCTGCATCTAGGAAATACACAAGTCCATGGACTCCAACAGTATAAAACGTTGAAAGCTGTGAAAGAGGAGCAATTCTTACTTTTCTGCAGCAGTTCCAGCAGATTGAAACATGGTTGGCAGCCATTCCAGTATATTTATTGCAATCATAACATCATTGATGTTAAAAGAAACATCACCTCAAAGTGGGTATTCACATAACATCTTGGATTCATTGTAGATAGTATAGTATGTGACAGGATTATTAAATCTGGAAACGTTGCTAATAAATAAAATTTTTTTTCTTAGGACAGGAATAGGAAAAATGCTAGATACAGAAGTGTTGCATAAGTAGCCCTTGATTAACAAGGAAGGACCCCTTTTACAATGTTTCAAGCAGTGCTGTCCCCAGTGAATGACAACAAATAGGCGCTAAGTCCTTAAATACTTCTGAGATAAATATTAATAATGTTGAGTTTAAAAATCCAAATGTTGCTTATTCTTTTACCTATTAGATAGTCTTTGGAAAAAAGAAGGAAAAAACCCAAGCTTTTACAGAGTTATTTCCTGACTCAGCAATTGAATGAAAGCAATGATGCTGACACGCTTGGTTCAAGATAATGGGAGGCCTTAGCCTCAGCTAAGGAGGACTATGAACATACAAAAGAGCATAGGAGATATCTGACTAACTCCTGCGAATCAGATATGTTAATACAGACTTGTTTGATTCAGGGATGTTGTTTAGAGACAGTAGTATGGTTTAGTTGACTGGAATAGATTACTAATTGGGGACTGTGAAAACTAAGGCTCTTTTCTTAACTGTGCCAGTGACTTGGGGTGTCATCTTGGAGAAATATCAGTGCTGCTTTTCCCCTGCCCTTTCAGTAGTGATATGCAGTTAAAATTCCAGCTAATCCCCTGTCTGTAAACAGCGGAGAAAGCAGGGCATGTCTCAAGTGTGATGTCAGTAAAGCACTGAGCAGAAAACTGCCTAAAAAGCAGCCAAGAGAAAACATTAGACCCAGGGACTTAGGTAGAAAGTAGTCTGCCTGAATATGGTGCGCTCTGTTTTCATAGTGAATGGGCAACAAGAGCCTGTGCTTTGTTGGGGCCTCTCAGCACTTTACTCTTATAAATAATAAACAGAATGTATTTTCCTTCTGTGTACATTAGCAAATAGAAATGTGCCTCTGTTACCAGCAAGGAAGCCATAATTGAGAGGCAGAGATTTGATGGAATAAACATTCAAATGGGAATAAATAAAAGCATAAGGAGGATTTCAAAACCTCTATTTCTGTGCTGGGCTTAATCTGAACATTTAGCTATGGAATTTATTCATGATATCTGTTTGCAAGCTTGGATTTATGTTTTCAGACCTAAATCCCATCCCACACTCTAGCCTGCATCTGACTGTGCACAGTACTAACAGGGTAACTTTTAGTTATCTTTTGCATATCCCAGCATTTTGCCATTTACTGCCCCTTTTTCAGCGTAAGAGTTTCAAACATTTACTTTGATGGCCTGGGTTGGACTGCAAATGCACATCTCAGCATGATACCATCTGAGACTGAAACTGAAAGGACTACTATAAAGGTAATCCTGTTCATATTATTATAGCAGAAATGCACAATACAAAGTATGTTTCTTGGAGGGAGAAGCCTTTTTAATGTGCCCTCATTCTCCAGTTTACACACCCCACCCCGCTTGGGATTAAACAGTGTATTTTTACTGACTCAGTTTACTTGTTATTAAGGATATATATTTGTTTATTAATTTCAGTTGTATACCTCAACATGTATGTTTTGCTCATGTTTAAGAAACATAAAATGAATCACCCACCCCTTACATGAAAGTCCTCTGGAGAAATTATTTAACAGTGAGGTAAATACTCAGCAACCTGCTAACAGCCCAACTTTGACAAGTCTGGAAGTTTAGAACATGCAGCTCTTTGAAGTGTGTGGTCCTTTTCCCTTCTTCTTCCTTTCCCCTTCCCTTTTTCTTCCTTTTTGTCAGTTTTTTTCTTAAGTGAATGTAATCTTATCCTTACAGGTGAAATGTTTTCTGTTTTCTTAACATTCACATTTTAGTCATTCAAAAAATTATTTGTTTTTCCTACATGCATCTGAGTTTCTATAATTTTGGGACAAAACTTAATCCTACTGTCAGTCAGATTTCAAATACTGCTAAACCGGAGCCACTAAATCTGACCTCATGACTTCTGCAGCACTACTTTTACTCAAAATAATCTTGGAGAGTAAAAGTTTCAAAGAAACGTACACGCGTGAAATTACTCATACCCCACTGAAACTGAGTGGGAATTTGATATATAAGCCCTTCATGTGTTTTTGAAAATGCAAGCCTTATAGTTTGTGGTTGCATAAATTAAGAAATTACTGCTTCTGTTCAAAATACTTATCCCAGTGTTATAGTGATCCATTTTGAATGGTCTCATCTCATTTATTCCATTTTGTCTTACTTCAATAATAAATGTATGCTATAACAAGAAATTAACAAATTTTTCCTTAACAAAAAAAAGAACGTGATCAATTTTTCCCCTCAATGCTATGCACTGTCAGCAAAAGTTCGAAATTTACAGTGTGAAAGGTAATCTTCACTAATTTAGTGAGGCAAATATAGGTTGTTAAATGTCAACCCCAGGGTGGGAATAGTGTTAATCTAAAGCAAATAGGATCACAGACACTTCCTGAGAGGAGGATGTATACAAGCACCTGATTCTAGAGAGAAGATTTAAAATAATGTTCATGTAATATAGTTTTATGTATATTTTTTCATAATACAGTCAAACTGTCAGAAGTGTGCATTTTTTCTTTTAATCCCATTTTCTTGCTTTATTTTTGAGGGCCATGTGGGGCCAGGATAAGGAGTGGAAACTGGTGGGTGCCTTATTTACCTAAGGATGATGAATGGCAAAAAAAAGTACCAAGTGTGCAAAAAAATTATCCTAAATCATTCAGCTGAAGTAGCTGAAAAATTAGCAAATCCCATCAGCACATTCCAGTTAGCAAGGAAGGTGGGCTGGAGCTGTCTCTGGGGAGCCGAGAAGAAACCCACATTACGATTTTCAGTTGTATTTTCTTTCTGGACAAGAATAAAAAATGTAGAGGCCAGAAGATGGTGAAACAGTGGCTAGAAATTTACCATCAGTTTATTCTGTTACGTATGTTTGTTTTTCCCTTAGAAGTAGCAGAATTCTTGGAGTTCTTCAAAACCCAAGGAATTCCCCAGATCTGAGAGCAATGCAGCTGAGCAATTCTTGGGGGAGGAGAGAAGACACGAAAGCTGTGGGTCAGTGTTTGCACACTGTTTTCTTAAGTATCCCACTGCTGCGGTATTACGGTTTCTGGGAACAGGGGGCTGCTGCCAACATTTTCTTCTTATATGCTCTGTAATTCTGAGAGGGAGGTAAGGAGAGCAGTTGTTGTCCCTGTGGAACAGGCCTGAGGAAGAGCAGCCGGGAGCCTGCGAGAAGAATGTTGCAAAGTTGATGGTCCTTTCTGTACGTTTATGTACACCCACCTGGAGGGACTATCATATAACATGGAGGGTATATCAGTGATTATAATTGAACTAGTTTTAAAAAAACAGTGCCACATACCGTGATTATAATTTCTCTGGTAAGGTTGTTTATCCTCTTTTTCTTATTTATTGCTTGAGTGAACCTAATACATTTGAAATTATGTTTTAGAAGAAGTAAGATACTGTGCAACTGGTGGTATTTCACTGCAGAATAACCCCTGAAGGGATTTGTAATCCCCTGGTACTAACATCATCTAATAGTGAGCCAAATTGAATAATAAGCTCAGTGCTATGAACACAGCTTCATATTCAGCCTCATTCAGTTTTAGTTAGCATTGCCTAGTAATTAATTATTATTCTGCATTTATGCTATCAATGACATCCAGAGGCTGGCCTAAACATGCTCGAGCCGCTGGCAGTAGCAGTGGCGGTATATATACATGCAGATATTTTGTTCTCTCTCTATAAATGTGTGCTGTAGACTGTCTCTTAAAAGATTTGTTAGTAAGCCTTCCCTGTGGCTAAACACAAGAAGACAGTACGTGCTGGACATCAGTCAAAGACGCACAGTGACACATAGCTTACTAATTACTATTAATGTTTACAGGATTTGGAATGTCTTAATTGATTTTGGCACTGAAAGTGGAGTCTGTTAAATTGTTTGTCACCTTTGTTGCATCCTGGGTCTCATTGAGAATCTCATATGCAATTAACCGTAATTGCTATACTGTATTTATTCTAAAGTGCACAATACTTTACTATTTTGTTGTTTGGATCTCAAAATTGGGGAGTTAATTGCTTACAAAAATACAGTTCAAAATAAGGGGATCTTTGTAGTGAGGGTTTTTTTTTTTTTCCAGAGTAGAAAAATAGGAATATTTTAACATAGTTCATGTTCCAAACTCATAGTCCTGTACTTGAAATCCCACTAACTTCAGGGAGAGTAACTTGTGCATAAAGACAGGACAGGTAAATCTACATTAGCAACTTGTGTGGCACAATGAGAGGAGCTTGATTTGCTGCACACCATTCTGGTTATAGGACCGAATGTCCCTGTTGTGCTGCTGCCAGCAGTGAAACTTGTGCCAGTAGCCAGCAGAAGGCATGCATCAGGCAAGCCTAGATCACTACCTGCAGAAGGAACCTGTGTCCACATTGCCGAACTCTGGTTCCACCAAGGGAAAAACTACTTCAAACACACTCACCAGTGGTGTGTCTCACTCAAGTGAATACCGCCAGGCTCCAAGTAGAGACACAAGGCAAAGCTGCAGCAAAAGAATCCTTCCCCCTCCCTCCTCCAATGCTAAATCACTAATGTGGACACATCCTATGTTATTTAGGAAGACTCCGGCTAAAGATGCTGAAACAAATTGTTACGCCATCTGCGAGACAGGGCAATTGTTTTCCGCATATGGAACTCTCCAGTAATTCTTGAAAGGAATGTATTTTCTCCACTTATTCTAGGCTACAAGGTGGAAGAAGCACTGCTCACATCAATTCTTCTGCCAGTTTAGCCTGGCAATATTTTCTATTTAAACAGCCAAAGCTCCAGAATTGATATGGAATGTCTAGAAACCTCAATAAAAGAAATAGCTTTGCCAAGAAGCATTCTAGGACAGCAAAAAAGTGAAGCCCTTCCTTCAGATAAAAGACAGGATCTGCAAAATTTCCCTTCACGGGAATGGAGAGCTGCATTGTCTCCTGATACCACCCAGGGTTTGGATGTTAGAGTGCAGGTTTGTTGTTCAAGTTTAGACTGACAGCACCTGCGCTTTTCGTTTCATAGTGGATTGTTCAAGGAACAGCTAATCATAGGTTTCTTTGCTGTCCTTTTTAAAGCAGAAGATACTCTTTAGTTCCTCTTATTAAGAAACTAGCTGTTCTAATTTTTCTGGCGAAACTGATTTCAGGAGATAAGATACAGATCTAGCTAAATTAATTTTATTAAAGAAAATGCAAATCCAGTAGAATGAGAGTGTAGATTCTACTTGCTGCAAGCACAAAATCTCTGCAAGAGTCTGGATATGACAAATAATGACAATAATTGTACATCTAAAATATTAGAAATATCTTCTATCAGAATGTAGGATGAAAACAAAGACTATTTGATTTGAATTTGTTTTACCTACTGCAAGTGGAAAGACCAGCCTAAATATCATGGACTTATTTCCAGCACATTCAAACTATTTTAGACCTTACTTTTAATCCAGTTAATTATTTTGCTATTCTCCATTCAATTAATTATCAGATTAAAGTTCTTATATAATATGTAAAATGGTGTTTTGATAATAAAAGATTATAAAAGAAATACTGCAGAGTTTGCTTTAGAAGAAAGCATAGCAAGATTGAAATCTGCAGAATTCCAAGTTAAAAGAGGCTATTAACTTTGATAGCAATTACATGCACATGTATATAGCACGAGAAGATGGGGTATATTACATGGGGTATGGAAGACTAGTACAAATCTTTACTGTAGGAATCATTTAGGATTGTACATAAATACCATTGCTTGGATTTTCTGCTTAGATCTTCCAGCATTGTTACATTTATCAAAACCTATGTTTCATTTTTTTATTACAGATGTTGATCGTAATTGCTTTTTGTGGTATTTCAGGCTTCCTGGGATCTACTCTGAAAAAAAAAAAAAAATTCTTTTGTTTTACAACCTAAGAATTGATGCTCAGCAGTCCCTTTGTGCTGCAGAGTATGGTGACATGGCTTTTCAGTTGTCTGTACCACTTTCTTTCTGTAAACGCCTGTTCATTGTGTCAATTGGTACTGTACATGTGGTGGCAATATGCCTGTTGTCTCATAGAAAGCAGGTGCATTTGGAGAGATGACAGCTTTCTCAGAACTCAATTATTTAATTGACTCATTTATAACTAGATTATTTGAAAAAGCCATACCATCTGTTTAGTGGTCAAAATCCTGCTTGTGTGCTAAGCAATGACTATTAAACTCTCTGCATCCCTTTCTATTTAGTTGCATGCTGTTTCACTAGAAGCAACTGGAAAGTTGCTAGATTCAAAATTAGAAGTGAGAAGATCCAGGTTCCATTTTTAACTTTTCAACTGATTTACCTAATTTCACCTTGAGCAACTATGCTGCATCTTGGTTTCTGTTGCCCATTTGTAAAAAGACATTTAAATAACTTTGACATTTATAGAAGGAGGGAAAAAGCTACTTAGTGATAAACAGTTTAATCATTGTGATAATTTAACAGCTTTGTTCTACAAGCTGCTTGGTAATGTGGGTAGTAAAACACTACAAACAATTCTTCAAATATCCATTAGGGTTTCTAAACACATTTGTTCCACTGTTTACATTCCATTAACATTTGTCAGATTCAGATTTACTCCCAATCATTTTTAACTGTATGTCCAGACACTCGGAGAGAATACATGCAAAATTTTAATTAATAATCCTTGATTTTTTTAAAAAAATTAATTTACTCATCCTATCAGTAATGGCAACATTACTAATGGGTTAAATAAGGACAGAAGGCTGTCATTTATGTCTCATATAGCAGAGGTCACTAAGCTGTTAAGACAAAATCTGAAGAAAGATAGCTTGCAAATTTCTCTTAAAAATCTTTTAAATTATATCTTTCTCTTAAAAATCTGGATTTGCATTTCTTTTTCCATTGATATGATATTTGAAATTACTGGAGGAAAATATTTATTTTTAATGGACCTTCTTGTCATCATCCAAGAGGGTGGGAGGCATACTGTTAGTTAATGGACAGTAATGATGAATACATCATGCATCAGAGAGGTAGTCTGAAGGCATTGACAAGAAAGGTGTCAGACTACCCCCTATCTTAATCACTCCTAAATAGTTACGTTCCTGGGCATACACTAAGCCTGCATGTAGCTGCTAGTAAAAATCAGGGTATCCTAGGTGCAGAGGATTTCTTTTTGTAATTCTGAGGTCACTGTGATGAGTCATCAACCAATGACTTTTTCATAGAATAGAATCATTTAGGTTGGAAAAGACCCTTAAGATCATCGAGTTCAACTGTTAACCTAGCACTGCCAAGTCCATGTCCCTAAGCACCATGTCTACACATCTCTTAAATACCTCTAGGGACGGGGACTGTATGATCAAGGAGGGAAGCTTGCATTTGGCAATGCTTTCTCACACAACTCATCACAACTTATGTCAAAACAGAGTGAGGTCCCTACAGTAAACTGTAGCTCCAACCTTACAGATCTGAGTGGTGTTGTCCCCCTCAGTATCTATTTTACTCATCAGAACTTAGTAATTTTTTAAAACACCAAAGTCCTAGAGGCAACATAATTTATTAAGCTTATGTCAGTGGTCACTTTCTATGAATTTAATATGTAATTCAGAATGTTAGCTTTCCACCCACGCTGATATATCTTAGACTTGGGATGTACATGTGTGAGTGTGTGTATGGGAGGGGAGGGATGGAGTGAGTGAGAACAGAAAGCAATGGAGAAACCTTTGAACACACAAAACAATGTAAATCGGTATGGAGCCATCTACCTGAGTCTGCAGTATTTGAAAAATGGAGTGTATGAACTGCTCCTATTCACTATTGAGGGAAGTAGATAAAAAAAAAAATCTTCAGGACATGTTTAAAATATTAACTGTTAGTTTTTTAATTGCTGAACACTTTTAGATGCTTTGAAGTAACACACTTCTTCACAGTGTTTGATACTGGTAAATAGGGTTCAACAGGCAGTCATTGCTATAAATGACTTTTTATATGAAATGTAAGAGCTTGTGATCCTTTCACTGACCTTAGAGTCTCTGGTGCTCACAAGTGCATGTTTCCTTATTTGTGCAAAAAGGCTCACGGTGTTTCTTAAATAGCTAAAATAATAACACTTCCCGCTTTTCTTAGGCACA
This sequence comes from Theristicus caerulescens, assembly GCA_020745775.1. Taxonomy (NCBI): domain Eukaryota; kingdom Metazoa; phylum Chordata; class Aves; order Pelecaniformes; family Threskiornithidae; genus Theristicus; species Theristicus caerulescens. The sequence continues at coordinate 10,385,128 of CM036564.1, forward strand.
AAATGCACCATGAGGCTCCTTGCAGCTTTTGAAACCTCCAGACAGATGCAAAGCTAATGTATTCAGTTAAGTTACTATCAGCCTTAAAATCCTGAAATGCTGAAGCATTAGTAGCTTGACCTTTATGTGAAGATGAATGAAAAACAAATTAACTTCTGACTCAGCAGGCCTTTCTGAAGGATTGTGTTTGTTAGAAAATGTCCCTGTTTTTACATACAGGTGTAAGGGCAAAAACTAAGCTGTTTTCCATAAAAGCTGAAACATCTTAATCTTGACAGTTGCCAGAATTTCTAGCCTTAATGAACTAGTTACTGATACTGTCCTTTGGCACTTATAAACTGATGTGTGCTATAGAAACAAACTATGCTTATTGTTGACAGGAAGGTACAAGAGGGATTGGCAAATTTAGAAGTTAACAGCACATATCAAGCTTTCATCTGTCCCTTGTCCCCCATCTTTCTCCTAAAGATTTGTTTTCCCTGCGAATCCAACAGATTCTCAGAAACTCCTGATCTTTCTTAGAAACTGATTTGTTGAGCATGGCCCTTTGAGCATGTGGTAGGGCCAGGCTTCTCCAGGTATAACTCTGCCCAATTTTACTCAAGGAATTTAAGGACACGTTAATACATTAATCTTCAGCAGTCACTGACAACAGTTCGCGTCACATCTGTGACTCAAACTGACATCTAGATTTCAAAGAGGACCAATCCTATGGCTACTTCACTGATCAGATAGTAAATGAATGCTAAAATGCACTGTTCTGATTTATTATTTTCTGGATTTTCTTCTTTTTTTAATCTATTATAGCTCAATAAAACTGCTTAGATCAGCAGCGGTTGAGAGTAAAGGCCAGAATTTATCACTACAGTCAACTAGCTTGCTCTTCAGTAAGAAAGCCACATATTTGCACACCTCCTGCATGATATGGAGTAAGAATACTGACAAGCCTCAGAAAGTTGGGCATGAAGATCATTGCCATCCTTCTCAATATCAAAAATCCAATGCATTCATTTCTGTAACCCAGTGCACAGTTTTGGTACACTCACTGGCACAGCAAGATTAGACTCTACTGCTTTCTTCTTGGTAACAAATATTGATCAGGGTGGCTCCATTAATCTGGGAGGGGTGGGCATGTGTCACTACTACATGGTGTTTAATATTTTCTTTGTTGGTCATAATTACAGTATATCAGCTTTCCTTTCCATAAAACTAGTTAAATACAAGAGGAAAAAACCCTCAAGCTTTCCAGTTTCAATTTTAAATTCACAACTAAGTGCAACACAAAATTGTGTCATTCATAAGAAAGCTTCAAAGAGTTGTTGCTACTACTTCTTTTTACAGATTCCTTTTAATATAAGGAATGTCTTGCACGACTGTACAATTACACCCAGGAAAGCAGAAATCCAGATATGTTCAATTCTTACGCAAAGCATGCATTCTTTAGTATATGCTTTGCAAAAGTAAGGAAGTTGAAGTTCTCCTTTGTATTTGGATTTGCCAAATTTAGGAGGGCTTCCAAGAGCATCTCAGCTTTAAAATAATTACTTCCTAGGAATGAAAAAGCAGAAGAGCAGTCTGAATGATAATTTTTTTTTTTCAAATCTGTTTCTCAATTCTATTCTTCAACCGTTATATTTTTAAGCTGCTTCACTTCAGATTTCTCATGATTCTCTGCTCTTAGTTCCTCTGTTTTCATATCTGTTCTACAGTTTTCTCTTAGACAGTATTTTAGACAGACGGGATTTCCGGAACTACGCACAAGTAACAGTCTACAGAAGCCTTGAACTTGTTTCTTTTGCTCTCTGTAGATGAAGAGGAGTGTGGATGGGAAAGAAGTATATTCCGTATATTTTTCCTAACAGTAAATTCATAGTAAACTTGATCTGATTGTAAATTACTAATTCATTATCTTTCCTAGTAGTAAATATCCCCGTCAATGAGACTTCCATCACACCGTAATACATATGGATCAGGGCAAAAAGCTTAATTTTATAAAATGGGAACCCTAAGTTCACAAAGAACAACAGATACATAATACATTCACCATGGCTCATTTTCTGAAATACATTTTTTAAAAAAAAGTCAATATGAGCATTACAGTGCATCTGGCTCTTCATCCGAGAAGGATAAATGCTTTCAAAAGCCGTCTTTATTTTCTTTTATGCCAACAGCTCTCTCCTAAAAGGATAATCAGGCTATTTAATCAGTTTAAGATGCTAGCGGTTTGTGATTGTTTACTTTTCACGAAGAATAATGTGTAACAAGTCCAGGACAATCAGTTCATATGAAGAAGTCCTAACTGGAGCAGTTTGAGAATATTGTAAACTATCTTTCTAGTCCAGATATTATGTAGGGATGAGAGTGCAGTCATTCAGGAAAAAGGAAAATAAAGACCAACCAAACTGAAAAACAGATATAAGCATCTCATTAGGTTCATGAAGGTCATAAGTAATAAATTTCCTCTTTATCCATATCAGTCTCTGCAGGCAACCTTCCTCAGGTCCCTTGTGAGTTTTCAACACTTGTGGCAACCTTTTTATGATCTGCCAGTGTACAGAAAGCAAACAAATTTTGGCTCTTCCTTAAATGTAAAGCAAGGATTGTAAATATTGAACCACTGTGATGTGCCAGACTCCCATAATACAGGCTTAGAGTAGTTGATTCTGAAAAGGAAGCTAATGAAATAATTGACCTCATTTCCATTCCAAGCAATCTGACTTTAAGGAGAAGCTTGCACTTTTATTCTACATAAATTGCCCAGAAGAGTAATACTGTCTTCTTATCTCTTACATATTTATTTCCTAAAAAAACAAAATGAAGAAAGTAAGGTTCAAAAATAGACAGATAATTTTTTTAGGTTATTCAAAATTAGAAAGGCTAATGGTTTCCACTGGGCATAGGAAAATTAAAGGGACAAGTAGCCAACTGGTAGGTGAAATAAAATGCTTCCAGTAGAAAAGAAAATGGAAATTTGAAAGAAAAATACGTTATATAGATTTGTTCTAGAACTATATGAGCAACGCAACTCCTATTAATCCTTATGGCTAGTTCTGTGAAAATATTTTTTTCATCATATTCATCGTATTATAGATGCGTGTATAAATATATATATTTACATATACATGTCTTTAGATATGAATGTGAAACTTAAAGGTCAAACAGCCCTTTAAACCCTTCAGTGGTCTGTCCACATCTCCCATGGTTCTTTAAAGTCATTTAATTCCACAAATTGTCCCACCAAAAGAAAGTCATTTAGTGAAACATTTGGGTAAGTACTTCCCCCCCCCCCCCCCGGAAAGATTGTGCCCCAAAGGAGATCAAAATTAAAAGAAATTTGTTAAAAATTTTCAGAAAATGTTGCTACTTCATTATTATTTTTTATAACATACCTCTGTAACTACTGTTTTGAGCACTTTGGTACAATATTACTGTGTAGTTTTATACAAGTGGGAAACAAAATGCTTCTCTGTCATTTCTTTTAGTGCTCTCAAATGCTTCTGTAGTATTTATTGCAACTTACTGGGCTTTCAAGGACTATAATGGAATTTAAAGCTTATTGGCATGGTTCAAATAAGCTGTTTGCTCTTCTTCCATAATGTGGGGACTTCCTGCTACTGGCTATATATTGCAGAAATAAATCTCAATTTATCTTCATTATTATTCATAGGGTCATAACATTTAAGGTAAATGTTTGTTCTGATGGCTTATTCATGAAAATATTCACAAATCTCAAAAGTTTCATACTTTTTAACACACACAATTTGTCCAAAAATTTCTGCTAGAAAGCATGGTTGTTCTTTATTCATTCTTCATCATTCATTTCTCTATTAAAACCTTTCATTCTGCCAATGAGGGAACATACACAGTATTTGCCAAAAGTGACTAGTCACTTTCTACACTAGATGAGAAGTTAAAGTCTTCAATAACCCTATGAACTACTATTTTCCATCCCCTAAAAAAAACAGGATAAACACTTACAAATTACTAATTAGCAACTCAGTTCACTTTGTGAAAGATCCTACAAGAAAAAGAAAAATCTAAGCATATCATTATTTATTCCAAACAAATAATTAATCTGATTCTATTTAACATATCCCAAGAAGTAGCAGAGCAAGTGGATGGGTGGAAATATGCATTACAGCTCTTGACTACAGTCATGGGAACTGTAACTCTTACAAAGCACAGTTACTCAGTTTTTGCACTATGAAGGACCTAACAGGCCTGATGGTCATATGAAATTCGCAGTATAAATGTATACCCCAAAAATTTCTTTCCCACTCAGCATATCACCAGCTTCTCCTTTTAGCTAACAAGCTACAAGCGTGTCTCAAATGCCAAATGGCTTTTAGAAAATTTCATATTCGTTCACTCCAGCAACATTTCCTGGCCTGCAAATGTCGCATCCTAACTGATTCTGCCTAACAGGATGTAACAGAACCATTTAAGCCATCTCTATGTCATGTTACACATAAAGATACCATGCCAGATTGTCAAGTACTCTAAAACTGGTGTCCTCTCTTCTGTTATTACTCATGCATTTTTTCCAGATTACACTATATAATATTTTTCTCTGAATATTACAAGACCAAATGTATACAGTAATTTTGCATATTTTATCAGTCATGTGAAATATGTGTTCCAAGAGAATATGATGATAACCAAAAAGGACCAAGTCTGAGGCATGGGAACCTGGATAAAACTTATTACATTTGTGTATATGTAGTCATGACAAATTTTATTTTCTACTATGCTTTGTTTGTATCCATGTTTCTTGTGAAACAGAAGCTTTAGCTTTCACAAGAGGAACACCATAATTCTTTGTTGGTAGATATTACTGCAAGATGTCAGAAAGAAAAATGCAAGCCCTTGAACATATGACTCCTCTCAACTCTGTCTTTAAAAATCACTGCTCATTCAGCCAGCTGTCTGATTAACAAAGACATTTTTTGTCACTTACAAACTCTAGCAGAGTATTATATGTCAGCTAAGTTGTCAAGGAAATTTGCATTAATGCAGACTAAATATTTTAAGAGGAAATAGATGTGCAAACAAGAAGAAATTCTTCTTAGAACAAGTTTAACTTCTGGGATTACAGATGTTAAGCTTTATCATAAAGACCGATGAGTTTTCTTCAGCAAGCATACTTTTGAGTGTTGTGCTCACATACAGTTTTGATTGCAATTAATAAACTATCTGAATATGAAGCTACTTTACCTGAATTACAAACATGACATTCTGCTTACATAACTTTTCTTCTTAGTAAGCAAAACTAAAGTCTTTCTGCTGCTACAAAATAAAAAAAGAATATTTTGCTATGTTTTGAGTCCTTTTTCCTGTTTATGAATGTCCATGAACAATTTGCTTTAATTTTTTTTTTTTTGCTTAAAGCTCTAATTTTGTCATCTTACCAATAAACTATTATGTCAATCTTGTGTCAGTTTTGAATTATATCACAGCAATTGCTGCTGGAAAAATATTCTGAGCAAACAAATCTCTATTGCTCATGCACTTTTTGTTGTGAGTATTTTGTATGGCTGTTTAGTAATTCTGATTTCATATTGAAATTGTGCTATGGAATTTATGTACATTTAAACCAATTGATAATTACCTTGGTGAAGTCCTAGGATTATATTTCATTGATCTAGTTCATTTATGAAATTTAGTTAATTTTAAGCAACACCTGGAAAAAACATTGCACAAATTTGTAACCCAAGCAAAGCAGGTGAAGAGAAAGCACACGCTGATAAACTGGAATTTGTAACACTATTTAGGAATAAAAATATATGCAAGTCACTCAGAGGATTAGAACAGTGTCTTAACCAACACAAGAGCTTTACATACCCTAAGGCCTATGTATAAGATGTAGAACACATAACTTGGAAAAAAAAAAAGTCACTAAAAGCTAATAACAACTTCAAATGCCGGTAAAGCCCAGTTACAAATACATTTTTATATCATGGAAGATGTTATAAATATATGAACCCCTGACACTGATCTCACTTAGGCCTGTTTTGTTCGTCCACATTCATAAATTTCAGGGCCAGACAGATAAGAGTTGGAGTATATATGTGTAATCAAATTAATATAATCTGAGATTCACTCCCTTGGTTTTCAGCTGCCTTACCTTAAAGAATTTCCCAGAAAGTTTCTAAACACAGTGTTAAAAAGATAATTAACTCTGTTCAGGAATAGTTTAGAGAAGAATATATTAGCTAAGAATTATTCCTTGTCTCAGGAGTCTTTGCAAAGAGACACCTTTCATCCTGAACAAGTGCCAGCTATGTTAAGTAAGAAAAACTTGTGAAGCACAAATGAAACTACACTGCAATATTAGGTTAAAACTGCTTCAGTAAGTACTTCGGATACTTCATCCAAACAACACTTTTCCTCTGGAAAAGTTAGGGTCTTAGACTTCTAGGTTTAAAAAAAAAAAAAAGAAAAAAAAAAGTTGCTCTTACAGTACAATTACTGAGCTGAATTATGGCTAACCCTCCATAGTTGTATTTACATGGAAGAAAGACAATTTAGGTTTTCAAAAGAACAGCTAGGATTTAAGCAATTGGCACTGATGTTTCCATTGTTTTTCAAGAAGTTAGATGCCTAACCACTTCATATTCCTTAAAATTTCCCCCTAAGCAACAAGACCTTAATGAAAGGAGGTACATTTTTTTTCTCTGGAAATAACAGCTTGAAATTACCATTGAATTTGGACTGAATCATATTCACAAAGATTGATGGATTTGTCCCAATATATCCTAAAGTTTAGTAACATGATTATTCAGAACAAGTTAATTTTATCATTTTCTATTTGACTGCAATGTTGAATTGAATGCCTTTTGAAATTTGTCGGTTTTTAAATGAGAAAAGATTGCTTGTATTGGACTAAAAATATCTGTATTGCCAGATTTTAAATTGCTAAGATTTATTTCACTTCTTGCTAGCCAAACTTCACCTAATAGATGAATGTGTATATTACAATAATGCTGGAGTATCTGAACACTCATTTTAATAAAAAGAGAAGAGTAAATAAGCATAGAGAAGAAAGCTTGTTTTATTTCAATAAGAACTTGTTAAAAGAACTCTCCCAGTTAGGATTTACGGTAAAACTTTTTCAGCTTCAAGTTAAACCAGATTACAGCCAGTTTGTTGGGAAAGGAGTTAATTTGATAGAACACATGCAGGCAACTAAAAACTTGATTACCCAAATAATTATATTATTGATCAGCAGTTCCTTGGATCAAATGTCCTGTGTATGCCTGGTTGACTGGAAATTCTGGGTTGTTTTTTTTTTTCTTCATATGTTTGTTCTTATTTGCATCTTTTAGACTCAGCTGAAACCAAATAGTTTAGCTTGTACCTTTTGACTCTGTAACTCCAATTGCATATCTGGACACATGCATTGATCTGCATTAGCTATTGATGTCTCCCATTGTTGGCTAATGTAGCTATTTGATTTTGTTTAATATTTAGGAATCCAAATGGTAACTTAATAAACACAAGAAGAAAAAAAAAATTTCATTACTTTTTTCACATATGAACAGACAAATCCACCACTATTATTTCTGTATTTCATGTGTCTTAATTTTTTGGTAAATTTTTTCAGCATCAGAGTTTTAGAGGGTAAGGCACAATCATTTATGTCAGAAAAACAAGTCACAGGCCTGCAATTTTGTATTGTCAGAATTTGAATGGAATCATTATACATTTACCTTTGGCCTTATAACCTTCAACACCAAACAAGAAACATGCAATATATGTATACATTCAACACTAACTCAGATTCTTTTGGAACAATCTATGATTTCATTCAAAGTTAATATAAAAGCTTATGTTCAGCAGATCTATATTAAAAACCTGTGCAATATAAACAGCGCATAATTTTGTTTCTTTTTTTTTTACTAGATGATCTACAAATTCCAGTTATATCTTAGAGCTTTATTGATATTTTTTGTATCGTGATCTAAAAAATGTTACCCACTTAGTATCTTAACCCTGCCAAAATAAAATTATGTTATTAGCCTATTTGAGGGTGATCAGACATTGGAACAGGTTGCCCATAGAGGGTGTGGAGTCTCCATCCTTGGAGAAATTTTGTCTGGGCATGGTGCTGGACAGCCTGCTCCAGGTGACCTTGCTTGAGCAGGGCATTGAACTAGATGATCTGGAGGGTCCCTTCCCCAACAATTCTGTGATTCTGTTTAATAGAGTAATCTGAAGCTGAGAATTTATATTGCCATCATACAGTCTCTTGTCATAAAGAGTGGGATTTTTCTTTTTTGTACAACATACCTACTTTAAAATTTAAGTAAAAAATTAAAAAAAGATCCAGCAATGACTCCATAACCAAACTGAATCTTTTTGATAAAGCTGTCATAGAACTGATTGTAATAAAATCTGTCGCAGAAAGGCCACGCTTATCTCTCCAGTCTGTTATAATAACTGATTATATGATTCATTGGTGGAAAACTGTGTTTCACTTGCTATTTCTGCATTGTTTTTAACCTTGTGATTGCTACCAAAAAAATGAAAAAATGCACTAATTATGCTGATGAATAAGAAATTGTGGAGTAAGTGGAGTAAAAGGGATTCAAACATGGTAACCTGGTCAAAAATTGATGAGTATGTCAGAATATCTGTAAGACATGCCATGAGCAAGGTATTCAGAGAGTCTACATGCCCATGGCTTTACTGCAAACCATGGCTGGGGTACTGAGTTGTTACAACTGCATGGAAATAATAGCAGTGTCTTTCAAGTCCTCTAACAATGAGGTTACAGTCTTAATAGAGGGAAAAAAAAAAAAAAAATCAGATGAAGCTCCCTAGTCCTGAGAATGTCAAATCTGGGGCCACTCTGAAGATCATAGAATCATAGAATCGTAGAATGGTTTGGGTTGGAAGCAACCTTAAAGACCACCTAGTTCCAACCCCCCACCATGGGCAGAGACACCTTCCACTAGACCAGGTTGCTCAAAGCCCCATCCAGCCTGGCCTTGAACATTTCCAGGGATGGGGCATCCACAGCTTCCCTGGGTAACCTGTTCCAGTGCCTCAGCACCCTCATAGTGAAGAAGTCCTTCCTTACGTCTAATCTAAATCTACCCTCTTTCAGCTTAAGGCCATTCCCCCTTGTCCTATCACTACATTCCCTTGTCAAAAGTCCCTCTCCAGCTTTCTTGTAGGCCCCCTTCAGGTACTGAAAGGCTGCTATAAGGTCTCTCCAGAGCCTTCTCTTCTCCAGCCTGAACAACCCCAACTCTCTCAGCCTGTCCTCATAGGAGAGATGCTCCAGCCCTCTGATCATTTTCGTGGCCTTCCTTTGGACTCACTCTGTCTTCTTATTTTCTGTCAAAAGGTCTCCTTTATTGGTGTATGAAAGCACATTGCAGAGGATGTGTTTATAAAAATCAACTGTGCGCATAGGCAATTGCATTGATTGGTTCCTTTAACCCATTTTAAAAGTATATTTTTAACAAAAACTTTGGACTTGCTTTCTATGGAACACATTACCCATATTAACACGCTATAATACTGTCCAGGTATTCTGATATGTTGGAGTTTGGGAGCTCAGGTCACGCTGCAGCCGTGATCAAGAAGCTATAGTTATGAAATTTTGACTTGGATTCATATCAACACCTCAGGACACTTGGCTGGCATCATGGTTGCACCAGGAAAGTGATCAATGCAAGTACCTATGGCACAGGAGCCTGCCTTGTGTTCATGAGATTCTCCATTGCAGAGCATCAAGAGCTTGTATCAATGCAGAGTAGGTACAGAGACTAGGTATATCAGTTAGCATCTGGCCAGTTCCATTAGTGGCTAAAAGTGAGCACAGGTGATCATCGAAAACATAGCAAAACGTGCACTAAATTTATGTGTTGCAATGCTACTGAAAAAAACCTGTTCCTTCTGAAATACTTAGCATCATTCCTCACTGGTCCCAACATCCATGCCTACTTGTAAACTGCTCAGCCTTGTCTATAGTGCTTGCCTGCACTTTGGTTCACAGTTGCAGTTTAGACTTACATCAGATACTGCTCTGGAAAACACATTGCACTAATTCTGGTGACAGCAGAGTGAATTGAGAAGCAACTGGATTTTTGAGGAACACTTTCTGTGCTGCAGATCTCTGATTTTTGTAAGGACATACAAGTAAAGACTTACCCTGCTCTCATTACAAAGCAGAGGAAATCACTGGCATCAGATGAGTACTGCTACCACATGGGAATACAGATAAACAAACTTAGAAAAACCAAAACATCTGGAAAGATGGAGTAAAAATTATACAGAAGATACAGTACATAACAGCACAAATGACTAATGTAAAAGCAGCTCCAGGATGCAGCCAAAAATCTCTTCACTTGGGACTGCACTCACCTCAGCTATTCACACTGGATCTGCCCAGTTCCTGAAAACTGCCAGCCAGATGTGCAGTATCTGAAAATCACTGTCCAATGACAAGTAGCAGTTTAGAGCACTGCCCTTTAGCCCCACTGTCTTTCATAGAAGTAAGACAGGTGACTGTCCCTTTTCCATCCACAGAAACAAAAATTTCACACAAAAATGGTTCCTAAGGAGTCAGAAAGAAGTAAAACCAAGATGATGAAAAATAATCCCCTCTTATTCTGTGACTTGGCAAGTTACCTGAACTGTTTATTATCCAGCTGCTGTGAAAGTAAGCTGTGAGATAAGGGTTCTCAGCGTTATGTTATTAAATGCAGAGGTATATTATTAAAGCTTCAAACTCTCCAAATGCAAAGTAGTTCATATTGCTCTCATGTATTTTTTCTCATGATGTCAGTTCTCTAGATGACTGTCCTCTGCTAAAGTCATCCTTAAAGTAGGGGACTGTTGGTCTACCTGTCAAATTGTTCCTCACCTTCACACATCCTTGGCATTGGGCAGTCTCCAGTTCTCACCTTGCAATCTTCTGGCTGGTTCTGACAACTCCCAGTTTCTCATTTCTTTCAAAGCTGGATCATTTACTTGAATCAGTTCTTTCAAAAAGTGACCTTTTTGCAGACCTCTGATGTATTTCTTCCTTCTCCTCCAGGGAATCCAAGACAAATTGCTTTATTCTGAAGGTCTTCTTTCACTACTGCATCCCAGTTCCTCTGCTTTTTAATCAAACGGAGAGATTGCACTCTGCCTCCAGTACCAGACTTGTTTACCAGTAAATATTCCAAAAATATCAAGAGCCACCATTCTACTTTCTCCCAAATTGTCTTTTATGCATGGGAGGAATTTCTTTAATTAATTTCAGCTCTGAAACTCTTTGCTATAATTCCAAACAGCTGCTGTGCTGTCCTCACTGTTAATGAGCTTTGTCTTTATATGACTGGGAGAAGGACAGAAAGGGCCATGCTGGCTAAAAGTGTTTAAAATTGGTTTTCAGCATGCAAAATAAACTGGGCAGCTCCTGCGTGAAACTGATTGTAGTGTCACCCCCCTCCTCTGCAGAAATTTAATCTGTCTGGCTAGTGAGAATGAGACTCACAGCAGGGGCAGAAGGTATTGACTTTTCCACTTTTTTGAAAAATCTTTTTTTTTTTTTTCCCCAAATTGACTGAGGCTGTTTCATCTGAATTGTCATTCTTAAATAATTGTCCTAGTAGGAGCAGTACATTTCAACCTCATGCCATCGTTTGAAAATTTAGGCTAGCTGTTAGCTAGAGAGATGCAGCCTGACATTCTGAACCTACACGCAGTGTGAAAAATTGCTTTGATAAGGTTGTGTTTATAATTTGAGGCAGTAAAATAGAATTCTTACTAATTGTGTTTAAGGCATGATGTATTGTGTAATCCACAGAGAAACTCATTTCAGAAACACTGTAACCATAAAAACAGCTGTTCCACTGAGTCATTTTCCCAGTGTGCAACTTAAACCAAAGCAAAACAGGGGAACAGCCTCTCCCAGTTTTAACTTATTTGTGTTGATATGATTATGGAGTAGGATAATGCTAGGAATGTGGGGAAAAACAACAGAAAACTCATCTCCATATTCCTTTTATACCAGAAGTTTGGAAACAGAAAAAAGAGCCTTTGGAGTTAAAACCAAGAAAAACCTCAGTTTTGAAGAGATATTGGTACCTAAACTAAATGATAAACAGCAAGACATGTATTGATAGACAAAAATCATTTGCAAAGATAAGAATGAGTCTAAGATTAGAATGAATGGAATTTAAGTGATGAAACAAGATACTTCAGTTGAATACCTAAAAAAAAAAATTCATGCCACGTCTGTGCATGTATGCATATGTTCATGGTTGTTGTATAATATAGTCTCTGGAAGAGAAGATGGTAAGATCTGGTAAAGGAGGTGGAGGAAACTGCACTACATAAAATGAAAATAAAGAAAAAACCGAAATGCACTGCAGGCACTACTCTTTCATCAGTAGAAAGTTGAGTGAACAATTGAACAGCCATTTTCATATTTAGGATGACCCTTCATCCCACCCAGCTTTTGGAGGGAAAATATAAACCAAGTTCTATAAGAATGAGCCTTATATTGAATTCAAAACAAGGTTAATTTTTTTTTTCTTGGGGAAAAAAAAAAGAATGGAACATTTAATATGTTTTTATTATATGACTGTTGCAGGGACCAGAATTTGATTTTTGTAGATCTGCAATCCAGGGATGTTTACTTCCCATATTGTATGCCTTGGAGATGCAGAGCTCCGAAAAACACAAAGATGTGACATGCATGTGTTTTTCTTGTTTGCAGATATCTCAATAAGCTTGCTCTCCCTAGTTGTCACAGCCTGTGGTCTTGCTCTGTTTGGTGTCTCTCTGTTCGTGTCCTGGAAGCTTTGCTGGATCCCTTGGCGAGAGCGTGGTCTGCCATTTGGGAACAAAGACAACAAACAAGAATCACTGAACTACACAGATACAGAGACCAATGACCATGACTACAGTGAGGATTATCTGGGCCAGCCTACAGCCTATCCAGAGTCCTCCATGAAGATCAGCCACACCTCCCCTGATATTCCATTAGATGCCCAGGCGGGAACAAAGGAGAACTGCATACACAATGTGCGAATGCATCGTCAGATCACTGAACCAACCTCTTCTGCTCGGTCAGTAACTCCAGTTTCTCTCTGCTATTAATGAATACAGATACAGTCAGAAGAGCACAGCTTGATTATCCAGTACACTGATCTATTAAAAATGCATAATTTACTTTCCACATTCTTTTTAAAAAAATTACACAGAAGTTATTCTTTGATGTGCACAAACCTCCTAGGTTGAAAGGACAGGATCACAATGCTATTCCACTCTTCTATCAACTACTGTCTCATTTGTGCCTCTCCCTCAGAAGCTGGACAACACAGAGCACTGTGTGTCCCTTAAAGCACCAGAACAGCCTAGATTTAGCTTGTAAAGCATATTCATTTGCACTTAGCACTGATGCTGAACACTCAGTAATATCTCCTCAAAGATTTTTAAAACAGTCAAAGAAGAAAAGTAGGGCAAGCTAATGAAACACTTGCAACAGTTAGAAATAGGATAAAAATCGTAGATTTTAGCCACAATCATGACTGTGGGGGGAAAAGTGACTGAACAAGAGTCAGTGAGGTCTCCAGGGGAACTGGAGAACCAGTACAGGAGGGAGGAGGAAAGAGGGAGGGTGAGGGTATGTGCAGGGGCAGGTTTTGTTTCACACAGTAAGAAAAAGGATCAGCATGTGAAAAGCCAGTACATTTCTGAGTCAAAGCACTTCAGCTGGAGAAGGTACAGCACTAGCCCAATTGCTCTTTGCTAGTCTTCTTTCTGGCCACCTGGGAGAGCAAGTTTAGCCAAGACTCTTTCCTGGAGGCACATCTGAACATGGGTAAGATGACAGCAGCTAGCAGCCAGTTCAGTGATTGCCAGTTGTCCAAAACATGCCTCAGAAAGAATTTGAGAAGTCCCCCGAACATTTTAATGCTATGCAGCAAAAGCTCCAGGTGCCCTTCCTCCTTAGATTAGCGTAAGAGTGGCTTGGGCTTATATTGTTGTAGGAATGTATGGGGAGGTCAAAGCCGTAATTATGGATACCGAAGCTTGCACCCTACCACACGCAAGGTTGAATTCCAACTAAGGACTAACAGCCCAGAAGTATGGTACAGGGCTGGTGCTGCTGTGTTTTCAAACTGCTGGGAAATAAGCATGTCATGAGATTCCTTAACAACAGAAGATTCATATCTGACATCTAACACCAAGAGCTCTCATGTGTGTCTTCAATATTGTGAAAGTATTGAGTCAGATACAGGCTTTCTCTGCTACAACAGGGCAGCGATTCTGATACTTAACCAAATGACAAATGCACAATATCACCACAGCATAGTCATCCCACAAGAAGCAGCAGCAATCCCAGTCCGTAAAAGAACTTGTCTCAGCATCTTCAGTGCGTGGACAATGTCTTCACTCCTGTCAATCTCTGGAGATCTTTCTTTTGGCAACTGTTCCCAGGCTGGCTCTCTCCAGCAGGCGTTACAGTGGCTCTCTGTCCACAAGGGCATGACTTGGCCAGGTCCCACCCCTGCCCTACACCGTTTGCTGATAGAGGCTTTGCTCTTTTTTGTTGCCCCTTACTTTTGCCCAGGTCTTCTCCACAAGACTCTTTCACTGAGCAGGAGGGGCCCATCTTCCTTGTACTGCATCCTTCATTTGTTCACCTTTGTCTCTGCTGCTTTTTGGCATAACTGGGTAGCCAGCTGTGGCTTTCCTGTGTGGCCACAGACACCAGGCACCTGCCCCTGCTACAATCCTTGTTAAGCTGGCTCTCCAGTGCCCTCCTTTTTATTCCTCCCCAGGATATTCTGCACCTCCCACTGTGATGAGGAGCTTAAGGGTTGAGCAATATAAATCTTTTTTTTGCAACATGGTAATATTTTATCATGGAAATTACTAAGGTATATCTATAAAATTATGTATTTATTATGCAACAAGAGAAAAAAATTAGTATATAAGAGGCTGTTCCTGTTTTAAGCATGCATAAACATATTTACAAGGAATGAATGAACAATGATAGCAGAGGAACTATTGCTGATTACATTCAACATAAATAGCTTTGGACTAATCCTGTGCTAGCATTTTCCACGTGCTCTTTCTATGTTCAACCACAGCTTATGGTACTCCAATACGCTGAACGATTGCTGCATATGAATAGGACAAAAAAAGTGGAAACCAACTCATGTAATATTAGGATTTTACCTAATCCAACTTTCACATCCCACTACCCTGACAGGGTTTTCAAATTCGATTTCTATTATCATCTCATGAAGTGGAAATTTCAATCTCAATAACTGAGTGACTCCAGGTAATAAATTTCACTGGACTGAAGCTAAAAGCAACTTTCTCTCCTCGAAGTAATGAAACTAAAGGAGCTTTTCAGCCGAAGTACCACAGAGCTTATTACATCAGGTATGAGAGAAGAACCAAAACAATTGTTGGGGTGGTCAACAAACCATTTCAGACCAGAACAGCTCACTTGTAAATGAAGTAGCTGCAGAGATCAACAAGTAATTAAAATGCAGAGATGTCAGGAAGTATCCTCCTTTGTCCAGCTTTGTCTTGGAACCAGAAATCAGCAAGCCTAGCTGGCATAATAGGCCAGATCCTACCACCATTTACATGTAACTCATTTCATAGGCATTAACCCAAAGGATTCAGTTGAAAATGGTAACTGGCAAGAACAGGTACAGTTCTTATCATATCACATTATACATGCCAATAAGGTAGATCCCTTGGATTTGCAATGGCCATGAATTTGCATTTGTTACTTTCTTCAGCCAGGTTTGGAGGGTGCATACTACTAGCTTGAGCCATACGAACATAAAATTATGTGATATTAGCAGTCTAATGCTGAAGGTGAGCTCCCACAAGTGTTGAGTATCAGGCTTTATCACTTCATGAGAGTAAAAATCTGACTGCGGCGTACACTACAAAAACATGTTAAGTGAGAACAGGATCTTTAGTGTGTGTGCACAGGTTTTTCTAATCTTCAACACAATTCTTTCATTTTCACTTAAGGCATAATTCAATCCGAAGACAGCTCAACCTCTCCAACCCTGACTTCAACATCCAGCAGGTTCAGAAACAGGAGCAACTGACAGGGATTGGCCGCATTAAGCCAGAACTATATAAACAAAGATCAGTGGACACAGACGATGGCCGGAGGAGTAATAGCAAGGCATGTGGAAAACTGAACTTCATTCTGAAATATGATTGTGATTTAGAGCAGCTGATAGTGAAGATACACAAGGCCATCAACCTGCCAGCAAAGGACTTCTCTGGAACTTCAGATCCATATGTGAAGATATATCTGCTTCCTGATAGGAAAACAAAACACCAGACTAAAGTGCACAGAAAGACCCTAAATCCAGTATTTGATGAAGTTTTTTTATTTACTGTCCCATACAATGATCTGAATGCAAGGAAACTCCATTTCTCTGTGTATGACTTTGACAGATTCTCCAGGCATGACTTGATTGGCCAAGTGATAGTGGATAATTTTTTAGATTTGGCAGATTTTCCCAGGGAATGTAATATTTGGAAGGATATTGAATATGTCACCAATGTAAGTATTATAATTTTTCTTTTTCAGATTTTTTTGTTTCTGATTTTATTTCCTTAATCTGATTATAACTTGAATTGTCTGATAAATTTATGAAGGAGAATACTCTATTCTCTCTCTTTCTCAAGCTTTGACCTTAATCCGAGGAAACTGACAGTACATTTTCAGTCCTCATTTCTCATTCTTTGGATATATTAAAGAATGTCTTACGTAGCAGATAGTGGGTTTAGTCATTACCCTGCTGATAGGGTAGAAAAGCTGGAGAATGTTTTTCTCTTAATCTCACTTAATCTAAAATTTACTTAAGGAAATACTACTTTTCTTATTGTGCCTGTCTTTCTGTGTTCTGCATTATTTCCCACATAAACTACAGCATATGAATCGGCCAGCACTGCAGATTCAAGATTTCTTATGTAGTAATCTTCAGTCCTTCTACAGACTATATTCTCATAAAGTGAGATAACACCACATCTATAATCCGGGCAAACAGAGTGTAGACAATGCTGTCCAAAACACAAGTGTCATAGGTCAGCCTATAAAAAGTAAAGCTATAAAAACTATAAAGCCTATTAACTATAAAGCCTATACAAACTTAAAAACATAACAACCACCTCAGCACGTGTTCCATGAAAGCAATGAAACACACTGAATTGGTTTAACTCTTTCTTTGGCATTACTTTGTTACATAGGGAAATGGGGACGTTATAAAATAAGTCAGTATTTCTGTTGTCCCAAAGTCTCTGGTATCAAATCCTATGCAGGAATCTCACTAGTGATTAGGTACAAAACTACAAAAATTACTTTTGGAAAAGAAAGAGCCGCCTTCTCTCTCAAAGCATGAGCCAACTTCCTTGTAATGCTATTAGGAATTAATCATGCACATCCTATGGAGAACAGACCTTCAGTGAGAATGACACATTACAGAAATCCACAAAGGTGAAGCTACTAGTGCCAAGAGTCAGTAAATATTTAATTTGCTATGTCAAACCATACTCAAATGGAGTGCATGCTTTAGAGTCAAATAAACCAAACATCATTAACAGTAAGATCAACGTCTAAGTCTGTTAGACCTCAGTTCAGGAAAGCATTTAAACATATGCTTAGCTGAGTGTAAGAAGCCATTGAAAAGTAAAGGATGTTCTGAGACAAATACTTTCCTGAATTCAGACCCTCAGCTTATACCTCTGTGGCCTGGTAGCATGCCCATATTACAGACCAAATGGATTAAATCCATTTTTTTTGTTTGGAATTTCTTTTTAAAAATTGATATAGTCCTTGTTTTAAGGTGATTTCTCAGTGTTCTTAGTGTTACATATTCGTGTGTGGAATGTGCTGTGCACCTGCTGCACAATCCTCGTCCACCCTAGGATGGAACTGCAGCAGCAGCACTAGCAGTTCCCTCACTCAAGGTACACGCTGGGGCACAAACCTGGCTTTTCTATGAAAAGTTACTGCTCTTCACCCGCAAGGGTAAAGTAAGAATCTGACAGAGCAGATGACAGTTATTCCAAGTGAAAGCCTGCCTTCGTACAGCATTAAATGTCCCAAGCTCAACTTTTCAGTTTTACAATCAACTGAAAGTTGAATGCACATGCACGCTAGAGTTACTCTGATATGCACGAATCCTTTTTCCATGCTTTAACTTAGGCAAAAGATTGGCTCTGGTCTTTTCCTTTTAGTCCCTTTCCAAATTTCAAAAGCAATGCGGCATATAGTGTGTATTCAGATTTTCTGTAATCTCTGAAATTAAATTCAGGACTGAAACATGAGTCATTTATTAATTCCTACTAATATTAACTCCTGTGTGAAGTGTAACCCTGTTTATCCAAACAGAACACATGACCTGCCATCTAGACTTGTCACTGGGTTTTCAGCTGACAGAGACCTTTTCAAACCAAATGACTCATAGTACATAGGAGACACAATCCAATTTTGGCTAATGTGAGTTCTGAGATAAGAGTATCAGATAAATGAAAGTATGGAGTACTCAGCTTACTAATTAACATTTCCAAAATTTCAAAGGTTAGACCTTGCTCCATAAAGTTATGAGAAACCCTCCAAGCATCATTTAAGAAACCAAGTTTCAGCACATTTTCTTGTCTGTGTAGCTTAGATATCTCGCAGACTGACAGCAGAAGCTGAATCACACGGGCTACTCGGTGAAGCTGCTGAAGTGAATACTCCTGTGGCTGCACTCCAAACCAGGCTAGCAGGCAGTAGTAGTGAATCTCTGAAATACATTTTAGCTAAGTTTTGAGCACTGTTGGGCAGTTTATGGTTGCAAACAGAAACTGTATCAACTCTAGCAGGTTTTCAATCATTTTATCTTTGAATGTCTTGTTTCAAATAATAATAATTACAAACCAGACAAATGCTGGGCAAACTTACTGAAGGAAATTCACTCGATGTAGATCAACAAAGAGTGCAGCACAGGAGGGATAAACCAAGGAAACGTACTAGAAAGAAGGGAAGGTCCACACAACTACACATGACAAGGTTGTCATACTTCTGAAGAGTACATTCATTTTAATTCCGTGTGCATCTTATTACACTGCATAACCAGCAATCCCAAAGGCCTTTATTTTACATTCTCCGTTTTATTAAGTTCTAATCCAATTTGACATAGTAATATAAAAGAATGTATCAAATTCTTCTCTGCCCACCAAAATGGCCTACTTCAAGTGAGCACTGCAGATTATGCCTGAAATGTCAGCTTTACTGCAAACAATGCCATTAAATTGACCTATTATGCCATGTGCTTTCTTCTGTTTTCTAATAACACTGGAAGATTTTTTTTATCCAAAACTAACAGTTTTGATTCTTTGGACTATAACATCTGCTGCTATCCCAGAGTTTGAAATTATTTCATAACACAGATACATGTCAGCATAAAAATTTTTTACGTGCTCAAAAGCAATCTGCCTCCAAACACAAATCTCCAATATCAAAATGATTGTTCTTCTAATCCCAGGTCCTCTGAGCATAAAATCTCTCTCCTGTAACACTGACACTTTTTCCAACCAGAAGAAAAGCAGCAGTGGGCTGTTTAATGGAAGAGATAATTAAGTGGATCAACTTTAGATGAACATGAAATGAACTAGATAAGCTTTTTTGTATATCTACCAGACAGATTGCACTGGTTTCTGGCTCATCAAGAAAAAAAGATACTCTTTATTTTTAGGCTGGGTTTCAGTAGTTGGTATGTTTTGTTTAGTAGCCTCTAAAACATATTAGGGTTTGGGGTGGGGTTTTTTGTTTGTTTTTATAATGTTCATAGCCTGATGAGATGTTTTGAAGAGAAAAGAGTTGTTAGTATTTCCTTGGTTGCCAACTTCAAACTAAAATGTGATCAGGCAAAAATATATGGCTTTGTCACAAAATAAAATAAAACAACTATGAAGGACATAGATAGTCCATTTCACGTAAAGGAGAGCCTTCTTTTTCAGAAGATGCTAAAGTATCCACTTGTATAACTTGCTGTGCACCCAGAAAGGAAAATCTTTTCTCAAGAATTGCTTGTTAAACATCACCAGGCAGCTACAGGGCACAGAGAAGGATTTCTGGGAACTGGAAATCTAGCTCTGGTTCATACTGGCTGTTTGGATTCTCAAAATGCTCGGCCTTTGTCACTTGCTAAGCAGGTGATCTTTCTAGACAAGAGGAGTATTTAAAAGTGGCCTCCACTTAGAGAAGGGGAATAACTGGAGTAAGAGAGAACAATGTGAAGTTCCATTCTTAGCTGGGCCAGCATTTTCCAAAATGACTACTCATTTTAGCAGGCAAATTTGTGACTTTGGTCTTATAGTATATATAGCTTTTGACACTGATGCTATCTTTTCAGTTGTGAAATATAGTTATACTTGAGATCTAGGCATGGTACAATGAAAACTGTTCTTTTTCTGAATGTCTAAGCTTATATATACACTTTAAAAAAAATCTTATTCATAACACCCCATTGGCACCTTTCTCTCATCTTACCCTGAGGTTGAACATCCCAGACTAACCTGTTTTCATGAATCTTTCTATAGCATTCTATTCTCAAAGGATATTGACAATAAGATTTGCAGTGATTATGCACCTAATATTCTGTGAATTGTAGCTGCCATATTGGCTGCTACCATTTATCCTTATCTAGTGGTTCCTTTGAGGCTCTTTGCTGTATCCACCTCCTGTGAAGGTGTGAAGTAAATTGAAACTCTGATAAGGGTGAAAGCAGTTGGTCAGATTCAAACCATGGTTTATTCTTTATCTGCAAATAATCAGAGTACTACAAAGGATTCAAAAGGTGATTCTGTTTTGAATATGGCTGTTTTGAAGTACTTCCACTTTTGTTTCTAGCTAAGCATTGAAGAGTGTAGCATCCAGCCCCCAAAGTTAAAAAACAATATATCAGGGTACAAAAGGAGAGTGACAATACAGAAGAAAAATATTTCTGAAAGAAAGAGAGAAAAGATTACAGAAAGAAAACCCTGGGTAATACATACAGAATTTGAGAAGTAACATGTCACAGACTTTAGAGAATGTGTATGGTTCGCTGAAAACCCAAAAGATAGTTATGGAGAGTTCAAAGCTATAAGGAAACACAAGCTGTATCTCAAGTAGTTTACTCTGACATCCGGAAAGAGCCAGCATATGCTAGAAGTTGCAAAGCCAAGAAATTGATTGCATCTGTTTTTAAGAATCTTCAAGCTTTTTTGGAGTATATGTAGTGGTCAAGGATACAACAGTGTCAGATAATGCTGAATTCCTTCTGCACAGAAGCAGTAGACAAAAATGTATTTTAAAAAAAGTAATGCATTTCAGTTGCATGTTGGTGGTATACATGCTAGTGTTTTGACAAAGAGAGAGTTAAAAAATAGGATGGTTACAAGTATTTACAATTCTGCATTCTAGAAATGCTAATTGTTCACTGATGTTGTTCTCAAGCTTGCCTAAGAAAGAAAGATTTGAGAATTTGTATTTTTAGGCATTTATGTTGTATAACTGAGATGCAACTGGAATCATAACATCACCAGAAGGAAGTTTCAAGTTCCCTGTTTCAAAGATGTTAATGCCAAGAGAGGACAAAAAGAGACTAAATTATTTCAGTCAGTTGTTTATGGAAAGCATAATAAAAGTCTAAAATTTTGAAACCTGACCAAACCTACCAGATTTTCTGCATTTTAAAACTATTCTGTCCTCAAACTGAAAAAAAACTTCCTCAAAGGTTGCATTGCTCAGGACCACTCCTGCTAAGAGGCTGCGAGCAATTTAATGTGCGCCAAATGCACATACATAGTTGCAGGTCATAATCCTTAGGACTTACACCCTCAAAACTTGAGGAAAATAAACTTCCTTCTTCGGAAGAAGTAGGTAAATACTGTCCCTAATTCATGGACAGTGGAACAGACTCAGATAAAAAGGATGTGACTTGCTTAAGACATGACACTACTTAATAGCAGAAATGAGACTGGGTCCAGAATCTGCAGATTCCTGGCACCAGCCTTAATCCACTCTGTGTAGCAATGCTTATCTCCTTTGACAGTGTACAGATACTGTAGCTGGCAGTAAGTCAACTAAGTCCACCTACTCCACTTTTAAAAAAATGTTTAGCTTGTCAAGATGTTTTAGCCAGTATTTCTAAAATTCCTGTTTTGGCAAGTCGCTGGGTTTAGAAAAGCGATGGCATTGAGCAAGATCTCAGAAAAGCATTTTAAATGTTTACAATGGTTAACAAAAATTTTTGAGTCAACAGTTTGAGAAGGAACAGAAACAAACCAAATGTCTGGCTCTATGTATGAATTCAAATCCAAACCACCAATGTTAAGTGCTGTATCTACTTTTTAGAACTGTAGCAGTAAATGGGAAACACTCGTTGATTTTTTTTTGTAATACAGAAAACATATCCAGTATTAACCTGATGTCCCATTTGTTTAAAACAGGTAGGCTTTGGCATCTGAGAGGCAATCAGTTGTTGATGTGGACATGTACCTATTTAATTGATTTGCAAATGCAAGTCTCTCTAGAAGAGATAGATTTGCAAACCCATGTATCTTGCCCATGTTAAAGCATGCCATAAGTTTAAGGAGCAACAACAATTATTTCATGGCTAGATAAATTAAGGTAGTAAACACAAGAGGTAAGATTCACCTCACTTAAATTTTAGATTTATTAAAAAAAAAACCAAACAAAAACGATAACCAAACCCAGAGGTACTCAAAAAAATACAGAAAGCATACTTACCTTCAAGAGGCAGATCACTGGATATTCATCTTCTCCTGAGTCACAAAGGTCACTCTGTTTTATGTTTTTTTCTGACTGTTCTTACTTAATCAAATGTACAGAAAAATAAAAGTCCATGTTTAATGAATCATTTCATAGCCAAAAGATACTGAAAAGGCATAGATCTTTAATCCTTCGGATTTCTAAGGATCACTACAGGAAGGATGAAAAAGAAATTAATTAGCCCTCAGGATCAGCACAACAGGTATAGTAGTCATTGTACATTGGAGGACAGCTGCAGCCAGTGTTTTTCCTACAGTTTTCACATTTTTTAATAACCATATATTTAAATGGATTCATTTTAAAAAACTGGGCTTTTCCTTTTGTCTTTTTATGTTTCTTTTTAATCCAATGATTCTGCTAATTACTTTGTAGGAGAAGATTTGTCAGAAACTATGTTTAAATGATTAGGAGATAGCACTCAGCATGGCTAAACAAAGGACAGATACAATTATATACAATTATATGGGGTAGAGATAAAATATTGACATGTGTTTTCAGAAAACTTAAAGACAGCAGATGCCTAATTCTGTTTGGAGGAACTGGGTAACTATGTGAATAATATTCAATAAAACTTGGGAAGAGTCTGAAGTAAAAAAAAGTCAAATGCCTCAAAGACCACTGAAGTTCGAGATGCAGCTAGGCTGGTTCCAAGTTGGTGGTACAAGCACTCCAATCTTGGCTCTAAAAATAATGGTGACTATTCAATGCAAGTTGTTACCTAACAGCCTTGTAGCTCCACAGGCATGGTCAGAAACAGGATGAATCATAATATCACTGAAGCCTCAGCTAACATTTATTGGGGTTTTGGGACTAGTTTAAGAAAATGTTAATTGAGAGAATTGTGTGTATGTGTATGTACCACTTGAAGTTTACAGAACCCAGGAGTACATCAGAGTTTCCAAATGAGCTTTTTCAGTCTGGATAGTTTTCTACAAAAAAACATACATACAAACAAACGAACAAAAGAAACAAAGCCAAAACTAAAGCAGATGAAAAAATACATGTAGCAGAAATGGCACCATTTCAGTTGAAGAATTTAAAAGAAAAAAAAAAATTTAAGTCAGTATTTTGAGAAGACTGAAATTTCTGAATAAGATGTTTTAATTTCTCATTTTGAATGCCCTTTTATTGCAATATTTTCAAATATTTTGAAAGTTGAAATAGGAACAAAACACCCTGGTTTTTATCAAAGCAAAATGTTTCAAGTCAAGTGAGGGATATTCTGCTTCAAAATGGAAATAACTCAAAATTCCTTATGAAATTAAAATCCTGGTTTCAACGCTGCTTCTCACCTCACTCATCAATGCTGCATATTCTTGAGCACCCAATTCTGTCTTTGTATTACGCACATTTCCCTGGAGCACCAGCCCCAGACAGCAATAGTGTATGAAGAACACTTTCGTCCACACATTAGCTGCATGCTAAAAAAGGTTAGACCCAATCCTACATTCCCGTTTTTCTAGATTACTGGAAGAGTCTGTAACCATACCTCTACTACCCATTCCCCTTCCCCTTTCTTCTCAACTTCCTCTGCCAATTCTTTTTTTCTAGAAATCTCTCTCTAAACAAAACTCTCAGAGATAGCCGTCAGTGAAACAGCTCACAATAACATACACACTGCGCACAAAGCAAAGCCAAAATGTGATCCCAGTCAGCCAAGCCTGTCCTTCAGTTATACCGTCCAAAATTGTTAGTGGGAGCCGCAAACACACAAAAAAATTGCTCTAGTATTTTCAATTCATAGGCAGCAATTCTTCAAGATGAGCAAAGAGCATTCGCACAGTGAATAGGCTAAAACAGCTGTATTAACATGATCTTAACTGTAACCGTTCTGCACATAATTCAAGATTAGACTGTGCCATAGCCCTTTTTTCTACAGGGTTATATAACTTTCAATTTAAACATTTATTTAGGCAGGCAGGGAAAAAATTCACTTCAAACATGCATTTAATTATTGAACAGTTTTGGGAATGCTTACTTTGTCTTTTTTACTAGCAGAGGTCACAGAAAGCATTTCAATAGCTTATGGATTCATCAAAATTTCTGAAAAATCCTACTCTTTAAATTTAGTTTCAATATTTGGAGCCAAACTTGAAAGTATTCTTCCCTCCGAACATACTGTGCTTATGTGAAAAGCCTTAAGCCATTTTTAGTCTTTAATCCCCACAAGATATCACAGCCATCAGGCATTTTTATCCAGCAAACAGGGTATTTCAGAGTTTTACAGTTTTCCTCTGTGTACAGTCTGTTTACCCAGTTCTCACGTTACTTTCCCATGGTCTTATATTTAAGCAGTAAGTGGACTTTTTTGTTATTGTATATTATTTACTTAGGGATTAACTGTAACTGTGCTCCGAACTCTTACCAAGACACACTGGATATTTGTGCAGGGGATAGCCTAGCTACTGGGGAAGCACCTCCTGCACATCGTACCTGCCAGTCTGGCATCCTAACACAACCTAAAATGTGTGCTTGCTGGTGTACAGTCTTGCCTTCATATTTTCTAGTACACCTGTAAATAGGTAAATAGGTAGAAAAGAAAGTGCCACTATACACAGGCTCTTCTCACCAAAAGATTTGTCTGTCCCCTTTCAAACTCTCATCAGAGGACATAATGTGTCTCACACTACAACCACTCAAGATTCAGGGATCTTTCCAGAGTTCTGTTACTGAGGACAAAACACCATCCTCCGCACAGAAGGAAGGAATTACTGGGCCATAACTGTAGTGCTTTGGAGGCATGGTTTTTGTGCTTGCAGGCTAAATTACAGAGCTTGCCGAAATTAAGATAAGGCTACACCATTTGCTAAATAATCACATGAGGGCTTTCTTCAGACCTCCCCACTGCCTTTGTGGGGGGAAAACATTAGAAGTTGCAGCTGAAGTTTGAGCTGACTGGTGGAAAAAGGACATATTGCAGGAACAATATGTCCTATATATGTATCTATAGCTTTTCTAGCTGTTCTCCTAAAGGTCTAAGAGACTTTTAGCAGCTGATCATGTAGTTTGAAAGAAATAAAAGATGAAACAATTGAACTGACATAAATGAGAGTAGAAACTTTAAAAGACACAATACATTTTGCTAAGATTTGGTTATTTGGTCAACAAGTATAATACCAGATATTATACAGGCCGTAATTGTCCCTGGGAGGCCTCAGAGATGTACATGCCAGCTTTTCTCTCTTCAGTCCGCAGCCCTTCAGAGCACGAGGGCCACTTCCGAGGCTCTGTAGAGAACCTTGCTCAGATTATTGCAGAAAGATGCATAGCTATGCTCTTCCATTCTTTCACTTTGTAAAAAATAGATTACTTGGCAGCCAAACTATCTGAGGGAAGAGGGGCAGAAAAGCATCATTCATTCATAGCAATTGAGCTATTTTTCTGAGAGAAGAGCTAAAGAAAAAATGGCAAAACTGAGGAACATATAACCTGACTAAAAGCTTTTTTATCAAGATTTATTAGTCCCAAGTTTACTACCTTTTTACAGCAGAGGTCTTCATTTTAACTCACTATTTTATTTAATTTCTCCTCATGCATACATTTCTCTAAACATTCAGAAAGAGATGCATATCAGGAACAATGTATAAAGTATAGTGTTTCCTGAAAAAATCCAACAGGCCACTGCAACATCACTTGGTGCTTGACTGGGAGGATTAAATGACAAACACACGCAAACCTTCGAATTCTGCACCAGTCCTCACAAACACTAAAAAGCAACTTGCAATGCACACTCAAATTCTAGAATTACGGGGATAATAACTTCTGTAGTCAGTCCCACTGAAGTCACTGGAAGTATTCACATGGCTAAATGAAGCATACGGTCGTTTGCAGTGTCTGAGCCTTCCTATGGCTCCCTAGCAGAGAATTAGAATGAGTATTTCACACCATGTACTTTGGTGAAGTGATGGGCTCAAATGACGAGACTGCATTAGCAACATCTGTGGTATTGTGACACTTGAGGTTTGTTTAGCTACATGTTTCTGGCACTTTGTTGCTTGATTAAATACCTTGCTCTATTTACTCAAGAAAACAGTATACACAAACTACAGCTTACCTTAGTGAGTGCTTAATCATTCACTACTCCTTTCATCAGACAAACTCAAAATTAAAGCTACATACACCATCTGGAAGAAGATTTTTGACTAGTGATGGCATCTTGCTTGTGATGGGCAGGGAAGCAGAAAACAACTGACAGCTGGAGGTTTTCACAGTTGATTATATGAACTATTGGGATAAAATTCCCCACTCAGATTCTTGGGCCAAATACGGCATCTTAAAAATAGCAGTTTATCACAACATCAGAAAACATAACCTTGCTTGTCAGGCAACCAATTACTAACAGCACAGTACGAGTGACTGAAATCCACTGCTCCTCCTACCTAACATTTCCTTTTTGGTTTCCTGCAGTAAAATTATTTTAAAAGAAGCAATGAATAGGAGATCAGCAATATCATGAAATATCTAATATTTTCTATTCATATAGAAACTGCTACCCAAACACCATGAAAGTTAACACAGAAGAGCAAAAGAACAATTCCCACACTATATTTTGTACATTTGTTTTCAGAATTCATAGAACTTTTTACGTGTTTTCTTTTTAAAAGCATGCTGGGGTTTTATAAATATTTTTAAAAGCCAGCTGTGGTTTAATCAACCATCTGATCTCCATTGTGATAACTCTTCTGAACAACCCCAACAATAAAACAAATAAGTATGCAGTAAAGGGAAACAAAAGTGTGTACAACAAAGACAGGAAGTAAACAGCAGACTTTGGTTTCGAGCCCCCTAGAGAGTTATTTATGATCATCAGGAAGAAAGGAATCACTTTAAAATAATGAAAACCTTTCAATGTCTGTGCTCCACTGAGCACAGAATCTTACAGTAAATGCTAATGTAACAATAAACTTCACTCCATTGGGACCGCAACATTTTATGCAGGTAGACATGAGTAGAACTCAGGATGAGATCTTGACTCTACTGTAAAGTCAGGGAAGAATTCCCACTGAAGCTCAGATTTCATGCATACCCTCCTGCTGTAGTTTGGAAATAGCATCCTGTAAACAGTACAAAAACCCACATGAGATAATGTAAACAAGTCACCTGAGATGTACATCAGAAAATTCACTAGAGCAGCAGAACAAGCAAATTACCATCCTTTTATTCCTCTCTGCAAAATACATACATGACAATGACCTGCTCAACAAAGATTTACTGCTTCTCCTCCTCCCCCTCCCCCAAAATTTGATGGCTAAAATATGAGTAAGCTATCAAATTTGATCCTAGAGAATGCAGATAGAAATCTCTCCATCAGAAATGACCCGAGATCTACATCCACATCTTCAACTTTTGACTGGCTGCAGCAGTCCTAATAGAATGAAAACACTACAGATTATTTTCCCTCAAGGTTTCTGCAATGAGCACCCCTGACCCATTCCTTTCAGTAGCTCAGCAGTATTTCTCATTTGCCAGCTCCTCTTTCAAATTTTTCACTTTACTCAGTATAGAGTGTCAGCATTCTTGGGAAAGCCATAAGAAACAGTTCATTCAACACAAAGTTTTTGTTATAAAACAACATATAAAAAGCTTTTCATGCTATCTATAACCGTAATACTTTTTTCATCAAAATATAGATATTTTTTAAAAACAAACCAGTAGATATAGCAGTAGATGCTCACTCTCTTCACCCCCATCCAGGCACTCTCTTGTTCTTCTCAAAAACAATTTATTTCAGGAAACCTTTCAGTGCTAAAGCAGCACCAAAAAAAAGGATACTATCCCTCTTTTCAGACAGTCTTGCTCCAAAAGTTATGTGTCAGGATGGTCAGAGATAACTACACTAAATTCTTTCAAAATCATACTTCCTTCCAAAAAATTGAAGTCAGGCCCTTTTAAGGTGTCAAACTGAGTACCCCAAATCATTGATCATTCTCAAAGTAACAAAGAGTTCTAAAGTGCACTCACCATTTAGGACAAGTCAACTCACAACTTTGATTTCTTCAAAACTAACAAATTATTTAAATTATAAGCAACTAAACCAAAAATTTGGGAAGACATCTAAGCAACTAAGAGATAGCTGTTTACTAAATCACTCACAGACTTTCTAAAAATGCAACTTTTTTTCCTACCCATAGGCTAGTATGTACTTAATAACACTAGTTATTCTGAATACAAACATAAGCCGGTAAAAGTCTGGGCAGCTCACCAGACTCACCTCACACAAATGCACATGATGCCATCAGGAAGAGGGTAAAATAAGCCACAGAAAAAAAAATCATTTTCCTCTCTAGGTACATTTCACATGTAGCACTTGTAAAGTAAAACAAGTTAGAAGAAAAGTCCTCTAAGAGGAGGTGGTTCTGTTGACTCACTTTTATGCACTTAAAGCACTAAAGCACTGCTATATTTAGTGCTCTCCTTATCTCACTTCTTACACTACCCTCTGTGCATTCTTTAAGAGAGAAAACATGCTCACTAAAGTGGTCCTAAAGTTGCCTGCAGTACACAACTAAATATAATAGGGAGGCACGAGCATATCTGATAGAGAATAACTATTACAGAAAAAAGAGCTGTTATCACACTCTACACAATCACATCTTACCCTGCTCACGCTGTAGACACCTGGGTGATACACTTGATTTCAGAGTATGCATTTTCTAAAACGGATTTCTGTCTTCTACCTTCCCCTTCCTTCAGGTTCCTCATAGTCTTTAGTTTTATTTCAAAGCTGGTTTTTTGTACAGCTTCAAGGTAGATGTAGTACTGGATTGGTAAACTGCTTAACAGCTTCAAGATTAAAATATTCTATTTGTTTGCAAGGTAGGTGAATGATACACAGCAGCAGCATAAATTCTTCTTCACCACGTCCGCGTAGCCTAAGTGTCCTAATGGCGATAGTGCAGAACTGTGTCCAAAGAAAAGAGGGTAGCTGGAGTTGCATGAGCTTTTGGGCAGCATCAGCAGCTAAGATACTGAGAAACACTGAAATGTTCCTGGCATTGCCTAAGAGAAGTGATATAAGTAACCCCTTTGTTGCTAGATCACCACAGATTCCATGGCATTGATTCAGGAGGTGAGTCAGGGAGGTTTGCCCTGAGAGGGTTATATACGAACAGTGTATCGGCATGTTACATGGTCAGCAAATTTTACATAGCAGTCTGTTATGAAATTGTCAGTAGCATCTCTGGGAGGAAAGAGAATAGCCTCCCTTCTCTCCCGTGTTTTCCCCCATCTCGAAAAAAGAACCACTAAACCCCCAACTTCTCTCCTGATTCAACAGTGAAGTTTTCTTTGCAGCATGGTTTGACAAACAAAGGATGAAAGCAGTCCTCTTTTTCACCCTTCTGGAACGATGCTGACTTGTTATCATTAATTTTATTGTCATTCTCGTTCTTCCTTCCTGTCTCTATTATTTTACCTCCTTTTGTATTTGAAAACCAGAGAGATTCTAAGGTATAAAATAAGACAATTTTGCAGTATTGAAGATTTAGGGGTTTTGTCTGTTTTGACATATTTAATAAATTTATTTTTTAGGATTAACCTTAGCATCCATGATTATATTCTTCTTCCATTTAACTTGCAATTAAAATGGAATTGCTCTGCAGGGACAATCAAAGCAGTACAACTGCACACCTTTTCACCCAATCCATTAGCAGAATATTGCTAGCAGTGAAGTAGTCTCGTTACCTTGGCTGCTTTGCTTTGAAATTTGCAGTGATTTTCTTTTCTATATGACCCTTTTAAATAAATTACTAAGAAGTAAATGAAACTTCTATGGAAATTGCTTTACTGTTGTTAAAAGTGGGTAATTTTATAGAGAAGTGTTACTAGTAAAATGCATGTTGTGAAATTTAGTTGTGCTTTCAGTCTAATGGAAGGTTACATGGAATGCTCTCAGACATGTTTTTAAGCCATAATGATCCCTTTTCACCATTTCTCTTATATTGATACTTTCTGTGGATGGTGCATTTGAGTCTGGCAGGGCACCAGTGCTATTGCTTGCACAGGTTACAGATCACAAGCCAACTTTTTGTATTTATTTATACCACTTAATAGTAACCAAGTCAATTTCAAAGGTAGCAGGATTTCAACATCAGGGATCTCTAGAAAAAAAAGCTACTTTTTACCAGAAAAAACATGAATTATTCTCAGTAGTTCCTGAACTGAGGGGATGCATGACACGACACAACAGAATTGTCTCCAGAGAAACAAAACACATGGAGAAACTTCAATGGAAAGATACTTGATCCTTGTCTTTAAAATTACAAGGAAACCCAGGAAAGGTACCTATTTGAAAGAAAAAATAACTTTACTCTAAATCATGACGAAGAAAATCTCTGTAACTCTTAGGAAAAAAAACAGGAGAAATAGATTCATAAACCCATGCTTCTTTCCCCACCTGCTAAATGGGCACCAAACTTAAAGGGAGATGCACATAGAAATCACAGAATCATAGAATGTCCTGAGTTGTAAGGGACCCACAAGGATCATCGAGTCCAACTCCTGTCT
Source organism: Theristicus caerulescens (assembly GCA_020745775.1). Lineage (NCBI taxonomy): Eukaryota > Metazoa > Chordata > Aves > Pelecaniformes > Threskiornithidae > Theristicus > Theristicus caerulescens. The sequence goes on from CM036564.1 coordinate 10,416,452, forward strand.
CTGCATAGGACAACCCCAAAAACACACCATATGTCTGAGGGCATTGGCCAAATGCTTCTTAAATGTTGTCAGGCTTGGTGCTGTGACTGCCTCCCTGGGGAGCCTGTTCCAGTGCTCCACCACCCTCTGGGTGAAGAACCTTTTCCTAATGTCCAATCTAAACCTCCCCTGGCATATCTTCCTGCCCCTCCCTCGGGTCCTATCGTTGGTCATCAGGGAGAAGAGATTGGCACCTGCCCCTCCTCCTTCCCTTGTGAGGAAGCTGTAGACCGCAATGAGGTCTCCCCTCAGTCTCCTCTTCTCCAGGCTGAACGGACCAAGTGACTTCAGCTGCTCCTTGTACAGCTTCCCCTCTAAACCCTTCACCATCTTCGTGGCTCTCCTCTGGACATAACTGGAAAATATTACTTTTGAAAAGTCTGCCTTAGGTATACCTATTAATGGAGGTAATAATTCTTTTATTATTTTTAATGGGATGAGAAGCCAAAAAGGATCAGAGAGAGAGAGAGAAAGGGCACACCAGGATTTTCATTGAACTTGGATTTGATTTCCATATACACAAGAATTTTAAAATTATTACACAGAGTTTGGATTAATGGCAATACACTGTTCACTAATAGTTATTTTAGTGGTCTGTGAAAGGAGCCCATTACATTCAAGTGGCCAAAACCTAGGGGCAAAGTGCTTCTTCACTGCCTGTTTGCAAGGAACAATGCACATGTGCTTCTCCAGCTTCTGCATTCATTACACTGGAGCCCTGAGCAGACTGATCCCCTCCTGGCCTTCCCAGGGCACATACACAGATACGTGTATAGCAGACCACCATATCTTCTCTACTGAAATTAGCCCTGGGATGGAATTAGGCAGCAGATGGCTAAAACCCAACAGGAGATATTTGATTTTTTAAAAAAATAAAATAAAAAAAAATATTAAACATATCTCAGAGAAAAGCTCTGGAATGGCAAGAAAGACATGCTACTGCAACATAAAGTTTGACTTTCTAGTTTTCAAGCACGTCGTATTATTTGGACCGTTCTCTTTTTTGTATCAACTTCTTCAAAAACAAAACTGTAGAGGAAACTTCTACTTAGACTAAAAGTAGATTCAGATTTATAAAAATGGCCTTTCTTTATTACCCATTTTGCGTACAACCTGTGCTAAGCCTGCATAGAAAGGAAGTCAGTAGAGAACACCTAATGTAAGTATAATGAATATGTCCACAAACACTATAGGTGCTTATGCAGACTGAAAAGAACATCTTTTTTTTTCCTGATACTGTGACTCTCTCCATCTTTTTTTCAGCACTACCCAGATACTTAGTTTCTCTCCTTTTCAGAATGATGTGCTCAGAATTCATGATGCAAAAGATGACTGCTTTACACAACACAAAATGCAAGCACTGAGAATGACATTCAGTGCTAAGGAAAGGTGAGGAACTGTTAGCAGGGCTCAAAGCTTTAATTTAACCTCATTTCAGCAGCATGTCTATATTAGCTCTTTTTTATACAGAATGGCCACTCTGAGAGACTTTATCCTTAATTAAGACTGTGTCAGGGCACAAGGGCTTGCTGCTCCCTGGGGCTGGGATGCCAGAAGCAGTGGGGGACCCTTGTGCTGCTGGGCAGGACCTTGCCAGCCAGGTGTTATCCCACCACCCCAGCCAGGGAGTGGGGCAGGCTGGGGAACTGGGGGGCAGCCCCTGGCATCAGCCATCTCCTTGGGGATGAGCCAAGCCAGGCCACGATATAGGCCCATGGGTGGGCCTGGCTCAGCGGGGCCCATGGCCGGGCAGGGCAGGTCTGTGGGGAGCTGGAGACCAGCACCCTATGGTGTCACTGGGGCAGGGACCAACAACCCCGGGCTGGGCTGAGATGGGGACCTGGGCCATGGGCAGGGTGGGGGGACGCCCTGGGGGTGGTCAGGGCTAGTAAGACCCGTTAATGCCCTCAGGGCCCTGACATACTGATTGCTTTCAGTCCCTGCACACAAACAGATAATTGAGTGGGGTTAAAAGATAGAGCATCTTTCGATATTTTAGTGGCGCTGTGAGTTTGCATGCAGCCATTGTAACTCAAGGTAGAGTGAAAGGCCAATCCATTAATTTGCATACAGATTTAGTTTAAATTGACATTTTCATTTTAACACGCTAGGAAAAAATATTAACAGGCAAGACATTTTGGATCAAAATATTTTGATTAGTTAGCTTATTTTTAAAACCAGTTTCCTCCCTTGCAATTTTTCTTGGATGTATTTGAGATTTTCATTATTAGTGGGATACTGAGATAATTAAACATTACTTTCAACTTCTGTCAGAATGGAAGCAAGAGGTAACTGGCAAATAATTCATGGTAGAAATAATTTTATGCGTTAGAATGGATTTGTGGCTTCATTTTCTTCAAGCTCACATTTGCCTAGAGATAGTGAACACTTAACATGTGATTTAGCCTCCACTTCTTACAACAAGCCAGCATCTAGCCTTGAAGCCATGAGGGTTTATTTTCTCATCTCTTTCCATCTGCATGATGTTCCTCAAGAGTTTTCTTTTAAGTCAGCAAGGTTGGCCCACCCAGATTAGTTTATATTGTAAGATACTGCGCACTACAATGCCATTAACCTCTGTTTTTCCTTGTTTTTTCAACATGAGTATTTCACAAAAAAATTGAGGTCTAATCCAAATGAATTACAGCCTGTTGAAAAATTATTGGGTTTGACATGACAGTTGGGGTTTGACTGATGGACGTTCATTAAAAGGTTTGGTCCTCACTTTGGGAAACTACTGCCCATTTTTCCAGATTACACTGTTAGACTGTTCTGTGAAACTTCCCTTTGTGAGGCATCCCCTGTCTGCCTGACCCACTTGTCCTTCCATTTTTACCATCTTCACCTAACATCAAAACTCATGTTTCCTAACTGAAGCTCTCCCTTACATTTCCTTTCAAGAAAACAGTTGCCCTCCAAACATCTATTCCTATATAGAACAATTTACATTTCATTGCTGTTCCCAAGCTTCTCAACCTTTCTAAAGCACCACTGCCTTCTCTTCAGGGAGAAAGGTTTGAGTCAGCTCTGTGCTAAAGTACTCTCCTTTAAAGCATTGTGAAATCAAACCCACCCTCAAGAGGCTTCCCTTTCAAAAGACTTTTGAAGCACAATACCAAAGGTGGCAACCTGTAAACACTGACAAGGTGGGATACACTGAAGTGGTATATACTGGAAGAAAAGGAGGAGCAAATCTGTCCACAGCACCTCACTTGTAAACGCACATCTTACAGGTTGTGACATTTTCATTTTTAAGCATTAGATCAGGGAGATACAAGGATCTTCTCTAGCTCTCTAGCATTCCCTGTCCTCCCCTCCCCACACACATATGCACCCCTTGCCTCCCAGTAACAACCAAAATGATAAAAGGCAGCCTGCAATGCCTGGAAAAGAAAGTCAGGGCAGAGTTTTTTGCATTATTAAATCTATAGTGAACTTTGTATTTTGTAGAAAGCAACGAGTCATAGAAGAGTTGCATACAGCAATAACAATTCAAGGAAACAAAATACTTTTCAGAAGAACAGTTTAACTTGCAAGGAGAAACTTTAATTAACATCTTCTTTCTCTGACCAACAATGCCATCTAGCAAACCTTCAGAAACAACTCTGTGTACACACTCTTTCCTCCGCTTAATAACTGATGAGGAAGTTAAAAATTACTTATACTACCTTTCTACAGAAGTTTCATTTTCAGAATTACTCATTTCTGTTTTTTCTGTGAAATCAATTTCTGACACAGCCACACACACATAAACAGGACAAGTACTCCAGCTTTTCCAGTCACGTCTCTACTAATTTTCATTAGCTCAATTCAGACTATCTCCCCAGTTCATCAGTTTAGTTTGGAACAAATTAAGACGTTATCTCTATCTCAATAGCTACAGGATAATTCATCAGATTCACTCTTAGGCCCGGATTCAGCAAAGCACTTCAGTTGTTGCGAATTGAAAATCTATGTAAAGGATTCAAAGCCAGTAAAATCTACAGGATTTCAGCATATGTTTATAAATAAGTATGTGCATGAAGTTTATCTTTACTGAATGGAGGCTTTTTTAAAATAAGGATCTTATTACAGAATAATTTATCAATAAAGTCTTAAATGACTCAGTAAAAACAAATACATTCTGTAAATGCATTCAGATAACTGAGGACAATATGCACCTAACCAATTGGAAAGGCAGTTTCAGTTAATCACTGCCATCCTATTTATAGGATATAAATTATGACAGTGGAGATGTTGGGTCCTTAGAGAGATAAGTACATTGACTGCCTACAGGAAAAGGCCCCAGTCCTTGACTTACTAAGGGCATTGTGGCAAGAGCAAGATACATGTATGTTCTTCTCAAAGACATTAACTGGATTGTTCTGAAACATATATGAAGGTGAAAGGCTTATCCTTTGACTCCAGCTACCCACATTCTAAGATATCTTGACGGAGTGGCACAACACAAAGTCATGTCTGGAGGATCCTCCTTACGCAGACTGCAGTGATCTGCCTTAAAGAAAAGTAGTCATGACACAAGGATGATAGAAACAGGAGAGAAAAAAACCAAAAAATCTACATCAAAAGATCTCCAGGCTCCGAAGCAGAGATGGAGGATATGCTATCTGCTGGATGCTTTGCTTTTGATACTGTCTTTGTAAAGAAGTTGCCAAGATGCTAGGCAAAACTATAAGTAAGTTAAAACAAGAACATACACTCCCTGGGCTGATAATCGTAGTGACTCTCTACAACCCAGTCTGCAGGAAGGATTCCTACTTCTTTCAGTCCCTATGAGGTACAGCACAAAGTTGTGGTATGCAGAATTGGTCTGTCGGGCAAGACGTCTGGCTGACTGTAAGGTGCTCCAGAATACCTCAGAGAAAAGGTAATAGAAACTCTGTTGTGGTATCATCTTGGCATTTCTAATATAAACCCTAATAGAGAAAAATCAAGCTACATACTTAGTTAAGCAGCAAAGTTGAACTTAGCTGTCAGAGGATTTTTATTTTTTAAATTAGAACACGAAACACCTTCTGTTGGCTGGCGGGCCTAAGTGCTTTCTTTCCCCCTTGCAAGGCTTTTTTGATTAGATTCTTTAGCTGATGATACTTTTCACTGTATTAGTCACGTAAGAATCTCTCAGGTCCAGCATTTTTATCAATGTGTGCTAAGTAGCAAATGGTAGTAAGCCCATGAAGAGAGTACTAGGGATTCTTATCCCGCCTTTTTGTGCATCCAATCAGACTAGCTTCTACATACACAATTTGTACAGTTGTATAGGCATACAAGCTGATAGCCAGTCTGTGACTTGACACAAAAATTATATTGTGTACCCAAAGCAGTTTAAATTCCAGAGTGAATTACATTCAACACTTCAGCTTTCTTATATTCCTTAACTGTAGAGAAAACAAGTTTCAGAATTTTTTTTTAATGTTCTTTCCTAGTAAGTGAAATCAGACTCATTTTTGCATACCTAGCTCTAAAAGCTTCTTTACTTATTTGCTTTCATTTTTAAAGAAAACCATGAATAAAAGAAATAAAGACAATGAAATGAAAAAAATGGGATCACGCTGAGAAAATAAAACAATTTGCAAATTAACTTAAAACATGAAAAATAGCCTGATATTGATGTATTGAAAGAATAATTGTAAAAGATAGGCATTGCCATTTTCCACAAACTTTACTTAATCATATCTCTGTAGATATAGATTGACTGAGGCATTAATAAATGCCTACTTTACTAGAGTTCATTTCTTTCATTTAAGATGTCATGAAAATAGAATTTTTCAGTCATATCTTCTCTATTCATCTTAAAATGTGTAATGAGAAGGCAGCTGGCACTCTTCTAGTCACGTGCAAATTCAATTAAAATCAAATATTTCTCAAGAGTTTTTCTCGATATACATTTCTCATACATATAACTCAAAATAAGTCTATGATGAAATAATCAAAAATGTAGAGCTAACTTCATGAGTTCATCATGTTAGATACTTTAGATTTACAATCATTCCCAAACAGATTAGAGTCACAAATTTGTTTAGTATGGTATTTGCATATTTGTGTCCTGGACATGTACCTGAACTGAAGTAATATCTTAGCTCACTCAAAACTGAATCCAGACTTCTCAATACAGATGAACAATTTAATAAATATATATCCTAAAGAGCAGATAGCACTTCCTACAGTATTTTTAATTCATTTAGACTTAACACATATAGCTAGTATACTTCAATTATCCTCATCATAGCAGAGTGAACCTTCTCTAAAATAAATCCCTGTAAAATTCAAAACCCCACATTATCAAATATTAGAATGGTGTACAGTAAAATGTCTTGCATTACAGAAGTATAATTCCATTAATTGCAGTAAAGTTTATGAACTAGGAAGATTTTTTTTTGTTGTTTAAAATACAACTAATGCTCCTCACCTAAGAAGAAAAAAAAGAGAGAATTTAATTAAATACTAGTAATCAATCCTTGCTGTGCTTCATAAGCTCAAATCATATAATCTCATTTCATGAAACCTTTGCTATTTTTCTCTTTTCCAGTGGCCTTTGCAGAGACATGTGTAACTGCTAAAGGAGGTAGTATGCAAAGTTACTATTGCCTGAGCTGTACAGCTCTGACATAGCAATAAGAATTTATAAAATCTCTAAAATCACTAGTGCCTTGAAAACCTCTTCCAACACTTAGCAACTTTAAAAGAAATAAGCAAGGGCATCACTGCCTGTAAGTGCTCCCATTAATGGTAAGCTGATGAGATGCATAAAAATACATCTGAGCACCTCACAATCCATAATTAGCATTACTTTTGCAACATACCAGAAAGTAAAAAAGTAGTGTCTCTTTTTATAGATGGGGAACCAATGAAACTGGTATAATTGAGACATATGCTTTAATTAGAGTGGCGCAGGCACTGCGTGATAGCAAACCTATCACAGATTGTCTGCTTCAGAAATACAAAACGCAAGTTTCTGAAGAAAAGGGCTCAAAACTTATGATTGCCTACCTCAAGGACAGCATATCTTCTTCTAGACCAGAGGCAAAAGCAGAAGGTGTAACCTGTAATTTGTCTTATTTCCTTCCATCCCTTGCTGCCTGTTTTGCATGATTTTACATACCCATTCTCTGTACCCAAATGAATTTATGAGAAGGGAGAGGAGAGATCTGATCCCAGTTGTTATCCCCATTTGTCAGAAACTGCCAAACTACCAGGTAACTTACAGGTTTCTCTGAGAAGGTTTGATCCACCCTGAGCTTCTTAATGCAGCCTCCGAGGAATCAAAGGTGAAGCCATTTAAGGGCCTATTGTCGCAGTCTTCTTTAAGATTGCATGTCTCCCTGCTTAATATGCTGAGTTATACTCACCTAAGCAGCAGCATGAGGCTGTTGACACAGTACTAGGGAGTGATTTATCCTGCAGGCTAATCTCTAATGAAATTAATAATTTTAAAATCTATAAATACTATGTGACTATAGACTAGCAAGCTATTAACATTGCTGTTGGAATTCAGCATTTTAAAAGATATATTATCACTTTGTTAGTGGGAAACCAGAAACATTTTCTGGGAAAAGCAGGAACAATAAACCTTTCAGTAGAAGCCACTGAAAATGATTCCGATAATATGATTTTTATGATATGTAAAGTATTTCCACCAGAAATGGAACAAGAAGGAAGCATAATGTGAAGGAGGTCGTGTCTCCATGCTCCTTATAGCAATGAAAGGGTCTTATTTGTCTTGAGGTTCTAGTAAGGGATTCATTCCCTGTGTGAAGATACAGTTTTCAGGCAAACCTTGTGATTTACACCTCTGGTTTGAACTCTCCAGCTGACTGCTTAGCCAGCATTGAATACATCTAACTCTCCCAGGTAACACTGGGCAATTTTTTTAAGGAAGAAACTTCATGCTCTTGCCCTGTTGAAGAAAGGACTACATTAACAGAACATGGGCTCAGAGACAAATCTAGGCAGGATTATCAGAAACAGACAACAGCCAGGTTGGGCGGCTTGCTGTAAGGCACAGCTAACAACATCAAGGCACTCAGCCATCACCCCAAGCCCGAAGCTGAAGCCTGGGGCACTGGAAAAGCAAAGCAGACACCAATCTTGTTCTACCTTTTTTAGAATACAGGAATGAGCAGCTTATAGATTAAAAATGGAGGCAGTGCTTTCTTCCTCTGATGGTGGACAATTTTTAAGGACAATGGAAGAGGAGCTTGGACCTACTGTTTATCACAGCATAGTTGTTCAGTTCTTACAATATCCTTCCTGCTCAACAGGACCAAAATAAAAATAATATAGGCCATACTCCTATAAATAAATTATTACTGTAATTTAATTATCTTTCCAATATTTTCTTTTAAGGTATTAATACTATTAACCAGCCTTTTGGTCTGGTTATATTAGGACTGTCCTGGTTGCACTGTAACTTGCACAGTATGGTATTACTACCACACTAAATAAAGTTAGACACAAATTTGGAATGTACAAAATACATGACTTGATAACCTACAATATTATGAAATCTTTTCCTAAGCAGGAATTTAAAAATGTCTCTGGCAGTGTAATATTTATATCACCACATTTTGTCAAGCATACATAGTAACACATAAGTACTCCATTCAAACAGAAGCATAATCCTTGCAGAAGATCCTACCCTCTATGCTTGTTAATTCTGTTCCGTAAAGCTATTTCTTGATAATACAGTACACCTTTAGTGACGATCAATGGCTTAAGCCATGTGGCTCAGTGATTTTAAACTAGTGAAGATGTGCAATAATCCTCTCTGTGCTCTGTTACATAGACCTTGGTTCTGTTAAGAAACTGAATTTATAGTAAGGACCTGTGTTTGTTGGATGTAACGGCCATGCCTGTGACACCACTGATCTCCAGTCAGAGCATGTTGCCTGTTCCACTGCAGTTACCCAGGCAGATGAACACACACATGCAGATTCTGTGATGCAGTCACGGTTTGTGGAACTCTTTGAAGAACATTCCCTCATTAAGTTGAACCTTGAAGCCCCAACAGCAAAATTTAGAAAGTTTGGAACAGTTAAAAATGTTGCCCTTCAATTACAGAAGATAGGGGTAAGCAGGGTGGAGTAGCCAGGGAACTGGGAAAGGCTCACTCTGTGAGAAAATCTTATCTTTCCAAAATTAAGAAAACATTTACAAGTAACCAGTATTATGAAGTAGTAGTTAATTCTCTACAAATCAAAACAAAAGTGTTAGAAGGCAGGGCTTCTTTTTCAGACTCACAGAAGGATTTGCATGCCAAAAGTATGTCTCTTTCCTGCTTCTGCCTGCAAGCTTTCCTTCAATTACGTTTTCAGACTGCCATGGTTAGATTACTACTAGCATTGGCTTATGAACAGACTGAACCTCACAATCATCTGTGACCTATTGCTACAACACCTACAACTTCTAGAACTGGAAAAGACTGAAGGAATTGCAGGCTCTGTTTCCAGTTTAACAACGGTTTTTTGCATGATACCCAGCACAATTTTTGGAAAAGCATTAACAAAGTATTTTTGTCATTGTCATTTTGTCATTTGATAAAAAATACATCACAGTGTAGGTGAAGATTACTTTTCAAATGTAAGGCAAAGTTTGTGGATAACTATATTATGGCATAATTCCTAATACTACATTCAACGCATGTGATCTCTTCTTTCCTAATGAGTCCATTTATGCAGAGGGGTAACATGTTTCTTGGAATTTGTATCTAGAGCAATTTTATAGTAATTCATTTACCTATTAACATCTTGGTAAGAACTGATAAAAGGTTTTAAAATGCTCATTCAGGATGATCAAGTTTGGACTGGAAACTCTGGTATTTGGTAGTACCAGTAAAGCATTTTTGGTACTCACATAATGCATTACCTAGTCACCAAGTGGAGCACTGGAGATGAATACAAAATGACTTTGACATGGTTGACAATATCTCCAAATACCAAGATACACAGTTAAATCAACAGATGCCTGATGGGCTTCTTTATGGTTAGGGAAAAAGCGAGTGATTCAACAATGCTATCTTCTCCTAAAAGTTTGTGACCAATTCATGAAAAATAACCTCTCAATCAAAGTTTGCCAGAGTCACAAATTTCCCAAATTGCCGAAGGCTGGCTTCACTCAGTAATTTCTTTAAATGGCTTGTGAAATTCTGCTCCCCCCAGAGTTGTGTGGTTAGCAGCACGACAGAGAATTCCACAGCTACAAATCTCAGTACCTCAGAGCTGGGGAAGTTAAACACTTAAATTCTGGAAGTTTTTCTTCCTCACAATGGGAAGGATAAGTGAAATCTTTGCTTACTGTTCCCCAGGTTATAGGTAACAAACTCCAGCTGACCACTGGGAAAATTTCAGAGATCAGTTATTCCTCCTGTAATGTTAAGTGCAGGTGTTAGCCAAGTGAAATTTCTCCTGGATGTGCTGACATCCCTTTAGCCTGTAGGACTTCTTACAGCATCACCTTCTCAAACAGCACTTTGATCCTCCCACAGTTGAAGTGAGTCAGTGACACAGAGTTTGTTGCAGCAGGTCTGCTTCCAAGACACTAAACAGGGTGAGTCATATCAGCTATCTTGATATTGTCACAACCTTTATTAGCTTTACAGCTACCATGAAACACTGATGTTTAGAATGGAAAAGATGATAGTTGCTGAAGTCAAGTCAGGGTTAAAAGCTAGTTATTACTGACAAAGGGCCCATAATATCAGCTTTTTCCTTCTTTGACAGCAGCTCTCTCCAGTAACAGCAGAAGGAAAGGACCTGTTTCTGAATGAATGCACATGACTCTTTTTTCCCTTGCATGAGCTGAGAAGAACTAAGGTGAAGATGCCTCTCTTGAGTAAGGGGTTGGATCAAGTGACCTCTAGAAATGCCTTCAACATAACATTTTTCTACACCTCCATGACAGTAATTCTTTCTGTCCTTCATGTCTCCCCTGCTAACTCATGAAGCTACACAAAGTTACTGTATAGGCTCTGGGCATTGGTCTATAAAGCAGCTAGCTCAGAGACAAACACTAACCTGTTAGGTGCTGGTTTAGGTATTTTCACTCACCTTCTGTGCCATCCACCACCCTTCATTTTTTGGTGACTGACACAGAAGGAGCCAACCTGGGAAAGGAGAGAAGCTATTGCACAAAGCTAAGTGGGCAAGATACACATATTCCACAAGAGCTGTATTTCCCTTCCCTATAAAACCTAGAATGTAGCTTTGAATTTGCTGGACAGGATAACTTTTTTCAGTCAAGAATGAAAAATTATGTTACAGGAGATAGCTCTATAAAAGTATCAGTTCACTGCTCAGTCAAAAAAAATGCAAATCAAATCCCAGAAATCATTTAATACAATCCTTTATTCACTATATTTTTTACAAAAGAGCTGGATTTCCTTTTAAAAAAAAAGACAGATGCTTTGTAACTGCAAACAGGGTTTGCTCATTTTCTACTACCTTTCTGAAACCTTGATGCCATTGACACAGGAAAGGGTTGCAAATCATTCTATCCATGAAGCAGGTGAATAAGCTTACTTGAGGGAGCTTCCTTGTCTGCGCAGGCACAGGAAGTAATGTCCTTACTCTGTGTCTGGCAGAGACTCCCCGTTACCACAGTGACTTCACCCCTATCACACCTGAGTTTATGCAAGCCTGAAAGTTGCATAAAACTTTGCCCAGCCCAACCAATGTTCTTTCTGTGAACCTCTCTATGAGTATCCTGCAGGCCAGAAGGAAAGGCACAGACATTTGTTGCAACTCATCAATAATACACACAAATCACTACAAAACATAGAATAGAACAAAGGTATTCCAGTGCCTCACGCTGTACCTCATCACTTGAATGTGTTTCACCTCCAAGGACTGAGTGCTAGAAACTATAACTGCATTTACACTTCAGAACTTTTGTGGTCTAGCAACAAACGTAGTGACTTCAACATTGTATGGAGATATGCGCCTATTTTTTCAGATATGTTTTACAATGAGAATTAAGCTTTTGCTTGCATAACTTCAAATCCCCAAACATATATTTTACCTTTAGCTCCTGTTATGGCTAGGGAAAATTGTTCTGCTTCACATTGTCTCTCTTTCCTTGGAACAGGATAATGTGGATCTTGGTGACCTGATGTTTTCACTCTGCTACCTTCCAACAGCTGGTAGACTAACTATTACAATAATAAAGGCAAGAAATTTAAAGGCAATGGATATCACAGGAGCATCAGGTAGGAATAAATTTAATGCTCAGTGTGGATTTCTGTCCCATTTCCCTCCTGAGTCACAGAACTCAGCACTGTCAATTCTCAGAATGATTTTTGAGAAGAGGGTTCTTATACTGCAAGCTCTTGAGTTACTTGAGTACAGGAGTTTCTGAGAAGTAAATAATATATTTTAGTTTGTTCTGTTGCAACCAACCATTTAAAATATTCTGCTCTTAAAAAGACAGCAAGATTATTATTTCTAAAACCTCTGTGATTGAGAATAGCATGAGTTGGCCAAACTGCGTTCATAACACTGGGAATTTGTTTGTACAGCAGACTATTTGTTACGGCTGTGGCACAGAGGCAGACTGACACTCTCTGACAGTCTCCAAGAGCCACTGAGCCAATTCTGCTGTTGTTGGCGTATGGACAAAACAGAGATCATCCCAGACTCCTTTCAGCAACCCTTTCAAAATTTGAGGATGAAAACAAGAAACGAAAGTAAATAAGAGTTCATAGATGACTTCTAAATACTAGCAAGGAGTTGTAGAGCTCCCAGAAAGGAGCTACATAGAAATAGCTTTTTTCACTACATTTAGGAGTTTAAAAAAAATTATAATTCTCTTGAGAAATATAAGCCACTAATTGTTACACTTTGAATTATATTTAACCATACATCAGTAAATCCCACTGTGTAAAATATTGTCATCTTCTGTCTGTCCTACAAATCTGTACAAGTAATTAGGTTGTTACAAATAGGCTGATGCATAGGCTGTTGTATAAAAGAGTCATGTATAACATGGTTCAGTGGATATTTTAATACTCTTTGAGAAGTCAGTACACAACAAGAAGCTTCTTGATCTTAAATTGTTCATTATAAGCAGTCAACCAGGTAAAGCTTTCAAAGCTCCATTGCCTCCCAGGCATTCCATGGTAATAAAGAAGCTCAGATTGCAGTCAGGTCCAGGTGACTAATTGTGCAAGCAGGTATGGGCATACAAGAAGGCTGCTCCCTTCACTTTCCATGTATGTTTGCTTAAAAACAGCAAAAGAAAACCAACGTTGTTCTTATGATTCACACAGATCCCTACGTGAAGGTTTCTTTAATGTGTGAAGGAAGGCGACTAAAGAAAAGAAAAACTTCCACCAAGAGGAATACTCTTAACCCCGTTTACAATGAAGCCATAGTCTTTGACGTCCCTCCAGAAAACATTGACCAAATTAACTTGTCGATAGCTGTTATGGATTATGACCGGTGAGATACCTGTAGCTGTAAAATAGCATCATCTATTGGCTTATAAAATCTTGCACAGTAGATTTGCATCCAGAAACAAAGTCATGATTTTTTCCCAATAAGTGGGAAATTAATGTCATTTAACTTTGGTAGAAGACTAAAATTTCTTGTATTGCCAGGCAGAATTTCCTTTCTAAATTTTAAAATACATATTTGCATCCATAACTGACATAACTAAGCTGCATATATGCTTACCAGAACTAAAATAACTGATTCAGACAGTCCACACACTGATGTTCTGTTTGCGCACAATTACACTAACCCCTCAGACACATGCCTCCATTTCTAAAATTGTGGCCTACAGTTTACTGTATTTGCAACTAATTACAGAACACAGGCAAAGAACTTTTTATATTCTTCATGCAAAAATAAGAAACAAATGCACACAGACACACAGTGTATGCTATAATGGGGAAAATACTAAATTATTCTGATTATTGGGAAATGCAAAGAGCAAACCTACATATTTTGTAGTTCATTACATTTTTCTGGCAAGAATTAATTCTAAAAATCTGTGATTAATGTTTCTAATGAAATATGTGAATGGTATAGTTCTAAAGGTAAAATTTTAAGAAAAAAAATATTATGGAACATTTTCACAGTGTAGGTCACAATGAGGTCATTGGAGTATGTCAAGTAGGCAACGATGCAGAAAGTCTAGGTCGTGACCACTGGAACGAAATGCTTTCATACCCTCGGAAACCCATCGCTCACTGGCATCCTCTTGCAGAGGTAAGACTTTTATTTCTTGCTTCCCCTTTACTATAATTGTGAAAATTCTTCCATATGGCATTAGAAGTTGGATAAAATTTTATGAACAAAACCAAGATCCACATGCATGCACTGAATCCCAGAAAAGGGCTTGGAAACACCGATGTTAAATGTCAAACATAATACACAAGTTAAGCCTGCTCCTTTCAATTTAGGGGCACAGAAAGTAGTTAATGTCTTTAATATATACATGAAAACACCAAACATTATACACTGGATTAAGGGTTTGGTTTTGTTTTTTAAATAGGATCTTGGGTAACTTTCACTGATAATTGATATAAAGAAATTGACCTTGTTTACAGAATAACCAAGACCTAATTTTTTTATATATAACAACCTAATCTGACTTCTTTTCTTGTAAGAATGTATCACCCATGACACTAGCACATCTCAAGGGATGCCTAACTGCACTGAAAAAAAAAATGTTTAAGTGTCTCTGGAGATCTGAGGCGTTGATAAGAATCCACACAATCAGAAAAGCTTTTCAAGGTTCCTATGGTTTTTTGTTTTGTTTTGTTTTGTTTTTTGTCTTTAGGGCCCTATTCAGCAGAAATGTTATGCAGGTCTTCTGCGCTTGGATGGCTGCCGAAGAGGCTTCCTCACCCTTTTAACCTATTCAGCAGAAATTTGGCATTCCTGTTGAACTCTTTCTTAGCCATATCCTCAGGGGCTATTCCACAGAGTCCAGTGGGGTAAAGATGTCCTTTTAATCCCTCTGTCTAATCCTCTCCCCAATACAGGGAATGCTAATCCTGATTCATGAGACACAAAAATTCATCAAAGATCTAACCTAATTGCTTCCTAAGAGTTACCATGACTTACTTTCATTGTTGTTATCACTGGCTAAAGTCAGGCAGTAATCCCAGCCAAAAGAAACTACTATGTTTATGAACAGCCACAATGTTACCCCCAATGCTGAAAGACAGGAAAGACCATCGTATTCATATCAAGTCATGAACAATGCTGTAAGCACCTAATATATATCGAGGCAGGCAGTTTGCAGCCTCTCTGCGTATACTTTAGGCATCACAGTGCAACCTTGTTACTGGAACACAACTGAGGACTTTACCCATTTGGTTGTAAGCACTAACCCTAGGCAGTTCCATAAATAATTGTCAGGCAATAGGAAGATGCTACAAAATGGCAAAAATACCACAGTCTTGCCCTGCCTCCATAAGGCATTACATTTACTGGTGCCTGGGGACCACAGCAGCACAGTTTCAGCAGGGAGACCTTTGAGTGGGAATGCATCATGCCTTTTCAGAGCATGGGTGCTGCCAACATGCAAGTATGCTGTGAAAGAAGATCAAGCAAACTGGGGCAGCTCTGCCTATATCTTTGTGCCCTCAGTAACAAGCTAGGTACTAGCTGAAGTGCCATACTTGAAATGCCTACCTGGGCATGTGGGAGCTGGGTTTAGAAAGCACACCACCAAGCTCTCAGCTCTAGCCAAGCATTGATAGGAATGGCTTGACAAAGCACATGAGAAGTAGTGTAATTGTTACTATTTCCCAGAATACGAGAAGTGTCTCTTAGCAGAAGTTGTCTACATCCTTATATTCAACCTGTCCTCCCTCTTTGATAAATTCTATTGCAGCCAGAGCCCACAATTAGGTTTTGACAGCTCTTCCCTTTTTACAGGCATCCTGTTCTTTTCATACATGCCTGGCTAACTTCTTTAGATTTCATTACTGTGGATTGCTTTTCACGTCACTGAGCTAAACAGAGACATATTTTTTTCCTTCCCAGGAATCAAGTGGGGGAGGGTGTCCAGCGCACCCAGGCTGTGCAGAGAAATATATACACAGCGTATCATTTTGGTTCCTGAATCAGGATTAGACTCAGCGAGAGCTTCTGGAACCTCTGTGGCCACAGCCATAGGACCCTGAATATTTGCTGAATAGGACCCTCAGTCTTCTACTGTGTGAAGAGCTATTGGTTTCAAGTAGTATAATGTTATCCACTAGTAGCATTAATTCTCCAGCTGACACTACTGCTACTGATAGATTATTTGTATGGTCCTAAGCATTACTCAAATTCAAGTCATAATTTCTGTTCATTAGAACAACCCAGGTTTTACAAGCAATGTGATAGCAATGAAAACCAACAAATATGGGAAGCAGCAACAAATATGGTTCTTGTATTTGCAAAAAAGGTGCAGTATTGTGAATGGATAGCTTTCTAAATAATTTTTTTTCAAGAATGATTGTCATCAGACATTTATTTTTTGATGACAAGTTGCATCTTCAGTCTCAGTTCGTGCCTCCTTTCACCTTATATGAAAACAAATTAATATGGTTCTTCGCAGAAATCCTTCAAATCTGAAAAACTGAAAAAAAGTTCTGTTGGGTGAGAACAAGATACATATGGTATTTGTAATGACAGTATGTTCTTTTAGAAAGAAGATAGCCATCTGTATAACACAGAGGTTGTTAGTCCTCAATCTTTGTAGATTATTTTCCAGTCAATGTTTCTTAGTTGTGTCCATGACGCTGCAAAAAGTTGGAAGCGTATCACAGGTGGCTATGCTTTATCGTACACACAAGCACACATATGTGTGTGCATGTGCACACACACACCCAATGTCATTTTAAAATGCTGTTCCAAATATATAGTGCCTGCAAAGTCTTTCTTTATTATTTGTAGTTGAATTAACTGTGCTATCTTACATGATGGTATGTTGTAAATGCTGACAAATTCTGACCATTAAAAAAAAAAAATTAAAGCACTGAACTCTTTCACATGATGAAATCTATGCCCCGGAACAAGGACCCCTGGGATAAATTTTTGCCACCCATTTAGCCATGCATGGAGTTCTCTCTTCCTTCAAATTTTTCTAGAGAGAATTTGATTCCAGTTTTTACATGGGGATTTTTATTTAAAAAATGAAAATGTAAAGTATGGGTATTTTATACAGTCTAGTTTCCTGCTACATACTTACAGATAGGGAGCCCTTGTCTTTATATATAGTTCAGATAAGTTTCTGTGCACACACATTGCTTCATATCTTGTATGTGTTGAATGCTTACCAAGCATTTTGTGTTTGCAATTTTGCTGACACAAATATGCATGCACAGATTGAAGGAAATATTTGAAATTTTGATTCAAAATCTGAAAAATTAGTTTTATAACCTATCAATTGAGGATCTTCCAGAAAATCAGAATTGCTAATGGGTAAAGCACAGCTTGACACTTGCAGGAAATCTTGGATCTGTTGTAAATGTGTGCTGCAGCTATAAAGCAGAAGTCCTGTAAGTACAGTAGTTTTCAAAAATCTCATGCCATGCTATGGAGAATACAGCTACCACATACAAGGATACCCCTGGCAAACTAAACAGCTCTTTAAAACCTGCCCAAGCAAAATTTCAGATGGGTAACTGGGCATTTCCAGAAGAATGAAAAATACAGGTATAAAGTTGCCTGGCAAAACTATTTCACTACACTTTCAACTGAAGCTTTATGTCAGCAGGCCAGTGATAGAATAAAATGTTCGTCTCTGTTCATGCATGATCCTCACTTCAGGTAAAATCCTGCACTCTTTACTCAGGCCCATCTGCCAGGAGTCAACATGGTGAGATGTGCATGAGCAAAGAAGGAGGACCTGTTCCTTTGGAGTAGAGTTCTTTGATTTCCTGGACAAATCATTATCCATGCATCCCTGCCTGGAATGCAGAGCAGACAGCTGCATGCTTTCTCACTGCAATGTTAGCAACAGTAGCTTCTGTAAAAAGGAAAACACCTATGCAGCAGGCTCATTTTGGGTCCATGGAAGAGTGCAGAAGCCTTTCTAAGATTTGTCTCTAGCAACTCAAAGGGGCATCAACTGAAAAGTAGTATCATTATAATTGCCAGTGGTTTTTTATTTTATTACCATACTCAGTTTATTTAATGCTCAAGGGTCTGGCATCAAGAAACTTATTTAGAACACAGTTCTATTAAAAAAAAAAAGCAAACCTCTATTCAGTGAGCATTTAAAGTGGAATCCAGCACACCTCAAAGGCTTAGGGATGAGGAAGAAAACATAATTTTTTATTGAAAAAATTATTTTCTCTAATTTTTGCTGACTCACAAGTTGCAAACTGTTACTCAGGCTGTAACATTACTATATGCTTTTTACAAATATCTGCCTTATCATAGCAGTGCATATCTGGAATGATAGCTATTTTCTATATTTGGATACTTCACTCTTCACCTTTATACTCCACTTAACCAATGCTCTTCCCTAGACCTGAAAGATTTTCATGTTATGGTTCTGGCGGGCCAGTACACTGCTGCTGTCTTTGGACTGCAGTACAATAATACAACAGCACACTGGAAGGAACAGAGGATCTACTGCTACAAAATCACCTGGAAAGCCAGAGAAAACTATGATCCCAATACTGTTGTCTTTCTTTTCTGAACTATGATTCTCAAATTAGTAGAAGGCTCACAAGAATAATTCCAATCTGCAACCCTCATTTGTTTTCTTATTTCTTGTGAATGCATAATTACGCTGTATGACAAGTATCGTAATTCTAAAATAGAAAAGGAAATCCCTTAGAAATGCATCTCAGCAAGATTTTAATCCCACTTCACTCATTAACAATGTGCTATTAAACTGTTAGTTTTAGTTTTCATAACAAGTCACCATTTCAGATGTTATATGAAAAAGCAGTGAGTGTCAATGGGAAAGCCTTCCAAGCTCCTGACCCTGAGGCAGAGTATAATGGACAGTTGTGTGATATTCCCATGCCAAAATACTCACAACACAACCCTTCTGCAGCTGAGTGCTCAAATATTTCTTTATCTGTTTCCACTGAAATCACAAGACATTGAAAACATTTCTGGTTTCTTTTGTTTCATTTTTCCCTGTAAATAATCCTGGCAGTGGACAAACACACATACATCTCAATCTGGGGTAGCAGGGACTGCCAGAACAGAAAGCAAAAACATGTAGTATAAAAGTCCCAGGGCTCAAACTGTTCCTACCAGTCAATGCACACTTCAGCTTTCTATGCCAGTGGATCCATAAAACAGCGAAGCAGTACATATGAGAAACTTGTTATACAGAGGTCCAATTTAACTAACAGTAAGGGAACTGCTGGTTCAATCTAAAGTGAGACAACAGCAAACAGCAACACAAAAGAATGAAAAATAAGAGGTTATTTTAGTCCATCCTTCTTGGCTTGAGGGGTAGATGTTGGGGGGTTTTTTTTGTTGTTTTTCTTCTTTGTTTTTTTTTTGTTTGGTTTGGTTTCACTTATGTGATTTTAAACACCAAACATGATATGTAGCGATATCAACATGAGTACCCAAAGTCAGAGACACAAGAGACATATTTACATGTTTATCACTTGGCAACATTAGAGCACTGAGGGGACCTATTTGCCATTAAAAAAAAAAAACCTGCAAACTCTCTTTTAGTTTAAAAGTAACAAACAATAAACGTGAAGGGAGAAAGAGGCCTGCAAATTTGTTTGAAAAATCTATTTGACCCAGTTAGAAATCTATCTGAAATTCCTTTGCTGTTAATGCATTTTGTGTGAATAGAAAGAAGTGAAAAAACATAGACTAGGTGACTCAGTCTGAAGTGTCATCAGTTAAATGCTTTCTTCCCTTTAGAACAGTGCATTGTCAAATTATTACACCTCAGTATCAAGTGAGAAAACAATGGCTTTCTTATCTACAAGGAAAAAAGCATGTAGAGAAAGTAATCCACAATACTGTAGAATTTAACAGAAACCCTCTGTGCTGGGAAAAATGGCAGCAGGACAGACTTAGTGTCACCTTGAATCTTGCTGTAATTAGTGCAAGGCCTTGCTTGGAACCATAATTCTGTTCTAAAGTGACCGCCTTACAATATGTGAACCAAGCTGTGCAAGGTGTGAATCATCGTGTAAGGGCACTGCACATTCAGGGCTGAATAGTTTCAAGAGCTGCTTTTGCAGTTAATTTCTAATACAGTGGGTTGGGCAAGGAACTACAGCTGGAAGTTCTCCAGAGTCTTGCAGTTCTCTGAAAGGACCTCCATCTCCTTGAAGGTCCGTAAAGTGCACTGATCCAGATGGCCGTGACGGACACTATTCAGGAAAGGTATCATCAGGACATACCTCAACTGCTGACCGAACACAGCACGCATGGCACAGAGGGGAAGATGACATGAGGACTTGTAAGCATCTGGGCTGTTCGTTCATTTGTTTTCTCTGGGTTTTTTAGTTCCTTCTTCTTTTGCTCAAATGTAGACATTGTAAAACTGGAATGTTTTACTCAGTTGCATGCTGGCCAGCTGTCATTTTTAATACCCATTGAAAAGGTGTGTGAAGAGAGGTGTGTTGTTTTGGTATACTTTTGGTTTTAATAACACATGAACTTTGTACTATGCTTTATTATTTCTTGTTCAATAAATAGTCCTGGTATCTCTATGTTTCATGTCTAATTTTGGAGAGTAGAGCCATACCTGTATCAAGGCTCTCTCTATTAGGTGGGCATTTTGTTAGTTTAGTAGAAATAATGCATGATTCCTTTTGCAGTGATGGTTTGAGGGACAAAAAATTTCTTAATTTTATAATATGTATTACAATCTTCTAAACACAGGTAAAAATGTACTGTGATTTATTTATATAAATCTAGTCTGAACAAATAAGTTTTGATCTTAATAAAAACTCTGTAAGAAATTGTGCAATTGTAATTTATTACTATTTTGTATTTAATATATTAAAGTTCAATTCATTATTCAGAAAGACAGCAAACACTTTGGAAATGTTTTAACTCAATTCTTCTCCATAGATGTTGTGTTTTGATAAAATAAATGAAACCAGAGAGACAAAGCTGTTAACATGACAGTTATTTTACAGCACTCAAACATAATTTGGGGGTTTGGATACTGAAACCTCCTCTTATTTCATCCCATGGCCACAATCATCATTACAGAAAGATTTTTAGAGATATCAAATATGAATCTCATATATACTTAATATTAAGAAAACCAAGAAGCTACTTGCTTCAATCAAGAAGCTTCTACCAAGTGACGGTGTGTTAAATTACCAAAATTAGTATTTAGCATGGCAGGCTAGCAAAATTAGCAATCCTCCTGTCAACACCGGACATGTAGCTCAGGGAAATTCCCAGGGGTCCCCTGGCAGAGCCCAGAAACAAATGGAAAAGAGAACACAGATGTATCTGGTATGACCATACAAACTGTACCTAAAAAGGCAATATTCTTGTCTTTTTTCCTGAAACTACATAGCAAGGGTTCTACATGTACATGACATCTAATTAAGCAAGCGTTTCTCTGTCTCTTTAGGGATAAGCTCAGTCTCTTCTCATTTGGAAGATCTAGCCTACTTGCACATACTGCATTAATAAAGGACCACTGACATACAAAATGTGGCACAAAACAATAATTTCATGCAACTAAGAAAGAATTGAATATAGTTCTGTTCTCTTCTTGGGACTATTTGATATCACAGACACATGGAAAAGAAATGAGAACACGCCTGTAGCTTTGAAGTTGATATTATCCTTAATAATGGTAACAGCTTTAGGCCCTACGTAGACTCCTGTTTTTCTGCATTATATACAGGTACCTGCAAAGGAAATGGGGCTCCAGACAGCTGGCGTACCAGGATAACAAGAGAGATGGGAGATTAACAAAGGACACGTATAGGCATTCGGTCCCTGGCAATGAATGTGGTGCTAATTATCCCTTTGTCCCATAAGCCACTATAAACTAAACTACACTACAGCAGAGGTGTATGAACTTCAAAATTGTTTTTAATGTCTTTCAAAAATATTATTTTCATGTTTCTATTTCTTTGTTAAAAAGTAAGCAAAATCCTTTTCCTCTGTCAAAACAGGCCCACACATCTCTCCTTTCAAGACACTTTTCCAGCAGAATCATCCTTTAAGCCTTTATATGTAGCCTACAGACTTGAAACAAAACTCCATTAAGACTGGGACAGCTGAAAGACTGATTGCAACAGCCTGTTAACGAACTGAAAGTGAGAAGCCAAACGTTGAGAATCCTCACTGAAAAAGCCTAATCAATAGCAAATAAGACATCCCACATAACGTTAAACCTGAGAAGCCTAATGATCCTGCACAGCTAATACCCAGTTTGATGAAAATTAAGAGAGATACCTTGTTAATAACAAGCTTTACTAGCAGCTGACTATGACTTTCCACAGGGGGAATGCCTAGTGAGGACACACAACAAATTCTAGAAAATGCCTGAAGTGATGGAACAGGAGTGCGAGTGCAGAGTGATGTCCCTGAAGAGCCGAAGACACGGGCTGTCACAGTAAGAAATCAGTAACTCGGAAAGTAGCAGAGACACAGAACGTGGCCGAACCTCTGCATGGTCAAGTTGGCAAACTTTGTGACTCCAAACGTAACCTTCCCAGGGAAGGAAGTCACATAGTGTTTTGTACTGCAAACTAATTCCATTCATGTCTGACAATATTGTCACTGAAATTTGTCACGGTGGGCCCTAACAGAGGTTTCTAATATAAGCAACATGCAAATTTTTATAAGACTTGTGGTGTAAATTCTAAGCAAAGTAAAAAAACACCTCTCTGGCCTGAAAGAGAAATCAGTAGATTGATCGGGGCTGAATCCTTCCCCTGCGTGGCTTGTGCAAATAGGAGGTTCCAACACTCAGAATTGAGAGCCGAAATTGTCCCTTGGTACTGACAAGAACAAAGCCTATTTCAAGCCACTGTTTTTATCACCCCGTTGGGTATTCTAATATTGCCGTTTAAACAGCATCAAATAATTCACTGGCTACACTTATGCATTTATCATTTCCAAATTAATTAACCACACGCTTCAATCTGGTCCACCACACCATCCAAAAAGTCATGGCCTTAAACCACTTAATAACTTGCAAATAACATTCAGTGAGTTTATGTTCCAATGCAAGAACAAGTAGGAAAATCTGTAAATGTTCCATAATGTGAGATGTGCCTGAACAGACAGTCTGGTTCAAAGAGCCTAACTAAAGCAGCTCTAATATTAAAGAATCATTTAGAGGTGTGAGAAATGTCAATAAGCCAGCTCATGTTAGATCCTTACCCAAAGGAAAAAATGTCAATAAAAACATCTTTGTTGGGGAAACCATTCTTAATAATAACAACAAAATTCTATACTGATCTTTTATAAAGTTTTTTAATTTTCAGTTTAGCAGGCAGAATTCTCTTTCTGGAATGTTACTATATCATCTGTATCCTGGTGACACAAAAACATTGTTAAAACAATAGATTAATAGAGTTTAGCTACATTAAGACTCCAAAAAAAGAAATATAATTTTAAAAAACATCTTTTAAAAATGTAACAGTTTTGGACCTTTTGAATGACTGTCACCCTTTTTTTTTTTTTTTAAAGATGATAGTTCACTACATAAAATAAAAAAATAAATCACTAAATAACATTTAATAAATAATCACATAACTTAGTTTAAAAAACAATTCCAAATTCTTGTATCTTACTGAAACTCAATTCCAAATATTTACTGTTCTAGTTGAAATACCTCTTCCTTCTTCCAGGAAACAATCTTTTGATCATGCTACTGGTATTTCCTCACTTCAAAACCTCAGCTCTCCAAACGTGATGGCATTTTACTTTCAGTTCAAGGTGCTTTAATATATACCACATGTTTCCGGAAAAGAACGTTAAGAATTCAAAAAGTCTTTTCTAAGTCTGGCCTTGGTCCCCTCTCCTCAGTTACCCTTGAGGAATCTCAAAGCTCCTAGCTTTGGCACATCATGCAACAACATACATAATTGTGAAGTTCAAATAACTTTTAAAAGATATTCTGCTTCATTTTGAATTTCATTACTAATATATTACAAAAAAATAAATCTTTTAAATCTAATGGAAAAGGAATTTGGGACCTACAGGAACTGCAAACATCTCTAAGTCTTATGGCTGCACCAGTTAGAAACATAGGTACATTTTTTGTCAATAAATAAAATAAGTTTAGGCCATCACAAACAGTAGAAGACTCCCTAAATTGGTACTATGCATCAAAGGTAGCAGAAACCTACTGTATGCCTGGGATGAAGATTATACTCTGTTCATTAGCATACAGTTCCAGCAACGGTAATTGGGAACAAATGTTTTACTACTATGGATGGTTTTCTTGCTATTGGTAGCAGGAGTTAAGGTTTTCTCTCATATTTTCCCAAATTAATTAATTTCTGGCATCGTTATCCAGTTGTTTGTAAATGTCCCAAGACTTCTTCCCTTTCTATACTACTTGCAGTACTTGAAAAATTAAAGTGAATTGAAATGGAACTAGGAATTCTCAGTGTGACACTGGAGCTGAATCTACTCTCTGTGAGAAAGGACAGGAAGCTATTTCCTCCTACTCTTAATTTAAATCCACTTTAAATTAAAATTCATTGTTCCAAACACTGCCAAATAATAGGCTGAGCTCACTCAAAAAAGAAAATCCTTCCCTTCACCAGGAACATCTTTAGGTTTGGGTGTGGGGCTCTGCTGAATCGCTTTTTCATTTCCTCCAATTTGTCTCAAAACTGGAGTGCCGTTCTCTCCCACTCCCCTTTCTGCTATCACCCTGCTAAGGCCAAACAGCACATTTCAGCAAAACCTTCAAAGAGTCTGGAGCTTTTCAGATAAGATCTAAGAGGCTTTGCCTTGGAAATTCCATTGCAATTAGAAATAACATCTAAGTTGCATCTAGATATATGCCAAATCAATTTTAATTTTAATTGTCTACTGTTCTTATTTTTTTTCCATTTCTGATATCTGCCTTTTCTTCTCCTCTTATTCTTTCCTCAAAAGCTTTCCCTCATCAACTTTCCCTCAGTGGTTTTTACTAGACAGATGGCTTCAATCATTCTCATTCTTCATATATAAGAAAACTTCCCTGAACATGTTGATTTCTCCTGCAGTTTTCCCAGTGAGACCGGGTCCAACAGCCAAGACTGGCAATGAGCTCTTTCAACCTTTACTCATGGTTTGTCTGCTATTACCTCATAGTAATAACATTTCCATTAGAAAGGTGTGTATTTTGTCTTCAGGTAGCAGACCAAAAGTGTAGGGACATAAGGGCTGCTACAGAATGTCAGAACATGGTAGAATAAATTGCCTGACTGACATTTAATGAGTTAATAGTAATAGCCAGGCCTGAACCACTTTTGATGAATGTTGCAATATCCAAGGTGACAGCGAATCACAGAATCAATAGCTACTCATGGCTGCTCCTAAAGACATCAAACATTTGTCAATACAAGTGAAGTTTGAAAAAGTACATTAATAAAATATTTCAGGTCATAACATAGCCTGAAATGTCAAAGCATTCTGACAAAAGTAATGTTCAGGAACACAGTAACGTTTGCTCTCAGAGAGCAAATGGACAGGCAAGAGAGCTGTGTTTAGAAAAGGTGTTACCATAGGATTCAGGTGAACTAGCATAAACTCTGTCCAACTTCCCAAATAACAACACTTAATTGAGAAATACCTTCTGGAAGTTTTATTGAAACCAAAGGCACAGCAAACCTCTAGTTTACTATCTTTAAGAGAAAGGACCTCTAAAGAAAGGAGATTTGGATTTACTACTCTGTGTTCATTTCCTTTCCCCTTTGCCACATCCTGCACCTTCTAAGATCTGTTTCAAAAAGGTTAATAACATGAGGCAAAGCAAGACACCTGAAATCTCAAAATCATTATTTGTTTGGGATGCTTGAGTAAAAAGCACATTTCAGGGGTTAAGACAAGTTAGCAGCTCTTCAATGTGGGAGGAATGCAAAACATCATGCATTTAGTACTAATGATTGCTAGCTATTCACAGAAGTAAAAGAATTAGCTGATTTTCTGTTCTGCTGTCAAGACCCTATTACACATCCTTTTAGGTATATCCTTCTGAATAACTCCTTGAAAACATGCATGGAAACAACATATGTACAATACGCATGCTCATATGCCCCACAAAGAGTACACCCCATATGTACATCAGAGAAATATTTGGGTACATAGTAAGCCATGGAAAACAGAACTAGGGAAATCCTGAGTCAGGAAGGCTGTCTGTTTTGCTCTGGACAAAACTATAGCTGTGAGAAACATCAAACCAGTTTACAGCCACCACTGCCCTTCTCTCCTAAATAGATTTCCTGTAGGAACATAAATATAATATCAGACCTTTGCTCACATCTCCTGTCATTTAGTCCTTTGTTTTACAAATAGAAACATATTACTATAAAGAAAAATGCATCTTGGTAGTTTCTTTCTACATTGTTCAGAGCAGCAGATGACAATCAAGCAAGATAAAGGAGTGGAAGAAAATCTTCCTATCTCCTTAGCAGCTGGCATGTTGGATTAACTTCCCCTCAATTCTTTCCCATGTAGAGTAAACCAATAGATGGAAAGAAATTTAAAGCCAATCCCACATGAGCTGACTCTATGATCAGCCTCAACAGCACAGAAACAACCTGCCTTTTAAGTTCATAACAAATTTCTATAGCACATTCTGAGAGAGTTCTCCTACATGTCTCTCCAGAACACAGATTTCACTTTACTTGTCCTATACTCAAAGCAATAGGTATAAAATGAGCTGCTGTAAAGGAAGGATGAAAGTACCTTGATATATCATGTCCATTTTATATATGGAGTACAGGAGCACAGAGAAAAATAATATTAACATTTTCATTCAGGTGCCAATTCAAAAACTAAGGGTGTGGGTCTGCAATAATAAGCATCTTGGAGCAGGTTATTTCTGCAAAATAGAGTTCTGCACAAGCACAGGTATTAGTTCAGTATCCTCCCTCTAAGGAAAGCACTCTGGACACAGACAGAACACAAGGCATGATGAATCATGAAATCTGCAACATAAATAACCTGCGTAGCATTGTATAGGAACTCTTTGGGAAAAGCAGGCACAGAGCACACAAGTTACTGCCTTCAGACAGGAGACTCTCCTTTCTCTTTGGAGAATTCCCAGCCTGATGTATCATAGCCTTCGTGCTGCCTCAATAAACAAGACAGCAGTCTAATAGACAACTGATTACCACACATCCTTCATTACTCCAGAGAATGCAGTCTCCTTTGAATACAGCAGGACATGGGGAGTAGAGGTAGAATATGACATTATCTTGTTCCTAAGCTGCATTATGTCTCTTATCCAGACTCTCCTAACATACTTTTACTGGAAGGGCCTTCACAGTATGTTAACAAGCCTCAATTTTTATCAGGAAACAGTTCACCCTGACTCTTCCAAGCCCCCAAATACCAACACACAGTGATTTTTATGCAACACAGTCTGCGAATGAAACCTGAGCTTTTTGTCCCAGAAGATTCAACACAGAACTTAAAAAAAATAATTCCACCAAAACCACTGTTATGCTCCATGACAGTGAACACACATAGAGATTATTATACTAATACATATAGTACTCTTATAGCAATTCATGTAGCGATGCAGGATGCCACATTACCTTAAGTGACTAATTCATCTTTC
This sequence comes from Theristicus caerulescens, assembly GCA_020745775.1. Lineage (NCBI taxonomy): Eukaryota > Metazoa > Chordata > Aves > Pelecaniformes > Threskiornithidae > Theristicus > Theristicus caerulescens. The sequence goes on from CM036564.1 coordinate 10,444,187, forward strand.
TGCTTTAAGTGCTCCAACGGTGGTTTTTTGTTTGTTTTGAATTCCAAAATAAGTACCATGGGTATGCTGCAGACTGTGCCTAAAATAGCATCTGGTTTGTAATTACTGTCTGAGACCTAAATTACAAAGACCTGTCACTCCATGAAAAGTTATAATCATTGAAAAGATATTGTATGCATAGTTTGTCTGCATGCTCAACCATCAATTAAATCATTACCATCTAATCCTGCTCATAAATGGAATTTTACAGATTCCCAAATTCCTGAGCTTACAAAAATTTGTTTCCAAGTAAAAAATTACCACATTTATAGAATGACTTAAGAAAAGCATACTTCTATGGAGATCAGGGCTGCAAGCAAAAGCCCGTTATCTCTTTTCTCAATGAAAGGACATACAATTGCCAAGTTGCTAATTAAGGGGTAAAATCAAGTATTGTTTATACACTGCAGGTAGGTGGGATAAAGGCCAATTCAACTCAAACCTATGTGCAGTGCTGAGTTTTGTAGGGTACCACACAAATCCCAGCTGCATCTGGCATCACAACTTCAGTCTGGCAGCATAGCTTTTGTACTCCAGTATTTTGCCCAGACTTCCCAGTTTCTACCTTCACCGATATAATTTTTTTTTTTCCCTGCAACTGTCCACACACATCTGACATTCATAAAGCTTTTGAGCCCAATTCTTCATTCTGATCTGCTTACCAAAGGAACAGGACAGTAGAATGGTAGCAGAAGCACACATCATCTTTGTGCTGCCCAGGGCTGTGTGTCAGACAAACTTGAGGGACTGGTATATATTTGAAGAGCCTAAAAAATATGCTTGGTCTCTTCTTGATCTTATTCTGCCGACTGACACAATTTCTATGCCAAATGTGACAGCATCATGTCAGGGATGCTCTGCAAGGCGTCAGCAGAGAACTCAGTGTTCCGTTTTGGGGAACTTGTGGAAAGAACCACCAGACTACAGTAGGTGGAGGTGGCATTTATTCTTCTCTGATGGGCCTTTAAAGCCTTCACACCACTCTCAGTGCCTTGAAGCTGCTGGGAAGGCTGTGTGAGACCTTTTTTTCAACTTTTTTCCTTATGCTGCAATGTCTTAAATACAGATAATCTCTAACACAAAGACTTCTTTTTCTCCAATGTAAAGAATTCTTCATCCCTTTACTGATGGCCAAAGGAAGGTATCTAGAACAGGAACTGTTATCCAGCTTCCCTTAGTGTCATTCTACTGACTCCAATTTTGCTGCAATTAGACTGTGGCAAGAAACCTGTCAAAAAATTTCAACTATGCAGACATTTTATTAATTCACTTAAGATAAACCTAGCTCCTTTGTTTATTTTTCAACAGCATGAAAAAGAGCCTGGGAAGTCAGCCGGCCAGCTGGTCTGGGTTTTCAGCTACCTGACCCATGTTGTACAGCTAAGGGAGAAAAACATTTATAAAGGATAGCACTGTTGAGGTCACTAAATTTCTGTTGTCTGTCAGCTGGTGAAACTGCTTTATTGTCAGAAAGCTACTTCAGCAGACACCAGGGACTACATATCTATCTTTGAAGAAATGTTATTCTGATCCATTTTACTACTTACATCAAATGTTCTCCAGTGATCTGCATAGACACTTGAAAAACATGCCTCTCAACAACAGAAATGTGAACAGAAGTCAGTCGTAGATTTAATTCTAAAAGCAGCAGTTAATTAACGCTCACTTGCTATGTATAGCCTGTCCCATGCCAAAAAGAAGTGACAATTCCATTTACAGCTGTATCCTCATTTAATAAGAGATCAAAAAGCTTCAGGACTATTTCAGACTTCACATGAGCATTATTATTATTCAGTGCTTATGTTCTGGTAATTCTGAGAGGCCTGCCACGCTAGGCATTCCAAAAAAGCCTGACTTCTTTTCAGAGCACTAGCTGAAGAAGCAATGCACCAAACATCTGGAAAGTGAGTGAGAGAGTGAAGACTGGATAACCCAAATAGGAAGAGACACTGGCTACTTACAGCACATGGGGAAAGGACTTAGACTGTAGTTTTAACTTTTATGGTATGGCCAAGAACAACCTAACTCTGGATCATTTTTCAGGGGACAAGAATGTGTGCATCTCAGCCTGCACCGTCAACGACCATTAATACTCATGAACCACGGATCTGAGATGCCTAGTCCTTTTAATCTGAGTCACTCTGAGATGCTCACTGAAAAGCCAGTAAAGTGGCTGGGGTTTTGGTTGGGGTTTTTTGGGGGTTTTTACGTTTGGGTTTTTTTTTTAAAAAAAAAAGTGCATCCATCACTTGTACTGTGCCTGGGTGTTTTGTTTTCTTTTTCTTTTATTTTTTCTCTAGATCTACAAATAGAAAGTTTCAGCTTGTTATAGTTCCATTTACTTCAGGATTTCCTATACATTCAGACAAAGATCACTGAATAGGAACCTACTGTGAAGAGTCCAAAGCTGAGCACTCAGAAGATCACCAGATTTACTCTCCACTCATTTTTTTCCAAACTGTGTTGAATCCTTCTAGGGTTGGCTATTAATGATAAAAGTAATAATGGTAGTAACATTTTTGATCTTTCAAATCTGAAGCATCTGAGTGCTCCCACAACATATATATGTGGCATCACTGAAGGGAACTAGCATTCTGGCAGAATGCACTAGGCACAACAACAGCAGGGACAAAAAGTAATGCCCCATTTCCAGTAAGTACCAGCGATGCAGAGACCTCAGGGATTTGCAGTATTTCCTTTGGTCTATCTTTAACTATTAATCACAACCTGTATTTGCTAGGTAATTCTATAAACAAATCCTCTTTAATGTTATCTTTTTTAATTACATCAGTCATAAATTCATTTTCAACAAGTATTATGCCTGCAGTCCCTGACATTTTCTTTTGTGCTACCTACTCTGGGCATTCTTCTTCTGTGCCATGATTTCTGTTCTGGAAATAAAAGCTAGATTTGTTTCCCTTAAGCCAATAAAATGAAAAACATAGCACATATGCTGGGAAATACTAAGAAAAGTACTGTGTAGGTCTATTACTCACCACCAAAATAATTTTACTTCATTCATTCTTTTACAAGTAATCTCCTCCTTCCTCTGCCTCCCTGCAACTCCTTTGGCTGCACATACTTAGAAGGTTTTCCCTGGGTCTGCGTATTTTCCATTAGAAGAGTATTTCTCCTACAGACACATAGAATTTATTCAAACTCTGTCCCACTAATCATGCCTTCTCTAGCTAAATGTATTTCAAAGGATCAGCCATTTTTCTTTATCTTGTCAGCAAGAAGTTATGTTGCCCTTGTTGGAACAAGAACACAGGCTTTTATTCCGTCTTATGGTGTTGGTTTCCATAAGTCTGAGTCATCGACCAATGCCTCAATTTCCCTCTCTGTAAATCAGGGATAAATATTTTCACCTGTGAAATATCTCAAGCTGTGTATATGACAAGGGCTACAGTAACTGAGTGACAGTATTCTATAATTAATCAAATAAATATTATTTTTGCTTTATTAATCTAAATTACTCCTGAAACTAACTCAGAGAAAATGGGCATAGATTTTTAATGACCCACCATTATGTGTTCCAAATTGTAAATAAGCCATCATTAAATCTAAAAAAAATTTGAAAAAGAAACATTTAAAAAACATAATAAACATTATTTAAGAAATTATAAATTTCAAAATGTTTTACAAATGTGATCATCCAAATTATTTGCAATGTCAAAGGACAGTAATAATAGAAATCATATAAATAATTATAAACTTATAAAACAAAATAAAATGTTTTATTAGAGAATTTTAGTCATTTAATATTATTTCCTAAATTAGCTCTTAAGATTTGAACAAGGTCTGCCAGTGTACAGTCAATTAAATATGACTTCAGTAATTAATGTGAAAATATTCAAGCTAAGTTACAGTTAAAATGAAATAGTAAAATGTACCATAGCTTGTAATTTTTCTGAAGTAACAACAATTTCTTCTACTTCTGATCTTTTAACATATCATTGCATAGCCATTTGCCTGTTTTCAGCATTATGCAGTCATTTGGCATCAAATGACAAATAAAACATTTGACAATTATGAAGGGTGTTGTAATGAATGATCACTTTCGCTGTTTGATGAAAACAGCCTCTTTGGAGTTAGGATGATGCACACTTCACAATGGGATGCTAATTGAAGATGAGTCAAACCAGCCAGGCATAAAGTAGATTTTGTAATAATGGTAGATATTAACTAGCTATAGCCAGATGCTATGAAGAAAATGTGAACTTCTGATTTGAATCAATGGCCATACTCTTTTTTAATTGGAGTAGACAGTAGAGAAATAAAAAATGTATGTAGGATCTACAAGGACTTTGTTAGCTGGGGGGTTGAAACCTACCAGCTGCCACCTCCCAAAAGAATACAAAGTGACTAACTAATGTGGTAATAGGTTAGAATATAATGTAGTAACAGGTTAGACTACAATGTTGTCACAGGTTATGTGAGGAGAGTGTGGTGATACCGTCCATTTTTCTGAAGTTTGCAAGGAAGAAATGGAGTGAAATGGAGTGGCTGAATAAGTGAAAGAAGAAAAAAAAATCATAGTCAAGGTTCTGTCTGTTAACTGGAAGAGTCAAACCCATGTTCTGGTCCATAATATGGTCCAAGGCTGTTTCAGTATTTTGCTCATTGTCTTCTTCATATAAAATATAACTGGATATCCAGGTCGTCTTCAGCCACTGATTCTCCACATATAATTTTGGGAAGTCACTTAAAACCTTGGTATCTCACAGATCTAATGTTTTTGCAAACCTCACATAAATATCTCAATAGAGCAAAAATATTCAAAACTGCAGCTTTGGATTTAAGCACCTAAATTCCATCCAAATACCTGCTTCACGCCTTTAAATCCATTCTGATCATCGGTGACAAAAAAATCACAATTTTTTCATCAGTGTTACATGTTCAGCATTTTTCCTTAAAATCAACATAGAACCAAGACACTGAATGAGTATCTAAGCTTTCACTTAGTTTCTGAGAAGGTATCTAAAGAAATCCGAGTGTTCAGAAATCAGAGAGTAAATTAACCCACGCATATTAGTTACTTCGAGACTTCCAAGGTATTTTCATGTGGTCTTTACATGATCTATGATTTTTGAATTTGTGACTGTCTAATAAACTTTGGCTTTTCTGTTTGCATAGTTTTAAGTATCCCGTGGGTGTGGAGCTCTCACGGTGGATTCCATGGCGCTCTCAAGCTGTGCTGTAACCTTGTTGCAGTCATAACTTTGAAATAACAAGTCAAGCCCTTTGAAATGGTAGAATTAGAGCTCTTCTTTTGTACTTAGTTTTTGGAGACCTTCTGGCCATCTGCTGAGAAACTGAAAAACCACAAAGTGCTACTGACTCCATCTAGTTTCTGAAGGAAGCTTTCCATCATCTTTGCTAGAAGGCGTTTAGTCTAGACTAACATGGAGTCTCTATATTTCAGACAACTGTTGCTGCTTCCTAATTGCAGTGAACAGTCCCTGTCAGAGATCTACATTCTGTTTCAGAGCACTGAGCTTGAATGACACAGTCCTTCATTTTGCATATAACCTAACAGATGAAGGCATTAGTACAGTCCCTCAGTGACTCAATAAAACATTTTAGTCAAGTTTTAGTGCACTTTTCATGCAAAAAATGACTGCATGTTGCTCTCTCATAAAAAAAATCCCAAACCACAAATGTTTTAAATAGGCTCCAACTTCTTGAAAAAATAATCTATCGTACTCTCATTTAATTCAAGCAAAAGCAGCTTTCTGGCCTATTCTTGCACTCACCAGCACTATCGGGAATATTGCCATTGACTACAGTGAGGAAAAAGAAAACCTAGTTTAATATATGCTTCAGTTTATGAAATGCTAAGTCAACAAGTTGCTTAACATGGTGCATATCTGTTCATTTATTTTTATACATAAAATACAAGGACCTGAACACGCAGGGCAGACAGAGCTAGGACGTTAACAAAAGACTGCAGTGCTTCTTTTTGTTCAGTATTAAAAAACCTAAATCCTTGTTTAAGGATATTCTTAACTTTGTATTATTAACTTGGTAGTGTGCAAGCTGTCCTTTTTGGAGGGATATGTTGCACTCACAGATGTCAGAATAGAAGTAGAATGACTGGATGGTAGCAAAGGAAAGTATTAATAGTCTCTGTCAGATCCATCATGAACCACAAGCAATTCCTGCCACCTTACATTTTTAACCATTCAACATCTATATTCTGTTTCCTCAGCCCATCAGAGACTGGAATGACAGTGTTCAACAACAAATTAATAACTTTCCCAAGGGCTTATCATTCATGAGTTAGCAAATGTGACTTACCATGCAATCTAATGAAAACAGCTCTGTTATTATTAAGCAGTCATTCTACAATTAATTCACTTGGGTTTTCAGACAAGTTACACTGCAATCATACGAAGTCTATACTGCAGAACCTTTTTGTCCATTTATACCATTGATTACACATTATTAAATGGAAACATTTTGCCCATATCCTGCCAAGCCTGTCCATGGACACCATTGAAGGAGCAGTAATTAACACTGCTAACGATTCTTCTTAGTAGTTTTGTTCTCTTGTTATAAAACCCCTTATCTTCTTGACCTTTCTGCATCAGAAGCCTCCAGGTGAGGAAGCTGAATTTTCTCTATCAGAATTCCTTTTAAAGCAAAATTAACAGTTTTTACTGATTCAGTGTGCTTCCACTTTTGGTGTGCCCAGCTGGGAATGTACTCAGGGGAAGAAATAAATATAATCTGCAGCAAGGGCTTAGCACAAGTCGCTTTGCGACACAAGAATGTAGGCACTCAAGTTACGCATCACTTCGGAAAATCTTGTCCCATCTAAATGCAACAAATTCAGGGGCATGATTTTAAACAGTTCCTGTTGCTCAAGACATTTTACATTTATGTATCTGTCTGTCTATATTATACATAAACAGTATTTATTTTATATATTTCCCAGTTATTCAAGAGCTCACAAGTAAAAATTTCTAAGTGTTGAGCTTCTGCAACACATGCCATAATAAATACACCCCCAACTTCAAGCCTTGTTTATTTTTATAAGGCGCTGCTATTAAGGGATTTTACTTTGTTCCAGTGTGCTTTCTCCTCACATCCAATTCAGAATGGTCTTCCCACTTACCTTTTCTTTTCTACATTACAGACAGTCTTTTTAACCATGAACAACATTATCAGAGTAGTAGTCAATATTCTGCTGAAACTCCAGGGATTCAACAGATACTCTTAAACCACATTACTCAGAGGCTCCTGCCCACAATTTGGAATAAATGTCTGTATTTGAAGAAAGCAAATATCATGTAAATCACGCCTGTGATTCTTCATCATATGGAGAAAAAAAATATTTCAAATAATGAATCGGAAAGCAAAGCAGCAAGAGAACTGGAAGGAAAAAAAAAAGACAACAGCAAGAGAGATGGAGAGGAGAATATGATGGAAAAAATGAGACAGGACTAGAATTAAAGGCAACGATGTAGAAAAAATCCTGACAACTTTAATGGGTTGTCAAAGAACTCCAAAGGCTCCAAAACAAATGAAACAAAAAAGCAGAGCCATATAAATATATATAGAAAGGAAAATGGAACAGAGTATCTCATCTGTTATTTCAGGATGCCAAAATCAAACCGTGCTACCTAATAAACTAGAAATGGTGTTTATGAAATGCTGCTTTAGTTTATCACATCTGCAGCCTATATTGGTTCTAAAGGTTAACCTGCGTCAAAATCTCTCCAGTTTGTTTCTCCTGGAAAATGTTCTTAGCTTCCATGGTCTCTGATGCTAACAAACCACAATAATGCTATGCTTTCCATCTTTCTTGGGTACAATCAAGTTGATTAATTACTCTGCTTAACTGCACTACATACAGTAAATGTGCATGCATGTGAGTGCACATGCATGTGTGGCTTCTTCCCGTGCTGGTGAGCAGGAGGAATGTGTTTTCTTAATATTATCAGTTGTAATCAATATATCTACAATACCAAAGAAGAACATTTCAGAAGAAGTGAAAATTGCAAATTGTGTTGAGGACTCTGCTGTGGTCCTTAAACCCTGACCTACATCAGGATGATGTTGCACCATCAAAAGAATGTGGGATTCGACTGGGTCTTGTGATACTGCATTACATCCTCAGCCATATCAGAAGGAATACATTTGTTTCTTTACCCAAGAGGAGAATGCTTGTTTCTCTGATAATCACATCTGCTTTCATGTGCCTCTACGGTACAGAATAACCAACCCCAGGTAGGCTTAAATTAGCAGATGATGTTTGTAACTAATGAAAAAACAATACAGATTATTTTCCATTACCTTTCTAGAGAAATTTAGCTTTGAAAGACAAGATCAGATAAAGTTTAAATGGGAATTAATATATGTACTAAATGGCTGAAGCCACGCTAAAAATCTTTCAGTATTAGCCCTATGTCTATGTATATTTGTACTCACACACACACTATGCCATACTCAGTATTGGAAAAAAAATGTATTAAGGAGCTCTTTTTCAACAGTAATTGTCACTCATGAAAACTGCTAAAAATACAGCCATAAAAAGCAATCTGTTTCTGTGAGTTCTGTGTTTCCTTTCCTCCCCAATTCCCTACCCTTTTTTTTAATTAAGGTCTTTTTATGGAAACTAGATTTTTTTTTCTGTATGAGTTAATCTATTCCTACTGCTCCTTCCCTATCTTTGGTTGCAATCTCTATGTTACGTGGTATTTCTGCATCAGTGAAGAGTATGGGGTAGCAGCAATAAAACTGAAGGTCCAGCAGGGGTTCTGTTTCCAAGCTAGCATCCAGGTGTTTCCACATAACTACATTTCTTCCTTAAACTTCCTCTTATACCTAACATTAACAAGTCTCTTTATTTGTAAGGTTATTAGTGAATTAATGGCAATCATACAAATTATCTCATCATTTTAGTATACGGACAAAAGGAATAGAAAATTAATAAAATGTTCAAGAAAAAAAAATGTACCCCTTTGTTCTCTGTGTTCTGCATTTTCATCTGTTTTCATCTTTCACAACCTTCCCACTATTACAGCCCCACAGTTTAGTTCTGTACTGATAAATGGTGTTCATACAGCACTAGTCAGTAAAATGAGGTAGATGCTGCATGAGAGCTACTATTTTGATGTTTGTGCCAGCAAAACTTTCTGATTTCTGCTTGTATTCAAGCTCTGTAAAAAAATAAAAGAACATCAACCTATGTTAGATATTATTGACACCATGTTTTTGTCGTTTTTTTTTTTTAAAAAAAAAGCAAGTTATACAAAGACCTCCAGACCATGAATATTACCAAATGAGTGCTAATTAACTGTTTGTTTGTTTTTTTCCTATTCCCCATTAGTGTTTGCTTAGGAAAAAAGGAGGTTATATTCTTATTTAGGATTATTTTAATTTATTCAGTATCTCTAACCCCAATCCCATAATTTTCTGTTTAGATTATTGGTCAATGATCATTGCTCCCTCTGCCCTCCATATTTATGTTTTAATTGGTATCTAAATCCTTAATTTGAAACATCCTACCTGATACAACTCTTTACTTAAGAAAGAGATTTCTACTGACTATTCAACTTCTATTCATTTCAAATTAAGCCTAGAGGGCTCAACACAATGTAAGAGCCATGCTCAAAATGCTTACTGAAGTCAACGTTTGTGTTTCTGAGGCTGGACTTTCACCAAAGGAGTTAAAATTGCTACTAGGAGAGGGTTATGCATTCTTGAATGCTTTTCATTTTCATTTCTGTTTAATACATTTTCATTTTTAATTCTTTTGGGAAATATCCTGTATAATATAAGGGACAAACCCCAGCATTTCTGTAGATGTACAATCCATTAGGATCGCTAAAAATATCTAAAATGGCAGATTCTATATTGTTATCTTGTGCCATAGGAGCACTGAGAAAGCACCAGAAAGCAGCAAGATTTTTTCTACCAGGACTTCTGTCTGCAGAGATGAGTCTTTAGGAGGTGTGTAGTTAGTATATTGATTTCTACAAATACCCCTCTGACAAATAGTGTGCAATTCCCCCATTCTCTTCGGGCTTCTTTAGGAGGCCCAAAAGCTCCTAAAGCAGATCACGCTTTATTTTTTTGATAAAAAAAGCTGAAGCCTTAGCTCTGAATGTCCTTGATCTAAAGGAAGACTTCAGAGATGGAGATGTCAAATATAAGAAATGTCATTTGTAATAAATAAGGCATATGAACAAATCACTATTAGATTAAATAGATCATCCGAGAGTCTCAAGCAGGGACTGTTGTTTATTATATACTTGTAATATTCCTAGAACATTAGAGGTCATCTCTTTGGTGATATTAAATGTAAAGCTTAAGTAAATACCACCAAGGCTATTGCTACTAGATTTTAGAAAAAGTAATGCCATTATGAATTGTACACAATCACTCCATAGCATGTTCTTGCTTATTACTGCTATTAGAAAAACAAATCAAAAAAGACTACAATAAATATGTCTTAAGCCAATACTTTTCTCTCCTGCCAACTGTTTAACAACTAGTTTGTGTTCAGTTTCACGGAAATGCACACATTTATAACTGTACTGTATGTGCAAATAAAAACCACAGCAAGTTGTTTAGCTGCTTTAATGGAAGTATTGTAATCAACTGGCATTCAGTCATACACAATGCATTTCTAATTCTGCTTTCCACTATACTTCTCTAGGACTAGCAGAGGAGACTGGAATTTCTTATTAGTACAAGCTAGAATATAGACTGGCAGTTTGTTACTATCAAGCTGCGACTGATAAATGAATTATTACTATTACACATTTGGAGAAGGGTGTTATTTCTATATTTTCCATAAAAACAAATTATGAATTCTTTATAGATCTGATCATTACTGGATGATTACTCTAGGGCAACAATTTATACTCTAAGCTGCTTGGGAACTGTTTCCTCTGTATTAGGTATCTGAATTGTGTTATTTTTGTTCAAGGTCACACAGCAGTTTTGCTGTTCCTTGATTTATTAAAGATTAATTCAAACAATAGGAAATGTTCTTAAAAATATTCCTCACTGATGCTTCTAAACATTACCACAACAATAGCAGCAGGATTAGTCATCACCGTGCTGGTCTCATATTTCTCAGGGAGAGGGTGAAGAAGGCAGAATGGGGCACTGAGAGGACAGACTTCAATTCAATAAAGCATCTAAATAAGTGCTTACATCTAAGCTTGTCATTAAGTGGAGTTTTACTCATGCAAACTTTAAACTGAAATCTTTGAAGGAAAGAAACCTCTTAGTAAAGACTAAAGCAAGAATTTTTAAAATAAAAAAAATGAAAAAAAAATTATACCTTATTGAAAAGTACCATAAAACTGTGGAAATAGGTGTGGAGGGGACCCCAACAGATCAAAGAGATCTCTTGCCCATCCTCATTTATACACGAGAATCAACCATATCTAAAACATCCGTGACAGATGTTTGCCCAGAACTGCTCACAGGTCTCACTACCACTGCCTCCCCAAACAGATTACTGAATTCAGTTGAGTCTGCTATGAGCTCCAGAACCATTACAAGACTAGGCGTTTCTGTCAGTTATTCCTCTTCATTCAGTTCATACCACAGTCCCTTCCAGAAGACCACACACAGAAGATATAATCCTTCCCAGACACTTTAAGCTCACATGATACGAACTATGTTGGCATAAATTTTAGCTGTGAGGTAAAAGTATAGGTAGTAACAGCTGGCCAAAAGCTCTCCAACCATGTGTTTGTCAAATATGACAAAATACAACTAGGTAGCCCTAGCAAAGATAGTGTGTTGACAAAAACGAGCAGGAAGCCAGAACTCAAACTGCTGAGTAGCTCTGACTACAACTGCAACTACGAAAGCTGTGCAGGTGACTGAAATGGCCACAGAGTCTTGGTATCATTAGTGTAAATAAACACTAATGGGCAAGAACTGACAAATAGCAAAATATTTCCAGAAAGCAAGTTGGTTAGTATTCACAAAGAGTGAGAAGCTTTGAGCTGTAATACATCTCTTTTCAAAAGTAGAGCTGTTGCAGTGTTTTGCAAAAAACAAATCATTAATACCACCTGTAGATGCAGGAACTGAGTTACAGAGGTGAAATGAGTTGTCTGCAGTCATTTAGCAAGTCAGTTTGGAAGGCAAATATACTCTAGGTGTTCATCTCCTGAATATGCCAGCCTGAACATGAGAGAGAGCTTTTTCAGGTTCCTATTCACTCTCAGTTACTTGGGTTCCCTTTTCAGCCTCAGTATATTAGTCCTAATTCTGCTCCAGTTTATAGTCAATGAAACAGCCAGGTACCAATCATACGATATGGACTGAAAAACCAAAAAGAATCTGGTTCATCATGCTTAGATTTGGCATTGATGTCAATCACTATCCCAGCTGTGATACCTCTGCTAAATTAGATGAAAACTGCACACAAATAAAAGGCAGTTAGAAGCTGCTGTGTTGCCCCTACAATAGTGTAAGAAACGTGACATTGTTTTCCTTATTATCGAATATGTATTTTGCAGTGCAAAAATAAAATGTAATGATCACTTGATTATAAAAATCTACTTAAGATGGGAAATCACAATATCTGCACTAATGAAAATACTGCAAAAGGAAAAGCTGCTGACTATTAAACTTTTCCAGTATTAGGTTTTCGTTATACCCAATATGTGAAGTATGAAGCATAAACAGTTTTCTAAATAAAAAAGTAAAGAACAGTTGCCATGGAGACACCATGAGTTGCCTTGGGGCTTGAGGAAACACAATTAGCCTGCAGGATGGCTTTCAAACACTTTAATTTGAACCTCTTGGAGTTTCAGCAATGTAGTGATCTGCTGAAGTAATTATTTGTGCTCTCTGTATTTTTTTAGCCAGTATGTATTACTGTGTGTTCAAAAGTAATCATTATGGAGGAATATCTTTTCATTATGTTATTTTAAATTGAATTTATAGAAGGGAAACCTTCAGCTTTGACTTTTTAACACTGGATTAAAAAATACAACTAGTTAGCACAGAAATCTTCTCTTTATCTTTCTTCAAACCTTTCTGATTTTGCAACCATGCAAATTAATTTTTCTTTCACATAGATTGCTCCTAGTAAATAAAAAAAAAGTGTTCCACACTGACTCAAATACTATGTGAAAAATTGCTGTTTGCTAATTTGTGAATCACAATCCTTGTTCAACAGGATGCAACAAAGGGCAACAGAAAAACATGAGTTCTGTAAAAGAGTCTGTAAATTCCATGTGCTAAAGACTTTATTCTTCGGAAACATTTGCAACTTTCACATTTATAGAACTTGGTGACTTTGGTTTTTAAAAATAGAGATTGGACTAGATGATCTCAAGAGGTCCTTTCCAACCTCAATGACTCTGTGATTCTAAGATGTGCAATGTAAGTAATCTAGTTGGGATTTCTGACACCATGTCACCTGCACCCAAATTCAGTAAGCACACAAGCACACGTACGTATAAGAGGAAGTCAATAATAGAAGGTAAGTTTAAACCAGTACTCACTAACAAGCTGCATTGTCAGACTAACCTTGAAAGTTAGGGATGTGCTTTTCTCAGATCTTCTGACACCTGCAAATCTATCTGTGAATACATTTACTCACCTACTAAAATCCTGTGCAACTTTTAATATTCAAACATAATTCTCCCATCCATCATCTTGTTTATGCCACATCTGTTAAATTCTTGTCCCTTACTCTGGCCACTATAAGGTGTGTAAAAGGACTATAATCCTCAAAGCTCAGAATCTGCCTGGAGAGGACTATTTCAGCACAAGAGCCGAGAATATTTTTGAGGGTGCACAAGAGGACCGTCACTTTGCAGGGCCTTCACACATGAAGGTGGTATAGAACAATAGTCAGATGAAGATGCTATAGAGATAATAGTACTAGTTCTAGGAGAGAGTTACCTTAACTTATATCACAAACTGAGCCAATGTCCTAAGCTCACCAGGCCACTGTACATGGAGACCAATGGACCAAACTGTCAGGCATCTCCTTATTTGAAACTGAGTGAGTCAGGGAGAGACAATTTCTAGTTTCTGAGGCTTTGGAGGATACGACCAGGCTCATCAAGCTTGTTTTGGTTGTGGGCTGGCAATGACCAGCTGTCCCTGGTCACATCCTTTCACACCTCTGCCAAGGCCCATGTCATTCATAATTTACTGCTTTAGAAGAAAGCTGTTTTGTAACCACAGGACCTTTGGTCTGTATGCATAGCTGCATAGGCTCAATAGGAGCAGCTTTGTAGAGCAAAAGTTACTGCTCAGGACCTGACACCTATACTCTTCAACAGTCATTTGAGTTCTGTTCTTCATAACATGTTTTATACATACCTGCATGGTTTAGATTCCCTTTGCACCTATATAATATCAGCATGCAAAAAGTAACATATCACATTCTTGTCATAAAGTGCTATAAAGTATAGAATTACATTCAAATGTATTCCTACCTATTTTCCATTTTTGCAGACAGAGGAGACCATTAGTTGATTTAGACAGCAACCTAAAAAAACCCCAAAACAACAAGCCAGCAATTAATTTAAGAAGTCTAATCAATGAAACTATCTGTAAAAAATGTTAGGTACAAGACAAATGTACAACTGGAAAATTATTAATAGGAATTGTGAAAGCAGCACTAAACTGAATATAAATGAAAGATATGGATGGTATATATTAATAAAAGTCAAAGCAGACAAATATAAACAGCAGTAACACTCCTGTGTAGAAAGACCAATAGACTTAAACATCCTGCTCTTTTATTTTACTAAGCACTGTGTTCATTTAGAGCACCTTATAAACACCCTTCTTTGGGACCGATTTTCTCATTTTTACAGAAAGCCATTAGAAAAATACACATTTAACGTGACCAAACAATGGTGTCATTTAAATATGATAATTATCTTAGACCACTTTACCTCTGTATTTTCATTATAGGAAAGCAAGCAGGCACAGAACAAGCACTAAGATCTTAGGTGAATCCCACATGATTTTAAATTACATTTCTTAATATGGCATCTCTGCCTCAATTGTTTTCATACGGGGGCTCTCTGCATGCTGATTTCAGCCTTCCACAGATGATGCCTATGAAGTCAACACTTGCTAAATGTCCAGCATCAAATAGCAGATGGTCATATATGCACTGAGATGATGGCAAGATCATATTGTCCCACAAATGTCCTTGATAGTGAAAAGTAAGCCATCAAAAAGGACTGCCACAAATGGATTTGAATTAAGACGTTTACTGCTTTTATTTAAACTTTCAGTGAAGAAAACAGTATTTTTTCTTGGCTATTACTCCAAGTCAGCTCTCGTTAGAAAAGAGTAATCAAAGATTTGTGGAGAAGTGTATATTTCCAGCAGATAAACACTCTGTTTCTGATTTGACAGTACTCCCTATTCATGATTATACAGACTGAAGCTGAATTCTGTAGCCCTCAGGATATCTGTGCATCTTTCCTTCATTAAGGGGTGCATGGAAGTAATTCTAATAACTTTTTAACCTGCATCTCTGTGTTGAGGTGCAGATCTAATGACACATTATTGTTAGCAAGGTCTTTTGGAAAGAATATATGCTTCCAAACAGAAACCTCAAGAGATTAATCACTCAGGCTAAAAGCTGTTATGTGCTTTTAACACTTCAGATGAAATGAGCTATTCCTGACTGTTAGATCTACCTAAAATCTTTGTATTTCTAATAATTTACACCTTCCTTTAATCGTCTGAACCTGTTTCTCAAAGGAAGCCAATTAGCTTTAATACATCTTTGCCTATCATTTAATATAAATAAAAGAAACACGTATTTCTTGGTAGGTTTTCAATGTAATGGCAACTCCATCTCATTTTCCCCCTTCTTTTCTTTAAAACAAGCTGGTAGGTCATATTGGAGACTAATGCTCTGATCTGAATATGCAAGGAACAGGTGTCCAGGAATAATTCTGATTAGGAGAAACACAGATAAACTTTCCATTTGTGCTTTGGAATAATGTCATGTTACAAAATGTTTTGAGATCCTATGCAGGAAAACAGTACTAATTTTACAATTATTACTTTTGAGGTGCAAATATAATCTCAGAAGATCATTAGTAATGGCACTACGCAATTGTTTGTTTAACAGTAAAAATTATTAAAAAATAACAAACAATTAACCACACACATTAGAGTGAATGTGACTTAAGGATCAGTCTGCCTTTACTCTGTGCTGCTGTGACTAACCCATTTCTGGTACCCCAAATAGCTTCTTATAGTTGCACTGAATTGCAGCATTCAGTGTTGACAATCACAATCACTCCAAAGTCTGCAATTTAAAAATTATTCCACATATTAGCAGAAGCTGAAGAAAGTTTCAGTAAGTTAGCAAATAGGGAATGTACAGCTCAGGAATCCAGAAGAATAGAGGTTTGTGAAAAATTCAGTAAAGATACACCACATCATTACGCCTTGATTGCTACTACCTTCTTCCCTATCCATATTACACGTATGCAGAATGTCAGAGACAAGAGTGTATTCAGTTAAACATCAGTAGTAACCAACAGTCACGCCTACTGCAGAGGAGTTCTTAGCCCTGTTTCTGTCTAAACCCCCACTGATGTAATGTACATTCAGGGAAGATGGGCCGAGACTGTAAAAGGAATAACTGCTCTGCAGATGTGCCTGGTTTGCTGACTGAGCTATGCTTGCCTTAGACACACCTCCCTTAATTATTTCTTCTGGTAAAATACATAGTACGAACCTACCAAATATTCCAAATATTTCACTCTCTGAGAGGAAAGATCTTATCAAAACAAACTTTATCAATGAAAGCCAAGTACTTAGACACCAAAGCTATAAACCAGTACATTCACCATCAATAAGGGAAAAATATTTCTTGAAACACTATTTGTACAATATATTAAACAGATATGCTGGAACAGAACTGTGACTTTAATATTGTGAACAGCAATTTGGATATCCTCTTTAACAAAGTGTCATCTTTTCTAAACTGACATATGTTTCAGGATAAATTACATTGAACATTTTAAAATACACTTTTTCATCTCTTAGCAGTTGGACAGGAGAGGTGTCTTCCTCCTCAGTCTATCAAACTCATCACATGTTTTTTCTCTGCAACAGAAGGTCAATTGTAGGACATTTTAAAAAAAGAAAGATTTCCTGAAAACACTGCCATGGTCCTATAATGAGATTTCATGAGGTTGAACCTGGAAAGATTAGGTCTTTCTTATATTGTTTTCTTTCCTACACCTACAACCATTCAACCACGTAGCACACGCCTGCAACATATGAAAGCATATTAACTTGTATTAGATTTATATTCAATTTATTTTATTGTCTTTAGAAAAATCAACAAAGAACAGCTTAACAAGGGAAGAGAGAAGAACTGAACTGGAAAATACTAAAACTTTTATTAATGTTGGAATGAAGGTCTTGCAACACTGTGCTACTTCCAGCATAATATGTCTAGTGGATAACAGCTAAGCATGGACAAAAAAGTGAATTATGTAAATGCCATCCCTGTCAAACAGCAACATCTGTTCAAAGAGCTTCTTTTGCACAGAAAGATCTATAGGATATTTTCTTATCATAGGACAGTCCTGACCATGACAAAGCAGGTCTTCTATGATTTTAACATGTCAGGGCTACTTGGACAGGAACAAGCTGGCAGCATACACTACCATAAGTACCTATATTATGGCACCATTGTCATCAACTTCAGTTTCTTTTGAAAAATGTGGTTCAATATTTTTCAAAAATTCTGTTTTATTAGCAGGAAATACTAATGGAAAAAATGAAAGTTAAAGCCTCAAAATACACTTAAACGCAATAAATTTTCTATATACAAGCTACAAAAAATTGCAAGTAAAAATGTTATGGAAAAATAACAGAGGTGAGAAACAAAAACTGGTCCAGTTATTGAAACAAGCACATAAGATGAATCATTGTGACTCAGGGAGCCCAGTGGTACCTCCAGCTCTTTCATATTCACCTGGTTGTGCTTCTGCTTATCAGAAAACTGAAAATGGCACATGAAAGCACAATGGATATGTGCTAACATTTCTTCATTTTCATTTATTTTTACATTTTCAGACAAGTGAAACCTGAGAAAAGATTTTAGAACATAACAAGCCATGGTTTTAAGTGACGGTCTTTAGAATTAGAAATAAAATTGTGTTCTCTCACAAAAGATACCAGTTGTTTAACTGCCACCAACAAAAGTCTAAAAACAGAGAAACATCCTGAACTAGGGCACCAGCTATGCCACTATCCTAATTTGGCTAACTACGGCCATCAGATAAGTACAAACAAAAAATGCACCAAACTGAGTCTTTAAAATAAGATTATTAATTAGATGATAATGTAAGTAATAGCTAAAAACATAGAAAGTTATTATATAGCCTGCTCACTTACCAACAGGCCTGATCTTAAATCATGCAAAGCTGATTGCTAGACTTGGTGACAGTTAATCTAAAAGATGAGAAGCTTGTTCAAGAACTTGCTCCATGACATGTAGGTGGGGAGCTCTGTAAATTAATTCCTCATCAGTAGCCTCCTCAAAAAAGTTATTCCTTCATATTTCTGCTGAAGTCAAGTTTCCTGGTGATACATTGACAACGCTCCCTGGAAGAAACATGGGAATTTGCATGCTCTGTGGGAACTTTTCACATCAGTGAGAAAATCCTGTTCCGAAAGCTTTAATCTTTCTCCTTGAATGACAGTCGTACTTCTAAGCTATCATCTGGAAAATAGCTTACTGGTATTCACATTTCTTCTCTTTAGGTTTGTCATAACAGACCGCCAGCTGAGAAGGGCTTGCATATCCCTCTTCTGAATGCTTCTTCACATACTTACTGTCTCTTCATAAACAATGTATTTGTAACAGGTTCAGTTGACCCCAGGTTACAACTCCATCCCAGGATATTTTCTGAAGAAAACATACACTGCCACATAGCTAGCTACCTTCAAAAGAATTCATCAATGTTTGCCAGAGATTCTAGTGCTTTGCCATGCGCAAATGACTGACTTCTGTGAAAACTAAAGAGCTGCTCAATTAATAAATTTCAAGAAAGGTTTGGAAACAATTGGGACTCTACACTCAAAACATTGATAGGGTTCCTGTGAAACAACTGTGACCGTCTCCAGCCTATTATTTCTTTTTTTTTTACTTTTTTTTTTTTTGGCTTGTTTGTTTGTTTTACATTTTATTAAATATGACAGCAGGGCAGCTTCTTCCTGGGAAACTACATTACAATAACACAGGGTGTATATTTACTGTTTGAGCCTTGTGGATCTGACTGTGAAACTCAGAAATTATATTAATAGCCACATGCTAAAAATCCTCTTGAAGGATACCAAATGTATAAGTAAAAAGTCAGAAAAATTCACAACAGGATAGAAATCCTGTGTTGTTGAGTTTTTTTTCCTGAAATGTGTAATGGTATTGTACTGGTAATCATTAGAACTCTTCTGAAAGTGGATCCAATATTCTAAACAGTGAATAGAGTCATCTTGGCCATTACACCTAAGATTGATTAGTTAGCTCAGGTCTTTTAGACAATACTGCTTTACATACAAGAATTACAGTTCTAGTACATATTTTTATATATTTTATTACAATATTCTGCTCTGAATAAAATGTATTGGAGAAAGTTGCAGTCTAAGCTACCTCATTTCTTTAAGTGATGTCAAGGTACTGGACTTCAATAATATGCTGGCACTTTCTTGTGATAAAGTAAAAATGCTTGACTTTATTTTGTTCCTGTTTGCATTTTTATATAAAATATTGTAATAATCTATTCAGAAGCTCTAGTGACTGCAAAAAAACTATACTGTTGTAATTACTGTGCTATATTCTAAACAATATTATAATATATGGTATGAAACACAAAATACTGTAAAAATATTTGTACCAGAGAGGACCACGAACAGTAGAGAGAGGGCTTTGTGCTTTTCCAGTGTGTATGTTGACTCTACATTGATGGTAGTGGGAGTTATATACAAGTATTAGAGGAAGTAACAAAGACACAGTGAGTTGTAGCCATAAAACTATAGTTTTTCCAGTCCACAGACAGATAGATAGACAGAATCATTAGGGATTTGATCTACAGCCTCCTTTACTGTTACAAACATGCACCTTCCTTTTGTAGCTATTTCAGACAGACAGCAAGCAACCACAGTACATCACAAGTTTTGCTGTGTGAGGCAAACATGTCTGAGTTAAACACCTCCAGACAGCTTTCAAACCCGTCTGAGAAGGGAAAAGTAATTGGAGCCAGGAACACAGCAAACACTGACAGTTCTCCCTAAGCCAATACTTCAGAGATTGTGGTAAAGGATACCTTTAATTCCAGCTCATGTTAACCAGGTGCTGCTGGTTAAGACAAGATAGTTTTAGTGTTCAAAAAAAGTCCTGAGTTCTACCTAGAAAGTATAACACAGATAATCTCAATGCCTACTTCCTTTTCTTCCAGATGCAACTTAAGCTGTCTCAAGCTTTGCCACAGATTAAGTACTTACATATGTGATTAGACCTTTAAATCTCTGCACAAATTTCTTTGTCCTTAATACTTTCCTTGCAAGTTATATTGCTATTCTCTCAGTGTGATTGTGCAATGTTCTTGAAATGTGTGCCTCAAAGAGTAATTTAGCCCCATCTACATTTTTATACTGCTATAATAAAGAGTTTTAGTTTCTCACCTGCAATTTAATCACATCCATACCACTTAAAAAGACAGGAATATTATGCCTCTCCTATACTGGTCTATTTTATGCTGTAATCCCTGCTGATATTTTAGAAATTAATCTTTCCGAGGCTGATGGAATGTGAAAGAAAAGATACAGTTATCAATTATCTGTGCAGAAAACATTAACTTTATTACTCTTCTATACATTCATTTATCTTTCAAACAATAGATCATCAAGATGTTATCTTGGAACTGCAACATTAATCATACTTCAGTTATTTGATTAAATTTAATGTAAAGTATTCCAGATCATTTTACAGTTGGATACTGAGATTTAATGTGAAGCTAAATTACCATATTCTTTAGTAAAAGAATTAATCATGACTGCTTTTGAAGCAGAAGCCTTCTCCTTCCCTGCCAGCATCATCTTACAGCATGGTTCTAGGAGAGCAAGAACATATATAGCCCCATTTTTCTAGTACAGAGTATGTCAGATTAACAGATTTCTCCTCATATTAGGCCATTTTATGAGTGGGCAGGGAAGCCAGACAACTTTCCCACAGTCATACAGAAAGTTCATTATATGATGAGGATTTCAACCAGCATTGCCACGTCTTGGGCTGGACAACCCCTTCTCTTCATCTGTTCCCTAGCTCTGTAGGAAGGAATACTCAAGCCGTAGATGTTGACACAGGGAGGTTCCCCTCATCCCTTTCCAGAGTTCTCCTTCAACCTCATTTCAAAGAATAAGGGGTCTAATGAGACTGTGTATCTACACTTTACCTCTTTTTCTTTTGAAAGTAGGCAACAGTCAAAGGGATAGCAAACAACACTATCTGTATCCTAAGTACTACAGGCAAACTGCATGCAACTGTAAAAAAAACCCAAACAAACAAAAACCAAAAAACCCATGAGATAATATAAAACTAATCAAAATCCCTGGGCATTGCCTTCTGTTCTGAATTGTTCAGTTCAAACCCATGTTTATGAAATACCTGAGTCTTTCTCCTGAAAATGAATTTCCTCACTCAGTTCAAAATTGAGGTAAAATGATCCATTTTTTCTTAAATCAAAGATGATTTTTTAAATCTAAAACATACAACATCTTCATCAAATACCTTTGGTATCCCAAAGAACATGAACAAGTTGTTACAAGTAATGAAGTAGCCTAAAGGAACCAGCCAAAGGATGCATGAGAAATGTATCACTTCCCTGAAAAATGTTGCAAAATTTATTTGTATCTACAACTCTTCCACAGAGCAAAATTTTTCCCCACAGTGACTTTTTTCCCCCATCAGGATTTATCAATTGCATTTTAAGTGCCACATGTAATGGATCTTCCATCATTTCCCATGAGAAGCTGCTCCACAGTCTAATAGCTGGAGATCCAGAAAACACATCCAAGTTAAGAATGGTCTTTACTCGGTGCCTGTTCATATAACCTAGTAATTAGCCTTTTTCTGAAGTTTAATCCTCAAATGAACTTATCTGGCCTTAGTCCCATTAGAGGGCAGAAAGAAACCTTAAAAAGATGACAGGAGATGACAAGCAACATATTTCTTTTCACAGAGAAATATTGTATGAATTATTAATCTGACCCAGAAAAGATCATAATCAAAGACTAGCAGGGGCCCCTTGAGCACTGTTAGTGCATAATTCTACCCTCTGAATCTTGAAAGCTTAGGGAACTGATACATGAAGGAGCAGAGCAATGAAGCAAAGTGTACATCACTGATAGGAATTTTAAAGGACTATTGTAACATCTACTATACTGTTACTTAAATATAAAGATGTATTTTCAATTATTTCTCTATTAGCATTTCTTTTAAAACACAGAGGGAGATACTTATAATCACTGAAAATACTATTGAACAACTTCATAATTTTGAAGAGTAGGAGACCCAAAGAAAGTGTACCAACAGAATTTAAGATTTATTTCTTAATTACAGAACCATTTCTTTAGAATGAACAAACCAGTTACACCATGTACAAGAAAGACATCAAGAGGATCTTAGCTTTATTCAGTGTTGAATACCATTAGCACTGTGGACATCCTCAGACATGGAAACTGCTGAGTCATGGCTCTGAGTGAATGAAAAACTGAAGAAAAACTAAACTAAAAACTAAAATTAAAAACTAAAGACTTTAGCTCAAGCATATTCAGCAGCTGTAGTAAAGTTGCCTCTACATTTGTCTCCCATAAAAATAAAATGTTGATATGAGTTCTTACAGTATTTTTATTGCTCCTGGAAAAAAGATATCTTTGATTACTATCTTATGAAATAGAGAAATTACCTAAACTAATCCTGAGTTGCTGATCTTGTTCAGCTGTTCTTAACATGGCAGATCCTGCTAATACAGTATAATGAAAAATGTATAAATTTCTACTGTTTACATGTACAAGTAATTAAAAGAGTGAAATCAGGACACTAGATTCTAGATCTTACAGTGCTTGACAGATTTTCAGCACGTATTACATGAATTATTTCATCAACTGCCTACATGCAGGACATACTATCTATAGCACCTTGGATGGATAGAAACAACAAAATAAAAGCCTCTTTACTTTCCTCAGAATATTACCTTTATTACATTTGACCGATATCAGTATACAGCAGGGTTGATGATGCCTTGTAGTTCATTTGCTCAAAGCATACACAAGTTGCCAGCTGCCTGCTCATCCAAACATGAATATCCGGTATCATGTAAAACATTTTGAAAACTGTAGCCAAAGAAAAGTGTTTACACTACATCTCATCTGAGAAAGTCACATAAGGCCAATCTCTTATCCCAGCAGGCCTGAAATCTACAAAATTGTCTAAAGGTTTAATGAAATGCAAACCCTTTGCTGGTTTCTCCTGCCCCTATGGGATACACACGGAGCATAACACTTACAGAACCCTCAGGCTAGCTCAGTCTGATATACATATATTTATGCAATAGATATAGCATTATTTATTTACAGTACATATTTAGACAGGTACACATTATCTTATCTTTAAAATGAGCTTCCCATTTAATTAATTTCTCATTATTTTCAATCACATGCTTCCTCATAACCACATTTCGAAAAGTAAATTTTGCTCTGTAAGTTCAACAACAGAAACCAGAGGTATGTATGAACAAGCCTGAAGCCCTCAGTGTTCAGAGGACAGAAAAATCTTATGAGCCTTTAAGTAAATAAAATACAAATTACTAGAGAAGACTTCAGAGCAGCCAGCAGTTTAAGTCCGCCAAAGCTTAGACACTTCAGTGTGCATTGCATTAAGATGGAACTTTTTGGTGTGTATCTAAATCATCCCCATATTACACATGGTTTCATTTTGAAACATATCAGAGGGTGTACTGAGATAAGCCTTATTACAGTAGTTTCTGAGCACTTCACAGCTCTTTATGGTGGTCATTTTCTAAGGAAATATTTTCACAGAGGGGAAGAGGCTCAAAGGTCCAGAAACTTAAAAGACTGCAAGTACCTAACTGTCTTCTTGAAAGTGATTTTTCCACCGTAATTCAGACCTGCAGCATTAAAAATCTGCAGAACACCAAGGACGCAGCATACATTTGAATATGGGTCTCATTTTTTTGTCCTAACCACTTTTTCATTAATGGTACCAGAAACCTTTAGAAGACAGGATACATGAACAGATGTGGCTGGTTATTGTTTTTTGAGTCTTTTTAATTTACTTTCTGCAGGCTGTCATCAATGTTTTATTGCTCGGGAATGCTCTACGCAAACACAAAGACTGATCCTGCAAGGTGCTGACTTGTGGTCCTGATCCAACCCATCACAAAAATGCAAGTAGAACTTCATACAGTCTGCTGAAGCTAAGCACATGTGTTACAAAGTGTTTTGCTCAGCTGGCACAACAATGTTTAGCATTTTACAAGATTCAGTCCCTATGTTTAAAATTTCTGTATGGATATTTGTTTGTGATGCAGAAGTCTCTGTCTGATAAGAAGAGGAAACTAACCTAGATGGACACCAACCTGAACATTCCTGGCACACATTTCTTGTGCAAACTACCCTTCCCAGGCCTTGCATGTTCTCGCTGTCTGACAGCCACTGCTGTTTACTAGATTTATTTTTAAATGCTGCAGATTGCTTTTGGAGTTCCAGTCCCAGATACTGATTTCCAAAATACAAAGCTTCTGAAAGAGTTTTGTGTAGAACTAACTCTCAGCCATGTTTTGAGATTTTTTTCCCCAAGATCTTTCTGACATAAAAAGAAATTTATTTTTAAAGGAATCTGCAGTAGATTATGTGTAGACAGAGACAAGACAGCAACAAATGCAAATTAAACATTCAGAGGAATATTACTTGCAGAGTTTTTGGAATTCTAATATAACTTTCACTTCTAGCACATGTAGACAGGGGCAACAAACACCGAGCCAAAAAACGTTGCTGCTGATTTCAACAGGTTCAACAGTAGTTGTGAAGTTGAATATCCCAGCATCTTTATAGCCTCCAAAATAATCAGAGGCCATCAGAATTCCAGCAATTTCAGAAAACATTCTTTAAATTAGTAATAAAGATCATGTGGGTATTTATGTCTGAAATCTCATCTAATATAAATTCCCACTGAGTACAAGAAGTATTCCAGGCAAGGCGTGGGAATTGGCTACATCGGCTTCATAATCTAACTGTAAACACTGGTGGAACCCACTTTACTATTTCACCTATCAAACAATGTTACTTTACCCACATCTGCAAACTGTCACATATTGCATAACTCAGGATCACTTCAGCTACTCCTGCAACTCCAGCAGTGTTCAGACCGGCTCTGGGAGAGGTCTGCAATCACAGCTACAGCTGCCTCGGGCATCTCTGGCATGTGTTGACCAAGAATCTTGTTATGCTCTGAAGATGCAGAGTCTCAAACTCCCAAGAGGCCTTCCGTCATGCCCTCCCTAATCAAGGCTGTCACCTTCCATCTGATCTCAAGAAGTCCTCTAAAAGCCACTAGTTGTTAGATTTTCTGCAAAATACTCAGAAATCACATTGAACACCAGCCCTTGTTTCCTGCACCCAATTCCAAATTCAGTTTCCCTTAGCTTCGCCCAGATGGACACGTGCAGAAGCATAGCTGTCCCTAAATGTTTTCTCACACAGCCTTTGGGAGAAAAGGGTTACATCCCCTTACTATCAGCTTTCCATGTTAATCTAATCAATTTTAGTAGCAGCTCTTCTAATAGCAATCTACTACCAATCTCTTCTAGGGCATCTAAGAAACCCAGCTTGCCTGAAGAGTACCATAATTTAATTATCCCATTGTCTGCGACACACAGCCAAATACACGCAGAGACA
Source organism: Theristicus caerulescens (assembly GCA_020745775.1). Classification (NCBI taxonomy): domain Eukaryota; kingdom Metazoa; phylum Chordata; class Aves; order Pelecaniformes; family Threskiornithidae; genus Theristicus; species Theristicus caerulescens. The sequence goes on from CM036564.1 coordinate 10,470,191, forward strand.
AAATGGCTGTTCGCTTTCCTCCAGTCACCCACAAAACTAGCCTTATCAGTTTCTAAGTGTTTGCAACAGCACACTTGCTCTTGCATTCATTTCCCCAGAAGACCCCATGTGGCCGTAACAGTTTGTCAGCAATGCCAGCCTCCTCACTGGTCACGTTTTGCACAGGCTCCTGCCTAGCCACCATGAAGTTTACAGTGACTGACATAAAATTTGCCAATGTACACCTTTTTCTTGTGACATAATGAGAAAACAAACACAATGACACATGGAGCGTCGCAAAGCCCTGCAGTTAGAGATGCAGGTGAATGTTGGGTAAATCAGCTGGAAAAGTGGTTTTGAGGCAAAGAGTCCATAGGAAGAAGCTCGTTTCTCAGTTTTTGCTCTTAATCTCCATGTTCTTTAGTTTTCTCCTTATCTCACTAGAACAGAGGTAACAACACAGTTGTGCACAGAAAGAAAAAATTAACAGTTCTGAAAATGCTGAGATCATCATCCAGAATTGCAGATTATTCTATGATATCTCAATTTTCAGCAAAGCTCATTACTGAGAACACTATTTACAAGTTAATTACTTCTCATCATTGACATGTAATATAAAGAATGGGGAAAATAATTGTGACCACTAAGAAGTAAATTAGCGTGAACTACACATTTCTAATAGATTTTCAGTGAACAAAATTCAGCCAGCATAAAAGTAAATAATCACTAAATGATCAATAGTTTCTAAAAATTATCTGATCATTTAACGTTTTATTACTCTCTGTTGATGAATTTTTAAATGGCAAATATTTTCTCACATCCTTGCCACAAATGTAGCTACTGTTTTGTGCCCAGATCAGGTTGCCTCAAAGGATGTACACAGGCAGAGACTAACTCACACAGACACATGCTCATTGGCTTTTCACAGAACCCTTTAATTTTGGCCTTCTTCCTTTGTTGCTCTCAATAAAAGTAAAATGCAGCCTCCAATCATTTCAATTTTTCTGTTTATTGCAAATTTGAGCTTTAAGGCATTTTCCCCAAGTACTTCATAGTACCTTCTTTGGCATTAAATTGAATTGAACTAAACTCTTGAGTATAAACCTGTGTGGTTGGTTTTGTTTTGTTTTGTTTTTTTTCTTTCTTTTTAAACACCTTTTCTCATTGGGCAATGTGAGTAAAAATATAAAATATTTTGCATGCTGAAAAACAATACACAAAAAGAAAGTATATGGATATATGAATACTGTAAGGTCTGATGTAGTTGTCAAGAATTTGAGAGATGAAGTTGCTCATCTGTAATGTTTATACAGCCAGTAAGATAAACCCTTCAACTTACTTATTAGTCCCCCTAAATCTGTAAATTTCTAGCTCAAATATTTGTGATATACATGGCCCCTCTGACTCTGAAATTTTTGGGAGTTTCTGTGCCAAGATTTTTACAGCCAACAACATTTCTGTTAGTTGACTTGCATAACCTATACTGTCGTGTTTTATAACATACATTTAAGACCCCCAAAACCCCCATCATTTATGATGGTGTAGGGAACAGCTAGAACAGGAATTTATTGACGACATTTCTGTACTCACTGGTGGTGAACAGAACTTAAGACATTAATATCTGCCTCCTGGACGAAAGTGGTTAAGAAGCTTTCTAACTTTTAAATTTATTTTAATTTCACTTAATTTCATTTCTAATTCTTAGTGCTCTTCTGCTGTTCAGGTTTTTTATCATAGAAGCAAAATAATGTGGTGGTGGAATCTAGTGGTGATGGAAGGCATATTAACTGCAGTTGATACAGGATAGTACTAGAAATAGTATAAGAAAGCAAAGTCAGTGACAGATTTATGCCAGATGAGACAAGACAGTACATTGGTGATATAGCTCAAGATATATGCTATATATATGACAGCGGTTTATTTATCTCATTATCTTTTAATTTTAACATTTAAAACACTTAATCTACCCGTTCAACCAGAAGTATGTATCAGGTGGTAGAAATTCTGTATTGGTAATGGGTAGAAAAAAGTTTCTTCCAGATTGTTGGAAAGCTGCTCTGCACCTACCAGATGTGCTAGATCGTACCACACTGGCAAATCATTTCACATGTCCCACTATAGGAATTCTTAACGTATACTAGTTCACCAAAATTATTCTTCTTTGGTCTATCGATCGCAGAATGAGATCAGTGACTCTTGGGATCCCAAAAAAGAACATTTGACCACTATTTTCTGATTGTGCATCTCAGTAACCCCGGTGCCATTTTGTCCTTTCCTGTAACTCGGTCTCACTGAAACACACTATCCTGAGTCACATAAATCTAGATATATTCAAACTGCCTGCATGCATCAGAACTTCTGATACTGGCACTCATGCATGCATTTCTTTCTCCATGGTCCTCAGTGAGACTTATGGTTCTCTGATGTCCTTTGACAGAAGGAAGGAAGGAAGGAAGGAAGGAAGGAAGGAAGGAAGGAAGGAAGGAAGGAAGGAAGGAAGGAAGGAAGGAAGGAAGGAAGGAAGGGAAGGGAAGGAAGGGAGGAAGGGAGGAAGGGAGGAAGGAAGGAAGGAAGGAAGGAAGGAAGGAAGGAAACTCTGGCATTTGTGACAGTAAACAGGCAGATGCATACGGGCTCTGGCACAAAGACTTCTAATGAATCAACATCCTGACTGGGGAAGAAATAAAGATATTCTCTTCTTTGATAGAGAAGCTGCTAAACTGTGCCCTCCTGGAGCCATTCCAGACTGTGAATGGCACAGTTAACACATGATGCTTCCATAAAACTGCACAACATGTAACCTCCCAGAATGAGAATGATCATACTATTTCTCAGAAAAATTAATGAATGTAGCACATAGAACTTTCTCAGCAACTACCCAATTAGTCTGGAACTTGCTACTGGAAAAAAAATCAAGGCACTGCTGAACCTCACAATGTTAGCCATGAACCTTTCCAAAGTTCAATGTACAGAGGGAGCAAGTGAGAAGGCAAAATTAAAAGAAAAACCTCCTTTTTTAAAAAAGAAGGGAAATCAGGGATGCTCAGTCCTTGCTGAGGTTCAAAAATGAGCCCTTCTGAGCTCACTTGTATTTTTTTTAAACAATACAAAATTAGTTGACTACAACATAGCACTAAGATGAATCCAGGCTTAAGTGACATAAATATAGATAATAATATAAATTTGCAATTACCATGAATTGGATGAAAAAAAAAGCTGATGCAGGAAGGAATTATACCTTAATTTCTTGAGATTTATTAAAATAAAAGGACTACAGTTTAATGTTGTTGTGTAGTACTTCTCTTAAAAGCTTACAGAAAAATTATTCTCTAAAGATATTCTGGAGTTTACGTGGGAGAGGAAGTAAATTAGGGAAGGAAACTTGCAGACTTGCAGAAGAAAACTTGCAGAAACTTGCAGAAGTGCACCAAATTACTGCACTTTAAAATGAACATATCAAATGCCGTTTCAGCTACACCATTCAGACTCAAGATTCTAACTTACACTGAAATCTCAGTGGGATGCTGGAAGTACATAAGAACAAGATGCTCAGAGCTGTGAAATTCTTTATGTATTTTTAGAGGAAGCTCTGAAAACTGTAAAAGAGTTCATGGCACCGTATCTTTTAGTCTGCTTGAATCTCTGCTTATCAAACGGCACTGAAGAAGTTACTAGTTCTATCCTGAAAAAGCATCAAAATCCTACTAGCCAGAATACCATATTTAATGACTGTAAAGATGACACAAATTTCATCATGTAAAATAGACATAATTACATTCACTCAGTTCAACATCCAAAAAGCATAATCTATGTATTTTTCATCTAAAAGTATTTTGAGGTGCTTTGACATCCCAATATCATAGTACTGAATAGTCATCATTATTTATACACATATACACAATGCCTCTTATAAGACTGGCAAATTACTGAGCATTTCTTTCCCTCAGCAGTCCTAGGTATAGCTGGGCTTGATTATTTCATAAAGACCTGAGCAAAAAAGTAGATTTGGGAAAGGACTTTGAAAGCAGGTTTTGGTCATCCTGGTACGTTATTTCACAAGGACTACCATAGACATAAAGTAGTTATGAACATCTCTAACAAGTTAGTCTGAAAGTACTACACACCAGCATTGTACACAGCTATTTCAAGCAGAGTCAAATGAAAAAGCAATCTCTGTATTAGAGCCTATGGCGAATCTGAACCTAGAGCAGGTATCAGAAATTAGTTTAGAAACACCAGCTTATTTTAAAAAATCATAAGCTTACAAGTGGTTAATGCTTTTCACTGACTAAAAAAAAGACAGATAAAATTCCAGCTTCATCCACGATAGTGTGAAGCTGTCCTGGTTTCGGCTGGGATAGTGTTAATTTTCTTCCTAGTAGCTGGTATAGTGCTGTGTGTTGGATTTAGTATGAGAATAATGTTGATAACACACTGATGTTTTAGTTGTTGCTAAGCAGTGCTTACACCCGTCAAGGACTTTTTGAGCTTCCCATGCTCTGCCAGGTGCACAAGAACCTGGGAGGGAGCACAGCCAGGACAGCTGATCCAAAATGGCCAAAGGGCTGTTCCATACCATATGACGTCATGCCCAGTATATAAACTGGGGGGAGTTGGCTGGGGGGCAGTGATCGCTGCTCAGGGAGAGGCTGGGAGTCAGTCAGTGGGTGGTGAGTGGTTACATCACTTGTTTTTCCTGGGTTTTGTTCTTTTGTTGTTGTTTTCCTTTTCACTATTATTACTACTATACTACTGCTACTACTATTATTATTATATTTTATTTCAATTATTAAACTGTTCTTATCTCAACCCGTGAATTTTCTCATTCTTACCCTTCCAATTCTTTCCCCCGTCCCACCAGGAGGGGGAGCAAGCAGCTCTGTGGTGCTTAGTTGCCAGCTGGGGTTAAACCACGACAGAAGCATAAGTGCTTGACAGTATTTCCACACAGTAATTGTCAAAAAAAAAAAAAAGAGCTTTCCTCCCCCCCCCCCCCCCAAACCTTTTCTCAAAAGTTGTCAACATGTTCTAATGAAATGAAATAGAATTGCAAGCATTTTTAGGACAGGACCACAACTCAAGATGCTACAGCTAAATTGGATAAATCATATGAAATTAATAATGTGGTATTCAATGAAGACAACCACAACTGATTGTGGAACTGTTAACACTTGATGCTCCAAAGTTGAGCTAAAATCTCACTCAACTGAGAATTCCTGTCTCAATATAAAATTGAGTTTTACTTTTGAAAAATCAAGATAAAATTATTTTGCCACTCTATCAGAAAATTAAAATTCAGTCAGCTACAAGTGCTTCCAGCTAGAACTAGTACTATGGAAGGACACCTTGCAGGTCCATTTATTTTTCCTCCAAAGAAACTTTACAACCTACGCGTTCTATGCTTATTCAATGTTTATTGCTGCAACATGCACTCCTCTAGTTTGTCTCAGCAAGTCATAGTCTGAATAACCCATTTCTCTCCTGTTCCCACAAAAAGCACAACATGTCCCAGTCTGGTTTCTATGCCATTGAAATACTTGGGATTTTTCAGCTGGGTTCAGTAGTGTTGACCTATGACTCTGTTGCCTTTTCTTAAAAATGTGAAGACACGGTGGATACTCAGAAACATTTTTTTTTATGATGACTGAGATATACAGTGTAATGCATGGTAATCAAATACAAAATCAAATAAATATTCATTGTTTACTTATAAGTATATAAGGGATTACAATACTGGTAAGACACAATGAGTGAAACGCACTGGAAACTTCAGGACTTATAAATTTTTCCTTTGTGACAAATGTTCTTTCTTCACTTGATGATGATTCTACCTTATATAAAGTTTTTTCATTTCACCTGTTCAAGTCCCTTTTATTCAACACAACAGAAGGAATTATTTTCTCCTTGGTTTTCAGTCAGCCTGAGGCATTTTTGAAGATCATAACTACTGAGATTATTAATCGGACAATACTATTTACAGACATGAAGACTGAACTGTTCCACTGCACAACAATTAGTGGAAATCTGAAGCAGTATGACAGATTTCTATTGCACTTCTTAGCCCTACTAAGTAATGCTTCTATGAAGGTTGCTTCTTACACAAAGAACACTGTAAAACTGTGTTTTCCCTCTGTAAAACTGAATAATTGCATTCCAAAAGCCACACACAGGGACAGCAGCACCCAGCTACTCTTCCTATACATAATCAGGCTAAAGAATACAGTGACATGCACATGATAGGTTGTATCATATAAAATAAGATAGTATCTGTGTAATCTTGTCTGCTACCTGTTCTCTCTCACACAGCACTGTACCTGTGTATTTTCTAATTTATGCAAAAATAGTCCTATTGTTTTCCTTCAAAACTCTCATTCAAACTTTCTTTTACTGCAATGTCTAGAACAGCATGTCTAAGCTTTGGTCTGTTTTGACCAGGGCTTATCAAACCATTCAGAGCCACTCTATCATGACTTTGTGCCTCCTGCCTGTTTACCTCACTGAGTTTTTGTCTACTTTATTCAGAAGCTCCTCAAAAGCGAGGGCTATAATATTGTTCCATTTGTAGAGTACCATATACATCATTTTGTGACTGTAATTTCAAAACACGGATGGATGAAAAAAAAATTTTAAGAAGTAGTAACATCACAACTAGCTGGTTTTTAATTTGCCAGAATTTAGCCATAAGAGTATGGTGAATTTAGTGTTTATTTATGGGCACAAGAGATTTATACACATTTTCTATAAGCATTCAGTTTGTAAGTAAGGACACCAAGCTGGGCTAGAGCTTGGGCACAAGACTGATTTATTGCAGGTTCTCAGTTAATTGCAGTAATGGACTGTGAGATAAAATAGATCACTTTGAATTTCTTTTCACTGCTACAGGCTAAAAGCATGTACATTATCTCTTACAATTGGTCAACTGACATGTTATAGCTTAATCAAGTATCTCAGTCCTTAATTTTGATGTTACAGAGAAAATTTTAAGAATATTGAGGGAAAATTGAGGGGAGACACATATATTTTCCATGACACATTTTTCTCTTTTTTTCTTGCCATCCATTCTGGTTGTATATTATGGGTTGGTCCAGGAGTACATGGTTCAACTAGGGGGCATATGTCTGTTGGATTAACACAGAATACAGCATGTCCCCCCTAGAAAATATGTTCCCTCAGTCACCTTTACACAGAAGACACTCGGTTACGTAGGCTACTGAATACTGTATCAAGGTACTAAGCATCAAGCGTTCACACTGAATGTATTTGAGAGGAACCACAGTGAAGATTCTAGCACAATGATGGGAAATACTCAAAACCTTCAGTTTAATTTACAGAACTGTAAAATTTCAGAAGTTTATCAGAACTAAAACCAATCAACTGCTGGAAAGGATAGGACTGAGAACCATAAAAAAATTGCCTGGTACTAGAAAAGGGCAAAATCCTGTCACAAGTTAGCAAACTTTGGTTGACTGGACAATCTTACTAACAAAACAGAGGGTTTTGTCTGATTAAAGAGTAGCTTTTGAGTTAAAAAAAAGAACAGATTTTCTCTCCAGGTCTTTGAGAAAATATAATCCTGGTCAGGCTGGAAATACCGCATGGAACAGACACTCTCAAGGGACTTGATAAATTCTGTTCCCAAACTCAAATTGCCCCTGGGAATGCAAGACACATGGAAATAAATACACTGGAAAAATAATCTCGAAAGCTTCGTATCTTGAGCATTCATACCTTGCTTTGTTTTTTGTGTGATAGCTTGAGCTTTGACTTGCTATTTCTGTCTTCACTATATTATCTGGTAATATAAAACCACAAATTTTTTTTTATTCCTCATAATAACTTCAGATTTCTGAGGCAGCAATACCAGAAACAGGAAATTATTGTTTCAAGTGGGGAATTAGCATCAGGAAGAGAGAAATTCTGAATGAACAAAGATAGTAGCTTTGCAATTGAATTGGAAGACAGGCTCTTTTCAAGTCAGTGTCCCTCCTGGTGCAAACAAGTGTCCTTTACCCCATACACTATACTGTTAATGGGGCATTTGAAACTTCTGGAAAGGTGATGGTGGACAATTTTATTGAAACTAATTGATTGCAGAGTAGTGCAGTCTTAAGAACATACCCCCAAATTACCCTCATTTTCTCTCAGTGTTCATTCAGATTGTTAGAAAATTCACTGGGCTTGAGTGTGGACTCAATTTCTAAGCAAATATTGATGCCAGTGATTTTATGATCAACAGGAGCAAAAATATTAATTTACATAAGTAGTTTAATAATGTTCAAAACACTGCTGATCTTATTCTAGAGTTTTGAAGAAAATGAAGTGTGACCACTGGAGGTGCTGAGCAGATCTAACTCCCAAGAGCTTCATGGAAGCCTCAGGCTCTAAGTTATTCTGACGGTCAAGATTCACACCAGGGTGAATTCAGAGGCTTGTGGCAGTCATCATGAAAAAATCACTAGCACAAATAAAGTGAGTCCGAAAGTACAAAGATGAGGCCTCAGTGTTTATAAAGTGCACGCAGCCCTGACCTGGAGAAACCAGAATAGCACTGTTCATCTGTAGTTTACAAAAAAGATGGAATCACTAATTAGAAGAGAGTTGCAGAGTGTATTTGAAGTAATAACCTGAAAGAGAATAGCCAATATGGATTTCAAAGGGAAAATTTTCATCCACAAAGATGGTTATAAAAGGTTATGGAGCTGATTATGGCAGCTTATTCAAACTGTTTGATATTCAAAAGGCATTTGATGACACATCTCCTGCTGAAAACCATAGAAAAAACAAATTTGGGTCACATAGAAGGAAATATCCTATGGTGAGCACTAATTGCATTCATCTTTTATTTATATATGGAAACCTCATAAAACATTCCCTATCCCAGTACCATCCAAATACTTTCCAGACTGAGCTATATTTAGGACTCTGCTCCACTCCCTGGAGATGGAGGTTCTGCCACACTCTAGGATCTGGCTCACTAAAAATCCTAACATTCTAAGAGCAAAGGGATTCGCTGTTCTTTGTTATAAAAATTTAAATTAGTGGAGTTTCACCTTACCTTATCCATCTGCACCTTTCTGTAAACTCCTGCCTGACAGAAAGAAGCATTTTTTGGGCAGAGACAGACTTTATATTCTGACTTCAAAGAAACAGGGTCACATTTCAGAACCTGTATGTCTGCACATACTTGTGTACCTGCTGATGCTGTGTATCAGGTCATGAGTTATCATCATCATCATCAATTACCAACACATATCAATTCCAATCACTGTATCCTTGTGCCCTACCTAGCAGTACTGACATGATTCCACCAATTTTAATGTCATTCCCCTTCCCAGACATTGCATTAACCAGATGCAACCTCTATTTCTGTCATGTTCTTCAGTTTTTTCGGTAGTCCAGCTTCTGCTGCTTCCCTGCAATGTGTCTATTATTTCATCAGACCATTAATATCTTTCTCAATTTGTCATTTTCCTAATGATCAATGTTACAGAAATCATAGAAAATTTTCATTCTTTTTTCATGACTCCATACAGCAAATTATGAACTGGAAGGATTATTTCTTTCTTGTATGTCTAGTTACAGGCACTCACATACTGTACCTATATGCAAATACTTAAGTACCTTAATTTGCAGAGATTATAATTAGCAACTGTAACCCTAAATGTCTTCACTGTGAGTTCTGAATAATATGCAATTTTTGTTAGAAACAAAAGAGAGAGTTAAAGAGTATGTGGATATCTCAGGAACACATATGTCTTAGCACAGAAGACTTGAGCAATTCTGCTTTAACACATTTATCATCATACTCTGGTGAAATAGAGAAGCTATCATTAGTTTGTACAAGTAAGAAAGTTTAAAAATAAACATAATAGAATTTATTACGTAAATCCATTAACTAAAACTGTTCTCCCTTCTCAAGTTAATGTATTTTTTCACAGATAGTTTAATTAGAAAGAGGAAAAATGGGTAAATTGTGTTTCAAAAAGCCTAAACCAAAACATGAATACATTCTTTAAATTGCAACTAACATTCTATCTGTTCTATTTGAAAATCCAGAATTTTTTCCACATCTGTTATTACACTAAATGGTAAAGTCAAGGTTGTAAAAAGAAAAAGAAAAGGAAAAAAAAAGGATTTATAGTAACATTCTTAAACATTCAGAATATTGAAAAAGATCACACAAGCATCTAACTACCTAACTAGCTGCCAGTTAAATCAACAGAAAATATTGTATGTTGGGTACTGGCAGACATTGTACTTCCTGCTTGAATATCTCTGCTTGTCTAGGTCAATTCTTTCATACATATATTATTGCCGCACGTCTCAAAATAGAGCCCTCCAGTTATGAGCTGAGCACACGAATCCTATCTGGCTATTGTGGGAGCTGAGGGTACTCAACACTTTGAAAGAACATTAAGCACTAAAACTGGAAAAAGTTTTTTTTTTTAAATTTTCAAAGAAAAAAGTTTTTATTTGCACACAAATGAATTCTTGAGTCATTTCAGCAAAGAACAAATAGCTGTTGTGTATTAATGCTGAGACATTCCATTTTGGCATTTTTAAACCAAGGGCCTTGACTTTTCATTTTGAAATGAAAATTTGAAACTGAATTCCATTACAATTAATTTTACAAAAAGGAAAAAACCCTTTTTTCTAAAAGTAAGTCTTGACTATGATAGTAAATTAATATGCACAAGCCTCTTTGTTGGCCAGCTGGCATGGAATGGCTTATGTTCACACTATTAAACTCTCTTCCCCACCAAAACAGGCTGCATTCAAACTGCATATTGGGAAGGTTCCCTGAACAATGCTGACTCCTGAATCATGCCTAGCTATTGTATGCGAAAGTGGCAGTGAGCTCAGGCCAAAATCGAGCAGGAGACCTTTTTAAAAGTGTGACAGTACAGACAATGAAGCTCCGATACATGCCAATGTCCCCTGGCACTATTTAATTTACTAGAATCAACATACTCTGAATGTTCTTGAACTGGAAAATTAGTTCTTTGTAGAAAAATAACCTATACCTTGCACACCAAGACCAGGTAGTCTATACATATTTAAGCATGGTGGAATCTGAATATAGAATAGAACAGAACAACATAGAATAAACCAGAATATTTCAGTTGGAAGGGACCTACAACATTCATCTAGTCCAACTGCCTGACCAATTCAGGGCTGGCCAAAAGTTAAAGCACATTATTAAGGGCATTGTCCAAATGCCTCTTAAACACTGACAGAGCTGGGGCACTGACCACCTCTCTAGAAAGCCTGTTCCAGTGTTTGACCACGCTCTCAGTAAAGAAATGCTTCCTAATGACGAGTCTAAGCCTCCCCTGGCGCAGCTTTGAACCATTCCCATGCGTCCTGTCACTGGATACAGGGAGAAGAGCTCAGCACCTCCCTCTCCACTTGCCCTCCTCAGGAAGCTGTAGAGAGCAACGAGGTCACCCCTTAGCCTCCTTTACTCCAAATGAGACAAGCGTAATTAGCTGTTCCTCATAGGACATTCCTTCCAGCCCTTCACCAGCTTTGTTGCCCTCTTCTGGACTCATTCAAGGACCTTAACATCCTTCTTAAATTGTGGGGCCCAGAACTGCACACAGCTATATATTTTACACACAGCTATATGTATTTGCTAACATGAAATAGCAGTTGCACAGGAACCAATGGCTTTAGCCAGTTTTGGGCTCAAGTGGTGTAATCATTTCATTTTAAATGTCCTACCTCATGATGAAGGCTCAGACAAGAGAGAATGGCAACGCAATAGTTCTCTTACTTCACTTCCTCACATGCTAGTCCTAACAGTTTTATTACAGTACTTTTTAACAAAATGAGGAAACAGTAGTCAGCTAAGAGCATCAAAATCACTGTACTGATTTTGTTAGTGCAAATCATTCATTGTTATCTTTTGAATGGGATCAAACACAGGGCATGAACCTAGGTATGATGGCTGTGCAAGCGATCTTGAGTCACAGGTCTGTTTGTTAGCCTAAGAAGGATGTTCTAAAGTTGAGCTAAACCTGGCTTTAAACTGTAGAAACATTTTCTTGTTCACTGAAGGGCAGAAAAACATTTTAGCATTTTAGTATTTAGCCTTCTGCAAAACCTGAGAATGCTGCTGGTGCCTGCCATAAGGAAGAAAGAGTGACTGCTGCTTCTTAATTTTGGCTACCTATAAGCCTGACAGTGAGGGTGGGATACAGCCGTACACTTTTAGGTATTTCAGCATTAACACTGAGGCACTGAGCTTTATGACATATTGTCACAACAGATTAAATGCTAGTTCACTTCTACCTTTTCAAAAAGTACCTATGAGATCTTCAAACTGCCACAAAATACTTATGTCTGCTTCTTTTACAGCCACTTGCAACAGTAGATAAAACAGCTCATTAAAGGGCTGAAGCAAGACCATTCAACAAACTTCAGCTTAGACACTTAGATTTTGCACTCCCATGGACTGGCATGCTGTACAGTGAGACCCTGTACCATGATGAATAAGTGATGAAGTTCCTCATGTGACTTCATCACAGAAATGCTTTAGAGGCCCTGTAGATGTATTAAACATCTAAGACTTTTGAAACAAAATACTTGAGCACCATGCAAGCTTAATCACTTTTTCCCAATACAGTGCTGTGAAATGTAAAAGTCCTCTTATCCTCACTTCACAGAATGCAAAAATAATTAGTCAATGGAGAATGAAAGAGGGCTCCTTCTAGAAGATGACTGAGAGTGGTAAAGCTAGGCTTTTCCTGTGAGATGACCACTGGAGAAGCCTCTCTCTTTCCAAAAAGGCAGGCCTCCAGCAATTGCACAGCTAAGGTTAAACTTCTCTAGCCAAAACTAATCTTTCTGAATAGTCCTCAAGTCTGTTTTTGCTTCTAAAATGGGTAAACAGTACTTCTATATTTCACAGCAGTGCTACAAGGATGAACACATTAAAGATTATACCAAGGCAAAGCTTAAAGGCAGTATCCTCTATGAGGGGGGAAAAAAAAAAAAAGCAGAAATGCTTTTCAGGACAAGCCCTTCAGGACTGAAAGACAATGATGTGAAGTGTTCAAATATTACAGTTCTGTATATGCAGCTAATCAGAAGTCTCCTAGATTGGTCTAATTCCCACAAGCGGTCAGTGGCAGTGTTCCCCAGTCCTTGTCCAGAACTCCAGTCACTGGACTATTCTTTCTGCTTCCATGTGAATGACAGGTTCTGCACAGTATCAGTGCAGAAATTGAGGTGTCTAATGTGCCGCACTTCAGCAAAACAGCTGGTGGTCTACCTGCAACCTGTAAAATATAACAACTGAATTTTGTATGACTTGAAACTGGAGATAAAACATGAGAACGTTCACAGGGTAAATAATAGGTAGAGGACAGAGAGAATTGTGCCTTCATAAATACCCAACCAACCCATTGATATTATTTATCTTACAGTTAAATTTTACTCTCTGCAGTTAAATCTGGCTCTTTGTTTTAATTAAGCTTTCTCTTTCCTCATTAAATGAGGTTAAAAAAAATCTAATTTAACAAAGTTCATCTTAGCACAGCAAAGGATTTTTCCATACTAGCAACAGCCCTAATCTTCCATCTCTTTTTAAAAAACATTCTTGTTTTTCACTGTTTCTGTTGAGCTTTTCAAAAGCACCAACTTCAAAATCTTCCCTTCTGCAACCATCTTTCTGCATATACTACGCACTGAATATACACAGTATGATCACATCATTCACAAACTTCTGAACATTTTTAAAGGTTTCAGTATCATAATTGGAGCCCTAAGGGCCTGTAGGATAAAGTCAACCTGTCCCTGAATGGGACAGGTAGAGAAAAGAATCTCCTAGCTCAATACGGAGCATTCAGGATTCGGTGAATGGTCTTGATCTCAAGATCCTCATTCAGTAAGCCGGCAATTACCACTGTGCTATGTGGACTGCAGCAAGGGATTAGGTGAATCGGGCATCTCTGGGTTAGAAACTTCCTGGGAAACCTGCCAACAATCACTTCCTGAAAGACTATTTCTTACCCAGTTCTTTCACTTTGACGTGTCTCGTAATTGCTGTTTTATGACCCTGTTCAGTTTTCTGCATCAACTGGGATGGCAATATTACCATAACAACAAGCCTCTATCTAATGAGACCAATTATTCAAAGGTTATTTCTTGTCTTGTGACAAATCATAGGCTGTCACTACTTCCTTTTTCTCCAGTGACAGAATATCAAGAGTGACTTCAAAGTTTCCTCATGTCAGAAAGTTTCTTGTAAATGCTAAAGTGTGTCCTTAGAAGGCAGAGGCCCGGTGCTCTGCTTCAGCAGAGCAGCAGAGAATAGAGGGGACTTCTGCTTGCCCTAGTGAAAGGGTCCATGGAATCTCAATGGCTTCATTCTGAGTCACATAAAGGCTGAAAAAAGCAAAAAGTCAACTAGAAGTCATCATAATAAAGGGCCAAATGACAGGAAAAATAGATTAAGCCAAGTGAAACCTCATTTACTCCAAAATAACTTGCATCCTTGTCAACACTAGATATCAAAGATTATAAAGAGATCTACCATAACAAAGCACATGCTTTTCCCAGTCAAAGCCCTGATGTGCTTCCTGCTGTAATATCTGACTTTGATGCATACAGGTATTTGTGAAAGGCTGTAAGAAGTCAAAATAAAATGGTATGCCAAAATCATAAGAAAGCCAGTGTCCAAACTGAGATTATAATGCAAATTCCTTGATTTTATACTGATTCATGTTTCTTTTAGCATGCTTTTTCCTACTAGAAAGGATGCGCATGCTACATAGGGTACAAAGCTCACGTCTAATGACAAAGGAAGACATTTAAGACCTATTAGCTGGCTTGCTACATATGTATATATGGTAGTGATCTGACTGATGTGATTGTGCCTGAGAGAAGGACTCTTTAGAGAAAATGTGGGCTTTGGGCTGTTCACATTGCAATCTCCTAGCACTCTCTGAACTAGCATGCTTGTCTTTGCGTGCACAAGACACCCTGTAAAGGCCAACTTCAGTGTCAGTTACTGCACTAAATTACTTCAACTGTAGAAAAGCTGAAAAGGGATGTGAATTAACAAGAGACAAATAATAAATTGTGTAAATGGTGTCATCACAGAAATTGAAAGCAAAGCAACTTCACATAACTAAATTTCATTTCCATTTCTACTGAAGTAAGGGCTCTGAAAAGAGCCACATAAAAATATCTGGAGAACGATGGAAGAGGCTTACTGAATGAGGATTAATAAATAGCAGCAGATTCATTTTGGTTTGGTTACCTCAATCTTTAATCATAAAACAGAATTTATTGACATTCACGCTGGAATTCACAAAAAGCTTTTATTCTGAACAATTTCACCACTAGAATTACTCATTATCCAATCATGCATTTCTTTAGGCTTTTCTGAAGCCATACTTTCCTTCACATTTCCACAAAAGTAACAATGCAGATATTTCTGGGTTAGTAAATTGATCATATACTTTTGTGGATGAACACCTGAACAATCTTACTCCATACAGCACAAGATAGATAGATAACGCTCCTTGACACACTCTACCACCCAGGCTGACACATGCCTTAGCTGTCCTCTGATCTTTCTATGTGTTTCCTTCCCATAGAAAGCAAGAAACGGAGGAAAGGGAAACCTGGATTGCACTTGAGTCTTGTCTTAACAGGGAATCATGTAAACACCTAGACCCACAATTTAGACATAGCATTAGAAAGTCTATTACCTACACACTTTAATTTACACTCTGTTGGGACTTGGCTAGAGAAAACACTTATGGATGTATCTAAGTCCATCCCTATTCAAACGTGGAATGACGCATATATTTAAACATGTGATCCAATTTTATAAATTCAGTGAGTCCTAGGTGTATATACCTGTATGTTTTTCTGGATAGGAATGTTTTCTTGTATCAGAGTTTTTGTTTGGTTTTAAGTACATTCGTGTATTAGTTGTGTACATTTAAAATACACAAATATCTCACATTGCAAGGATATGCAGAACAAGCTTACTACTCATATAGTAAAATAAATCAATCAATTCAACTTGACTGTACATGAATTTAAAGTCAAGTGTGTTCCATAAATCATTAGGGTATCAAAGACAAGAGAAAGCAGAAACTGACAGGATCAAGGTGGTACAGTAGTTTTGCATAGAAGCAGTATGAAAAGGCATAATATTCAGTTATTAATAATGTTGCTAGAACCTTTTGTGAAACTTTGGTCCCAATCGTGAATGGAAGTTTTGCTGCAAACTTTGGTGAGTCCAGATTCGGGTTTCCCTGATTTCTTTCTCCTCCTCACCAGTTCCCCAGAAAGATAAAGATAAATATCCACAATAATATCTTGACCCTATGGACTTCAAAGAAATAACTCTATGTATTGAAGCTTTTCTTCAGTTAGAACTACAGGATTGTTGATTTTATCAAATAATAATGTATACATTTCTGAAGTGTAAAAATAAAACTATTTAAGCATATGACAATATTGCCCATTTAGCCTGAAAAATATTCCAATTCAGAGTAGAGATGATATATTCCAATAATGTACAGATTAATTAAAAATGGGGAAAAAAAAAAACCTCAGTGTGAAATAATGAACACTGCAGCTTCATACAATACATTTTATCTAGGATTTAACTTCGTAGCAAAAATGCAACATGCATGACCTTTAACAAATCAACTTATAAATACTAACTGGAGTAAGCTGTATAGAGAGGTATGTCAGGCTATGATAAAAATTACCTTGCCAACAATATCCTGATGCAATCTTCTCTCATTTCAGACTTGCATATATTGGGTGATATGCTCTAATCCTTCCTCAAATGCAGCAGTAGCATGTTTCTAAGTTTGGAATACTGCAGACCTAGATGATAAAAACCCCAACATTATTTAATCAGAACAATGAAGACAAAATGATCTGCCCTATCAACTATCAGTCTTATACAGAATTTGTCAAAGAGATTATATGATTTATATGAGAAAAAATTGCTTGAGACTAGAAAACCTGAAATCATTAAATATTAAACAGAGTAAGAGTAGCATTAGTTCTTTCTGTGTAAAAAATATGTTAGGGTTCTTTTTATCGTATTCTAACAATATAAACTCTAACAACCCAGCCAGGTCACAGTTTGAATTGGTTCATGAATATTAGTGTCTAAAGTATTAGTCACATATCAAAACTGACTTCACATAATTTCTAGTTTTGTTTAGTTGCTAGATTTAAGTTCTACTTGTGGAAAAACAAATAAACAAACAAACAAAACACCCCTCAATATCTTTTTCTTTCCGATCATCATTCCATTACTAGCAAGTTATTCAGTAATAGTAGCAGAGCAGCCATGACACACAGTTGGCCAAGCTCTTAGAAAGATACTGAAAAAAAAAGATATGAAAAAAATTCACACTACAGTATGGGAACCTGGAGGAAAACGGTGATGGCATATCATCAAAAAACACTAGTATATTACATGTTTTTCTGGTTACATTAGCTTTACATAGATATAATGTGAAATTCTGGCCAAATACTTGTACCTCTAATTTCATCTGGTACTTCATTCAGCATGTTTTCCTCTATTTTGAGACTTAGGATCTTGTTTTTTCTTTTTCTCATTTTCTCTGTACTTTGCAGTTGCACTGCAGTTAGGCACAAAAATTCATGCCTGCTTTATAACCCCTTTTATACTGCCAGAGCAATCCTCAGACATGGAATCTCTAGAAAAGATCCATTGGGGTCACTATTCCAGTGAACTACATTTCTTTCTTCCAAGAGAGGATATTGGTACTAAGACTTAACATGGGTGCAGTATATATACAAGTGCTTAGTGACCGTAGAACCAGCTCCTTTGTCTGCCCATTGGTGTCTGAGATCAAAATGGGATCTCAGGAATTTCACGTATTGTTCTGTGTAAATAAAACTACATGAATGGACACAAAACAATAATCTATTTTTTTTAAACTTCTCACTTGTCTAAGTAAATTCACCTACACAGAAATTAATTGAACAGATACGATTTACTTTTTTCCCAGGGAAGCTTACTGTTAACTAGTAAGCTAGCTTACTAAACTACCCTAAAATCTCCTTTTAGTGTGATCTTATTCAGGCATCCAACCTGAGAAGAAAAAGAACTAAGAAAAATTAAAACAATTTCTCCTTATAATACTTATATTGCCACTGGGACCCAAATGACACACTTTTGCTTTCAGGTTATTTTATTATCTAGAAGTACCTAGAAGATCCAGTGTGGAAGAGAAACCCTCAAGAAAAACTTAGAATATTCACAACCCTAAGCTTGAAAATGCTAAGAATAATTTCACATTTTCATCAGATAGTGAAGTAGATGATACACTGTCATTGGCACTAAGTGATTCCTAAAAGATTTTGCCAAATATTATTTAACATTTTGCCCAATCTTTTAACCCTGTGCTACACAGGTAAGCCCTAGAAATGTCCTTCTGCCACCTTAATATGTACTCAAAAATCAGTGTGGATTTTTAAAAGCTTTTCAATAACCTATATGAGCTTTTTCCTCACAGATATTTCTATACATATATATATATATTTTGCACTTTCTTGTTCTTTTCTGAATAAAAATCAGTGTTTATGCTTTTTCCTGAAAGAACTCAGGAAAAAAAAGAGGTCCTATAAATAACTATAACAGCTATATCTAAATAGCAACTATTTTTTTTTCAAACGGTAATGTTCAGTCCATGCTAATCTAACAATGGAACAAAGATAAAGTTTGTGGGAAGACGTAATATCTTTTATTAGACCAATTAACACAGTAAAAAAAGACAGCCTGTTGAAGAAGGGTGAGCACTGCATGATAGCTTGTTTATTATTCCATATGCATCAGCTACTGTAAAACCTTCCTCTGCAAGATTTCCATCTCAATTAATGGTTTCATTACCAGTGATGATTTCATCAGTTTGGCACCTGCCTGTTCTATCCATTGCCAATGAACCCTCTGTAGGCAGTAAGGAAAGACTCTGGCCCATGGAGCAACCATTTAAATAAATCTGTCATTTTTGTTTCTATGGAAACATACATCTTGCAGCTTTGCCAAGCTAATAGTCAAGTTAGCCTCTCAGACATGTTCTTTTATTTTGGTATCTTCCCCTTAACCATCATAAGATATTTCATTCTCATGCCCGTCTTTTTTGGAGAAACTATGCTGCAGACACTGTTTGCCCTTTAGTTTTGATTGGTATTTGTTTAACCTTGATTGAGTTAGCAGATTTCTTTTTGGTTGACAACCACAGTTCATCACATAAAACCCACACAATACAGTTCCCAACCTCTTATCTGACTCAGTCTGTCAAAACCCCATCCGTTCTGCTACCTTAGTTGTCAAAGATCTTCTATGACATAGAAACTTTTTACTTCTTAATTTTTAATAACTGCGGGCTCTCCATTTTCAATTTTAAGTGCTTTAGATCCTTTTGATTAATGAACTTTTTCTCTACCTCCTACATAGGCATATTCGCTGAAGAGAACTCCAGACAATACCTATCCAAACAGTCAGGTCAGTTCTGGGAAGTCACTTGACTTACCAACCAAAATGTGCTTCAATAACCAAGGAAACAAGTACACCCATTTGTGTATTAGCTGTTAGTCTGAAAATTTACAGCAATATTTCATTAATTTTCCTGACTGCTATGGTTGATAATGTGTCAAAAGAGATCTTTTCTTACTTATTTTCATACCTAATGGTTACTTTTCTTAAACATAGTCTTCAAGTCATATGATCTTCTATTTTCAATTACTTTATTTCATGCATGACTGACCATAGGAAGCTTCTCATAAACTTATCTGTGCAGGCCCTTCAGACAACATACTGAGGAACCGGAGTTCTAATTAGAGCTGGTTTCAAAAGCTTCCAAATAAAAAATAACAGAAATGTCCTTGTTACCTTCAGCACCAGATGAAGGTTGCTATCATGCTCCTATCAACCTGAAGAACCTCTCACTTTGGCCTTCAAAGAGTCTGCCTGTGCCCACTATGAGAAAACATGTGGTGTCCTCCTACATCATTGAGGCTGAAATTTTCGTGTAACTACTGACATGAGTCACTTCCAATAATCAATACATATGGGGAAGTTCCCACAGGCTTTCCAGCAGCCATGAACACTCTTCCCCTTTGCAGTACTGCCAAGAAGATGCAGCAGTGGATACATGCCTCCCTTCTCTTGAAGTTAACATCCTTTTAATATGGCAAGGTGGGAACAGATTCCCATCATACAAAGTCTCTTTTCCTATTGTCATGGAGCAGAGGAATCTAAGAAAGGCTTGTCCTTCAAGACAGTAATCTTTGTTAGTTACTGCTCTACTACTGTCTGATTTTTACCTTTTTCAGAATCTTCTTCCGTTTTAAAATTCTGTTAGTGACACAGGAACATTTCCTTCATCAGAAAGTGTACAATGTCCACAAGAAAGGGCCTTCAACCTATGGATCCTTGATGCTGTTGCATTAAACATTGAAAATAATGAGTGTAGTCATTGATATAGCTCTTCCTAACTGTCTCTTCTTTCCATACTCTCCCAAAATGAATAATTAAAACAGCAGCCTGGCTTCGCCTTCAAAATTCAAAACATTTTTCTCCTAGTTCAGCAGAGAGAAGGACAGGCTTCCTTGTCTCACTGAACTGCAGCTCATTACAAAGGCCTTTGTGACTATGAAAAAACCATCTTGATTTCATCATGCCTTTCTAACACACAATCCATCACATCAGCAGCGGACGTGAGTGCAAAATGGGTGTCTTGAATAGTTCACGTCTCCTCTGCAATACTCACGGCTCCTTTCTCTGAAGTATATCAGGAAGTGTTTCAGAGCTCCTTGAACAAAATCTTCCAACTTGGCTTGATTAATTAGTGTAGTCAGAAGCCTCTTACAAGACTAGTATTATATCTTAATTAATTGCCTAATGTTTCTTTTGCCTTGGGAAATTTGATTAATGGTCTTCAAATAAAACATCTGGTCACACACAGAAGCAATCACTCACTCCTTTAATGGTATACAGATCATAAAGGCACTAGGATTGGTGCAGATAATGTACATGTGGCACAGTCTGCTGCTGCTGTCTCTGTTGTTCCAGCACACAGTATCCATTTCACGTGATTTTCAGCCAAATGTTTTTCTATGCTTAATGCAAAGGCACTCAATCCCTTTCTTGGTTTCATATGTAAATTAGTGCAACTCCCAACTTGCATTGGACAAAATATTCATACATCAAATTTTGTACAGACTGCCTTTTCAGAGCCTGTACTAACTACTCCCTCAAACAACCACAAGAAACGAACAAAAAAACTGTATTCTTCAAGGTTGACTGATTCTAGCCTTTTCTCAGGGATTTTCTGTCTCTACCATCTCGATTTGTTTTTCTTCAGCAACCCATGCCAGCTCTATTACTTCTGTATAGAGAAAGAATACTGAGTTGTCAGAATAAGTCTGTAAAAATACTCTGCACCATTATGTGAGGTCCTAGCACTTCTGCACAGGATGATTTGGATGACCATGTATGCCCACACAGAGCTCTACCAGCCAACCATCTGTTAGTGTATGCACATGCCTGCTCATGCAGGTGCACCTGTGAGTCGGCCCACTTTATAGCTTCAACTAAAAAAGAGCCACTTCTATTTGGTGCATGTCCAAGGTAAGTAGTAAGTTACTCAGCTCGACATGAAAATCACAGAAAATTCCTCTGCAATATTCCATAGGATCTGATAGAACAGCATTGAGATTATGCATTGTAGTGACCAAAAAGGGTTATTACAGCTTAAAATGTGGAAGTCTTGCTCAAGACAGCTTCCAGAACACTTTCAGTCTCTCAAAAGCAGTTTCTATCACTGAATTGCAACTCTAATTCCTGTAATTTTTAAGCACTTCAAGAAGGGCACTTAGGAGTTCAGTCTTTTTGCCAAGGAAGTATACTACTAGAAATCTAAGAATACAAAATCATAAAATTTTGTTTTATTATTTGAACTCTGGCATCTTTGACAAAGTGCCTTAAATTAGAAATTAAGTTTTTATATTCTAGTTTTTAAAATGGGATTTGAGAGTCAAGTCTTGGGCACTAACTTTCAGGTTAAAAACTAAGGTGATTTGTGTCCTCAGAGATTTTAATAAATATCTCAGTCACTAGCACTTGCTCCTAACACCTCCAGATGCTTGTGGAAAAATAAAAGGATTTTCACAGTCAGAGAAAGATGAATTAAAACTAAAATAAAATTTCTTCCTCTATATGTGTTATTGCATATTGTTCACAAAATATTGTCCATAAAATATTTTTAGATCCCTGGCCATAAACAGGCAGACACATGGTGCACTTATATGCAATCTATTGTAGTTACTAAATATCATGTGAGATTCTGAGAAAACAACATGTGTGGATACTAACTACTTTTAACCACATTGTAATGCATTCACCTTCTGAAGGAATGGGATATATTTGCATATATCACAGTGAAAAGAATAGATACCAAAGATCAGTATTCCACTTAACAGCATATATTACTCATATCTTTTCCAGGCCAGACACTGAAAAGAAGTATCATTCACTTAATGGGTGGTTATGTACACCCCCCTGGTAAAAATATTTAATGATTTATAGTGATGCATTTCTAAAATACTTTTTCAGACAGATTTGTGGGAGCTATTCTGGGTACAGGAAGGCACCTTCATCTTCTGAGACTGCAAATCTGAAAAAGTAGTCAACAAATGTTAAAGTCATCTTTGGAATCAAGACAAAATGGAGAGTAAAAGGTACTGCCTAAGGTAATGGCTATTAAGCTATTTAGAGTGCTTTCAACTGACACTATCCATTTTTTATCCTCCTGACCTGAAGAAGCCAAATGACAAAATACCCATTTGAGGTAGCTGGTGACCAATCATGTCTGAAGCACTCAGGACAGAAAATTCCAGTGTTTATTTTTGTCCAAATTAGTTTGAAGGACACCTGAGAGGTAAAAGATTGTCAGAGTCTATCCCATGATGGATATTGTACTCTGATTTGTCTATGGCATTTCCTGAATAATGAAAGAAAAGAGAAAATAGATTGGAGATTTGTGGTAAAACTTTAAAAAGCAAAAGAAGAAAGTGGCTATTCTTCCTGGCTCAACAGCAGAAGAACATTCTTTTAGTAATCTAAATTCATATGTGGAAACATTTCGATACAGCAGGCTGGTCCAACTGGCAGCCAAAAGAGCCCTTAGGGCAGCCCAACTTGGCTCACCAACTCTGTCTCAAAGGAGGCAAGGTAGCAGACAAAGCTGAACAGAAGAACATGTAGTGGCAGTCTGTGAACAAGCACTCAGACCCAGAAGGTCATGGTGCAGCCCATGTCTAGAGTCCAGAACAAGGTCCGGTTCCACAATTAGAAAAGATAGGCCGTGCTGGCGGATGGCATAAAGATTGCTGTGATAATCAACTGTGCAGCAAAGCCAAAACAAAGCCATAATAAAGAAAAGCAATTAGGCATTCAGCCCTGAGAAAGCAAACACAATCTTTTCTCTGTTGTTCAGCTGTTTCAGGGCTGTGTCTGCTGTCTGATTCCTACACCACATATCCTTCTTCCCTGATAATACATTAAAAAAAAAAAAAGTTTGAAAAATAGTGCAAAAAATTATTGCAATCCTATAATTCTGAAAAACATCCCTGCCAAAGCCCATCACTATTTGGTTATTCTATCACTGATACCATACTGTGCTGTTAACTACATTTAAATTCATGTGATATAAAAATCTTGGACAAGATTTGGTATCCCTCACTTCAGCTAGTAATGAATTAATATTACAATATTGTTATATGTGAAAGCAAACAATTACATTCTGTTCTGTCTTTGTCTTCGGGGACATTAAGCCTAATACCTGGGTGGACTTCTATGTTATTTCACTATAAAGGTTATCAGTAGAACAATAAATTGTATGTAATATAAAAATGGAGCTACTGAATGCCTTTTGAATTTCCTGCTGGTAATTCTTATTGTCAAAACATCATATAATACAGCTTTCACTGAACAGCAGCAGAATATAGCTTTTAACTGAAATTGTTGAGAGACTGTGTTTAGCACAGGGTGAGTAGTAAATTATTTTGCTTATTTATTATTCAGATTAAGCATTCCAGAAACATTTCCTATTCTATTAATTAATAATTTGAAAACTACTCAATGCAGAAAGCTGTGAAGAGACAGCTTTTTAGAATTTGATTGTTTCGTGTGCAGAATGCAAAATTAAATTGCAAAATTGCACATTTATTTGCTAAGAAATAAACAAGTAGCCTTCCTACTCATCAGTTCTGCTGTGCAGCTTCCCTAGCTATTCCTGCCCTGTCCTAGCTGCAAACTCTTTACAGGAGCCCGACTAAAAATAATCTAAATACTAACATGTAGCTGATCACCTAATGTATCAAATTCTGTCTATCTTATGTTACACTTCTCCACAACCTGGCTGCAATATATGTGCAAAAGTTGGCAAATTAATTAACATTGTTGTAGCTACGATAGCCTAAGGGTATAAGCCAGGCAAGATTTATTGGGAGACATAATAGCTTTTATTAAATCAAGTGATGCAGCTGGAAAAAAATAAGCAAGCTTTCAAAGACACAAAGCTTACTTCTAAGTTAATCAGTGTGTATGTACATATATATGCATACAGGCCAAGCAGATGGAGTTAAAAAAAAAACCAAAACAGAACACAGACCTATGTCCAAATTTAGTCTTTTTTGTTCCAATTTTACTGCAAAATTCACATCTTTCAGAAATCTCTGAGATGGCAGTGCTACATCAGATGTATTATAATCAGTTCTGGGACGACTAAGATTCTTTAGTCCCCATAGGCAGTGCTGAGAATTAAAAGCCACAATCTGTCCAGCTCCCTCTGTTTGCCAGTTGTAATTAAATAGACCTTCACAATTTATATGTTCTCCACAATATTTTGCATACAATTAAGGTTCTTTTAAAATTAATTTATCAAAACATGTTTACCTTCTATTTATAGTAAGACAGGGCTTCCGTTTGTTTTATTTAGTACTCAAGTGTTCATGCTGAAGACTGATGTTTGAGATTACAACAAACTATTTGTTTGAAAATTGTAAACTGGCAGACATTCCTGACATTAAGACAGATGCTCCAGAAGTACATTCTGCTCACTATTTTCTGACAGTATAAAAAGTACGTTAACTTATAAATAAAAGATTTAACCATGCTTGCAATTGCAAAATTTATGACTGCTCCTGCAAGTGTGTGTGGTCCAGTGGAATTCAACTCCCTGAACCAATCTTTTATAAACACACAATAAACTTCCTTCAGGCAAGAGAGCTGTTTTTTTATTTATGAGTATATAGTTAATATTACAAGCAGCTATGAAAGGGAAGAAAAAGGAAATCAGAACATGTGAAGCATCAGGACATTCCAAAATAGGTAAGCATAAATTTCAAAAAGAGGCTTTTAAAATTCAGTTGAAAAAATCATTCTGAATTGGATACTATTCAGAAAAAGAAAATTTGCTGGTTTTGGATAAAAAAGATACTTTTACAATGCCAATACATTGGCATAATGATAGAGTTCGTAGTCATCAACATTCTTTCCCATGCCATTTCTAGCTGCATCATTCTCATGAACGCATTATGTGAATACAAAAGTAAGTGAATGACGGAAGCCTCAGCAAGTTTGCACAAGTTCCTTAACTTGGTTCTCAAGATACTAAAGGACTGGAGAAAGCTGCAGGAGGGGAGCACTGCAGACATCAAAGCAGTTCTGACTAAACTGCACCACCTAAAAAGATCAAACTGAAGCCAAAAGGAAAAAAAAACCTGAAAAGCACCAGATCAAGGAATAATTACCACTTATTTCAATGGCATAAGCAGGAATGAAGTTGTAGAGGAGTAAATTTGGGATAGAATCCATGTAAATAAAACCAAATTTAGTCACCATTTCTATAGACTTCTGGGGCATACTTCACCATCTTAGGAACATTTCCTAACTTTAGATAGTTCCTTACATAAAAATAGAATTCCGTGCAAGGATAGTTTACCCTAAGGATCTAAATCCAGCACAAACTATCTGCACAGTGTTCTATATTGAACCACTTTGTGAAGTTTTTTCCACATGCATGTGAACTGTTCAAAACAGAGGTGAATCACTATGTACATACATTTATGATACAGAACCGTATTTTCTGAATAAGTACTCACCAATTAACTCTTGTAATCTGCAATTCTATGCTTAAAACAGTAGAATTCCATTCTCATTTCATGCTTGACTGTAACCTCAACTATGAGGTTGCAGAACTTCCCCCCTCCCTTGATGCTACTCTAAGTAAATCCCATCTGATACTATCAAAAGAAGTATTACAGCAACCAGCCATCACCCATATGTCACAATCTGGAAAAAAGGGTAGTTTACAGCTATTCTACAGTATCAAGGATACTGCTGTAGAGAAAAGAAGTATATCATACTAATCAGGTAGCTGTAGAAACTGTGTTTCTCATTGAGCATAAACTGGCAATTGCTACCCAAGGAATCACCCTAGGTGTTTCGGAGTAAATTAAAATTCTCTCTAAGAATTACTCTGTGCAAAAGTCCTGCTGGGCAAACTGATTTTTCCATGTGCATTTTCCATCTTGCCTACATGCAGTTAGATTGTAGGGGATTTGAAATTTCTCATGGGATGATGTTCATTGAAAAAAGGTAATTGGGATAGCACAGCTTGAGAAGCTTTTGAGCAGTAAGAATAAAGGCAAATGTTCTGTTTGTATCACTAGCATTGTAAAATCTTTGCATGGCTTTTAAAGTTTATTAGCCCAGTAGTAGACAGAAACACTAGGCAATTTGGTAGGTAAAAAAGACTCTCAAGTGTACAATTGCATTCCCAATAACTACTTTGGAAACAAGTCCCATAGTAGCACTCAGTGGTCTGTGGCATCTTTCATCCAAAGTGTATTTCACCTATCATGTTTATGACTGAAATGCAGTAACTGTGAAAAACATAACAACTGCTTAATAATGCCAAGCAACCAGGTAAAGTTTAGAGGAAGAAAGGAAAATGGGTTTCAACTCATTTCAGTCAATGGCAACTTCAAGAAGAAAGAAATTATTAAGAGCTAACTTTTACCAGACCATCCAGCTGGAGCCACTCTCCATGTTACAAAGTATATAGTTGGACCTGTAATTACTACTAACTAGTCAACTAGTTTTATCCAAGAGCTCTCTCTTTCGATGTCATACCATCCCCTAATAGCTGTCATACCAGCTCAAGACAGTTTACAGGTGTGCATATCCCTATTTAAAATAACTGGGGTTATCCACATTCTCATTTAGTCTGGATCTGAGTCCAGGTTTGTACCCTAACACACAGCCCACCTTGGCAGCTATGCTTAGCGCACTGATGGCTTCGCAATATTGTTTGTTCAGGAGAGAGCCAGCATGACAAACTCAATGGACATTCAGGTTTCTATGCAGTGACCGGGTTTTAATTGGCAGTGCTTTTAGTTCCTGCCCCTGCACGCTACCATAAACTGTTCCCGTTTCCGTTTCAAAGTCAAGGAGGTTAGCTTAATTTGTGGATGGTTTCAGTCTCTTTGACTGTACGCTGGAGCAGAACAAAAGTGAAACAATGAAATCCATTATCAGTAGCAACTGAGAGGCCATGGATACTAGTGGTCCGGTGCCTGTTACCTCTGTCCTGAGACAAGCACCTGCCTGTCCTGAACTGAAACAGCTACTGAACGTCGGGACCATTGCCGGGCCAAAGCTTAGATCTCACAATTGGGTCACACATGCAGCATAAACAATCACCAACAACTTGATGTCCCTTGGCTGTGTATGCACGAATTTGCTGTAATCCTGTTTAACTGCTGACAATCACTGGATTATATTCCTATTTTTCTACACTTGGCAGAATTATCTGCATGCGTTACAATATACAGAGGGCACAGGTTTGACCATCTGGCCATAGATGTCAAACTGAGACATTTTGCAGTGGCAGCATCTGGTTTCTCTACAAAAAGCGGTGTGTTTGCAGCTTTGGGCCTGTTATATGGTAGGGATACAGACGCATTATCTAGGCTGCCAGATCTTCTTGCATTGCTTTCTTTTGATTAATCTTTAACTCTCTAGTGTTTTCTTTGTTTGTAAGACTATGTACAAGCATATTTGTTTTGCAAATGTTTAATAAGGAGCTAAAGCTTATCCTATATATTTCTCCATATGTGCTATATCACATTCATCCACCTGATACTTGAGCCAAACGTATTATATAGAGAAGAGCTCACTAGCTTCTAACAGGTTTGTAAAGCAACAGTTCCCATACCAACATCACTTTCTAGTTGGTCCAAGTTGTCTCCTGTCTGTACAATAGGTATAGATACTTCAGACCCATGGAGAAAAGAAAACTGGGGTCAAAAATGGTTCAGTTGTTTTGAAAGGGAAAGCTATTTGCAAAACTGTCATTACATGAAAGAAAAAAAAAATTAAAGAAGAAAGAAAAAGAATAACTAATTAATGAACAAAGCCAGCTAAAGATGATGATTCCTGTTCCCTGTGTGAAATGTACACAAGCAGGAAATATGTGGTCCTGCATGGAGGCAGGAAAAGGCAGTCTGAGATCCTAATCTATAATGAACAGGTCATGGCACATCCTCAGCTGTGTAACAACTTTGGCCCTCAGGAACTAAGAATAATACATGTAACAAATGGTACTATACAAGGATCTCATTCAAGACAGATTACAAAGCTGTCTATACTTTCTAATGCTTGGCGCTTGTCAAACATGGACAAAAGTTATAGTGTTTCCTTAAGAGGGAGTTCCCATAAGAGAAAATATGAAGTCCAGAATTAAAGATTGAAGTCTCTTTCTGTAAAGTCTCTGCAGAAACATGCCATAGGATTTTTCACACATCCTGTGCCATTCCATTCAGTGTGACATTAGTAAATGACAGATGTACCTAAGAGTTTGGAGGACCAGGAACTAGCTGGTAACAAAGACCAGGAAGAAAGTCACTAAAAAGAAGCTAATGGCCGAGTCTAATTTGTTGCTTACAATTGCACCATGTCAGGCAGTAACATTTTTTAAAATCACCTTTCAGGCAGACATACATAGACAATTTTGTCAAAGGATCTAAAAAGAATATACCTAACACCCATTCATGTATTAACACAAACACAGCCCATAGGAAGATACACAAATTCTCTGCCTAATTCTGCCATGGCAGCACAGCATGTGAGAACGACTGCAGTGATTGCTTCCCCCAGACTATTCTCGAAATTAACCCAACTATGTTCATGGGCGCAGTACAAAGACAATTCTACAGAGACCATACAATCTTTCTGCCAGAGGTATAAGTAAACAGAGCAGACAGTGAGTTCATGGTAGAGCATTTGGATGCGATACTCACATATCATGTGCAGAAAAGGGAATATCTTGCTATTACACCAGCAGGCCTAAAAGATGCAGTAGTGTGCTAGCTCTCAAGTGTCGGGAATAAATATATCCCATTGGAGGACTATACTGATTCAAGTGCAGAAAAGATATCTCTTATGTACAGATGCTGCTCGTCCTCTGCTGCAGAGAACCACAGCAGGAATTTTATGTTTGAACATATGGACGAGTTAGTCATGCCCTATCTACTCAGAGAAACAAACAGAGACAGGCTGGATAGCTTGCAGGGCAGAACAGCTTCCCCCCCCTCCACCCACAATCCAGTAAAAGGCCATGATGGTGGCACTGAATTTCTATTTTAATCAGTTAATAGAAACAGTTTCTGATTGTCTGGCCAACTGAGGGCTAGAGAGACGGAAAATTTTACCACATATTATGTATTACGGAATGGATTCAGTAGTTTTCAGCTTTCCTCTTAAGACAAGTGTTCTGCTTTTTTCCTAAGAAGAGACTCTATGTGTTGCACATTTTTATGGCAAGCCTGAATTGTCTTCAGCAGAAACTTGCATTTCAAACCATACACATTCAGTGTGCACTGAGCCCTGACAGGTCAAAGGGAACAGATCAAATACACTTGATACAACACTGCAGAATGTTACATGCTGTGCACAGATATATGTGACATTTTTCCTGGATGGAGATAATTAATTTTGGTGATACAACAAAGCTTGAGGAACAGATTCAGTATAACAATGATAGCACTGGTAAAAAACAGGCCGACTTCTAAAGAAGAATTAAAGAAATGGTTATCTATTGTTCATGACAGCATAACATGTTTATGTCCTTTTCAATCAGAGTACTGCATGTGCTTTATTATTCATCATGAACTGGCACTAGGACCACCTCATCTGATACACTGACTTTCAAATGTGATAGCTCTAACCTTAGAGAGAGAATAAAGGCCACAAAATCCATTTCTTGCATATGTGTTATGCTTAGAGTTCACTCTCTGTTGGTTTGGAAGATATTATTTCTAATCTGGAGACTTTTGTGAATCTCTGATTTTTTATTCATTTTCAGAGATTGGGTGTAGCACAATATGAAGCCTACCTTAAATGAAAATATGAAAGTGACTTGACATGATGGGGCTTTGAAAAATGTCTGTTTCAAAAGTTGTACAGCTGACTGCTCTGAAGGTCCAACTGATACACCCTCTCCTGACCTGGAGCTTGTCTGTCAGGAAATTTCTCTGAACTAATGCTCAGATTAATGTGCATCAGAAAAACATGCTCTCCTGTTATGTACTTATTCTGTACTTATTAGCTCAGATCCCCCTGCTTTGCACCATAATTACTAACAGTTTATTTTGCTTAGACTCTCTGGCATGCATCAGGGATAATTCTGAGATCACAAATAGGTTGGCAGAAATAAAAATTAGAAATAAAAAAGATTGAAGTGATGAAATTTATTTTTCATACCAGATTAGAGAGAAACACAAATCTATACCTGTGGATCTCCATTTAAAGCCAGAGTATGTCTCTTTGGCTCAATTCCTGAATGCAATTCTTAATTTTTAATTCATCCAGAGAAGTATGCTTGAACAATATAAAACTTTAACCAACTTTTGCAGAAGTAGAAATCTCGTCTCCCGTGTAGAAACCTGAGAACACAGCAGGCCTCATAAATCTTACCTTGAGATTAGGATTCAGTTGATAGCAAGCAGACATAAATAGCAAGAAAGATAATCACAGATATTTTCTTCATTAATTGAATTCTGATCTTTTTTTAAAAATGTATTAAAAAATACCCCTTATTTTTAAGCATGACTCTTGAGTTTAGGCTTGGCCCCTCTTCTTTTATAGGACGCATTTTTATTGGCAATGTGAAAAAAACAGCACAACAAAACTCAACCATCTTTATCAACTTCTGCATGGCCCCTTCAGGGCCTTTTCTGTCCTAGTTCCCCCAGTTCATAGACATTTTCCTATCTTTTAGGTTTTGGGTAGATTTAATTAGACACTTGGTAGCACAACTCCATTCTATTCAGCTCAAGTTCCTGGTACCATAACTATCGCCATAATCTCTGAACACATCATCAGCAATCACTTGGAAATTTAATGTAAGGTCACAGTTTTAGTTTTAAACAATGTAACTGAAGAGTCCTGAATTCACTCCTATAGTCTCAGAGCACATCACCCTGTTACAAACTCTCTTCATATCTGCCAATGAACTACAGAGGTATGCATTATTCATCATCAGTAAACATATTTTTTCCACCAGTTAGTGACATTTAGTCATCTCAAAGGGAAAATTACTTAATAAGTTTTAACAGCTTTCCCAGATATATACAGATCCCTTCTCTCTTCTTTGCAACATGTAGGTACACAGGTTACGAATCCACCTCTGCAGTGCAACAACAAATGAAACAACACTGAAATATGATGAAATGTTATAATGTCAGTGTCTACTACCCCAAACAAACAATCAAAAAACATAAAACATATCATGGTAGGCATTTAAAATTGAAAAAACATCTTTTCAGGTTTTCACCCTGGTAAGTTTTAATATGATATTTAATAAACAGAAGTGATGCATCACACCTAAAATATCTGTTTCAAAAATAAATATTACCAAAACCCCACAGTTGGCATTGTTAACTGAACTGAGCTGGGCAATGCCATAATCATTTCCTGTAAATACTCTGAATTTAAAACAATGTCATTTTGACTACTGTACTCCTGTGAATAGGTTTAATGAACATGAACATTCAAGCAAAACAAATTTTAGTGAGAATATTCATGAGTGGATTTCACACTGTAAAACAAACCAAAAGCAGTGAAAATGTTGATATTAGTTTATATTGAATTGTACAATTCAAAGTTTGTTTAGTTTCAGGGTTATACAAATTTAAGCTTCAAGGTACAGGGAATTGTCTTTGATCAACAGAACATGTATTTCTGAGTTTTAAAACAAACAAACAAACAGACCATTCAAAATAATTACACATGGTTGATTTTTAAGTCAGACTATTTAATGATCTGTGTCCAGATGAAGTTCTGTGGATTATTTCAGTACTTAAAGGGGACAGACTTTTTAATAGGGCCTGTTGCGATGGGACAAGGGGTAATGGCTTTAAACTAAAAGAGGGGAGATTCAAACTAGGTATAAGGATGAAATTTTGCACGATGAGGGTGGTGAAACACTGGAACAGGTTGCCTAGAGAGGTGGTAGATGCCCCATCCCTGGAAACATTCAAGGTCAGGTTGGACGGGGCTCTGAGCAACCTGATCCAGTTGAAGATGTCCCTACTTCTTGCAGGGGGGTTGGACTAGATGACTTCTAAAGGTCCCTTCCAACCCAAACCATTTTATGATTCTATGATTTAAATAGCTCCAGCTGTAAATCAGTACAAATAAAATGGGGATTCATTTTGTCTTCGTGATTTCATTTTTAGAGCCAGTCCTCATGAGATGGTTTGTTTTTCCTGCAAGTACTGGACATCCCGAGCTCTTGCTGATTCCAGGAAGTGCTGGCTTTCACCATATTGGAAGGTGCAGACCCAGAATGCTTGTGAGCCTGTCACTGCAACAGCAGATCGACAAAGCCTCCTAGCACCCGGCTTACTAATAGCTTTCCATTCGTGTGTCTCTATCATTTTGGACCATCTGAACCATGCTTCTTTCTATATGTTTTATGTCATTCAGAGAGTTTGGAAATGGTGTGTTTCAGTGAAGTTTGCCTTTCAATTCTAAGGACTTGAGAGCCGCCTAGTGGAGGCCTCTGTCTGAATTCCAAAATTCAGTGAAGTCACCTTATCACAGCGTATTACATCCCTTATTGGTATCACTCCCGACACTGTTCTTACAGCTGAATACCATATAAGGACTTCAATTGGATTTCATGTTTGTCTTTTTTACAGAAATGTGAATTGCTTTCTAAGATATAAAACTGAAAGTGGTTTAAAAAAATAAGGCAGAATTGGAATTAAGTGTTTATTTCCCACGATGACAAAAATCTTTTCTAACCTCGCAGATCTCAGCATTAGATAATGTCACCAGGTAGCGGCCAGTACTAACAAGGAACTTAATTCTGTAGATCCGAGTCTGAACAAAATTAGAAAATAAACAAGAAGACAATGATACACTATATATTATTAATAGAAAACATCTTTATGTTTCATCAGCACCAAAACCTACCAAATTAGGCAACCATGAACTAAACAAAATTGCAATCACAAACTAAATCCCATTATTTCAGATAGTTATCTCTTTTCCTCTTGTTTTGCCTATAACACATTTGATTAATGATCATGAGATGCAAAACCACAAGGCACACGTGCACTGATGTATCACTGATGCATCAGGCCGAGTTGCAGTTATTCTAATGCATGTGCATATAGAGTCAGTATGTAGAAAGCTGTAAATCAGACTATGTCTCTGATGTTTTCTTTTCATCTATCTGTTATTGCTTTAATGTAGAGATTGACGAAAGATGAAAAACATAATCAACCCTGTTTTAAGCCAGTCTGGACTTCAGGAGTAAAATGTGATGTATATGTATATTAGTTAGGTCTAAGCAACAGGAGTGTGGGCTTCCCACCTTTCTCAGGGTTGTAATAGCATAGGACATGGCATTAGGAGAGCATCCATTGCTCAGTAAAAGCCAAGGAAGAAGGGTGAGGGAGCCTGGGAGTCAGGGATGTTTCCAAAGCTCAGGAAGAAAAATGGCAGGCTGGGTTTACAGAGCACACTGGGACTCTATTAGAGTCACAGGCATCAACAGACCCAGCAATGACACAACGTGGTTTATGTGTTTTGGCTCTGGTGGGACAACAAACATGTCTCATGATTACCTGTGAGGAACTAAGGCATGCCTACAAGAAGCCACAGTGGGACTGGAGGCAAGTCAAAGAACTGAGGAAGACCTGGAACAGGAAGCTATGGCAGTGATGTGGAAGAGTTGGAGATCTGCAACATATCAGAGAGACTCGTCTCAGACAAGGCAAGGAAGTGCCTTGAACAGTAAGCTCGAGGTCTCCATGGCTGAGGTCCTATCTCATGACAGATAAGATGTCTCCACCATGAGTGTGATGGAGAAATGAGTTTCTGTGAAGAAGTAAACTTACAGTTTACACACATTCCCCTTGACTGTAACAGGGTTTGCAGGTACAATAGAGTGCTGCAAATAACTGCAAAGAGGCTGATTTATTGTGGCACTGCTCTGGTTTTACGAACTGAAATGCCAGCAAGAAACTGACTTTAAAAAACCTAACAAAACATAGCATGCAATGGTGTAAGAGTGAGATAATATCTTAAAGAAATGACATTTTTTCCCCAAATCTAGTATCCACTCTGAATTGATTTCAACATCACTTTTAAAACACAGAAAACTCCTCTAGCATCTGAAATCAAAACCACAAACAGAGATGAGGAGCTGAAAATGCCCGTTTTTCATTTGGAAACCTCAAACAGCTGTCAAAACAGAGACACCAAATGGTAAAAAGGTGGAATAAGTGCAGCAAAGAAGCAGCCTTGACAAGAAAAGAATACCATCTTACCCAGAGAGAGATGGACAAGAACAGTGAAAAAGCATATACGCTTACATCAACGTACTTGTTTCCTTTTAGAGGTTTGTCTGTCAAATCAAGATAGTAATAGGAAAGCTATTCCAGGAGCAGTTCACAAGAGAAAAAGTGTTCCTTGAGATAAGAACAATCTTTCTGCTCTGTTAGTGTATAACATCCTGTGCACTGAGACCAACGTCTTCCCAGGCATGCCAAGCAAACCTGCGTTAAATCACTATCATAAATATATACATATATTTATTTATTACATATACAGCTAATATGTACCTAGGAAAAAAACATCTATATGTATATATTTAGGCAGAACAGAACTGGAAAATATGTAACAATTAAAGAAAAAAAAAAAAAGCTCAGTTCTTAACCAGATGCTATAGCTTGCCCTCCCAGCATACTGCATCTGACATGGACATCATTGCCATTTACCATGAGATTATGGTTTAATAAGCACGGGAATGTCTCATTAAAAGAAATCCTTGGAAGTTTCTGGTCTTTCAGCTGCTGGTAATTCTGAAAAATGATGGAACAACACTACAAAATCCAGTGTCTTATACAACATGCTTAAGTTTATACAGGATGTTTAGCAGTTCAAGATACTTTGCTTTGTAGATCATTTGTCCCTGTTTTAAGATGAAGGAAAGAAATTATATATCTATATCCCAACTTTTAAGTATACTTTCTTGATAGTAAGTTTGTAATATTTTTCTTAGGGTATTTTCTTTTCTTAGGTGGTCTGGATTCAAACAGAAATAAAGTTGCTCTGAAACTGATATATGGTAGTGTTTGAGTGAAGTCTGAACAATCGTCTGTGACTATCAAAAATTCAGACACAACCTATAACACCCTTTCTAAGGAAAAACTTTCAGCAAGGAGTTCTGCTATGACTGATGCTCTGACATAACCCAATAAAATTCTCCAAAGAGGCTACTGCCTTATTTTAGAGGGAAACCCAGACTACAGACTGCAATGAAAAAGAATATTAAAAGCCATAAAGTTAAGATGCTACTTCATATTACCTCAAAATAGGACTTGCAGACATAACTTCAGAAATGCATGTTCCAAACTGCAGGCAAACCATGGTATATTTTCTTTTATACAGGTGTATGATTTCTCCCTCCACTAAATGAAGAAATTAACCTATTGAACCCCATAGTCTTCACTTCCTGATCATTGCCTTAGATTATTGCGATAGACACACTAAACTCAGAGAACAAATCTGAAGGATTGCAGGTTCACCTAGGAGGTTAGAAAAGAGATCATTTTTCTGTGTTCTTCCCCAGTGCTGAAGCTGATTATTTTCTGGAAAAGAAGACAGTGCACTTTGTCAAGATGTTCCATAGGACATAATCAAGGAAGATTATACACCTCCTAGCTTGTCTATCCTCAGTGCATAATCCCTCAAGGATCTAAGTGAGCAAGCTTTCCATCCTCTCAGGCAGGAGTTCTGGAGTAAAGTGAAATGACACTGGAGTGAAGAACTAAGTATTAGCCTCTCTGTGCATCATTGAGTTTCCCTGTAAATAGGAACTGGCAAATTGTTTACGCCTCTTAGGATAAAGCAATATTAAAAGAAAAAATACTTATCTGTGCACCTCTGTGAAATTTGCCTGTAAAGCACTCATAACTGTACCTCACAACAATCAAGCAAATGGAGGTAAAAATCTGCCTGCTGTGACACATTTTCA
The DNA here is from genome assembly GCA_020745775.1 of Theristicus caerulescens. Classification (NCBI taxonomy): domain Eukaryota; kingdom Metazoa; phylum Chordata; class Aves; order Pelecaniformes; family Threskiornithidae; genus Theristicus; species Theristicus caerulescens. Next base: position 10,506,802 of record CM036564.1, read on the forward strand.
TGAATTCTGTCGTAAGTCACATGCTTACACACAAGGCAGTCAGAAAATAAAGGAAAGCTGTGCAAATGTGAGGAAAAAACGGTAGGGAAAGAAAATGTGGAAAAAAAAGTGAAGAGGTGGAGAATTCTGAGAAAGAAAAACAGAGACATCCAGTTTGGCTTCAGATACAAAGGGAGCATTCTAACATTCTAACACATGGTTTCCTAGTGAATACAGTGTTAGCATAGCCACGTATATTTCCAGACAAGGCATTCAGTCATGGAAATTACAAAAAAGAATAAATAAAAATTGCCTCAAATGCAATAGACTCATGTAAGTTAATTATAATTAATTTTTAAGTCATCTTAAGTAGAATTATTATTCTGAAAGAAGAGACCTATCAAGCACTCCATTAAATTGACACAGAACTGTGTTAACGATATTGATTTTAGCTAGAAAAGTACTGGCAAGAGAAGAAGGGAAGGAAAAAGAAATTTTTTTAAAAATAATTTTATCTATGGTTTTCAGTCCTACTGTAAATAGGCTGAATACTGGAAGTGAAAACAATTGCTTTAGATCATCTTACAGTAACAGCTGTGGTTGTTGAAATAGCTACAGACATTATGCATCAGATCTTCCTGTGAAAGAATGACCAGTGCTCCACTGACTTTGAATCTAAGCTGACTTACATCAAGTATACACTGCACCGTGTTGGTCACACGGGAAAGCAGATGGGAGGAGAAAGAAGGGAAAATAAATTATTTTTATTTGTATTTAATAAAATTTGGCCTACAGGCTTTATGTGACTCAGTACTGAACATCTGGGATTGATCATAGGATCACAAACTGGAAAGCAGTCATCTGGCTTCTAGAAATAAACACATTCAGTTCCTCTTCCACAACTTTATTTTTTTAATGATAAACTGCAACAGCCATTTTAAGTCTTTTTAACACTTGCAGCCACAGTATTTTTAACTTTTCAGTAATTTTTAGTATTACTTTTTCACATGGTGGCATCAGACAACTGTTAAATTTCATTTAATCCTGAACTGGCAGTACTGTTTGGGTTTGCCCTCCACGCTCACACACACAGTTAATTCACTACTTTTTTTGCTTCAGAATTTTATGAAACGATGGTAGTCTTGCAACTCCGATTTTTATTAGTTCCATTCCTCACAAGCATCATGGGAGCGGCGCAATATATGATGCAAGATGCAGCACTGATGAACTACATTGACCGGCGTTTCCTATCTTTAGAGGTATGCGATATCTGTATCATTCTGTAATACTGCCTAACTCCAAAGAGGTTTGAAAACCTATGAATGTTCTTCTGTGTGTGTCAACACAGAATAGTTTGTATGCTAAACAATATCAGGATGATAAATTTCCAGCTTTGTCAAATAAATAAGTAAAATTGTAGCTAAACCTTTAACTATAATGATTCCTAATTACCACATCATTATTTATTGCAGGATGTAATTTCAGAATGTTGTATTTTTATTCTTTTATCACTTGTATTTTTTATGATGTCAGTGAATTTAGCTAAATATGCAAATGTTTATAGTACTGTCACAGTCCATCCTAGGTAACAGCATAACCATATTGCCACCAGTAGAAGTGCTGTCAAGTATTAACAAGGAGATAGAAATTTATCAGGTATTTTTTCTATGTACAGATGAACCTACCTGGAAGAGTAGCTTAAGACACATTTGTGTAAACTAGTAGTGTATCTGCACTTTAACTAGGAGTTGAAATAATCCCCTTACAGCTGCGAGACTGAAATAGGTATTTGCTTTCAATTAGTTATATAAAAGTATCAGTACCTGCTTCTTTTTCTGCAGCAAAAAACTACCAGTACTGCAAAATACCTCTTCAGTATTGGCATGCTGTAATCATAGATAGATTATCTTAAATCATTAACATGTCCTTGGCTCCTGACTTGCATTGGTAGACTTTTAGAGAAGCTTTAACTTGTCTGATCTCGCATTCCCTTTTTGTACAAAGCTCTCACTGGTCTTAACTTCACAACACAGAAAGAACTGAAGGATTAGCCTGGTATTCTGTTCCCATTGTGTAGAATGAGATTTAAATTTTAATAACTACTATAGGAATAACTTCACATGGTAATTTCCATTCATTTGGAACTCATTAAAAATGATGCAATTCCACCTGTGGCATTTGGTGCAAAGGGCACCAAACAAAGAACAGGAAAAAGGGTGAGGCAGATATTGAAGAAAACACTTGAAAACATTTAAAATAAAGTCTTTGTAGAAAGTAATTAAACAGCTTCCTGGGGACTTATGGACACATATAAATGGGGGAGGGGGGAGACCCACACAAAAACCACACCACACAAAACAAACAAACCACCACCAAGTTTACAAGGAACACATGCATACTGCACTAATCATCCAGTAAACTCAGCCATTCCCTAGTCAAACACCACCTTAAAACAAAACACCTGAAATCTGTGCATAAAGCATCAAATCAGAACACCCAATCGGGCAGTTAGATCTACTATGATTGTGTATTTGGGCTTAAATATTGGCTCAATTTCCTCATCTTTCTAAAGTGGCAGTTGCGCTTCTGTTTTCAGGCCACCTCTGATATTTACAGAAGCAGCTGCATTACAACAGAGAAATCAGTTTCCTCACCTTTAAAAATTTTGATAATTTGAATCTAGTTATAAAAAAAATCTGTATTCTTTTTTTAAATATAGTCAACAATTTGACAAAAAAAAACCTTCTCAAACATAGACATATCTGTATTTCCATTTTCCATTTTAAATGGATGGAAAATAGCCACACTAGATACTGTCTTGGTCAGAAGAGGCGTATTTATGTGAAATGTTCACATTTGTAGATTTCCTGCAGAAAACTTTTTGAGACTGCTTCACCAATGGTCCTACAGGAACAGTTCTGAAAAGTTTCTGGACAGCAAGTAATCAGAGATCATGTGCCCTTAAGTATCAGTGGCTGTTTCCACCAGAGTGCTTTTTCATCTTTAGGCAGCAAAACAAAGTATCTGGTTGTCAGTAACCACATCAAGAAAAAAAAAGTGTATTTTTGTCCAGAACCATGAATGCTAATTCCAGTCTAATATGTACTCTTCACGTAGATATACAGCAACAGACCATCGGTTTGAAATAGATGGGGGGCAGGGGGACCAGAAAGGAAAGAACCGCACAGGTTTTAAAGTAATAATGAATGAGGTTTTAATCTATACAGAATATACACGTATATCCATGTATTTTCTTCCTGTGTTCTAACTCAAGAAGAGGCTGGAAAAATGCAACCAAGACATACTGGATTACGTGGAAGAATTCCGAGACTTTTCAAAGATGGTACTGTCACGCCTGGCAGGACTGAACAATTATAAGGCTGAGGTTAAAAGTGAAGTAGAGAATTTGCTAACAAGAATTGAACGAGCACAAAGGGACATTGACTATCTTGGATCTGTCACAGATTCTAATACATGTATAGAAGTACATGAAGACCTGGTGAAACAGCAGCTATTCGAAGAAGCAGAAGTAAAAAAGAAACTTAAACTCATGCTTAATGCAAGTAAGAACAGTTTACTTTTCAGAACTTTGATGTGAATGAGCCAGTCCCCTAGCCAATGCATGCATGCTGATATATGGATAACAGATTTTCACAAATTATGTGAATACTGCTGATAATTGCATGAGGTTTTGGCTGTGTAAATACTAGACTTAAAAAAAAAAAAACCCAACAAAACAAACAAACTACAAAAAAGTATGGGAGAGGGAGGGAAGAAAGTACAATTCAAACATTTATTTTGCAGATACTCTACTGCATATCAAATTGATTCTTTGGAAGCTGCTTTTTATCATAAAGTAATGTAAAAAGCCACTGAAGGTATGCTCTTGGAAAATTCCAGAAAAAATGCCAAGGCATTTCTGCATATTGCAGCTATACCAAGGAATTAATGGTGGTCTTTTTTTTTTGGAGTGAGCAGGGGTCAAAACCTCAACTCAAAAGTGAACTCACGAGTTAATAAAAAGACTTAATTCACTTCTACAATTAGCATCTGTTTTACTGTCCTCCTGTTATTCCTCCTCTCCCTCTCCCCTCCATGTACTTTATCAAGAGAGCACTCTGGCTTAGCTGCAAGCAAAGCTCAGTTCTGATTTGAAAATTAACTGCTAAGGTACCTAGTATGAAGAATATATACACAATCTATACGTTTTTTTTAAACAAATTAAGTTTTATAAGTAGTTTTACCTTAAGAAAGTTGAGTTACAGATGTAAATCATATTGTAGACATATTTGAAGTAGTCTGTTTCATTTTCATTCAAAAGTAGTAAGAAATGAAAAATAAACAATAAGAAATATAAACTGCCATTGTTTAAAAAGATCTTTAGCATCATAAATTATACAATTCTAACTTCAACAGAATTAGACTGATCTAATTTTACAAATAAGTTTACAATTTGTTCCTTGAACTTTTCCAGCAAAAGAGTATTAAGGCAGATGGTAACAGAAGAAATCACCTATTCTGCTTCTAAGCTCTAATCCTATACCACAATTGAGTCCTCTGAATATCAAGATTTCTTTTTTCCATATATAGATTTTTTGAACATCAGGCATTTTTTTGAGAGGCAGAAAAACTTGGGGATTTTTAAACTGTCTGTGGTAAGGACACTTTGAAAATTTTATCTTTCTAAGAGTTTCAGAGGGGAAAAAATTACTTTCCATTTTCCCTTGTTGGAAATTATTACTTTTAATTTTAGTGCAGCAGTTCATAGCAACTTTCTTTTTGTCAATACTAGTCAGATGGTTGTCCCATTTAAGTCAATGGCAAAACTAGTCCCAGTGCAGATTTTACAGCACTTTTAGAAAAAGCAGCAAGAACTGCAACTCTAGCAAGTAGCAGCTCTGCTTCTATGCTATCACATATTAAGCGGAAGTTAGGATTGTTTTTGTTGAGTCACTCCAAAACTCTAGCAAAAAAATGTTTTTTTAAGTCCAACTTTGTTACTGGTTTTGGTTCAAGTCCACACATGCTTGAAAATAACAATCAAGTACAATCACTGTTTTTACATGCAGCAGTTGATATCCCATCCTGCTTTGGGTAGGAAACCAGAAACTTCTGCATATTTTGGGGTACAATATGAAACAGTGGGCTTTGAAGGTATCATTGTGGAGAGTGTGGAAAAATTTTGGTAAACTTTTTGCTCACTGTGAATGTCTCAGTTTCTCAGTCTTCCTCCAAGCCGTTACGAAAGCCAGGGAGAGTTAAAAATCGTCTCTCAAGAAGAGAGACACCATTCACAGATTTCCAATAGTAATCTGGTTATTTCTCCTGCAGAGGAAGATGTTGCTAAGGCTGGCTAGGTATTTTGATTCAGCAATTTTAAGTTTTTAGAATCTATCTAATCACTAAACATCAGTTTTGGGAAAGCTATTGTGGCTTGCTCAGGGAAGGTGCATCCAGAGTGAGGACTTCCAAGAAAAAAATCCTTGCTGTAGCAGCAATATCCAAATGCTTTGGTTAGAGGGTACCAGTACACACAAATGACATAAAAGTTGCTTTCTACAGGCAACTGGAATCTTGCCACTGACTTCAATAGGTTCATATCAGGCCAAATAGGGAGGCTGGTTTTGCTTTCTCCATTTCATCTACTGCCAGAACTTCGTGCCTTAGGGCTTTGTTTGTTCTGCTTACTAAAATGGCTGCACTTCACTAAAGGCAATTCTTTAAACTTCAAATAGTGTCTCTTGTAATTTATGAGTGCCTTTGGTAAACAAGCCTGTTAATACTCTTTGCAGTAGAGTTTTTCCTGGAAAGGATGGTACTTGATAAAGATCTTAGTATCTAAATGCCTGAGTCTTCACAAGCTTGGTGGTTTTTGGTCTAAAACATCTGTGCAAAGTGCATACAAAATGTAATAAAGCCAAAACTATGACTCGCTCTCCACTGGTGCCAATTTTGTCCCTATAGTGAGGTAAACAACTATGTAATTCCACTAGCCATGCTTCTAGCATAAGACTTGATAACACAGACATCATACCAGTTCATTTAAAGACCATCTTAATGTATGGGCATTCCTGATTTTGTGATCCATATATTTGTTCTAGTTCCTTTGTGCTGCAGGTGTTGGGAAGGGAAATGGAAAGACAACCCAGTGTTTTGGCTTTCTGTTATGGTCATCTATTTTTATTTGTCTTCGTACTATAAATGCAAAAAAAAAGAGGCTAACAGAGGATAAGAGAACTCCTGAAATAAAAATACTATTTAGATGGCATATCAGGAAAACGGATTTTAATTTGTATGCCTTCAATAAGAAATAAATTCTATTATTTTACTGTGTTGATCTAAAACAGAAATCACTTCTCTGAAGTAAAAATTACAGCCCTGTAAAAGAACTGACAAGAATAATCAGAGAATCACTAACTGTGCTCTTGGTCTCCTCTCAGGTACACAAATAGAATCCCTTTTTATGATAACACTGGTCTAATAGAGCAGAAAACAATGCACTATGTGTAGCTGAAGATATGCAATTTCCTTAGCAGGAGATGCCAAGTATATCATATAAAATTTGCTTCAACACTACTTACCATAGCCACAACTGCTGACACCTTTACTGATACATTGACCCTGGCCTTATAGTTGGATTAAAAGGAAACTAAGTAATTCAAAGAAAGGAAACCAGAAAATTCACAGACATTCTAATTTTTTTTTTTTGTCTTTGGGTGTTTCCTTGCAGGTTGTGACCACATGCTTGCAGGTATCAAATCCCTAAAGATAGTTAAGAAGACTGGAGATAAGCCTGGCTCTTGGATGAAAGATCCTGGCAAAAAGCATACAAAGATTTATTTATTAAATGGTTCTGTAAATAATGTTATTTTGGAATTTGCAAATATCATGACATTCATGGAAAGCAATCATACACTAAAAGCTCGCAGAGTCACCTTGCCGTTTCCCTGGGAAGGAACTGGCCACATCATATATCAGGGTTTCCTGTTCTATCACAGATATGGCTCCTTAAATGAGATAATTAAATTCAATATCCAGAAAAGAAGTATAACTGACCAAATGCTGCTGCCAGGGGCTGGAAGGATTCCTGCCTATCAGCTTTCTCCGTCTACAAAAATCGATCTTGCCATTGATGAGCATGGGCTCTGGGCAATCCATGCAGAACCAGAGACTGGAGGAAACATTGTAATTACTAAAATCAACCACGTAACCATGGCAGTAGAGCACACTTGGGACACATCATGCAATAGCAAGGGTGCTGAAGCAGCTTTCATGGCATGCAACACACTCTATGTTGTGTACAACTTTCCTAGTGGAGGCACCTCTCGCATACAATGTGTTTATGATGTTTTGGATGCTGTAAATACTTATGAAATCCCAGTATTGCATTTTCCAAAACATCAGGGTAGTCATTCCACTATGCATTACAATCCTAAAGAAAAGCAACTCTTTGCTTGGGGTGATGGATCCCAGATCATTTACAAGCTTCACACAAAGCAAAAAGTTTAGAATCTTTAGCAACTTTTCAAATACACTTAAAAGCTAGCAGCCCCATGTTAACATGGTCATTAAAGTGTATTAAAATTACATTATTCCCATCTGTTACAACTTTACAATCTATTTTACATCTTAAACTAATGTCCAATTAAGAATATGTAAAGACTTCATTAATATGAATTACAAAATGACTAAATACCACACATGTACAACATGTCCCCCCCCCCCAAATTAGTCTTAAAGACTAAGGGTAATTAAAAAAAATAAGAATCCATCTCTGACATGTTCTCTTCCTATCAAAACTATGTATTCTGCTTCAGTGCCATGGAAATCAAATCAGAAGTCCTTCCTGTCCAATATACATTATCTGACAACCTTCACTACCCTGAAGCTCACTGTAGGAAGCCTTCTTGTAAGCACTATAAAATCACATGCTTCCAGAGAAATTATCTGTAAAGTTTTAACAGTAGAGGTTTATTACATCACAAAGCATAAGAGTAGACATTCTCACAAAGATGGTTTATTTTTAACATATAGTTCTTGTACATTACACCAAGGCTATTCCTAGTCTTTGAGCTTCTAGACTATTTCCATGAAATTTCCACATTTTTGTTATCCATATAGCTGTACAGTCCACTTTCGATCCTGCTAATATATTAGCTACAGCTAAATACCCACTTTTATCAGCTTCAATTTACCACCTTTCAATTTTTTTCAGTGTATCACTGCTTGTGAAGGAAGGAATGTTCCTGAATAATCTGTTCTGTACCATACACTATTTTTAAATGTTTTACGTATCACTCTTTAATTGTTTCCTTTCCTATTAGTCCTCTTTCAGCATCTAGTTGTGAGGCATTTTCTTAATACTTCAAATCACTTCTATTGCTCATAGCAGAATCTTTCTCATCCTATCCTCTGACTCCAGCAAAATACCTGTACAGAAAAGGTGGCCCTGATGAGCACAATAGTGCAAGTGAGGGCATGCCACTGGTCAGTCCTGGGTTTGTGAGTAACAGATAAACTCTAGGTAAATACAAACACATTTTTGTTTCATAAATAATATTTTAAAAAACAAACAAACCCTAGACTTTTACTTGAGAAATACAGGTACTGGCTGTAGGTTTTGGATTTTAATGACAGCTGCATTTCTGTTTAATTAAAGAAAAAACAAAACAAAACAAAACCACAAAAAATGGGGCTTGAAAAGCAATCCACAGCTGTTTCTACAGAAAGCCCATTTTGTTCTTTACACTGAAAGAACTGTTGTTCTGTTTAAAAAGAGCTTCAACAGAACAGCCAAACATCAGGGAATAATTTTGAAAAGGAGTTCCAGAATACAACTAAGAGCATATGGACTGCTGAGTTGCAACAGTGCTACTTTGCTTTTAGTAAAAGAAACTCTATTGTTCTAAGCCGCCTTAATGACTATAGCATTACTTCTGTGTTACGGAAGCCATAGGAAGCACAGTTAAAGACATTCTCAGCCTGAAAGTAAGGTGCGCTGGCACTGATTTCCTGTGTGACCATGGGTCAAAGGCAGATTCAGCAATTTGGCCTTTTATTCCTCATCTATAAAATAACAAACACAGAAATACAAAACAGTATTAGCCACCTTTGGAATGCGGTGAGATCTTCTACTGCAAAAGGATGTGTGTTTTTCTTTACTTAACGAATAAAGGCTTTTGATGTAAATGTGGATTGAGTCTGCTCTTTAGAAAAGGCATTCTTGGAATATGCTACGTGCTACACTATTACACAACAGAGAAAGCTTACGTTATTATTCTATATAGAGATTTCAATGAGCAATTCTCAAAAGTTCAGGCAGGGTCCTCTCTGAACCTTGCTGCCCTGGAAATCCAAGCTTCATAATGAATTAAAGGTACTGCCTAGTTTTGATAAAAGGAGAAAGTTTTGTTCAGATGACGTTATTTCATATTGTACAAAATGCAAAAGAAATGAAAAAAAGGAAAACAGAATACCAAAGTTTTCACAAATCTCAAAATTGAGGTTCAGTTACAAGGAGGGGCAAATTTTCAAGCCTTCTGGTTTCAAAAATATATATGAACAATCAAACAATTTTAAGAGCTGGAATTCCCAGATGTTAATCCTGATACTGATTTGTTGGCAAACTATTTAAGTACAATCATAAGAGAACAAGGACAGAAGGAGGCATCATTGAATTAGCCTGTCTCAACTAGCCTTTAAAGCCTTTAATGATAGGGACTCCACAACTTTCCCAGGGAACTTACTCCATCAATTCACAAGCCAGCCACTGTAACATTTTTCCTAAAGCACAATTTCAGTTTTCCTTGCTGCAGTGCAACCCCATTGATTTTTGTTTTATCCAGATAAGAACATAAGAGTAGTCTTATTCAATCAGCTAGAGAGTTATCCAACCCAACAGCCAATCTCAAAGAGGTACCAAGAAAGAATACATATGGAAAAGCATAAGAACACTGCAAACCTATCTCTCCCTTTAGTGATTCATGCCAGAGACACTGTCTTTGTGCTCAGTATCGCTGATGACTTTTCTTTAATTAATTTCACAGCATCATAGAATGGTGTGGGTTGGAAGGGACCTTTAAAGGTCATCTAGTCCAACCCCCCTGCAATAAGCAGGGACATCTTCAACTAGATCAGGTTGCTCAGAGCCCCATCCAACCTGACCTTGAATGTTTCCAGGGATGGGGCATCTACCACCTCTCTGGGCAACCTGTTCCAGTGTTTCACCACCCTCATTGTACAAAATTTCATCCTTATATCTAGTTTGAATCTCCCCTCTTTTAGTTCAAAACCATTACCCCTTGTCCTATGGCTATTGGCCCTGCTAAAAAGTCCGTCCCTATCTTTCTTATAAGCCCCCTTTAAGTACTGAAAGGCTGCAATAAGGTCTCCCTGCAGCCTTCGCTTCTCCAGGCTGAACAACCCCAACTCTCTCAGCCTTTCCTGTTGGAGAGGTGTTCCATCCCTCTGATCATTTTTGTGGCCCTCCTCTGGACCCACTCCAACAGGTCCATGTCTGTATTGTGCTGAGGACTCCAGAGCTGGACACAGTACTCCAGGTGGGGTCTCATCAGAGTGGAACAGAGGCAGAATTCACCTCCCTTGACCTGCTGACCACACTTCTTTAGATGCAGCCCAGGATACGGTTGTCTTTCTGGGCTGTGAGCGCACATTGCTGGCTCATGTCCAGTTTTTCACCCACCAGTAGGCCCAAGTCCTTCTCCTCAGGGCTGCTCTCAATCCCTTCATCCCCCAGCCTGTCTTGATACTGGGGGTTCCCCTGAACCAGGTACAGGACCTTGCACTTGGCCTTGTTGAACATGGGTCCACTTGTCAAACTTGTCCAGGTCCCTCTGAGTGGCATCCCATCCCTCAGGTGGGCCAACCACACCATTCAGCTTGGAGTCTTCTGCAAATCTGCTGAGGGTGCACTCGATCCCACTATGTCGTTGATGAAGGTATTAAACAGTACTGGTCCCAATATGGACCCCTGCGGGACACCACTCGTCACTGATCTCCATCCAGACATTGAGCCGTTGACTGGTACTCTCTGGATGAGACCATCCAGCCCATTCCTTATCCACCCAACAGTCCACCCATCAAATCCATCTCTCTCCAATTTAGAGAGAAGGATGTTGTGGGGGACCACGTCAAAGGCCTTACAGAAGTCCAGATAGATGACATCCATAGCTCTTCCCTTGTCCACTGATGTTGTCACTCCACCATAGAAGGCCAATAGGTTGGTCGGGCAAGACTTGCCCTTGGTGAAGCCATGCTGGCTGTCTCAAATCACCTCTATGTGTCTTAACATAGCTTCTAGGAGGATCTGTTCCATGATCCTCCCAGGCACAGAGGTGACGCTGACAGTTATCTTTCACTAGGCCAGGTTGCTCAAAGCCCCAGCCAACCTGACCTTGAACACTTCCAGGGAGCCATGTGCCATGTGCCCTGGCCCCTCACCATCTCGAAGGCTGGTTCCACACCCCATGCATCAATGTCTTTCCTGGACTGGGGAGGCCGGGAGGGGACAGAGGAGTCCAGATGTAGTCGCCTAAGTACCAAATAAGAGAGGAGGAAAGTATTTTTACTGGTATTTTCTTGGTGTATTGTTTTGTTTTGTTTTTAAATTATTGCCCAACTTTGAAAAGAACTCCTTATGAAGCAGCTAGAAGTGACCTTCATGCTGAAGACCAGCACTTCTTCCTGGCAGAACTGCACTACTCTGCTTCTCCAAAGGAACAGCTGTCTCTCTAACTTCTTTGCTTGATCTGTTGCTGTTCTTCATGCACCGCCGCGGAGGGTCTGGCTTCATCTTCAACCACCCTTCGGGCAACCTTCTTGTCCTCAGACTGAGGAAACCCCACCTCCAGGCCCCAGGGACCTCGGTGGCCCTCTGAGGGACAACTCCTGTCTCCCCAGCACAGCAGCCTGGCAGAAGCCATGTCATCTCATCCCCTTTTCCTGGGGCTCAGAGCAGAGGAGATGGCACCCCTTCAGGAGGGGTGGGGGAAAGAAGGGCTCACACCACCTGGGGCAATCAACAAAATAACTGTTGATGGCAGGAGATGCAATGGGTGATCCTGCAGGACGGCCAGGCACAAAGCCTGGGCCTCCCAGCTAATGCCAGGTGCAGAGGCTGGGCCAATGGTAGGGCACTGGCCAGGCACTCCTGTGATGCCATGTTGATGGCGTCATGGAGGGGAGCCCTGGCACCATGTAACGGTGTCAGGGGAGCCATGCTGGAGGTGGATCCACTTCCATCGGTTCTTCTTGGTCTTCCAGTGGGTCCACCTCCATGAGCTCCACACCATCAGCCACATGAGCGATGGCCATTGCTACCATGCAGCTGACGATGCCCCCTCTTTGACGCTGCCTCCTCTTCCTCCACCTCTCCTGCAGCCGCCTCTCCACCTTCCCACGCAAACATGCAAAGCCACTTGCCTGACTGCTGTGGGACCCCTTTCATCGTTGGAATCTGAGAGCCTTGAAGCTCAGCAAATTGTGGGCCATCTGCCAGGGTCCCTGTATTTATAGGGCCCAGAAAAAACGGCAGTGAGGTAGCTCATGACATCAAGAGGCCACTGTGGTAGCAATGCACGTGGCCAAATATGGCTGTTCTGGGAGTTGGGGCCTGTGGCCTGAAAGATTGCCTTATGTGGGAGGAGGAGGGTCGGGGGGCTGAGGGCCCCTTTCCTGGGGATCGCTCCCCTGTGCCCTTATGCTGCCCCTTGGGCACAGGGACTGCTCTCCACCTTCCCTCGTGTGCCTGGGCTCCAGCCCCCTCCTCAGCTCATGCCTGGGCTCCCCTGGATGATGACTGGCTTCCAGTTCAGGTAGATGATACAATTGATTGTTACCATGCAAATGAAATTGGTACAAGGAGACGAACACAGAGAAGTCTTCATCAGGAATAAAAACCACACGAATGACAGTTTATGACCTCTGCCTTCACCAACTAGATGACATCCACCATTGTCCTTATTAATCAAGTCCTTTCGTGTTGCGCTTTCTCCATGTGCCTGTTTCATCTTTCTGTTTTTTCAGGTCCTCTTGGGTTGGCTCTTCTGCTTTGCTGCAGCTCTCAGAGTGGAATCCAGTGTTCTCTGCTATGACAGCAGGATCGTCGTCCTCATAACAACAGCAGCACTCCTCAATGCTTTGGCTGTGATAAAGGTCCCTCTCCTCTTCACTGATGCCAGTTACTTCGTCCTTATTCTGCATTAAATCATGACCGCTCCTTCCCATGGTGAGATCAGATAGCAGGGTTTCATCACACAGATACTCCTCATCTTCCATGCCCTCCATTCTTTCTACCTGTTCTTCTGCAGAAGACTGGCTCAGGTCAGGATAATCTACAGGGACTACATCCTGTTTGTGCTTGAAACAATCAGAATTATCATAGATAGGAAGGTTTTTATCCCTCTCTGATTTATTGACACCTGTACAATGAATTTAAGCTTCCCGACAACAGTCTGCTTTCTTCTTTGGATTTTGTGGATGTCAAGAATCTGTGGACTGTATGCTAAAAGCAACTGTTTTACTAGTATAGCAGAGCTGGATGCTAGGAGCATGGTGTAAATTATGCCAGTATAACTAGGTTTATTTTTACAGTGCCCATCAGAGATATGCTTGTTTCTCAGAAAATAATCTACCTTTCTCTTTTTCTTCTTCATTTATATCTGCCTGGATCTGGAGGATGAGAGCCCTTTTTAGCATTCACGCAAGCAGCCACCATATAAGAAAAACCCACACAAGATGTTTATTACAGATGGGTTTATCACTAAGCAATGCAACTGTTACATGGTTACTGTCATCCTGCTATGTAACAGCGCATGTTTTTCGCCATGTGCTGTTTCCCACCCTGTGGTGCTTGTCACCAGTCAGAGGACACTGCTGCAAAGACATGCATGGAAGCTTAGCAAAGTAACCGCAGAACCTGAACCATTAAGATACAGCTCTCTTAATACTGAAGAAAGAGCTCCTCCTGAAGGCAGAAACTGGGACCTGCGGCTCTTTAAGTTATTTGAACTTTTCATGTGCTTGCATTGCATATAAGAATGTAACACTTTTTTATTATACTTGCACTATAGTGAGCCCTAAACCCAGAAAAAGGAATATACAATCCAAGGAGTGCAGTTACAGAAAACTGAACAAAAGTGCAAACAAGCTGCATTTACAGCATGCAGGCAAGGCAGTAGTATGTCCTGGGGAATGACAGTAGGGTGATTTCTTGCTAGAGAATTGGCATGCTGCTTGGCATCACTTAGAGCAAGTAATGGATTTCAGTATTCATTGATAAACTATGATGGTCACTGCTTATGTTGCACTATATTGGTAAGAACTCTGCCCATACCATTTGTTTCTCTCCTAAACAGCTTGATTTATGTGCAGATTTCTTCATGATGACATTTTCACTCACTTATGTCTATTTAGGGCCTAATCCAAAGCCTGTTGGCGTAACTGAAAGTTTCTTTCTAACTTCTGTTGTGTCTCCATAATGCCACACTTGCGTGTCTCTACGAGAGTCCTAACGTCTTCTTGTCTGTCTTTGTTTAGAAGTAGGCTTATCTGGATCTCAAAAGTTGGGCATGAATACTTTGGAAAGTGGATTTGGAACAGAGGCCAAATTTTGCTCTTATGTACATCCCATGAAGCCTTGTTCACCCTAAAAGGGGTGTCTAAAATGTCTATCAGTGAAGAAGTTGACCTTTTCTATTAAATGTGCTGTAAAATTCTATCATGTCATTACTGCAGCTACACAGGGCATTTAGAAAAACAAATGTTGCTAACAGTTGCCCATGTTTTAAGAGATAATACTGAATAACTGACCCTGCACAAGAATTAGCAAATCACACAGGGAGTTCCGCTAAGAAAGAAAGTCTGTAAGAAAGAAACCTCTTACAATGAGTTACTGTAAAATGTGTATGAAAAAAGACAAATATCGGACCTTTGTTAATTTTGTTAGTATCTTAAAAGTGTAAAACGCTTTTCTTGTGATTGAAACTAACAATTTATTTCAAATAAAAAATCTTGTACTCAGTGACATGAAAATCAGGTAATCTGGAGGTTATATACAACTATAAAGGCTGCGCACATACATGCCCATTAGGATGCATTAGCATTAGGATTCTCAGCATTAGGAGCGGGTTTCATTTATAACTTTCCCAACATTTTCCAATGTTTGATGTGCAAATATATGTGCTGTGCACACACACATGTACGTATGTATATAGTCTTAAAAAATTTCTATTGGTGATTGTCGGAGTGGGAGAGTTCGGACCCGGAGTAACGATGTAACCTCGATGCGAGTATGATCGTTCTCCTTTATTTCAGATAATTACAAGGCTTATATAGACAATCAGCAGAGCACGCAGTAGCAACATCTACATGATTGGTTCATTACATGTGTTCACGCGCTTAAGACAGTTATATGATTGGTACAGGGTTGCTGTTCACGCAAAGAGGTTCGTTAGCACATTCCGGACTTAGTTGTTGTCTCTTATGTTGTTTGCCAAGTAGTCCGTTGCTGTTCAAGGTCAGTTTATAGTATCCTCTGTGCTTCTTGATACACTAAAAGCAGGATTGCTCATACTGAAAAGATCATGTCCCTTCTCACTTAGCCATCCTTCCACAGGTGATATCTGGGGATTACTCAGTCTTCTCTTCTGCTGTTCACACTGACAGCATAAACCATGACATTAATTTGTCTTGGAGTTATTTATTGCAAAATTTCTCCAAAAGACTCTCTTATTTGAAACCCCTTTTAAAATAATTTTGAACAAGTAAAATCTTTATGTGGAAAAGGTTAAAAAAAAAAATCTCTTAAATGCTCTCCATGTAAGTGTCTGTATTTATTACAGATAACCATCTGCTTTTCCTTTTTCCTTTGAGCTGACTTTTCAGTGGAATTGATCCATGCAGTGAATCAATCCATACCCCATGATTACAAGACTGAGGCTTTTGTTTCTCCTTTTTGAACAGTTTCTTAAGAGTAGGGGAACAAGGGAAAAAATATCTGTGGAGGATGTTTTGTAATTTGATACATCTTTAGAAGCATCTCAAAAATACTTTTGAGGTAGTTAATTTCTGAGAGTTCCTAGTAGACACTGAACTAGTTTTTGTATTTCCCAATACTGCCGTCGTCCCATTGACGACAGTCTGAAAGATCCAATATTTGGGAGCAGCTGTAGAAATACCCATTTCAGAATGTGTTGGGAGTATATCTGCCTGTAAAGAAAAATACATCTTTGTTTCTGACTTGTTTACTTAAACTTCTGAAAGTAGAAAATGTAGGTGCTACATGAATGTTTCTGTCCCTATAAAATGGAAAAGCTGTTTAGATACAATTGGTTTTTTATTCCCAGAGTAAACATCTTCTAATTCATCTCTTTGCCTCTCTTAAATAAACCAATGATATACAGTAGAATTTGAGTATGTTATGGTCTAGATTTCCTTTAAATTATATGGTGTTTAAAAAGTGGAAAATATCAAAATTAACCAAAAATGTCTTACTCTTAAGAACTAATATTTAACCAGTCATGTTTTTTCATAATGCCAGTAATAATGTGATGTTTGTTTGTACACAAGACTGTCTTGACCTGTTTTGAGTAGTCAGGCATCTCATTTTTGTTCAGACCTATATGGAGTTTTAGATAAACCTGCAAGAATATGCTTTTACAAAGTAAATTTTTAAAAGAAACTCTTTGGTATTGTGGAGTAAATGTATTTATTTACCAGTATGTGCAGTGACTGATTTTGTATGCTATAATTTACATTGTGTATGTCACAGAGGTTCCAGCGTTTGTCAATACAGAACACTGAGCAGAAATATTAAACTTAATTTGTTTGAAACAACTATGTCCTTCCCTACCCAAGGTCAGAAATACCCACACAGAGTATGGAGGTTATTTAACATAAGGCGTTTCCAGTGCTGTTTAAACTGTATTTTTACCTTTAATGCTAATATGAATTCAAAACAAAAATCATAGCTATAGAAAGTTATACTACCAGTCCTGACTTTACCAGATCTGTAGCCATTTTCAGCTAAGTTTTCTCAAACTGTGAGCTCAAAGACTTGAAATTGGTACACACTGTAGAAACACTCCTCTTACTCATTTTCATGAAGAGGACAATGAGATTCCTAATGAACACAGGATGAGCAGAGGCCCAGTTTTTTGCTGCCTCAGGTCCCTACCACCCAATTATCATATTCAGTTCCCGCTACCTCAGCGCTGTTTACTGTGAGCTAAACCAACTCTTTCCAAGTCTAGTTGTTGTTAAGGACTGAATTTTTGGCCTACTCATTTCTACCAAAATTAGTCTGGAAAATGGTCAGAAAAACCTGGGATGTAATTCAGTAAGGACAAGAGCAAAGAACTATATTTAGGCAGGAATGATCAACTGCACAATTACAAAAAAACCCAAGCTTCAAATATGAAAAAGCTATTGGAAAGCAGAAGAAAAGCATCTGTCCTCCATATCTCTGATAGACAGAAATAATTCAAACTGCAGTCAGGTTAGATATCAGAAAATTCTCTTACTACAAGGCTAGTGAACCTTGGCACAGACCTTTTTATCTATCTTAGAAACTTTCAGTGACAGGAGACTCGCAATTTCCTCTGTCGGGAACAAGATAGGTTTGGGTAATCTTGCATTTTGACAGGTGGTTGATCACAACAGTAGTTATCAGGAGAGAGGAGGAGTGGTCTCTGGGCACTATCTAAGCCATCCTGGGAAGTTAACTGAGAAAAATGAGCATATTGTCAGGTGTCTATTTGCTCTCTAGGAATCTGTGCCCCTCTTGAAAACCGGTGAAGCTCCAAAGCTGAGAAAAATCACTTGACTAGACCAGCCTTTCTGTATCTGTACATGGGATACTCAGTCTGTGTGACGTGATGTTGCATTTATTTGCTTTGAAATGTGTGATTGGTTAAAACTATTGAAAAACAGATCATTTTATAACTCTTACCTGGGTTCTCCTGTCCAATGTTTGTGATACATCAGGTTAGAAACAAGGTTTTTATTAGGATGTGCAAGTAAAAATTATTTAAATAGAGGATTATTACACTAGATTGTTCTGTGACCTCGAAGTTAATAATTTTCTTATTCTTAATTAGCTGGAAAAGGAAAGAATCCAAGATATGAATGCTAATTGCTAACACAAAGAGTTAGATCATAAACTTCTTATGTGTTTATCTGTTATCTAAATACTATTTGATAAGTAATCCTCTTTATAGTATTTTTGGGACCAGCACTGATTTTATACTTTGTACCTTTTACCTGATCCCTTGTAATGCCTGAAATGATCTGTAACCATTAACAAATATCCAGGAAGAATTAAGCACTTTCGTGGGTTTTTAAATATAGTTTTATCAGAATATTTAATTTAAACACATATATGCGCAGTTGCTTTTTCTTTTAAAGGCCCAGTCTTATACTGCTTGCACTATCACTGTCCATTTACTTCAGCTAAGGATTAGAAGATAAAGTGTCAATGTAATTTCCTGTGTACATACTCAATTTGAAATCGATACTGTGCCATGTGGATGGATGGCTCTCCCTGTAAGAGCTACAAAGATTTACTTTGGCTTTATGCTTACACTGTATTTTTCCAAAAGCAATTTTAATGTGTCTGCAAGATGCATGCTGATTTAATGCCAGCTTTCCAGTGCCACATGTGCAGTTGGTAAAAACAACTTTGACAGAAAAGGTTTTCTTTAGAATAGGTGCAAAACTCAATTTAAAGCCTTAGCTCTTCTCTATATGGATCCAAAAATCTGAGGGAACCATCTGAAATCAGATATTTCAGTCCCAGATGCAATCAGCTCTGAAGTGTGTGCAGAACTCACATCACTGTGGAAAATGTTATCTCCTATCAGGATCTCAAAAAAATTCTATTTCAGTAATCTTTTTAGCAGAAGCAATTTCGCTGAATGCTATGAATTCCTTGTGTTCTCCACCATTTTGGAAGCTAGTGACTACATCCAGAAAAAATGCATTTCACCACAAAATGTAAACATAAACTTGCAGGATTAAGGATGGCAGTAAAGTCAAAATGTATTGGTCTAAGTTTACAGGACTTGCATGTAGACAAACTGAAACAGCCTGCAGACTACCCTGCATCCTTTTCTTTTCATGGCATTAGTATCGTAAGAAAAATAACACATTCCCGTCCTTGTTGCACATTTGATACAACTACATTCCTAGTTGGCCTTGTCAACAAATAATTTCTTATTAAATTTCAGACAAAAATCATCCATTACCCAACTTACTAATACCATAACTTATATGATATATATTTTGAATAAATCTTTTTCTTATAAAATTTGTACCGAAAACAATGTTTTGTTTTACTAATGAATAGATATAAAGGATGCACACTTTTTTGTATCTAAGCAATTTAAAATATGTTGGCAATGGTCATATACTTGTATGTTTATGTTTTGACATGTACGAGTGCACAAACATAAACAGGAAAAAAATAAGGGCACACAACTGTACAAATACAAAACAACTCATATATGCCATTGTAGTTCTCCACGTGAAATCAGAACCATAAACCCATGTATCTTAAGCTTATTTCACAACCTGAAACAAAGCACCTCCTTTTTCTTGAAGAGCAGAAGAGATCTGATTTTTTTAAATGAAAACATTTGAGTTCTCCCCACCCACAACCACCCAGCTACTCCTACAACATAAACCTCCATAGGTTTATCATACATAGCACAGCACTGAAATCCAGGTAGCACAATTAAGTTGCAGTTGATTTTACTAGCTATGATTTTAGTGACTCCCTCTAATAGAGCTGTAAGGCAAGGAAGGTGCTGCTTATCATATCCTTCCAGCTGAAGCAAACTTTTTGGTGAAATATTTATATTAACATTTGCTGTCATGATATTTGTCTGATATTACTCACAACATCAAATTAACTTCAACACTATATTAGTATTCATAAAAATCACACTTTAGTTTCACCCTTGTTTGTGTCTATGCTAAAAGAATTCGCTTGACTGTTTAGTGAGGAACTACAACACCACATCGGACTGACTATCCAAGAAAAACAATAAGGAATGTTCATAAACAAGATATGAATACTTTTTAAAAAGGAACACAGTATGTTCACAGAAATAGAATCCTGATACCTGACAATGCACAAGCAAGACACAGGAGAAGCTAAATTCATATCCTTATTCATTCCATTACTTCAGGGAAACAAATATTTCATCTGTGTACAATTGTACTGAATAAAGTCAGCATTTTAGGTTCTCTATGAATGGTGAACTAGGCTTTAAGACCAAACAATACAGCTGTGTTTTCTAAAGGAGCCTAAAAGAAGTAAACCTTTTTCTCATTATATCAGCTAAAAAGCACACAACAGATCTTAATAGCAGGAAAAAATCGCTTACAATAGCCAAAAGTGAAACATTTCTCAGGCTGAACCTGTGAGTCACAATTCAGGTCTGGATGCAGAAAGCCACTGTCTTAAGCTACAGTTACGACAGGAATACAGTCATCATCATACCAGCAAGTTTTTGATACTGAGGAACTTCTTTTGGTTTGACATAAATTCATATTTAGGAAAAAACTAAGGATAATGATGATTATAAATATGCAAAGAAATGCAGTTCCATAACAAGAGCAGAGCACTTCCACTAAAACAAATATCAGAGTCACAATAAAGATGACCAACCATAATTCTTTCCTGTTCAGAGAGGACTTTTTGGGAGACAGAAACTCCTAACTATTTATTAACATAACAAGTCAAAGACAATTCACATTAAGAAGCTGCAGAGAATAAAATATGTTATGATAACACACAGTAGCATATACATCTTAGCTAAGTTTGAAAGTGTATAATAAAATCAAACTGCAAATTACCTGAAAAGGCTTGCTAACTGCCCAAGTGTCAAAATTCACAGTGCTCATAAATAACTTTTTCCATGGTAAGTTCTGTTTTTATTTGGACAAATGGAAATGATGGTAAAGCACAGGAGAAATGGTTCTAGTTTTTAAACAGAGGTAAGCTTATTTAGAGGCTTATATAGCTGCAATCAGTGCAAAATCACAACAGGATTTAGAGGCTGTTTGCAGTGAAACCCAGGTTCTCTCAGAATCGATCAAAACTCCTGCAGCTGTGGCACTGTGATCAAGCTAAAAACAACCGTTCTGAGGGGGCTCATGCTGGTGCTTAACTTGGCTTCCTACCAGCTCCAGTCCCAATGGGGTATAAAGGTGCACGAAGGCTGTACAGCTTCTACCCCCAAGTTGTAATCCAGTTCTCCCAGAATGGTACAAGTAAGGGGGGCTGCAGGAAATGCATGATTCATAAAGAATGTCCCTCTGATTTCCTACCTGGAAATTTATATACAAGCAGCTCACAGTGAAGACACTGGTTTGGATTTGTTTACCTCCAACCATGGAGATATACCCTGAGACTTTAGTTTGTGGTAAGATCCATGCACTTATGCAGAGACCATGAAGTACACTAGACACGTATCTCGATTTGAGTGAAGAGGGCAAGATGATTTGTTTTGACCATAAAAGAGAAAGGAGAATTTTTAAATGGCTGATATTTATCATCCCCCAGTAATACTTTTAAATTTACATAAAATCTGCCATGAATTCACATATTCATCATCTTATATGGACTTTCTTTCTTGATAATTAGCTTTAAATGCATAGGCAATACATTGGAAAATTAACTAACATGTCTGTAGTCAGGTTTTATGATATGAGACTTTAGATCCCTATGCTAGTTAACTTAAAAAATAAAAACATATCAGGAAACATTTTTCTGGTTACTTCTAAAATCTAATGGAAGTATAGTGACCAGGAAGTGGGCAGTCATCTACAAATTAGGCTTACAGCTCAAAGCCAGGGCAGAGAGGGGAGACACATTAGCCTAAAAAAAAAAACAAACCTAAGAGTGAAGAATTGCTGAAAACCTGCAGTCTGATGGATAGACAAAATAGGTCTTAGGTGCTAGATCAAGTTTCAGAAAAACACAAAGTTTATCTCTGAAGGCAGAGAGAGGAACAAAGGGAACAGGGAAATGGCTAAAAGTCAGACTACAGAAAGAGCCAAGAAGGGCTTTTTGACAGGAAACCTGTATTGCGTAGAAACAGGCTACATACACCCAGGGAATCCGTAAGTCTAGGAGTTCCTGTTGCATATGTCAATCATGGCCAGTTGCTCATAATTTCCAAGCTATGCATGTTATGATACAAACATATAGGTTATCAGCTATTGGATCCAAGACAATCATTAGAGATAAGGACCTGCTGCTTTTTTCTGTTGTTGGCTTGATTTTGGGGGTGGTTTGTTGCGGTGGTTTTTTTTTTTTTTTTTGCAATAGATGTTAGTGACTGCTTGCAGGCTGACCCTTAAGATAATTTTAAGATGTGTATCAGGAAAGACTCAGTTATACTGTTGCCCACTTTTCTTTAATCTCTACAGAAGGTATCATTCATTCTCTATGAAGGCACATTTTAGCAAATACCAGAAAACAACAAAAGAAAGTTGATCAGTAAACAAGTCAAGAGCTCAGGCATGTGACCGAGTTCCTGCATATCAGCTGAGTCACAATAACTGACCTTGCCTGCTCTTGCTAACGTGGAGGTTAGATGAAAGTGGCTTAAGCTAATCTTCACTGCCTGAAAGCTGCAACAAGTCACACACCACAGCTCATTTCTGCAGCTAAGCAAGCACAAGAGTATTTTGTTATATCAGACTAACTGAATCATAATACCAAACAGCATAGGCTGGAGCTGCCTAAGGTCTGCCTCTAAAACAAAGGTGAAGGCATGACTTATTGCATCTGTATGTATGATTATGAGAAAAAGAACTGTGTGATAGCAACATAGCAATCAAAGACAAGCAATCAAGAGCGTTATCTGGGTAAAAGAGCGGACAACGACCCTTGTCTGCTGGCTCAAAACTTGCAGGTAAGACAAACTTGGAATTTTTCTGCTGTTATGGTCTCTCCTATGTTTGAAGGTACAGGATTTTATGTGTATTTTTTTAAATAAGAAGTATCTCACAAAAAAAATACATTTTACTTGAATCAAACGTAAACACTGGCTAGATGATTTCATGAAAAGACAATAGAACAATGGATATCTTTTGAGTCAAGAAACAGTTTAATAACATCTTATGTAATTCACAATACTTTCTAGCATGTATTTTTTCTACCTTTTCTTAATGCAACAGATTTAGACAAATGCCAAATCCCCCAATATTATGAGTTCAGTCTGACTGAACCAAGTCCCATGACTCAAAATTGCCTCAGTAAAGGAGATGGAATAACAGCTTATATGGTAGGGTATTCTCTATGCATAAACATGCAGTAACTTACAGTAAATGCTCTATTTTCCAGGCTTCAATAAGGCGGCCTTTG
Organism: Theristicus caerulescens; assembly: GCA_020745775.1. Classification (NCBI taxonomy): domain Eukaryota; kingdom Metazoa; phylum Chordata; class Aves; order Pelecaniformes; family Threskiornithidae; genus Theristicus; species Theristicus caerulescens. The sequence goes on from CM036564.1 coordinate 10,530,176, forward strand.
CCTGATGGTTAGAGCAAATGCAGACGCAGATGTTTTGAACAGCTGTGTCTGCCTGAAAAGACTGCACCTGCCCTCCATTACCTTTAATATACTATGGTAGGCTTGCCAACCCCGAAATTTATAAAATGCCTCAACATATGGAGCTCGTATTTACCTGGGAGCCAAGAACTTTCATTCTAAAAACTCTCAAGATCACTCGTACCTGATTTAATAGCTGAACACTAGATGGAGCTATGCCCTTGTAGCACCACTAGCTAAATTTAGATAGTTACAGCTGTCTCAGGTATGATTCCAGTTAGTTACATGCAAGCAGGCAGATCAATGGCTTGTTTAAATGTCATTAAAAATGCTGGACAAAAGTAACAGTACATTCCTGAAAGCCTTTTTTAAGAGCTGCATGTGTCCATAAAAAGCTCCTGAAATACAAACAGAAAACTGGGGGGGGGGGGGAACCAGCTCAACAAGTATAGTACTCTCTGAGAAAACTATCTGTATATAAGGAAATTTTTTTTAAAGTGTATTTCATCTGCCCTACAAGAGATATCTGAAAGAAGACTTTTATATCATGTGTACTGCTACAGAACGGTTGATGCTCTAAACTATGAGAGAGCAAAAAACAATAAGTTCTGTTTTAATATCAAGTAGCTGTAGCTGTCCTGCAAGATTCCAAGAAAATTTCAAGTGTAATTTTATGTAGAGACAAAATATCTTTATTTAAACTCTCATCTTGAATATTTCACATTATCACCACCAAATAATGACAGGGAAAAAACCCACAACCATATTTTCCCCATTAAAAAGAGCATACTACATATATTAAAGAAAGGTTTCAAACGATAAGAGAAGGTTGCCCACCTTACCAGAGGAAATTGGTAACATAACTGGCCACAAATCTCTGTTAAAGATAAGGCAGGCTACGCTTTCTAATGAGACATAATGAATTAGCTGTATGGCGTCAATTGGGAAGGAGGATTCTCCAATCCATTATTTCCTGCCTACGGCTGATTTAACCAAACTTACATGAAGGGAAATCTCTGAGTATTTAAATGGATCATTTTTTCACAAACAAGACATTACACAGTACTTGCAGCTTTCACAGTCCTGCATCACAATGTTTATTCATTGTTTTAATGCCGGTGTTTCATAGCCTGTACAGTCTATGAATATGAATGAGTACTGTGATTTGGGGAAAACAGTGAAATCACACTGTGACTAACCTCTGCTGTAGTCTTCTTGGAGTAAAGCTTTTGATAAAGGAGGACATAAGGTCTTAGGTATCTCTTGTGAGAATTCTTGAGTAAACTGATAATAAAAAATCAGAATGCTTGGGACTGAATTTACACTACATTAGTTGCAGCTAATTTACTCTCCTGTATAAATAGTAAAATCAAAGCTTTATAAAAACTTTTCAGCAAATAAAGCAGCAATTTGGAACATATTGCAAATCGATGTAACAAAACATGAATGTTTTTTCCTGCCTTATAGCCATGAGCTTCTATCTAGGGGGCATAGCCATTTGGAGCCTTCATCTAAGTGCCTGTTTTGGTCCTTACCCCTCAGTGACTATGAACCATTTTGCCACTTTCCTGTACAATCCAGCAACAGACCAAGCAGAACACTATGAAGGAAACTACTAACATGCATAAGCCTAAGCACCATTCAGGCTTGCTTGCAGGATCAGGAACATGGCCTGAACTCAAACACAGGGCCTCTCAGCATTGTCAGCACGACCCATAATGTGACTGTGACACTGAGGAAGAGAAACTCGGACAGTTCTGCTCAGTAAATTTTAACAAAATAAAAATATACCCTAGTCATTATAGCTAGTTGAGATAAACAGTTATAGAGCAACATCTGGGATCTCACGGATAACTTGCCACTGATTTTCGAGATGGAAGAAATGAAGATGGTCAGTAAAGCAGTGTCCAGCAGTGTTCTCTTTTGAGGTTCCTAACTTGTTTTTTTTCATGGGTCTTTTCTGAGAAGGATGGTTCTGCTTTCCCTGAATAAGCTTCATTGTTATATAAAAGAGGCAAAGACTTAACACAATGCCAGCTTTGTGACAGTAATGTCTCTGCACTACTGCAGAAAAGAAACAAACCACTCTTATTGAAGGGGGGACTTCTGGAATGGTAATTAGCCAAGAGGCCAGGACAGCTGAGGGAGTGCTTCTGAAACTTGCTACACTGAGAGAGAGAGACGCAGAATTAATCCACTTCAGTTAAAATGATATGAAACAGGACAGACAGGATCAACAAGCTAAAGGTAGCCCAAAATTAGGATTCTCTCTGCTTTCCAGTGGTACAATAATATTATAGTTGTATCAGCACTCCATATATCAAACAATATAGAAACAGAACAGCGAAATGATTGCACATGAACACTGCAGCAGTAGTAGGACAGTGGTTTGTATTCTATGCTTAGCCTGTGCTGCTCAACCTCCCTCTGCTTCTGCCTTTGCTTCCCAAGGGAGTGGCAGTAATTGCACAGCCTCTCTGTTCCAGGTCCTTTCCCTTCACAGCACTAGGGCAAAGCCATGCTCGCCTTCCCATGCACTGGCTGACACTGCTTTTCCCTACAAAACACTGGAGTACAGCATGTACCAGCAGGGTCTTGACTATTCCAGCTCAGGAATAAACAAGGAAGGAGGTAACAATCCTACACGGCCATAAAGCAGTAAATGAGGTCCCAGAGGCTGCTTCCATCATGTGGAAAGTCACCCAGACACCTGCCCTAGACCACCAGTGAGGCTAGTTGAGGAAAAGGAGGGGAAACCAGGCTCGTGTTGAAAAGGGCTCCCAGCTTTGCCCAGATTGTTCTAAATTCCACTGACCCTTTCCCAAATGCCTTAACGATACTGCAACAAGCAGTGCTATAGTAATACTTTTTGGTATCAGTATTATGAAAGACACAAATGTTATCAACCATTACAATTTTGACCACTCCTCTATGTGACCTATTTAAGATGACTACCTCCAAGCGGAGAGGAAAGACAAGAAAAATTCAAAAGCAAGCCAAATTAATATACAGCCTGTGGATTCTTGCCAGTTTTAATTATTCTTTAGCGTGTTCAGAGATGTTTCAAAGGCGTTCTACTTCACTTTCCATTTTCCCCCTCTCCCACCCTAGGCATGTTTGCTCTGTAAGTGAGGTCCAATTCTTTATCTGGAATATCTGGTATGTGATTCACGGTCTTGGTCTCAGACATAAGCTTAAAAGAAAACTGAAATCATACATAACTCTTCACAAGGTCAGAGAGAGCATCAGTTGGTAACAGGGAACAAAATGTTTCAACATTCCAAATACAGTACAAGCTTATGCTAGGCAAAAGGAAGTTCTCAAATTGAAAACAATTATTATAAGTAATAGAATTACATTAAAACATCATGCATATTAAACATGCTTAGACTACTTAGATGAAAATCAACATCATCACAGAGGGAAGACGGCAAACAGTGGTGGTTGAAATACAACCACTCCACAAACAGCGAAAAGTGTGTGTTAATTACATTGTCTATGTTATGAGTACTCCAAACTCTTTATCTCACTTTCTGCTAAATGCTTGCTGTTGTTTAGCCAACTCCCTAGAAAACTGACATAATCAGAAGTACTCAGCACATGCATGCTGTGAAAGAGCTGTGTCAGTATCACAGTGTGGGATGACCTGTTTGGGTAAAAACAAGACAACAGAAACCCTTATCAGATTTTGGATCAGCAAGGCACTCAAAGTGACCAGTAAACACCCAGTGACCAAAACTTGCAGCAATTTTCACGTTTCTAAAAGTAATCCTGGAATCTCTACAGACAGAAGAAAAAAACTACACCTTTTGAGTGTGAGTCTTTGTTTTATGTGTTTGCTTCCTTGGAGACTCTGGTACTAGACTTTTGCAATCATAAACATAGCATTAGGGAATGTTTTTAAAACAGGAGTCAACAGAAATATGACATAAAACACTTATACCAATGTAAACAGCCTATGCTATTATTTTACTAATAGAATCAAAATAGATGAGAAGTGCTTTAAGTATAAAAATACCTGATTTTAAAATCTTTGGAGAGAGTATTGCTTTTCTCAGTTAATACCGTAATGTTTTTGTTAACCTAGAAAATCCCTGGTATGTAGGAATATGCACCAAAAATATGCCTGGGGCACTATTTAAAACAACATAGTTTTAACCAATTGTTCTACTTCCAGTAATAACGATACAAAGAATAAAACTCAGAACTGGGGGGGGGGGGGGGGGGGGGGGAGGGCAGGGGAAGGTGCAAGTTGGCCAAGCCCTTCCCTTCACACTGAAATTCACTGAAGGTCTGATAATACACAGTTTCCATCTCTGCAGTGAGGTGATGGGAAAGGCTCCTGTGGAGCTAAGTTCTAGAAGGCTGCAGCTCGGGCAGCCAGACCTCACCAGTTCCTGCAAGGAACATGGTAGCTGCAGAAACTGAGGTACTGCAAGGCAGGAGAGGTCATGAGGCCCCAGCCAGGAACCCACTAGAAACCCTGAAAAAGTATTCGCCTCTGCTGTTTGTCCTGTCAGGGACTGGGCCGTGCACCATAGCATTGGCGCACCCTTGATTTTACGCTGACGTGAGGGGCTGGCGGTGGGTGTCGGGCATTTTTATGCCACCACAGGTGCGCACACCTACGCTGAGGCGCTGCTGCGCGAGGCCTGGCGGTGCTGTGAGGAAACAGGGGTACGCACCTGCCTGCCAGCCCCGCCGCTGCCTGCCGGGGCTCCGCGGGGCACGGCTTTGCGAGGGCCAGACCCACTGCGGCTGTCCCGAAGCGCCCCGTGCGCTCCTGCCGGGCCCGGCGGCCGGTGAGGAGGCGCCGAGGCGGCTCCGGATCCCGCCGCCGCCAGGGGCCCCGGGGGCCGCGCGCGCCCGCGGCCCCTTCGCACCTGCCCGCGCTCTCCCCCCGCCGCGCCGCTGGCTGTCACGTGGGGGCGGCCGCCGCCGCCGGTCCCGTCTGCGCAGCCAATGGCGCGGGGGCCGAGCGCGCCGCGTCCCTCGCGCGCGTGAGGGGAGCTGGGGGCGCGCGGCGGCCGCCAACCGCCGAGTGGCGCACCTGGCGCCGCGGAGGGGCGAGGGCGGCCGGGAGCCGGGCCCGGGAGCCGCCGCCGCGCAGGTCGGTCCCCGCCGGCGGGCGGGAGGTGCGAGCCGGGGGCGGGCTGCGTGGGAGGGTGCTCGGCGGAAGGGTCCTGCCTCAGCGGGGAGGGTTTGCGCCGCTGCGCGGGCGTTTCGGGTGTCGCCTTGGCGCGGGCTGGGCGGTGAGGTGGCGGAGCGCTGGGGCGAGCCGTCCCGAGGCGGTGCGGTGGGGGCACCGTCGGGCGGGAGGCAGGTCAGCGCGGCGAGCAGGCTCCCGGCGCTTTCTGGGGCGCTTCGGCCGTTTTCTAAAAGGGGATCCTGCAGGAATCGTGCTGCGGGTGTGACTGCGATGCCTGATGCTTCTCCTTTTAAAGTACTTCGCTCTTGCTGTGAGAGTTGAGGACTCCATACTGTTGAGAAGACTTTTAAATAGACGCGGCTCCTGTAAGTTAAATATTTATTCTCACAGTGAGCAAAGCTTTGAAACTTGAGTTCAACTAGCAGTTCAGTAAACAAACCGTTTTATTGACATAGAACAGTCGGTTCAGAAACTCTGCTGTCAGTAATGACATCCAGTTGCCAGCCAGGTTCTCTGAAGTGGAAGTGAGGTGTTCTCCCCCCACTCCAGTCTGTAATTGAAAATTAATTCAGAAAAGAGGTATGTGGGGGAAGTAAGATAGTTAAAAGGATGTTCAGAAAACAACAGCTGGAAGATGAAACTAGCTATTATGGGCTGTTTTACCAGTACAGAGATAAGGGAGGCAAGAGTATGAGGAGGTGTCAAGGGATCTCTAGTTTCATCGTTTGGCACTCGTGTTATCATGCTACTATGGTAAAAATACCTCCCCCTTAACATCTACAAGAAGGATAAGGAATCACACCCCTTTGTGTACGATCATTTGTTCAGTTTTGCATGGGGCAAAATAAGATGTTAAGTACTCATTTGGTAGGTCAGTAACTGCAGATCTGGCTGTATATAGGTGACATGCAATATGTGCTTTTGAAGATTTGCATGTGTAACACGTTGTATTTCCGTAGTCATAAAGGTCTTCTACAGTTTCAGATTTTTAATTGCAGGGTTTTGGCAGGAGGGGAACAACGAGGGGCACCTTTCTGTGTTTTTTGGGGTTTGTTTTTTTTTTTTAAACAGGAATATATGAACAGGTGCATGAAGGGCTTCATTCTGAAACTTGTATGAAAATGTGGAAGGAGTAGATAGGAGGGCAAAGAAGGCTGAATTTCAGCTTTCCATGTTTATTGATTTACTTTGCTTGTGTTCCTGACTTTGACTTGGATCCGCTGTATGAACTTAGCTAAAACCAATAAATCCGTATGCTTCCTTGTATCTTTCTAATGGAGAAACGCTTGGAGTAGAACTCAGCATACCAGGAGAGTGAAAGGACAAATTGGGACAAACCTAAGGAAATATGGGTTGTTTTTAAATGATATGGATTTACCTTCCATTTGCTGACTGTTCCAGTTGGAAGCAATTGTAAGGGCCTCTTGAACCTAAAGGAAACCCAGTGTAAGTTAGAGCAGAGGGAGAACTCAAAAGAACCTTAGGTTTGTCTTCAGAACAAGTATAGCTTGGTACCAGAATATGAGGAAAAAATAATATGTTAAAAAATTATAATAGAATTTGTAATATATAAAATAATTTCAAGTCCCCAGTAACAAGACTTAGGCTGAGGGATAGCTCAAGACTAATCTTGCCACTGACTGCTGATGTTTATATCTGTTGTAGACACACATGATATGCCTGTAACTGTTTTGAACTGATGTTAGCATCACTTTTCAAAACTGAAATGCTTTGTTGACCTAAGCCAGGTAATAATCAAGTGTCTTGGCAAAACATATAGCAGTTTATCTATCATACATCTGTGACTGCCCTACGGAAAGCGCCAAATTAAAGGGAGGGGGCAGAAACTGGTTAATCTGTGTGGCTGAAGCATGGTAGGAATTGGGCTGGGAGCATTGTTCCCTGGTTCCGTGTTCCCTTGCTGCTTTCACCTCCTGTCCCAGGAAGTGGAGGAATTAGAGGAATGATGGCAGAGGGCACTGCTGCTACCATCTAGATGTCAATCCACCAGCCCCATCCGTATGAGGACTATGCTAGAAGCAAGGAGGATAGGAAAGGAGTAGAGATGGGATAATAAGCACTATCCTCCCCTCACTCCTGCTGTATCTGATCTCACTTCGTCTTTGTTAACATGGTACCAGCAGTGTGCAAAAGTGATCAGGGTGTGTGTGTAAACAGAGAATACATCGATGTAGGCATAGACTAGAGAAGTGCTTTCTGGGTTCTTCAATCAATTCTCCATGTTTCCTCTGTCATGCCTCTGTTACACTGAGTCTCTCTGTTACTCTAGACTGTCTGTGCAGGCTCTAAGGCAGCATAATGTGACTTAATGTGGTAGAGTATGTTTGAATGGAGGATGGGAAGAGAACAGATGAAAAAGAGTAAGTAAAGACTTTAAGAATCACCTTCCATGAACACTTTGATAGGATCAGCAAACAAGGGGGAAAGGCAGAGGGAGAATGTGCTATGAGTGCAAAACATGGGAAAAAGAAAAAGAACAAAAGATAGTGATCCACCTGTTTTTTTTTCCCATGTGCAGCTCTCCTTTTAGCCCTCATTTACCTAACTTGTTTCCTGTTTGTCTCTTTCCGGTCTCTCTCTCTTCAAAACAAACAAACAAACTCCCACAAAATCCTATAAAGCACTTACCCCTAGACACTACTTTCACTCTTATTAGACTATTCAGAGACAGACCAGAAACCTAGTTCACTTTCCCCACAGCTAGGGATTTGTTTGAGCCTTTCAGCTCAAACAAATGAGGGCCTTGACCTGGTAAGATTAGCAAAGGACTATGCTCATACAGGTAATGCAGAGCCTCAGTGGGACTTTGCTAGTTAGAAAAAATCCACCTTCCCCCAAAAAAAGATATTTACAGGAATAGGATGAAACCATCTTCTTGGTTTAGGTGTCCATGGTATGATTCAGAGGATTTAGTGTTTATCAAAGCAAAGAAATGATGCATAAGGAAATGTGTTTTGTGATAATGATCACGCAGTATAGATGCAAACATGTTATCACTCAACATACTGTACCAAGCAAGGCTTTTCTGCATTTTCCAGAAATGCCTAATAGTTTAGAAAGAATAATGCAACAGAAGACGTCATTGTTTAGGGCAGTAGATGAGAACCTTCAGAAGTCACTTTTCTGTTAGTGAAGTTGCATCATTCGAATCTTTGGAGATGTTTATCACCTCAGTTTGCCACCTCATCCTCAGAGTTCAGTGAATTCAGCTTCTTAAGATATATTCTTGAAATTCTCATGAGCTACTGAATAAAGTTTAGCCAGCAATGGCTGCCCTTGGAGGCACGCTTGATCAGTTACCAGACTTCAGTAGATGTGTATGAAATCATTTCGCTTCAGTAACTTGATCCCTTGAAAACTGGAAAGTTTAAGCTGTGAACTATTTTAAGTTCTCTAAATTTTCTCCAGTTTGCTCTTGTCTATTCTGTGCTATCAACTCACCTGTTACTTTGAAGAGCTGAAGAAACTGAGACTCCCACCTTTGGACAATCTGTTCTTTAACTTTGTCTGAGCACCAGCTTTGAGGTGATAGCATGTCTTTGATAAACTGTGACAGCTTGAATTTCTTCCTGCCACCCCTTTACAGTATTTTACAGTTCTTTTAAATAGATGCACATTAAGCAACAAAATAAAAGTACTTTTTTTTTGTAACTAGATGCCTCTGCCTATATGTTTTAGCACAATGTTTTTATTTCAAGTCTCTTGTGACCTTCTAACAGTACAGTTACCTCTTTTGTTTCCCTGCACCTTCATGTGTTTATTTGCTATAAAACCATCTCCCAATAGCACTTTGCTCTTATTTGGCAATTCATTGATGCAGAGGACAAAGAAGTTAAATTACAAATATAATTCCTTTCTGAAAGAAACATTAAAAAGTAAATCCTAATGGCACTGCTGCCAGTCTAGGTCAATTTGTGAATTTTATGTTTATACTGTGCATCTGCCAAGTTACAATGTAGTGGTTTAAAGGACTGTAAGCGTGACCTGGATTTTAAACTCTAATTTGATAACCTGTAAAGCAAGATTGTTATGGATATTGTGTAGCTTACTAGTATTTCTGGAAGACCTGTAACCCAAAGCTGCTGAGGGGAAAGAGCTGTATATTTTCATACTGATCAAAGAGGAAAATTTAGTATCTTCAGATGCAGAAGACAGGACATTGTTTCTCTGCCAGATGATCAACAAACTAATGGGGAGCCATTAGTGTTTTTCTTAACTCTGTGTATGTGATATATGAAATATATTTTTATATTTATTTTATATCCACATAAAAATGTGTGTTCATCTGCTTAGCTGAATTTTCCAGGTAAAACCTGAAGTAACTGAAGATAAAAGTTGAGAATTCAATACAGGGAAAAATAGAGTGCTGTGTGGTTTAGAGAGGGGGAAAATATAAGAAACCTGATGGTGACCAGAAAGTATGTGGCAGACAACATGCCTGGAATGGTAAATGATGGATCTGACTTCCAAAAAGTTGCAATGACAGAGCGTGAACTGCTGATTGTATGAGAGGTCTTTTGCATATCACCCAAGGACACAGTGCTAAGTTGATGACAGTTTCCTGAAGCAGATGTGAATTTGGAGAAGACACATCAGCAGGCCTGATTCTCCTTCAGCAAAACCTTGAATTAGGCTGGAGGGGTGAAATAAGACCGAATGCTCAAAGTCAAGATATGTGGGATGGGAGAAAAAGACAGGTCCAAGCCTGGCTCTGCTACAGGTGCTGCTTATCAAATGCTGACTGCAAGTCTTGTTTTCATTAGAGCAACGATGTAATGTGTATGAATATTCATAGAGAATGATTCACTTGTTGGCTATGTCTTCATACTCTTAAAGATCAACAGATTGTATGCCAGTTGAAGTAATTACTAAAGATACATCTAAGCTGCTGAATTCTAATCTGGATTTCAAGCACTGACAGTATGGGAACTACTGTTTTACTTTATCTTCTTCTGAAAACAAGTCTGGTTGGTCTCCACATTCACAGGTGACTTAGCTGGGGATGTCTTCTTGTTTCTGTCTGTACTGCACATACAAAGAAGTCATTTTGTTTCCAATTTTCACTATTTTGAATGCAAAGTTTATTTCTGAAGTCTTAGTTTGACAGGGGAAAATATTTGCCAAGTGTCTCTTGAATATAGTGAATCATATTTTTATTCCACTATAATACAGTGCGGATGGTAGCATCTGCTTTAGTAACGCATAATCAGAACATCTTATTCTAATGACATTGCAGTAAGATTTATGAATGTCTTTCTGTGATGATGATAAACTAATGCATGTAACCCAGTCAGCTCCTAAATGGAAGTATTTTGATGTTTCACTCCAGAGAAAAAAAATTCTCTAACAGAGACCTCGGGGAGGTAAATCCAATATTTTAAATAGATAGGAAACCAGCACAAACCATCCTGGGAAGCAAAGTTTTTGCATTTCACCTGGATGGTATTTGCTGTGTGCAGTGTTAGACAGGGGATGTATTAAGATCTTCTTGCATAAGACTTCTCTTTTACTTAAAAATATTCTATCATTCTGTAGTTCGTAATCTCTGTTAAATCATCTTTCTCCTATACATTCAGTGCCTTGGTGACATTCCAGCCAATGTTAACCTATATACTAATAAAAACAAGCTCTTAGGAATTGAAGTAGGTGATCTGAAGAGGTACCTTTCAACCTCAACTATTCTGTGACTCAATTATTCTGTGATAACACCCCTATACGCTTCATAAAACTGTTCTCATTAGGTTTAAGTGCAGGTCTTCACAGTGCAGTTAACATAAGCTCTTACCTGAAATTTAGTATTAATTCCATTCCTTTCTTTCATGCGGAAAACCTCTTTTTTTCCCAAGTTTTTATGCCCAACCTAAGGTATGAAGTTGTGCTTTGGTTTATTTATGATTGTAACATCTCTATATACTTTGCAGTGAGGGTACAAGTGAGAAATCCCATAAGCATGGGTCTTCTTCAAGTGGCCTTACCATCACTGCCTAAACAGTTTCACTGGCAGATTTATGGTCACCCAGCAGACCAGGAGGAAAAAATGGCAAAACAAATCACTGGATCTTGAGATGTGTTCAAGACATGCATTAACAACTTCTGAAACCATGAGACTGTAGGAAATGTGGTAATAGCTTCAACCCAGATACTCAGACAAGGACCCCACCTACCCTTGTTGACTGTGCATTAAATGTACTTACTACTAAAAAAAAACTAAACAACAAACCAGAAGAACACTCCCCCCCCAACAAACAAACAAACAAAAACCCTCCTCTAGCTGAACTTAAGGTACGTTTATGAAACTGCTATGTAAGCATATATACATATATAAGTAAAGCATTTGTTGTAAGCTCTTTTGTAATACATAATAATTGTTTCAAGAAGGGAAGAAGAACAAATCTTAAAATTCAGAGCTACTTATATAGACCAGAAACACACACTAGTTGTAAAATATCAATGAAAGTAGGATATTTAATTCTGTTAAAGAATGTGTTCATTGCATCTGAAAAAAATCAAAATGAGTCAAGTGAATAGTTTTCTTTTCTTGAAAGTAGTCTTCTGTAATGAAAATTACATATACAAAGTATTTTAGTGTTAGTACAGATTATATTAAACCTGAAAATCTCAGTCATAAACATTATAAATGATTAGTTAAATATTTATTGAATTAAAATGTTCTTCAATGTAGGAAGCTGAATGTATCCAAAGTAGTAATTTTACCTGAAACTGAAAAGAGCGATTTATGGTCTGATCTGGCAAACTTCGTATGTACAAAAGGAAAATCATATAAGAACCTTTTGTTACTAGAAGAAAGGAGAGTTGTTATAACAAGCCTTTGTGCAAGAAAAAGATCTGTTCTGGCCTGCTTTGCAGAACATACTGTAGTGTTGTGAAAAATACTTAATAGTCCACAATAGTTACTCATGTATACTTTGTCATTTCATAATAGTTGTAGATTAGGCTAAGGATTAGAAAACTGTTGCAAGAACTGTGGTCCAAATCTGTTTTGCTTTGATTGTATTCTCCATTTTAATTAGGAGAATTGGTAGCATCTTCAGTTTTGCTTGTAGATTGTGAAGCCCAGCTGGTTCTCATTTCACATAAGCTACTTGCAAAAGGATGGACTGTAGAAGAGTGCATTTTTTTTTTAACATGGGGAGAGGAGTTTGTGTTCAGAGTAAATGATTTGGTACAAAGGGAATTCATGGTCTAGAATGAATTTAGTTTGGATTCACCAGTAATTTGTAGTTTTTTATTTAATCAAAGCATCTGATTATCCAGGGACTAATTGTGAAGAATGGGACTAGCAGCTGCTCACTTCCTTTGGAAACCCCAATTTGGGTATTTAGAAGCAGAGGTTCCAAATTAGTTGAGACTGATAAAACTGCCATGCTAGGAAGCTTGCCTGGTTTGCCAGGCAGTATACCTGTAAATACCATTTTACAGTGAATGTATTTTATCTGCTTTTCTTAACTAAGAAAGTAAACTACTGTTTCTGTCATGGAGCAAAACTATCCCTTATCAATAAGAACTAGTAGAGGAGAAACAATTTCTTCATGTCAGAGCAGTATTTCAGTGTTTGTTAGCAGACCATATTTTTCCTTTCAAGTAAGAAAAGACTGGATATATATTTTTTCAGAATTAATAAAACTGTTTTCAATATTTCCACTTGGAGTTTTTCAAGACCACTGAAACATAGGGGACTAAATCTCTCATATATAATAGCAAGTCAAATTTTACTTACAAATCTAGTATGAAAGTACAAAGATGTCATGATCACCAATACGGGAGCAGACTTTGATCCATTTTCTGGAAAATGAAATAAACTGAAGAAACTGACAGTGAACTATGATTTCCTTTTCTCTCCTGAAATAGAAGAAAAACTTAATTAAATTTCATCCAATGGATGGTCATTTGAGTAGCTCAATCTTTTTTCTATTTTTTTTTTTTATTATTATTTTATTTTTATGCACTGTCACTTGGCCCCAGATGCAAGAAGCTTCTGAGATATTTTTCATTAAGTCAAATCAGCTGGTAGCTGTTAGGAATTAAAGGACTTTGCAAGTCATTAGCCTGAAATAATTTAATTTTGTGGTTGTTTTAATAAACAGGCCTGATAAAGGCATTGTTATCAAACAGTAAAATAGATGATTAAGTTACTCCCTCAGGAAACTCCATAGGTTTATTCATAATCAGACCAAATATGAGTAGTGAGCCTTTCAAACAGTTCTAAAAAGCTACTCTGAGTCTTAACATGGAATGATCTGAAGTAAGACAGGGAATGTAAAAGCCTGACACTCAGTATCCCTCAGGTGTCATTGCTGTTTGGGACTGTGACAGTGTGCTTTAGGACTTCTAGCCTTGCTGTAACGACACTGAGGCCCTTTAAAGTAACATAAGAATTCTGTTTCATTTGTTGTCTATGTCAGTACAAAGGTGTCTAATCCACTTATTTCAGAGCCAGTAAAATTTGACTAACTTTATAACAATATATTGCTTCAGGTACTGTTATACTCTAGCATTTGCAGTAATAACTGCAATTTTTCTATTTATTTCAACCATATGGAAGAGTTTTTCTTTGGACTGGAAGTAACATATAATAGCACAAATTTTAGGCCACAGTTTTGGGTTTTGGCAAATACTTTTGGGTCATTGTTCACGTACAAGTAGTTAATTAAAATACTTATCTGGAAATGAATCTAGAGAAATCCTATGTGTGTTCATTATAATGGTTTAACTTGTATTTTTTTCATGCCCTGAAAGTAATGGGAATTCACTATTAGAGAGAACAAAAGTGATCCTTTATACATACCCCATTGATGAATTATGCTGACAGCATCCTGAACTTCACATGTAAATACGTATATAAAAACCAGAAGAATACTGAGTTTATGAATGGGTCTGTTTCTAGGTCCAGTTCTTGCATTCAGTTTGTGTTGAGAAAGGCATTTTTTAATTTGCAAAACTTCCAAAAGCTTTCCGAATTAAGTGTCCTAGCAAACCAGTAAGCCAAAATGACTAAACTGGAATATGGTAGCTTTGGAGGCTCATACATGGAACCAGTTTTACTGAACAATTAGTCTCTTTCTGGAAATGACATATACTTTTTAAGTTTTGCAAATTTAAATAGACATTCTGATGCATGGAACTGTGGCTGTGCATTCTCTTATCTCTTTCTTAGTCCTACATATCATGTATATTTTATAAGGAGAAATTTAAATTGATTTGGCTTACCCTTGATAACATGATTTGACATGGAAACTTGTTCGTTTTACATTTGTATAGAACTGAGAATAAATGCCTTGAAATGGTTGGCAGACATGGCATAATGGGCTTTGTGGTTGGTAAGAACTTGAGAATGCCTAGCATGGTTGATGATAAAAGGTGCTATATATAACAGTAGACTTCCAGAATCTCTTTTGTATTCTGTGCCATCGGATGTATCTATTTTATGGAAGCAGCATGCTGGGCCTTTCAGAACTCTCTTGTAAGCCTATTGGAAGTTTGCACCAAGTACTCAAAACTGGATATACAGTTACCTGAAACTTAACTTGTTTCAGTTGTGGCAATAGAGCGGAAACAGTAACAGTACGCATAGATGAATGTGAACTAGAAAAGCTGAGCACTTGAGTGGGTTTTCAGTGTGGTGATTCTGTTAAGATCCTTTGCTAGGTAAACATGTTCTTCTGTGAGCAAATATAGCACCTCCATAGAATAGGTCATTGAGGAGACCTGTATATCTAGTCACACGTTCATTATGGGCTGCTTCGTGTTCCCTCTAAAGTCAGGTTCTGGTTTCAGTGGGTGCTTAATCTGTCTCTAGTCGTCTTGATATTCATTTTTCTTCTAGGATACAGAAAAACAAGAATAAAGGATGTTGCATTTTTCTTGTCACCTGTAATAATGTTTCTTCAGCTGGGAGATATTACAAGTTTCTCTCATCTATGTGAATCTTAAAAATATTAAATGTTACTTTTTGATGTCAAGTTACTGTTGTGTAACTTGCAACATTGCCTCTCTGTATAATGCTTTTTCTCATAATTCGAAAATTATGTTAATCCATTAAGTATGGAAAGTAAATATGATAGAAGAATACATCACTCTCTGATTTAGAAATCAGCTGTGGCACAATGTTTGATATAGCTACTTCCTCACTTGTTGGCCATTTCTGCAAGGAGTAAGATGTCCCATATTCTGAATAATGGAGGAGCAAAGTCAACAATATGTGTCATTTTAGATTAGGATTTTACTTGCATGGAGAATTTTTGCCTCTTGGCTATACCTATTCTTTAGGCAGAGAAGGAGGAAAACATGAAGACAGCTTTTTCTACAGCTATTTTCAGTAATCTTCAGGAAGCAATCAGTATAAGAATGTTTTGTTTATAAGCATAGACATTAAACTGACACAGCTGTTAAAATTTATATTTTCATTGATGTGATGAGTAATGTGGGATATGGTGCTTTTCATAGTGATCCATTTGTTATTCCTAGTTTAATGCTTTTAATCCAAGCAGTTTCACTTATGTTGAATTTGCTGTTTCTAGCAGAAGTATATTTTTCCTTTCTTTGTTTCTCACAGACACTTTCCTCAAAATAGCTACTGAAGCTTAAATTTATACAGAAGTACTTGATACTGTCAGTTCCTGTTAGCGTGAATTCAGCATATTTGTGTTCACAGATGCAGGATGGGTCATATTAAACTAGCCTAGTGATGTTTCTGGTTATTTATAAATTGCTACGCAAAATGTTTCGAAGATGGAAAAATACTAATATGATATTAAATTTTACAAAGTCAAAGAAGCTGTCTTTTTAGTATTCATTTTTAAACCCTATGTCTAAAGCTGATTTTAGACTTCATAAAAGTCTTCATATCACATTAATAAAGTTGAGGCAAATTCAGGACAGAGCTTTATAACCTGAGTAACCCAAGAGTAGATCATTTCGTAATGAGAAATAATAATAAGAAATATATCTCTTAGTTGTGTCTATGTTGGGCTGTTTCTCTCTGTAGTCTAACCCAGACCTCAGCTTTTTACTTTAGAAAACTTGTGGATGAAAATTGTCTCTTTTGATTGCAGGAAATCAGTTTTCTAGCTTGTTAACCCTCCTCTTTGTTCTGAGGTTCTGTTGCAGAAAAAACAGATCTCTGGTATCTCAGTGTCCACTGGTGCCAGTTCCTCTACCAATCCTCACCTACTTTAGTGTCTGTCCATTTTAAGGAACGCTTAGTGCTCTCCACTCTTCTAATCCTCCAAAGTGAGTTATTTCTGTAAAGATTCATTGCTCTTACTCTGCATGGAAACATTCACATATTCACCTATGTCATCATGTATTTCTTTTGTGGCATTTTTCTAAAGGTCAGAAATACCCTGCAACTTGAATGCTACAGGTAGCCTTGGTCATCTCATCTCAACAACGGTACAATAAAACAAGAAAAAGTATATAGAGAAGCAGCAAAAGTTGAAAAGTGTGGATTGGGTTTACTCTGAGGAGGGACTTGCAGGATAATGACTCTTCAGTGAAAACAACGGTGTTGTAGGGGAGAAAGGGGAATAGGACTGGAAAGAGACTGTAAGATAGTGGCATGAAAAAGTGAGCAGTGATTAACCACTGGTTTGTTTTTGGTTTTGGTTTTGTTTTTTCGGTAATGTCAGAGCATTCACTGAAAAATTATACAAAATGGATTTGAAAAGAAATCGGATAAATTTACAGAGAGTAGGTCCTTCAACATCTATGAAACATGATGGTTCCTGTCCAGTCTGTGTTTCATAAAGCCTCGTGCTTGCTGATTATTGGGGAAGACAGAGTAGGAGACTGATCACTATACACCTGTGTTGCACTGAACATCATTAGAGAGTGCACTGGGCCAGACAGACTTTTAGTCTGAACAAGGATGACTGTTCTTATGGTGTCTTATGACAGTTCCAAATGAGTTCCAAAAATATGTAGCTGTTTTCTGCCTCTCAGTCATAAAAATTTGATGGGTACCTGTCTTGATTACACTACAGACAATGATAAATAGAAGTTGAGGCACTAGGACCACGGACTGTATGGGTTCTAAAAACTAAGCCAGTTGGCTGAGGAGTGTTTGCTCTTTGTTGGCAAAGCAGCTGATTTTTACAACGATCCTCTGTGTACATCAAAGAACTGAAGAAAATGGACACTGTGAGCAGATTTGAAAATTGGAGCTCCTCACGTTTCTTTGAGATATCAGATCATCTGGCCCTGTGTTAGCACTGGCCTCCTTCAATGAAACATCTGTTTTCAGACTAATATTCCAAATGGTACCTGTATAAGTTAATGCAAAATCTGTTTCACAGTGCTCGTATATGCTTTTGTATCCCTAGTGGGATTTATACACATGTACTTAATAGATTAATAAAGTAAGTAACTAGTAATGCTTGTTCTGCAAGTTGATTCTATAACAGCTTAATGGGCAAGAAGAATGATTTCCATTTACAAAACTTACTGAAATGCAGAAAGGCAAACAGAAATTGAACACTAGGATTTTCCATAAGGGACTGGCCTGATCCAGTAGGTTGCCATGGCCAGGCTGAGAGGCCTTTGTTTCAGAGAGATTTGGAAAAGCCTGAGAACTATCTGTGAACCATAAGAAACATTATTCCTAATTCTCAAGTTTTAAAGAATGTTTTTTCCTGCAGTATAGTTTGTCTAAATTTTTAGGATTTTTATAGAGGACAGCTTTGAATACTTTTGTTGATCATATATACCTAATCTCTCTCAATTTCTGTCAAGGTCTTATCCTCTGTTTTATTCTAGTGCAGAGTTTATTTGTGCATGAATTCTGTGTTTACTTTTATTACCATTTCTCACCTTTCAATTTATTAGAGCATGAATTTACTTTCACAGGATCATTCATTATATCATTTCTCAGCTTAAGTTTTTCAACTCTTCTGTCTTTTTGTTTTTGTTGGTGTTGGTTTTTTGGTTTTTGGTTTGTTTTTTTTTTTTGGGGGGGGGTGGGGAATGCAGTTTCCCAGGCATTGGATCTGGTGTTAAGTAACTTAGAAGACCTAGTTGAAATGTTGACCTTCCTGGAAGAAAATGTGAAGCTGTGACCTTGAGGCCAGTGAATACCTGAGATTAGAAGGGAAAGAAAAGAAACATAGTTTATTTTAAATGCCAGAATTTGGAGGGGTCTAACTCTTCTTAATTGTAATACTTTTATATCTAAATGTGAACTGTAGTATCAAATCTGACTTTTGTATGTCATTCATCTTTGCATTTATTTTAAGACCAGAAATGCTCACGTTTTGGTACAGAAACTTTCCTCTCATGTATTTTACCAGGTAATGCTTTATTCAGTTGAAGTTCAAATCCAAAGCATTTATTCATTGTGTTTTTTTGAAATTTTAACTAGCTAGAAATTGGAACTAGTTAGATGACAACTGAACTAAAATAATTAGGTTTTTTTTTACTTAATACAATAATAAATAATGAATGCAATTTTGGTTTTAAGATTTGCAAAGTCAGAAGCTACAACATTTCCCTTTATACTGTGTATAACAGAGAGAAAACTTAAAATGTCTTATAACAATTTAAAATTAAATTATGAAGTACTTTTTTAAGCTTTTGTGAACAATGTTTAAAACAACAATGAAGGAATGAAGGGCTTCCTACAGCTGATAGAACTGCTATAGAGAGGAGCTGAAGAAACCTCACTTTGCACATGCCATTCTGTCAGCGTCAGCTTTTATATGTAAGGATGAGACTTTGTACAAACATGAGTCAGGAAATTTGGTTATGGCACCAATAGCAACTGTAACTTAATATCCATGAGTCCTGTGGAGGAGTTCCTATGAGGTGATTTGTGTTCTTAAAGCATCATAAAGTATCAGTCAGATCATTTAGCATATTTTTAAGGATGCTTTATTTTTTCTTTTCCTGTCCCTTCCCCCAAAATTGAAATTCAGACTCATATTAGCAAACTTAATGGGTTTATTTTTGAAAACAGATGTTTGGCTTTGACTTTGCTACTTCATAATGCAGTAAATTTAACTACATTCAGTTCCCTTCATATTTTAAATCAAATTATTTAGTATAATATGTTTAAAAGCAGCATAGTTCTTACTGCTTGTCACTGTAACTTTTATCAGCAGCACACAAACATGGTGGTTTTACAGTGCCAGGGTAATACCCAGATGCCTGCATAAGCTAGTTTAGCTTATTTAGTTAATGAGCTTAGCTCATTTTCATCATGGAGGTAGTGTACTAGTAACTGTGCTTCACCTAAGGTTGTCCCTTCATATAAGGACTCCCAGCAATATGTTGACTAGAGACTTTACCAGTTCTTCTATCATCTACCTGAAATAGTTCAGTATCAGGTCTTCGTTCAACTTCAGCTAATCTGTATTTCTCTCTAGAGCTTCCCCCTCCCCCTTAGTGTGGACCCTTTAGACTTTCTAGCTGAAAATAAATACTTTTTATATTCCCATTCTAGTTATTCTTTTAAAACCCCCTATAGTCTTTTTTATTTATTACATAAAGAGTAATGAATAAAGGAAGGGTTCTATTTACCCTTCTGCCTATTCCAATGAAGCAAATGAAGGGGAAATAGAGCAAGTAGTGTCTGTATTAACAAATAAATTAAATTTAAGCTATAATCAGATGAACAGGATTTCTGGCTGGATAGTCCTGGAGGATGCTGTATAAGTAGTGTTCCTTTGGCGGTCATTCTAGTGATCATCAGAAGTTCTTCTGTTCCCAGCAGCTGTGGATGGTTATTTAAGACTAAGGATTAACTTAATTAGAGAGGTATGCCAGGTTCTAAAAGGCCAGGATCCAAATATGTATTTATAACTTTTGTATTTGATGGTTTCATGAGAACTACGGAGCCAGGTTGGAGAAATGAATCAGCAGCTGTGTTCTTGTGGGGTGACTGGATACAGTGCAGCACATGGCTGGGGGAGAAGCAAGGTGGGAAATGGCGGGGGTGGAAATTGTGCACATTTGTTCATTCCAGCTCAGGAGTCATCTTGCAGCTGAAAAAAGCCTGGAGGACTTCTGAAGCTTACCCAATCCCCTTGATATTTCTCTACACCATTAAGTACAAAGCAATCTGATAGTTGAATTTGAATCTTTACAGTTTACAAACATGTATTTATTCATCCCAGACAAAAAAGGTGGTGGTAGCTAATTATTAGCTATGTCCTCTAAATGTGAGAGGAATTTGTAGGCCACCCAAAGCATTGATATTAAGGCAAGATCTGGAATTCAAGAGTTCTTGTCAAAATCCACACCTCTCTTCATAACCGGTAAAGTTGTCAACGTCATTATTAGGAGAAAATTTGGAAAAACATCTGACTTATGAGCTGCCTAAATGTTTACATTCTTATCTCTGGACAGCTGCTGGTTCAAGGCAGCCATGAAAGATTCAAATTTAGTTAAGGCTTTTCATAATTTTGAAGAACATCTTGCTCATAGTGAATACATCTGTTAAATATTATGTTCTTTTTGGACACAGTAAGCTATAGTTTTACATACAGAAAGTAGGTTAAGAAATTTGCAAGGGCTATTGGCTCTAAGCACAATAGGTCTACCAGAGATTTTTCATTTTATTTGAAATGCAAATCTCAGATTGGGACTTATAGGGTAAAGCTAGCTGAGCAAAATAAATTTAGGGCATTCAGACCAGTTTGCTCTGTCTGAACTTCCTGGAAGATCTTATTACTTAGGTAATTATAACAAACAGGGTTGCAATATCTTTATCTGTGGGCTGGGCTCTAAATTTGTATGAGCGTGTGGCTTAGAAGGGATGACAGTAATTTAGACTTATGTCTGCTTAACAGTAAAACTTTGG
This sequence comes from Theristicus caerulescens, assembly GCA_020745775.1. NCBI lineage: Eukaryota > Metazoa > Chordata > Aves > Pelecaniformes > Threskiornithidae > Theristicus > Theristicus caerulescens. Next base: position 10,551,178 of record CM036564.1, read on the forward strand.
CTATTAATAGTGAGCAATTTTTACTGATCAGGCAAAAAAGTAAATTCTTTTCTTCTTAGGGACCTGAAAAGGTGAGTAGATTGATTCTTATATTTTGCTGGTATATAAATTAATGTAATAAATCCTGAAGGTTAGAATTTGCTAATATTAAAGCTTGTACTGTAGTGTTAGAGAGGGTTTTTGTTCAGTCCTTGCCAAAGCTAAAGAAACTTATTTTTCAACATATATGTATATTTTTATATATGTAGATAACTCACGGTGTTCCGCATCTGTTGATGTCATACAGGAATGAAAACCATAAAAGGAATTACAATTAAAATACCAGCAAATAGATGGATACTGTTTGAGGTACTCAGCATGCCTTGGGATTGATACAGGTGTCTTGTTATTTAATAATAATAAAATAAGAATCCACAATGTCAGATATTTCTGTAGAACTAGATCAGAAATGGTAACTGAAAGCATATGAGATCTAACAGGCTATTTTCATAATATTGCTCAGAACAGTCAAACTGTAAGAAGGGAGTGTCTGGGAAAGTAAGACTTGCCCGAAGCACAAGCAACAGGTCTGTCTAGAAAAAGATGTCAAGCAAGTAATATTACATTATCACTCTGGAGCAAAGAACATTGCTTTTATTAATAAATCCTTGTTTGATCAGCAGGTTTTACTCTAGCTTAATGCAGTGAAGCAGCAAATACACTGTGGTGGATACAGGTGAAAAAAACAGGCAGAGTGTGGAGCTGGGAGGAGAAGAAAGACTTAGTTCTGGTGGTATTTTTCAGCAAAACTTTCTGGTTTGTGCGAAGGTCTTGATTGAAGGTTTTTCTATAAGTAAAATTTCAAGTTTGTAGTGTAATGTATCAGCATTTTCTGTACCTTTTTCACTACAGATGGTCAAATGCTGTATTTGATGTTTAGAAGAAATAGTAGTCCTGCATGTCTTGTTAATGACAACTATGTATTGCTCTAGCCGCTTTAAGCATGCGGAGCAGTAGCTTACAGCACAAATCAGAGCATGCACTACAATCTAGCAATAGAAACTCTATGCTATTTTTAGTATTTTTCACTCTTTTTCTCCCTTCTAATTTTGAGCCAGTCTGCTGTCCTGATTTACCAACACAGCTGGTGGCTGTAGATTTCTGGGGGAGTGGCTGGTGGCCACATCTGCCAAAGGAGCAAGGTAGCCTCTTTGGCAGCTGCTTACTGTAGATGGATTGCCTTTCACCGAGGTGGTTATTACCGATGTTACAGTTGCTTTGAACTAGGGGAAATATTGCAAGGAAGGAAGCTCATTGCATTTGCGAATCAGGTATCTCTAAAGTATTTAGTGAATCTACTAAGCTACTGGCAGGTAAATGTGACAGCAGAAGATGGAAACCTACCAAAACCAACAAACTGAAGCAACAGAATCAGAGGGAGTGTTTGTAAAGCTCACATGTGTAAGCATTCTGAAATTTTAAATTTATATCAGCTGACTTAATGACTTTCCAGATTCCTCTGAGCATAATTTGTGTTATTTCCAATACCATTAAATGAAATATTTGGGTCAGATGCATTTTGGTGAAATTCAGTTATGTTTAGCATTGTTCATACTTAAATTATTATTTTGACAAAAATGGAGAGACCAAAACCAACCATTCATTTACATTAACCTTTGCCTTGGGTGACACTAAAGATTTTTCTTCCGTTTTCTGATAAGACATTCTTATATTGCTCTTCAGATCAATTTGATCTGAAGTTAAATAATGGCTTACCCATTATGACAAGCTATAAATGGCAGAGCTCAAATTAGAACACAGTAGTTTCTGACTCTTATTCTTGCATCGGTCCCTTTAGATAGTGGTGTTGTATACATTGACTAGAATGGACATAGGACACACACGTTACTGATAACGCAGACGTTATTAATAAATTAGCTTTTTTTGTGTGTATTTCGCCAGCACCACGAAGAAAAGCCTGCATCTTGGGATTCTTAGTTTGTAAGAGAAGCAAATAATTTTGACTTGTTAGTAAAAAATTTCTGTTGCACTGGGCTTATTACTGAGATTGAACATTTCTTATGATGCAGTAATTTGGACTTGGCCTTAAGTGTACATTTAGGCAGGCTCGAACTGAGAGAAAATGTGGGTGGTTTAGCTACCAGTCATGCAATTGGTCATGGTGGCCAGTGTCTGAACTGTCACTGGATGAACACAGTACAAAAATATTTTCATCTGCGTGGATTACCATTAGAGATTATTGTAATATTTATTTATAATTCAAAATAATTGAATTCTTAGTGGAGGTAGTCACCTGATAAATACAAATTAGTGACATTTCAGTGGCATTGGAATAATTGGCCCCACAAACGTATGACCATTGCCTATACACTTATCTACAACCTGCATCATTTGAAGGCTATCTCTAGCCATTGTCAGACAGGTGTCTTTTGTGGTGCTTCGAAAGCTGTCAAAATTGAACAGTTTTGAATCACAGATTTAAAAACTTGCTGTATCAGAAGATCGAATGTCAAAAGACTGAATTGCACCCTTCATGGAAGAGAAATCAAAATTCTATGACCCTTTAAAGGCTTTGTTAGTATTTTGAGTTGTGTGTTAGAGCACTGCAAAAATTATGCATAAGTACAATCCCTGTTCATCGTTGTGTGGGCACTGGTTTCATACTTCAGCGATGAAGTGATGTGCAAAAGGGCCTTATTTCAGAGAGAATTTTCTCACTGGCCGTGGAATGGACAGCGTAAATTCTTTTCCCCTTTGAAATGTCATCTGTTGGCAACAGTGACTTCTACTTGACTAAGAGTTGAGCAACACCAACTCACAAGTAGAGACTAATTTTGGAACATTTTGTTTGTTATCCTTAATGTCAGATGGTAACATGAATGTCTTTAATCCTGTTTTAAAGAGGCAGCAGTAACTTCAGAAATTTCACACTTGGGGCATTTTGGTTATTGGAACAGAAAGAACTGTATTTTCAGCATCATGAAAGAAGTGGTAGAAAGATTGAATGGGGGTATAGAAAGGAGGAATAAAAATTATTTCAGAATTGTCTTTATTCTTAAGGCAGCAATCAAAAAGCAGAGCTCCTACAGAGTTCTGCTTATAGTTAAGCATGTTTTTCACCATGTATTGATTCCTTCACTGAAACCTAGTCAATCCTCTTTTTCCCCACAGTGCAAAAGGTTGAAATGCACTCAACTTTGAATCTAGGAAACCATTATTAAGGATGAGGGGCAGGGGAATCTCAAGCTTCCAGTATTTCAGATTGTTTGGTTTTGTTTCCATCTGCACTTCCTTATTTTACTAAAATCTCTTAAAAAAAAAAAAAAATCATTGATGAATGAAAACCTCAGAAATCCCAAGTCATCTATCAAGAGTAGGAACAATTCTCTTAGTTTTTGTATTACTAGGCTGTATTTTTGCTAGTGTGGACTTTTGCCTGTGTGGCTTAATTTATAATGTAACAGTGACATATTTTTCTATCAGGTCTGGTTTAGTGTAATACACATGGTTTCATCTGTCTTTTCAGTAGAAAGAGTAAAGGTCTGAAGAAATCACAGATGATGGCCTCTGACGCTAGTCATATGCTGGAAGCAGCTTTGGAGCAGATGGATGACATCATTGCAGGTATCATAATGCTTTATTTTACACCGAACTATTTTGCAATTTAACTATATCTTTTTCTCTCCTGCATTTTTCCTGTTTGTTTTTTTACTTTTTAATTATTATTATCAGTTTGTTAAGTTCTCTGTGACACACAGATTTCTCTGGTTCAACAGTTATGTGAAGAAAATTTGAAGTAAAATAAAGGAAGAAAACCTGCAATTCCACCCCAGACATGTGAATGTTGAAATAAGAGAGATTTACTTTGCTCTAATGCTATATAGTAACTTAAACACATCCTAATTCATGTGGTAACATTCCATATTGTATGTGTTAGTTTTTTATTTCAGTGTGTCTGAAAAATGTTTTCACCAAGGCTTCTGGTTAGCTGGATACTATATATCTGTATTTTACACACACACGCATATAGATATACATAAATATGTATATATATATATATAAATAGACATCATTTTCTTTATTTATGAAGTATATATTTAAAATAGCTTAGCTGTTAATTACCTTCACAGCCTAATGAGTTAGAATGCATATCTTTTTGTTGACATTTATATCCAGGAGTGGAGCTATGAATTTCTTTTTACACAGCTGTCCACTAGAAAAGCATATGATGCAAGACAGAATTTGCTGTCTTTTGGTGCTCTCATGGTAAGGCAATTAAAAAAATTTTCTCTCAGCATTACAACATCCAAGAAGAGAAGTTGATTTCTGTGGTTAGGACTCGGTAGCCTTGGGGTTTGTGCTCACACACCGTTCAGTATGAGCTCCTAAAAGAAGTATTTGGGTAGGGCCATGATCTCACTTGTGCACAATGGGACACCATTCACTAAAGCTTTATAAATTTGAATAGTGACACCTATGCTGTGCCTTCATTTTTTTTTTCCTCTAATGACGAAGAATGACATCAGCCTCTTGTTGCTGCAGTTGTGCTTCTTCTTGCTCTTCTAGTAAAGCTTTCTATCCAGAGACTAATACGGAGCTTCAGATATTACCATTAGGCTAGCTGTGATTAGGCAGGAAGTCGTTATCCGGGATTTTTAGTTTAAAGAATCTCTAGATTTTTTTGCTCATCTACATATGAGTCTTCACTTTATTCTAAATGTGCAAGCTTTAAGAGACTTCTAAGATATACAGAAGTGTAAATGTGAATATGTGATAGATATAACTCCACAAATAACTTTTCACACCAATGGAACAAGTTCCAGGCAAATAGGAAAATTTAGATATGTATTTCCTTCTCCCTTCTTTTTCTGAATGCAAAACCTTATTCAAACAAGATTTTAACCAACAGAAATTAATTGGGATTTTATTTTTTCACCTCTTACAAAACACGTAAACAGATAGTTTAGCATCTGACTTCCCTCACATATGTAAAGAGAGAACAAGAAAAGCAAGTCCCAAACCATAATTCATAAACTAGGGAACTGAAATAATCTCTTAGCCATTACAAACCTTGGGTTATGATCCTGGCTAGTGCTATAAAAGAGTCAAGGTAACATAGAAGCCCATGTTCCTTTAATTATGCTGTGGAACCTGTGCTCATAAATCACCTGCATACATCTGGAAATTGTAACTCAATATCTCTCTTCTGTGATGATTTATACATAGCCCAGCACACATTGGTGATATCATGGATGTGCTGATGATTCCGTTCTTCAGAAAAATCAAGAGAAAGAAAAATAGTCTATTTTATTTTCAGATTAGACACTTATTTTCTTCCAGGAGTTGCCAGAGCTTTGTGGTATGTTTTCATTTGAAGGAAAGGGTTAGAAAACTTGTCATGATTTTGAGGATTTTCAGGTTTGTCATTCCATAGGATTTCATCTGCTTCAATCTTTTCTATTAATAGATCGTGCTTCCAACATACCTCAAATTGTTCGGTATCTCCTCTTATGAGCCATAAAAGACCATATATTTAACAAACAGGTCTAGCGCTTTGCTTATCTGAAGAGTGTTATGTTTTGTTTAGAAAAAAAATTTCAGTTTTACTTGAAGATGCCCTGTCATATTCCCTTCAAAAAAGTTTTGCAGACTATGGGCTGTATGGTTTTTCCAGTGGCAGGATAACATTGCTACTCAGTAGCGTTTGCATGAATGGAAACTCCAAAAAATGGTTGTTGTGAGGCTAGTTCTGGGTAAGACAATAGGTGTTTAGTGTTGGGTATTTTTTCCATGGTATGGAAAGATAGCCTTGTAATATGTGGCATAACTGATTAAATGGCAATATATGACTGCCTAAGAAAATCACATATTTCTTTTGGTTTCATGCTAGAAAAATAATTGAGGTCAGAAGCCAGGTTTGATTTTTTTGTTTTTAATATTCTTTTCCTTTTCCCCACTCCTTTTTCAGATTGTTTGTGCCCATAGTGTTTTAGGGTTTAATCTTGATAAATAAGGAATAGAATTAAATTGTTCCAGGCTTCCAAACAACATCGCTTTTACCCCCCTCACTTAGTTGCCGTGATGGTGGAGACAGCGATACAGAGAAGCAAAGGAAATGATGGAAGAAATATTCTGTGTGAATCAGCAGATTGCGCGTCCCATTCATAGCTGTTTTGTAGTGGTGTTGGTGCCCAAGCTCTAAAACAAAAAGATTCAGGCATGCTAGTGGTGTGTAGAGTTTGTTTCTACAGTGCATGGATAGGTCATGAGTAAACTGGCAACCTCTTCGAGAGAGTTGACTTTATGACTTCACATTGCTCACATTTTTAGTCTAATGTCCACTGATATTCAGTATAATATGGAAAACAGGCTTATGTAAAGATATCTAATGGGAAAGGAACCAAGATATTTCCCAGACAATGCATCTGTCAAGTCTCATCAATGTTAATTGAATGCTTCCCATATGATTTCAGAATTATATTTACCTGTACCAATAAAAAAATCATATTGCCTTATTCCTTTACTTATTTTTAGTTATAATATAAAGTAAAAGCTCAATTGGGTGGGAAGGTTGTTTACCTTATTTATTTATTTATTTCCATTACTAGAAATAGATAAGACATTTTAAGACAGATGGAGTTAAGTCTGTTCTGGTCATTCTCTTCTAGCTAATGTTCTGTGTGTTCCAGAACTGTTTCTTGAATATTCTGGTATGATTGAAGGACCAGATATGTCTGCTGGAGCCTATACTTGGATACAGTTATTATCCCCATTTGTCTCAAATTGAGGAACACAGTAATTATTCAAGTTTGATTCTCTCTAATTCAATCCAGTACTTGCTGTATGCAATTTGGGCAGGGACTGGAAAACAGGAATGTTCTCTTGTCCTGTATGTCGAGAGAACAAATAAGGTAGGAAACTCCAGAAGGAGGAATGGAAGACTGTCATGAAACAAACCAGGACTGAGAGTCTTCTAACTGCAGATTTATATATACTATATTATGCAAATATTGGAGAAATCATCTGTGCAAATGTAGCTGCTCTTACAGTAGACTGGAAACAACAAAAAATCAACCCTTCAGAGCTTGTGCTATTTCAGTTCACTGTATCCAGATTCCATGGATATCTCTAGGCAGCACTGGATTCAAGGACTAAGGCTAAACTTCATGACTGTTGGAAACCTACGTAGCTGATGAAAAAGATGTTTCCTTTGGAATGAGGCCTGAGTGGGTACTAGGAGAGCTGTGCTCTTCTCTTGGCCTCAGAAACCTTTGCTTTAGGCACAAAATGAGCATTAATCAATATTTTGGAGAAGTCCAGAGATGTGTAACTTGCATTGGTTAATTTTTGAAGCTTGAGTAGATGTGTGTATATATACACATGCAAAACCAGCATTCTCTCTGTTTAATGAGAAAATGGTCCTGATGTCTTTTATTAGCTGTAGTTGTTATTAAAATATTAGATTGTGGTCTTGTCCTTTAAGGTAAGAACTGGGCATGCAAATACATATTACAAATATTTACAGATTTGCAGTCCCACTTTTAGCCTTCTAATTTTAAAAGCCACGTCCCTTATTCCAAATGTTAACATAGCTCATACATGATTCTGATTAATCCAAATAAAAAGTCTCACTGTAGACTGTGCATCTCAGTGCAATACAAAACGTATTGGTGTTTAGAGTGCATGAGGGTAGGATTGTGAAGCAAGATTAACAAATTGAATTTCATTGGGCTTGATCAAATTTGACAGATAGGTCAGTGTTCCCAAGTCTTTTATGCTTCAGTACATCTGTACTGATAACCCACCCTCATAGCTATATAAATTAGGCATGCTAAATGATTAGCCTTATTTGACTAAAATAGCAAAAAGGGCTAATGTGATTGGCAATGAACATTACTTATCCATTAGCTAGAGTGACTTGCACTACAAACAGAGGCTTTCTTTAAAGAAAGTGCCCATATGTCAGATCTGTCTACGCATTCGTTATTTGAGGTTCATGACTTTGGCATAGCTTCCCTCTGAGGTTTGACCAAGTCATTACTTTCCCTTTTATCTAGCTTGTACTCATTTATTAAAATGTGTTTCTTTATACGACTATAGATTTTTATTATTTTTTCTTTGCAATATATCCTAATTAATTAAAATAATTTTTTTATTTTACTTTTATTTTATATCAAACTGCTTCTTTCTGTCAGCAATCTGGAAATCTATTCTTTCCTTTTGTAAATAATGACCATAATTGTAAGATCTAAAAACTCCTGTCACAATATTATAGTCTGCTGCAGCTCCAGAGTCTCTTCAAATTCACCAAGTAATCAGTGTAATTATTGAGTTTCCTTTTAACCAGAGCTCCTGCAATTATTGCTTACTGAAAAAAAATGAGAAAGTTAAATGTGTTATCACATGGGTGTGTACTGATATTTCAGTATTAGTACTGAAAGATTAGAAAATATAAATAATTAAAAAGTGTCAAGAAGTTTTCCAAGTAGTATGCATGTTTAAATTCCCTTCTCTTGAGGTGGCAGAACGCTTGTGTTCAGTTCATTGCTTTGGCTGTGTGCTGCAAACCCGACGACTTCCCACACCCTTGCTGAAAAAGGGGCCTTTAGAGGAAACGATACTTAAGAGATGAACAAGATTTTAATTCAAGTTTAATATATTTTCCTCATGGGATCTATTTGCCAGAATTTGAAGGAGGGCCTGTTTGTGGGGATTTTTTCTTCTTTTTTTCTTTTATTGTTCTGCCCCGTCATAATTTTTCTATGAAAACAATAGAGTTCAAGTTCCAGAGCTATGCTGTGCTCCTGGATGTGTTAGATTACTAAGTCACCTCTAGTTAAGTTATTAGAACTTGGATTAAAAATGCAGGAGTGGACAAAAAATACTGACACTCTCATTTGAGCCCCTTCAGATGAATTTTAGGTTTTGTGGAATAAGTTTTTCATTCAGTTCCTACATAAATAATAGGAAATCAAAATATTTCCTAGTGACCTCATCCTTTACCCATGAATAGTCATATATGTCATCACAGGATTCATTCGGAATGCAAGGACTAGTCTCACAGCACTTTAAGTGAAGAAGATAGACAACTCTGTTCTGCTTCATAAGGTATTGAAATTGTCCAGACCAGACAGAGAGCACTTAATCCTGTTTTTTGTGGTAGTGTTGTGGGGGGTGGGTGGGTCTTATCTGAAATACACGCTGGGTGACGTGCAGCTGATGGGCAGTATGAGCCTCTTGTGATTGTGTAGAATGACTAGAGAATAGCTTCTATTTTTTCTTTTCAATTTATGTACTTTCAAATGACTTTATCACTTATGTCCTATTCAAGGTTCACAGTATTTTCAAATTCAAAATTTAGTTTCTATAGTAAAGGTGTATAACTTTTTGTAATTTTAATACAGAGATCTTTGTAGAATTTCATTTTAGAGCACTGAACTGGCACAGACTATAGTTGAAATAATGATGAGAGAAACAGAATAATTTAAATAATAAGCAATTTCTTTTGTTATAGGTCAGAGTAATCGAACAGCAACAGCTGCAGTGGTTTTCTTGCATCTTCTAAATAAATTGTGTTAATAGGCTGTGCTTCAGTTATGATTAGTGTATTTCCTTTTTATTTTTTGTTCTTTTTCAATCAATAATTTAGGCTTTTTTTCTGAACAAAAGAAATAACATATCTACAGCACTTGTTTATCTTGTTACTGCTATGCATTAATTAAGGTGAGCATTTGTGAAGTTGTACTATACAAGATACTATAGTGGCTTTTTGAAACCATTAGCTAGAGCATATTTATACATAGATCTTTTAGCAATAGAGGTATGAAAAGGGAAATTAAATAATAAATTACTTGAAATCAGGTCCTTGATGGGGAAATACATAACTTGCTGTCATAACAGTTCCAGAAAATTATGTATCAAGAATATTGTGAGGGGAAAAAAAGATAAAAATGGTGACCTTTAACCATCCTGGATATTAAAGGGGAAAGTATAAAAATATAACACAAATATTTAGGGTTTATAATTTGTAGTTCAGCATTTATCTTTATTTTATAACACTTCTTATAGCTTGCTAGGTGCTGACATTTAGCTTCACATACTTGACTTTGGAAAAGCTAATTAGTTAATTTCTTAGATGTTGTCAGCAATAACAGATTTATAACAATTTAAAATCTTTTAAAACTTTAAAAATATAGCAGTTCACTGTCTTTCTATTTATTTAATCCATAATTTTCCACATCAGCTATCTGTGGTCTTCCTTTTAGGTTTGTTAACAACATCTAAATCCTGGCCTCCCTAACTACACGCATTCTTGAATAACCATTATAGCCATTTGATACTATATTTTGTAGGGGCTTTACATATGCTGTAGCCTTCAAGTTAAGCCTTTGCATAACTGTTCAGGTGCAGTTTTGATCTGTGTTTCAAAAGCATGTGAAAATCATGTCAACTTGCATGTTGATTGTGCATGTGCAGCATTGTCTACTCATTCCTTACCCAGGGTTGCCAGAGCAACCTGAAGTTTGGAATTTCCTCAATTTTGAGTGCTTAACCTTGCAAGAGGTCATTATAGCTATTTGGGCTACTGTCCCTAAACATGCTTCCCATAGTCTCACTATCCTAAGCATATTTTCTCACAGATAGTGGGGGTCTGAGCACAAGATAGAGAGTGAAGACTCTCTGAATCTAGTATGTAGTATTGATGGATTCCCTCTGTAAACAGGACCGCACTACAGAATCTTACGGAGCTGAAAGCATTGAGAACTTGTTTCCTATAAACACTTAATCATCTCTTACCAAAATAGGTGTTCAAAATTGTTTTATATAAGACAAAATTGTCCTTTGAAGGTCCAAGTCAAACAGTGACTTACTGATCAAGTTGGTCTTTGACTTCCCTTGCACGTGTTCCTGCCTTTCCAGTAAAATAACAAAATTAGAAGTTTTCTTGAAAATAAGAGTTAAAACTAATTGAAAATGGAGAAATCTTTGCAATTGAAATATGCTACTTTAAATTATTTTTCTCTGACTATAGATAAACAGTTCTGTCAGTACCAAAACCACAGTCATGACCTAGACACATACATCAACTTACCAAAAATGCAGTACTGCGTTGTGTTTATGCAAAACAAAATCCATATGTCATAGGTATTTGTATTAAGTTTTGAAAAAGGATGGAATAGAAACAGAAATGTAAGTAACTGCAGATACAATATGTAGCAAAGAAAGGCAGTTAAACCATGATGGCCATAACCCCATAGAATTGAAAATCTGAGACACAAAGGTTCTTTTGTGGTTTATATGATGTGATCTGTTTTTCAGTACATGAGTCACTCAGTTGTTTAACAGGCTAGTGAACAGATTTCTAAGATTTAAATTTAAACAAGTTTTATCAAACATGGGATTTCTTTAAATTCAAAATCATAGCTTCTCAACTTCCTGCAATGAAATTGATTTGAAAGAGTCTTTTTAAAAATCAAAATAGTGTAATTTTTATAAAACAAGATGCTTTTACTTCCTCAGAAACTAAATGCTCTCGTTTTCCCTATGCTTTCAGAGATTCATTTTTTTCATGAAACAGTATTTATGTTACCAGTAGCTTACTACTGCTTACTACAAACAATTATGGATTTTGTACTAAAAAGATGGATTGTTGTCTCACAACACTCTTTTAATTAGACTACTGGTTTCACTGGACCTAAATACACTTTTTTGTGTGTAAATACAAAATAAAAGAGAGAGAAAATTGCTTCAATTATTTATTCTTCTTTGCCTTTAATAAAAGGTGTTGGTCCTGTTTTTCCTGTGCGATGGAGACTCGGCCTCAAATCTCCATCATAGCTGCATAATCCATCTTCCTTTTTTCACCAGCTGTAAGGCTGCTTAGCTTGTGCTTCTGGATAGGAGAGATCTTTTTGTTGTAGTTGTGTATACAGTACCTAATGTGTTGCACATCACAGCTTAGAGTCTATAAGCATGAAAAAGGAAAAAGGTTGAGTAATTACACAGATAATTTGCATCAGAAATTATAGACGGTTCTTGAAAATTATCTCAAGGATTCCATGTGTCATTGTAAATAAAGCTCAGTTGAAAATCATCTGAGCTGCATGAAACTTGCATCTGAATGTGGTCATTAACGTTTCTAGGCTTGGAAATTTTTTCCTAGGGCTTCCTGCTAATCCAGCTTAACAGTTACTGTTCCCTGTAGTTAAAGATCTAAAAGCAGAGATTTGAGGAGAAGCTAATATGAGCTATGATTCGAAACACACCATTTGTGATGTATTTTGCATTACAGTATTAGAAGAAAGGATTGTGTGAGCTACCTCTTCACTCCTTTGACAGAAGGCTTAGGAAGGAGGAGGCTGAATTATGTCCCATCCAGACCTTACTACTAGTTTACATAAATTAACATTTTCAAGGCTATCTTCATGAGAAAGAGATGCGTGCTTCAAAGAAAATTACACTTTGTGGTCTTGAAGGGGAGAGGAAGAACTTGGACAACCTATATGCTCATTGAGTAAAAACTCAGGTAAAAAAAAAAAGTTCTCTAGCAGTGTAATGATTGACTGAAAGGCCAAAGAAAATGTATGTTTATAATTTTATTCTAACCACTGTTGGTCAGATACCAAAACTGTTACCCTTGAGTACTTTGGCTTTATAGGAAGTCATCCTTACCCCAGCGCAGAAGTAGCTTTTGGGTTTTGTTGTGGGGCTTTTGTTGTTTTTTGCTGTTTTCTGGGCTGTAGGAGTCAGCAGTTTTAGGAAAATCTCTTTTTAACCACTGATGGTTGAGTTGTGTATTACCAGGAATTTTTTTTCTAAAACTCAGCCAGTTTTAGAGTGAAAAAACTGAGATAATAAGGATGAATGCAGGGGATCAGAAGTTAAGATGCAAGGAAAAGTGAGAGCTCAGAAACAGTATCTACTGCTAAGAGTGATGAAAGTTGGGTGATCGATGAATGTATACAATATAAGCTGAGGAGAGTGGATTTTCAAACTGGCAAGGCTTTCTGCTTCTTACTTTACTTTTGCTTAGTAACTTATTTTTGCAAGCCGACAGTAGTGCTGTTTTCTGAATAGGTTATGTATTTGCCCAAAAGGAACATTTCTTTGAAGCCGTTCAGCTAATTGCAAGGAACTTTGAACTAAAAATGTGCTTGTCAGAGTGTAGGAAATGTGTAAGTTAAAAGTTATTTTCCTTTTTTTGTTACTTTTGTTGGTTTTTTTCTACCATACGTATACTGTGCAGCAACATTTAACCTCCTTCATCCACTGTCTGTATGTGGAAGCCAGAATTGAGCTGCTTGGAATGTCTTAGTTCCAATACTTTTTTTTCCCTTTCTTTCTTTCCTACTCCTCTAAGGTGGACATTTATGATGATTAATTGTGTTCCAGTAGTACACTAGGAAACCATGGTGTTGAGTGTTATATAAACATCATGACAAAAGATTGCCCTGCGTCCAGTTTACCCCTGGGAAAAATGAGGCACAGGAAGATTGTGATTTGCTCAAGGCTATATATACAAAATGAGTCTTTTTGCAAGAGCTCAAAACTGCACTCATTTTTCCTCAGTATCTATAAAATTCTCATGCTTGAACCGTGTTCTTCCCCACTTCAGCTATCTATAATAAAGCTACCCACAAATTATTTGCTGTTAATGGTAGAGTATACTGGTAACACATAGTGTTCTGTTTGCACTGTGGCATCTTTTTTTTTTTTTTTTGCATCAATCTGCGAGGAGATCCAAATTTTTATTGTCTGGTGCTAAAACTTAATGTGCTTTGCAGCATGATGATGTAAAGGTTTAAACTAATGCAAAGAAATATAATTATTTACTCCTACACACTTTTACTTCTGTTTTTCAGAGTACGTTCTTGACCTTCTGGTGAGCAATATATATCCTACTTAATATGAAACTACATGGAAAGCAAATAAGAGAAGCAAGCCTGTGATTCATTTGAATTTAAGCTGTAAAACAGGAAGCTTTCTGAATTAAAATGCTGAGTTGAACTTTGCACTTCTGCATTTCTTTACCTAGTATAAAGTGCGTTAGTTGTTGCATTCAGATCAATTCTTCATTTTCCATTTCAGCTAGGAGAATAAAAGTAGCAACCCATATCAAAACAGTTTAAAAATAATTTCATAAAGGAGGAATGTATGCATGCATTTGATGGGGAGGGGTGAAGGGTCATGTTCTCTTGGTGGTGCACTGAGATCTGTGGGTAGCTCCTGTTCCAGACAAGGAGAGTTACTCACGGGAGGGCTTCGTAACTTTTGTTGAGTACTCTGGCCCCTATCCAGCAAAGCAAAGCAAAGCAAAGCACTTTTACGTCCTTGCTTAATATTTGTGATCCCAGTGACTTGAAACTGGTGGAATTTTGATTGCTGAAGTCTAGAATCTTCAGCACATCTCAGAATTACGCCCTGTATTCTCAGCATAAGAGTACTGATATGGTCTGGGTTTTTGTTTGTTTGTCTTTCTAATGGTATCAGACATGGGTACGTTCTTCTCTCACCAGTGCCTGCTTGTTGAAGTCTAAATACAAATCTTGAATATTGCTGATATATATATATTTTCATCGTTTCTTTCATGGATAATAATCTCAGTTGAAAGATTTAAAATTATGAATGAAATTCAGCCTTTCAATCTCTCTACTTCCTTCACTTAACTTTAGTTGCTATTAATAAAAGAGATGTTTTTCCTTTCAAGGTTTAATGGAACCAGTGCATATAAGAATTTACAGACAGTTCACTTGTAAGATCATTACATCTTTATTCATGTAAGCAAATACTGTGCTGTCTGTTTACTATTATTAGCAAAGGAAATTTTGAAGTATCTTTATTGTCTCCTGCAGTTTAAAATCCTGTGCTATTTATGCTCAAAATGAATTCCCAGTCATAAATATAGGGTAGGTCATAAGATATACCAGCTTTGGTATGTTGTTAGGTAGCTCAGGGAACGTGAGTTTGTCATAAGGATGTCTTTGACAATTTTAATTTGTTGCATCTCTTTTTGTTACCAATGAAGAGAAAAATACTTCCTTCTTCTGGCTTCTTTTTTATTTCTTATTTCATGCAAACTTAAATGAAGGAAAAATTGAGGCAGGAAAGGGAACAGTAAGAAAAAAATCCTGAAAATTCTTCAATTGACTTTGTCTCGATCACTAGATGTCAAGCTGATGTTCTTTCCCAGTAAAAACACATTACCACCTTCCAAATGTCCCTACACAGGACAGGACTGCTCGAGACCCACCTTAGATTACAACTATAGAAACTCAGCACGTGTACCTTACACATGGATCCAGGTCTTGAGAGTTCTGAGAAAGTAGGACTTTCCACTGCTGTGTAGAATGTGGGACTTTGAGGATGCTTAGAATTCTGCCAGTCTGAACAGTCAGATACCTGAAGCAGAGATATAGAGTATGCCCAATCTCAGGAAATCACATCACATATAATTCCTGGCTGGCCCTGCCTGTGCTCCAGCACCTGAGAATTTTTACCTTTATAGAACTGAGTTTCTTAAAGGTGGCAGTTCTTTTGGTTGCCAAGATTAAAGAGTCCGTATATGGGTTTTTTTTCCTAGTGTTTTGATAGAGGCAAATCAAATAAAGGCATGCCAAAATGTGTGAATTTCACTGTCATTTAATTTTCCCACAGAATTTAAAATTATTTTCTGTAGAAGGCAGATGTTACCAGTAATGTTGTAGCCATGATAATCTAAGGATGGAGGCAAGATGTGATACATAGTGAGGCATTTAGACTGGTGAGGGAAGATGTCACCAATACTGTCCTCAAGAAAGTTACAGTGGGTAGGTATAGTATGGCTGTATAAATTACCTACCTAGTATAATTAACTGAACTCCCAAACAATTGTTTTAAATCTGTATTTAGCTTAAAGATTAGGTGTTTTATTTCACACCTGAGGTGTTGGTTGTGGGCCTGAAAATTTGTGTAGTTTTTTTGGATTGTGTGGATTTTTGTTTGTTTCTCTTGTCTGTTTATAAAAAGTATTCATATAAATAACATGAAGAATGCTATAGCAGAATGCTCCATTAAGTTTTTCCTATTTCATATCTATTTTAAACTGTCAGGTCATTGAAGGCGTAGCTACCAAAGCTGATTATGAAATAACTTTGGATCCTGTCTGCTTTTCTCATGTGAAAAGTACTTGCTGAGCAAAAAGACAGAAAAATTTAGCATGTTGTTTTCCAAAAGAAAGAGTGAGAAAACTAGTTTAAAAGTCCTGATGTCACAATAACCAAGGAAGCCACATCTTTAAAAGCGGCATCAATGCTACTTAAGAAGGCAATGCCAGATTTCAGTTTGTGTGCGTTATCTCTTTTGGAAAGTAAGTAGTGAGCCACTCTGGCTGAACAAAAAGATTTAAGAGGTTACATGATCCAAACAGCTCTTACACAATTTGGAAATCTGCTATTTTTAGTTGCTAGAGTTTAATATTAATCTGCATTAGGAAGTACATAAACAGAAACAACTAAGCTGGCATAAGTAGCTGAGAGTATAGAAATACACAAGAGAATGTCTTTAGTGGTTAGAATACTTAAATCCGGCAAAACAGTTAGTCGATCCTCTCCTCAAAAGGAAATAATTCAGGAAGAAAAGGTTGATTTACGAGGTGAAGTTGTCTTGTGTAGCAGTCTTAGTAGCACCGGATATTGAAGAAACTTTATCTTGGACATGGTCTTAGCCAGAAATTAAGATGAGATCTCACACTTGAGGTATTAAAATAAACTCATAAGCAGCAGCAGTCAACAGGACCAAACAGGGAATATTCTGAGTTTGAAAAGAGGTTAAGACTATATGAAATACTCCAGTAGTGAAAATAAGAGTGTTGCTTTAAGAAAAATAAAATCCCTACTACTGAGCCTTGCAAAACTTTAGAAATTTCTAGGGATGGTTTTGCATTGTTTAAAACAGTCAAACAAAAAACCACGTACATCGTACAGTAGGATTCAAACCACAGAATATTTTGCAAAGATAATTGATCTGACAGAATTCTTTGTGTCATTAGAGCAGTGGTTGAAGAACCCTGATTAATATTATTTAGAATTTTCCCAAAAGCTTTGAGTAAAGTTAAGCATTCACAAAATGAGAGACAAAATATTGTCTTGGATCAAAAACTGATTGAGATGGGAAACAAGATTAAATGATCAGTTACCATTTTGGTTAAAAGCTAATCTAGGTGCAAAAGGCATTTCAATATGCTAGGACCTAGAGTGTCAGTGTATTCATGAGTTGTATTTAGGTATTAGTTGTGTATCAGTCTATATGTAAAATGAACCATAACATAGTTTGTAATGTCCAAATCATGGTAGATAAATAACTGTAGCAGGCAAACTAACATTGATTAATGCAAAGTAGTGTGCATTCAATAAGAAAATTTGAATTACTTATACATCTGGGTTTCAAATTAGATACATCTGCTCAGGAAAAAAAAATAGTAAATCATTTTCAAAGGCCCAGTGAAGATTTCGGTTCCTTTCATAACAAAGATGCAAATGATGTTAAACACAGGAGTAAAATGAAGAATAGTATGGAGACTATTATAATCCCCTTGTGTAGATCAATGTTAGAGTCTTCTAAGGAGTTTTATATGCTATGTGGATCCAACCTATACCTGTAAAGTATGTTACAAAATGAAAGGATTGAGAGGAGTACAATACGAATGATCAAAAGCCTAAAAAAAATCTCCCATGAAGTCAAATAAAGGGGGAAAATGTGATTGCTTATGCCAGGGAGAACAGGAATGAAGGCATAACATGAGTACAATCTATTATGTACATAAGGCAATGAATTGTAAATAAAAACTGTAAAAAGTAGAGCAAATAGAAGTTTTCCATCTGACTAGCTCTTAAAGAAACAAAGGGATATTAAATGAAATCAAGGTCTGGAATTCAGGACTGAGAAAAGATAGCTCATTTTAGTGTGCATCTCATTGAAACGCAGGCTATTAAGACAAAAATATTCAGAGGTATTAGAATTTGTGTTATTTATAATTCCTACATCAAGTGAGATATGTTTGTTGCTGTGCTTATTGTTCTTGAGAAAATAATATTGGTGCTGGAGAGCTGGCAGGATTGAGGTGATGTCATTTAGAGAGCTTTTTGTAATTTAGAGAGCTAGCAAAGTTTCATTAGCCAGTTTTACTGCTAACTTTTTGGGTTTTGTTCTCTGTGGGAGGGTTTTAAACCTGCTCAAGGTCATATATTTTTCTAGTTCGGGTAACACGATCTATTTTCATCTAAGTTTCTTGTCAAAGGACCGCATCAATCTTTCTTACGTTGCTTAACACTGCTCTGTGTGTGGACTTCTAACTATGTAGCTGAGAAGTTAGTGACATCTCATGGTAACCATGGAAAATTACAGGTGATTTGTGGTAAGATTTTGGCATTTGTAATTTAAGGGATATTGCAAATGTTTTCTAGGTCAAAATTATTTTTAATATGCTTGTACATACCTCTCACATTTAATTCTCCAGTGTTCATTATTTATCTAGACACTAACTCAAGGATTTCTAAGCCTGAAATACTGATACTTGTCAGTTACCATCTGAAGTCCAAATGCTGTAGTGTGTAGTGCCTATATATTTGTCACTTACAAAACAATTACATAACATTATTGTCTCTCCTGGTTTTACCTGTTTTAGGTACAAAGTCAGCTACAGAGTATGCTAATGGTGGTTATGATATTGTGTCACCTGCTCCATCAGTATACTTGGGCACATTTCAAATTTTGCATCTCCTGGAAGATCTAAAGATGGCATTGGAAATGCTAGAGGATCCACAAGAGAAAGAAGCATTGCGAAATCAAATTCCAGGGGCCACAGCAGTGCGTATACGGGAGTGGTTTGAAGAGAATCTGGTGAGTAGTTATTTATAGCTTTTCCATTTTGTTTGCAAACAGCATTGGTTCAAGTATTTTGATATTTCAATTATTTTTATAATAACTGAAGTCTGCATATTTAGGGAACTGCAGGGGATGGTGAGCAGTCATAGAAAGCTGAGGATATTACCATGTTATGTGCTGATTACTAAAGCAATGCAGATATAGGAGTATAAGAAGTTGGTAAAAGACCTTATTTTGTCCTTGGTGAGAGAAAAGATAGTAAAAATTAACTACCAAAAAAGTTACCTTTTCTGTGGGGGTTTTTTTTTGTTTGGTTTGGTTGGTCCTGTGCTGGAGATAACAAACAAGTTTGTAATTAGTTATAAAACTTTTCATTTTTAAACCACCAGTTTTGGAATATGGTGGCATTGTCTGTTGAAGGGACAAATTCAAATTGGATGATTCTCCTATCCTTTTCCTCACTACATTTGCTTTACCTTAACTATCAGTATTTCCAAAGTATGTTGTACACCAGGCAGTGGTGGTAAACGCAGGAAAGCTCTAGCTTCTGAATGCGAGACATTCATATTGGGACAGATGGGGAATAAACATTTCATAGAATCATAGAATTGTTAAGGTTGGAAAGGACCTCTGAGATTGAGTCCAACCCGTTAACCTAACTGCCAGGTCCACCTCTAAACCATGTCCCTAAGGACCACATCCACATGTTTTTTGAACACTTCCAGGGACTGTGACTGCACCGCTTCCCTGGGCAGTCTGTTCCAATGCCTAACCACTCTCTCCATGAAGAAATTTTTCCTAATATCTAATCTAAATCTCCCCTGGCACAACTTGAGGCCATTTCCTCTTGTCCTATCACTTGTTACTTGGGAGAAGAGACCAACCCCTGCCTCACTACAACCTCCTTTCAGGTAGTTGTAGAGAGCAATAAGGTCTCCCCTCAGCCTCCTCTTCTCCAAACTAAACAACCCCAGCTCCTTCAGCCGCTCCTCACAAGACTTGTTCTCCAGACCCTTCACCAGCTTTGTTGCCCTTCTTTGGACACGCTCCAGCACCTCAATGTCCTTCTTGTAGTGAGGGGCCCAAAACTGAACACAGTATTCGACTATATTGGAAAAGATTGAGGCTTACCAGGTGAGGAGCAGATGTTCAGACAGACCTTAAGAGACCCATTGGATGTAAAGGAAGAGAAACAGCAGGTCCTGCCAGAACACTCCTCTTCACCAAGCCTGTCACTGCAAGTGAATGGTGGTTTCCTAATGAGTAAAAGCTACCTGTCACTTTCTCAACTTCAGAAAAGTTGTCTAGATGAATGGAATTTCTTCTGGCTTTGTCAATGCATGTTCCTTTTATGTAATTGTGTCTGTAGCTTCTGGTTCAGTGTTTATCATCTGCTATAGCTGCCTTGTGCCTGTTGTAACCTAATGTTGTTGGAAAGGTAGCTGCTGTTGTTTGAACTTGTCAATGGCTGGTTTATTGGCATTCTCCACAGAGTGCAGGTCTATGGCTGGAAAGTCCTCTTTGGGAACGTATGAGAGAAAGGAATGAGAATTTGCTACCAGTTTTGAAAGCAAAAGGTGGAGGCAATGTTTAATTTGGATTTACAGTATTAGATTTTGAGTCCATATCCTCAGGCCAGCTCTTACTGAATTCCTGCCTTAGCAGAAATTTTAATGGTTTTTCAAAGCTTTGCAATAGCGAAAAGATATTTTTAATGCATAAAAGCCATAAATTTTCAGAGTTGTTCACAGTAAAGTTGGCCCTGAACCACCAAGTTGAAGAGTTTGAATCTGGTGGTCTGGCTTTTGGCCCCTCTGTTGCAGAAATATGAACTAAGCTAGCTTTTCAACTCTGCAAGGTAGGTAACACTTAATGTTTTGACTCCTCTTATTAATCTATATATGTGTATCTCTTCTTTTTCATGGGAAAACAGCCAAAACAGAAGGCGCAGTTCCCTCTTAGAGTTGCAGTTTATTGATGTCCTAAAAGCCTTGTCTAGTGCATCAAGAGTAGTATTCATTTGATAAAGCAATTGGGCAGTCTGGATTCAGAACCAACAGAACAGGGAAATTGGTGGTATAGAGTATCTCTAGTGCAGTATGTTGAGATCACTGTTTTTAAAATATTTTGCACTGTTCTGTATTGATAGATTCTCCACTTCTTTTAAAGACATGCACAGTGAGTATAGTGCATAGTTGCTGTGACTGTTATTTGAAAATGGATAGTAATCTATGCATATGTACACCTTTTTTATATTTTTAAAAAATGCAAATGATTTGTAAACATGCACACAACTTCCATGGACTTAAAATTTGGAAGAGCTTTCTCTGCTGACAAGCAGAAGTTTCACTTGGAAATTGAGAACAAATCTGATAAAATTCAGCTCAGTTCAGTAAAATTGATTATGTATTTCATAGTTATGTCCCATACTGAAAATTCCTTAATTCCAGACCAGACCTGTGAAACATGATACTTGATATGTGAAAAAGGACAGTCAGGGTAGTAAGCTATAGAGAATGAGAACTCTGTAGCTCAATGAATCCATTCACATTGGAAGCCTCAAACGAAGTTCGGTAATCATTAGTCTACGAAATGTTGGATTGTCATAAAAAAATCCCGCTCAGTTCCTGTGGTTTAAACACATCAAGATTGAAGTGGTTTGCTGATTTATTAAGGACATAATTAACTAGAAATCAGTGAACTATATATTTAGGATCAACATCAGCAATACAACAAATAAACCAGAATACTAGATGTTTAAGAAATGCTAAGGAACACTTACAAATTTCTAAATGCAGTTCTGTAACTAATTTCGAAAAGGTAAAATCACAGAAATACACACATACACATTCACAGTTACATGCACACATTTCCTCTCTCACAGCTGGCGTTGGTTACAAGCATGAACAGCCTCTTCTGTTGATGTGGGTTCCCCTATTTACACACATCTCCTAATGGACATATGGGTGCGTTAGCTTTTGTGTGGACCCATGGAGCTCCCTACGGTCTGCTAACCCATGGGCTGTTGAGCAAGCACCCCACGAGTTCACATAGGCAGCCCTGAGGTGTGGGTCCCCAATTGTTGCAACTGGTAACCATCAGGTAAAACATCATTACATACAAAATGCCAGATGCTCTCAAGTGGAATTTGCTACAAAGCGTCTCTTCTGAGCATTCTCTTTAAAGTGTAGGCTAATAATTCAGTACAGAGATTTGGAATATATTTTAATTGTTGTATTCAACTGAAATGTTACATAAAACAATGTTTGATATCAGTAGCAATAGTTGAACTGTAACAAACTTTGGAGTGGATGGTGAACTGATGCTTTTGAGCTTTTTTTTTAGAGCTATTTTAGGTTGGATTGGAGGGGTATTTTTTTTTTTGTGGACTATTAATTCCACATCTGTTTATTTTTGGGGTCCATGCACTTTCCTTTGAAGCTAGAGGCTGCTCTAGCATGTACTGAATAAGCCACTGGTTTTAGAGAATACAGCAACTGCTTTGTTTCTAACGTGATACAAGAATAGGTGAGGTCAAAAATATTCCCAGCTTATCCTGATTAGGAATACGTTAGAAACTAAAGATACAAAAAGCAATCTGACAGTTATTTTAAAAGCAGATAAGCATGATCCTTTCAAGAAAAGAGTGTTATTTTATGATTCTTCTTTACTTAAATGTGTGCTTGAAAATTGTATTGAAAATCATGGCAGCTGCCATCCTTAATCAAGAATACAAATAACATGCCTTATGGAAATAATTTTAATTTGTGTTTTGCTACTGCCTTATATTGGCTTTTATGGGAAACCACAGAAAGGGGAGTCAGAAGGATGGCTCAAGACTAGTTCCTGCTAGATAGTATCGAACAACAGCATTTAACAGCTAGCATTTTGGTTTAAGCAGAAGTACGGAATAGAAGTCCCAATTATTTTCTTGTGTGCTCCTTCTGCATTAGCAATCATTATAACCCAATGCAGCCCTGAAGGCTCTCTGAGATAGATTATGGCTATCACTGCTAGTTCCATTTGTGCCACACAGCAGTATTTGGGATTGCATGTTAGAGGACAGAAAGTGACTGAACCTTCTTTGTATTGTTTGTTTGTATTGGAGTATCATTTGGAAACTAGAGCTCAATTATACTAGAATGGGAAAAATAACTTCTGCAGAAAATTGCCCCTTGACCTTATAATTCAAGTAGCTTTCCAGCTTTGGTAATTGCCACTTAGTGTACTGAACTATACCTAGTGTTTCAGTAAATAAAACTGTGGAGTTTAGCCTTTTGGTCAGCTTTGAGGCACATTGGCTTATTACTGATCAGTCAGGAAGCATCTGTGATGATTATAAATACTATAGCTGGTCTCCCTAGAGTCTTATCTTCCTTCAATTCCATAGTACCAAACTATGGAATTTATCAGACATGAAATATCACCAAGTTGTGTTTTGTGGTTTGTTCGATTTTTTTTTTTTTTAATTATTTTTTTTTAAACAATTTTAACTGTGCTGTTCTTTGGTCTGTCTGCTATACGTGTAAATAGCAAAGATGTGGGAAAATTTAGATATGCCTAGAGCACGAATACTTTAGACATCATGTTTCATACCTGATGCTACCTTGCTTACTTCCTCGTTTGAAAGCATCTGCTTTATTCCTTTTTTATGGAACCATTGGTGGTGATTTGGTGTTTCAGTGATTTGGTGGAGTTGGATTTTGTGCTTGTCCTTTACAATCCTCTAAGGAAGAGGCACATCATGTGTGGAACTAAAGGTGTGCTTTTTGAAAAGGCTCCTTTTTGTATTTCTGTGGTCTTGGGATCTGTGAACATATCAGGTTCTTGAGTTTACAGTATAACTGGGCACAGTAACTGTGCCACCACTGGTCTGAGACAGATGAAATAGGTTTGACAAAGTTGGCGCTGAATTTAGAAAGATTATTACTATGTATCATAGAATGAGGATTTAATAGTTGCTGTAACTGCACAAATCTTTTGACAAAGCTAAAATGGAATAAAGCATCATTAATTGTAGACTTTTAACTACTTAAGTACTGTATTAAAAATTTTTGCCCTGAAGTGAATGTCTGGACTGTTCTACATGCTTTAAGAGTGTAAATTCTTTGGCCTTGAAAACAGAACAAAAAGACCTGGGGATTATCATGGAGAGTTCACATAAAACAATTTTGTGTATTGTTTCAATGCTTCTTGTTAAATATTTTACTATTGCTAGTGACCACGTGACATATCACAATGCAGGTAGTAATTTCAGCATTAAAAATTAACTGCTGCAGTAACAGCTGACTGTGTTTGACCCAGTGAGCTATGAGAGAATGTATTTAGTTACAGTTTCATTTCATAACTCTAAATGAACTTCTACGCTGTTAATTCTTTTTTTTATTCTATACATCTTTATGGAACCCTTTTCTGAGTAAAGAGGAACCTAGTGTTCTCACAGTGGTCCTAAAACAATTTTAAGCATGAGTGAAAGCCTCATTTCCAGGATCACAAAACATGATCTTCCTTCTAGTGGAACATTTATCTTTAAAGCAAGCCACTTCACCATGTAGCTTTATATACTGACCCTTAAGATGCTGATTCTTGAAAAATCAGTAGTATTTTCCTGATTATGTTTTTTCTTGGAAACCTAATTCTGAAAATCTTTCTAAATCTAAACTTGAGGAAATAGGAAGGGGAGAAGACCTGAAGAAGTAGTAGAGGAATGTGTGGTAGAGGCAATTTCTTAATATAATGTGATTTGCCTTATGATATGTGCTGTGCTTTGTCTCATTTCATGCTCAGTGTTTTTGTAGTGGTAAAACCAGACTTTTGGCAGAAATAGGATAAATTTCTTAGAGTCTTGATGGCCATTTGGTCATGATTAACGTTCAGAAGAGATTGTTTCCACTGTGTGTTAAAATCAAGGATTTTTTTTCAAGTGTCTTCACAGGGATTTGGATTAGAACAGTAAACCCCAGTTCATAATTCTGACTTGGTGGAATTTGTGAAGTTTTGCAATTACTTCAAAGTTTTATTTTAAGCATGTGTTAAAGTGCTCTGCTGAAACATAATCACTGGTGTCTTTATTTCACTTTTGTCTAAGATTCATTTTACAAAGCTATCTGTCCAGAACAGAGGCAGAAAATGACTGCAATACAGGGCACTTCAATATACTTGAAAACATGCTTTTATAAAAGTATCAATAGAATTTTTCAGCAACAGCTGAGTGGGAAGAGAATATATTCTGAGCAATGCCAGTTAAAGCTGGTGTATTTATCTGCTGGTAGATTTGACTGTGGGACTCAACTGTTGAGAGTCACGATGGAGCTATATTTAGCTGAATCTTCCCATTGCCAAGTGGTATTAACACATGTTAAATTGAAAATAGACCAGTAGAGCCTGCTTGGGACAGTGTAGAAAAGCCGTCATTCTGTAAGCATTCATGTTTATTTTTGCCAGCTTGAAACATTAGATGGATATGTTTTCTGAGCAGTAGTCAGAGTTGAAATTTGTATGACCCAGTCCTCCACTGTGCTCCAACTCGTTTTCAATGAGTTGATGATGCAAGGAAGCCCTGAACTAGAAGATCCGGTCCTCTGAGTTCCCCAAGCATGTTAGAGTCATTCACAGCACACAAGAAACAGCAGAGAAGTGTCCTTCATATATGCAGCTATTTATGAATACTAGAGAGTGCCTTGGAGCTAGTGGAAAGGGGGTGTACATAGCTTGCATGGAATTTTTCTAAACCAGGCCTAATCTTTTTAATGTTCTGTGGTTGCTTTGTCTGGGAGTCAACCCTATCATCTCTGACTGTGACTGCTCACTGTAGTAGCTGTCAGCAGAGGGTAGGAAAGTCGTCTCTGCACAAAGAACTAATAGAAGCTTAAAATAGCTTTGCTAGTAGGGCTGATTTACATCTCTTTCTTAAAATGACATGGTGAGATTAGTTTTTGGCATTTTTGGTCACCCTTGTAATGGTCAGTAATACTTAACAGAGCCACCTTTAAATTACAATGACCAGAAGTGATTAAACAGAATTGTGTTATGGCCTTAGGCTTAGAGTACTCATGGAAGAAAGGTGGTATTCCTGTTGTAATAGCAGGGCCTGTATTTTTATATGTTAAGTTTTCCAAGATTTCAAGGTAGTCTACTGAGATATTGTGAAGTTTAGCCCTTGGGGGCAATCCTCACCTACGTGGGCTATCCACACCTTGATACTGTCAGAGGAAATAGAGGAGGACTACTCTATAGGAAGCCGTGATTGTATACAGAAATTGCATGTTAGCCTTCAAAAGCATTAATACGATTTATTCAGTTCCATTTATCTAAGACTCTTTCAGCTGTTGGCTTCAGTGCCTTCCTTTGCACTAAGTGGCTGAATATCACATTAGTTCATCTTTTCTTTTGTGTCTAATGTTAATGCATGGTGTCACTTTTTCATTTCACATTATGATCTGTAACTAGAATTTCCAGCTGCATTGCTTTTCACTGATTTAAATATGATACACTGTATTAATCTAACAAACATTAATGTATAAATGTAAGTGCTATGAAGTATCTGCTTTTTTAAGTGTAGCTAGAGGAAACATCAGAAAATGTTTTCCATAACGTAATTAACAGAGGGATTGGTAAGTGAGAATTATTTCATTAAACAATGGTGCTAACAGATAAGTTATAAAGGTAATGGCCATGTAAAGAAGCTGGGGGCAAAATTTTCTTTTTAAAGGTCCTGTATTGATTTGGAGGTATTACTTGAATGCTAGAGGAAGGGCATAAGTTTGAAGTATTTCTGTATATAACCTTTATTCAGATTTCACAGAATTTGGGTAGGTTGACCTATCTCATCTGCTAAATATTATCAGTTATGACAAATATAGCAATAATATAATTCACAACAAAATTATTTCATTTGCTTTTGGAGTAGTATGCTAATAATAGTGGTAAACAGACCTGTATTTCATTAAAATGCAACTAAATATATTTCCAGGTTTTGTGATCTTTCAAAAATGGAAACAAATTATACTTATTTTAGACATATTATACATGTTGGCCTGCTACTCTTCTTCATAAGTAAACAAACGTGCTTTATTTTCCTGAAATAATGAAATGCTTAAGAAGAAAATAATGAATATTTGTATATTCCTTATCAGAAATATGGACTTGTAAAGGTTTATCTGCAGCTTATTCTGTTTTGGGATTTTTACAATTTTTTCCATTCTGAAATTTAAAAGAGAAAATCTGATGCGTGTCATACTGAGGAGAGGCAAAATGTTACCTGGTAATGTTATTGATGTATGTGCAAATGTTTGGTAAATATCCTGTTTCAAATGTTTCATATACTGATTTACTGCATATTTAGTATTTCAGCAGTGGTTTGAAACCTTTCAGACTGAAAACTAAACCTGAACTGTTGTAATATGTTGTGTGGTAGAATGTAAATATATTTCTTTAAATATTTTCTTTACATATTGGGTACTCTTTTCTTGCCTGTAGCAACTGGGGGGGAAGCATTCACAGGGATTTTGTTGTTCTGTTAAGTAGAAAACATTTTTTTAGTTTTTATGCAAAAACGTAGTACTCAAGTTTCTTACAATCTATATTTTCTTCTAAATAAGTTCCATGCAAAAAGTTATAGCTTTTCTAGAACTTGGGCTGGAAAAAGTATTTCAGCATATGGCAAGGAATGTTTGAAACTGCCAAGAATGTGTAAATGTCTGTGAATGAATTAATAAACAGTAACTTCATCTAAGTATTGGTAATACATTATTTGTGCAGGCCAAGGGAAGAGAGCTAGTTATTACTTGAGCAATAACCGGCGAGGACATAGCAGCGCTAGAGATATGTGATATCATACAGCCTGCAGATGGGAATGACTCCAAAGATGCCAGCACCTGTTTGAAGTATTACCTCCTCCTCCCCTCCCCCCCCCCCCCCCCCCCCCCCCGCCCAAATATGCAATAAGGGTGAGTGTTGACCATGCTGGCTTGGAACTAATGGCCGTCTAAGCCCAATTATTTCTGAAATACAGATTTCAATCAAAGAATTAAGCCATTAGGATTGAGTGCATTTTATGCTGGGAAAGGATTATTTGTCCATATATCTACATTTCTAGTCTGTTTCCCAGATGTGTTTATTTTTTTTAAATTTATCTCAAGCAAAGCAAATGTGCTCATATAGAGAACGCAGTATTTTTTTTCCTTTTGTTCCAAGAGTTTCATCTTTCTCTGTCACATCAGTTAGTCATGATTAAGACTCTAAGATGAATTATCTTGCTGGAAATGCTTCATCTAGATTTCTGAAGCCATTCCTGACCATATAAAAAGGATTTCTTCCTCTATTGTCTTTTGCACAAATGACCTGAATTTCTTTTCACACAAGTATTCCTGTGCAAGCGTATTCTCATATTCTCTCTCTCTCTCTTCACTCTGAAGCTCTCGCATTTTTCTGCAGCATGAGAATGACAGGTGTGTGAATTGGCAGGCTGAGGAAATTTTTCCTTTTAAAAATCTGGTCCTAATGCCTTTGTTTCCAAAGCAGCCCAAACACTAGGATTGGGAAGAGCACAGAGTAATAGATGTAGGAAAAGTTGATACTAATTCTTGGGAATGAGTAAATTTTTGCTGCATGTCCACACTCAGGTGGACTCTGCTGATGAGGCTGGGAAGACACGTAGTTGGTCATTTCAGTTCTTGGCCAAGTGTATGTTCTTTTAGTGTTTTCAGAGGCTGATGGGTTCTGAAACCAAAATGATCTAAAAGTTATTGCTGAAAGGGAAAAGAGGTGCTATGCTGCAGGGACCTGGACCTAATGGAGGCTGAAGAACTTCTGCTCTGCTCCCTATTCCCTTGCCCTCTAACCCCCCAGGCAATGCAGTGCCAATACAAGAAAGCTATTGACAATTTGCATTTGTGCTGCTGTGAAAAATCACAAAAAAATGTAGTTTAGCACAAATTTAACTGAATAGAAAGTAAAATTTCTAAAATAACAGTAATAAATACAATTTTAGAATGCTCATAGGGCCTCAGCTGGGTGGGAGAAAGAGGTACAGTGGTGGAAAAGCAAACAACTACGCTTCCTCAGCTCCAGCGTTGGTAGGAGAAGAGGGAATACACCAGTCAGTCAGATTGCCCTTCCTCCACAGTTCTAACAGGATTTGTGGATGTTTTCTTGCCTCTTCATAGGTCTGGAATGGAGAACATGAGAAGTTTAACTGATTGTTTAAAGCATTCTGTTACTTTCAGTTTCAAAGCTGTTACAGCATGTGTTTACTATTTGAAACAGATTTAGACTCTTGTTGGAAATATTTGACATTCTGACTAATAAAATAATGGGTTGCTTAGCTGAGTGGTTTTTATGGGTTATGTATCTGCAGACGTTCATGTGGCTAGCACCTTTGATGTTCTGCAAATGGGAGTTTTTAGTTCTGTCGACAGTGGCAGTAGTCAGCAGTTTTCTATGGGAGTACAGAATTGGCAAAGAAATCCTAATGAGTCTTCATGCTGCTTGTGGAGTTTATAAACTTTGTTAATTTTAAACATTTTAGTGCCCTGCATTGCATTTATATTGCCGTATTGTGTGTTTTCAGTTATTGTTGGAGATGGCACTGGAGAAAATAAACAATTTGGTGGGGGGAGTAATAGCTAGATCATTCTGTCTCCATGAGGTAACACTTGAGGGTGGCGGTACTGCAGTGATAGTGGGGGATTTTTGTTTGTTTGGTTTTTAATTAGTTAGTGCTCAGTGAAGAACTGCACACAGACATGGATTCCTAAAAATAAGGAAAAAAATACGGTGGTAAACCGATGAAGCAATCCCCAGATTGCAACATATTTTCCTTATTTTCACACTGCCCGGAGAAACTAACCTGCTTTTCCAGTGAAACGGAAAAGTATTCTAAGCAAATCTGGGGCAATTGATTTGCATTCAGTGGGTGTCTGAAACTTTTTCAGGCCAAAGCTCAAGCAGGACGTAAAGTTCAGCATGCAGGTGACAGGCTAAAAGTGAACATGTGACTGTCTGGAATGTATGTTGTCAACATTCATGGCTGATAAGATGCAGAAAATTCAGACACGTTTACCTTTTAATCAGGAAGAATGACTGTAACAGAATCAAGAGGCCTTTGCATGAAATCCAGGACAAATGACAAAGCAGAAATAAGGTATGTTTGTCATTTTAAATACTTTTAAGAGGAGAAATGGATACTTACCTAGCAGTAGATGCTACACTGAGGCACTAATAAGTGGAGTAATGTAGTTTTCCTGTAGGTTTTTTTTTTTTTAAATGGAAACTAAAACCATTAAGAGATGATGTGTAGTGGAATGTTTTAAGAGAGGTACGTTTCCCCCTTCCCTAAATAAGCCTGAAATGAGAATCTTAGAGCCTATGTTTTGAAATGGATGAAATGTGGAACTTGACACTCTGTAGTGGTGGTGCTATGGGATACGCAATACTTTGAGATAAAGTTTGATGTATTTGCTGTTCTCCATAATTAGATAACTGGTTTTCTGGGGGAAAAAATGCCTTAAGCTGAACCTCTATTCAGCCTTCAGTTTGTCAGCCATGACAGAGGCTGTCATACATAGAGAAGTATCTTAATTTTTATAATTTTTTTTTAAAATGGACCATTGACAATTTACTAAGGCTTTTGCCAGATGGTGTGAGCTATTCAAGAAATAGCTGCTCTCACCAACTTTAAGATAGAATAAAAACTTCTACAACCAGCATAGAACAAGTACATTCTATGTACAGAGCAACCCAAGTCCTCTTCAGATCTGTCTTGTGGCATGGTTCACTTTTGGAAACTGACAGTTCTTTTATCTTGTCACATTTGCTGGTGATTTTACGTATCGTAGCACTAACCTTTTAAAAACCTTTCATATTTTTCTTGTCACATGACTTTAAGTAACGACAGGCAATAAATACACGAAGAAAGCTGGGAGTCGAGGTTTATATCCTTCCCTCTTACTTTGTGTCATAGAAAATTCTAAAAAGAGGTCTGTCAGGTCAAAAGGATCAAGAATGGTTGAAATAATAAAATCCTACATCCCTTGCAGAACGTCCTTCATGTATCTGTGACTTCCAAAGTTTAGAATGTCAGTACATGGCTAAGTGAGGCAAGTCCCTGTAAGAACTGCTTTTCAGGGCATTATACAGCTTCAGACTTTGAGTTCTTTGTATATATCATTAGTATGATGGGCAACTTCGACACTGGCTCTTCCAGATTGCTGTTTTACTTTGCCTTAAATGCAGAAGTGAGTTTGGCTGTAGAAACTGAAGAAAATGAGGAGATAAGTAAATGTTCTGAGGTCATTACAAAAATCCTATGGGGACAGCTGCATTTGGTGGTAATAGGCATTGCCCAAGCAGTTGTCCTTGTGTGTAGAAGAATCACTTGCCCAGTTTAAGGCCAAAGCCACTTTTAACTAGTGGGAGATACAACATTGGAGTTTATTGGGAAAAATTAGAACTTTATCATAACTATTGTGTGGAGGCACTAGAGGACACTGCAGTAACAGGCAACACTTTTAAACTTCCCTTCTTGCCAGAGCGTTGCTTTGCATATGCATTTATCTTGGTGTTGCAAGTTTGAAAAGTTGCCATGCTGTGAGACTTCAGCTTCAGCAGGAGCAGACAAAAATCTTAGAAGGGTGTCATCATCTTCTCTTAAGATGGAAAATTGCCTCTTTGGCAACAGCAATAGTTATGGGATAATTAACTTATCCACAGGATCGTCCTTGAATTCCTCCTCTTTTATAATGTCTTTTGAGAGGACAGGCAAGTAATTCAAAGAGCAGAATTTATTTTTAGGTTTAGTCTGAGCCTGAAATAAACTGAGAAGGCTGAGTAGTGTTACGATAAACAGGGAGTAAAACAGAGACAGGAAATAGGGGGTCTTTGGTAATGAGTTCCAGCCACTCTTGAAACAGAAAGCCAGAGAAGGCATTACTTGAAAATAGTTTCTCAGTGACAGCTTAATAATTTTTAGCTTGTTATTCAACATTAAAAGGGAACAGTTTCTGCAGATTTATACTATTCTTGAAAGATCCTTTTTTAAAGATCATTTAGCAAGTTATATTTTTGAAGTTTTTAGAGTTACATTGTTCTTGTTGCTAACCGATCTGCTGTTTAAAAAAAACAGATGTTTGGGGGAGAGTCCGAAGTTTATACAGTTGTGTGTTATATATACATCTGTGAGAAGCATTTGGGATAAGACTGTGGGACAGAGGCAGAAGTTTTAGCTTAAAATGTGAACACGCATTTAAGATTTTAGAAGTTGAGGGTTGAAAGGGGGAGAAGTCACAGCTATATCCTGTAGAACAAAGCAGTGCTCTTACTTCCAAAAGTTTCTTTTAACCCTGGGAATGTGACTGCTGAGATGGGCCCAAAGCATGGATGGTGAGATTGATATTTACAAGCACTTCACGTGGCTAAAGAGGGTAAGTGATTTGCTGGGCTTTGTTTTCTCTTTGTAAATGCACTTTAGCAAATCTTAGTCAGAATTCAGCTTTGCGAAAGGAAATGCATTGAGTGCCTCAGACATAAAATATTGTAAGTTTCTTCAGCAGAAGTGAATTAAAAATGTTTCTTCATGTAGGAGGAGGAAGCTTGGGGAGGGTGAGAATCAGCTTTGTCTTTAAAAATGAAACTCTGGGATCAAACTTTGAACAAATGGCAATAGAACCTAGCTTGTACTTTCCTGAGATTGTAATACAACAAAGCAAATCCTGCATGGGAACATATGGCAAAGAAGGAGAATATGTTGTTTACCATGTTGTGCTTTAAAATTAAACTATTTGCACTAGTTCTTTACTTAATCAATTCTTCATCGGGATAACTGTATGAGATCTTTTAGGATGCCTTTGTTTTGGTTAAAAATGGTGGTACTTTTTTCCTGTGCATGTTACTCTGATAAAATTATGCTTTTTAAAAAGACAGTGCTATTAAAATCTGAATTCTGTGATGAGCTGTCTGAACATGAATTAACTGCATGAGATGTTTTTTGTCTTCCTATAAAAGAAAAAAAGTAGGTTTGTGCGGTTGTCTCATCACCTTGGAAAAAATCACTTCATTTTTGTCAGCTTTTAGATTTTTTAGGTTCTAGTATTTATTTTTCAGCATTTGAAAAATCCACGAATGGGATGTGAATAGATCCTTCACAGTATACCATTTTTTTAATTACAATATTAATTTAATTGTATGCCATGTAAGCAGCACATCCTCTCGTTATACTTTTAAAATCTATTTTAACCTGTGTGTACTTTTCTTGCAAATTGTATGCACACCATTTATGTTGGTGCTTCTGTATGGCACTGGATTAACAACACACATGTATACATATGCACATGCACTCTATTATTTTTACTAGCTGTATAAACATAAAATGTAGGTAAATACTTACGTGGAATGTGACTAGGAACTTTAATTTGCTTAGTTTCTTGAATGAATATAAAATATTCATGATATAATGTCAGTCTTTAATAAAAGCCTGAGAATCTTGAAGTTAATTTACAAAATATTTACAACAGGTTCTGGAAACATTTACACTGCTGGAGTGTGGATGGGGAGGGGATTAAATGGGGAGTGCGTGGGATGGTGAGGAGAAGAGACAACAGGAAGTAGCAGTTGGTAACATTATACTGTTAGTTTAACCTGGACTCTGTGCAGTTAAAGCTAAATAACTCCTCAGTATTTTTTCAGATCACATATTAATTTGTTATTTAAATGAGGTTTTGAATATGGTATGTCTGCCACCCCTGCTTCCTGGTTTAAATTTATTTCTGAAAAGATAGGTTGGCTAAGAAAAGGCTAAGGTGTGCTGTTACCAGGCTGTGTGGCATTCAGGATACACGGAGGACAATAACATAATGAAAAAAGGATCAAGAAATAGCTTCAGTGAAGAAAGTCTCACACTGAAATGTTCACAAATTTGGAGGGGTTAACACAGGGTGTCTTTGGGATGATTTTCAAATACTGTTGAGAAAGGATACTGTGTTCAAATGTAGCACAGGCTTTTACAGAAATTAATAATGCTACTGCTGTGGTTGCGTGTAATTCCTTTTATGTAGGGTAGATAAGGAGAATATCAATACTTCTGCTTTTCCTTGCAAGCTCTTTAAGGGGGTAAGCACATGTGGGGGAAGGGAAGAGAACTGAAAATGATCTTGCATTGTTCCCAGGAGAACTTAAGCAGTCTGCTCCCAAATTCCTTTGACAAGTGATTTTTTAAAAAAGTTGAAACAATCTAAGTTGCTTATTTAATTCTCATGTTCAAGAATCCT
The DNA here is from genome assembly GCA_020745775.1 of Theristicus caerulescens. Lineage (NCBI taxonomy): Eukaryota > Metazoa > Chordata > Aves > Pelecaniformes > Threskiornithidae > Theristicus > Theristicus caerulescens. The sequence continues at coordinate 10,585,302 of CM036564.1, forward strand.
AATGTCACATGTCTGGCACTGATTGTGGTAGCATATAAAAGATTTCAGGCCCTGCAATCATAAACTGTTGCTCTTTGGCTGATAATGAAAGTATGAGTACCCTCCAGAGTAACAAATGGCTCTTAACAGAGAGTTACTGCAACAGACTTCCATAAACCCCTGGTGAAGTATGCCAAAGCTGGCTCCAGTTTCATCTTAGCAGAAATCACTTCAGAGACCAGGATCAGTTTTGATGTTGCAGTTGGTTGGCTAAGCTAGATTTGCACGGCATCTGCGGCTTGGACTGGGTTAGGGCAGCAAACAAATAGAAAAATCACGAGATCCAGGCAGGCAAAATGACAGATACAACTGCTATTTTCAGATACTTAGATCTGGTTTTAAGCAGTAGTCCTGTAACATAATGTGTACAGTAGCATCATGCAACAGCAGCAGGGACAAAGCAATATTTAGATCAAATTGAAATAAGGTGTCACCACACTTCAGCTCTTTCCATTGGACTCTCTTGATGTTAAAATGACCTGTGAAAAGTGCTGTGCCAAGAATGGCCATAGGTGTGGACTGAGTGGGCAGGAAAATGTAAGAGCACATGGACAGAGCCAAAAAACAACGTAGCATTGTCTCAGCTGTGTATGAGGCACAGTTAATGTGTTTTCCTTTGTTAAATGTTTTTTTCTCCATTTTACTTTTTTCTGCCTTTTGCCAGTAATAAAAAAATATTATTCTGCAGTACTATTTCTCACAAGAGAAAAAACTTTCTCTGATAATATCTTACCTAATATCAGAAAGACAAAACTCTGCAATGCATACAGCTATACTGTACTTCATGGCATCTGATATTTTGATGGCAATTTCAGAACTGTCTCAGTTAGCTTATTCTGGCTGAGAAGCTGAATGATATCTGACATCGGCACATAGTACCGCCCTGGTTTCATGCAGTGTTATACGAGTTTGTAACAATGCAGATATTCAAGGATACCTTGTTAGTAAGACACAAAGCCCAGGTAAGGAGGTCACAAGAATTATTAAGGGAGGCATGTCTCCCAGCAGTCTGTTTCTAGAAGGATATGGAAAAGTTCTTGTGTATATACAGTACACTTCTAACATTACAGCTAAGGCAGCACCATAGTTCTCATAAAGTAGTGGGTGGGCAGTTTGTGGGAAGCGTTTTGCAGATAACTGATGTTGGGTTCTTTTACAGGGCCTAAGCATAAATCTGTCACTGTTAAAAAGTTTGTGTTGCAAGCTAAGGAACCTGAGACACTCCTCACTGCATGAAGCCGAAAGTGTCTCATCTTTAGCAAACTTTCTTTGGTTTTCCCAAGGGATTTGGGTTAGAGGGTTCACATACAATTTCATCTGTTGTCCTGTTGCTTTATTCTTATCTTTCTATCTGGTCTTAATTGGAACACACCATTCCTAATAAAAATGGCGCAACCCTCCTTTTGGTACATAGACATGTAGGTATAACCACAAATTATTAACAAGCATCACAAACATAAATGCTAATATTTATTACAAACAGTATTATGGGCTCTCTAAAGACATTGTAAGTTAACTGAGCTATTTGAACCACAGTGGATGGAATGTAGCAAAATGGGAAGTCTCTTGCCTCTGGAAAACTTTGTACAGTGGTAAGACGTCTCATTTTGAGAGAGAGATGCCTTCACATGAAATGGAGGTGCCAGGTGACTCTTGTACCTTGCTTTAGACTTACCTTTTGAAGTGCATGCAGCACAGAGCCGACAGCTAACCTGAAATAGGTGTACATTATTCTTATGCTTTCCTTTCTTCTGGATGCTATTCATAACCTGTACTAGCAAGAGGTAGAGCGATCAAACCCATGCTGTAGCCATTAAGCTCATGATATCGAGGCTGAATCTTATGACTTCTGTAAGGATATCTTCCTTTAAGTAATGTAACTGTCTGGAGGTGATAATTAGTATTAGGAAAAATTATCCAGATAAAATATAAATATTTGGTCAAAATTCTTTTATTTTAAGGACTACAGAAATTTACCTAGCTCTGTCTTTATTTAATTTCTGATCATATGCTATTATCTTTTTCAAAGTGACTGCCACTTTCACTTCACCAACAAGGAACAATGGCAAAAAGAAAATCCTGTTGTTGCTTTAGTAATTGCCTTCAGATGAAAGGCAAGAATTACAGACCCAGAAATCATGCTCCAGCCTTCTCCTCCTCCTCAAGTACACTGAGTGAATATACATATATTCAGATGGGTGTGTATCTGAGGTAGTGCTAATATGCCAAGAGATGAAATTTGTATTACATCCATAGTCAGATGCCAAAATAAAAATGTTTACTGTGTAGGCTACTCACTCATCACAACACAATAGCAACTACTGTGACTCATAACATCAATTCTGCTGACCCGAAAGAGTAATAAAGGGATGGAAAGTCCATACTCTTCTAAATATTACCAACTCCAAATAGGCTGGAAAAAGTCTATAGTGTACATTTTCTTGTATGGAAATATAATACTACGGTCTGTGTGCTGCTAGTAGTTTGTGGGAAGACTGACTGGTTGAACTCTGCTGGCTGTACTCCTTGTTTTGAGCTTCTAAACCACAACAAAAGACAACATGTCAAGCAAGTCCCTAATCTTCCGCATTAGTGCAAGTATTGTAGTTGCCACAGGCATCTTATTCAATTATCAGTGGAACTGAAGGTGATTCATGTGACTGAATAAGAAGAGAGGAGGGCTATGACATAATCTGTCTTCTAGAAGAGGCGGGTGACTTGTTGAAAAAGCTTACAAATCACCACTCTAACTGACTGCCAGGTTTCTTTTCCCAGCTCCTCCCCCCTCCACAGCCCAATATGAGATCCATGGTATTAGTGACAAATTTCTGTGTAACAGCTGGCTGATCAACTTCAGAAGTTGGTATTTTTTGTTTTAAAATTAGCCGTGTTGGAGATTCTTTGAGCTGAAACTGAAACAGCACATGAGGAGAACATAAACTGGCCTGTATTCAGTTTTATGATCTTGCATATGTGCTTGCTTTAAGGGGCTTACTTCTACAGCCTATCAAGATTCAGCTAGAAATTCTGTTACAGAAACTTCTGAACAGAACATCTGTACAGAAGTGCTATACAGTGGTTGTCGTTCTGTTCTGACAATAAGCTGCATGCTGAATTGTTTCCTATTAAAATAATGTGCAAGAAAACATAACAGTCCATGCTTACCAGTCTCTGAGAAGGCTGTTGAAAATTACGATAGCTAACTGAGTCAATCAAACATTTCTTCCCTTTCTTGCCATATGCTTTTATATTTTTGCTGATTATCCCGATTTTAAATTAAAGCTGTTGAATCATACTCTGAAGTCTAATTTTTTTGTGTCATATATTCTGGAGGAATATTTAAGCCTTTTTCTTGGAAAAGGACTCTGTAATGACTTGATCATGTAAGTGATACTTAGACCATCAAGTTTCCAGCAGCTACCAATATTATGTCCAAGTTAGAGTAAAGAGCGTATTCCAGAGAGAGATTTGGAAGCTAAAGATGAAGAAGAAGCTGAAGCAGGTGATGGAATGCAAAAGCCTTTTTTTCTTTTTTTTTTTTTCCGCGTCTCCTAGAACCACGAGAAACAGTTAATTTGGAATTGTTCAAGGAAAAATTTTATTTTAATATCTGACGCAATCTGATGGGCGTTTAACTATATCCAGAATCTCTATGGAGACACGACATTGCTTTGTAGCTCCCTTAAGCAAAGTATTTATGGTATACACTTGACTTTTCATCTGCAGTGGTACTACCATTGAGGTAGTTTCGACCACCTTGCCTTAGCATATCTTTCCTTCTGCTTTGGTATCATGTGTTATCATAAACTTCTTTACATGTTTTATGCAATTTCTCTCATTCTTTCATTACAAGAAATATAATTAACATATTTAGCTTATAATTTGTGGAGGCCAGGTAATGAATCTTGGTTTTTAAGACTGCATCGTCTGAAAAAACATCTTTGTGGAAAATCTGGGTGATTCAGCCTTTTGGTCATGTGGTTACACAAGTCTAGTGTTTATTGTTTATGGGCTCTTACACCAACTTGAGTGGTCTGTAGTCTTATGACTTTAATGTTACAGTCGTATATTCAGTTGCTGCTGATACGTGTGATATCTAACTATACTTGCTCAGTTTCTTCTCAGTACTGACTTTCACAACTGCAGAATGCACTCCAACCATCCACAGATGGCCTTGGTTCATATTACATTGTTTTATCTTGTCTTTATGCATGCCACAAAGATTTCCCGAGTCTTAAACAACTGCTGTGTGTCAATCAGCCACTTTTATTTAGCAGGTCATTTACTGTCTACTGTACTTTCCTGTACTTATCTGAGCACTCTCTGTCTGAGCTATTGGCAGGGTTGATTTTTTTTTCCTTCCCCCTTTTCTGTTCATATGGGTGTGATTCACTAGGCTTTACATGGGTATTGAGTATTGGACTTCCAGCAGAGGATATTTCACAGTCACTCAGTGCAGCAGACATCATCGGAGGCTGTACATTTGGTAAATGTGAGTGTAGTAAAATATCTTATTTGTGATTTGATGTTGAACTAATTCTTAATTACTGATTATATAGAATGTTGAACTCTGTTTTGCATTCATGACAGATTGGTTATGTAAAAATGTGTTGGCAGTAATTTAACTCCCTGTGCCTCTAAGGCCAGGGGGGAGTGGTTACAGAAGTGGTTACAGGTATATTTCTTAAATTTAGCCTAGGAAAATAGCAAATTATGGCAGGAGAAAGGGTGCAAAATCTACCTGACTGGGCGGTCTTCATCACTAGGTTTTGTCATTAAGAGAATCTTTTCCTGCGTAGCAGTGTGCTGTTCTTCCCTGAATACTTGATGTTCTAGGTGCAGGAAAGTCTCCCCTACCATTGTGTGTGAGCCAGAGACATCCTGGGGAAGGCCTGTGGGCTCTCCCTTGAGAAAACTCATTTAATGGTATGTAATGGAGTTTTAACCCTAATGGAAACATACCCACCAAGGCTAAAGATTTTGGATTCTAAAGTACAGTATAAGACTTTGCTCTGCAAGTGGAGTAACAACCCAGGCAGAATGCCTGGCAGTATGATTGAGGATGCATAGCTGAGGTCAAAGGATTATCTAGGCAAACGTACAGAAATGCATGTTGGTTACTTATGAGGATTCCTTATTTTCATTATAGTACTACAAAAGTTAGTAAGGAATGAACTTTAAGACCATACAGACTGACTGACTGACCAACTTTTAATACAAAGGGCCTAAGTTAAACTGAAGATGCATGTTCTGTAAACACAGTGGGGGGTTTGGGGGTGTGTGGTATTTTTCTAAGAAAAGGAGAAGGCTTGAAAAAATTACATTGAGATGATAGGAAAGATGGAAAGAAAAGTTAGGACACAGAAATTCTAAAAAATTAAAACTAGTTAGGAGAGGAAGAGGGAGTAAAGTCGCCATTCCTTTAAGGTCATTATGTACTTACACAGTGCCACTGTGTAAGTACACCTACAGATACCACTGTAAAACTTATTAATTTGTCTGACACTTCTGTTTGTGTATGTTATGCACTCAGATGTGCATATTTAGAGCCATTTCTGTGAGGTCTTGAATCTTAGTTGGACCTTCTATAAACTGGTCAAAAGCTAGTGAGAAAAGTGTATTCTGAGTAGAGTTGAGATATTCTTCTTTTGATCAGTGCTGGTAAGGTGTGGAGTGAGGTTCTGCACATTCTATTCTTCAGTGTTCTTGTTGACCCTCTAAAACAGGGAATAAGGACCAGCGTAGTGAATTTGTAGGTGATTCTAGTTAAGCCATGCTATAAAGGACATGATTAAAACATAAGAAGAGCCTGATACATAGGAAAACAGTATAAATAATAGGACACAATTCAGTATAGACTGGTGCAAGGTTATACATTTAAGCAGAAACAATGAGTAAACACAGGATGAAGAACAAGATGCTAGCTAAATAAGAGCATTAAAAAAGGATCTGGGAGTTATCGGTCCTAGGCTGAAAATATATCAGTGTTACTATATGGCTGGCATGAAATATGGCCCAAGGGTCTGTGAAAAAGTTTTTTCCACTCTAGCCATTTTCAGCTAGAGTCCTGTGTCTGCAGGCGCTTAATTTCAAAAGAAGTCAAGGAACAATTGGTGAAAAGGAACCAAAAGAAAACAACAAAACAGATCTTGAAAAATTAACCTGTGATGAAAGGACAGAAGAACTTGTGTTTGTTTAGCCCAAACAGGGACCTGCTAATTAGAGATCTACAGATAGTCTTCAAATATGTAAAAAATTTCTGAAGTGAAGGACCTTTTTTTTTTTTTTATCCATGGTGGTAGGATAAGAAGCAGTAGGTTAAGTTGAAGAGATGATGATTCAGGTTAGACATTAAGAAAAATGTTCTAATGGGTAGCTAAGAAGTAGATTGTATGGGGGAGGCTGTGTAATCCATTTCTGGAGGTCTTTAGGAGTAGGCAAGACAAGAATATTGCAAATAATCATCTGTCCTAGGATGCAATAACAAACCAGATGATCTCTTCAGGCACCTTTCAGTCCTGTTTGTTGGTGTCTTTGTTTCTCTCAATTCCTTTCAAAAATATTGGAGGCAAGGGTGCTCTGATCCTCACAGCTCAGTTCATAAAGATGCCACACTTAGGTCTAGTTCAGCACTTTATGGCTTGAAAAGTGTCTTTTAGCTTTTCATTGGATAAATATTTAATTTCTTGACTTGCATTAATTACCACCATGTTTATTTTCATCATCTGTTTTACATTTGGGCCTGTAGACCTCAGTGGAGATCAAGAAGTCATGAATATATTTAATATTAAAAGAAAAAATCCTATTCACAAATGTTCAGTTGAAAAAGAATGGACAGTTGGGGAGGAGGGTTATAATTATATTGGTGCCATTGTACAAGCAACTATAAATGAGTAGTCAGCTGCAGACTAGTGTAGTTGAAGAGAGCTCAGTGAAGCTGGATTCTTGCGTTAGCTGAAAAGCCAGCCGAAGTGTTTTATTCCCTGGCAGAAATGCATTGCCTGCAATGGAGCTGGGAAGTGAACTGCTAAGGGGTCATGTTACTTTCAATGTTTTAAGCAAACAGCTCCATTCCCACAGTTACACAATGTTTTAGTATGCAGAATGAAGCTGTGGGACTCTTCTAAACTTTTTAAAATAAATCTGCAGGGTTTTTTTAATTGTTGTGTTTGTCTCTGGAGTGTTAAAATTCATAGGAAATGGGACATAATAGTTAGGAACAGGCCATGTTTTAGAAGGTCTTGCTCCTTAGAACCATTTAGAAATCTATAAGTGATTATGTAGCTAGAGTAGTTCCTGATAAGAATTTTATGATTTAAATAATTTATTAATTGCTAACAAAAAAATTACACTTTTCTTTGAGTGGTTTCTAGGAATAGTATCATGCATAAGGCAGTTTTTACCATTTAAAAATAAACACCAAGATTCCTTGACGTTGGCAAAAGACTGTTGAGACTAGATGTTTTAAATTACATGGTTTTTGTCTTGATAAGATGGCATTTCCCATATTGGGAAAATGTTGGCATTTCCAACAATAATTTGCTAGAAAATATCAAATCTATTCCTATACCATTCTTGATTGCTGGAGAAAGTATTCAAAATCCAGCTAAAAGAAGGTACATAGAAAAGGGTTAATGTGTATGAAATAAACAGTTTTGATCTGTAGACACATTTTTGCATGTTTTTTGCATTATAACAACCAGTCAACTTATATCAGTTTTTATTAACTATTGCTGGAAATTTTAATATTAACTGTAAAGATTCTCATAGCACTTTTTTCCCTCAGTCACAGGTGAATCATCATGCATCTAATAATGAAACCTATCAAGACAGATTGGCACGATTAGAAGGTGATAAAGAGTCGCTCATACTGCAGGTATGTCTTAAAGAGAACATTGTCTACATAGTTGATATTCAGCGAATAAAAGCTGAAGTGACAGTATTTTCTCTTAAACAAATGTTAGTGGGTCACCAAATGTAGCTGATATTTAATCAGGAATTAATTTATAATTTGTATAATCCATCTGATTGGTTTCACGGTGGGGTAACTGGGTAGAGGAGAGGGGAGTAACAGCAGTAAGAGGGAGAAGAATGACAAAGGAAAAATGAACAACTTAAAAATAATGCTGTGAAGTCCCAAGACAATGCTGTGGTAGTAGTTCTCATTCTAGGTTTCCTAGGTTATACCAGTTGATTTTTCTAGGTTCTGTGTGCCACCATTTTTAATTAATTGGAAGACTGGTAGGTAGATAGAACTGATATTTTTCCTGCTTGTACAGTGTACCAACGTTGCTTAAATCATCAAAAAGCTTAAGGGGGAGGTAAAGGGGGAAAAAGAAAATTTGAGAGTAAAATGAATGCCTAAGCTCTTCCAGGTTTCTCAGTTTACCAAGCCTGTTTTCAAGCAGATCCCCTGTCCCATGTAAGTTTTCCTCCTGAAGAAAACACATGTTGTACAACTTAAAATAAAAAAGCTTTTTTTTTTTCCTGGTTATTTTCACTAATACTAAGCTGTACATCGCATGCTTTTTAAAAGTGAAGCTGGAGATTCTTTAAATGGTCTTTGCATATCCTTTCTCTTTACATTTACAAAAGCATATTATAAGCATATGTATTTATATCAAACAAAACTTAACTATACTGAGTAGGTGTCTTCCTACTTTCAGTTACTAGTTTCTGTAAGCATGTTTTATCCTGTATGTTCTGTTCACACTTGTGGTAATGTACTGAGCAGAATTCTCATTGCTGTTGTTAAATAAACAATAAATGGTTTGTGAGACATAAGCTTAGGCTTGGTTGGATTTTTTCACTACTGTTAAACTAAAATTGCTATTACGAACTTTAGAAAAAAAAAAGTCCTGAATGAAAAAACAAACTTCTGTTTGGAATTTAAGTGTTTAATTGTGTGCTGCAAATTCCCTTTTTTCTGAGAGGGAATCAGGTCAGGGGAGACAACATCACAACTGATATTTATTAGAACACCTTTTATTAACCAAGTGGTTATTAACTGTAACATCTTGATTCTCTCAATAATAGCAAATGACTTTTCACACAGTACATTGACTTCTCACACAGTTCACTCGCACACATGTGCGCACACTTGTAATTGGAGCAACAATTAGGAGGCCAAACCCAGCTGTTTACTCAGAAGCAGAAGGTTGTACTGAGGCACCTGTGGCTTTGTCCTTGAAGGCCTCCTTTGTTTCATCACATGTGTGTATAGTCCTGTAATCTTTGTATGCATATAGCAGCCCCTGTTGTCTTGGATGTGGTTCATGCTATACAGCCGGTTGTTGATGGCCATGCGTGCTGGTGGGCTTGAACAGATTTGGCAGAATCTCAGTGTTCAAAGTGTATCAGCTTTTGTGGATTTAACAGGACTGCTAGTCTCCAGCGCTTGTAAGTTCCTGAAGACTGTTCCAGGCTGCTGCTCAGTAGGTACTTTTCCTGTCTTTGTCCTGCTGATTTTTAGTAACTTTCTTCATCCAAATAGGTACCTGTAGAATGCAGCCAGCCAAACTCGTAAAGAAAAGGCTTTTATGACCTGGTTTGGAGACCTACCTAGAGTTTTTCTCAAGAGCAATGTAGTAAAATCAGATGTAGAAATTGTCTCTCTTTTGCCTTTTACCCCCTTCAAATCAAGAGGCTTAGTCAGTATTTATGCATTTTCCTATCCTACTGCACAGTATTGCAGTAGAACTCCAAAAACCCCAGGCAAATAACATAGCTGCAAACCTCAGTCTGATAGATGAACATCAACAACAACAACAAAAAAAAAGGTGCCAAGATGGAGCTGGAGTTAGAACCTGATTTACACCATTTCTGCATATTCTATCTAGGCAGCCAAATGTGAGGAACACAGGGAAGTCCCATGCTGAGGTTACACTGGCCTGAGGGAGCCTGCTGGTACAAACCTGCCTCCTCCTGGCTGTGACCATTGTCATGAAGGATGAGAAAGTGATGAGAAACAGAGCACCTCTATTCTATAGCTCATGTTGTATTTTGCCAGTGACTGTGGTCTCTAGCTGTAATCTACAGGGAACATGAGGCTGGGAGCACTCCAGTCTTGCGTCAGACTTGCTGCAGAAGAAGCAGTACAAGGCACCTTGTAGTGGGCACAGGCAGCGTCCACTATCCCTGTCCACTGCAGCCGAGTCAAACAGTACACCTTGAAACCTGCTTCCACTGTGCTGTCTGTAGTGGAGGCTGGAAATGCTACAGCATCTGGGATACCTTCTTATAGCTCAGTGCCTGTGTGTAGGAGCTAATGTACTTCTTTAGGTGTTTGTTTTCTTTGTTTGTTTTTTTTTTTCCACAAAGATGTTTTAAACCCTTATACCACTTGATTTTTAGCTAATTGTTCAGTATGCCTCACTTTTATAGATATTTACAGAAAATATATTATCTTACAGAAAATGTATTATCTACGGGCTGACTCTTGCGGGTGTTGCACTGCTAAGGCAAGATGGACTTGCCAGCGTAGCATACGCTGGGGTTATGTTCTGTGTGTAGCCTACTGATTCCCTGAAGAGTCTGGCAGATGTGATCCTGAACAGAGGGGAAAATATGAGCTCAAAGTGGCTAATGTTCCTCTCAGCCTAGCTACTGGAACATCCAACACATGCTTCTAAAGCTGCTAAGGTTTTACTAAATTTCTTTGCAGGTCATATTTAACATACAGAATTTTCCTTACAGGTTACAATGCTAGTTGGAACCTAACGAACACTTTAGAGCTTGTTTTCTTTCTCTGGAACCTGCATCAGACTGAAGGAGAGGATTCAGTTTGTTTCTTCTTGCTTTCTGACCTCACAGGGATTTTTTTTGTATGCCATCACTCGTTTAATGGGAGCAAAACAAAAAAGTAGACAAGCAACAGACTTCCTTGCGGGGAGTTCTCCCCCTGCCCTGGCTTGGATGTGTCCCCCTGCCATCTGCCTCCACCCACTCCTTCCCATCATCTCTCATCCTGCATTCATCTGTACTCTACCCTACAGCCAACTACTTTAAAGGCAAAAACATAAAATAGTCCTCTTTTTTCTTTTTCTATGTTCCTTTCCCAGGCATGCTTGTCATTCTGTTTGCAAGTCAAACAAATACAGATCACTCCGTCACTCCCTCTGCAGCTTCCCTGAAATGAACTCAATTGTTTGTTGATTGGGTTTTAGAAGTGCTGCATAGCGGGTACATCTTAAAGGTTTCACTTCCACATACTGTACCTGGGTGTTTTTTTTTTTTTTTAAATAAAGGTGTTTCAGGGTTGGATGTGAGAGCATAGATAAGTTTTTGTTAACGCATTTCATTCACACTGGAATTTAAACACCTAAGGTCGCTTTTTTGTTTGAGATAACATTTTTCTAGTATGATCAAGGCTTCTATATAAATAAATAGTAAAAATGAATATACAGAGTTTATGTGCTACTTAACAGTGGAATTAAATTTACTCCCAGGAATTAACATTGGGGTTTTTTCCACATCTTTCTAACGTTATCCTGAGTGTAGTTTTTTCAGCTTTGCAAGCTTTGAGTTAGGCTGCTGGGCTTTGCTTATTACACACTCACTGGTCTGTCCCACCATTCCCACAGTTCTTTACCAGTATTGCTTATTGTTTCTTTTCCTGGGATTCATTGTCTGTATCTCACTTCTTTTGCTTTCATGTTTTGGCTTGCAAAGCCTGGGAATTTTTCTTGGAATAGAACTTTGCCACTGCTAAAACATGCCTTTTACTCATTGCATTCTTTATAACTTCAGAACGCTTTATTAACAGGTAAGGTGTTTTTCTGTTCTTGTAAGAAGTAATCAGTTGGTTTCTGAATGAACAGTTTTATTGTTTATCCATTTTAGGGAGTGAAATGCCAATGGAACCTGAAATGGCAACATGTGCTCCAAAACCACTTAAAATATTTTCACTATCCTATGTTCTTGTTTGGTGCTTTCTGGTTTTTCAGATTTTGCCATGAACGGATGCAGGCTGCCTGTAGGTAGTGTTTCATCTCTTCTAGAAATGCTCTTTCTTTTTTATATTAAAACAAAATAATTGTTGGGGGGGGGGGCAGAGGGCGGGGTTGAAGCAAAATACAGGTAAGACTGAAAAATTGTCTGTCTTGATAGAGCAGGTTGCTGCAGTGCACAAGAATATTAAACCATTGAGGGCTTTTTAAAAGAGACTTTGCTGTTAAAATGTACATTTGGATGTTAATTGTATAAGGTAATTGAAACTTAGTTACAGTCAGCTCAGTAGCATTGTGCTTCTCTTCTCAAATTACAGGTGAGTGTTCTTACAGACCAGGTGGAAGCTCAAGGAGAGAAAATCCGGGACTTAGAAATCTGTCTTGAGGGGCATCAGTTGAAACTGAATGCTACAGAAGAAATGCTTCAACAGGTAAAAATCTGGATTGAAAAGCTTCTTGCATAATCTTCTCCAACCAAGGGGTGAACATATATGGTCAGCTTGTCTGCATGTGTGAGTGCCTTTGGCAAGAAGATAAAACGGGGAAAAAAAAAATCTTTTATTGTTCTCTTGCTGCTTTGCACTTTTTTTTCCTTTCAATAAATGTTTCTTTGTTTTCCTGTTGCAGAAACATTTTACTGGCTGGTTGCATAATACTGTACGTGGCAGCATGTAAAATGAAACTATTGTGTCGTATTTGTACTGTGCTGACGAACTAAATTTGGACATGGTTGAATAACTGGTTAGACAGGTTAAATGTATCTAATACATGTAAGAGTTATAGAATGAAGAAGTTTTATTTAAGTATTTTCTGGTTTTGTATGGCTTTGAAGTTGAACAGGTAGTAAGTTGAAATTAATTACTCTATCAAGTTTGTTTCTATAACCATTTTTGCTTAATTTAGGAGCTTCCCCTTACTTTTGAAAGAAAATTAATATATGAAGACATATTTTTCTTTATTTCAATCAGCAGTTTCAGGCTATGTGATTTAATTTTTGCTCTTTCGTGTTATATATTGAGGGAGTAGAACAAATGATAAATTAAATACCTTACATTTCATGTGTTACTGCAGAGCTGGCAGGTTTGTCGATGCAAAAGAACTTTCCCAGTGCCATTTTCTGTTATTACAGATGCAGATCATCCATTGATTATACAGTACATACAGTTTCAAATCTATTTTTGATATCTAAATAATCATCAAAATCTACACCAGAAATTTGCAGGATAGATATTGTTCTTGATGAACTTATTTCCTCTCCCCACCCAAAATGTTGTGTTAAAAATTTACTATTTTAGTCTATGTGAAATATGTAAGTCTTTCTATGAAATACTCATAGCTTTAAATTAGTGTGTTAATCTATATAGACTTATAAATTACAGTTGTGTTAATCTGTATAAGCTTATTTTACTATGGAAAGGATCCATGTACATATGTATGTAAACAGTAGCAGTTTCTATAAGAAAAACTTGTATCCTAAACCTTTTAAAGTTATAATTCTCCAAGCTTCTCTAAAAAACACTTGGTCTCACATAACTTTTGCAGCCCAGAATGCTTCCAGCTGGGAAAAGTTTTCTTCTCATACTTAAATGAGGGGACATTTCTAAAAATGCAAATAGTGAGTGCATTTAGGTTTTCAGTGAGATCTGAAGTGAAATTCAAAGAACAGTAAGTATTTAAGTTATGAAAATCCGTTTTCAAACTTCAGGAAGGCATTCACAATAGAGTGTAGAAGTTTCCCGTTTCAGTCTAAAACTAGATAGTTCTTCCGTGACTTCTGCTAAACTGTTTATTGTTTCTCTGACTTAAAATTTTCTGCTCTGATAGTCTTCTGAGGAAACTGTGAATTTAAAGCCTGATTTAACAGAACACTGAGGCATCTGAAAATAGAATATAATAATGCATGTATGTTGCTATTTCAGTGAAAATGTTTAAAACTACCCATCTGGTATTAGGCATGTGCACAAATTGCTTACAAAGCTGATCCTAAAGTGATAAGCTACAAAAGTCTGTACTAAAGCTAAGGAAGTCAGAGAATCTCCAAATATGTTTAACATAAACCTTAAATCTAAATTTTGAGATCACTTTAAGCATCTGTCATTGTTGCCAAATGGGAGCAATTTCAAATTCATTTTCTTCCTTGTACACGTATTAAATAGTTAGGAATAAGCTCAAATTTGTTGATTGTTTTGTATTGTAGTTTCGAGATCTTGCATTTGAACATAACTTACAGAAATACTGACAAGCTTGCTTGTTGATTGCTAAATTTCTAAGTGATTGATCTCTCATGCTTGCAGCATATATGATAGCTTGAGTTTGGGTTGGGGTTTTTTTGACAGAAAGAATTACCTAGGCCACAGCTTGCTAAAGATTTGTGTTTCATTTTAATCCTGTGAGTTTGTCCATTTGAACTTCGCACAGACATGTACACAAACACGTATGCTTAGTATTTTAATTTTAGTGTGAGTGACGTACTTTCAAACCAAAATTAAGAAATAAACCAAAATTAAGAAATAATTGAACCAAAATTAAGAAATAAATTCATGTGGAACTGAGATATTTAAAATTTATTTTCTCACTGGAATCAGAAAAATTGATGTTAACATTTTAGTTTTGTGAACAGTAAGAAGAGCAAATTAAGTGAAATACTAGAGGATAATGAGGGAAAGGTCATTGTGGTGTCTTTCTCACATGGATTACATCACCCAGTAGACAGTGAGATATGGGAAACCCAAGTTAGATCTCTCAAAATCTCAACAGTCAGAGAAATTATACATTTATTGTGGCTCAGCAGAGGGCCCTATTTGTCTATAATTTATTTTGAAGGTTCTTTTCTCAGTTCATCTTGTTGAAAAGATGATGCTCTACAGGGAATGAGTTGAGATTTGAAGAGAAGAGAATGACCTGATGATTAGGACGTGCATGTAAGATATGTGGCCAACAGGCCTTCTTGCAGTTAATTTGTCAAAAGTAGAGTAAGTATCTGGCCTCAGGGACTTTGGTAGACTGATGGATCAATCAGGTTTTGGGGAGAGCTGGATTCAGATCTTCTCAGCCAGTTGTTGCCAGCGCCCGCTACAAGTGCTCATGGTGCTTAGCAGAGAGATGAAAGATACTAGTGTTGTCACTGAGTTTTTCCAGTCAAAATTATTTAGTGGGTCTTTCAAGACAGTATTCATTTATTTTTACAGTAAACTAATTTATTTCTAATAAGAAAAAATCATCTAGCTCTATGTACCTATATAAATATTCTTGCTTTTCAGAAAGACTTCTATTATTTGTGCATGTAAATCCAATTTTATTTCATGGTTCTGCTTGCTTATTTACAATATATTGAACTCTAGTGATTTTTACCTTTGTGAACTTAAGTTGACTGCTTCTTCTAAATGGAAAATGAAATTATAAAGATAATTGCCCTAGCTTGAAAATTCTTTAATGTATATTAGTAGAACTGCAGTATGGATAAGCATATTATTTACTTACCTGGGAAACCATATACCTGAGTCCAGGATAAGCCTTGTCTTTTTAATTTTGGGAACTATAAGAGAAGTGACTCTTAATTAATTCTGTGCCCAAAATGCTACAATAAAAACAAAAATCATACACTTCGTTAAGATAATTTAATGACGATATCTGATAGTTCCACAACAGAAAGGGTAGGTAATGCTACCCTGCAAAATAGTTTTTGCTGAATCTATGCTAGCAGAGACTTGTCCACTTCGTCAGGGTGGGGTTCAGGCTAAAATCCTTCTGGCTTATTATTTATGTACAGTTGTTTCGAACCCTGCTACAAAGTGATCATGGAAACACTTTTGAAACAACAGTTAAAATAAACTTTATACAAATTACGTAAAATGGCTCTTCAGCATTTAGGGTGGACATCTTGAATGTGGAATAGTAGCAACAGGCTGCTGCTGCTTTGCAGAAAATCATGATTCTTCATCACTCTAAGAGGACAGTGCAATATCCCTTAGTTGAAATGTGAACTTTCAAGAAATGAGTTGAGCCAGTCCAAAGGTTGCTGCTACAAAAAGGAGATGGTCTCATTCTCCTTTCGTCCTTCTTCCTGCTCCTGACCATGTGCTTCTGCAACTTACTTTATACTGACTCATGCTCATCAGACTTTTTCCTCAATGACTGGGAGAACACTAACTTGGGGTTTAGAAAGAAGGGGATGTTTTTCTGCTGGGTTAGTGAGTTGAAACAGCTCACAGAAAAGGTCAAGGAGTGGCATAAGGGCAATGGTAAGATGTGCATTTGACCTAGCTGTTTATGAAACCACAGCCAAAGAAAATATGGCTCAGCAGCATTTGAGAAACAAGAGAATCCTATGTAACGGATGCCGAGATGCCCTGGTGTGCACAGTTACAGATAATGCATGTATGTTTTCATGAGGCGTGATGCTTAACAGTGTCAAACTCAACATTTTGGTTTTGTAAGGATACTTGTTCCACTACAGACTCTAATCAAGAAAAAGCATTTTTCACCTTGAAGGTGTTTGCATTTTCTTCCTTTAAAACAAAGTAGATCCTTTGAAAACTCATGAAAGTCAATGGCAAAACTTTAAATCAGTCCTTAAGTATGGTTCCGGTTT
Organism: Theristicus caerulescens; assembly: GCA_020745775.1. Classification (NCBI taxonomy): domain Eukaryota; kingdom Metazoa; phylum Chordata; class Aves; order Pelecaniformes; family Threskiornithidae; genus Theristicus; species Theristicus caerulescens. The sequence continues at coordinate 10,601,880 of CM036564.1, forward strand.
AGGCCAAGAAACACACTTCCCTGGTCATCCTTCACAGTAAATGCTAAGAGAAAATTTTCTGGAGCATGACTGGCAGCAAGATGCCAGTTTGGTCTCACTGAATTGCCTTCCAGTGGTATCTCTGTCTTGCCATCAAATGTGTAAAGAATATGGAAGTGCCAGCCTGTGCGAATAGTTACCTGCCTTGCCCCTTACCACATTGTAATGAATGTCTTGAAATTAAAAAAAAAAAAAAAATAATAGAATTATCCTATGAAGACAATTTATGCTGTGACAGTCCATTTCTAGTATATCAGCTGCTTTAAAACATAAAATTGCAGCCAATTTTAGAGAAGAATGATGTGTATGTGTCTTATTCTAAGTTAGTTTGTGGCATTTCTAAGTACTTTATTCCAGTCAATTTTAAGAAAGAAATATTTTTTTAAGAGAAGAGAGAGTCTTGAACATCTGCTATGTTAGCCTTGGGGGAACCTCCTATACACTTGCTATCAACTTTTCTTTCATTTGTACTGTGTACAATTGTAGAACAGAATTGAAAAGCAAAAGTAATTTTTGGTCTATAAAGTAGCCTGAATTGTCCCATAACAGAAAGTACCAGCCATGCATAATGTAAACACATTGGTGCTATGGAATCTATGCTGTCAATCTTGACAGCTGTGTTAAGTCAGTCTGAAAAGTGAATTTTCTGCACGTGCAGATTTCACCTCCACAGTTCTTGTAAGTGCATTTTTTATGGTAATTATCGTAAGAATAGTTACCCTTTGCTATTCCAGTGCTGCATTTGATTTATTTAAGATACTAGTTCCCATTGAAGCTCTGTGGCATAAAGTATAACAGCGTACAGTTTGCTTTGCCGATCAACATGCTGGTCCATGTGGCAATGTCTTTCCTGTCCCTGACCTGTACCAAATCCTGGATGTGTTTTGACTCTATGTTTCCACCTTCCATCTTATTTCTGATGCATAATTGCAAGAGGCAATCCAAGGGACTCTTGCCAGACGGTTGCATTGTGTAAACGTGATTGTGTCTTCTATCAAGTAAATTCTCTGGCAAAATACAAAGCACTTGGCTTCAGGATTCTTTCTGTCTTGAAAATACACATAGAAACTAAAATGCTTGAATGCAAACAGGAGTGAATTTCTGTTTCTCATGTCAGTTTATGGCCAACTTCTGCCTGGGTGCAAGGAGCAGGAGAAAGTGTGCCAGACAGTGCCCTTTGTGAGGCACAGTGGAGAATCTTTTAAAAACAAGTGGACTAAAAGAATGCAGGGAGGAGCTGTATGAGAGTAGGAACGTGAATCCAATGCAGTTTAGTGTGTACCTGTTCTGGTTTTGCAGTTGTCTTATGCTCAGGGGAGCCAGAATCTTATCTTGGTTGCAGAGTATAAATCTGGTGTGTATCTGTTTGCTTCTCAGGAACTTTGCTGGCTGGCAAGGATCATGCCTTCAACTTTCAATTGCCTGAGTTATCTGATCTTAGATGAATTTCAGCACTTGTTTATAGCATGCAGTAACTCCTTGCCAGCAGCTAGCTTAGTGTTTCGGATTTTGAAGCGTGCTCTGTGCTGCTCTGATTGTGAGGCGTAAGGTTTTCAGAGTGTGCTCTCAAGTTGTGCAGCTTATCTATACAGGTGAGCATTACACTGCTTTGTTATTTTACAGTTAATGTAGGCACGAATCTGCTTGTCAGGCGTATGCAAGGGGCTGTTCAAATTGGCAGTGCAATGGGAAGTTCTGTCCTTTCTGTTACTTAACTATATAATGGGCAAATGATGAATTGGAGGGCTGTAATTCACTCTCTGCTACTGACTTGCACTATTTCATGGTGATTACACATGTACATTGCTCTCAGCTGTGTTTTCAGTTAAGCAAATATCTTATTTCTACCACAGCTGACACACAGCACTTGAAAAGTGCAGTCCTCATTAGCAGTGGTTCTTGCTGAATTTTGCTTACCAGGTAGGTAGCTTGGTCTGTCTGTCTGTCTCAACTATTTTAATAAGGGTGAAAAGTATGAAATTGTTTGAGTGTTGTATTTTGTACAGTGCACAAATGCAAAATGGGATCTTTGGGGTTTTTTTCCCCCACTTGACTAAAATCTTACTTATGGTTTCTCAATCAGTGTATGGCATGATTGTTTCTTCTGTTTTGTGGAGTGCTGAATATCCTGGAATTTTCTGTCCTTGCAGCTGACAGCCTAGAATGGTTATAGTGTCCTCTTTCTAAGCTATTTTCTGTCATGTTAAATTTTATAAGCAGCTTTATAAGAATTATTTATTTCCAAGACAACAAAATGTGAAAGTGAGATATATACAGCATGTGCTTCAGTTTCTTTGGGAATATTGAAAAGCATGATTAAATATTTTAAAAGTATACAGTGTGAATTCTAAAAATACAGTTGTGTTTGGAAATAGTTTGCTGTTCATTGATCTGTCTGGTACATGCATATTGTAGCTTCTGCATGACTCATTTTTGTAATTATTCTACTCTAAAATAGCTTTTTTCCTTCATTTTTAAAGTTAAAAGTTTATTTTCAAAAAAAAAGAACTTTGATAAATTAAATTATACTTATAGTACATTTTAAAATTAAAACCAAGTATCTTGTTTATAAATAAGGTTCCCTAGAATATGTTCTTTTTTGTTCTGTAGTTCAGCTCTTTAAGATCCTCATAAAGCTGCTACAGCCCAAATTACCATTTTGCCTGTCTTATATTATCTTTTTTGCTTTAAAACCAATAACATAGATTTGTATTTTCTTTTCTTACAATTGCATATTTATTCTGGCTGAATTCAAGTTGCATCATACCACTGAAATACACTATAATTTCTCTGTAACAAAATGGGTCACATTCTTAATGAGCTGTTCACTGTGAGCATCTGCTTGAAGATGAAAATAATTGCTTCCAGATGTTACCATTTCAAGAGGGGACATTTACTTTAAACGGCACTTTGTTTCAAAGCAAAAGTTAGACTTTCTAGATGTGAGAGACGTTGTCAGCTGTTTTAAATCAGTGTAGCTCCATTGAAAACAAACTAGGGATAGTTAGCTATTTTGTCTATTTTAAGGCAAGAGTTTTATGCCAGTTTACACTAGCTGAGGATCTGCTTCTCCAGCTGCAGAGAAAACTGTAAAATTTTGTTTGAGTTGATTAAAAAAAAAAAGTCAGCTGCCTTCATGCTCACTTATACCAGGTAGCATCTTAGTGTTCACACCGAGCCACTAAACTCAGAATGAGAGGAATGAAGTATTACTCTCCATTGCATAACTAAGTGTAATTTGGGAGTCTATAGAAAAAGTAAGGAGTAATGCCAGATGGTGCACTCAAAGGACAGATCTTTTGTTAAAAATGTCTAGAGGGTTGCCACGTCTCCTTGCCTTATTAAGAAATCTTCCTGTCGTATCATGGAACACCATGTCAGCATAAAAAAAAAAAAATCTGAATGTTGTTTCAGTTGACAGTGAATAGAGTCTGTCCATGGGGCCAAAGTCACCTCATCCTGCTAGCCTTTTTGATGCTCAGTAGCTTTATTTCATATCAAAGTTCTCATGTATAGCTATGTCTTAATCTGCAAATATCTGCTATGTTAACAGCTGTACAGATCCTGTTCCAGTCTGGATTGGAATGTGCCTCTGGAACTTGTGCAAATCAGTGTTTTTCTGGAAGATAGAGGAGTTATTTGTAATTATAATTGTAATCTGTAATCACCTTTGTAGAAAGCAGCTACTGCTGGGATTTCATTAGGTGACTGCCTCTTAGAGTTTCTCAATAAAAAAAAGACAGTGCGCTATCTTTTCCTAATTAGTGCTTGATTTAATTCATTCAGAGAAAAAAAAAAAACAAACCATGAGGCTGTGTTTCTGTTTATTTTCCCATCCATACACAAATATCATTGTCAATGTCAGCAGGAATGGGCATGGCACTGGGAATAGTGGGTGGCTTAGATAATTGGTGTTGCAATGCAGATGCAAGTTTAGTACTATTTTTAATTTGGGCAGTATTCCTCACCAGACTAAAACAATTTACATGTAGAGTAGATTTGGGTTCCAAATAAACTTTAACTGTATAATTTTTAAAATAGCCTTTGTGGCTTCCTTGTCTCCAAGCCATAGTCTACAACATACTATACAGTTCATGGAAGAGGAAGAGATGAGAAAAGGGTGATGGACAGGGCAGTTCCTGATCACTTGGTAACATCAGCATAGATACAGAATAACTATGCCAACTTCAGTTAAGTCACTTCCATGTAATTCAAAGCAGAATGTGCTGTGATTCCTCAGTCTGTTTCATATGATCAAAACACCAATGTGTGTTACGAATGACCATAAAATTTTTTAACGATTTAGAAATCTAGGTTCTTTTGCAAAAATTAAACCTTACTAAAAATCAATACCTAACTTTCCAAGTGCCTGAATGGATTGGAATGGATTTTTTTTTTTCTCGGTGAAAATGGAGGCCAACAGAAGCATCTTGTGTATATAATACACTCTGTTAAATTTTGGAAGATTTTTTTGCTTTGGCTTTCTTGAAAACTGAAAGATGCAATGAAGATGTGAATACTGAATGTTTTCCAAACACAGTGATACCATTCTGTCCAAAGTATGCCTTTCTCTGCAATCTGAAAAACAAACTCGGGGCACACAAGCAAAAGTCATGGCCAATTGTTTCTTGTTTACACTGTTACTCAGTTTAGACATTGCCTTTTAGATTCCAGTTAGGGCATACCAGTTTTCATTCAGTGCTGTTCTCTCCAGAGTGTGAAGCCTTCAAAAGTTAACAAGTACTACGTGGTGTAAACTTTTAAGTACTATTAGCATGACTGCAGAAATGTTGCTTGTCTTTGGTACTCTGTTTTGGTTAGGGTGCTCATTCTGTAATACATCCTTTATTGAATAACACATGATAAGTCGTTCTAAAATGCCTCATTGTAATACCGAAATGTAGCTTTGTCTGATGAGTATTTTAGGACGTAGCCAGCTGTTTTGTAATGTGTCATGTGAAGGTCTCTATGGCATGATGTAGGTTTGTGTTTGTTCAGCCTTAGTATTGTTTTCTGATTTCATGTCATGCCTGGGGATTCACTCTGCCACACATTTTCTTGAGATAGGGAGGCGAACACAGTGGTTTAGTGATTAACACAGGAGAATGTTTAGGTGAAAATAGCTGCAGAACTCAAGAAACACTCAGTTCAAACAGTTCAAAGTATACACGCCATGAAGAGAGGCAGAGAAATTTGCTTTCGTATGAATTTGCCAATTGCTCCTTTTTTTTTTTTTAGTTACTTTTCCTGCCTGCAGTAAATGCTTACATCAAATCTGTCTTGCTGCTTTTTTTGCATTGTAAAGGAGTAGCAAGTGTGACTTTTGAAGAAAAGAATAATTTTACTTTCGTATTGAAAATGTTAAACACCGGGGTAGAGACTTCTCTATGGGTCTGCTAGTAAATCACATAGCATTCTGCCAGTGTTCAACTAAAGAACTGGATAAAATGTTCTGCTTTGCTTTCAGGAGTTGCTAAGTCGAACATCGCTGGAGACTGAGAAATTAGATCTAATGGCTGAAGTGTCAGACCTGAAGATTAAGCTGGTTGGTATGGAAAAGGAACAGAGTGAATATGAAGAGAAACAGAACAAAGCTGAGGTGAGTTTCTTTCATTAGCTTGTTTTCTTTTTTTCTATCCTGTGTCTATGGTATGCTGTCATACACCTGAGCTTTTGACCTGAAACCAGCATGCAGTAGGATTTTCCGTGCTTACAGCACAGGCCGTATCATTGATCCTTTGAATTCAGAGAGGAATATGATTATGCATTTTTGGGATGTGGTTTCTTGTCCCCTCTCTCATTATACTTCAAAGGTTGCTGTTTGGCTTTAATCAAGGCACAAGTCCCTTCCAGAAGCATACATTACAATTGGCCTTCACTTAACCCTTTTCTTTCCGCAGGAGCTGGACTGGCATGGCCACATGAGGCCTACCAGAGCTCTTCTCTTTCCTCGTTTATGTGGCAGAGGAGACTGTCAGCTCAGTAGTATCAGGGGTGCTACAAACAATTAGATGATCACTCTTGGTGATTTTAATGCATTTTCATGGCACTTGGGAGGGAAAGGCAAGGGGCAGGGCATTTTCCTCAAATGAGCCTTTCCCCTTGTGGTTACATAATAAATAGTGCAAAAAATGACATGCATTGGAGAAAAATCTAATCCTTACTCCCCTTCAGATGTGGAGAGTTCTGGACATCAAAGAAGCTTTGCTTTATACCATATTGGTTAAAAAGGAGAGCATGAAACGGGGAATCATATGCACAACATCCATTTCGTGGTAGTGAGCAGCAGGTGGGAGCTGGCAAGGAAAGTGATTATGGAAGACAGTAATTCATACGAATTGCCATGTGTTGCCCTACTCAGCGGTACTGTAAGCAGACCAACTAGTAGGCGAGGATTACCTGGCAAGGGAGGATTACTATGTCCAAGATTTATACGTTGCTGACTGAAAAAAGACTTTATGTTCCACGTTGACTTAGGAGAATTTGAAATCCAGGCAGTGTTAGAAAACTGTTTGCTCTTCATAACATTGCTAGTGGAATATTTGATAACTATGCATAAGTAATTTACCTGCAGCGACATAATACGTTTGGGGTGTGTTTGTTTTTTGACTTATTTTTCTTCTGAAGTTGTCTTTAGAGATTAAAAGATAGCTTAAAGAGAGCAGTTTCTGGCAGAGGTGGCAAGCCAGAGAGGCACCAGCTGCTGTTTTTACCATCTGTGGCCTTCTCATGCACTTTCACCCATAATTGTCAGTGTCTTGTGTACAGAAGGCCTAAGCAGTCTCGTACTACCTGAAAATCTAAATGGGTCTGTGCAGCATCTAATTGCTACAGATGGCAGCCTGCTCCCAGCAGCCGCCTTCCTGAGAGGCCTTCAGCACTTTCCATTACATGTCGAATACGAGGCCGAGGCTGCTTAAATTATTGCAGGACATGCACAGTCAGCCTGACTCCTGGAAAGCAACAAAACTTTTGAGTGCATTTGCATTGACAGGACTTCTTAGTACCCAGTATGTCTGGCCCTGTGATCAGGGTGAGGCTACGACCTGTGAAATTCTTCTGCCCCTGCAACAAGGTGTGTGGCCCCCTTGGATGGAAAAGTTGAGCTTTATTGGCCTGGAAGCCTTTGTTGTATTGCTAAGTGATAGGAAACATTCCTGCTGAGATGGAAAAGGATTCTAATCTGATGGAAAAGTTGAGAATCATTGTGTTAAGTATGCCCTGAATTATTAACTACCCCAAGATGTGATTAGATTTCTGGCCTGTTGAAAGTCGCAAACCTGTGTATACAAAGCAGGGAGAATGGCTGTTGTAAGTAAAGCTGTGGGAAATAAACAGCATTTTTGGTTTGCTAATTGAGCCATTTAGAAAATTATTTCAGATTGTCCTGAATAAGCGTTAATCCAATTTGTCAAGATGAACAGGGGTTGCTTTCAGTCAAACTGGATGCTGACTTGAATTCTAATGCTTTAACCCTATTTCAGCTCCTTTTACTGTAAATTTTACTAATTTTCAATACAAACAAAATTTCAAACATCAGAATGAAATTTATTCGTATATTTTCTTTATATGATTAGACTACAACTGCTGCTTAAATTGGGTAATACCTTTGAGTGTCTTCCTGAACTCCTTGCCTCCACTGCCCAACTACATCTTTCTAGTGAATAAACCACTCTTATGTACTCCAGCAGTCTACCTTTATTTTGCTTTTGTTTATGCATACACAGTTGTGTTGTGGTAACCTAATTGCTTCAGAGTGACGCAGTTCTCCAAACTGACAGTGACTGAATGAAATTAATCTTGTTGTAATTGTATCTCTGAATGTCATGGCTACTACAACATGCTCTTACAGTGTATAATGCCTCAGATGAAATTGCAATTAGTATTTTTACAGAAGTGGAACAAAGCTATGGGTGACAGAGGTAGAGCCTTTCTTATAGACTGCAGCTGGCCAACTGCTGCTTTCAAGACTGAGTTTAGGATTGACAGAGGTGAGCAGAACAGTGATTTTATAGATTTGCTACTATCAGAAGTAATAGTCCTCAGTTTTCACCCTAGTGAGTGTGTGTTACAGAGGCATCCAGTAGTTAAACCCTTTTAAACAGCCTGTTAATTATACTTCATAGCTGACCCTGCAATTTCTAAATATAATAAGGAGTTTTAAAAAGTTTAAAATTAAATGTGACGTTGCAGAACAATTCGGCTAAAACATATTTGCTCTGTACTCTAATTTTGTGTCGGCTTATTTTACAGCAGCTGTTTCTAGTCACATAGAATTTATCTGTAGAATTATTTCTCTGGTTGGGTTGGAGGGAAACAAATTAAGATATCCTGCTAAATATGACCAAGTTTTAATGTGTCAGATTCGTTTTTCTTGTGCAGCTGTGGTTTAGTTTTGGTTTTAGTTGGCAGCAAAGTTTATCAAACATCTCTAACCTCCACTCAAAGGTATTGATTTCACATGGAATGCCACTTGTCTCTGGCTCTTCAAAAGCACATGCTAAATTTAAAGTGCCATTTATTTATATATATATGACACAGGGGCTGGGAGAATAGCTGCTTGTAAATGGACAGTCTCACTCTTGGCTTTGTCATTTTAATTCCTTTTTGTGGAATAATGTTCTACTTTTGCCGCAATGATGCTGTGAAGGTTTCTGAAATCCCACCTGAGGGAGTTTGTGTAGCTTTTCTCTTACCTGAGAAGCCTTAGAAATTTTGGAAGTGTGTTTTGTTAATGTAGCAAGGTATGAGCAAGCAGCATTATCAAGTGATTAAGGGCAGCCCAAATGCCTGCTCTACCTGAACATAGACAAAAGAGACCTTCTATCACTATCAGGAGACTGTAGGAATAATTGTCCATTTCAACTTCCTTAGCAGCCTTTCTTCTCTCCTACTTTTTCTTTTCTAGCATGGGCTAAGTTTTGTGGTTTTTGCTCTTTCATACTGAGGATCTGAAGTTTGCTATAAGCTGTTGGGAAGTGTTTTGTGGCTCTTGTTGGACACTTTTGAATTAAATATTTAGTGCATAGTTACTTGCAATTTCAAAGAAACTTGAGTCACCGAGGCACTGACTCCCACTGGGGAGTTTGGTCTGTTGTCTCACCTGAATCAAATTCAATATATAGTATGTTAGTGTTATTTCCATGCTGTGAAAGAATCTTGAACGTGAGAAGCCTTTTCTACCTTGAAACTAGAAGCAACTGTAAAGGCATATATTGCAGCTGGAGTTCATCTGCTTCTCCTCCATAGACCTTTTATCCTTCAGTGGGGTAAGGACTTCTGCCGTTTCTGTACTGTCAAGTTTGCCCTGAGGGAAGTCTGTGTGGATGCAGTGTTTCCCATTCCCGTTTCTAATGTGAGGCAAAAGAGAAAAGAATTACAAGGCAGCAGAAGAAGTGTTTCTGAACTCTCCCACGTTGCCACAACTGGAGCAGCTGTCAGTTTGTGCTTAAAAGTCTGTGCATCTTGTTTGAGCAGTGGTTCTTCAGAACCTCGTATGGGTTAGCAGTGTTCTCCATCAAAGACAAGCACAGGCTGAAACTTTGGTGCTTAAAAGAAAGCAAGAGATGGATGTGTGTCCTGATGATTCCAGTCTCCAGTTGGTACTGCTCAGTGAGGCGTCTGATTGTGGAGATGATGGTAAAAAAGAAACAAAATCAAAGCATGGAAGATGGAGGGATTGTGGATAGTATCTAAAGTGTACATATGGCTAGTCCTGTGGATATTCTGCTTTGCAGAGTTCTGCTAAGAGAATGAGTGAGCTAGGGGACCTTCTCCTCACCATTGTCCTACTGTGTGGCTGCAAAGTGGCTAATGTAGCCACTGAACGTATGAAGGATATGGTTTCACCTAGGGGAGTTGATGCTGAAGGAGGCTATCTTTTCTTACCTGTGCAGCTCTGGCAATGTCAGCCTATAAAAGACTGGATATTGCAGAGTTGGTATGCTGGGGCCCAGTAATCTTTCTAAATTTTTTGATTGTTTACAGAACGAATCCTCATTTGTATGCATAAAAGGTGTGTTGGATGAAGAGGATGAGCATCAGACGTTGTGATCCTGATTGAGAATAATATGTATAATGTAAAATACATGCAACTGCTTTTCTGAATTTCATCTTAAGCACAGTGCCCTAGAAAAATACTTAACTGATGTGAAACTCTCTTACCTAACTGATCCATACACTTTTGAAAGGGAATCTTTGTGAATGTTTAAAGTTGTCTGTGGATGCTGGTACAGTTTGAGATCGGTTGTGTTACTTACCTGGTCAGAATAGTGTCCTGTCCTTGCAGTAGCTGTTCCCTAGCTTGCGATTATTGATTCACCAGAGAGTTGAGATTACAGGAGGACTGTTGTGCATTGTAATGAAGAAAATAAAAAAAATTATGCCATGTCATCTGTTGTTCTGTCCACTAAAAACTTTTTCACTCCTTTGCGAGATGGATTAATCTCATCAAATTTATTCTACTTGAGAAGATTGAGAAATCACAAAACATATGTTGTTAATATACATGAAAATTAAGAGAAGGGTACTCCAAACTTGTAATACCTGAGGAAATACCCAGCACTATTTGCTACTTAGTTAGGGAATTTAAGTGAAAATGTTATATGGATTTTAATACTTGTCTTTGGTTTGCTTTCTGTAGCTGGATCTTTTTGTGTGTATCACTGATTACGCACACTACACACAATTCCAAGAAGCTGGCCAGCAAATCAGTGCACATTGAAAGTCATTGCTTTTTCTCCTGTAGTATCCTTTGATTTCTCCTATGTATGTTGCTTAACTCTTTCTCCATGTCAAGATACTGTCTAGCTAGCAGGCTAGGTAATGGAGTTATTTTTCTGACCCATGCTAGACCTGGAAACAGAATTACTTTATTAGTAAATTCTGTGTATAAATTGTGAAAGAGTAGGTTATGGCCCCAACTGAGCACTTAGCAATTTCTTCCTAGTGGATGATTTGGCTGTGTAAATTAATGTAATCACGTCCATTTCAGCAAAATTTTGCCTCTGAGCCAGCATATTAAAATATGTTCCAGTTTTTCCTGATGTCTGACTTCATGTGACTGAATAAGTTTCCAAAAATGAGGGGCGAAATTTCTGATCTTCACATTAGGATCAGAATCATGAGTTAGTCTGGAATATAGATTCTGTTCTATTTAAGCTGTAGTTTTGTACAATATTCCAGATTTGTACCCATTCACATATACTTTATCAGAAGGGAAACACATCATGTGTCTTTTTTTAGTTTGCCTTTGACATGCTTCATGTATTTCTTTGTGCTGCAACTGTAGAAATATCTTCTTTGCATCATTTTCTTTCTCACCTGTCTTTTTTTTTTTCTTTTTTTCCTTCCTTCCCATGTTTTCAGTCAGTAGTGAACCTGATCAGTGAGCTACAGGAGCAGATGTGTAGACTGCAGCTGGAAATTAATACTAGAATCCAAGAAAGAAAATCTCAAGATAGGAAACCAGACTTGACACCTAATGGTCCTCAATCTAGTCCAAGATCAGTGGTAGAGACTCTCAGCCAGAAGAATTGCTCTCGGTGTGATGTACGAGAAGTATACCTTAGCAGAAGCCTGTGTATTGCCTCTTCACTTGCAGAAACTAAATTCTGCTGACCAGAGCTATGTTGTGAATTATTGGCATTAATCTTTGTGGCTTTCATTAGCAAAGAGTGAGGTGGTCATAAAAATTACCAAAAAAAAACCCCCCACCCCAGACACCCCACCCCCAATTTTTGGGACAAATTTGGTCACCATTGATGTCTGTCTACTAAAGCACAGATATCTGTAAGACTCAATCACCTCTTTCAGGATTTTTTAAAAATTTAATTTTACTTGTAGGTCTGTAGTGCTGATGTGGTGTGGGTTTTTTTTTATTTGAGGGTTTGGTGGTTTGGGGTTTTTTTTTTTTCCCTTAGTTGAGATTTGTCGTTTGATATGCAGCATGCTAGCATGGTTTGGTAGTTTGCTAATTTTCCTCATGATAATGTCACCCTAGCTGTGCATGGTGATGTGCCCTAATCAGTCCTCTGAACACAGATTATTAATTCCCAAATATCTTAAAAGCTTAACACAGTATAAAATACAGTTTCAGGTAAGAGTATCTGAAATGTATCCTTTCTTTTTCTAGTGATAATGTTAAAGTGAATGAAAAGAGCCATAATAAAAATAATCTTCTTGTACCTTTAAAATAGCAAATCCAACACATTTTTGTTTATTCTCTGACATTAGCAGTTACTAGAAAAGCATTTTTGAATTTACATTACAGATCCTAGTTGTATTTGATCAAAACTATGTCACATGTCAAAACAAAAGCTACTTGGCATAAACTGCTTAAATTTACTGAAGGTGGAATGATACTGGTATGCCTGAAAAAGTCCATTTGAATCTTTGCTTTTAAATCAGTTTGCTTTAGTTGCCACATCTCTTTGGTTAAAATTTGGATCGGAGAACTCATTTTATAAATAATCTACTTACATTGTGAGGGAGTTTTTCAGTAATTTTTCTCATAGGTTTATTTTTAAAAAATAACTTATTTGGGTATGATGCCTGTTTTGAAAATAGTGCTATTGTTTCTGAGCTTGCCTCTGTTCAGAACTGATTAGTGAACTATTAGACTACAGCACAAGCTGCATATTGGTGAAATAATCTGAGAGTCAAATCTGGGAGTCATTAAAAATAAATGTTAATTCAATCCAAGATATTAGTATGGTTGCTTAATGTATATGCTATACAGGATTCCAAAATTGAGTTACACTTCCAAATTTTTCCATTCCTTCATTTTAAGACCTTTGGTCTCATCAGAGCTCCGTCAGGGATTTAATAATGTTGTCCTTCAGAATGAACAATAAGATACGGTTCTATCAAGGAAAGGGAAAAGGGCCATTTAAGAGACAACTTTGTCAGAGGAATAGATGGAGAATGTTGGGAACCCTGGTTGGCTGCAGCTCTAGGCTGCATCAACTTGGCTTGCAAAGAGGCAAACATCAATGTTGAAAGTAGCATATTTGTAGTCATATTTGACTGTATGTGTATGGTATTAAATGCCTGTAACTTGCTAGATACTATTTAGTCTGAGTGTTATCTTTCTTGGTAAGTAGCTTAAACACCTGTTTGGGGAAAGGATTGTTGTTTTAATGAAAGTTAATAATCTTTTAGCACTGCATGGTTCTGCTTACTTTGAGGTACCTGAAAAACAAAGCAAAACAAAAGACCCAAAACAAAACAAAACAAACAACTCCCCCCAAAACCCAATAGTTAATGTTATATGAGGGTACAGGTGTGGATGTTTTGGCTCATTTTCACTGAGACACATGACTTCACTAGGCTCAGCTGCATTCCTTAGTGTGACTAAGAAATTTGCTCATAATTTCAGGTGGAGAGTTTGAGAAAGTATTCCTTATCTCTCAGTTCAAAATAGTTTTTGTCTTCTTGGACTAGGTCACAGTTTTTAATGCGGTGATTCAGTGTTCATTACTGCGTGGCTCATGCACGATCTTTAATTCAAGACTATGGAAAATTAATATCTACCAGAGTAATCTTACTTTTAGCTGCTGTTCTTCCTTTGCAGGGTTTGCTACAGGAACTTAGACACCTCAAAATTAAAGTGGAAGAACTGGAAAATGAAAGAAATCAATACGAGTGGAAATTAAAAGCAACTAAAGTAAGCAGAATACTTGGCATTTACTAATGAGAGACTTATTTCAGCTGCAAAGGGATATGCTCCACTTCTCATCAATATTTACCTTTCTTTCAATTGCCTTGTGTCAGGGCCTACTATAAAGTCAAGTTTTCTTCAACCATCTTTGGAATAAGTATTTTGGTTTCAAGTTTTTGTAGCTTCTTTTTGTGCCTTTTGCTCCCTCCTTGCAGTTTCCAGTTTTCTACCTTTTTGTAATTCTTATTTAAAAAAAAAAAAAGGGGGGGGGGCATTTTGACTTACAAAAGACCTGTTCTGAGGAAAGGCTTCTTTGAAGTTTTTCTGTCTTTTATTTGTGTAATGGTGACAAGCCTCTGTGGAATATGCTTTGCAGACTGAAGAGACATGCAAAGTTGGTTGTGTTCACTTACTATGGAATTCATTTTAATAGACATTAAGCCCAAAATACACCATTAGATCATCTGTTTTGACTTCATGTATATCAAAGTGCATAGCTGCCTTACCCTTCTGTTGACCTTAAATCCTGGAAAGCTGTTGGGTCGTAATCTGGAGAAACTTGACATTTGAAACATTTTGTCATTTTCCCCAGTAATTAATTTTTCTCATTGAACATTCTCATTGTTAAACAGTTACACTTTATTTCTAGTTTGAATTTTTAGCCCTTTTCCACTAGATTAAAAAGCACCTTATTATTTTTCCCTGTTGAGGTAAGCTTCTGTGCTGTACTCACAGCTCCTTTCATTTGTGTAGTACTATAATCCCTGTTCATATAAATGACTGACTTTTTTGAGTTGTGGTTGGATCTTGGAAAAACATTGCAAATTATTAAACTGAGTTTTCTTTTTAGTACTTGATAGCTTGATCCAGAAATGACAGATAACTATTATTTATATTAGCATTTGTTTCTTTTGAGAATTCTTAGATGAATATTGAAATGTTGCTATTGTGTCTTTTTTTCCTATTAAGATAATAGCTCTTGTATCCATGAAAATGTTTTCTTTGACGTGGTGGAAATGAGGAGTCTTTGGGAAAATATTTTCTCAAGCAGTGTGTGGCCAGCTGCCAAGACAGATAAAGATTATGGAAAGTATAGGAGCAGAATGAAAATAAGAAAGAAGACTCGTAAAACCCATTGAGTGAGAGAAGACACAGGACTAGGACTAGAAAGGAAGAAAAGTACAGGGAAAGAGAGAGGAAGAAGAAAAATAATTATAGAGATGACAGGAATGAGACATTAAAGGAAAAGAGAGCCTTTAAAAGAGCTATGAGATCAAATAGACCAGCGGAGGCAAATCCAAATCTGGTATTGAGGTCTGCAGCTTTTGTCTTCCTGTTGCTCCAGCTTCTTAGATGAGAAATTGGAATATTTCCATGGCTGGATATAAAAAGCATATTAGTCACTGGGAAGTGTAGGAGCCCTTCAGAGATGCAACAAGGCCGATTCTTCTATTCCATATGGAATTGCAGGCAGAGTGGTGATCTTTTGCTGCCATCCAGCTGCTTGCTTCCGGGTGAAAATAAGTTTGTGTATTAGAGTAAATTAGTCCATGTTTTTTCCCTGTTCGGATAATGTTGTTTGGCATTTTGCATTTTTTCCTGCTTTATTTTAGTATTTTGAGAAACTGGTCACATTAGTGATATTTTTGTTTGTTTCCTTTTTTTCCTTTTCTTTAACTGCAAGGAGATTTGGTAAGCTTTTGCTGGGGGAAATGCAGAATATTGATATATAAAGGCTTTAAGGCTGCTAAAGAAAATCTGAATGAAGTTACTGACTTAGTAAAGTACACTGTTGACAGTTTTTCTCATAAATAAGAAAAAGAGGTGAGAGTCACTGTATTTCAATCTGGACAATCACAGAATTCTTTTCCCTCTGTATTGTTGAGGTCTTTAATGTGTGATATTCTACCCAATCTAGTGGCAGCAGAAACAGCGTAAGTGTAAATGAGCCACTGATCTTTTGTGGCATATATGTGGTTGTTTTCCAAGCCATCTTTGCTTCTAGCCTATTGCTGGTAGTAGCTGATGTGAGGAAGACCAGTTTTGTCATGCTGCTGAGAAAAGGGCTCAGCATTGATAGATTCTTGGTTATATTAATAAGTAGTAACTAGGATAAAAAAACAGTATCTTTTTTAAAATGCTGTGTTATATTTTAGTGGTCTTCATGCAAAACTCAGGCGTTGCCCTGTAATAGTCATTACTATATGACCAGCATTGTAGCAGTGAGAGCTTTCCAGAGTTTCTTTATCTACATGAATCCTTGAAAATTTTACCTTTCTGTAAGTCTCTCTTCTCTGAGAGCTAATTGTGTTGGAAAATGTGAGCTTCTGTAAAAGGAATACGATGGTAACACCATGAAATATGTAAGGTTGTTATAGTGTTTATTAAATGTCCTGAATTGGGAACAGGGCATCAGTCAAAGTAAAGTGTTATGCTTAGAAGCCTTCTAGTTCATGGGAAACAATCACAGAGAATCAGTGACAATGTTATTCTGAATTTATTGTACTCTCTTTCAGGCTGAGATAGCCCAGCTTCAAGAGCAATTAGCTCTCAAAGATGCAGAAATAGAACGCTTACAAAGTCAGCTATCTAGGACCTCATCACATAGTGAAGTGGCAGAAAGAGGTAAGAGGAGGGGAATTAAAATTAAAAATCCAAAACCCTACTTTATCTTCACTTTGGTAGCAGCTTGGCTTGGTATTTCAAAGGAATACAAAGAGATGTAAGAATGGACTTATAGAATTTATTTTGGGAGTAAAAATGGTGAAAATTTATTTTGTCTTCCAGTAGAGTAGAGGCCTTTAACGTGTGAAATTCTATCCCAATCTAGAGCCAGCACAAATTGCAATAAGTATTCTAAGGGCACTGAAAATTTTTCTACTGGAATTTTATTTGTAATTTGAAAGAGTCATTATAGTTCAGTGGGAATACATTTTTTCTTTGAAAAATCTTTGCAGTTTCCATTTTTGAAGAAAAAAAAATTGTCACTGTAGTCGCTAAGCATAATGTTTAAATGTCCAAACATTCTAAAACATGGTCATTGATGCGCGTCTTTACTTTCTTCAGGACTATATCTCATTTAGGCTCCCTCTTCTATGAAAGGTTGGACCAGATGGCCCTTCACAGTCCCTTCCAGCCTGGGCTGTTCTATGGTTCTGTGATATTGCAGGTTTCTGTTTTAAATCTGCACTGTCGACACAGGTCAATGGCAAATAAACCAGTTTGTTTTGCCTTTGGTCTCAATCAGTCATGTCGCAGTTCTCTGAAATGTTGACTCCCTAGAGCTTCTGCCAAGTGCTGGGCTGTGAGCAATATGATATTAGGGACCTTTTTCTTCTATAATACTGACACTTACCCATGCAGGAATATTTGTGTGTAGTTGACCGCAGCGCATCAAGCTTAGCTGCACTAACTTCTTTTGTGGGTATTAACTAACACTTCCAAAGAGTGCCCTTGTTGAGATGTGACTTTTCAGGTGCTGTGCTACCTATTTCTCAGGGTTTACCTAGAATCTCCTTACAGGAATTAATGCAGATGTGTCTTTTCTAGAAGACTCTTTATTTTGACTGTTGTTTGTTCCAAAGAAGTGACTTAACATGTACTTGGTGCTGATTTCACTCAGCTGCAGAGCTTGTGCATGTAGAGAACTGCATGTCTAACTAGAAAATTAGTTTGTCTAACAGCAGTGTTTTATAGAGGAACTCTTCTACTAATAGCATTTTGTATTTTCTGTGAGATTCCCAAATAATTTATGATATTTCAAGGGAAAGATAGTGGTATGACAATAAATCAAGAGCTCAGCAACTTTCAACTTCTAGTAGTGTGTCTGTTCCTGTTCATGCTGAAGATGGGTGAAACTGTCCTTGATTCCAGCGGGAGAAGAATCACACCCTGGACAGATTCTTTAGGCTACATTTAAGGAAACCACTTAGACTATATTTGAATGGAAACAGTATGCAGCAGTAATAATTCTTCTGAAAAAAATTACTGGTTTGTCAGATATTTAGGTGGTCTTCTCAAATAAAGTTGGAAAATAATATCAATGTACTTGTAGTATGCTAGAATGCATATTCTAATTACATTGCAAAATTTATCTAATATGTGCTTTTTCTACATACTTTATTTGACTTTCACCATTTACCATCGTAGAGGAAGTTTATAGGAGAAGGCTAAAAGAAAAACGTAAGCCTTGCAATTCACTTTTGGCTTTATCTCACTATTCCTTTCACACAAATTATAACTCCAATGCATTCTGCAGGAATAATTCAATGTTTGTTTAGATATGGCTGTCTAATTGTAATATACATGAGAGATTGCTTTCATTGCTTGCAGTAAGCAGACAGCTACTTGCCCTGTTTAGTAAGATTTCACTTCAGAAAAAAAAATTAGAGGTTCACAAATCAGACAGTTGGACTTCAAAGGGACATTGTCAAGGTTAACAGAGCCAAAACTTAATCTTTACCTCTTTTTATTTGTACATATGTAAACCCCATATAATATCTGGGAAAATGGCTTTAATTGAAAGCCTCCTTCCTTGGAGGGGAAGGATTTGGCCTTTTTTTTTTTAATCAGTGCACTAAATTAAAAAAAACAGTCTGAATAAAATTTTTTCCATACTTGATGTGGTTATAAATATTGTAATTAAAGTTTGCTTTAATGTGCTTAAAAATACCTTGACACCAGTTCTTTTTGAAGTCTAATATTTATAACGAGAAATTAGTAGGACTGTGATTTTTAATGGCTTTTTAAAAATCTTCCAATTGCTTGCCCACTGCCTGCTGGCTTGTTTTTGATTTGGCTGTGTCTGTGCATGTCTTCTGTTACTAAGTGTTCTCTTTTCCAAGAGAAATGTTTGCAAAGTTCACTTACATGTTTTAAAACTTAATCATTACAAGGTGTGTGTTTTTCAGAATCATCAGAAGAAAAACTAATTACAGTTTTTGCCACTAGCCTAGATATGACATTGTATGTTCAATGTTTAGTTGTAAAACTTTTTTTAAAACATGCTCTTTAGCAGTACTGATTTTCTTTTTTCTCTCTCACTTCATGCCTGCCACATCTGGTTTTCATAGTCTGTTGTGAAACAAGTGGATCTGTTTTAATGTCAAAGCATGAATTCCTTGAGTGGCAGTTACAGCAGATAAACTATTTCAGGTTCTGTCTCATATAGGTTGGTACTGGAGGACTTGCTAGGAATAGTGTGTAGAGAAGAAATGAAAGATTTGGTTCAGCAAAGTTAGGATGACATAATTAACAGTGTCATAAATTTCCAGAGAGTGTGTTTTAATTGTGTTTGACTATAACATTCCTGAATAACCTCTGTCTTGTAACACTAAATTGTGTGTGAGGCAATTCTGTATTAGCTCTTGATGTAGATTTTTAACCGAGTTATTCATACTGAAATGTTTTAAGAAAAAAAAATTTACAAATTTTCCTCGTATCAAACTAGTTCTTGTTATTTTTCATTTCCAAGTTTCATGAATGTCCTTGAATTACTTGTCAAGTAAGCTAGTGAATATTTTTCCCAGATTGAAAATTAATTATATTCCATCATACTTAAAATTATTTCCTTAAATGTATAACAGAAAACACACTCTCAACTTTTGCAAAATAAGCTTCCTTGTTTCTTTTTTTTTTTTTTTAATTACTTGACTTTTGGAATATAAAATAACATTATGTAGCCTTTTATAAGCAAAACGAGCATGTTTGTGTTGTGTGATGCTTTTAATTGTTCAGCTTTTGAAAAGCTGTAAGGTAAATGCGGTTCAACAGCGCATCTGCCATGCCACTGACATGGTTTTGGTTATTCATAAGAACGTAGGGAGAGTATCACAAAACGTGTATTGTTTACACTAAATATAGCAAGTGTCTTTTCCTTATAACATTTGAAAAACATTTCTAGATCAAGAAGTTCAACGGTTGAAGATAGGAATGGAATCGTTATTGGCTGCAAATGAAGAAAAGGTGAGAAAATAATCCTTGTTCTACATAATAAGAATGAAATGATGGTTTTGAATCTCTGTAATAATCTGAATAACCCACTTTCTGTAAGCGTGGTATTGCCCTGATTTTTGGATTATCCCATGAGATTGTGACAGAAGGTTGATTTTTTAAATAGAAATTGTGGCTGACCTTGCAGGTTGCAGAACTTGGGAGGCTCATTAGATTCCAGCAGAGAGTAGAAAGCCAAGGCTGCAATGAGCAGAATCTCCTGGTTTCTGCTGTTGAAACAATCACTAAGGTTTGGTCATCTCTGGCAGCTCTTCATCTTCCAACCTAACCTGAAGTGCATTGATATGCCCAGTTTAGATTGTGATATTAAAGGAAAGTTAAAGTGGACTTTGAATCAGACTCAGATTTTGGGAGAAAGGGACCAGGATTTAAAGAGACAAGGCGGGGGGGGGGGGGGGGGGGGGGGAGTACTAAAGGAGAGGAGGAGTGAAATTAAACTCATTTAAATGGTAAATATAGGGTTTGTCTCTTATCACCTGTATGCTGTTTGCCTGTCAATCAGACAATTCAAGTGCAGGGTTTAGGGCTCAGTCTTGGAGGATGTTGAATCTCCACCCTCAGATGCCATTGACTTACTACATGTTCCTTATTTTTGGAGGGGGTGGGGGGGCTAGGGGGGGATTAACTCTTGAGGAAATTGTAATTCTTTTTTTATGATAATAAACCAGGCTATAGGATTTTCCTTTATGGTGACACACTTGTATACGATGAAATAGACAGTAGTATACATCCCTAAAAACTTCCTTTAGTAAGTAGGGAATCTGGACAGGGCAATGTTAATTCTGGAGAACGTTAATGTGACCCATAACAACATTTAGTTCTTAAAAAATCAAAAAGCCAAAATTTACATCTGGAAAATAAAAGACGTGGCATTATCTCTTGCCAAAATTATTCCAAGTCTGCATAAGATTTTTGCATTTGAAGGGAACACAGAATATTGTTGCTTATGTCCTAATATCTGGATATACTCACAGGGAAAGGAGGGTTATTTCCTTGGAAACTAGTGTTCAAACTAGTGGACTGATGGTTGACCCACAGCTTCTTAAATGTTTAATGTAGAACTGTTACCTTCAATAACATTGCAAAATAAAATATTCTTCCTGAGGGAAAATAGCTCTAAATAGCTTTTGGGATAACTCAACTGTGTCATTTAGGACAGAAAGTGCTTAACTAAGTTGCTAGTAAGTGGTGCACATACTTCTTTTTTTAAAAAATGGGTATGTTAGTTTTAGTTCTTTCCTATGAAGAAGAACCTATTGCTTCTATCCATTGTTGGTATAACTGGGTATCTGTTTTAGGCCTCTTTTGTCTTGTGTATACTTGCTGAGGCATGAAGGGAGGATCAGTAACATCTGCCATTCTGTAATGTGGTAAAGGTCTGGTTTCTGTGCAGTTACTCCTACAACTCAGTTGGTATCTGCTGTAACTGTAATGTAGCATACGTGTACTGGAGGAGATTTTAATTGAAATATCTCTGACACTGACGTAGCTATGGCAGTGCAGCAGCTCAGTATCAGCTAATCACTTAAATACTTGCAAACTTTCCTGGAAGGTTTGGGTTTTTTTCCCAGTGCCCACTTCTCTGCTTTTGTGGCTTTCCTGATACCTGCTTGTGAAAACTAGTTCTTTATTACTTGCTCGGGTTTGTGTTCAGTGCTCTGTAGTCACAGCACTGGGCAAGATTATTGGACAGGAATAGTTTAGAACTGGGGTCAAAGAAACAGGACAAACTGTAAGAGTGCAAATTGCACGATCGCACACTTAGTGACCGATAGCACAAATTTATCATCAGGGACACAATATTGTATATAGAAATGAGAGAAATGACAGATCCAATCAAATAATGATTACGACCCATCGCTATGTTGCATCTGTGCAAAAGGCAAGTGCCCTCCCTGAACACATGATTCAAGATGCTCTCCGTACATAATAAGAAAGTGTTAGGTATTGGAGAAAGAGGGGAGTCAGATAACGCATCAGACATTCATGAAACCTCATTTCTTTGGTTCTGTACAGGTTTGACTGCTAAGTTCAAAAAGGTGTGTTCAAAACTGGTGTGAGTGTAGATGTCAGAATGCAGAACATATCCCACAAAAGAGGATTAAAGAACATGACTAGATTGTTAAACTATACAAAACATAAACATGATTTTCTTTATGATTACAGGTACGATGGTAGCAAAAAAACAAACACTGCCCACTTGAGGCAATTGAGGTTTGACTCCAGAATATTCCCTTGACTCTTAGAAGTGAAAGCAGATTTCCAAATTATGCTTCTGTAAATAACTAATTTACTAGTAATGTCAAGCTCCTCTGGTTTCCTTATATCCATAATTTCACACTGTCCAGCAAATATTATGTACAATGGCAAAAAAAAAGCCAAGAAACGTTCTTTACAAGGCATGTGAGAGACCTGATCCTGCTTTCTGGAAAAGCAGGCCAAAATCACAGAAATGAATGTGTAATACAGCGTTTCTGCAAGTTAAAAATGTCGGATTTTAAATATGATTTTATTTAATGCTTTTCACAGGACCGTCGAATAGAGGAGTTAACGCTATTGCTAAGCCAGTACAGGAGGGTCAAAGAGATAATGATTGCAGCTCACGGTAAAATGTCTTGTGAATAATTTCCTGGTATCAGGTCTTTCAAAAACTGCATGCACTACAACTGCTATTTGTTGTCCTTTTAAATATATGTGTATAGTAATATATATTTCATTATGCATATATTTGTATCATGTTGGAGTGCTATGAGAGCAAGCGTACACTCTTTCAGATTCAGAGAGAACCACAGTTATGTCTTGAGCAGGCTTGTGTGTTATTGCCTGTAGTTTGCGGAGATTTCCTTTTTGTTTCCTATGCTGTAGTCAGTACAAAAAAAATAGGTTGAAATCTGTCCAGAGATTTGGTTACAGTGTTACTATTCAGCAAGGCTTCTGTGACTGAATCTTATGCTGAATTCCATAAGTCATAACCTAAAATTTGTTCTATGTCAGTTAACAGTAAATCCCTCCTTGGAGCCTAGTTTTGGTGTTAGGTGTTTTAGATGGTGTCATTAAGGATTCTGACTGATAAGGAAGGGTGCCTGATGAGATTACTGCTCTGCTTGTACAGCTGTGTGAGCTGCTCATCAGTTGGCCCTGAAGCACTGCGGTTTACCTCCTTATGCACCAAAGCAATCTGAAGTCAGCAGCTGCTCTCCTTAAAGCACTTTGCTCTATCTATACTGCAACAGGGCAGGAGCTTTGGTTGCAGAACTCCTACATCCATGTAGCGATGGCTGGGTGGGCAGCTGGGGCCGTGGCTTTATTAGCTGCCTCATGCAGTCCTCTCCCTCCTCGCTGATGGGACTCCTGTAAGGCTCTTCCACAGTGCAGGCCTCTGGCATACGTCCCTCATGGCCAGCGCTTCACACTTCCTTTTTCACTGCTGCTGGTTGCCATCCCCTCAGCTGTATGTGGGTTGTAGAGGCCAGGCGAAAAGGCATTATAGCAGAAAGGGTGAAAAGGAGGGAGCAAACAAAAGGACACTTGTGCAGACGTAGAATTTGTCAACACAGGGGCAATTAGGAAAGCTCATTCAAATTAGCTACAGGCGTGAGTTTACAGTATTCTTACTAAATTGCATTATAGCCCTCTCAAGAATCTATTATTCAAAATTAAAATTATCTAAATTAATTTGTCTGTAGGAGATGAATAAATTATACAGATAGTTATTAAGTTTGTATGGTGTTTCCTGTGACCATTGTGTTATGAGTAACCAGATTTTACAGTGTAAAATGAAATCAGGAGACCTTAGTGGATGATGAATATTGATTAATTAAACACATCCTATAGTCAGATTTCCTACACCACAGTTCAGTTCAGGAATGGCAGAAGTGATCAGCTGCCAGCCAGCTAGCGTCAATGGCACAATGTTTTCCTTGTATGTCATGTTTTTTATATGGCATTCAGAAAAGGGAAGCTGATCTCAGATGCAATTTGATACTGTTAGGAGGACTTTTTTTCTTTCTTGCTAAAAAGAGTTGCAGTGAACGTAATAAGTTCTGTTTCTCTTCCCTTCCACTAAGAAAAATCCTGACAGCCAACTAGGTGAGTTCTGGTTTGGAGAGAACAACTGAAAAGCCATGGTGGCTTTGGTGCACACAACACCATATATTTAACTTCAAAATCTGAGGAAAAATCTTTGTCCCATGTATCAGTTACGCTGCAGGAAGTGGAGTGGGTTTTAGGACGATCTCATTTTAAGTTGCCACCTTAGTTTTCAGTACTAAATTTAGTCTGGGAAACTTGACCTTCTGAAAGGACGGTTTTGTTCAACGTACGTCATCACATTAACAAACACAATGTTTTCAGGTCTTATATGCTGAATGGAAACTTGTATTTAACACACAAGAATAGGGAACAAGAGTCAGGTAAATCTCTCTCTGAACAGTCATTTAAAGAAAAAAAAAAAAGTTCTCTCACTTGAAAGTGTTCTGAAAGGAAATCCAAAGGTGTGATTGTAGCTTTTGGACACACATTGACGTTAACTCCCAAGATAGGTACACCACTGTTACCCTGAGAGTAGGAGCTCTCAACGGCAAGGCCTGCAGTTCCACTCGCCTCGGCCACGTCCTGCTTGTACGTATTCGAGTGCACCACCCCCCTGTGGGACGTGGCTTTTGGAGGACGCTCGTGTGCATGAGCAAGGAGCAAGCCAGGATGCTCTGGATTATTGAGCTGGTGCTGCAGGCAGTACGATGGTGTTAATGTATGCTAGTGTAGATGTTCAGTACAATGTAAATAAAAAACCAGAGATGCTCAGCCTAATAAAACAACAGCAAAACCCAAAACCTGTATGGGAACTGGAGTGTATACTGAGATTGTCCACACGGAGGGGCATGTTGTGTTGACTACAATATTGTCACAGCCGAATGAGCTTGTTACCTTATGTGTGTTTGTGGGAGTCTTATGTTTAGGTTACCAAGAAATATCTTGCTGATTATTTATTTTTTTTATTTCTAGAGGTGGGTTTAAAGGTTTCCTTTGAAGTGTAATCCCTGCTTAAAAACTTTCGGTAGAGTCAATGGGTTGAAATCTTCTGTTTCTGATAACTGTTTTAAATAACTACTTGACAGAAACACAATATATTGTAAGCATTTCTGATTTCTGCTTAAGGCAAGCTACAGATCATGTTCACAAAAGATGACTGACTCTTCACCATAGGTAGCACATACATTTAAAAAAACAAAATCTGTTTTGGATTAAAGCAGGGCAGCTGCTTGAAAGAGCCACTGGCAGCTGAGTAAAATGTAAAGGTGCTATGCTGAACTCAAGTATAGTTGTATAGCTCTTCTGGTTGTAGTGATTTGTGCTAACTGAAGGGCTGTGTACCAGGAACCACAGCGTAAGATTCACTTCATATCCTGAAGGGCCAGTGGTCAGTATTAGGTTTCTTGGCAGTCTTTGTAGCTGAACAGCGTGATAACCAAGCTCGGGTCTAACAAGTTTTCCAGTGATCTCTCTTCTAATAGTGCCAAGGCTTTAACCATAAGAGTTGGTGTTTTTTCGTAACTGCCTAGAGCTGCTGCACGTCTATCACGTAAATTAGGAATTACTAATGTGCTTAAAGGTCAGTCTGAATTTCTCCATCATGGCATAGCAGCCCTTCCACGTCCTGTATGCAACCCTATGCATAGGAGATCTCCAGAAAAAATTCGTATCCAAAATACTCCGGAAGTTTGCTGAGCACTAAATATTCAGAGCCTGATTTCATATTGCAGGTTTGACAATTTAGAAATAAAAATCCTACTAAATAATGAATTTGGAGTATTTCAGTATCTGTTTAGATTTGGGATATCCAGAAAAACCTGGAGTGTGTTTACCATGTTCATCCTTGAACTGAGCATGGGACACTGCATTATTATACGGATAATGTCAGACATGCATGCTACCTATAAAGGATACACTGTGAGTAAGAAAATGGTACCAACTTCAACTTGCCTCAGAACATCAAACTGTGGATTACAGTGGTTCAGAAGCTGCCTCATAAGCAGCTCAGCTACTCGCAACAGAGCGCAGCATATAACCAGAAGTGGTAAATTTATTGCTCTAATATAAATCAGCTTCCTTATAAGTCAGAGCCCAAAGGAGGGGTGGGGAGCAGAGAGGCTGGTAAACTACATGCATCAGATAAAGCAGGGGGAGGGAGGAATTTAGAGACTGAAGGATTAGACTGTCTGATATGGTCCTAAATGTTATTTTTTTGGCCTGTTTCTCTCCCTTTCTACTTCTAATCTTCAATGCTCGCAGGCTCTTCTGTCTCTGGTGGCAATGAGGAGGAACTTGAGACAACTTTAAGGAAGTGGAATCTTTTGAATAATCCTCAAGGAGAATTATTTAAAACAGAGGTACTTAGTAAAGATGTTTTAGAAGCAAGTTCTGCCGTATATATGATTTGTTTGTATCGGTTTCTCTGTAGTAGCTAAGGTAATGTAGATGAGGGTTTGGCCCCGGCTGAATTTTTGTGCCTCTTGGTATGGGCACTATAGATTCAGAATCAAGCACTAGAGTTACAGGCTTGAAACTCTTATATTTCACATAGGCCTCTTCAGGAGAATTGTCATCAGCTGTGCTCTCTCCAGTGCCACACAAAGCTATGGAAATCAGGCAAGACCTTTGTTTCTTGTTTTCCGTGTGGATTGTCCTAAGTCTGGATTATTTAATCTGTTTAATTGTTGGCAGCTTGTCTTGCCTGTTCTTGGCTTTGCAAGAACGTTTGGGTAGTTGTGAAAGCGGTGTTTGCCATGGGAGTTTGCAATACGTAGTTGTATAAGGTTTGAATTACAGGAATAAATTAGCACTTAAATATATCAGAAGATATATGTATTGTAGTACTTAAAACAGTATCTTTTATTCTGATTTAAAGTGGAAGCATTCCAGTATCTTCAACTAATTTAACCTCTCCACAAGAAGAATCTTTGGAAATCATAAATAGGTAAGAACGAGTAACTTTAATTGAAATGTAAAACAGCCAGAATATTTTTTATAATTCTGACTTTTTCCATTTTTAAAATCTTTTTTAAAGCCCTTAATGTTGCACATTGTTCACAGAGAGTTATTGCTGTCTACTTTTGCCTGTTAAGAGCTTCTAAAAAGTCATCTATAGATATAAAGCTTAAAACTGCACATTGCGCCTTGTTGCCTTTCGTTGTTGATCAAAGGATGTCCTGTTGCCGTTTCTGACTTCATCTATTGTAGTTGCAATGCTATGAGTTTTAGGCTAAAACTATAACAACAGAAATGAATCTCCTAATTCTGAATTACCTGTTGTATGCAGACATTGTGTGATATATACAGCTGTCATACGATATGGTTGTGGCATATGCAAACATACTGTGTTGTATTAACTCTTGCTTTTTTGCCTGTCATCATTTTAAGGGTTCCACAGAAAAAAAAGTCAAGTAGCTTAGAAGACTTGCAGAGTGAATCCCTAGAAAAGGTTGGTTTATTTGTAATCACAATTTCTAGAGTTCAATATCACGACTAAAAGATAAAGGTCAAGTATAAATATGCTTTTTGTTTCACACATAGTAACCCTAATCACCACTAACATTGCATGTAGGAAAAAAGCCCTGATGATAAAACAGTTCAGGTTCTTTTTTTACCCCATTGCCAAGCTTAGAATAAACAACCTAGCTGACACACCCATACGTACACATCCTCAAATGCAGCTTTTCAGCTGAAAGAAAAATATTTAAGAGAAATACAACAAATAATGTTAATGAGGAGTCATTTTGTTAAACTGACGTATTATTTTGTTTATAGGTAATTGTTTTTAAAATAATTTTGACTTCCAAATCACTAAAAATGTTAAGGCAACAAATCCTGAAAGTAATTAAATATTGGGACTGGGTATTCCCACATAGGATGCCTTTTTGAGTTTTTGCATGTAAATATGAGTGTTGCTCCCCAACGGAGACTTCTGATATAAATGGCATTCCTGAAGATGGTAGTGATGCTGCCTTAGTTAAAGCAGCAGCAGCACTGTTATTAATTCAAAGGTTTAATTCTATTCCAGAATGAAGACTTTCTGATTTACAAAGTCTCATTACATTATGGGCTAGAGGCTTGTTTTGTCATTATGCACACTGAAATTTTTCTGCGCTTGTAATTATGCTTTGTGAGACTGTTATTGACACTTTCTGTACTTAAATTAGGCTTAACACTAGATTACCCACAGCCAGTGATGCCATTTAAAATGGATACGAGTAATATGATTGTTCTTCAAATTTTCTAAAATTTTCTTAAATCTCTGAAGATGACAGTGACCGAATAGAATGTTTGAAATTTGTGTTGCACCCATTTGATTGTGATCATACATGTGACAAATCAGTTCAGAACTAACATTTCATTCCTTGTGGAATTTATGAAGGTCTGTTTTCTTTTCATAACTTTTAAATTATTTTCCTATCTGAAATTCAAAAACTTAATTTGTCTCTGTGATACGATGTGATAAGGCTGTACCTACACATGTAGGCTGTAAATCTGCTCTGTCTGTTAAATCGGAGCCCACAGAGGAACAAGAAGCTACCAAGGATAGGAGCGAATTGTAGCAAGCCAGCCCCATGTTCAGCAAGGCATTTAAATTGTTTGCCCTAATTTAGGCATGAGGCTTCTTAGTGAAATAAATGAGACCTCCCTGTGCGTATGAGTGAGTGGCTAAATGTGAATTAGTTACAACCAAAACTAAGGCCAAGAAAACTTGTTTTGCTGACTCAGCATGACAAGGCTTTGCTTCTTGCATTAAGCCCAAGAGAACCTGTGCTAGCAGCGCTGTGTGCTGGAGCTATTCTGCTTTGCACAAAACTCAAATTCCAATTACGTCCAGCAATAACAACAATAAAATGAAAAACACTGGTGTCTCTGACCTAGCCATGCTGGTATTTTTATCACTTCATTTCTATCACAGCTCTTTATGGGTTCAGCTGGATACATACAGTATTGTGTATGCTCTTTTTTATGTCAGTCATTTTCATATTGTTTGAACTGTTGAACAACTGGTGTGTTCCCAGCTTAAAGTAAGTCTCAAGGGACCACCCAGAAGCCTGAAAATAGAAAAATTCCTTTGATCACAACAGAACCTAAGCAGGGCCTGAATTTTGTACAGTAGTTTGAACAGATACATTTAGTATTAAATATTTTATTGAAATGAAATGAAGAGATAACAGACCTTGTAATACATTGTCAATGCATTGAGTAGCATCACAATAGTAATAAGACTACAATTGATGTTCTGTGTATGTATGTTAATACTAACATTTGTCTGTTGCTTTTTTCCATAAAACTTTGAAATTACCCTCCCTGCAACTCCGTAGTATGTAGACGGGAAACCAGTACAACCTGTTGTAGAACAAGAGGTATATTAACTGTGAACTCTCTTACGTTTCTGTGTTGTGATGTGCTGTGATGGTACGGATGTGTTTTCATTTTATATTCATTTTCTTTTTAAAATGTTTGCATAGTTCAAGTACTGACGAACTCTGAGAACAGGGGTAAGGATTTGAGAGGGAAATCTTTTTTATCTAAAAGCTTTTATGTGAGGTTAGAAGCTGAACTGAGTCAATCTCAGAAAATACAGTCCTAATTTAATAAGCGATTTCTCTACTCATATAATTTTTGGTTCAAGTCAGGATGCACTCCTGCAGTTGCCAAAACAGGAGCAGGGGGTGAGGAATTGAGGAATCTGGGCTGCAGTTATAGTGTCACAAAGATCACTCTAGGCCTTTGTCGTGGTTTAACCCCAGCCAGCAGCTAAGCACCACGCAGCCGCTCACTCACCCCCCCACCGGCGGGATGGGGGAGAGGATCGGAAGGGCAAAAGGGGAAAAACTCGTGGGTTGAGATAAGAACAGTTTAATAACTAAAGTAAAATAAAAAAAAAAAAGAACAGTAGTAATACAAAGCAAGCGGTACACTGTACAATTGCTCACCACCCGCCGACCGATGCCCAGCACGTCCCCCAAGCAGCGATCGAACCCCTCCCCGGCCAACTCCCCTGCTTATATAGTGAGCATGACGTCACATGGTATGGAATAGCCCCCGCCCAGTCTGAGTCAGCTGCCCCAGCTGTGCCCCCTCCCAGCCTCCCGTGCCCCTGGCAGAGCATGGGAAGCTGAAAGGTCCGTGACCAGTGTGAGCACCACTTAGCAAGTACTTAGCACTACTTAACAAGAACCAAAACATCAGTGTATCATCGACATTGTTCTCAACCTAAACCCAAAACACAGCCCCATACCGGCTACCAGGAAGAAAACCAACTCCATCCCAGCCGAAACCAGGACAGCCTTGAAATAAGAGGTTATCTCATTACATATTTCATGTATCATCCTGTCACAGACAATGTTTTAAATGTTTTAAAATAATTCTGTTAGAACGGGGTTACTAAATAGGAGTATACTACATGTTTCTGTATACTAAATATGTTTTGTGTATTTTCAGTACAAAGTTTTCCTACATAACTTCCTTTCTGGTAGTGAAACATTTACCAATATGAGCTTATTCCAAAACATGCATTGGATGTACACCACTCCCACTAACGTCAATTGGAGCTGTCGGTTCATTGCTTCTCTGGAAAAGCCTCTATATTGCTGTAGTTTTGACAGTTGTGAAATAAGATATCTTTGTCCAGAGTGGTGGCTCCTTCAGCTTTTCATTTGCATTCAGTATTGAAGAAGTCTCAACGTGCCGTTTCCAAAACTGCAGACAAGTACCTTTGTGAAATGCATATTTTGGCTTGAAAAGTATCTTGTTAGGCTCAAAACGATCAGATTTATACGCAAGTTCTAATCTACCCTTGTACAGGGAGCAAGATCCCCTAGTAGCTGATCACTGAAAAATTGACTGCAAGGAAAATTAAGCAAGATTCTATTTTTAGCAAAGCCCAGGTACCAGTTCCCTTTCAATACAAGAGAGTGAGACTCTGAGGACCACCTCTTGTGAGCTCTGCTGCTGGAGGAAGGTCCTCCCAGCCTGAGTTACCTCACTGTGACACTGTTACCACACTAGTGACACTGTATGTGGACCATAGCTGCAGGCAAGCATACGTTAGACTACTTTAGCCTGACCGGACGGAAATTGTAGAGTCGCTGGTATTCAGACTAGCCCCAAAATACAGCTCAGCCTATGCTGCTTCTTCCCAGTGTATATCAAAAGTATACCTTGTGCTTAGGTTCTGGAATAGAATTGACAATTATATATTTAGCTATATATTTGGCAACTATATTTTTAGCTATAATTATTTTTTTTAAAACCTCGCATTTGTAATGTTATCTATACAAAGAGATCTTAATTCTTACAAAAGTGAAATTTCTGTAGCCTAACTTCGTTGTTGATTCTTTTACTGTTATTAACGGTGGTGGGCAAATATGTTTGGCCAAATTTGAGTTATACAAATACTTTTGGCGTAAATTCCAGCGAGATACAATTGTGAGGCAGAAACAGAGACACTCTGGTGAAAGATGGGGGGGAAGTGACAGAGCAAAGAACGGGCCGAGAAGTAACTAAATGCATTTCTGGCACTATCAAAGCTGACCTTGGAGGGACCAGATTATTATGTGGTGCCAGGGTCCTGGAGGAAAGGGAGAAAAATTCTTATGATAAAACCAAGTAGTATTCAACATCTCTTTTAGTGTAATATACAGTCTGGCTGAAGTGGAAGGGACAGATGAGAAGGCTGTGTCTTAGCTAGAAAACTTTGTCAGCTGACTATTGGATTTAAATTGAATTATCTGTAAGAAGGAACATGGAGGGGGCGGTGTCGTTGTGAACCGTGAACTTCAAATACTTTTTCTCAACTTTTAAAATATTGTGTACTGGATTGCAAATGCTATGAGTGATTTGATTTTTTTATTTATTCTGTTTTTCCTTCTTTAAAAAAAAAAAAAAAAAAAAACCAACAGAATAAGCCAGTTGTGAAAGGCAGCAAGTACCAAACCTTGCCAGGAAAGCTGCCTCGACCCTTACAGAACGGAGACCAGGGACCATATAATTTGCCAGATGGGTGTGGCGTGAATGACAATGAGGACACCACCATCCTGGGCCTAAGTATGTATCCACGTCTCTCGGAGGGTGATGTAGAAGGGAACAAAGCAAACTGTTTGAGGGGCGTGTAATCCACTATGCCAGAACGATGGACTGGGATGCTCACATGATTCAGTTAGGGAAAGTTCTGCTTCTTTTTTTAACAACGTACCAAAAATATTCCACGTTAGCTCACTGCAGAGTCAAGGTTGGTTTTAAGTTAGAGCATTCTTTTCTGTTGCACTTGATGATATAATTTGTTGACATCACCGATAGCGTAAGTAATGGAGACACTGTTTTGAAGTTTGTGGGGAGAGCGTTCTGAAAGTCAACAAATCTGTAACTAAAAATTGGAGCTTGTAGAGATGCGGACATGTTGACAATATGAATAAGCAGTATTGTTTCCAGACACACTTTCAACGCTGCCCTGAGTTTGCTGATCTGTTTCCTTAAAAAACAAGCAAGCAAATAAAAATGTACAGCCGAGTACATTGTCAACACTTTTTAAAAAAATGTACGCTAGATTGGTGTATTAAAATGAACAAACCCATCCCTTGCCATCCCACTGCATTTTAGTGTGTGCAACTTTACAATATAACTAGCACTAACGTGTGCGTTTCAGACAAAAATGCCAGTATCGGCGCTATTGGTTGCTGTAGCTTGTGGGGACCCACAAGCGAAAAAGTGACTTGCTAGGTGCAGAAAAACATCAGTGGATTTTGAAAATACAAGTATGTTGTTATTCCACAGCCATAGCCATATGTGGAAGCCTACATTAATTTCTTTTCAGTGACATCTGAAGCATAGATTTATTGACAAAAAGTATTAACAGTGAGGCACAGAAACAGGTATTTGCCAAGGACTGAAGAGCTCGGGAGCTCAGGCACGAGAGTATCCCTTGTGATTCTGAAGTGTTCCTATGCTTTAAAAGTTGTGGTGGGGGTTTTTTGTCCGTTGTTTTTGGGGGGCTTTTTTGGTTTTAAGGCCTCATGGTCCTAAAAGGTGGTAGGGTACTGTAGTTTCAAGATTTCAATAGGTTGTGGGTTATTTAGGGTTTTTTTTAAAGAGTTGTTTTGTGATTGCTACATTGTAGGCAATGCATGAGCCATGCTATTATGTCTTTAACTGCAGGATTATCCAAAGATGGGTGATCTTGTAAAGGAAAATGTTCTTTTTCTAGAAACAAGCAATGACTCCTTAAATACACTGAAATAACAGAATTTTTTATGCAGGTTGGTTTGTTTCTTGCATGTGCAGTAAACTCATTACACCTCCAATTCTGTATTTCAGAGGAATTCGATGTAATCTTAGACATTGCTTCATTTCAGATGTTCTGCAGGCTTTATGGAGCTCTGTGTAGTATATGCTTAACGTGTTAACATTGTCTAAGAAAGTTAAAAAACCCCACACCAGATAAATGATCATCCCTACTATTTAAAGTGACCTATACAGAATTCCTGGGGCTTGTGCACACCAATGCATATTCACTTTCACATCAAGCATAACTGCTTCTTTTCTTTTTGTTTCTGCTTTTAAAGCTTAGCTTACTTCTTTGCTCTTCTGTAACTTTATTTTGCTGGTGTTTTATATCTTCTTTGCTTCTTCATCTGGCTTTCTGCTTCTTGGGATGACTGAAGATCGCATCAGGAGTGTCAGTGCACCAGTGCTAGGTACTGTATCCAAACAAGATGCAACTTTAACTTGAATTTTGCTGCTTACTTTTTTCCTTTCCTTTTTCCCTCCCTTTCTCTTCTCTATCAATGACTAATACCAAGTGGGCCGTCCAGACTGAATTCCTTAAGTGCAGTACTGAAATGAAGTAACAGCTTTTGCTGTATGGCATTCGGATGGGATTTTTTTAAGACACTCCTTGTTTCATTCTGTTTTCACTGAAGTCAACAGAAAAATTCCCACTGATTTTGATGGAGGAGTTTTGGTATTAAGAATAGGCAAGGCAAGAGTCTGCTTCAGCCTGAAGACCTTAAATTGATTAAAATAATGTATTTAAATATAATGACTGAAATAACAATACTATTTTACCCAGTCTTTTATTATTTTCTTTTTTTTATGAAATGTTACAGCTATTTTTTCACTTCTGAGCATGTTTTTTTAATACTAGAACAATTTTATAGATATCTTCACTTTTTTAATTATGTTTTGCATTTAAACATTAGTCTTCCAGATAAAATGTGACTCTCTTACTGTTCCTAACCCAGGAGAAACAGAGAATGCGGACGGTACGGTAGTGTCAGATGACCTTTCACCTCTTTCTTCGGGAACGGATTCAGGTCCACAATCTCCATTGTCTCCAGAAAACAGAAAGAGTCCAAAAGGGATCAAGAAAATCTGGGGAAAGTAAGAGAATTTTTTTTTTTAGTTCCCTGTCAAAATACTTGAGCTGAGAATGAACCCAGTTCTCAGCAAAAGCTACACTATCTACAGCAAGAATAAAGTAAAATTCAGGCAAAAGGCGAGAAAGCCGCTCTGTGAGTGTATGGGTGTGTCTCTATGTACACATGGGTGTAGAAAAATGGATGGTAGTGTTTCACAGCATTGTGCTGTTGGAAGAAATAAGACAGCACCCTGCTGTCTTATTATAATGCTAATAATTTAGAATGCCAACAGTTTCATTAGCTGTGAAAAATTAAATGATAGCAAGTTGTTCATTACAGAAGCCATCACGTAAAAAGTGAGAGGAAACAGAAGAAACAAAAAGCAGGGGGACTGAATTTTACTGTGTTTGCTTTATCTGCTTCAGGCCAGCAGCCACTTCTGAGTCTGGCCTCCGGTGTGGATTATTACATGGGTTGAAGGGTTATGCCTGCTCTGCAGAGCTTTTTGCTTTCCTCTAGACAGTGTTTGCCTGGGACTTCTTCAGCTACCACTTGAATTTGATGTTTGTGGCTTACAGGGAGATTAATACAGCTTCTAGTTGTCACTATAGTTTCCATACGAAACAAACATTCTCTGTTGCAAGCTAATAGTGCTATCTTGGCACTCTTTCTTGTCTTGAAAGAATAAGAAGAACTCAGTCAGGTAACTTCCCTGCAGACGATCTGGGTTTGGCAGAGTTTCGAAGAGGTGGTCTCCGTGCAACGGCTGGACCTCGGTTATCCAGGTCAAAGGAAACCAAAGGCCAGAAAAGGTAATGGTTCCTTCTTTACCTTGCACAGCATACTGTGCGGTATTGTTAGATGTGCTGAACAGCCAACCCTCCTCTTGTGAAATATGTTTTCCCCAAGATACTTCATTACATGTGGAATTCCACAACTGGAAAGAATTTCTCTGGTAGGAAATTAATCCCGAGTAGCTCGCCCGTCTGCACTCCTTCAGCTGCAGCTTTTTTGTTGGAGTGTCAAAAAATGTCACCTTGTTAAAGAACGAGAAATCTTATCATCATCTTCTCATGTGGGAATATCTGCAAAGTGATGAGGATTCAGCAATTCCCTTTTTCTTCTTTTCAAACAGAAAATGGGAAATCCTTATTCTCCTCCCACCCCAGCTATTCACGAGTTGAGGCTGGGCAGTCACATGAACGGGACAGTAGTACCACGGCCCATACTGCAAGAATGGCTGTTGGCTTTTACTATTGCACAGAACAAAGCACGCTAAAACATACACTGCAATACTGCCTCTGGCACATGATGAGCTTTCTGGTAATAACCATAATTCCTTCCTCGAAGAGTTTCAAACATTTCTTGTACTTTTCAGCGACTACAATGCTCCGTTTGCTCAGTGGAGCACTGAAAGAGTTTGTAACTGGCTTGAGGACTTTGGTCTCGGTCAGTACGTCATTTTTGCAAGGCAATGGGTGACTTCAGGCCATACGCTGTTAACTGCGACACCGCAGGACATGGAAAAGGTAATGATCTGTAACCGTTTCTCTCAAGCAACCATACATGTTGATTCTGTACAACCAGGCCCCTTCAAACAATTGGCAGTTCTGCCTTTCTGAAATATGTAGTATCCATTTTTGTAGCTACCTAATGAGATGAAAAGAGCCAGAGGCAAGGCAAACTATTTGTTGACGGTTGTTGTTGCAGGAAATGGGAATAAAGCATCCACTGCACAGGAAGAAATTAGTTTTGGCCATTAAATCAATAAATGCAAAACAAGATGAGAAGTCTGCACAACTCGATCATATCTGGGTGACACGTAAGTGTTGGAACTGTCATGGAATTTCCCCTACCCCTGTGGACGGGCTGCCTGATACTGGTTTGTTTAAGCAGTTACCAAACATCTTTTTAAAAGCACTAAGTTTCAACCTAGTAAAATTTTCCATAGAATGAGGATTTTCATGTTGTTCTTGACATGCAAGTATACAGCTATGCGGTGCGATCTTCCAAGGGGAGCTCTGCCATTCAGATTGCAGGGAAGTAAGTAGGGGTGGGGGGGTTATGCTGCAGAAGGTACGCGCTCAGTCGCACCCTGTACGTAAAAGATCACAGGGGTATTGTGGACAAAGCTGTTTGCTGGGAATTGCTTTTAGGTTTCTGGTAAGAGACCGTCCTTTGGAAAGGTGAATAGGTAGCTGCTTCTACCTGAATGCCTCGGAAGAAGCCAGCCCAGACAAGAAGGGGAGGAGGGCTTCATTCTCACTGGTCCGAATTTGGGTACACCACTGTTCTTGTGTCTGCAGGATGGCTTGATGACATTGGTTTACCTCAGTACAAAGACCAGTTTCATGAATCCAGAGTTGATGGGAGAATGTTGCAGTACTTAACTGTGGTAAGCTAAAATCCTTTTTCCTCAGTTTAACCACATTTAACTTCAGAATAAGCGAAGAATTTTAACTGCTCACATTCAAAGGACAGTTGTAAAGGATTTTTTGCAAGACAGAAATAGTGCCAGTAGTAACTCATTTGTGTTGTCTAGTGCATGATTACTATTCCTAAGGTACATAAAATAAGTCATAGGTTATGTTATAGCTAACTTCTGCAAAGTCTTTCACTATCGTATAGCACACCATGCTTGCAGGTAAAATGACTGGTTTTGCATGCAGCTTCTGGAGCGTGTTGTTCTCCACACCAAGTTAGCATCAATATTCAGTAAACTAAAGATAAACAGCAAATCCAGGAATTTGTACAGCTCCCACCACATTAACAGCAAACCATGCACTACACGTGCCACTGTGTTTTCCTAGTTTCCCTGCCCAGGTTTGGATAATTATTTGCTTTTGTTAACTGTGCTATGAAAAAAATGCCTAATTTAGCTGTTATCAAAAGTACAGCCTTCTCCAGGCTGCTTAAGGAGCCTTTCCCATAGGAGCATGGTCCCTGCTGTTCCACGGTTAGGTGTGTGTTTCTAGCTGCAGTGATCCTGCCCAAACAGGATCTTACCCAGATCAGAAACAGTCCAAATATTCTAAAACTGTTCATGAGCCTGGATTTTACTTACTAAGCTACAAGTTCTCCCTCATTTTTTAGCCAGGTCTTGCTATGGTGCAATGTTTAAAAAACAAACAAACAAACAAAAAAACCCCAACCACCCTAAAAAACCCTCTTTAAAGTATAAACTTTTTTTTTCCTAAACCATAGTTACTGTGCTTTATATAAAACTACATAGCAAGCTTAAAATCCTTAAAATCTTTCTTCTTGGGCAAAGTACCTGTTTTGGTGTATTCTGTGCCACTTAAAAGGCTCTCTCCTTTGCAGAATGACCTTCTTTTTCTGAAAGTCACCAGTCAGCTGCATCATCTGAGTATTAAATGTGCCATTCACGTGCTGCATGTCAACAGTTTTAACCCCCACTGTCTACGCAGGAGACCAGTTGAGGAGGTAAAAGAATGTTTTGGTAGTTTAATTTAAACAAGCACTAATTACCTGCTTCCAGCCAAAGGGGATAGAAAGCTAGCAGTGTACAATGATACAATAGAATCACTGGGGAATACTAGGGAATTGTGTCTAAAGTGGTAGATACGCTGCTTTCCAGCTCTGGAATGTAACATGTACTCACCTGTAATAAAAATCTACTCGCACCTTAAGTGCTTGAATCACTTATTAGTTGAATCTCATGCACTTAGAAATTGTTTGCTTAAAGAAGTTAATTCAACTTCCGAGAGAATAATTTGAGTAGTTTTTCTTGCCTGTCCTAATTTTTAACTCTCAAAGACTGTAAGGTTTTTGCCTTACCTGATCAGCATAGCGTATTCTCTTAGTATTAATGACTGACAATAATACTGTTCTCAAAATGCTCCCTTTTTTACACCGGCATCTGTAGTCTCTAGTGTTATACTACTTGATGCAATATATGGGGTTTCATCTGTACTAGCCTATGCCTGCCATCTCATCAGAGGATGTTTGAAAGAGGCCTTGAACAGAAACAATACCTTAAAATCAGGGAAAAAATACTGCTCTTCGAGGAAGAGGAGGAACGATGTTTCTGTCTGAACTGAGGATACGTATTGTGAACACGCAGTGACAACACAGGCTATATTGTCAGCATCTTTTCTGGTTCCTTTAACAGAACAACGTTTCGCCTTCTGAAGTAGTGCAGTGGTCCAACCACAGAGTGATGGAATGGCTCAGATCAGTCGATCTGGCAGAATACGCACCAAACCTTCGAGGAAGCGGAGTGCATGGTGGCCTGATTGTAAGAATTCGTCTTAACATTTTACTACGTATCTAATAAAAATTGACAGACTGTCATATAAAACATCTTTTATCTGGTGTTTGTCAAGCAGGAGGAAACAAATAGATCTGCAATAGGACAGCATGATCAGGCCTTCTAAAGAGCCTCTCTGTCTGATCCCTGCATCTTAATTTTACAAAGGAAAACTAAAACAAAAAAGGAACTGCTAAAACATGTTTTATAATCAAAGCTGAGCTGTGCATGAGTGTTTAACAGCAGTATGTAAAAACAAACACCTAAACTGTACCGTGGGAAAGTTACTTATTGATAAGGCATCATGGAGTTTTCCTTTGAGTGGTTTTAATAGAATTCTGAGCCGCAGTAAATAACTGTCCTGAACTCGCAGCAGTCTTGCCAGCAACGAGGAATTATTATTTTTTTTAATTCAAAACATTCAGAACTATTTGCAGCTTAGTAAAGTCAGAGTTCTGAAATACCATGATTCTAGTGCCATAGAATTTTTGTAGAAATGAAATAGAAAAAAAATTGTGCTAAGATTAAGTTTATACTCTGAGTAGAGCAGAAAATTCTGAAAACAAATTTGCTTGATCCAAAGAAATTTATATTTATCATCAAACCTCACATAGGTATTTGCCTGATCACATTCTGCATTTCTTAGCGCCTACTTTCACGTATTTCCCATTCAAACCCTGCTGAGTACCATATCACAAGCGAGTTATAACTAATGTAGATAGCTTAGTAAGAATGAGAAATCCCTCTAGCAAGCACTGTAATGGTTTACTATTACAAATATTTAACCGTATTAAAAAATAAATAATCTGCCATTTTTTTTAATAGATTCTCGAGCCTCGCTTCAATGGTGACACACTGGCAATGCTGCTGAATATTCCACCTCAAAAGACCCTACTGCGACGCCACCTAACGACCAATTTTAATGTATTAATTGGACCAGAGGCACAACAAGAAAAAAGAGAAATAACCGAGTCAACAGCATACACACCTCTGACCACCACTGCCAAAGTTCGGGTATGTGCTGCTTTCAAAAAGGAGAGATTTCATAATTTCAGACTTCCTCTCCCCATCTTATAAAGAAAATAAGGGACAAACATGGGCGGGGAGAGGTCAGCTCTAGCACGAGTGTTATATTTTCCTTAATCCTAGATACCAAAGCATTTAATTTGTATCTGTTTAAATCAGCTTCTGAAATAAGCATGCAATCCCTTCTGTCTTTTCTTAGGAGGAATACTACCTAAATGGATTTAAAATCAACTGTAACTCCCAATTTGAAAACAAATTTATTTAGTTCAGAATCTGCATACTTTAAGGACTAGGGTATAGCAGTTAATCAAAAAGGAGAGGATTTTGAATGTTTAAAGGACAGCCTTATTTTTCTTGTTTAAAACTTGTTGCCTTCTTATTTTAGCCAAAGAAACTTGGATTTTCACATTTTGGAAACTTAAGAAAAAAGAAATTTGATGAATCAACAGACTACATTTGTCCTATGGATACAAACCCAGCTGCTACGAATGGTACTCAGAAAAACTATGGTGGATACAAAGGACTTAGTCCATTCACTGATAGGGAACTGGATCAGGTGGGACAGACAGACTGATGCCATTCTCATCTCATCCTCTCCATGCATTCCAAAGCTTGCAAATAACCAAATGTTAGCATATCACAAAGTATTTGCTACATCCGCATGAACTCATTGAGAAAGTTTTGGCTATGGACACTGGAAAGAGTTCTATACTAAGAATGTCAGGTTAATTTTTTTAATCTACATAATAATAAATCCATCCATCTTCAAGCCCTTTTTCAGGAATAAAACACCTTTACACTACGAAGATCGATGTATTTTGACAATTAAGGTGGAGGTTGCAGTAAACACAAGACTTTTGTACTTCTAGCTTTCATAATCTGAGTATGGCACACTACTTTTTTTCATTATCTTTATGGGTGGTTTTTAATGTAATAAATTTATTTGGACTAATCTGTACAAAGCTGTCAAGTTATATGTTAAAGTACAACTGGATTGTATATTTTTAACAGACGTTAATCAAAGAATCCAACTGAATTTTTCTTTCATTATGTACAGTGGGGAGTAGTTATGCTTAGACAGTATATGTGAAAACAATGCACCAGTAATTATTAATAAACCAATACTTAAATAATTCACTTCTGTTATGTAGTAGTGAACTTGTCAATGAAACTGTCTTGACATCATACAGACAAATGATGAAGACTAAAAACCATCAAATTTTATTCAACCTTGCTGTTGTGTAAAGGGATGTAAACCCTGAAAAATGGAGCTCCTGGAGGCCTGTGTGAACTTTGGCAACACACAAGAGCCAGACAGAGGCAGCTGGGGTAAGCTGTCCTCTCTCCAGTGACCTTAAGTGAGATAAAAACACTTTAAGCCTAATAAGAGAATGGTCACTAAATTGAAAAGACTAACTGTGAAAGTAATTTTTTCATTTGCATGGTTTGCTGCATCTAACATCTCATTTGTGTTCATTATCTAACCATCGTCTTTTTCAATGTACACCTTAGCAAAATAAACTACTGTTCCTAAGTAGGGACAATACCAAATCCTGACCGTCAGTTACTATGGATGTCCACTTGCACAGTTAAGAGGTGCAAGTGAATGCATTCACTTTGAGCCAACAGCTTACACTAAGCAGTTGTTCAAGCATTACAAAAATACTGGATTTTTCTCTAGGAGCATGGTCTTTCAATGAAGCATGTCTTCTGAGCATGTGGTCACGCAGTGAGATCTCAGTGCCCTAGAACTGATAACCTTTTTATGTAAGAAGAGGTGGAACTGTATCATGAAGGACTCTTACGGCTTGCCTGTGGAAGACTGCCAGGATTATGTGTTACACTGTCTGGAAAATATTACTCTTCACTGATAATATCAGTTAAGCTTTTTCTTTTCTTGTGTGAATTACAGCTCAAGTTTCATGGAATCAATCTTCCTTAATCAGGATTCGCTCCTCCTATCGCTACATGTGTTTTCACACACCTTATAGCATGGAGGCATTTTTGTTAATGTGCAGAAATCAGAGCTTTTAAACGTACCACAACTTCATTTGTCCGGGCACAGATCCCTCCCAAAGATGCATGCAGAGTGAATAAAATTGCACGTACTGTCTGATTTGAACTAGTTCCTGAATACTTTTACAGATGGAACATTCAGAAGGAACAGTAATGCAAATAGGGGCTCTTTCTCAAGGCATAAACCATCTTACGGTATGTACTAATTTCGCTCTTGTTTTAAAGTCACAAATGTATTCTGCTAGAATTCAATGAAAGTTAGTCATTGCTGGTGACAGTTAAGAATATGTGGGTCATTGTTCTTGTGAAATACCTCTTTATAGCCTGGTTGCCCATTCACAGTCAAAAATCCCTGCTTTTAAATTGCACTAGAAATTAAGTTTCATTTAGGCCTGTTTTAAGTTTTCATGAGCTCTGTCTCTTTGACCCAATGACAGATATTCATCCCCTTAAACGAAAACAGTTCTTCAAAGATTTTGCAAGTAACCACGATCAAATGCCTCAGTCACAGCAAAGTCTAGCAAAGAGGTACAGACTTGAAAATTTACATGAGCTAAAACTCCATGGAAAACAAGAAAAATCACTGTATTAGTTGCCGACTCCATAGCAGCTAATTAAAAAAAAAAAAAAAACACCAAAAAGTTGACCGAAAGGTATAATGAAGAACTGCATAACATAGTCGAGTCACTTGCCACACACACAATCTCTGCAAGAATTTCCTCAAGCAAATAATAGTTTATTTAAAGCTGCATTGAAGAAATTCCTTTTTAATTTTATGTGGCTCTAACTCCCTCTGTTGTGAATCCAATCTCATTACAGTCAGATTTCTTTAACTGTAGGCCTCTAACTGAACATGCTTACTTATTCACACCTTGTTTTTTCAGACGATGTTAAGCCAAGATGAAATGCTGAATGACAGCAGATTTTTAACACCTACCTTTGAAGACTGGAGATGATGTGTCAACATGACCAAGAACACCAATACCTCATGCCTGTCCAGAGGGGTGGCCAGGAGACGCTTGATGCTGTGATGCAGAAAAGCTTTACCTCTTTTCTGCCAATGAGACTTACCACATCGCATTTAATATTGTCAATATAGCAATGCATTACAGGTAACTCCTCCACCCTGTTTTCCATATTTCGTAATGTGAGAGAAGTGGTACTCTTATCCAGAGTCTGGAAAGCCAAGACTGGCAACATGTTTTACCCTTTTATTCAGTCATCTTTTACATGGTGTGTTTATGTACTGTTATATGAAAGATCTTTTGTAATTTTTTATTTTTATAATTAACTTGTAATGCAGGAATCATTAGTTGTCTATTGTAACCATGTGGACTAATCAGAGCCACCTAGAAATTCAGATGGATGCTGGTGAGTGCTCACTAACTACTACTGCAGTCTTGCCAGAGACTGTTTCCCATAGAAGGATTTTAGTCTCTCGTCCCTTTCATCAGCACACGTCCTGCCCTCTTTTTATCTAAGTAAGTGCAGTGTAGAATGGGAAGAATGGAACATAATACTATCCATCAAGCCCTTGCTTTTATCAGGAGGATGACAATCACGATGGCATGTTCACAAGTCTTTACCGAACTCAAAAAGATGCTGAGCAACTACAGCAGGAAATGCAACTTTGAGACTACCAGAAAAACTGATGGACTCAAAAGCTGGTGCTTCATTTAAAGTGATTTTTTTTTTATCGTGATTTTTTTCACACGTGCGCTAGGATGTTCATGATCAAGGAGCAATCACAAGACTTAACTAATGTAAAATGTAACTTTAAGTTACTGCACTCTGTAGGGTAAGCGCAACAGAATTTCCAGCATGATCCATTGTTTGGTTTTAAATGACAGTTCTTTAACTAGAACTATTGAATGGGCTCATTCTGTACACTGACATTTTGCCTAAAATGGCTGCTACTGACACATGTGCAAGCATCAGGATGCTCATAAGCCTTCTGAACAGCCAAAATGGTTCAAAGTTTTCTGAGCCCCCTACCTGGTTGGTCTGAAACATAGTAGGGGCTCTCAGGAAGACAGGGATGGTAATAAGCCTATTTTCTTTCCGTAGTTACACCTAATTAAACATATGGACTGGAGATGGCAGTAGAAACACGTTTGTAACATTTGCATGAGAACTGGTGATGTTGTAAACAATGTTGCTGTTCACTCTCAGTTCTCTCTTCGTTCCAGCTACAGATAGATTTTCATAGAATACTTTATTTAGCAATAGGA
The DNA here is from genome assembly GCA_020745775.1 of Theristicus caerulescens. NCBI lineage: Eukaryota > Metazoa > Chordata > Aves > Pelecaniformes > Threskiornithidae > Theristicus > Theristicus caerulescens. The sequence goes on from CM036564.1 coordinate 10,645,527, forward strand.
GACAAACATTACTGGTCTGTGATGTGTAAAATGTGACTCAGGAGCATCAGGCAAGTACCATAATAAAACAAATGTTTGTTTCTTTAAAATACCTGACAAAATAGATCCGTTGCTAGGACTGCAGCACTGTAAGAGAAGGAAGTATGACCTCTCACTACTTACTTACTTGAGGGGCTATTCGAGGGTGAAAGTGTCTCCTTCACAGCAGCAATTACTTGTGGCATCTGTTGACATGTGCCTGTTGTGCATTAATAAGGTATTAACAAGATACCTTAGTAAATAGGGAAATGCCGGAAAAGAAATCTGCTCAGTTGTAAAGAAATGACTTAGTATGTATATGGATGGTTTGCATTACTCTCTCCTTGCTGGCTGCAGGGTGTTGGTTTACATATTCACAGAGCCTGAGGGCAGGTCACTCCCAGCCACAACCCTCCCAAATGAAGGGGAAATCTCAGGTGCTGTCCAGAGTACGCAGCAGGGGCTCTTCAAGAGCTACCAGTGGCACTTCTTCAAGGTGACCTATTCTCATTCTCACTCCGTGAGCCTCTCATGACAGACCCTGCACTGTATGGTCAGACCGTAGAATGTGACAACAAACAAATGTACGGTCAAATGTACGACCATACAACAAATGTATGGTCAGATTGTAGAGTGTGACAACAAACACATGATGCTGTTGTCCAGAGGGTAAAACCAAGGCAATTTTTTTTTCCATCACTGAACAATGAAATGATAATGGAAAATCCAAAGGAATAAGAAGTCAGTTTTCACATCAGCAAACTAAAAATGCTTAATAAAAGGTATTAAACATACCAGTCAAACACACCCCCAATCTGGCAATGCAATCAACACTAGTGACCAGATCATGTACTATGGACATTTGAAGTACTTTGTCAGGTTCATTAGCCAGCAGACTTATTACAGCACTACAGATAGGATAAGCTGCTCCAACAGAGGCAGCCTTAATATCACTGGGATAGTCTAAGCAGATTTTCAGAGTTCGATGATGTATTTATAACTCAGTGTGTTGTTGTGCTAACTTGGCTGTGAATAGTCAATCTACAAAATCATTGATTTTTATATATATATTAAGAAATCCTAATTAGCATAACACAGGCATAAATGCTTATTTTTTGACTGTTATGAATAAATTCTGAATGTTCCTCCATCTCTTGGTGACTGTGGAATGATTCTAACACAAATACACATGGTTCATCTCTCATCAGGGACAGAATCACAGTCTGAATCCCTGAGTCTGTCATTGCATTGTTGCTATGAATGTAACTGATGAAGTACAAAACCCCTATGCCAATTTTTAACTAGTCAGTTCCTTTGGTTCTGCTTTAGATGAATAAAAATATTTAGTAAATGTATTCATTAGCATCTGAAGAAACAAGTCTTCTGCTCAGGGATTGTCAGACCCTAAAACAAATGTAGTGTAAACTAATTCCTGGAAATGAACATGCAGTACTTCAGGCACTGAAGACTAAGAATTAAATGCTATGTGGTAAAAGCACTGAGATGAGGCACGAGCTGAGTTTAAGATCAACTTACAACAGGAAGTAAGAAGCCTTCTTTTCTCTTAAGCAAAGGAAATTTCTGGAACTGCCAAAAAAGCAAGGACTACACTTAAAGAATGACATTGAAATGATGTAACATCACTGGATAGTTAGGTCTGTGTATGCAGCCCAGAACTTCCCTATACAGTTGGCAGTGATGTTTAGCTAAGGCTGTTAGAAGACAGCATGAAGTTATGCAATACTCCTGAATAAATTTCACACTAATAAGAACTTCTGTTACAGTAATAAGCGACTTGCATGTTACCCAAATGCTGTTCACTTTTTCAATAGCATACTGTGACTTCTTTCTTAGTGCCTGGTACAGGGCTACAAAACAGCATTAAAAAAAAAAAAAAAAGACTGTTCGTTGTACTCTCCTTCTGCAGGATGCACTAAATGAATTACCTATAGAGCACAGTCAAGTAATCCTAGTCCAGTTTTATAGCCCTCTCCCAAATTCCATACCCATGTTAACAAACAAGTGGTTTTATCTCTGTGCTACCTCTCCAATTACACTTAAATTTTTTTTCTCAGAATTAACATTTCATACTAACTTAAGAGGTTAGACTAAGTTACTTCCACGCAATTCAAGATGTTCTCTCAACTTCTTAGTATTAAAACACACAAAGGTAATTATGAAGTTATAAACCACAGAAATTACATTAAGCAGTTAAAAAAACCACACACACAAAAAAAAGAAATACTGCACAGTTACAGACCAGTTGTTCCTGTAGGAAATACGCAGTACTTACAGAAAGGTATCGGATGACATCAGTGTTAATAGGCAAATGTACTGCTCTGGGGATAGCCAAGTTTGTCCAGGTTGGGCTGACACGCAAACTGAATCATAGGTGGTGGCCCACACATGAGAATGAGCGTCTCACTGCCCGGGGAAGGGAGGTGGGTTTTAATCATGTCTGCAGTGACGAAGCCAGAACTGTACTTCCAATCTGAAACAAAGAAATTAAACTATTAATGTGAGTCTCTGTACAGTCTGAAGCCTTTTTGAACTGCCTCTGTTGTACTCACAAAGTAGCTGAAGAATCTGCAAAGTTACGCCACCATCACTGCAAGCCAAGCAAGGGTTAAACCTCTCACTGAGCGCAAACCTAGCGGTCCCCTTCGACAGGGATGACAAGCATGTGGGTAACAAGGATCTGGTTGATAAGACGTGAAAGTCTATGAATAAATGATAGATTTAAAAGAAATGAGGCAGCAGGCAGGAATAAACAGGCAGAGTAAATCGGCTTTTCCAGTGAAGAGAGGTCACTCAGGGGCAGCTGTGCAGGGAGAAGTACTGAGACCTGTGCCATCCAACACATTAAAAAAAAAAACCACACTGGAAAAGAGATCAGGTGGTGAGGTGACAAAGTTTGATGACAAAAGTTCTGCTGTGTAGTTAAGTGATGAGAGAAAAAAATTGAAAAGAGGAAAGAAATGCTAAATGATTTCAAGCAGTAATATTATTGAATGCATCTGCCACTTAAAGTGAGCCAAGTAGGAAAAATAATCCTGCCTTCACATATAAAAATATGTGCTTTGAGCTCATTTATCAGGAGCAAGATATTGGGGTTATGAAAAGAGCAGCAGTCAAAAGGCATAGGAAATGTTAAGACGTATTAGGAAAGGAAAAGGGAACACCACGTCAAATAAAAATATGGAGTTTGCCTGCATCTTGACTACTGCTGTTCAGTTCTGATCTGCTCAGCTCAAAAGGGACACAGCCGAGCTGGCAAAGGTTGAGAGAACAAGGATGAGCAAAGGTATGTAATCATCACTGCTATGTGGGGAAGGCCAGCAATCTTCAGTATAGAACAGATGGGGCAGCAGGAGTGATTGATAGATGTCTGTAAAATTAGTAATGTGAAGACCTATTCACACTCCCTTCCAACACAAGAATTAAGAGGCAAATGCAAACCAGAGGAAGTCATTCTTCACACAAAAGTGTGAACCGCTAATACACTGCCAAACAGCTCACACGGGCTCCAAAGGAGGCACAAGAAGTTCATGCAGAAGTAGTCCGCTGAGGGTTACTGCATCTATAGAGACACATTTGGCTCAGAACTGAGAAATATTGAAGGCTGGAAGAGTACCAAGGCCTGCTGATTGCTCTTCTCTGGCCATCTACTCATGGCTGTTGCTGACAACAGGTACAGAACTTTGATCTGACTCAGTTTGGCTCTTGTGTCTGTGAAACAGAAGCTCGGATCACTTACATCATCAGCAAACATGAACACCCAGGTTTCAAAGGAGATTCAGTGGAGTTCAACCTCTCCCCCCCTTTCTAATTCAGTGCTACACCAGCCTACAGCGAATGCCTTAATCTATACACGTGGCAGCTCTGTTTTACCAGAATCTAATCTAGAGCTGCTGCAAAACAAAGATGTGCATGTTCTGTTTACAGGTATCAAGCAATTTAATGCCAACAAAATGCCAACATAACCTGATTCAGGAGATAGCCCAGAACAGAGCTGTAACTTTTGCTGGAAAGTCCAAGAAACTGACACATCCTGAAATACATCGAAAGATCCTGAGTAGCACATGTCTCACCCAACAGGAGTTAATTATTGGTTCACACTTTCTAAGGCCCACTTTTCAAACCAGGTGCTGTGGTAAGACTTGTTTCTGAGGGGCTGGGGGGTGTCTTTGTTGTTTAAAATAGTGTAAGCCAGGACAACTTGATATTATACTAATAGGCCCCTGAGCAAGAGTGAAACTCTGACTGTTGTACTGTGACAAGCAAAGGCATTTCCAGTGTGTACCAGTAGCCTACCTTGTGGAGGTCTGTCCAGTGTATACCAAAGCGTGAACTGATCAGGATGCCTCTTAGCAATGTCTTCCAGCTCAGCTCTCAGTAATATATCTTTTTCTGTCTGCAAAATGAGACCGCTGCTTAGCTCCAAACCATCTCAAGATGCCCTCTAATGTGAGCTCATCTGGCATTCAACAAGACAAATGCAATGATAACTCATTCAAACCAAGAAAGTGAATTTTTTCCTCCCCGTACATGATAGGCTATTATCATTACAGGCTTCTGTAAATTCAGATTCAGAACAACAAGCTATGAGACTTAATAGCCACCTGAACACTGTCTTAAAGACGGCAATTTGAACAACTCTTTAATCCAGGCTAAAACCACAAATAGCTGGATTTGTCTCTGACCCTGGCAAATACAGCCCTGTACCAGCATGGTGAAGGTTAACTGTAGAAACAGATGAACAGAACAAAATCCAGATTCCCTGAAATCAGTGAAGGAATAAAATGAGTGGAGGGATAAGGATCTGTTCACACTATTTATTCCCTCATACAGGAATTAGGGAGTATAAGTGAAACTACGAGGAGCCATCTTCCAAACAAATAAAAGATCATGGGAACTATGAGAGCACCATGCAGTATTTATAAAGGGCCTTATGGTTAATTTTTTTTATTCAGTTTCTCCTTCTTGAATCATTTTAACCCAAAACAACAGATTAAGAACTTACATAATAACCATTTTCTGCTCCTCCCTATACTGATCATTTTTAAATGTGTTATCTCAGATAATATTTTCTCACAAATGACTGGGTGAAAATACAAACCCAAAGACAATGGAAGAGTATGAAACATGCAGAGCAGTATTTTCTCCAGGGGTCAATGTCCCATCAATTTAAAAAGCTCAGAGGCCAGCAAAAAAAGTAGGCCATTGAAGAAGGAAAACAGATGAGTTGGTATACTCACCTGATTAGCAAAAAGAAGGTAACATTTTGTGGAGTCCTTAGGATCATTTGTGATATGGCGGATCAGCTGCAACATGGGAGTTATTCCTGTTGAAAAACAAAGCAGTTAAAAAACGGGTGTTTCTTTCAACCCACCTAAGGCTGCAGTTTCAGTATGAATGCTGCCTTCCTTCAGTCTTCAGTGGGAGCTTAGTTTACACAGGGCTACATACCTCTGAGTTTCTAATCCATGCCAAATGCAGAGGTTGGGGGTTTCTATTATTACAAATCATTTCAAAACAAAAATGAAACCACAATACTTGTATCTGGGGCTTTCCTCTTCAGCATTCTCTATCACATACAGTAATTGTACCCTCAAGAAATTCTCCTCAAATATTTTTTGTCATTGAGACTGAAGCTCGGTGGGATGAAGTGACTCCTCTGAGGTCACACAGTAAATCAGGACTAAGACTCCGAAGTTGCTAGTCCCAGGACTGAGCTCAAGCCACCAGAAAGCCTCAGTGTCACCAAACGCTCATGAAATACAGGTGGAAGCGCTCTGCTACTGAAGTACAGTGTTTGATACTCCTCACACGCATCCGTAAAGACGTCTTTGTTCTCTAGACATTCCATATGACGAGAGGAGTTTTACCTGTTCCTCCAGCTATCATCCCAAGATGCTTTGCAAACTTTTTCTCTGCTTCAGACTTCTTATGAGGCTTGATAAGAAAGGTACCTAGAAGAAATATTCAAAACCTGTAAGTACATTAAGTCCTAAACAAACATGAATCCAGCTTCCATGGGAAGAAATTACTACAGCCTACCAATTAATTGGGACAGACCTTCTGGAAATGCTAAATGGACTCAGCACAGCGTTGAGCATGAAGAGTAGAAACCTCTTTGTCTCTGTAAATTCCAATCCTAGCTTTGAACAACTGATTTACTCCTTCCCTACTACCCAACATAATTCATAAATAAAATCAAGGATTCCTGCATCACTGCCTAGAACACAATTCGGCAACTGTGAATGTTACAATCAGGAATGGTGGAGCTTTGCATACTTTCATCATCAAGCATTTTTTTATTGTAATTCATTTCCAGTTCATGAGGTCCCCCTGACACTCGCCAACAGCTAGGTGACTGCCTTCTAGTATCCTGTGGTGAGAAGACCTTGCCGATTTCTGCTCCACACCTGGGTATACCATTGCTTCAGAACCGTCACAAAACCAGACAGTTTGTAACTGAATTAATCGCCAGGGACCAAGCCAAGTGAAAAGCCCATGAGAAGTATCTTATATGAAAAGCCCTCGACATATTCCAATCATCTTTTAAGAGATCTGTAACTAGTAACAAGCTTTCCTAGCTACTACTCTTTATAGCAGCCAAAGCAGAGCAGAAAGGAACGTTTGTAAAATATGCATCACTCGTTTCCTCTGAGATATAACAGATTCATCAGTATATTACTCATCATAAAAGGTCATGATCCAGAGAAGCGCTGAGCTCTTATCCCCCTGAAGTAGGAGTTAAGCGCACGGTCCCTCTCAGTCAAGATCAAAGCAAAATCATTCACTTGCATCTTGAAAGAGGATTACTCCTCTGAACTTACTTCCTCCCAGGCAACTCAGATGTGGTTTAATCATGAAACAGGGCTGGCTCACAGTCAGCGGGTTATTCAGTAACAACACAGAGATTCTCAGAGGGCATTTTAGGCCACCACCTCCCTTGCTCAAGAAGCACCTGGAACATCTCTCTCCATATCTATAGCTGAGGTACTATTTCCAGTGCAGCCTTCTCAGTAATACAATTCAATAGCAATTTTTTCAGATTTAATTATATGGTCCCAGGAGTGAGTCAACAACCAGCTGCTCCTCACACAAAGTAAATACAAAGTACTCTTTCCCATCACATCAACTCTTATGGGCTCTTGGTGAAGACCAGGAAAGGTAGATTTTCTCTTTTCCACTTTTTAAAAGAGACTCTCTACAAAGTTGCCAAGTTTTATAAAACACCTCTGAAAATAGCCAATACAAGTTCGTCCCTTTTGCTCTCCCACCTCCATGTCACAGTACCTGCCCCCTTATAGACAAGGAGCCCATTTGGCCCTCTGAAGTCAATAATTTCTCCAATCTTCATGTCATCTAGGTACTGGGACATCTTCCCACCTTCTGGAAACTTGGGATTCACATTTTTGTGGTAGACCTGTAAAAACAATAATTTGTACGATATCAACCACTAGCTTTCCTGCAGACAATATTACAAACTGTAGAACACAATATTGCAGGTCTAAAATTTAGAATCTGAGAAAGAAACTGAGGCAATTCTTTGCTCTCAGTTATCTGTTGTGCCTTGCAACAGGAAGCAGCCAAAATAAGTAACATGCTCTCTCATGCACAAGTTCCCATGCTCTCTGCAAACAGCCAGGCTAACAGGAATAGGTGGCAGGCAGATTACGTACTAGTGCCCTCATTTCACTATCGCTCCAACAAGAACATTGTGTTACCCCTTTTTTGTAATCGCTCCTTCTGAAAATAGCATTGCTGCATCTTTTCTTTTTAAGACTTTCGCAGAGACTTCAGCCACATGACAGCTTTTTCACCTTTCAAAGCACGTAAGTGTTAAGTAGTTAACAACAATTCACCATACTTGTAACATGAAGAACAGAGCATGCAAAAAAGCCCAGATTTTTACCTAAGGACAAACTCTATCATAGAAAACGATTAGAAAATCCAGAAGTCCTGGGATCAAATCATCCTGCATTCCCTAGCTTAAAGGATTTCCCTTGTTTCTGTATCCCATTTTCTTAATCAATAAACATGTTAGCACAACTTCGGATGCTTACAGATGTATAACTGCAATCTCTGTAGCATCACCTAAGACAGCAGTTCTTATTGACTTGTTTCCTCCTTACAGCTATTAGCAGTAAATACTAGTAGCAGCATAGGCAGCTTCAGGGAGAGTGATCGCTATTCGTGCATTGCCAAAAAAAAAAGATACTAGGGAAGTTCCTGCAGTCCTGCCAAGGAAGTGATTCCCTTCTCCATCGTCCCCACCTCTGCTGCCTCTCAGTGACGTACAGCAGATACACAGGATACAACTTACTATTCAAGGATAATGCGAAATGAGTTGTTTGCTATGCAGTCATCCTATTTGAAAGAAGACCAATCAAAATAAACTCTATATTTCATTAAAATGAAGTACTTTCCTTCCTTCCAGTTAGCAATTTATCTATATTAAAGGATACCAAAATTTACCTTTATAATTAAATCAACATAACCTTTGGTCTCGTCACTGGACACAGGGGTATAGGCTCGAATCACCAGATTACCATTGATTTTTGCAGAAAGGTAAACATGTTGGCCTAGGGAGAAAGAATTACAACCTGATTATTTATTTTTTCATCCCCGGTTTCAAACTTTTCTCGGGCCTGGAGGTCAAGAGAAGAGAGAAAAAGCAGATAGTGTAACCTGTTAAACACAAGCAATGATGGAGAAAATCTTTACCATATAAATGCTGTATAAAACATCTAGTCTCTTTCCTTTTTTTGGCAAGAGTTTCTGGAGCATGGGGTAATGGAGGAAAGCTGGTATGTTACAAAATCAAGGATAAGACAGTAAGAAAGTGGGAAATTTGTAGTAAAATAGTGATATAGAAAGTTTGTCGCTCTTTCTCAAGTGGTCTCTATATTTTGGGTTCTACTGTTCTCATTTATTAATGAAGTGAAAGTAAGGATACACCAGTTCACATAGGCAAAGAAAGAAATAAGTATTACAGTTTAATAGCAGCAGTCTCTCAGAGCAAACTTCCCAGAGATTCTGCACCAAGGCATCAAGAACAAAGCCTTGGGCCATATTCCCTCTCTGTAACTCCTCCCTCCGTAACACTGCAGCTTCCACAGCATTGGAACCTAATGCTCCAAGAGGCAGACTCTAAAAGGCACCCGTTTCTTTCTGCTGGTTAAAAGAACTGAAACTCCTTGCCAAGAGTAGTCTTTTCAGCCAGACAGCACTAATCCAGAGAGTTGTATGGAAAAACAAAAAGCAGGAACAGTGCTGGCAGAAAACACTTTATTTTTAGCAAAATGATCCTGGTAAAAAGCAGAAGGCAGGAATCTCCCAGGAAGCAAGCTGGCCCATGCAGTTTCAGGATCTTATTCCTAAATTCGTAAGAATAAAGTTTGGATAAACACAAGCACTGCAGGGCACCTCTCAATTAGTTTATCATTTGTCTAGTTAACACGGACAGTTCAATTACACTTTCCCATATGAGCCAGAAGAGAATGTGGAGAAAAGACTGCTGCCCTTGACAAGCAGCATGCAAGAAGGACATGCTCACAGGGTGGAATGGGAAAGGCCCTGACACTTGCCATACAGCAAGGGAATCTGCAAAGCACAGTACAGTGCAAACAGGGCTACATCTGCCACATCTGCAGATCAGAAGGAGAGACTTTCCCCTGCATAGATTACCATTAATTCAAGGTCCGAGGTTCAATGCCACCAGTTTCGCAGGGTACAGGAAAGAAAACTGTGCCAATCCTAGTCTGAAATGAACTTCATGCTACAAAGCCAGACTAAGTTGTACACATATGTATATAAATCAAAGGTAAGCGCGTGCACAGAAAAGGCTGTGAATATTTCAGCATCTTCTATATACAGTAGTTGTATTTTCCCCTTTGTTCTGCACAGAATAGTTACAAGCTTCCCAGTCAGAAGAGTTGTTCTCTTTCTCATCTACAAGTGTGACTGTATTTGTCAAAAGCATGAGGGCAGTTGAGAATAAACTGAGGGCACCAGATGGAAGTAGAATGCAAATAAGAAATATGAAGAAGCTTTGCCAGATACCATTCTTGCCTATATCCTGACTGGTGGGGAATTTCATCAGACTCAGTTCAGTTTCACTGTTCTTGTTCTAAACTACAGCACACAATTTAACACAAGCAGAACAAAGCACACACAAAAGATCAGAAATACAACCCTTTGGGAAACCCGACAATTCTCTCCGACACAGCAGCATTCAGATGCAGCTTTTAACTCCTTGCTTTGCTGAGCATTAAATTCCCAAACTGTCAGAAGTCCAAGAACTATGAGTACAGTTATAAATCCTAAAAACAGAAGTACATGTAATGAAGCATTTTCAGTACTTACCTACAGGTAATCCTAATATATGATCTGGTGAAGGTAGCTCAAACCGGAATTTCTTGGTATCATGGCTGATTTCCTAAAAAAACAACCAAACAAAATCAGAATGAGGTCAACATCACCACTGCTTTCAAATTCAAACTCTACTCAACACAATATGCTTTAGTAAGCCTGTTCTTTGTTAGCATGCAAGCCAAATGCTAGGAGGGGAAGCAGAAATGGCTTTGAAAAGTTTAAACAGATCAGAAGTTTTAGAACCAAAGCCTTTTCCTCTTTAATTCCACAAGGAGTGACTTTTGCCTGCCTGCACAATCCCTACAGCACCTTTACATAAAGAAAATCTGGAAACCTCTATTGCCCAAGGCCAGTGAGCACGTTTCATAATTTGTGGCCAAAGATCAGGCAAGACACGACATGCAGAAGCACAGGCTGTTGGGGTTATTTCTCAGTGATGCACATTGGACAGAAATCAAGGGAGAAACTCAGCTCTAAACTAGGATTTAAACATACAAAGAAATGAGTCCATCCTTCTTTTGAAACAACCGTAACACCGCAGTGTAGGCATTGCTACTTTTAAGAATCCTGCTCTACCCTAGGGAAACACTGCAGCCTGGCTGCGGGAGTCACAGCCGCCCCTTGAGGGCTCTGCACGCTTCTCTGGCCCCGAAGCCTGGGCAGCCCATGACCGACCGCCCCTCAGACACCCCGGGCCGACGGACCGACCGACCGCCCCTCAGACACCCCGGGCCGACGGACCGACCGCCTCTCAGACACCCCCGGGCTGACGGACCGACTGCCCCCCAGACCCCCGCCCCGGGCCGACGGACCGACCGCCCCTCAGACCCCCCGGGCCGACGGACCGACTGCCCCCCAGACCCCCGCCCCGGGCTGACGGACCGACCGCCCCCCAGACTCCCGCCCCGGGCCGACGGACCGACCGCCCCCCAGACTCCCCCGGGCCGACGGACCGACTGCCCCCCAGACCCCCGCCCCAGGCCGACGGACCAAGCGCCCCCGGCCGCCGGGCACCGAAGGGGCCGGCCCGACCCCCCGCAGCGGCGGGACGAGGGGCCGCCCCCGGCGCTCGGTCACCTCTTTGTCCACCAGCCGCAGCGGGTACTTGGCGAGCGGGTCCTGCAAGGTGACGAGGCCGCTCCTCCTCCGCCCGGTCCCTCTCAGCAGCAGCAGCAGCAGGGCAGATGCGGCCACCACGGCCACGGCGATAGCCACAGGGGCGTCCTGCGAGGAGAAGAGCAGACGGTGGAGGGAACGGCCCGCCACAGGCGCACCCGGCCCCTCGCCGGGGCTGCCCCGGGCCGCCTCCCTCCCGGCCCCTCACCGCAAGCGCCTCCATGGCGGCCGCCCACAGCTCCCCGGCGAGCAGGCACCGCTCCACCTGCGCCCTCTGCCCGCCCCGCCCGGCGAGCGGCCCGGCCCGGCCCGGCCCGGCCCCAGCTCCTCCCGCGGGGTTCCGCCTACCGGTGCCCAGCCGCCGGGCACGGCGGAGGCCGGGGCATCTCTGCACAAGGCCTTTAACGCCTGCTCGGAGCCGCGCTCCTCTCACCACCCGGGCTGAACCAGGTTACCCTAGGGGACGAATTCCTGCCTCAAGTGTCTATTTTGTGAAGCTAAGGCATATTTAGGAATGCTTAGTGGTTTTTCAGTGTTTCACGTGTCCTGCGCGCAGATCTCGCTGGCAGAGAGGACTGCGGGGCCGTTTCGGACAGCAGGTCCCGCTCCCCAGGATGGGCACACACCGCTCACACCATGGGCCGCTGCGAGCAACCAGACCCACTTCGCACAAAACAGTGGGACAAAAACAGCCACAAAATCCAGTTACCCAGCGTGGACACTCACTGCCTATAGTCCTTTTTCCTCCCCTGCATTTTCCTACCTCAATTTTCATTGCCTTCATGTTCAGCAACAGAAAACAGCGATGCAGGAGTTCTGGTCCAGTCCCAGTCTGCCTCAGTCTGTCCTGTAAAATAACAAAGTTATTTTGGCGTTGGCAAATTAACCTGTAATGTTGGTGCAGCCTTCGTGGCCTTTCATTAGGATTGTACCTGTTCTGCAATTGAGGGAGGATGTTTGTGTATGGCAATGAAAGATGCTGTCTTTACCTGTGAACCTTGTGTTGTTAGATTATAAGGTTGCATTGCTATTTCTGCCTAGAGGGCTTGAACTAGTAAGATAAAGGCAAGTAAGGGGTTTTATAGAGCTTGAGAAACATTTAGAGATATTTCTTATTTTCTGTATTAACTATTCCTAATGCTCCTTCAATTTTTGCTGATTATTTTCCCTTATTTTGAGTCAAAGGCAGGGTTTTGGTCTATATAAAACTCTTTTTTTCTTCAAAGTACCAAGCCTTATTCCTTCCTCTTGTTAACTTGTCTTACACAGATGTAACATCCACAGTTCCTCTGGGGTTACTGCTCAGTTCACTCTTTTGAAAGCATGCAAAGAACCAAGTCTGGTCACTTCAGGTGAAGAAATAACAGTCTTTCTGTGCATTCAATACATGATACTAAATGGATTCCTAATGAGAAAAACCTGCCCTTGTGCCACTTGTCCTCAAGAAGTACAAAGGAAAAAAGGCTAGGGGAAAAGACAAGAAAACTTGGAAGACCATGTGAGAATGTAGTTCTACAGTACCACCTAAATACTAGGATTGTCAGATCCTTTTGGGCAGACCCACTCTGGAAAGAGCGAGAGTCAGGAAATACACAGCATGCATACCTCCAGGTAGAGTACACCTAGGGAAGGGTCCGATGCTGCTGTGCTATCGCTCCTCTGGCTTCATCGGGGACGTCATGGGAGTGCAAACAACCGAGAACAGTACGATGCAGTAAGCCACTATGCTGTCCTAGGCTGGAAGAGGAGGAGATGGCAAAGTAAAAGAATTACGAACCAAGAATTCACAGAGGTAATGCCATAGAGTCAGAGATCAACAACGTTTTTAACATCTTTTGTCAGACTATATAGCCAGAGCCCAGATTTCAGACCATTGCTTCCTCTTCTGTCCTATTGCCAGACATGCTTTAACAATGGACATATACTGTATATTTTCTGATGAAGATCTCCCCTTTCCAACAGAAGTTACAAAAATACTCTAATAACCACTCCTGCAAAGGCTCTCTAGGCGCATCGCTGGCAATACGGATGGACTCCCAGCACGCGTGCCCATGCACACATACAGAGCAGGACTAGCATTTCAGAGCTAAGCAGGAAGACTTACGGTCACAAACGCTCATGCTGAGACATAGACTTTTAATCTAAATATTTAGCACAGTGCCAATGAACAATGCAATGAGCCTTCATTTGCTTCCATATAACATTACAACAAAGATATTTTTACTTACATGCCAACAGAAGAAGGTTTATATCCAGGTTTTAAGCACGCAGGGAACCTGAGCCTAGCTCAGTACTCAGGTAGGCTACTAATATCCTACCTTTTGACTGTAGGGTTCAGGAAAGCCTCATGTAACTGTCAAGAATTAAAGTGGACTTCATATAAATTTTGTAAAAACTAAAATACAATTCCATTACATGAACTCCATTGAAAGTAATTTTTTATTTTTTTAAAATCAGATTTCATTTGCATCGCAAAACAGTTCACGTTATTGCTAAAAGATACTGGTAGCTTACAATAGACTAAAAAGACACAACAAACAAAAGCAAAACTAGACTACTTGTAAAACTATACTAGGAGAAACGCAAAAGGTCAACATCATGCAGTCAAGGAAAAAGTAAGTACCCTAACAATCAAATCAAATACAAATAATTTAAGATAGCATTACAAATACATGAAAGGAATTTTTTTAAGAGACATCAACTTATCAGCATATAACCACTGCATTCAATAGGACTAGCACAGCTGATACCACCTGTAGTTCTCCCCCCACCTTTTTATTTTTCTGAACACACCCACTTGATATCCTTGTATTGGATTAATAAGCAGATAAAAACTTTACAGGTATTTTAAGTCATCTTGTTCCTGCTAAGCAAAACAGAATAGCAACCAAGTGATTAGACACATCTGCTCCCAGCATAGCTAAACTGATATAAGTAACTAATAGCAACTTCCACCATAACTGACCATTAACAGACTTCCATAATGAAAATTAAAAAGGATGTTTTCCCTCCATTGCTCTCCGAAGACCTCTTCAAAGAGCTTATCAAAGATAGAACAAGCATACTCTATCAATGACGTAATACAGCTGTGCCTTACACTTAATTTGAATTTGTCCATAGTCTTTCCACCATGAAGTATTTTCATAGTTTCATAGAAAGATCATGCTCCAGATTATTTTGTGGGCTTTTGCCTAAAACTTTACAGTGAAGAGAAGAAACTGGTGAAAAATGTTTACCATATTCATTTGGGAATAAAGTTACAGAGATTATTTTTTTCCTCAGCTACAGAATAAAATTATATCTTTAAAAAAATCAGAAGTTCTAAACTAATGTCATCATAAAAGTAGGGTTACTGGCATCAAATGCACGTATGGGAAACACATTTCTAAAGATTTTTGCCATTAATATCAACAGAAACAAAATGAGATATCTTTCTAATTTTCGAGTTATTTTCTGGACCGTTGAGTGAAAGAAGGATTATACTTGTGTTACCTATTGTGTATCATCCCGATCTAGTTTCTAAACACTAAGACTGCACAGAACAGGCTGCAAAGCTAATTGGAGCCTGTCATCACAATTTCTTGTGTCAGCAGCCATTTGGGCATTAAACAAACTGCTATTTACAAGCAAATGTGCTCAGGCTGCAGTGTGTGGATTACACAGCACCTCTTTAATTACCTGTATATGTTAATTAGGCTAGCTGTCAGTTCTTGCATGGTGCCAAAGGCCCTTGGCCTGTAACACCTGTCTTCTCAAACACTTCTGT
The DNA here is from genome assembly GCA_020745775.1 of Theristicus caerulescens. Lineage (NCBI taxonomy): Eukaryota > Metazoa > Chordata > Aves > Pelecaniformes > Threskiornithidae > Theristicus > Theristicus caerulescens. The sequence continues at coordinate 10,660,813 of CM036564.1, forward strand.
TTAAACAATGCACAATTTGTTAAAACAGGAAGCGTATTAAAAATATCCTTTTCCCAGCAATTGGATTGATTCACGTCACTAACGACTAGACAATGTTCTTCTGCTCCTCAGTGATGCACTACTACTGTCACTGCCTAGGTCCTCTCAGAGCCAGAGGTTAATGTTCTCATTGACCTTAATGGAAGGATGACTGACTGCCCCTTCAGTTGTTTTACACAGGCACTTATTTCATCTCCTTTCCACAGTATTTTTATGCTCTCCAGTACTACATTCAAGGACATGCTTGGCATATGGTGACTTACTTTCCCGCTCTTTCCTTCTAAGATAGATTAACAGAGCGTCAGAAGCCTGCAAGTAATTTGTGTCTCCCCCAAGCACATGCATGTAAAGCCAAAGTCTCAATTCAGGTAAATCAGCAGTAAATTCACCAGGGTAAGTAACAGCTACTTTGGAATCTGTTCACCAATCATGAACTAACACGCTCTCACCAAATTTTGCTTCAATGACATTTGTGCTTTGGAAGTGTTTTACAATGTAGTCCATCAGAACTGCTCTTTTGACAGTCACACCGTGAAAACAGGGAGATCTACAAAAAGGAGAAAAATAAAACAGGGTAAACTTTGCAAGGATCATCAACAAAGGCAGGCTGTCAACTTGTCAAAGTGGACTCAGCTGTCATTATGTGTCAGTTCATGCCTCCCTACCTCCTCCCAACCCTGAGAAACAAAGCAGCAAAGCAGCAGTAAGGAAAACAATCATCAACATGAGAAATGCAATAGAGAGGGGAATAATAACACATCTGGAAGAAATAAGATTTTCAGAAGTGACTACTGATATAGATTTGTCTGTTTCTGGGCATTCAGCTAGGGGTATTTTAAACAGCCAAGATTTCAGGAAGTGCTGGACACCCAAATATAAATACAGCACCCTGGAAAAGACCTCAAATTAAGCATCTAGCAATAGCAAAAGGATTTGTTTAATTGTTTTTTTTCATACATACCACTACTATTAACACTCTGCTTGATCCAGTCAACAAAAACCCCAACATTTGTGTATACTCCTGGGTAGCTTTTCCTTCCACATCCCAAGCCCCAGCTAGTGATTCCATGAAGGGTGTAAAAACCTGAGTTGTCTTCTGAAGGACAAACTAATGGGCCACCAGAATCACCCTGCGCAAGGACAAACGAATCTTGTTAACATCACTCCTTATGTTTTTAAAATATTAGTTCAGCTACGAGAGGTCCCAGCTGCTCACGTGTTTGGGAGTTTCTGTTTTTAAAAGGCAGAGAAAGAATCATAGAATCATAGAATTGTTAAGGTTGGAAAAGACCCTTAAGATCATCAACGGTCCAACCGTTAACCTACCACTGCCAAGTCCACCACTAAACCATGTCCTCAAGCACCGCATCTACCCGCCTTTTAAATACCTCCAGGGATGGGGACTCAACCACTTCCCTGGGCAGCCTGGTCCAGTGCCTGACTACTCTCTCAGTAAAGAAGTTTTTCCTAATATCCAACCTAAACTTACCCTGGCGCAGCTTGAGGCCATTTCCTCTTGTTCTATCACTTGTTACTGGGGTGAAGAGACCGATTCCCACCTCACTACAACCTCCTTTCAGGTAGCTGGAGAGAGCAATAAGGTCTCCCCTCAGCCTCCTCTTCTCCAAACTAAACAACCCCAGCTCCCTCAGCTGCTCCTCGTAAGACTTATTCTCTAGACCCTTCACCAACCTCGTTGCCCTTCTCTGGACACACCCCAGCACCTCAATGTCCTTCTTGAAGTGAGGGGCCCAAAACTGGACACAGTACTCGAGGTGCGGCCTCACCAGTGCCGAATACAGGGGCACTATCACCTCTCTGGTGCTGCTGGCCACACTATTCCTGAAACAAGCCAGGATGCCATTGGCCCTCTTGGCCACCTGGGCACACTGCTGGCTCGTGTTTAGGCGGCTGTCAACCATCACCCCCAGGTCCTTTTCAGCCAGGCTGCTTTCCAGCCACTCCTCCCCAAGCCTGTAGAAATAACCTTTGTTGAAGGGAAGTACCTCTTTTTGCAATATAAGTAATTAAGTATTATGTTTGCAAGAAAACAGCTCTTACTAAGGTTTTAACACTCCCTTTTCTGAACCCATCCAGCCATACCCCAAGTGTCAGAAAGCAAAGGCGATATGCGCAACTTACTGTGCATGAGTCCTTGCCTTCTTCCAGAGGGAATCCAGCACAGATCATCCTCTGGGTCACTTTACTGGGAAGATTTACGTAATAGCTCTGACATGTGTCAAGCACCAGGATGGGGACTTCCAGCTGATGCAGTTTTTTCCCCTTTTCTCTGTCTTGAAGTAAAAGACATCTCAGAAACCAGTAGAGGCATGTATGAGTGATTCCAGAAAGAAGCTTTACTCTTCCCCTTTTCAAATGGTCTCAATCTAAATTATCTGATTTCTTTCCTCCCACCCATTTCCCTGCATGTCTAGCTGAGCTTACACAAGTGAAAAATTTTAAACACATCTGTTCTCCAGAAACTAATGTATAGACAGAACAAGTGTTACAACACAGAACATAGTATTTCAAACACAGTTACAGCATGCTCAACCTTTGAAACAGCAAAGACTGCATACCTTCTACATGTGCACCCCATCCTGTGACAACGCACACCCTCGAGGGCTGAATCACCTCGTCCTTGGCAGGGAGGCACACCGGGCGCACATAGTGGTTGAATTCTAAGGGCTCGGCCAGTTGCAGTAAGGCGATATCAGAGTCCATAGTGGTCTTGTTAAAACTTGGATGTATAATATACTGCTTTACTGACCTTTTCTAGGAAAGTAAGGACATTGATATTTTCTGAATGACTTGGGAATTTGAGTCTTTAGGTAACTTTGGTTTTATAAATTTTCTGGCCATATGCAAGATGCCTTAAGAGGAGGAAACATTTAAAAGCAGCTGCTGAAGCCACCAGCTTTCTCGTATTAACAAGTCAAGATTATGCCTCTTGGACATGGATCAGGGAACATGTAGGAAACTTCATCCAGCAAGTGTAGGAAAAAGGTCTTGGAAAAACATTTGTCCAGTCTGAGCAAAGTGGGAAGTTGTGCCCTGATTATTTCTGTCTTGGTAATAGTCACCAGGGAAGTTAGAGACAATACACCCCATTCACACATCCTCCAGGATACCGAGCTTTGGAATTCATTACTGGTGAAGGCACAGATCTGTGTTGATACAATTTCTCTGAGAGTCACACAAAAGCTGTTGTGTAAATGCAGATTAAGGCCAGTATGCAGGCTGTTAGATTGCTGCATCATGAACAATTTGGGAGATGCATTTACATTAAAAACTATTTCACAAGATTGATTTATATTTTATTATTAAGCAGAACTTATAGTACCTGTCTGTATTCTTGCTCTCTAAGATCATGCAGTCCTGTTACCACCATCCATAAGTCTCTGTATAGTTCCCTAAAAAAAAAAAAAAAAAAAGGATAAGTACATTGTCAGGTTGGTATAACAGCATTCTTGAAACCTATGAATCTTAAAATCTCCCCCATCTAAAAGATACTAGGGCCCTACATATTCCTGGGCAAACAATTCCTGAGGCCCATACTCCCATACAAATCTATGGAAATCTTCCCACTGACTTCCAGGGAGCATGAAATATTCTCATGATGAGGCAGTAGGATCTGTCAAACACATAGCGAACTGAGAGAAAGGACACTTTTATAAGGACTAGGGGTGCCTGATGCAGAACACAAGGCCTGCATGGTCCACATCATCCAGGGACAGTGCTGGTCCCTACCTTCTTAATGAAAAAATGGGTGACCTCTAATACATTACTACCTATCAAATGATATAAAGAAATGCAACAGAAACATTTCATTTCACCCTTTGGTTTCTTAACCAAATCCTCTTACTGCCTGAAAACCTGTCGTAACTCCCTGATGAAATTAGTTGTGTAGAATCATTAAGCCACATACGCAAATTCTGACGTGATGGCAACGTGCAATAGAGAATCCCTCCTTAATATGGCTCTTAAAGCAGTACCTTCAACACAGTGCAACAATGCTCCTGACATAAAATTTTGCAAACCAATATGTAGAAACTTAGAAGCCAAAGTCCAAAATTCAAAACAGCACTGCATCCCCAGTTTTGTGGGGCTGGGGAAGAGAATCAAAGAAATGGAGAATAGAGATGTCTAAGCATCTTTGGCATTTGGGGCTTTTGAAAGCTTACCCTCACTTTCAAGTAATTGCAACTTTATTTGCAAACAAGCCAGAATACCTAATTATCAGCAATCCTGTGAGGATTTTTAAAAAATATTTTAACGACCCAATGTATGTGAATTTTAAATTAATGTATTTGTGATTAATTTGAACTTCAAAACAGGTTGTGTTCAGCCTAGGAGACGAATAAACAAATTGCAGTCTAGAAAGTGTTTTAAAGAGTCTGAAAGTCACACAGACTATCCTTTTGTCTCCTCTCAATAAAGACAGAAAAATTTCCATCTCATCTAATTTAACATATTGATAGGTTCTTAATAAGGGAATGGCATCAACCCCATGCACAAAAGCCTCCTGTATGTCCTCTAAAATCTACACAAATTCAGTATTTTTTTTAATTTTTGGAAAGGTTGATGAAATGGATGAAAACCTGGATGAAAACATGCTCTGTAAATATGCAAACACAAAGAAGTTACCTAAGAGTAACTGATGGATGACAAGGGACTTAGTATCTTGTCATCTCTTCTGAAAACTGATCTGAATGAAAACCAAGCCTACAGAAGTAGGCTACTTACTTCCTTAGTAGCCACTATGTTCCCAGTACATGTGTGTGGAGCAAAAGAATCCAGTGCCAGTGTGAGCTGTAAGTACGTGGTAACTAAAACTGTGCCAGCCACTCTGGGCAGAAACACCTTGCTGCAGAGACACACCATGCAATTACAGATATTCTCAGGGAAAGGCTCATCCCAGTGCACTTACCTAGAATTAAAGCAGTGAGCAGCTGTGACAACCCATTCTTTGGCAAGAACTGCTCCTCCACAGATATGCTCATCTGAAATTTGTACACTGACCTGCCAAGGCCATGAATATGGTACAGCTTCTTCACCTCCAATTATCCTACTGAAGATGAACCTGGGCTGATTTGAAGGGATTCCACACATATTATCTGAAACAGAAAGCACTGATGTCTCAAGAAGTCTTCAGAGGTTAAGATTTGGAGAACCAAACAACAGTCCATCTAAGAGCTACCCCACAGCTTCTCAAGCTTCCCCCCCTCCCCTTTTTTGCTAAATCTTTCAACTTCCCTCATTACAAAGCATCCAAATGCTTAGAGATAGCATGAGGAGATGATCTCAGCAAAAACAGAGCTTCACCAAGATGACAGCAACTGCTTACCTTCAAAAGTTTTAGCCTCAAACCTACAGTGAATATGGACTCATCCCATTCTCCATAAAGTACTGGAGGGAAAAAGGGAAATTCTAAAATGCTGGTTAATATTTTCAACTACCCTGTACTCTTTGCAATTCTTTTCACCAAAGCAAGTAGGTGTAAACTGACATACAAGCTGAAATAATGTCATTGCATTGCTGTAAATGACTTAACAAGATGAAGAAAACAAGAAAAATTCTGCTATTCTAAAGCCAAGGCATAGAAGTGTTACTATTCATGTTTTTATTTCCTCAAAATATCTTAATGAAAAATTCTGGGACAACTGCATCCATTAAATATTTGGAGAAAACACCATTTAAATTATAGCCCAAAAGTTACTCCCTATTCCCATGAAGAAAATTTAACTCAGGTTGGCTTACCTGTTGTAACCTGTACTACTTCTTCAGTCATATCCATATCTTCAAATTCTTCTTCACTAGTTGAATCCAAAGTATCTAAATCTAGCAAATGAAAATAGCAAATGTGTTAGCAGGCTGTCTTGAGTGATATTTTTATTACAAAAGTACTTTTATTTCCTTTAATATAATTTTTGTAGAAGGAATAGACTTCTACAGTAGGGATCTCTGCTATTACATCTTCACATGGTAGTGAAGTGCCATTTAAAATGCACCAAAATACTCTTACACAAAATAAAACTCTGAGGTTTTGGGTAGATTCATTGTTTCTCTTCACCCATTCAATAGGCCCTTTGTTTAATGCTTCAATAGGTTCACAATACAGTGTTCTCACTGAAACAACTTGTTAGATGAGAATCTCTTAGAGCAAAATAATTCTGAATAGCCAGATTCACTGAAGAGCCCTTTGTGCTGCCCCAGAGGCAGTTTCCCAAGTTACTTCTATTACCTGTTACATGAACAAAAGAGATTGTAGCTCTGAATCCTCCAAAGGTCTCTGTTTCATCAGAGTGAAAGACAACCAGCATCATAGCAGAGGAGCTTAGAACAGGTGCTGGTAGAGCAAATCCACAAGACTTAGCTAAAGATGAGAAAGCAAAGGTTCACTGCAGATTAACAGGTACTTTTTCCATCTTTATCTCTTTCCACAGTGGGTACCCAATATTCTGTGCATTCAAGCTCTCACACAGGAGGGTAAAAAATAACTATGCACAAGAGAGGAGTAGAGATAAGCAGGCTGAGGCTGAAGGACAGTTCTATTATTCCTGACAGTCTGTCCTTGTTCAGTAATTATCTCATAAGAACAAGGATACTCTTGCATTATTTCACAAGAGTCTATTGCAGCACTCGGGCTCCTAAGTTGCCATTACATATAGAACACACTGGAAACCTGATTTCCCCTTGTTAGTGTTTCAGCACTAGCATCTGCTAGCGCTAATCTAAGCGCCAGCATCAAGCAAGTGCTGAAATCAGTTGATTGGAACAGGCCTTCCTCTCATTCAATGTAAACCAGGGGAATCTCCAGCAAGGTGGCAAGAATTGCATGAACGCTCATCTGGAGTGAAGAACAACTGGACTCTGAAAAGGAGACCTCCCGGGTGCTTTCTGTGTCTGATCATTACTATGAAAACAAATTATTGTGGTACACCCTTTTCTTCGTTTACATTAAGTCAGAACTGCATTTCACATAGAATTTAAATACACAAAGCTGTTCTGTTCAATGTGGTTTTGCCTCTGTAAGTGGAACAGAAGCACCAATAGCTGCAAGTATTTTTCAAGGTACTGAAACTAGTACCTATAACACCACCTGAGACTCTAGCGGTGAACTTGATTTTAGACTGTAAAACAGGGCTAGTGAAAGTCATAAGAGAAATAGGTCATCCCCAAAATATGTCAAAAATCAGAAGTCGAACCAATTTCCTCCTCTTTTCCCACATCTTCATACACAGTCACGGCATCATAAGAGCAATCTTCACTCTCTTCTACTTCAAAAGACTGGTACGTAAGCTTTAAATAAAAAAATGAAAAAGTGAACCTTGTTGTTAAATTCACACAGAAAAAAATCAAAGATATATAATAGGGTCTTTAGTATTCTCAGTGATTCCTTTAGGGTTTGGTTTCTGTGACATTCAGAGCTCTCACAGGTGATACATAGCGTATTACATTTGCTAGAAGAATCTGTCATAAAATTTAAACCAGGCAATCCTATTTGACTATAACCTAAAGGAGAAATTAAAACGTATCCGGCTTTTGGGATGGAAAGTGATTTCTCTTAACTGCATCCAGCAGCATTATTCAAGCTTATGTTGCTTGATCTTGCTTGTCCTTAGCTGCATAATTTCTTGTTAACTCAATGGTGCCCACTTCCATTCTGTAGACACAAGAAGGGTTCATATTATACCTTGATTACATGGTCCTCTGGCGCACAAATCATCCATTGACAGTCTGCCATGTTGCTGTAGCGCTCTGGATAGTGCATACTTTGTAACACTCCTTCTTCAAAAAGGACAGCTAAGGACTCACAGCCAGAATCTGGAAATACAGGAAAACAAAAATGGAGGCACTGTGATTTCCTATTAAATCATTCACAAAAAAAAATTTAAATCCAGAAAAGCTCTTGTGGTGCTTTCACACAGCTGAGAAAGAGAACAGGACAAGAGCAGCAAGCCAAATCCTTCTGTTTGAAAAAAATGAAAAGAAAATTTTTAATCTCTTCCCAGGCAGAAGAGCAATTCAACCCGTGATTATAGCATTCCCCTTTGGCTACAGGCAGTGCACGGCAGGCACAGGTACCTGTGTGGGGTGACAGAAGAGCAGGACACGGGCATATCAGAAGAACATTTGCCACCTTTCTTTGGAGAGGGAAGTGGAGACATAAAACACAACCAGAGGACATGTCTTCCTGATGGGCTATGTAGTGGCAAGGCCCCTCAGAGGAGATTCCTCTCTACAGTCTGCCCTTACACTCTGCAAAAGAAAGAAACTAGCTGGAAAACCTGCAGAAACAGGAACAACAGGTGTCTGCCTGTAACTGGATTGTCCAGACTCAGCAGATGGCCCTTGGGCCTGCTCCCTAGGGATGGTGAACCACTCTGCACAGCAAAACTGAAAGCAATTCTCCACAAGATATATCTTAGCATTAGCTGCCTCCCTCAGGGCCCCTCCATGAAAGCATGCTTGGGACTAGCAAAGCAGCTTTCATCTGGAAATTCTGCTCATTTGACTTATCTTATTAACTGAGTTTTAAAACATTCTGGAAGTAGGGGAGGAAATGAGAACTTGTATAAAGTGGATGGAGAAGAGGCAAAGTTAAAGGAGGGCTTCTCTCAACAGCATCTATCCTATCTCTTTTGGGCATCCTAGTTTCTCCACAATGTCACACGGCAGCCTAACCACACTTACCTTGTTCATATCACCATCCACACAGAAATATCATAGGAGCTTCCTCTGATTTATTTTCTCCTGAAGAATTTTTTCAGGTCACCACCCAAAAGTGCAGACAGGTATATTACTAGACTTAGACTTACCAGGAAGAATATCTGGTGTAAGAGCTTTGTAGGTCATGGAAAAACCAGTTCCATAATCCTTGCTGTCAGAAACAAATTTCAGTCTTATACTATTGGAGCCAATCAAAATAGGTAATGGAAGATCTCCTCCACAGAATTTCCCTGAAATATAATATTAGAGAATAATCACTGTTTAAAGTCTTTAGTCACTTGAGAAAACTTGCATGTACCATTTTTAGTACCTAGCTATAAAAATTTTAGGATGAAAAGGAAATTGCCTATTCATTCCTCTACATTCCCTATTAATCCATCAGCCCAAATAGATGCACACTATTAAAAACTGAAAATCCTTGACACCAGAAAGTTGTATGCTGACACAGTTCCCTACCAGGCATTTTCCATTCTTTTCTCCTCCCACACTCTTTGTCTTTTATTTTAGATCACATGTCACAATGTATTCATCATGAAAACATAAGTAAAACAGAATCAATCGCAGTGTCCTCATTGGCTGTACTTGCTCTTAGAATGAAAGAGTACACTGACGGATTATTTCAAAGAATAAGGGGACAGCAACTCACCAACAAGTCTGTCGTCTTTTGAATAGACTGATAAAGAATCATAGTCACAAAATGTTTCTGGCTCTATATCGAAGTGGGAAAAACGAAGCAATATATAATTCCCTTCTGGTACAAATAGAGTCCACACACACAATCTGGAACAACAAATTAGTTCCCGTTCACAAAACTGCAACAAAAAACCAACTACACCGGCACAGGGAATAGTTTCTGGGGAAAGACTGTGTTTTGTCTGCTTACTGCTGGTTTTGATAGAACTGCTTGGGACTTCCAGGAAAATGTAATTCTCCTTCACTGTCAGGGAGTTTGCCATCCTGAATGCTACAAAATGCTGCGTTGTAGAGTTAAAACAAAACAGAAGGAATCAGGTTTGACACATCTGGTCCACCAAAAAGCTCAAACATCTAGAGAATGTTGTAAGACTCAAGATTGCTCAGCTGTACCTTGTTTCTGCTTGCAGACTGATGCTGGGTCTTCTCTTTTGTCTCTTTTATTTGGAATTATGGTAAGTCAGTTTTAAAACACACAGTTTGGGAGCAAAAATGAAGCACTGCCAGCACACTATCATATTTTACTGTAAAAATGACAGTGCTTGCTTTTTACCTTAAAGAAACCATTTGTTAAATGAGGATTTCAGTATAAATATTTTTCAGGGAGGAAAAATGCATACCTTAGGACATAAGAAAAGTGTTCATTGTAGCCCATTTGTAATAACGTCCTTAGCTATGTTATAGCAGGAGACTTTTGCAATAAAACAATATGGTATTAAAGACACTTCAACAGAAGAAGCAGAAGCTTTCCTCTCCAGATAAGTGTCACTAGAAACACAATTACTTACAAAAATTATCTCCTCTTGCCTTTCCTTCTCTTTGCAAGGTAAACCAGTAAGACATTTATCAACAACTATGTATATGAAAAATTTAAGGAGTCATGTTCTTATAAGAGTATCTTACCTGAAGCATCCTAGGAAGACCAGTAAAAAATTTCAGAGAGACACAAGCAGCACTTAAATACCCAATTCTCACTGGCCACAGCAAGTCTATACAAACTGACAGTGTGCCCAAGCTCATTTATCATCTGAGAAATCTCACTCTAGATTACTAAAATTAAAATTTTAAGATCTAGTTCACAAGAGTTGTTTCTAGTATCTTTATGTGAACTTGTACCTAGATGAACAGAGTGTCCAACAAGAACATAAACATGGCAGAATCAAAGCAAGACTTCAATTTTAAAACGTTACATTCAGGGTTGGGTTTCATTTTTTCTTTTTTTTTTTTTTGCATTTTATTCATAGAAACAGACACCAGACAAGTAGAGTCATCATAGACTGCGCAAAAGTACTCCCAATTTACCTCATACTTTCTATTTAGGATCTATATTTTTATACAGAATCAACTTCACTAACTAGATTTCATGCATTGCTGGAGGTTCTGTTCTACATTTTTCTTGTTAATTTTATTTGCATTTCAACAAACATATGGCTTTATAGATGTAGCTGTCTTAAGGAAAATTCCTTTTTGAAGTCACCAGTACATATGTACAACCCTACATAAGTTTGGTTTTTTTTTCTTTTTTACAGAACCATGAGGTATATATTTATATATATAAAAAGTATATATTCGAAGCATACATTTAAAAGTGCTTGGATGAGTCAAGCTTCTTCATGTTTCTTCCTTCACAGATTATGTATCAGACTATTTGAAGTCTTTTTGTGCTCTAACACAGGTAGAAGATACTGAAAAAATACTGTACTCACCTGTGGAGCTTTTCATTTTCAGATCTAATAAAGGAGGGATAAAGAAGGGGGTGGAAAAAGAAGAATAAATTACTGTAGTTTCATATTCACAATGTAGGCTTTATTTTTATCCGTGTGAAATGGTAATTTTATACAGCTAGCACTGAGACAAATTCAAATGCTTCTTGGGGACATAGTGCCTACAATAAACTAGGCTTAGAATTGAAACAAAATTGCAAGTTCAGGCAATGCGACTTTGGAATAAACAATTCTGGAGTAGCCACTTCTGGAATTAATCATATATTGATAGGCCACTTGTTGAGTAAATACTATACATTTCAGGTAAGGGTAGCAGGATCCAACTGCTAGCATCACATCAGGGACACAGAGACATTAAGCCTGACAGCAATTACAGTTAGAATCTTTTGCACCAGTGTGACAGCACAAAAGAGTGAGCAAGCAAAACCTAGCACAATGCAATTGAGAATTGTGTTTTCACTTTACCTACCACTGGAGCCAACACACTTTAATTACCACAATAGCTAATCATATTATATTTTCCTGGTAATAAAATGTGTCAACTAGTAAATTTTTAATAAAAAGAGCTCTCTTTTCTTTTTTTTTTTTTTTTAAATGAAAAACAAAATATTTTTCAGAAGCTAAATCCTTTTCATTTTTCTCTGACATTCTGAGGGTTTCTTTTTTCAATCACCAGTTGAGGCTGGTTTCTAATGGGAAAATTTTATTTTTTTTTCCCCTCGCAGTTTTTTTATCATTGACTAGCAAAACCTCTTAAACAGCTCTCCTCAGTTCTTCAGTTCTCTGCATAAATTGTAATACAATCTCCAATACCTTTTAATGAAAATAGCCCAAACTGGAAAAAAATATTAATTCAGTTTCTCAATGCTCTGAGTGAAGTTCACCCCTGGACAGACTGTCATTTGTATCTCCAGCTTCGTGACTTTGGAAGTGATAGATAATTTTCATGCTGTTCTCCTGCACAGAGGACATATGTAGCCTTTTGGGTAGAGTAAGCAAAAACACTCCTGAGGGCATGACTTTTCCCTGTGTAATCAAATGTCTGATCCAACACATTTTAGCTGAGAGAAATGACAAGTGACTTCAAAGAGGTGCGTATGGAATTTCAGACACTCTCAACTGGTGAATTTCCACTTAGAAACAAAAATACCAGGCTAACTGGCTAGCTGGGTAAAAGGACCATTCTTAAAGTTAAAAAAAAAAAAAATATGTATATATACACACACACATACACAGACACACATATAGTCCAAGTAGGAGGCAAAGTGGAAGAGAAGCAAACATTTACAGTGCTCTCAATTTGATTTCGGCAACTGCCAATCAGTACCATATATTTAAAGGCATTGTGAAATGCTATAGCGCTTTGCCAGGAAAAATAGGGAAAATGTAAGTGCTACATCTTGAAAAAGATAAAAATAAATGAAATATTATTATGAGACAGAAGAGTTGTCAAAAGTCAGGGACACATTACTGTGAAGACTTAATACCAGCACTCATGTTCTCTTGAATCCAGGAAAGCACTGCACTGAGGTCTGTGAATATTCCCGGAGATCCTCTGTTGTAATGTTTCTTCTTCTCATTACTTATCCAGCCACGAGCACATCCCATCCCCCAGGAGATGACACCAGCGAGAGTCCAGGCACCATGCTTACGTCGGCACAAAAGAGGACCTCCTGAGTCTCCCTGTAAAAAACAAGTAAAAGCCCACAACCTTACAAAAGTGCATGCATACCACTGTGCAAGCCTTAAAGAGCTTACTGAGTTCTCTTTTGTGCCACACTAACAAACCTGCAACATAGGGAATAGTAATTTAAAAAAAAACTCTGAAGAAAGAACACTTTCTTTTTCATTGTGTTTAGTCAGGATTGTCAAGAGGGGGAGAGAGAGACCAGTTCCCTCATGGGTGCACATCTGTTTTGTTTTAGCACGTAAAAAGGAGTGAGGAGCTTTTTTTTTTTCCCCCATGACAAGGAATAATCACTTAACCTTTATCTCACTTCCTTTGCTTCCTGTAATCCAAGGCAATACTTTCTACTTTCCTCCTTAGGATCTTAGCAACATTAACTAATTAATTTATCAAGTGTTCTGAAGTTAGAAAGCCCCAAACATTATTGCACTGGGATACATTGCAAAATGGCTCTCAGGGACCTGAGAGCTCATACAATAATTAAAATAAACTCATAAAATAATTAAAATGGAATCATGTCACTAAGTGCATTGTCCCATACAGAACCTTTGAAAGAATTCACACATCAGAATAAATACACTCCAAATACCGTATTTTACAGTGTATTTATCCACTTAGGCACACAGAGCCTTGAGCTTCTGAGAAACACTTGTGAGTACCCAAGGCGCTCTGTTCAGCTGACCTGGCAGGCATCTTTTCCTCCATCTGGAAATCCAGCACACATTATAGTGTCACCTTGGATGGGTTTCTTTAAAGTTGATAATGCTCTTGAACACTCCCTATTGTTCAGGATTGGTAGATTGACTTCATATAAGACCTGAGGGAGTACTCCATCTGAAACACAAAAAAAAATGTTCATAAGAAATGCTGAAAGGTGAACTTAATGTCACTGCTAATAGACAGGAAAAAAAAAAAGGAAAAAAAAAAAAAGTTGCAAACTTGCTCCAAGCCATTTTATGGTTCCATAAACATCCAGTTTTGTGTACATAAGCAGTTTTACTTGAATAAATTTCAAAACGTTTCAAAATTGAAATACAGGTCTATATATTGTATTGATCCATTTTGAGATAATTCACAGGTAGGCACAGAAGCTAGCAAAGATCCCATTTTGAGATTACAATTCTTATCACCAGTTGATTTTTTTTTTCTGGTCCATGACCTCTGCAATCAAGCTCTTGGCTTCAGAAATAAGACACTGATAAACCTGAATGTCAAAGAACAATCCGAGTGGCTTACTCTCATTTAAACGGCCCCAACCGCAAGCAGTGCAGATATATCCTGCTTCAAACTTTTCACCTGGATCAGGAAGACATGCTGGCAAAACTGATGAACCTGCCAAACATGGACATGAATTTTATTGATAAGTATTTGAAAGAACAACAACAAAAAGCTTCCTTTCTCAGTTTTTTTGAAACTAAAAAGTATTGTTATTTTTGTGGCAGCTGAAAAATTAATCTGGCATCTGACAATTTATCTGTGCCTCCACTTCATAGTGTTCTGGAATGGAAAAAGAAAGCCAGGAGCACTGCAAGCTTCAGCCCAGGCCTTGCCATTCAGCTCAGTTTAAACTTAGCTGCTATCATGATCCAAACTTCCATTAGAAAAACTAGTCACTCACCTTTGTAGTGGCAAAGAAAGAGCCAGCTAGCAACGTGAGCTGGAGCCTTTTGAAGAGCAAAGTGTATGCACCTCAATATTAGGTAAAACTGATGTGAAGCAGCCTTTCAGAAAACCTGACCATAAGGCAAAGTTAGTGTACAGCTGAGAAATGGCTGGCTCACAGGCCAGGAAACAGGGTATTAACAGCTGTCCTCCCCTCACCTTCCCCTTCCAGCCCCCAGCTGGACCATTCTGCCACTACTAAAGATAATCCCATGCTCCTTTCTGCAGTCTGCAGGAAGGGAAAAAGAGAGTAAATAGCAGAGGGGGTGTGAGTAAGGTACAGACAGTACTGCAGTACGCTCTGAGCTCTGGTCTGCCTTCGACTAGCTTTACTGTTCACCAGAGGCAGAAATCTCCACCTACACCTGAGATAAAAAATGAAAACACCTATTTGGTCAAATTTTCATCTCCTGCATATAAAGAACAATACCTTTTTCTTCAAGGGAGCGTTAAGTCTGAAGAAGACCATTTAATTCAACTGATACATTTTTCTGACTTACCTCCGGTATTTTAAACACTTCAGTTGCAAAATACTCTGGAGATTTTTAGTGGTATAATCTGACAGCTGGGAAATGGGTTTAAACTGAGTTTCAAGACTTCACACAGTGTGGGAGAAACAAAGGCCTTACCTTCCCCACTGAAAAAGATCACAGATAACTATGGCCTTACTGAAGTTGAAGGCTCCATCCAGCTTCAGAAGGGCAATGTCATAGTTCATCGGCCTTCTGGGGTCAAAGTTTGGATGCTTAATGACATATTTAACAGGGAGCGTCTGCTCGCCCTTCTCCCTGATTCTCAAATCATGCTCTCCTGCAGTGACATCCAAGTACTGGAGTAGGTTCCTGTAGAAGAGAAAAATAAACGTTCAGCTACGGAATCTTCAAAATGAAAGGAAAAAATACAGTTGTTTTTAAACAGAAAAGTTATTACTACTGATACCTAATACCTTTCATGTTCAGACTTTAGAGCACTTAATACGTACAGTCAGCAAGAGCTGAGTATGCCTCACAGCAGAAATTGGGAGATGAAAAGGACTGAGAAGAAAGCTGATTTAGCTACACTCTGACTGTGGTTTGGTGGTTCACTAAGGAACCAGGTCCTCTTACTGTGTTTAAAAATGTTCAGTCACACTGCTTTTTGAAGAAGGAGGGAAGATTTGGACATAGGAAAATACAGAAAAAAGTAAGACCACTTCTCTAAGCATTCTCAGTTTATACCTTAAAAACATAGTGAATCCTGCTTTAGGGCTCCTAGTACCAGATCGGATGTGCAGCAAGGAAACACAAAAGCAATCATTATAAACTTTTTATTCTGCTTCAACTTTATTCACCAGACTTGAAGAATTCCTTTTGTGTCAGGAGGCCTTATGCTGATTTAGATATTGCCTGTCCTTCTGTAGTTAATATAAGCTCTGCAGTTATTGGCTAATTTGACCAAGATGTGATCACATACAATGCCAGATACAGATCAAATTTATAATTCCAGGTGACCCATTAGTACAAAGATTCAGTATTAACTATAAAGGAATTAGAATCTCAGTGAAGCCACCACACTATCAGGACTGAAACCTTCCATACAAACCTTCTTTTTTTTTTTTTAGCACTAAGGCTGAAAATCATCAGCATGCAAGAGGTCAGTACTATATCCATTCACCATTTAATTGCATATACTCTGCCAGTTGCTACCTCTGGAAAAAAAAAATGTAGTCACTAGATATTATAGTTAGGTACAGATTTTTAGCTACACTTCCAAAATCAGTCTCTGCCAATCCCTGTAAGTTTATTTTATTCTTAATTATTTTGAGATGTTGAAAGGTTTGGGGTTTTCTCCCTTTCTGTTAAAACATGGAAAATATTGGTTACAAATGAAAGGGTAGCACCTGTAAGTAATTGCCACAAAAAGATGCTACAGAACACACACACTTTTATAATCAATGTTTTTCTGCACCTGCAGCCTGCTCCTGAAATATCACATCCATACCTGTCTAAGATGCAGTGAGCTGCCGTGACCACCCACTGAGCAGAAACAATGGTGCCTCCACAGAAATGCTTTTGCCTTCGTTTCAAGGAAACCTGCACCACAAAAAGAAGGCATGTCAAAGAAAATCTTTGTATCTGCTCTGATTGCATTTGAGGAAGAAAGGAGAAAGTACGTGCAAGTACTCTCCGAAGATTCACATAGCTGAAGTACCTGCCGTATTTCAAGCAAACACACTTTCATGGTATTCCTATGGTCCTTGAACCTAAGAGATCCTAAACCTTGCTGTTCCCCTCAGCTATGACTTAGTACCTGGATAAAAGCAACATACACGTAATAAATGCCAAGTCACTGATGTACTTGGCACGCTATAAAGTTTACTAGTTAGTTGAGAATTTTTCCTTTACAGGTCACTGGGAGCAGTGGAAATCCATGATGCCTGACAACAGTCAGGTGCTGGGGGTCGTGTCCTTCAGTGTTGTTCTATTTTTGAGTAGTTTCACCCATGCCTCTTTATAATAGACTTATCTACGGATGCTGTTTCAGAAGGAATGACAAACAAAATAATAAATTATAAGCAAAGGTTTCGTAGAGAGCAGGACAGGTTCCGTGTCCTCTCTGCCAGCTTCACTGCTTTTCATAAAAGCAGAGTAGAGCTCAATAATACACCGTAAGTGTCAGTAAGCACAAAATATACCTGTTTTCTTCTTTTGTCATTTCTATGAAAAGTCAGGACTTTGTTCTGAAGATAAAACCACATTTGCTTGTGCAAACCTGCCATGGATGTGAGCCTTGTTTCACCTGGTTTCCTCCAACAATCCGAGTGAAAAGGTTAAGGTAACTCCATGGTTTTGTCTCTTGAACTTTCTGCCCACACTTAGGATCTGTGGAGTAAAAGAGGGAAAAGAAGGAAAGATTTAGCCTGGATTTAAATTTTTCTACTTTTTAGTAACATAGAATTGGAAGGCATGGCTTGGCGTAGAGGTCAGTGCAATCTCTCTGCCACGACAGGAACCTTCTGATAATTCCTAATACGAACTGCCCAGACTAAGGATAAATTGAGCTAAGAAAAAGGCAATGTATTTTATTTTGCAGAAGTTCTCCAAATGAGCACTTTTTGGTTTAATTGCATCATAAATATTAAATTTTGCCTTCCATGAGCAAGTGTGTGTGTATATATATTAAAGTTCTCATTAGGTCCATATGTACTTGAACTTTCTGAATGCCAACGTTCTCTTTCAAGTAAGTTTTGGAATTATTTTGGGACTAAACCACTGTTTCATTATCACTTTCAGAAATCTCTTTACACCCAGCATTTGTACTTAAAATATTTTGGACAAACAGGGTCAAAATGCACAACATACAGACCTTGATGACCAACAACAGTGGCTGAATTTCTTCAGAACATCTACTACTGCGCCAACTTTATTTCTTCTTAACTCACTATTGTTATCACCTACTATGGCTAAGTAAAGCTGATAACATTTATGTATTTGTATATTTATAGAAACAAATATTTGTGGTGATAACTACCGATTTGGTAGTATTTTATGAAAGGTAGAAGCAAAGCAACCAATTCTGCCAAGCAGCACATTGTAACAGGGGAATTATTTGTAGTGCACTTCCCAAACCCAGCAGTGGCCACAATTATTTTTTTCTCTAAAGCTGTATGAAAACTCAATGAAGCCAAACACATCTCTAATATATTTTACTACAAATTCTGTTAAACACTACATTGGGAAAAAATTAGCATCCACAAACTTTGTTGTTGTTCTGGCAGATAGGTGGCTGTTTTCAAAGGATGGAAGACCAATACTTTTATACACTGTCTAGAAAATGTGAACCCTCCAAACTGTAAAATGCATCTTACAACGCCTATAAAAAGAGTTTTACAATCGTCCTCAGGATTAGCATAGCTGATGCAGGTGATTACAGTGTCACAATAATGCTGATACAATGCTACTTACCCTAGCTTTTAAATAAAAAAGGCTTTATATAGAAATGATCCAGTGCATTTATCTGATTTTTTTCATTCTTTCTTCATTCTCACTGCACCCACCTTTTTCCCATGTGCAAAAATACATTGAGGAAAGGGGAAAGAGGAAACAGAGACAAAATTTTAAAAAATAGGATTTAGGCTTTACCAAAAGGAATTTGGTACTGGGAAAATGGGAAAAAATAAATAAATAAAATAAAAAATCAGATTCACAAACTAAAACTTTCCTTTTTTCTTTCAGCATTGAATAACTCTATTCTCCTACCATATGCAAGACTAGTTTAAAAGTCACAAGTTAATATTTATGTCAATATTAGACAAAACTTATATTACCTGTATTTTGACAAACTCTGAAATTTTCTGCTCCACGGCATTTGTAAGCCCAAGAGATTCCTGCCTGCTTTACAGATTGCTTCAGGACCAATGTCGTTCACTGGTCAGATGAGAGATTTCTATGTAAACTGCATCACATTCACCTGCATGGCCAGATGCTGAAGCAAGAGAATACCATTTTACAGAATACTATGTTTTGGGCTGCTTAAATGAGTAAGTTATTATGATGATTTAGGTGCCACAGCTGTTTTGACAGCCAAAATAGAGTTTTTACAATGAAAACAAGTGATTTGCAGAATTTAGGAAATCAAGCTGTAAATTTCCCTTTTTTTACTACTGCAAATTTAAAAGGAAGCAAAATGGTTATGCAAACAGCCAAGATCCGATTTCCATTCTAGTTTGCTATAAATCAGTAAATCTTCATGAAACAGGAACAATTGCCATCATTAATTGTTCCAAAACCAGCATACTCTGGATTTTAAGATATAAGACAATGGAAGAGAGGACTCACTGTATTTTGTTTGCAGCCCATGGGTAACATGCTAAACCACGACTTTCATTAACTTGCTGAAAATCTGAGAGTACTTAATTTTATTTATTTAATTATAAATCATATTTATTTAATGCTATTAATTCTGAATCATCAAGGAATCAGACAAAAGTTTCATAAGGATTACTCATTAAAAGATAACTTTCAGTTACAGACTTGGAACAAAAGCAAAGAATGAAAACTAGACCAATTATTCTAATCCTTCCCTGTGTCTAGGTCTACATGCTCTTAGGGTCAAAAACTTAAGCGGTGAAACTAGTGCAGCTTCTTTATTTCAGCACTGACTCCCGTGCTTGGCACTGCCTAAGAACAAAACCGTTAGTACTTAGAAAACTGTTAAAGTTAGATGTGAAACTTTCATCCTACCTTTCTGAAGAGCGGACGGTACAGCACGAAACTCTGTAATACAAACTATCCCCATCAGGAATAACTGCAGCTTACTGGGGGCAATGCGCATCTTGGGGTGCTAAATGATGGAGTGAAAACAAAGAGAGTTTTTATAGGGAAAAAGAAACCCAAATACTACACTGCAGGAGAACAGCAACTAATTGAAGCAGAAGTTACTTATTAATCCAGCCATAAAGCACTTACCTGCACAAATACGTTTTCCAAATTTAATGGAGCATGATTCTTTTATATGCCATTACTGAAGCCTTTGCTGTACAATACTAGCTAAAATCCTCCCTAAAACTAGTTTTTTCAGGCAAAATGACAAAATGAAGTTATCGTTGCTTGCTTTGCTAGCAACACTTATCCAGGCTAATTTACACATCAAAGTAGAACACACGAACAGAATGTCAATTGCTATTTGTCCCTACAATTTCTACAGCTCTTGAAGAGGCAATACTCTATACTTCCTGCACACTTTCTATTTAGCCAATTTTACAGACCTGAGAAACATATCAGCAGTTGATCATTTTGTTGGCAGCATGCTCAGTGTTGTACAACACAAAGACAGCTCTCTGCATCAAAGTGTCATTTTTTCAAAAAAGCAGTGTTTACATCCCATTTGTGAAAGGCAACTAAAGGAGGACAAGACTCAGCTTTTAAAAAATATTTCAGTATTGTTGCCACTAGCAGTGCCAGTTCCGAGTGACTTTGATGGATAAGCTCCACTTTTAATTGCAATTTAAGTGCAAGTCTCTTAGAAGGCTATTCAAATCCTAAATAAGAAACACATCAGCAGCTAAACTAAAAGATTTCACAGAACAGAAAGCATAAGTTAAATTACCCTGCAAATTCACCACTTAAAACTTTTGTCTCATCAGTTTTAGCAAGTATTGCCAGACTTGGAAATGAATGAACAAAGTGATAAATACAATTAAAATACTATCTGAACTATCTTGAATTCATATGAAACATATAAGAACCAAGTAAGACGTTAAAGTCATCGAGAGAAGCAACAGATTTACTCTGGATGACAGAAGACACAAGTTTCATTTGTAACAGAAAGGGCAAGGGATAGCTATACCTGGGAACAAAGAAATATTTACATAAGTCAGGGAAAAACATTGTTTGTTTTCTTGGCTTAACTGGTTGAGATCCTCAGCTTCCCCTCTCTTTGTAAAAAATAATTCAATATTTCCACCTTCGATATTCCCACAAGAAACATAATGTTCCTATGGGAAATGCATCAGACTTTGAAGACAGAAACATGGGGTACACAATACGTGCATATTAATACAAATTTCAGTCTTGAACACCCTCATAGTCTGAAGCTATTAAAAGTACATTTTTTTCCAAGATGCCAACAAGTAAATGCAAAGTATATCTTCTTTTAAAATAAGTTACAACAATAATTAAAGAGCTTCTCTTTTTGTGTTTGCCATCACTATGGACAAGACTCATGTTTCTTAATTCTGCTCAGGCTCTCAAATAAAACAATCTTATACTTGAACCATTAGCCCCAGTCTGTTGAGTATGTTCTATTATTTGGCCAAGGATTTCACAATACCCCCCCAATCCACCACCAGTCAACATCCCAACAATCATTTATGTATTTATTCAGTTCTAGGTTTTTGTTGTTCTTTACCAGTCAGAGGATAACAAAAACCAGCTTTTACTCTGAATATGCAATTTCATAACAAACAACTGAATACAAACCCTGTCCTAGAAACTCTGAGTTGCAGTTGTTTTTTCTGTTATAAGTATACAGAACTTCTTAAGACTGCAGTTTTCCTACAGGTCCTGTGGAGATCCCTAATTCTGCACCTTCTGAACCCCGCATCACCAATATCATTCCAGCTGCTTTCCTTCATTACTTCCTTTGCATTTTGCAGGGACAAAATAAAAACCCCAAACCCCCAAAATCAGTTCCATGTACAGTAGAGCTCTCTGATCACCCACCACAATGACGTCCTTTGGAATGATACCATCCAACAGGATGATACAAAAACAAGAACAATCAATCTCTGCAGTTATAAGCAACGCTGTGCAAACTACATCTGTCACATTACCGATGAGAAATAGAAACATCCGGCCCACCAGCAAACGGAGAAACAATCAGCTCATTTCAAATTTATGACAGAGAGGCAACACTTACTGTGCAGCAGCCAAAGATGTCAGGAAGAAAAAGCATAGAAGGGCACGTTCTGTACAACCTGCTCCTTGTCTGTGATAGCAAAACAGAAGCACAGGCTTTCTTGTCCTACTATTCTTTGTTCTCCTCTTCTGCTACCTATTTATCTTTCTCCTGAAGCTGTTATCTTTAGCCTGTGTGCAGACAGAGGCACTAATGACTTTACCTACTTCCCTCACTGGATTGCTGCTATTGCTCCCAAAAATCACAGCCTTGGCAGGCAGAGCCGCCAGCATCATTCCTCAGAGAAAGGCAAAGGTCAAATCTTACGACTTGATCTCCATCCATGCATGTGCTCTGAATTTCAATGCAGAGCTGGCTTCGTATCCTGTTAGCATCCTGTACCTTTGTAGTAAGACAAATCAAAGCCATTAAATCACCAAGCGTCCAAAATGACCATGTGCTTGAAATCTAGGCCTGACCCATGTTTGAGCAGGTAGAGCCAGTTCCTAGCCCCAAATTAACGGTGCTAATCGATGCTAGTCAGTCTGGCCTGCCCCTTCTTTTGCTGTGCGTATGATTTACAAGCATTTTATTCCCCAAAGTATGCTTGATGCTGTAGGAATATATATAGCTGCTTCTTCCTATGAGATTATTAAAAAAATAAACATGCACACATACGAATCAGTTTAAGACCAAAAGAAAGCAAAGAATATAGATAGAATAGACTAGACTAATATTCATCATCAGAACCTTCCAGAATGGATGCTCTGGTTTTCTGGTTTTGAGGGGTCAAGGGCTGGTGGGAGGGAACGCAGGCTGCTTTTCAGTGAAGGTTAGTGGATGACTGAGATGGCCAGACAGCAAGACATAAAAAACCATTTTCTATTCTTGCTAGAAAAGTTGTTTTGCATTGCTCCTCCCATCCGAGGAAGAAGAAAGGTGGAAAATTTATTCACCTAGTGGACAATGTGAAGTTTAAGAAAAGAGGGAACGAGGAGTGAAGGACAGAGGGTGGGGAGGGTAAAACAAGCAGCAAATGCTGGTTAGTCATTAACCTGTTAGAATATCAGTAGAAAAGACACATTTAAATTGGAGGGGGTTTTGCTGGGTTTGATTGTGGGTTGGTTTTGGTTTTTTTAAACACAATGAGCTGTGCTTTCAAGGGTCACTGATCCTATCTGAACCATTTGCAGGATCACTGCCGGAAGACCTATTAGCTCAATGAAATTAATGGTTTCATATTTTAAACAAGATATAATGTCTTGAAATATTAAACTTCATAAATCTTATCATTCATGTATTACATTTATGAATCCAGTAGTTCTTAACTGAAAGCAGATTTAGTTTTAATAGGGATTAAATGTATTTATGTTTTGATAGTTGTGCATGAATTTTGATTTTCCAACAAACTTAATTTTCACCAGTTTTAGCCTACTGTAATTCCAATGACTTGATTCAAATTATGCCAGAGTTTGATGTAAGAAGAAAATCAAGTTTAATCCTCAGGATAAGCCCATTATTGCCTACCATTTCTCCAAAATGAAAGAAGACATTAAGATGCATATAAAAGACCTGAATAGCACCAGCACAACACTCACTTCAATTTTAATATGCTTCAAAAAACCCCACCACACACTCACACATTGAGAGAGGTTAACTTTTCATTCACTTTTTTCAGCCAAAACCTTCATGTTACTTCAAAGATTAATGTACTGAAAAGCTGAGGGAATTACCTCCTTGAAATTCTCCATTCCTAGAATCAAAACATTCATAGAATCATAGAATTGTTAAGGTTGGATTTTACATTAAATAACTCTTCAACTCACAAACATGTTTTTCCCTCTCTACAAATATAGTCTCATCTCAGAGCAGAACCATGCCATTCTTCTACATTATGCCTTCAGTTGGGATTCAGGTGGTTGGGATTCATGTACTTCTTTAGATCAGTAGAGAATGTTGATAAATTTGCTTGACCTCCTGCAAAAGACAAGCCACAGAATTTCACCTCAATATTCCCACATGAATCCTAGTTAAGCTAGTTTTATCATTCAGGATTTGCATAAACATTGCAAAAAAGATCTGCAAACTAAAATTTTGCAGTAATAATGCTCACAATGTTATCAATTAGTTTTCCAGAAAGAAATTCATAACCATGATTTTTCAGTTGCTGGGACACTTTTTGGGAAGCAAAATGTTTGCCTGAAAATTAAGCAAATAAATATTTATACAAAGGTCAGAGACAAAAGTTTTAAGCCAGTACCATTTTGAACCTATTTAATTTCCATCTATTAATAAAAACAGTGCTGACAATTGATTGCTACTATACCAAGGACAAACAGTAACTGTTGAAAACACACAAGGTAAATGCTTCACAAGTGATTCAAAAAACTGATGTATGTTCCCACAGTGCTTCTGTAGGATCATGATAGCTTTAAACCAACTCAAGTTTAGGCTGCTGCCAAGGTGGCAGTTGTGCCCCATCTCCCATGAAAGTGCCTGTTGCTGCCATTCCCCTTGTGCTAGCCTCAGTTCTGGTCAGGCTGTGTGGAGAGTTGAATACTCTTCCTTTCTGTATAGCTGGATTTGCTTTTATAGCTGGATTGGTTTCTCAATCAAAGCTGTTACTCAAAAATTGAAGGCTAGGAGGAATGTGAAGGAGGAGGAATGAATCCATGCACTAGATACATCAGTCCATTCCTTCTGATTGCAGCCTCCACTTACAATTTAAAATCTAAAGCAATCACGAAACTTCAGCCAGACTGGGTTTTAGACACAGTATTGTCCTAAAAACAGACCCAGAGTTTTCAGTTTTGCTCCAAGCTTTGTTAGGACCTCCTGTCTGGTTCTGGTTAGTAAACATGTTTCAGCTAAATGTTCTGCAATATTTAGGTATCAACTATCACACTCTGGGGACCATGAAGTCCCTTTTCTTAAGGTGCGAAGATCCCTGAAAGGGCAAAGTATCTTTATAAACTTTTAGTAGCATAGCAGAAGTTAAAAGATACAGTCACCTAGTAACTCCATAGTTCAAATAGGAAAGTTGCTACCACCCCTGCACAACTTACGTCCACTCCACATCCTCCCAAGTATTAGTCAGCCTAATATATCAGATGCCCTTGGATGCAGACTACTTTCTAAGGCTTCATGCTTTTAACATTTCCTCCCCCGCTACCGCTATATTCCCATTACAGCTCTCCACATAACTGAAAGGACCAGTGTTCTTGCCTCACAGAGAGACATTTAGTTATGTTTTATTGCTTCTAATTAACTAAAGTACAGACTCAGAGGGAGCAGTAAAACGAGAAAGGTTGGCTTCTGATAATGTTTTTACTTCAACTTGCTACATCCTCCTAAATTCTTCAGTTGACCTGTTAGGGCACAGAGCAAAGTGTACAATAGCAAGAATGTTCAAAAGAGTACTCGGTGGAATAAGAACCCACAGAAATCCCCCAAGACACTGTTTCCCAGAACACTCAGTCTTTAATTCAGGCTTTTGGATATGCATCAAGATCTATTTAAGTTTCCTGTGCAAAAAAGGAGTGCAACTTTATAGGAAAATGCACCAAGCTCTTTTTCATTGCACAAAATAAAGCGCAATAGTTGCTATGCTAGCCAAAAGTAACCTGTAAGCAAGAACTAAAAGAAACAACACCTGCTGACCTCTTCCCACTTTTCACAACAGCTCAATTTTTCCTGCTTTCAGAGCTCACCAATATATGAGAATTATTTCAGCTACTTGCATCTGCGATGAGTAATACTATGACATACATTTTCCTTTTGTAGCTAAGTCTTCTTATGGATGGAGATTTTACCTTTCAAGGTAAACGACAAAAACCAAACAAGATGAACAATGTCATAAAATTCAAAAATACTGCAGGCTGTGAAATGCACAATGTGTTAAGATACAGGCCAAAGCTTCCCCTGGATAGAGTCCAGCGTTACATCTACAGCACAACTGATTAATTGGGAAAGCACAAACGAAGGAAGAGAAAGGGAACAAAATTGTGCTTAGCTCAAGTATTTGGCCTGAATATCTCAAAATACTTTGTAAGGAAAGATAGATACTAACGCTTTTCAGCTAAGGAAAATCTGGCATATGGATTAAGCAGATCAGCGACAGTCAGAAGTATGCCAGTCGCTGAGCTCCCAAACATACAGCATCCCCTCACAAATGTTTTGTTGCTACTGAAATACATAGTCTTTAGCACAGTGGCAGCTCCTCAATGTAAACATAAATAAAAAATAGAGGAATGCTAAAGCATTAATTTCATGTAAGTGTACTGTTTTATGCTGAGCTAACATACTAGCAATTACTGGTTTTGTTCTGCAGGTATCTAGACCCTATATTTAGCACCCTCTCACATCCAGAAGAACAAAGCTTGAAATGCAATGAACCTGAGCTCACAAGGCATTGTACCACAGAGAAGTTATTATGAGCACAAAGGGCGTGAGGTCCTGGCTCTCCTCACCCAGCAGGCACCTCGACTGTACGAGATGCAAAGCACCAGAGAAACAGGCCCTCCACTGCTGCCAGCTGTCTCATGTTCGGTACTGCTTTGTGCACAGACAACAGTCGAGTCCATCCCTCCCTCCCTCAATCCGTCCCCAATCTCCCTCCCACTGTCGGTACTGTGTGCACAGAGAAGAGCCCCAAGGATGCCTCCTACAGCTAGCTGCTGCAAGACAAGTACACCAGTTAATAAGTGCATTTTTATATCATACCACACTTTGATGAGGACAGTTGAAACTATGCTAGTGCAACCTGGCATGATTTGGCTGAACAAACGTTCATCAAGCAGGCTTTGTAGATTAGGAGACAATTTTTTTTCTAAGAACACAGTTTCTTCTCTCAGCACAACCAATGAATGATAAAGAATCGAATGCTTTCTAGTGTAACTAGTTAAGCCACTTGAAAAAATACACATACGCCTATTAAGATTTATCATTTGTTCCCCTACCATCCTCTTGATAGGAATCATTCTGGTATATTTATATTGACCTTCTTGTAGGAATAAATCTCCAGCTCACCTATACGAGTATCGGCTTGTACTTCCCTTACTGCTTCTCTCATCTTTGGGCCTGATACTAGGAAATTGTAACTGGACATGCTAGATTTTCAAGGTCTGAATGCCCATTCTGATTAAGCATTTCTACGATAGCTTTAGCATTTTATCATGAAACACAAACAACTCCTGAACATAACAGCTGAACATAAGGAACCACCTTTGGTATAGCCTTTTGATGACTGCATTATGTTTTTATACCTGATACTATGAATGAGATATATACCAATAAGTGACAGATACAACAGTAACATCAGGCAGAAGGGGCTGTACAACCTCTTCCCTGTCACTGGTGTGAAATATATACGAGTGAGGCTACAGTCCTAACCTGTCTCCCCTCCCCAGCTTTAGGTACTCTTGCCCCTGACACACATTTGCCAGCAAACTCTAATTATATACTGTCTTCCACCAGGGTTCAAAATGTCTTATCAGAGGAAGGTATAAAAGGAAAATTTGCCTGCTACATAGAAGGCATTCATAATAATTGCATCAAATCAACTGCACATCTCTTATTAAAGTGATGTATAAAAGATGCATGGTCCAAAATAAATCCAACAAATTGCTTGATTTTTGAAGAGTGCAGCAAACACATTTTAATGTCTGATTTTAACATGGGAAAAACATTTACAGTATTACAGTGCTTAAAAAGATATGCTCGAAATACATAAATACACCATCTCAGGCAAACAGCCATGAGGTGAACTCTTTCATGCTTTTTCAGAAACAAACTGAAGATAAAAATGTATTATGTTAGCATGGCTATGCTGCCAGTACAGTGTCTGTACTTCATATCGCATCAAGAACAGGACGGCACTCCAGGTGCCTGCAAAGTTCAGCACCGCAAGTCCAAAACTCTTGGTATCATTGCACAGCCCGTTTCACAGAGGGTACCGCTGCCTTACAAGGAGACGGAACTCAGGCCAAATGGTAGGCGATCACAGATGAATGATTTGTCAAACTGCTTAGAAGACCAGGAGAAGGAAGTCCAAAAGTAATCCATGTATTTGCTCTTGATCAGTCAACAGAGACCAGCTTCCACTGTTACAGAAAACTGGCACATAACCACAGTCTGTTTGCTCTTGGCCAGGCTTGGTCTCCATGGCTAAATAACTTATTTTCAAGACCCAGGGGAAAACGCAATCAGCACAAGAAAAATCGGAGAGCAGGTTCACAGCCCTCAGCTACTGGTTTAGACTGAGAGGTCAAGCCAGAAAAGAGCAGAGAACAGTGACAAAGTAGCATGCTCATAGAGCTACTTCGATTGTGCCAGAACTGCAGAAAGGTGGATTTTAAAATCTTTGGGGGTACTTTCCAGGCTGAAATCAGGGTAGTGGGCTTTGAGTCTCTTTGTGAAAAACTGCAAGATTCACAGTCCCCACCTTTAAAGGCAGAAATGGAGACACAGAGAAAAAAAGAGAGCCAGCAAGGAAGTCTGCAACCAAGTTAAAAAGAGAACTGGGTCTTCTGTCTACTATCTTATACTACCAGAGTAATGTAAGAGCATGGAAAGCACACGCCCAGTCAGTCCAAGCCCAAAGAGAAAGAAAGTTCAGAGAGATGGGGAAAGCTAGGCCAAAACAGGATTACTGAACAATGATGGGATATTTCCTTTATTTATTTATAATTAAAATACATCCAATAGCAGAATCAGCTGCATTCATATTTATTCTTCTAGCAGCCCCACATTAATATGCGTAATCTTCATTGAAACTAAAGCAGGAAGTGTTGTGTTCTGTTTTCAGCTCTGCCATAAGATGGCAGAGCAACACCATTTCTGTCATGGAGGTAGCTGATCTACATCTGACTGATATTGCCTGGTGTAGTAAACAGGCAGCCATGCAAGTAGCTATAGAAATAAAAAAAATTGTTTCCCTTCCGTAGTGCAAGACAAGCCTCATTCAAATCCAGTGAGATATCTAAAGTCATATCAGAAAGTCTAGTTCATAATCCTCTTCATAGACTTTGTAGAAATAAATTTTGAACTGTTTCCATGATTGCAGAGAAAGCTTAAGGAAAACCACGAAATCTGCGGTGTTATCGAATCACAATAAGGAACCGCATTATGAATAAAGTGACACACAGTCAACACAGATCTTGCTGCATCATGTTTGTGTGGCTTTTCCAATTTCGTATCTCACTCTGTGTTGAGTGTGCAAGGGACAGTAATTTGCAAACCCTTTCTACCCCACAGCAAACCTAAGCAGGATTCATCCTAGTACAGGTATATGCACTGATACAAAATCATCTGGGTTTAATTACCTAGCTTAGAATTCTCAAGTTGAATTAACATGCCTATTTTCTCACTTTCATAACTAGCCGCCTGCTTCCAAAGCAGCAAAGACTTAGCAAGCAGCTTGTATCAATGCAACCACTTGCAGTATTTTCTGCCACAGGGGACTCACTGCTTAGGTGTTACCAGCCAGCAATGAAACTACTAGCTCCCTCCTTTAGGGAAAGCTGCAACATACATTGGGCCACAGTAAATACCACACAGTAGGATGAAAGAGGACAAGTAGAAAACTTCTGTATTGAAATTGAGGGGATCCCTTGTCTCTGCAATGGTAACGTAGTTCTAAATACTGAGTAGGAAATGAGATTCTGCCTTACAAAATATTCACTACTTCAAATGTGCAAACACAACTGAAGCCTCTGTAAACATCATTATGGCAAGGAGAAGAGGCAAAAAGAGCCAAAGCAAAAAAGCTAAATAACAGAGCTACTAAAAAATAAGTAATGTGATCATGTGTACTGTGAAGAGACATGGATATACAGCCATTCCATCGTGCCTCTGCTTTGGAAGGGATAAATTTCAACTGCCTCAGCAAGATTTGGCAAAGTTGCTAGAGTTTGAGTGTTCAGGTTACTACTATCACATCTGCAACGACAGGCCAGAGCAAGCTCCAAGCAGCGCATTGCAACAAAGTGATCATGGCAGAGTCCTAATAGCTTAAGAAAATGAATGTAAAGGAGTTCCAGGGCCAATGTGAAACTTCAGTAGGTAGTAAATTGAACTATGCCACTGGTCAATTCTCTTGCAGCAATACAGTCAAAAATTGGAGGCCTTTAATGAACATCACAGAACACTACAGAAGCCACCTTATGCTCAAAGACAGGAAGTGGCTTTTACCTTTCATCAGCAGATGCATGATATTCCACACAATCAGCATTAGTGGAAGCTCCTAAATTCTTTCCATTCAGAACTGCAGTACAGTCCACCTAAGCTAAGCAGGCAAGTTTTAACGTCAGCTCTCCAAGACACAGTTATTCTTAACATAGTGGCACATGGCACTAGGAGACATTTATTCATGGCTCAAAAAGACGAGTGAATTCAACCAATACAGACATAGTGTTAAATTAAAATGAACAAGCTTTATTCTTAAGTTGATGTAAACAGGAGATAGAACTAAACCACCCACAAATTCTGTACACGCTTAACTTAAGACTTCATTGCCATGAGGGTCAGCCACATATTTGTGAGAAGCAGCACTGTGCTGATCATGCAAGATCTCTGGCCAGTTCTAAAAAAAACAAACAAACAAAACCAAAAACATACAAACAAAAAAACCCAACAAAACAAAACCACCCAGTAAAACAAACTAGACAGCAAATACTCACTCCCTAACAGATAAACAGCTAAAACACACTGAATGGCAGTTTCTTTCACATCTTTGCACACAATGCAACCTTTTTTATGTAGGGAAGTGCCATGTCAAGCCCTCAGAACACTGCAGTTCACAAATACTGCAGAATACTGTAGTTTTGTGCCACTCTGTGCTAGTTTATATTGAATTAGCACACATCACTTGCTGTGCTGTTCCTTGCCCGAATGCAATATGCATGGGGTTGCATCACTAATTCATGATTTAGGAACTCTTATCTTCTCTAGAGCAGGGGTCAGAGTAAACTGTAGTTTTTGATATCTTTTCATACAAAAATAGCCCCGACATACAAAGCTGGAGCGGCACACGTGTGTATGGACAGATGGACGAAAGGAAGTGGGGAAGGTTAGATAAATCTGCAACCAAAGTACAGCAAACTTCAGTGAGGCACATCTTAACCTCCAGAGTAACCTACCAAAAAAAAAACAAAAACAAAAAACCTTCCAGAGGCTGAAACTATGTGTGCTGTTGAGAACAGGAGGTGTAACAGGGCTGTGGACTAACATGACAAGCCAGCCAACGGAAGTACTGCCGTTCATTCAAGATGATCTTACCAACAGGCAACTCTTTCAGTTTAGCAGCTTCTGCATCTTCAGCATGCTTTTCTCCACCAAGATGAAGTGAGCCATTTTCTTTCTGCACTGTATTTCTACCTGCAATGTTAGAGGTCTTCCATGGGCCTTGTATATTCTTTGGAATCATGAACTGTTCCCAGGTAGCAAGAAAGCAAACCAAAAGGTTTCTGCAGTTTCAGACACCCTCTCAACTTGCAGGAAGGATGCCAGATTTAGGAGTACAAAGACTAATAATTCAAGCAGTCTCCAGTATTTTCATTGTTACAGGCAGGAAAGAATCATGCAAGAAACTAGTGGTTACTTAATAGGTGTGCTCAGTGTGAGTCATTTTCAAACACCAGATAAAATTCAAGAGTTTAACACTGCACTGCCACAAAGCCTGTCCTATGGACCTGGATTCAACACACTGAGCACAAGGAGCTTCTGGTTACATTCCGACTTTCTGTGCTTTCAGAGCCTTTATCACTTGTCAGCTGTGTTCAGCCAAGGTTCTCTTACTTCCTAGGTTAAGTTAAAAATAAAGTTGACACACACAGAGCAACTGTCTAGACTTCCTAAGTGAGGAAAAACCTTGACAACAGAATTTGGGTACACTTTGACTTAAAACTTCTTAAAATTTAGATTTTTAAAATTTTTTTTTAGTTACCCTCATTCATGCCTCACTCTGAAATACCTGGTTTGCTGTACAAAATTCTATTAAGCAATACCATTCAATAAAGAAAACCAGAATTTCATCTCTCAATTAACATTGCATGAATAGCCACTGCAAAGGCCATAACAGCAGAACGGCTAAATTAACTTAAAAACAGAGAGAAGAAAAAAACCAAAATCATTTTACATGTGTGCTTCTGACCATATGGGCATCCAGAAACTTCAATATCTGAAACTCCTTGAGTTCAGCTGAGGCTAATAATCTTGACTTCTTGGCCGAACAGTTGAGCCCAGAGAAAGCTCCATTTTGCCATAGCTAGATTGCTCCTGGCACCCAAACTTCCCAGCAAGCACCTCAGTCTTCGCTAGTGCAAAGCCCTCTACTACAGAGAGCTTACAATTCTTTAAGTAAAAAAATGCTGCTTTTAGAATTAAAGTTTATTGGGTATCAAATCATCTGCTGCAGTGTAGCTTTAATTAGCCAACCTCAAACAGCATCTGAACTGGGTTGTTCGCCTGTTTGTTTGTTTTTACCTCTCAGGAAAATTCTCTTTAATCAGAACAATCCTCTTCCCCAACAAAATGTTAAGAGTGTGCGTGTGCGCAATAATCCTTGGAAAAGAGTTGGTTTTGCCATGCAAAGTATCCTTGATGTAATATTCTGTTTCAAACCCCCCAGAAGACTAATATTGCTCTTTCATTTTGTGATCCTGTAGCTGAGCTCAATGGCAGCAAAATCAGGCCTGGCCTGTTTGCCAGCTTCCACCCTGAAGGGCTTCAGGCTGCAGACCTAGAGTTTACTATGGAAACACTGACAGTCTCCTAACAACAGGGGCTCTGAGCAACGTTGCAGGAACGTGAGCAACTTGGAGCTGGTCATCAGAATTTCCTATATTTCTTATCTCTGCACACGGAGCATTCAGAGCAGCGCCAACAGTGACAGTGTACAGTATTACCATGTAAGAAGAGAGAGAAATAAGTGTGTGAAACAAAAGACTACGTATCTGTCTCAAGGCATCCAACTGCAAATTCTATTACACAAGTGAAGTTAGACAACAGGCTAACAGCAACTCCTGCAGTAGTAACACTGTATTTGTCAGAAGGCACAATTAAGTTTTCAAAACAGAGCACACAATAGTTGCCATCAACATGCACTCTTTATCTATTTATCACTGCTTACCTAATAGTCTGTGTGCAACAACAGTCCATTGTTGGTTTGCTCTCTCTATTCAAATGAATTGTCAGTCCATAAACTCACTGAAGCAACAGCATCTGCAATATCATTATTAATGGTGTATCAGCACTTTCACTCAACCACTGCTTTGCTGTGCTTTCAAGTTTGCTCTAAAAATTAACTCTAAAATACAGCTCCTACAGAGCTGTAGAAAAAGTAAACTGGAAATTATTTTTTTCCCCTCGAGTGTGTGTAATTACAAGCTCCCAGGTTGTTTTCATTAACTGGCAGGAGGAAAGTGCCTTTCATGGAACACAACTGAACTTATTGTTACCTGCTCAAGCATGTGCAGAGAGTGTTAAGACCCTGATACCATCTCTGCAAGTTCATTTACCAGTCATCAAGC
This sequence comes from Theristicus caerulescens, assembly GCA_020745775.1. Classification (NCBI taxonomy): domain Eukaryota; kingdom Metazoa; phylum Chordata; class Aves; order Pelecaniformes; family Threskiornithidae; genus Theristicus; species Theristicus caerulescens. Next base: position 10,694,256 of record CM036564.1, read on the forward strand.
TTTCAAACCCATCAGTAAAACTAGAGCCTACACATCTTAATGAAGTCATAAAAATAGTTCTTATAACATAGTTTTTAATTTTTCAGTCTCTTTATTAATCTTTTCTATTCAAAACTCAATTGTTCTGGAGCAGAACTTATTGACAATACATGCACCAGCTTCTCTATGTGCAGTAACTAACTTAAATGCAGTATGCAGTTTGGAGCCTTATAGTTCCATTTTTAAGATACCTGTAATGATGAAATGGAGATGATAAACTTTTTAGTTCTCTGAAGTGGTGAACATCCTCTCATACAACTTGCACTGCAAGCATTTAAGCTTTTGCTACAAAGATTGAAACTGAAAAGCCATACATACATTTGTGTACATACGTGTGTGTACACACACACATATATGCTTGCAAAGTTTACACAAAAAATAAGCAAATCATGTAATTTAGAGATGATGATCTTTACTTGGAAATACTTAAGTTGGGGCTAGTATTTTAATCTTCTATTCAATAATGACATGGAAAATGTTTAATTCTATTACAGTTAGAACTGTCTGCCTAAATATCACAATATAGCAGGTATTATCTGTACAGCATTAAACTTCAATTGATTTGAAAAGTATTGAATGTATAGATTATTTACTTCAGTACTTTTTAAAACACTATATTGGTAGACATGCACCACTTACAAACAGGCTCCTGAGGCAAGCCTCTTTCCTAAAGAAGTTAATTGTCAGGTAAGAGAGAACTGGGCTCTGTGTTTCTTGGTTTCCAACAAACAACTAATCTTCAGTCATTCTTTTCTAAAGAAAAAAGAGGTGAAAGAGTAGGAGTGTCACAAAATCTGCTATGATAATGTTCCAGTCTGAGTACATAAAGAGTAATTGTGTGTCATTTCTTCAGAACACTGAATATTGCTTTTCTAGTAAGCTTACTAATGCACACAGTTCGAAATGATAGCACAGTTAAATCTAAGCAGATCTTACCAATTAACATCACATGTATTCAAATGACTTCAACTCCAAGACATCCCAGCCAGCGGCCAGGAGCCTGCTGTTCAAAACCTGCAATAAAATCAGCATTTCAGTTACAGCCTTTGCACCTTTTATCTTTCCTCAGATACTTCATTTTGGCAGAACAGACTGAAACAGCCCAAGAGACATCATCCTACAGCAATTTTATCGATAAACTATAACCAATTCCTGCATGATCAAAAATCAGCATTTGCAATAATTTAGTAAGAGTGTTTACTTTCAAAATGCATTCTCTAAAGCAGTTTTACTTTCCACCCTAAAGAAAAGGACAACAGTAGAAATATTTTAAGAGCAGTGATTCATCATCCACCTTCCATTTTAACTCTCATTTCCCACTTCTCTTTCAGCCAAGTGCAAACACTACCACAAACTATGCAAGTTAATCCAGTTGTATAAAATTTGACACTTTTTTTTACTACTTTCCCATTTCTTTTATGCACACCCGCTTCTTGCTTTCAAAAGGTAGCAGGGCAGAAGGCTTGAGACAAGTCTCAAGAAGTAATTTCTGCAATAAGGATGAAACATTTCTTCCCATCTTCCACATCTATGTCGAGACACTGGTGACAACCTGTGCTCCCCCACTTCAGTTCTGGTGCCCCCTGATAAATCATACGCTTGTCAAATCTATTAACATTTTAGCATCTATCATTCATGTATACTTCAAAAGCCTCCTTCAGAAGCTCACCAGTAGACACAAGCTTAAGAGTATTTAATCCTACAGCATCAATCAGCAGCCCCACAGAATTTCAAATAATGCTGCATCCAGACTGGCTTCATGTCTTCTCAGACCAAACTGTGCTCTTTCATGGAGCCAGCATGAAGACCATGGCATCAACACAGCAAAAGGACTTAAGGCATTGGACTAGTGCAGTTTTGACACAAGCCAAGCACCCAACAGATGGCACAAGTTAGCACAGGCGTTCTATATTTAGCCTTCTTGTAGAGCAGTTATGTTTTGAAAATAGTAATGGTTAAGTGTTTCCTTCCTCAGTTCCAAAAGGAGCCACAGATAGAACAGCAAATCAGAATTCATGAACAAAAACAGAAGACAAGAGGAAAAACTGGCAATATATATTGCTCTTTATACATACGTACATGTTTATGGAGATTATGAGACACATACACATTAAACACTTAGGAAAATGTTCAAATTATTGTACAATGCTTGCAAATTACTATGTATGTTCATAATGTGATTAATGCAACTGAGTAATACTTTAAAGAAACATGAGGACTCAAATCTGCTGTGGATATGCCTGTTCTAAATAGAATTCTGTCAAAAAAAGACTATTTCCAGGGAACATAAAGCCAGCAATAAACCAGAAGGCTGGACAACAGAAGTCACATGCACTGTATGTATAGTTTGAGAAGTCCTATAAAATCCAACAACTAATAGACAGCATAGTATTACAGATAGCTGGAAGGAAAAAAGTAAAAACATCAGTAGTTTTTCACTTCACATGTTTTACATTTAAAAAAAAAAAATAACTTTTTTACCTTACAAGTTGGAGTGCTGACTATGTGCACATGAAACCACATCAATGTTTTCTTGGTGAGCTATGTCTAGCAATTTGCACTAGCCTCCCAAGCTACCCAGGCTAAGGACCTTGAAGTACTGAGAAAACAAAGCACTACACAAAGGAAGCTATTTGCAGTGCATTTAGTAGGACATTCAAGAAGTTCTACAAAACCCAGAAGCCATGAAACATATTTGAACACCTGCTAACACACTATATATGCTCCAATAGAAAAAATTGCTGCCTGAGATCAAAAGAACTACAGCTGCAAAAGGCCTGCAGTTGAGGACAAATGCTTTAAACGCAGTGAAGCGGAGGAAGCAAGCATTTACAGGTTAGCACAGAGGGGCACATGGATGATGCAGAAAAGATGACCAAGTAGAGCAGCAAGTTCACTGTGGGTCAGTTCAAACAAGCCACTATTCAGAGGAACCTCTGAGCCTTTTCTGTTCTCTCCTTATGGAAACTGCTCATTTGTGCTTTTCTCTTACCTGAAGTCTGCGTCCATCTCCTGACCAACTTCCTAAGCAATCCTATGAAACTGCTGCTGATTAAGAGAACAAGCAAAAGCTTCTAGAAGAGTGATCAAGAAGATGCAGCAGCAAATCAACCCTGAAAATCCCACAAAAGGAACTGGAGGCAAACTGGGCAGGAAGACTAACAGCCAGTGCTCTCAGTGTGAAGTGATGGCAGCCCATTCTTTCACCATCACTTGAGGCCCCAGCAAGCTTGTTCTTCTCCTACTCCAAAGCCCCAAGCAGCTAATGTGCAGCAGCTGTGCCCTTCTGCAGCACCATGTGCTAATAACTACCTGTTCTAAACTCTCCCACCTGGGTTTCTAAGAAGATGATCTTAAAATAGGAGCCACCCAATGTCTCGTAGGTGGGAAGAGGAATTAAGAGAAATATGACCTGTAAGCAGATTTCATGCTTTAAAGATTATAATCATTCATCAAACCACAAGTCATCATCATCATCACTTGTCATGTTTTAATAGCTTTCTAACAGAAAATGCAAAAAACATCCTGATGTGGTGACAACACCTCAGGATTTAGAAAAGGTGTTACTTTAAGTATGCAGGTGACATTGGTTTTCCACTTAGCATGGTTTTTCTGATATTTTTTTTTTTTTAAGTGCCTGAAGAGATGGCCCTTTCAGGCAAGCTATCTTACCATGCCACCACATATCCAACTTACCCTAAAAGATGCCTGACATAAAAAGGTTAATTACTAAACCTGCATGCCAAGCACCTGTAAAGCTACCATGAGTGAAGGGAGCATCTGTTTCCAGATTCCTCATTCAGCTTCTATGCCAGCTATGCTGATCACTGCTGGCACCCAGGGTAGTAACTCCTGACATTTCAACAGAAGACAAACAAGAAGCACACACCCCAACAGTTTCCAGCAGAATGACTAAAGTGCCAAGATTGCATTTAACTCTATAACAAAGAAAGAAGTGCCGAGAAGAACTGGCTGATTTTTTTGCACTTGCTTTCTGGTCTTAGCATTTTTTGCTTACAAAAGTTACAGTAAAGTTTAATTAGAAGCAAGGTTATTTGGTAGGTATTAGCACAACCTTTAAAGAGAAAAGCACCAACTGCATCTATATTCTGTGGCTCTGAGTTTTTCCAGTACTTCTCTATCAAGTCTGATTAAAACTATTTTAGCTCATTAATTCAGACATAGCTAGCATTTCCTACCAGTGGTTTAACTATCAGTACTTTCCTCTTTCTCTACAACAATAGTGGAGACTGATATAACAGTGAGATAACATAAAAAAAAGGAACTATTCTCTGTCTCTCACTAACCAGAGAAGATTGCTACAAGGAAAGCCTTCACAGAATACTATTGGAGTGTAAGTCCCTAAAATATCTTGAGCCACCTAATGTTCTGCATAATTTCAAGTCACATTTCACACTCTTTGAACTCATATATAGGTGCTAAGCACATATTTGCTCTGAAATGCAGAAACCACATGGAATGCAGAAACCAGCACAGAAGTAGCTAATTCGTCCAGAAGGTGACTTACTAGGCTAAGTGCAGCACATTCCTATTAAAAATGAATAAACTTGGTTTTAAATTAGAGTCAGAAAGAGTGGAAGTCACCTTGCATGTTTTTCTTTCCAAATCAAATATTTAACAGAGGAAAACCACAGGTGTCACTGACAAGGAAAGATTAGTTGTAGCTTAAAACCACACACATGGATTGAAAATTAGTGAGACATGTCCTGCTTACTAAGTAACCTTACAAGTGCATAATTTAGACAGAATTTAGATATCAGGGAAATGGCCACTTTGTTTTTTAAATATATTACAGTGCCTGGCATTAAAGTGCTTACAACCAAAAGCATACAATCTTTTCCTCTCAGGAGGCCTAGCACTACAACTACAGTCAGCTGAGTGGGTGGCAAGAGCAGAGGAACCAATGGTAGCACCTGGGTGGGGGAGGAAAACAAAGGAGCCAGCAGTTTTTAAGCCTTTTTTTGCTCAGTGCAAACTAACCAACCATAAAACACTCCAAACATATCAGCTCTTAGTGAAGCATAGTTAAATCCAGAGCTCTGGTCTTCCCTGTAAAAAAAGCCCCTTCAGCAAGGGGAGATTAAACTGAAGACCCAAACATGGCAGCAGCATACTAGACTGTCACTCTTGCAACATGATACAGAGGAAAAAGGTGATTATTACAAGTCCTACATTAGATTGTATAAATCAGCTAATTAACGCAAGTGCCCTGCCAGCAAACAAACAGAATGCCGGGGGAAATCAGTTTATGGGTCCTCCACTGTTGTATTTGGAAGAGAGCTCTTTCACTTGCAGGCTTGGAGAAGGTTGCATTAATAGTCAGCATAGCGTATGTTGTTAATTCACAGTTACTCAGTGAAAGCTCAACAGCTTCAGGAGAATTGTGCTGCTCTGGCCTGAAGTAGATGTCAATCCTTACCCTAGTCACTAGGCATGAGATTCTGAAAGTATGAGCTCTGTGCTTTACGCAACAAATAGCAGGTCTCTGACCTAAATTGGGAGAGCCTTTATGAAACAGGAAAGGCAAGATAGATTTGAAAGATACAGGCAAACAAAAGACAACTAGTCTCTCTCAAAGTAAAAGTAACTTCACACAATTGGAGAATTATACTTAACTATTAACTTAAGTACAACTTAAAAATTAAGCATATCAAATAAAAAGTCCTTGAAGGAACATGAAGCAAGAAATTGTAAAGCACAGCAAGTGGATCAGGAAATTTCCATTCTTCCTGCTAAGGACTTACAGTAGCTATCAAGTCCCCTTGTTCTAGCCTATACAATTTGTTCAAAATCAATTACCTCCTTGAAGTACAATTTTTTAAAGCCTATTTGAACAGTCTGAGAGTCTGTTCATGGAAGTCTAATCATGGGAGTGATTAACGTGTGTTTGTGGGACACACTGCTGCACTTTTTGCCATGTAAATAACTTAACTTGTAAGACTTCTATCCTGCAAAGAAAACCTCATCTTCCAGACTCTACAAACTTTCATACACTGTCAGCAATAATCCAAACATCTTTTTAGCTGCTGTCCCTCTCCAAACTGAATCTGAACCTTTAAGTTGAATAAGCACTGTCCTAGGAGAGTACATTAAGTGAGAAGGGCTGGATGACAGCCTTGCTCACTTAGACTCAGAGATAACTTCTTGTCTAATTTATCTGTTTGGACCACAAGCTTTATATACAATGCAGATCATGAGCCACATGATACAATACAGTGTCAGTACAGCCTCGATTCCACATACATACTAGAACAAGAACAAATATTAACAATATTCAGCCTGCTCCCATAATTTAACCATTTCCTTTCATTTCCACATCCTTCTCTCCCCACCCCACAATATGACTGCTTTTAAGAAGTCCCTGCTTATTTTAAGCATTTGCCTTATGATTCTGAATCATACTGAGAAAGCTGTGTAATAGAGGAAATCAAGCCTTCTAACTTTAGATTCTTGAATTACATCCAAGTTAGGTGCCTAAAACAGTAAGTGTAACTATTTGTGTCCCTAGACATCCAGTTTTGGGATAATTTCATCAGGAATGAAGGAAAGGATGAGGTATTGAGTTTCATAAGGATAAAAATATTCAACTATATGACACTGTCTTGCATCTGGATTATGGCTGACATGATATATATAAAAGCTAATAGTGGCTAAGTACTGAATCATTTTCACTTAAGTGGTAAATCAGATGTCTGTTGATTAAAACAAGAATACAACTACTTTCCGACACTCCTGGTGGTAGACTGAATTGCTGTTTCTACAGTAGAAATAGAATACACAGAGGATGTAGTGGAAACTCCTACCATACAAGGTAAGGGCAATTTAAGATTTAGTGTTCATTCTACATCCCAGAAAATTTTAATGAAGTGATGGTTTTAATTTTTGCATTTCAGAGAATCTTACAGTAAGTTCATACTTTATTTTTTTCATATGCTCATAAAGAAGCAAAAGAGACCTTGCTTCTACATGTCAGGATATTAATTTTTCAGAAGTGATAGTGGCTACAGAATTGCCATCCTGAAAGGTGTAACCATTCAATTAGAATGAAATTAAAGGCTTCTGGTAATAATCACTACACTTGCAGCTAATGGAGATAACAATCAAGAGTAAAAAAGTCCCATTCACTCTACTACCTAGAGCCCATGGCTCTAAGCATTCCAGTTTTATTCAGTGCATTAATGTGTTGGAACTTTTGCTTTCACTAATTCGTCACAGTTTCTCCAGCTTCTCATAGTAAGAATAAAGGCTGCTCAAAGCTGTCATTGTTCCATATTCCAGAAAAGACAGTTGCATAATTACTAATTATCTATCAGTGAGTCACATTTGTTGCAGAGCAGGGAAAGGCAAAGTGAATGTCAACTCTGCCTTGAAGAAAAGTACTAAGATAACATTAAGGAAGAAAGCACCTATAAATATCTTGAAAGTGGAAGCAGGGTTAAATTTAGTTTGAGATGGCAGAGAAGCAGCCCACAGTTTGGTTAAGTAACCTTTAACTTGCAGTCATCTGCAGACAGAAAGAAGGACAGAGTTGTCTGAAGAAGCTCTGAAGAACACTCTAGAAGAGAGCAGGAAAACCTAGAATTTAAAGTGAGATCTGTCAACCTTTGCTTCTAAATCTACAATGGTACAGCACATATCAAAAATAAGATGAGACAGTTCATATCAGCTCCACTGGAACTATTTTACAGTTTCTAGGGATTTACTCAAACACACAGTGAATGTCACCAGGCTAAACAACAAAAATTGCACATACTTCAGCACAAAAAGATTGACAAACAGCAAAAATACACTTTAAAGCAATTTACTTACATTTCTCCAGAGTAGCCATTCTTTGGTGACTTTTCTCCATTTCTGTTTTAAAGTCTGCTGAGCAGATCATGAAATATGTAAAAATATTATGAAAAGTTATACTTCCCAGCTCTGTGCAGGGTACTTCTCAGATCCAAGTTACCTCTATAAACCTGTTCTTTTTTTTTTGAACAACATACAATGTAATACTGTACTAGGAAGAAAGGGTAAAGTGTTTAACAGCACAAGACACATAAGGGATAACATCTTAAAAACTTGTTTTCATTCCTTGCTTCTAATTTTGAATCAACTAAAGAAACCAACAAAAACCATCTATATATGGTAGTTTAAGTCTTAAAGTCCAGTAAAGGAAACGTTATGCTTTAAAGCTAGTAGACCCCAAACCACAGCTTACAGATCATGCATGATCTCTAGAACTGTGCTCTTGATAAAAGGAGGAGGAATCCATGAAATCTGAAGATTCCAAGAAATTAAGGTTAAAAAAAAACCAAGCCATTTTGGTGATGCACTAACTTAACACTACCTTTTCCTCCCCATCACAAAGTGTAGATGCTACAAATAGCTGCAGTTACTTGCAATTCCTTGAAATGTAAATCCAAAAGCTACTGCAAAACCACAGTACCCTTTTAAACTACATGAAAAAGCACCCATCTATTTAAGTAAATTTGAAACTAATACTACAAATGAACAGGCAATGACAGTAAGGAGAAAACTAGCTGACAAGAACATCACCATGATGAAGCATACCTCACCATGTGTTTCGATATCACCCCATGAAGGTTTAGATTGGAGGGGGGGTGGGGAGGTGGGGGTGTGTGTGTTTGTTGGGTTTTTTTGTTGTTGTTTTGTGATTGTGAACATTTTTCTATTTTGTTTTTTTAAAATGCAGTATTAGTCATTAACTTGATTTTCAAAGTTTCTCACAAAGGAAAGAATATGTATATTAAGATGGCATTTACACTATCCAGTTATTTTCCACAAATTAGACTAAAAACATGCAAAAATACAATAAACACTGTAACAACACTTTCAAGGGATTTGTTTATTTTTGGTTTACAAACAAAGGCACCCAATATTTCTGTTTATGTCTTATAAAAGCTCACAGATTTAGCATTTGTTTCCAAACATCTGTTCCTACAGCAGAGAAAAACATTACAGGAAAATGTAATTTTTTTTCCTGGTCCCAAATCTAAATACCAGTAACTGTTAAGTGATCATGTTGTTTCAGACTGCTCTTCTTGCTATTTAACCAACTGGAATACCTCCTGCAACTTGCTAGTCAGTACAGTGAATCTAGCTTACTGAATCAAAATATAGTTCCAGTGTATTTTTGATCAACATCCATTATGTGCAAACACTGGTATGAAGAACTGCAAGAGAATAGGGTTCTGATATGAAAAAAACCCAGTAGTTTCAGATAGAATTTCACAGACTGACCACAGGAAGTGACAAAACTAATATAATAAATGTGCCACTGAATCTATTGTCAGTTAAATAGGATGACTGATAAATTTGTGTTAAGATACCAATAGTGCACAGAACCATGGTCTCCAAAGAGGGAAAAATCTGGGTTTCTAAATTGGCAAATGTTTAAAGAGTAGAGGTTAAATATCCTTATGTTTAAAGTAATCCTTTTCTTCCGTTACTTATTCAAAAGAACAGATTTCCAAGCAGTGTTTTGGACCAGAAATAATTCGTTCATTGGCTTCATAGTTCTCAGTATTAACAAATCAACATTAAAAGTATCATGTATAATAGTTATAAACAACCAAAATTCATAAGTGAATTGCTTCACAGAATCTTTTTCAGAATACGATGTATTTGTCTTTTGCAAACTTCAGCCACATGCCAACATGGGACAAGGGGTGTCATTGGATAGTAGGCACCTCTGAAAAAAGTCTACAATGCAGGAATACTTAAGCATACTTTCAGGTCTATTAAGATACTTGGGGAGGCAACTAAAAAATGTAATACACCTAATGTATTTCTTAAAGTGTATCATCTTCAATCACAGAAGCCATCATTTATTTTCAGCCACAGTCAGAGGTCTCTCACACAAGGTGTGGTCCTAGACCATTTAGGCTTTTCATCAATAGCTTTATATATACACAGGTCATTTTTAAAAGGAATTACAGCTTAACTACTTACTACAGAATATTTAGCTTCAGCAAGGAAGCCATTATCTTTTCAAAATGAGATATACACCTGCACGAAAGGTGTTCTCTTTAAGAGTTTTCACAAGAATAGCAAAATAAGTTCTTTAGATACTTAATTCAAATAGGACGAAAAACTACCAAGGGCAAGTATAATGTAGCTCTTGTCTAATTAAGTCATTATTTGCCTTTCCAAGCAGATTCAAGAACATTTTCATCAGTACAAACTGATTTTAATGAACAAACACTGGGCAAGGGTGCTGGTCAGTGCATCAATTAGAGGAACATTACACTGTTCTCAGAATTATGTGCAACCAAAATTTAAAGGGATCTTCATGTATTGCCTTAAACAAGGATTCAATCTTTTCTTACAGCTTGCTATTTTTGCAAATGTTTTCCCTACTGAAACAGAGTAACATGCAGAAAAAACAGATTTCTTGACATTTAAACTTGTTAAAAGATAGATGGAAGAATTGTTAACATACTTTTATTTTGAAGCAAGGTGCATCTTGCTTTGCTTGCCCAGTGCAATGAGATTTTATTGGGCAGGGATAAGTAAGTGTGCTTACACATTGGTGTTGTCCATGCATCAAATTTCATAGCTCAGAGATTTTAAAAGTTACTAATTCATGAAGTATTTCCTAACATTGCTTAGAATTTAAAAACAGGTATATCTCTTAATGAAAGCCTATAGTTTGTCCAACTACTATTACCAGTAATATAAATATCAACTAAGCATAATAAATTCCTTTCAAATACATTTACCTTTTGAAGTCAGAAGTGTAACAATCAAGTGCTGGCTCTGTGTTCTCAATAAAAGTCATTAAAAAAAAAGAGGATGGTCAATGACTATTTTTGCCCCCCACGGGGTTACATTTCCTTTTATCTACTCAATGATAGGATCAATTCTGCTCTCAGAGAAGCAAATTGTTCATGCTGACGTAAATGCAAGTTGGATGCAGCCAGTTTCGAGCGCAGAACTGAATCACTAAGTGCATTCTGAAGACCAGATTGGACAAAAGGCCTTTCAGTAATTAAGGAAGGGTTTGGTTTGTGGGTTTTTTTTTTTCTTTTTTCGTTTAAAGCAAAGTAGGCACCATTGTTGCATCCCTACTTTGAGAAGGGAAGAAGTAGCAAAAATTAAAGACAACTTACAAAAGCCTCCAAAGAATTTTTTTCAGAAGATCCACTATCATTTATACACTTCTGCAACTTGTAAAACCCTTCGTAATTTAGGAGAATTTTAAATAAATAGGTCTACAGCAACTAGCAACTAAGTCAAATATTTATCTTGCTCAATGTGGAGTAAAACTTAAAAGAAAAAAAAATCATGTTAAGGCAGATTTCAATCAAACACGTTCCAAATTGCACAGTTATGTTGGTCAGTGGTCTAAAATGTTTTCCCCAGGTCAAAGAGTTAAAGTTATTTAAATGCTTGTCTAATGCCAATTCAACCTGGCACTTGACCATTTTATTTTCCTCTGTTTCCAGGAAGATACACGACTAACATTACATATACCATACCGTATATTTCACACTCCAATTTAAGATGAAATTATGCTTTTACAAAATGTGAGATGACTACACGTTACAGGCTTTGTGCAGTTAGACCACCATATGCATAGATGTCCTTATGCTAAATTCTCTTCTTCAGTATCTCATAGTACTGGAGGCTCTGAAGTAGGAGAGGAACTTGTAACACAGACTAACCACAAAGTACCAGATATTTCTTGCCATTTGTGATCTTGCAATAAAGATACGCCAGATCAGGATCACAAGAACTGTATTGAAGCCATAGCGTATGTTCCTTAACCTAAGAAAAAAACCAAAAGAAATAATTAAAAGCCAAGGTAGCAAGACTTACAGGAAAAAAGAACACTCTAAAAATTAGCTTCTAATGTAGAATTTAATTTATTCATCTATTCATCTCAAGATACATTATGAGCAGTATTAAGTGAATGCTAGAAATAAGCTGATAAGTTCACAGCTGTAAAGTGGAACACATGAAAACTAAGGAACAGAGCCAGCCCTGTAGCTAGCCACATGTACTGCTTTATAGCTGCTTGATAAAAACCTCTTAAAGCTAAGGTCACACACATGGTAACTTACCTATAGAAGGCTGCCATCCACCCCAAAAACAAGGATATTTAACACCATGAACTCCCTTCCTCCCCACCACATATTCAAACTTTCATATATATAATGTCAAAGTAACTCCAACTGCCACTGACAAAAAAAAAAAAAAAAAAAACCAAAACCCACATCATAGGATTTTCCAGCCACAGACCCCAGAGTCTTCACTGCAATTTTAGACTCATTCCTTCTCAGGGAACTATATTTAAAGATTAGGAGAAACTAGGTGTCCTTTTAGGGCAACTGTTGACTTTTAGCAGTCTTCTCATATGTAAAGATGGAAGCTTCAAGACAAATAGCAACCAGAATTTGCTCAGATTTCTTAGAAACAGAGCAATCTCTTTGGTTCAGCAGATCATGGCAATTTTTATTTTAAAGGCAGCTCTTTTTAGGGAAATACTCACTGCCCTTATCTTGTTTTACAGGTAGGCTGGGTGTTCATATAGCCAGACCTTCCTCTACATATCTTATTTGTAGAAAAAACAGTCTAAGTTTCTGCACTACAAAAGTAAAGCCTACTTTTCTATTTGAGGAAAAATCCTACTCAGTAGTTTCCTGAAGAAGCCAGATCCCCTAGGCTGCCACATCTGATTAATACTGAAGCAATGGACTCCTCAAGTTCAGATTAGAGTTAAGAGCTAGATAGTAACAAGAGAGACCAACTTAATACCTCAGTGTAAATATATGTAAAATCTAAACCTCTTGCAAAATAATCCACTTATAAACAGAGAGCTGGTGGCAACCAGATGCTGTTCCAATACAAGAGTTTCTCATGTCATTTTTGGTACAATCCTTTGCACAAAGAATGGCAACTGTATAACTCCTATGCATTTTTAATAGCATCTAAATGAAAAAAAAATTTCAGAAGGGGACACCTCTCAGCTATCCCCAACATTATCAAACATTGCCCTCTTTCAAACGTATATTTGAGATTGTTACATATCATGCCAATCCACTCTACAACTGCAAATCCTTGTCTTTAGAAGTAATAACCTAGACCACTTCTCTTTGTGCCATCAGGATAGCAGATGTGAAGTAGTATTGCAGAACAAGATTAATCACTTTTATTTCACTCTTTAAAGAGACAAATCAAAAAGTCTACAACTGTCATTATGAATCAGCCAAGAACAAAACAAGGGCAACTGTGCCAGTAAAATTCTGAACAGTAACAATGCATTCAAACTGGAGGAGCTAAGCCACAGATAAAAGGCTAACAGAAGTCATTATAGAACACCAACATCAAAGTTTCCTGCTCTGAGGTGGACAGTTCATGTCTGTTTACTCGCCTGCTTCAACAGCTCACATTCCTAGAAGAAGCAACTACTATTCTATTAAACCTGATGAACTGAATGAGCCATTCTGACCTTGTGTTACTGTGTACCTTTTTATCTTCCAAAAGATATTGGGTAAAATCAGAAACCCGGATTACAGTATACACTAGTGAATAGAGCTACAACCATAATCCCAGACTAATGCTGTAACTATTAATACTGAGAGCAACTCAGGAGCAACAAATAGAACAAGAAAGATGACACCGGACTTCTTTGGAAAATGCTTCAGACCACTGGGAACAGAAGAGTTCTGGAGGACCTAAACGGGTGCTATAAAGAACAATTAAGTCATAACATGGAAAAGCAAAACTTGACAAGGGCAGGAAAACACAGAAAATATAAACAGAGGAAAATAAAAATTTATACTTACTTATTCAAGTGTTTCCTAGCTGCAGGGATGCCAGACATTTCTTCATTCAGCACATATTTCTTTGTTCCCATGCAGTAATTTTCCATGTATTCTGCCCAATGTAGTTGTCGAACATCAAAATTAAACGTCTGCAAAAAATAAAAGTTTTCACCTGTTAGTTGCCAAAAATTCACCTGCTATATATAATAATTTAAAGGAAAAGAATAAATGCCTTTCTACCAGATAACTTTCTTGCATCAAAGACAAATTGGAATTATCTTGTCCTTAATCATAAGAACAATCCAGATTTAGATCTTAGATCCCATTTCTGACTCAACCACCACCTTCTTATACTATCTTTTCCAAATTTCAATTATTTCATGCCTTATTTTTCTTCCTCAGCAGTAATAGTCTTCCCTCCACTTCCAAGTGCACTCCTTTCCCATTGCATCTGTCTGTAAGGAATTCCACTTTAAAATAACTATTTTCTATTATTTCCTTTTAAGCAGTAAAATAATTGTAATATGCTATAGAATAAACACTGCTCTCTGCCACGTTATCTGTTTGATAAATGCTGAGTTCTTTTAGCCATGCTTATAGTTGTACAGCTATATTTTAAAGAGAACCATGCGAGGAAAGGAAGTTATTACGGAAAATTCATAACTCAAGTTTTTCACTGATGTACTGATTTCCTCATCTCAAGATTCTACAATAACAGCCCCTTAAGTCCCAATAAATACCAAGATTCTCCTAGCAGGTTTTTAACTCTGCCAATTTTGTTTCAGGTAATAGAATAAGCAAGATCATTATAGGAATGAGAGACAAGTAAACAGTATTGTGCAGTGAAACTATGTTCAGCTTTAAAAGTTGTTATACATACATTAAATCCCCAAGTCCATGCTTCCAAACAAGCTGCTTAACAGCATGGCAGGTGTGTTATAAGGTATGATGAAAAATAAACCCATTGCAGTTCTGAAGACAATCCCTCACAGTGAGTCTTTGTAATTTAGCATTGTTTGTAAGCTGAAGGTCAGCATGTAGTTCCAGTCATGATATAATACAAACACGCTAAACAGCTTTCTAGCACTGGTAAGTTATCAGAATCTATCAATTAAACATTATTTTTCATAATACATCCTCGTAGCAAGAATGTAAGAGTAAAGAAAGTAAAGTTTCAACTGTTATTTCAACTAGTTCTTTATTGCTGTATGCACATCTTATTGAAGATTCAGCTATTTGAAAATACTAACAGTCTAAAGCTCTGGGGTTATTTTGGTTTTGTTTTTTAAACTTTTCTTGAACTCAAGCTGCTGCGGGGAGGCAAGACAGGGGAAGGGGTGGAAATCCTCTCCACACAAGAATCATGAAAAGCTATTCCATTTCCTACTTTTAGACAGTTTATTTAGAAGTTTGGCAGCTTTTCTTCAACTTAACTACAGAACTAGATTCTGGAGAACACTTGAATAGGAAAGACATCTTAAAGATGGCAAAAATGTTCCAAATGCATAAGGGAATTTGGGTTTTTAAACCTGTAACTGATTATTTTTATCCTGCTGAATATTAACCAACAAAACAATAGCAAGTTTAGAAAGGAAGTTTAAACTCAGTTAAATGTTTGGAGGCCAGGGAGCAGAAATTGATCTCAGCTGCAATACTTCTTTATGTTAACATGTACCTCTATCTTCCTGTGAGACATATCAGGGCAGGGGAAGAGGAAGGGAACAACTCCATTCCATTACAGATTCACTATTGCATGAATATATTTTGAACAACTTGGAATTAATCCAGTAAGATTTGCATAACTTTTCCCAGCCATATGAGGGGCGGGGAGGTGGGTATCTAGCAGCACAGGGACACATGCAGAAGAGGAAGGTAGCTTTGGTCCATGCTAGTCACCAGGGTGAACCAGCTAGCCACATCTGGGTATTTCTGTTAGTTTGAGATTGGTAAACATAGCACAAAAATAAAGACTCACATAGATGGTCAACAACCACACACAGTGGGAAGACTAAGACTTCTCCTTTGAGCTCTTTCATTCACTCTTACTCAGACCCTGCACCCAACAGTTTTCATTCTTCCTCAACAACCCTCAGGACTTTTCTGTCATCCTGCTTCTGTTACACTCTTCCCCCTGCATGGGGCAGTTTTAGTCACATAGCAAGACTGTGCTTCAGAAAGTGAGAGAATTTACACTTATATTTCTTTGAATACTTGGCTCTCTGGCCAAAGCATGACAAGGGTATATAAAAGTTATTACTAATTTAAAAACAAGCAAAAGAGTCCCTCAAAACCCACCTCCTTCCTCAGAAAAAGACACATTGGGCAATACCAGATCACATGATCAGGCCACTCCAAAGACAACCATCTTTTACATCGGGGCTCCTTCAAGGGGGTCCTGCCCTTCCTCATCTCTGATCACATCACTGATCTAGCTAATAACACAGCCCTGGCACAACTGAAAGGATGCGACAGGAATCTCCAGTGCTCAGTTAGTACTAGGGTTAGCTCCACATTACAGTAAGCAGCATTACCAGTTCATAGACTCATAGAATGATTTGGGTTGGAAGGGACCTTTAAAGGTCATCTAGTCCAACCCCCCTGCAACTGGCAGGGACATCTTCAACTAGATCAGGTTGCTCAGAGCCCCATCCAGCCTGTCCTTGAATGTTTCCAAGGATGGGGCATCTACCATCTCGCTGGGCAACCCCCATTCCAGTGTTTCACCACCCTCATCATGAAATATTTTTTCCTTGCGCATGTTCATGTCCTTATTCAATCTTAAATCAATGAGCTTATATTTCACTTTCAGTCCCCATGCCCACATCACACAGCTACTTGCCTTTTTGTCTTGGGGGTTTAGCTGGTTCATTAGCATAGTCATATTTTCAGTATTCCAGGTCCAAGAATTGCTTGTAAAGTATTCCAATAACACCAAGGCCTTATGAAGACGTGTTATTGTTTTCATCATCCTACAGTCCAAGGCATAGAATATAAAAGTTACAGTGATAAAGATTAGTTCAAACAAGAAAAACAGACAGTAAGACTGTAAATTTTTTACCCTCCAAACCCAAACATATCCCATCTTGCTCTGTACCCAAAGCATGTTATATTAGATCAACAGGATGTTTCTGCATATTATTAAAGTGGACTTTGGCTGTCCAGTCTTTATATAGGATCAGAAATTTTAGGCCAGTCTTTTTTTCCTAATCCTACTTCCCAGTGCAATAGTAAGTTTCTTCAAAAAAAAAAAGCTAAAATGTTGTCTTCTGTTGGCAACTCTTATTTTAGGACACAGACAAAGAACACTTTTCACTTCAGCATACTGGAGTATCTAGCTGTACTGAACAATCCGTCATGATGGAAGAGTCAAATTGCAGAGTGCAGAACATATGCACATGACAACTTTAAGCAAGGGAGTAAGTTACCCTGATCTTCCTGCACCCTGTGCAAGACCAGATCTCTGTAACAAAATAAAATTGGTTTATTATGGTCACTAAGAGATCAAGGCTTAAAACTACCAGAAATATGGCTTAGCCCCTTAACCCTACTGCTTCCACAGCAAAGGGCAGGAAAATATTTAAGGACACAGATCAGTTCTATGCTACTTCAAAATATGCAGAAATACCTTCCATCATCCCTTATTATGCAGAGGAAAGCAACTCGACAAAACCATCACTTGGAGTACAGAGAAGTTATGTTATAAGGATCAATTTGGGAAAGTTTCTCTTTGATCAGACCATCTGAAGTGGACCCAAAAAATGTGAGTCATCTAGTCTCTCAGATGCAAGGTTCCCACATTTATGACAAGCAAATTGTTTCAAGTGTTACAGTGCTGGAGATGGTCACTCAATTTTAAGAAGTACTAACTACTACCACATAACCTAATGCTATTAAATTCCTGGTTTGGGTGCTTGAGGTATTTCTGTCTCACTGAACTGCTCCCAATTTGATCCTTATAGCAGGATACATGATTATTTTAAGCACGGAGCAGGGGGGGGCAAAAAAGCAGAACAACCCAGCACTAACAGGAAATGGCTTTCTGAAGGTAAGTTTTGTTCATAGAAGCAATAAAAACCACTGATTTTTCTCTGAACGCTGCCTTGATGCATACTTGTAGAAGGGATATAGCACATTGTCCCAGAAACTGTTCTAAAAAGAGTATTTTGCATCACATTAGTGTCCCCTACTGTCACTAATGGCTGGCATCTCAGTATTTAAGGGAATATCAAAATTGTCTCTTTTTCTTCTCATGAAATGGAGTAATACAACTTGCAGAGACCACTGCAAAAATCTCTAGAGTATCTCTAAAGCACAAATATTTTTCCTTAAACCCCATAGGAATGTATCTACAGAGTAAAATTCAGAGTTGTAGTCAAATATTAGACTGCCAGCTAATTTTATTAGTAGACATTTCTATATGCTTTCAAACACCCATTTATAGTTTCACCAGTTGGGCAAGGTGGCAACAGTGGGAGCTGAGTGGAACCAGAGTTCCTCCGATTCAAAAATAATTAGGAATATAGACTGTGCATCCAAAACATACCCTGTGCTAACAAGGCTGAACTGAACATTAAAAAAGCGTAACAGTTAAGTCAAAAAAATTCAGAAAAGAACTTGAAACTTGGAAAGCAAAGATCTCACTGGTCAGATAAGGCAGAAAGACCTCATAGCAAAATGGCCTGGATAAAAATAGTGCCAAACAGGACATGGTGGCTAAGTGCCTAGACTTTTTGCCTGTCCACTGACAGTCTTAAGATTATTTAACTTAGTTGACTTGCCCTTTTGTGCCTCCCCAATTTGTGTTCTTATGCTAAGCTGGAAGAGCAGCTGAATTTTAGTTAGAGTGCTTAGACTGCTACAGTTTAAGAAAACTTGCAAAATACTAAATGGTACAAATGAATATCTGGTTAGACAAGTGTAGATTTTGAGCTTGTTACTGGCCACTGACATTGGTTTTCACTTTTTTTCTGTAAACAAAAACTACACTAAATTTAAACTAGTGTAAAGACTAACCTCTGCTGGGAATGTTGCTGTCTCTGCTTATGGATATGGTTTTACAGCATAGCTAAGCTGATTAAAAAAAGAATAAAAAAATAAAGTGGCTAAAAAGAGTTTCCTACCTCAGCTGCAGATTTTTTCCCTCCCTCCAACTCAAATTGGATTTAGTGACTGGCCACAGAACCAGCTGATTCAATTCATCAGTGCAAAACTGTTTTTCTTTATAGTGTTAGTTTCTTGATATATCAGCCAAAAGAATCAAACGTCTCCACATTCTCTCAACTGCTAGATCAATTACAAAGTTGGCAGAAGAGGATCAACTTTCTTGATGATAGTCTGTTAGTTTGCACTAAATCAACATGAAACTACACATTTTTGAGATGAAAAAGAAGTATGGTGCCAGCCTCTTATATTCAGAGATGTCAGCAATGTGTGTCATTTAGTGGACACTTGTGTAGCTCTGGCAGACTAAAGTTTTATAACTTCAATGGCACCATATTCCTCCTGCAAATAGGAATACACACACAACTCAAAAAAGGAGCATGCATACACATAATGGAACTTCATCTCTCAACCTGAAGTTTTGAAATATATACTTCACAGGTTGTTCCAGAGAGAACCATCGGATACAAGTCATAAATATCAAAGCCCTATATAACCAGTCAGTATAATATCAAGCATTGTATCACACCTTCTTCATAAGCTGAATACAGGAAAAAAAAGTCAGACCTGCTGATCATCATAAAGAACTGAACATTAGCAGCAGTCAGCAAGTCAGTGTGACAGCAAGACCTTCACGTCGATACTAAGCAGAATTTTGCCTCTACTAGGTAGACCTTACAGCCATTAACACAAAATACATTGCAACAGTTTCAGAAGCACATCACAGCAATTCAAAGTTTTAAGCCATAGTTAATTCAATTATCCGTAAGTTAGGTGGGCATGTTTCTATACTAAACCATTGAAAGTGACCTGGCTTAAGGCTATGACTGCATTTTGAAGAAGTCTTACACACAACCTATTGTCTCCAGGCTGAAAACAGTTCTGATGCTAAATACAGACTGATCCTTCAGTGGATCTACAGGCTGCCAATCTGCAAGTCTCTGCATAAGCATTAGAGATAGTTAACTATATTTTTTTTAAAAAAGATTCCTCCAAAACACATAAAACAAGCTTTCAGATTTGACTTTGTTCAGATTTTCATTTGGCTGTAAATTTTGAAGTGTAAGACATACTACTGGAATTCATATATTTCCAGCAGCTCTGTGGTTCCTTTAAGTGGACAACTTAAAAGTGCTTCCAAGAGGAAAAAACATATTAATCTATTCAATACAAGTGTGCTCTTTACTCATTTCTAGTTTGTAAGACAGTAACTATGTGAAAGGTACTTCATTTTAAGTTTTACGAAGATTTAAATTGAAATCATAGACATGAAATTATGTCCTTTAAACCTACTATACTGCTCAAGTTTTTCTGCTAAATCGCAGTGGAAAAGGTCACATTTTAGATTAAGCCAGCCCTTCTTCACTCAGAACAGCATTATATTGAGTTTAAGAATCTCCAATAATGTTTACGAGGCTTTAGAAGTTTCCTAGTACATGCTACCTGGTAATTAAAACCATTCTGTCAACTGGACAGAATGACCACAACAGTAGTACATCCCTGTACCATGACTGTCTCCAGCCCATCAGTTAAAACAGCTTTCAAAGTACTTTGAGCTGGAAGACTAGAAAAAAGTAGAAGAGTAAAGATGTGTCTCAAATTTCTTCTATTATTGAACAACACATGAAGCTCATTACGATTTAACACTGCATGTCTTGCTTGCATCTATATATTTATTTGCTTCTACTGCTCCTATTGCAGGATCCCATTTTTTAAATGCTTAAAAAAAAAAGAGAAGAGCACTATATAATGAAAACTATATTCCTTATGTGGGCTGGGTATCAAAAGCTTTTCTTTCAAGTGCATTTGAGTAACCTTAGTGACTGTACAATAGCTTGTTTCAGTTGAATCTCCCATCTTTCCTCCAAACTGGAAATCTTGTGCATGACAGGAAACTCACCCACCCACTGTTATATTAAACTAATTAGGAATACTCATATCAGTAATACTTCACAGGATAGAAAATACATATTTAATGTCACCAATTGTACTGGTATTGATTGAAGTTCTAAATTCCATCTTTGGACATGAAGAACTCCAGGAAAAGCAAAACCAAGATTCAACATCCCCAGTGTTATACTATAAAACTGCTAAGAGTGTTCTAAACAACGTGATTATTCACAGCCTTGTTTTACTCTCACTAGTCAAATACTTAAAAGACTAGACACCTTTTAAAGACTGACAAGATCCCAGCAGTACTACTTCCTAATCATTTGAAAGACAATAGGTTGGCATTTATAGTACAACCTTCTTTAGTGAGTGATGAAGTCTTCACATCTGTCAGGGAATTTCTATCCATTTTTATTAAGAATAACTTAAAATTGCTAAAAGAACCTAAAAGCTAGGAACTTTTACGTTCAATACCTTCTTTTGATCTGAAGAGCTTACACCTTTTTAATGTGGGAAGATTACTATACAGGCACAGCCTCCTGCCACTACTGTTACTGTACTATTGAGTAGGCTTGGAACAACAGAACCCAAGGAAGTTTAGAAGTCTTCTCCTACAAACCACTTACATGTCTTCCTTCTACTGATCCAGTGCCAAGTCTGTTACATAACTTTTCCCCTCCTTTTAAGACAGACCTAGACTACAGGACAACGAATGAATACTCAACTGGTGTTAATACGCTGTCACCACAGTGGAGATTTTATAGAGTCTGAAGACAAACACTTTTGAAAACTTAACATATGCAATGAGTTAAGATCATATGGCTTGGCAAATCTGAAACAAACTGAAGCAACATCTTATATTCCTTCTACATAATTTAGTTTAGCCTATTTAGCAGGGCTATGCCCCTTTCACCACTTAAGAAGTTAGGCAGATACTATTGTAAATATTACAAACTGAATGGAATGTTGAGATGATACAAACCAATACACCAGATCAAGTTCTATCACCTACAGGAATAACCCGCAATTATTAACTCCGTCTCCCATTCCATTTTCAGTTTATAATAGCAACAACAATCTTAATGCAAGCTGCTTCCTAGAGTTTAATGACTGACTAGGATTCTGATCCGAGACAGATCTTGGACAACACTGTTGAACCAGTCATTAATCTCTTCGAAACGCCACCACTGGATTGTTATTGCTGATAGTAAATCTAGATAGTGTCCATGCCGCGTCTTCTTCACAAGTCTCCACCACCTTACCAGAAAGATATTTTTAGCCCTGTCCTTCTTACCATGGTTTACGACCTGTCAATCTGAGCAAAAGATCATGCAAAAATGCAGGAATTATATGTCTGACTGCAGTCCCACATTGATACAAGAAGGGGTTGGGTTGCACACTAAAGTCAGGGTGCCTTACTGCACCTTCTAACGTATTTCTCTTGAAATTCAAATTAAGGCAGTCTTCTGTAGGAAAAAATAAAGATCAACATATTTTGCGTATTTATTATTGAAGAACAAACATCACTTGCTAGATCTTGTAATTCTGTTTACCTTGACTACTCAAACCCCTCACTAACCAACAAAACCATCCTCATTTTTGCTAGAAAGTTCAAAGTCACTTTGAATTCAAGGACCTGTTCTCAGGAAAAAAAAGGCTGAGTTTTAGTCACAAAGCATTCAGGGGAAGGAAAAAAAATTAAGAAAAAAATCAATATACATCATAGTGTAAGCATAGCTTTGTTTAAAAGTCAGAGGAACAGACAAGACAGAGCTAGTCACCATTACCTTGGGCTTCTTCCAGTAATCCTGAGGTAGATATCATACAGGAATGCTGGGGCCTTATGGCTTACAGCAACCCAGTACTGATATAAAAGATGATTGGAAGTTAGATTTACATTGGGCCGTCTGAAGGCCTGTTCGAGAGGATTCCTCTTGAAAGAAGAAATTACATGGTATTCTGAGAAAGAAAAGTTGTGTAACAGCTTTGATAATACCCATGTAAAAATGTAATGGTTTTCAAAGTACATTACAGTGTACAATATTTACTTCAGTATGTTAAATAGCCACCCTAACTCCTCTACAATCCACAGAAATTAAAACAAAGTCATAAGCTTATAACTTAAAATACTGTTAAACTGGTTCTTATTATAATCAAGAGGTCTTTTATGCCTTCATCTTCAGTATCGTATTTTATTGTAGCTTCTCTCTTTCTGTTCCTCTTCCCTACCTTAGAAGTTGATTGCAAAAATTCACAGCAATTTCAGTATACATAGCATGTAAAGCTATTTAAATAGTCATCTATATTTCATGAAGAAGGCTATTCTAATCTCTTGTGTGAAGAATAATTTAAAAACAGACTGAGGACTTTGCAAGCATCTGAAGTGCATTTCAAATGACATTTTTAAACAACTTATCCATATTTAAGCATTAAGAAAAAAGCAAGTAGGATGGGACTCCATGAGAAACTCCTGCTGACACATGAAAATTCTGTACATGACAGACATGCAGGATCAGTGTCTTAAAAAGTTACACTGAAATTCACCTCATTTTTGTAATCATCTCTTGTAACTTTATGCTGTTGTTACAGACAGTGCTTAAATATCCCAATTTGAATTGGGATATAAATGAAGTCAGCAATTTTGCAAGTTTCACTGAAGCAATAAGGTTTATAAATACAGATACATATAAAATGGGCAAAAGCAAGTAAAAAGCATGAAGAAATAGTAAAGAGAAATAAAACAGATTTAAGTATTTAAGTTAACTGAAAGAAAAAAAAAATAATCTGAGCTTAACTCTCTTTCTAAAAAACTGAAAGCTAATAAACAGCTTTACCATGCCAGTCAGCTTGTATTGCTATTTATCACAAAAACTATTACAGAGCTTCTGGCACGTCAGTTACACTCTGAAAATAGGTGGCCATACTTTCTTAAAGATTACTTTTCCCTTTACATGAATAGTTGAAATCTCATGTAGCTATCTGAAGATTAAAAAAGCCACCTCAACCAAAAATTAACTTAAGCCAAATACAACAAAGAGCTACACAAGTGCAAAACTATTACCATACCTCTCAATTATGCAGATGTACAAAACACCTAATTGTGGGCTATTTATCCATATGTATTTAGAAAAGTTGGCATTAAAACCAACATCACTACTGCTCCTCTGAGTAATGCTTTTCTCTGCATACTACCCACACTCTGAAGATTAGGTCATGGCAGCATCAAAACAGAAAAATCAGTTCTCCCATAGTTTAAGTTATAACGGAATTAAAAAAAAAGAACAAAATGAAAGAGTGATAATGCTACAAGGGGAGAGAATTAACAATGGAAGATAATGAAAAAGCACAATACGCTGCAAAATTGAGATGTATGGCTATTATACTTAGTTTCAGCAATAAAAATGCAGTATGACCTACTGATTATAGCCTGTGCTTTTATTATTTGACCTTATTTTTCTATTAAAGCTTATGAAAGAAAAGGAACATGGCATACCAATTTCACCCCAGTGGAAAGGATTGGTGCCACCTGTTGTACAGTTATATACCATCATATTTCTTGGTCTGGGGGAGGGGGGGGAAGACAAAAGACCAAGTTAGAAGACAAACAACCTTTTAAAAACACAGACAAAAGATATACCCAAAGTTACCCTTTCCCTCAATAACATCATTTACATAAAGCAGAAAGCATCAGTCCTATGTTAGATTTTTTGCTTCCTGTATCATCTTCCAGTATTTTTCTCCTTCTGTAACTACCGTATTTCCTTTCTTTCAGAGAAGGCGTCACCTACATTACTGCAGATTCTATTGATTACAAGGCCCCGGAAAGAATTTTCAGGCATAGCTTGTACAACAGTTTCAGTAGGTGATGTCTTCCTCTTTGGCATAAGGAAGTTACACTTTGAGGGACTAACGCTGTTAGAACCTTAAGACTCCTTTGTTCTGGGGGAACAGCAGGACACTGATTACAAGTTCCACAGAAGACTGATTTATTAAAATACACAATACCATTTCAAAATACTCAGTACTCTCTATTGTCACCTGTTATACCTATTAACTCCAGAATACCAGGCTGCAGCCAGGGTTGAATTGGCAACAACATCTACTGGAATAAGATCTGCTACTGCACTGTTGGAAGCTCTGATTGTTCGAAGAATTCCTTTTCCTGCCTTAAAGAACAAAACAACAAAAAGAGAGACAGAAGACCCACCAGTAAAACATATGAAGCTTTGCTGCCTTCTAAAAGGAGGAAAAAATTAAGTATATTCATTACTTACAGCAATGAGGATACCACTAGGTCCATTGAAGTTATCAATCCATCCCTATTATGAACAGGGGGGGAAGGAAAGGATTTCATTACTGAAGTCAGCAGTTTCAAGTGGAAAATGAGAAGTTTCTACAAGCGTATTCTCTTTTCCCTCCACCCCTTAAAGAAAAGAAAGATATTAATTTCCATGTCTCTAAATGAAGTTCTTCCATAGCAAAATCTGGTGATGTAATAAGTTGCTATGATTCAGACAAGAGATCTGCCCATGGATTCACTGGTCCTTCAAAGTGAGATGCTAGCTTATATATTTCTTAGTGAATAGCTGCAGGGCATTATCTGTATAAATATGTTTATGTTGAAAGTATTCAAGTTTACAAGTATTTTTAGACTAGCTTCTAGCAACTCAGAGAACAGGTAAGCAGTTTTGCCATCAATTATTAGTTTTTTCATTTTTCAAACAGAAGACATTCTTGCTCATCTTTAATGACATTATTTAGACACTATATACTTATTGGTTTGACATGTACTTTGTACATACTCAAAAAGGTATGCAAAGTCAATTATATGGATTTTAAGGGCTTGAGAGACATTCAGTCTTGAACTGGAGAAGCTATTCCAACACCAATCTCCCATATAGGAGGAAGCATATATGCTATACATTAATATAGCATACAGTACATAGAACTTATGCCATCCCCTGCAAAGCTTACAGGGTTTGACTAAAAGAAGCAGAGGCAAAACATTTTTATGTCCTGCAGTCCCTAGTTTTCTTAGTCATCCTTTGCAGCTACTGATATACCAAAGCATCCTGAAAAACAGGAGGGAAAAACAGATGAAGATACACAGAATCATGAAGTAAAAAGCTGACCATCTATTTCATGTGTGAAATAGTATCTCCCATTGTGATAGAAGTGTATTTTTCTATGATTAGCAGTAATTTACCCCTAAGTTTCCCACAGAAGAATACTGTATTTGGCAGCTTTTGTATCAGAGTTGTTATCCAGAAGCAACCAAGCCGCAACTTCATAGTCTAAAAGATTTTCCTCTACGAAGGTCACGGGATAAACATGCTGTCAGTATGTATTACAGTTTACAGGCAAGATGGTCAGGTGAAAACTCAATGACTTACAGGAAAAGGCTCCTTCCAGCTAGCACCAACAATAGATGGCCTTATAATGGCTGTGTTCAGATTTGCACCTTCTTGTTGTACTACATATTCGGCTAAGGCTTTTGTATATATGTAAGTATTAGGTATGTCGCCTATCAGTTTAGGAGTAATATCTTTCACTAGGCCATCATCCATCCACCTAAAGAAACAAAATAAGAGGCAAAGGCAAGTGTAAATTACTGCATGCTGCTTCACGAGGGATGGGGTGAAAGCAATATGTAAAAAGGATAACCAGATAAATCAAAAATACTTCAGAAAGTAAAATTAAAATCCAGTCTTCTTCAAAACACCACCCAAGGAAAAAAAAACCTCCACTCAACAAAAACCACACTAAACCCACGAAAGCATTAGCAATCCCCTAGAAGCTGCATAAGCACAGCAGAACAAGAAATTCTGTGAAGAACCTCAGTATCTAACACTAAACTAGTACACTTTAAATCTCACCTTGATTTCCAGAATTTAACACCAACTCCCACTGAAGCTAGCATGTCACATACTTCTTTCTACTTTACAACTTCCAGCTGTTTAAAACATTTCCATAAGCATTTACATATCAAACAATAAATGTCTGCTGACAGCTTATACTGCGCTTAGCTTTAAAACCACATAGCCTCCTAAAATACTATTCATTAAAATATAAGAGTTAGGGTTTTTTGCTTATTTAAACTGCAGGCCAATCCCAGAGGCAAAAAAAAAAAAATAAAAAAAAAATCAAGTTTAACAGAGCCTATTACTCATTTTGATTATACACTACTATTTAAATTAAATTTAGTTAAGTCTTGCAATTTCATCTTGCTTCCCAATTCATTCAGCAGTTTGTATTTAAAATTGTAATAACCTTCATCATAGCACACAAGCACAACAGAAGCGTGCCTCTTGAACTATTGCTACTTTGATGTTGTCCACTTCAAAAACAGGACTTGGATTTTATTTGCCTCAGGCACCCAACATCTTAGCCACATAAATGGAATTTAGCCAACATTGTTACTCTTATTCACCAACGTTCTGTCACAATCAAAGCTGACGTGCATCAGACTGCCTTCATGATATGAACTGGGGTGGGAAGAGGGGTAGAAAAGCCCAGAAAGGGACACAAATCTGTTTCTATGTGTCTCAGTCAGTGAGAGACACACTCAGACACAATGTGTTGGCTAGAGAGATCACTCCTGTGTAAGTTTACAAAAGCCTTCCCTCATTGCCTTGAGTTCTAAAATACAGACAGCTGTCCAAACCAAGCAGTTTAAGTTATATTTGTCCTGCTTGTGAAAAGATAGACAAGAATATGACTATTTCAGAATATCTAATTTGAAAGTGTATTTAAAGTCAACATTATAAAAACAGGTTGGCTCAATGTACATTCTAGGTAGTAGCTTCTTTGTTTTTAAATGTTAGTGCTCTTCCATCTATAATAACAAGTTAAGATATTTTACTTTTTAATTAGTTATTTTTAGTTTCATACTTCTCTTACAAGGGGTGATATTCTGTATGACAGGGAAGAAGGGAGAGACTGATTTAGAGACGAGATTATTATTTATTATATTACACTTGACTTATCCCATATTTGCCACCTGTTTCAGTTAGGGTTTGACAGCTACTAAGTAAGACCCCAGGACAGCTAATGTACACAGAAAATAAAATATAGAATGAGTAATTTTTCCCCCCCCAAGTAATACCCAAATCAAGACTAAAAAGGTACAGAAACAGATTTTTAATGTTTCTGCTCTCTGAATACCTAACAGAACTACTTCTACAGTTATGTTTGAGCAGTTAAGTAATATTATTTCGGTATCTCAGACTGATTTGGCTATGGCATTTAGGTGAGTGTAGTGGAGGCTGCTGTTAAAGGGCACTGCCTTGTTTTTATCCCTTCCCTTCACAAGGCCAGTGCTAGCATACTTGTACCAGCACAGCCTTTTTGTTTTTTTAATAGCTCCTGATTCAGCTCATCATACAGCTAAAAAACTGCCACTCTCAGCATATGGGAGGCATCATGAATAGATATGAGCATCCCCCTCCTTCAGTACTACTCCACACCTAGCTCAGCTGAAAGCGACCATAAAATCTTAGTTCTCCTTTACAGAAAGGAGACGGGCTATCAGCCATGCTGTCAGACTTACAGGACAGGATAAGCTAATTTCTTCATCTTTCAGGTTCCTAACCATTTTTTGGTACTTTGTTACTACAAAGCAAGTGGCTACAGATTACTGAAGTAGCTTTGTAAAACATAACACATACTCAAGAGAAGCTATCAGTTTCCTGGGATCAACAGGAGGTGGATAAACTACTTCTTCAATCTGTTTTCGATTGCAATGTGCAAAGGCAGTCGAAACGTGCATGAACACTTCCAGATTCTTCATTTGCTTTGCCAAGAAGAGGAGCTGTTGTGTGGCAATCACGTTTAACTGAACAGCATCTCTGTTGATTAAACAGAAATTTGATTAGCAGAAAGCAAGACAAAAGCAAGCAAAAAGAAATAACTAGTCAATTTACTCCTAAATGCTTCAGTGATGGGTATATAAAGCATTCCTAAACACCCCACCCCTTCTCAAAAAAGGATCACAGACAGTGTCCTAACTTTCTGCTTAGAACAATGTGCCACAGTCTTAATCTAGAACATCGCTCAATGATTAGGATAATTTTCCTAAGTTCTACCCTGTTCTTATTGTCATCCTCATGCTCCATTACTAGAGTGGGAAAGTCATCATACCTTTGATCTCAAGCTAAATCTCAATCCTACATTTTTAATAAAATGTGAAGGAAATAATGCAACACAACACCTAGGTGCCACATGAGATGTCTGTCAGTTTTAACAGCATCTCTGAACTTCCTAGTTTAAGTTGAGTTAAGTCAACAACTCAGAAGGAAGGCTCAGAGGGCTAGTAAGTTGGAGACTGGCATCTTCTTGTAGGATAGTACAAGGCTCAATAGCACAACAGGATTACAGGAAGGAGGAAAGAAAAAAAAAAAAACACAAGAACACCACCACCAAGAACCACACCTTCATCCTCCAACTTCACTGCTTCTCATTAAAATAGAGTCCTTAAAATACTGTAGGAGAGTAGGTGTATCTCTACAATTCCCACCAGAACACAGTTTACTGACCAACTACTGTGATTATTTTATACAATTCAGATATTCTCTCCAACCTACAAAACTTACTATGAGCACTAGTTTTCTTGTACACAGTGTACTAATCAATTAAGTTTCAAGAATACAGCTGAATAAAGCTTTATCAATGTCTTTGCAATAAACTGTTACATTAACAAAAAAAAAAATCTTGGTCCCCCTCAAATGAGCACTAAGTTTACAACTGCTTTATCGCAGATTATTACTGAATTGTTGGGGGCCCACTGTCCCAAAGCAATTAACATCAATGGAAAATGTTACTTCTCATTACTTTTTTTTTTTTTGATAGAAGTATTATTCTCAGTCTTCACTGCCTCTTTCAAGAAGTCAAAGGAAGGAGTTCATAGTTACAGCTGTATGCACTCCACTATACACACCGAGCATATAGCAAATACAAATTAGGAAAAGTTCCAAAATAAGCCCAAGTATTTTGCTTTGACTTTATTCCTACCACTGGCCCCAAGCCAAGCATTTTTAACTTTACATTAGTTATTCCTGTTAAATATCTGATGAAGGCTGCTCTAGGCGGTCTTCAGACTTCTAAGGTTCCTCCAACCACTCCAGCACATCTGCTAGGAAAGAGTTGAGGCCAGAGCACCTAAGACATGCTCGCATTTTCTATTTTGCTAAACATACTGGGCCCACCAAGAAAGCAGAAACTGCCAGGGGCTTCTTGTACCAGGACACCACTCCACCTGTCTTTCAAACTGTTTTAAAGTCCCTCTGGGCTTTTGCAGGTTGGCAGTTCTTTAACATTTCAAGACCACGAAACAGTGATAAACATGGGCTACCTTATGATGTTTCAGCATACAGTATAGCATTCTTAGAGAGGTAGTGCCAACCTTTGTAACAACTCAAAGAAAATATGAGTTGAGAAGTGTTTTATCTCAAAGTTGCTTTACTTCCCCTCCCCAAAATTGGAGATATTCCTCATTTACCCAAATTGTATATTTGTTCGAGTGTTTCAACACTAAATCAAGTCACTGTTTTTGCCAAAAGGCAAATATAATCTTTTCTTGCTTCTGGTATTCCTTTCTCTAGTATTTCCTTAACAGATTTTCTGTACAACGTGGAAGTTTTCAACTTTTAGTTTTCACCTCTCTCCCCATGCATCTACTCCTCCCTATCCCTCCAATGCAAATCTCTATTCTTCTTAATGAAGGACTTTCTGAAGACATGGAGAAAGCTGACCAGTATTTTATCTCCTGTTTGTTTGTCAGGTAGAGAGCAAGTGCTAGAACTTTTCCCACATATAGTTTTGCCAAAAAGTTGTCCTCTGAAAATATGTGTTCCTCTTCTAACAAGGAAGGCTAAAGGAATAGTTTGTGTTCCCTTTTACACACTAGGAAAAAAGCTCTAACATTACTAGTGAGCACAGTACATATAGATAGTTTATTCGTGTCCTTTCTACCCATCCCAGAGATCAGAGCAACACATGATGTTAGGAAGACTCAGAAGAGCAACATGTTCCCTAGTCTCTTCAACAGCTTCCCTTCAAAAAGACTTTGAAATTCAGGCACAGGGATTTAGTTTAAAAGAAAAAAAAAAAAGAAAAAACCAAACCAAGCAGACAAAACCTGAGGGGCCTATAACAAAAGTACAAACATAATTTATTTAGTTTCTAAGCACTAATAATGGATTTGTCTTTTTGCCTAAAGCTTTAAAAAGATATGAACATTTCCATGTTGAATAGTATAATTCTAACCTCCGGCAAAGCAGGTTTAAATAATATGCCTCCATCTTTTTAAGAAGAAAAAATGAAAACCCAACAGCTTAAGATAAATTTGGGGGAAAAGATTATAACCTTAAGGGGCATCATGAAATTGACCAAGCACACAAACATCAGAGTACATGAAGTAGCCTGACAGGCTGAATATTTGCAAGATTGTGGAGACACACGATTCACCCCCTCCCTTTGAGTACCATCGGTTTACCAGACCAGAGTACACAGAATTTTAGACTTACCTTAGTGTTTCATTGAATCTGACTGTAGCAGCACAATGAAATACAATATTAATGCATTCTATAAGTTCGTTCTTGATTGGTTCACTAAGGTCCAGGTCAGGCTGTGTAAGTTCACTCGTAATTACTATTATTTTTGCTCTGAAGTCTGGCTGCTCATCTCTCAACCTGTCAAAGACCTGTCAAAAAAACAGGACTAAAAATTCAAACTAATAGCCAGTGAAGATAAGAGATACACATTTCATTTAAGTGAAGAAAAACCCCACATTTTCTGCCTATACAGAGTTATACTGATGATCTTGAGAAGTAAGGAGGTAAGTTAGAAAAACGTGTTACGAATATTACAACATGTTACTGACTTCCCATGAACATATCCAGCGATGAAGTTGTGCACACTTTATCCCATACAGTGAAAGCAGTATTATATGTGTTGCATAGAAGGTAGTAAGGCTTCAACTTGCACTTAATTTTTTTTTAATACTTATCCCTATCCTTAAAACCAGATCTCTATCAATATCAGAAGAAAGGAGGAATGGTCTCTATTAGACACCAGGACTCAGAAATTTTAAGTAGCAGTCTAAATACTGTAATCTCTTTTCTTTCAACAGAAGGAAAGGGAAAAGTCTGCCCACTTCCCAAGCTTGATAACTATCAAATTCTTGTAGACTTGAATGAGTCATGCTGTTTTTTAAGTTTAGAAAGCTTTCATCAAGCTTCAAAAATTTCTAGTGATTCAGGAAATGCTATCCTGGAATTATGCCAGTTTTGGGGAACTTCTAGATGAAAAAAATTGTTTCTCTGGCTAGTTAAAAGGCAGGGTTAAAGGCTGTGTACCATGTTAGAACATCTGATCAAGTCTTATCAAACTGGTGTTCAACTACTCTCACTGAAAAAATCTCACCCTTATTATATTCCATCATATAGTCTCCTCATAATTAACTGAGTTCTAACCACGTGGCTTAACACATACGACAAAAATTCTTGCCTCATCTTATTTACTCTTTAGTATGCAAGTTTTCCTGAGAAAAATAGTACTGTGGGAATAAAACACACTTGAAAATTTCACCAAAGCAGACCCCTCTTCTTAATTGTACAAGGGCCAATATCTTAGCAACTGCTTCAACACAAGTCAATTAAAATGTATTAAAATCACAGCACTACTTCCCCCCCCCAAGCATGCAGTTATACTGAATGCAAATAGTTAAAGGACATTTCCTTACAGAATGAAGAGAGGTCAATTCATTTTCAACTATAAATTAAGTCATCTAAAGGTACATTTTCATGACTCTTAAGGCAATATAAGTTTGTACTGCTACCACACAGATTGGTCCCTCTCCTAACTTCTTCATTTCTGTGTTGCTTCTCCTGCACTGGCAATAGCAAGTAGCCCAATGGCTGTGTAAGCATACAAGCTTGCTCATCCAGCTCATCCAGGGGTTTTTGTAGATATTTTTTCAGCAAAACTGTGAGCTAATGCAGCTCACAGTGTGGCCACCTAAAGTAATAGTGGTAATGCTATAGTGAGAATATGGGACATCTCCAGTGACAGAGGTCTTGAATTGATTTTTCCAAAACATGAAGCATCACCTCGAAGGACAAAGCTGCCAAGAAAACATTTAAAGCCTCTGCAATTGTTAGTTCACACGGTACAGCAAACAGTGCTTACCTAAGGGCAGGAAGCCTTTTGTCATTTTGAAAATAAACCTGCTATGTTTTTACTTGGAATGATGGTGCCTGCCTCCAGGGAACTGAAGCAACTACCTTTTAACCATATTAATGTGTTGTATGCATTATAACAGAAAAGCAGTCCCATGGATAAGCACTTAAAGAAAGAACTGGTTTGGTACTTTCAGTTTGCACGTTATATCTGTTCTGCCCCTTTTCACATCCATAGTCATATATTATTCCTACATACCTCATACTAGCACTGACACGAGTACAAAGAGGAACAAGAACAAACACTTACAGCACATGCAATACATAAGGCAAATGAAGAGAGCAATTAGATATCTGAAGTGCAAAGCAAGTAGAAACCTCAATTTTTTGACTGTTTGCAGCTCAATTTATCATAATTATCACATTCACCCATTTAGATTTTAAACTCTTCAAGAAACTGAATGTCCAAGCATCTGTGGAACACTTAATGAGCCCATCCAAATTGTGAAAAATTACTGGCAAGGCCCTTACAACTGGACAACTTAAGATAACATACCCTATTAAAAGTTTTTATAGTCTTTTGGAGGAATCTTGATTACATTAATGTCAGTTAAACAACACACTTTCAATCTAATCTGTCTCACCATGTGATCAAGACAGAACAAATATCTGGCCCTATCTACATCTCTGCATAGATGTGCAATACTATCCCTTTATGCTCTCGCTCTAGGGACTAAGATGTAGGACTACCTCAAGCAGTAGCCCTGCTTAGAAGGACTTCTGTTGTGAACTTGTTCCAGCAATAAGTACTCACTGAGACTCATAAAACACATCAGATTATACCAACTTCTGCTGAGATAACAGACTACAAGCAGAAGATTTGGACTCAGATTTAAAAGCCTTTTACAACACATGAGTTTCCCAAAAGCTATACTGAAGCTTACGTCTTACTGAAGTTTAAGTCAACCCACACTACTGCTACTCTCCCCCCCTGCCTGAATATTCACCACTTTTTATTTGGGTATTTTATTTGGGTAATAGTGTATACAAAAAGCAGACTGAGAAACTTTTTCCTTTCTCATCTCAGAGCTTGGTCTGGAGACCTTTTCTTTGTTTCAGGGAGTGACAAACTGAGGGGTTTATGTACAGAAAATTTGCAATTTCATTTTAAGACAGAACCCCACTGTAACTCATTCTGCTGCATTCTATGGCATTGCACCGGACTGCAAGCAGATGCTTTTGAGCAATGAGCTGAGTTTTTTGACATGATTACAGAAAATAACTTCTATGACTGACTAGTTAAGATTACAGCAGACATGACGATGGCTGTGTCCTTAGTAAATTCATTGCCTTACTTTAAACAACTTAGCCCTCCTAGCCTAAATGCATTCATACTTTCTTATGGATTCCTTTAAGTACCTTCTAAGGACATCCTTTGTAGAGACTACATTGCATCTCAACACATTTCCTAAGCCTGAAAAATTAAACTGCCAACTCCCACGTCCCATAAGAGAGAGACCTGGATAGAAATAAACGATGCTTTAGCAAAGTTCATGCTAGAAATCCCTCCACTTCCTGTTCATCTTTCTCATCATAAATGGGATACTCCGTATTAGGGAGACGGGCAACACTGATGCATGGTTCTGCATGTAGTAAGAATGCCCAGCCTAGCTCACCAGAATATTAAGGTAATTAGTCTTTTCAGGAGGAAAGTATCCCATCCAGCATGCACAGAAAATCATCTAGATAACCACTTCAATAATTCCACAGCACAGAATCTCAGTGCCTTTCCTTTGCTGTCACAGGTTTATAGTAATCTGTATGACTAACAGAAATCCGTAATAGAATCTATTAAGACAAACATTTCTGTTCTGTTTACAAGCATAAGCTATTTAAACAACCCGTTAGATCACATTCTTGCTTACTGATAGATCCAATAGCACATTCAAGAAAAAGGAAGTACTAAACCTCATCTTACAGAAAAGAAAATAAGGCACAAGGAGAAAGAGGCGACTTGCTTGAGATCTAAAGAAGGAACTCAATCCCATCTTACAACTCCCAGTCCACATTGCCTCTTGCACTTGGTTATACATTCTCTTAACAAGTTTGAATTCAAGTGTTTCACTTTCAGTTCTGCGTTACAGCTGAACATCCTCCTCCTGAATTAAATACAGGATAATTTTCCACTACCAGCTTTGCTACAGACTAACAGCTTGAAAACCAGCCACAGAAGCACTGCCAGGTCTTGGATCTTATATTTCTGTCAGAATAAAAAACATTTCACAACAATATTTTGCTTTAGACAAACCAAAGTTGTTCTCAGAATGAAATGGAACATTATAAAGAAGGACAAAAAATGTACTTCATGAGCATATGACACATACCTTACAGCCGATAATTTCTTCTACTCGTGCTTCAGGCGTCTGCCCTGCTTTGTGTCTTACCAATACATACACTGCTTTCACTTTAGGACAAGATCTGAGCAGCTTTTCCAGAAGCACTTTTCCCAGGAAGCCTGTAGCTCCTGTCAGGAGGACATTCTTTCCTTCATAGTATTCAGGGATGGAAACCATTATGACCTTAACAAAAGTTAAAGACAGAAGTATATTAAAGAACTTCTAGGAGTTCAGATTTGCAGAAGATGTAAATAAACAGCACAGATGCAAACATTCAACCTCATACCTGAAAGAAATGCTTAACAGCCATTTTTTTTTAACCTATAACCAGTACTTAAAGATGTCTTTTTTTTTTCCCACCACATTCCACAAGAGTCCCACAGGGTCACTATAGTCATCCCAGATCTTCTTGTAAACTGTCCCTGTTAACAGGGTCTTAAGGAATTAGACACCCACCCAGTCTAGGAAAATAGTTCAATTTTAGTGTATTTTTATCCCTGTGTGCATGGTCCTTTACAACTCTAAGTGGCTGTTCCATGTAAATTAAAGGTCATATCATTAAAATATAATCACAAGTAGACACTTCAAATATGCTGACAGAAGACAGGGAGCTAGGCATCTGCCAATTGTTGGCCCTGGCATTTTGCCTGTGGCAGCAAAGTCCCCTGTTCCTACAAATATTGCTAGGCCAGGGAGAAGGTATAGCTAGTTTCTTGGTATGAGACCTGCTGGTTCTACATTGATTACAAAAAGCCATACAGTTTCAAAAATGATACAGGTTTCAACTTTTTCATCCATTAAGTATTCCCCTCCCCCCAAATAAGTGATCAGAATTCTCACACAAACTTAAGATTTGAGTTAGCCACAAATATGCCTCCTAATGAAATGAAGGGCAAGGGATTGTTACTCAAATCCAGCACAAAGCTCAAAAGTTTGTAGGTTATGCTTCAGTTAGAAGTTAACTATGAGAATTATTATTTCTTTCCCCTCACTTAATCAACCACTTGGAGATTATGTCTAATTCGAGATACTGAAAACTGAAAGACTTTCTAAGGACAAATATACTGCTATTTTTTACACTAATGTCGTCACTGGACTATGACCTTTGTGACCTTAGAACTCAACCTGTGCCTCAGGCTAACTTCAAGCCATTCTGTTAAGTCTGATATACCAACATCTTTACAGTAACCTTTAAACAGCTTACTTACCAGGATTGTGAGGAACTGCCTAGAAACACCAAATTTGAATTAAGGTTAAACACCACGTATGGAATCTAGGTGTGCATGAAGAAAGCCTGAAATAAGCAGCCTATGTTTTGCCCTACTAGAAAGAAAGTTCATCTCAACCACAGGAAAAAAAAAAGAATGTTCCCATTCTCCACCTACCTTTCCCTGCCTTCTCTGAGAATGCATCTCCCAATGCTAGTTAGCATAGCATTGCTGGCAACACCTCATTTCAAGCTCAGAAGGGACTTATCTCACAGATTACCTGTGTTACCTTTTAAGTTAGTTGTGGCAGCAGATTACTGAAGAACTACATCATAATTGTAGGGTTTTTTAAAAAAAAAAAACAAAACACAAAAACAAACAGTTAAGAAATAGATGTAGTTCCCAGTCAAAGTTTAGTTTGGCCTCTAACACATAACACGCTGGAGTAGGTCCAGAAAGAGATACCTACCTTGGAAGACAACATAGCAAAATCAAATTTAGCATTTTAAGGTTGATGTTTAAGTGTCAGCAATCGTTTTATCTAGTTTTAGAGTGCAACTTCTTGCATGTTTGCAATAGCCGAACTGTAGCTATTAACCAGCAATATATATTTCCACTAGTTGTCCAATGACTTGTTAACAGCCACCTCTTCAAACATGCAGACAGATAACTCCTATCAAACACAAAATTGTCTAATGCACACTTTGGAATATCTGAATCCCTGTATCATAGCTACTTTTTTGAGCTCTTAAGTAGTAACAGTCAAGAAAAAAAAAAATCTGACAGTTAAAAGGATTAGTAAGAGTCTTGTAAAGGATTCTTGCTCCAGAACAGGGATAATCAAAATTACCAAGCGACTTGTAGGGATAAACAGCCTTTGGTAGAGGAAGTTTCTGTTAAGCTGCTACAGAGAAACTGATGTTAGGATACTTCTGAATTCACAGGTTCAGGGCTAAACCAATAGTGACACTTTGAAGATACTGCTTATTTGAAGGGTGCTGTCCTTTGATAAATCAAGACCTCCTAAACGCTTCAGTAAAAACACCCCACACTCCAGGATTCTAGCCAGCATTCCCCATCTTGTAAAAAATTCTAGTGTCCAAGGCTGAGCAACTGCTATTATGGAACAAACAACAGCAGCTCTGTTTGCCTTCAGAGCTACTGCAGCAATATTTAACTCGTTGGTTCAAACAGAGGTCTCTGACTCTCAAAACAAAGACAATTCTGTTCCTAATAAGAAAAAGATCAATTCTCAGATTTGTCCAAACACAGATCAAGATGCTTAAAGATTTGCTTTCCAAGTGCCAGGAAAGTCTGCTGCGGTTCCACTGAAAGTTTAAATGCTAAATCCAGCAGCTAGAAACAGTGTGCATGTATGTCCTTGTTAGAGATTGAATGGCCTGTTTTCTAGTTTATCACTGACAAACATTAGGTCAACAACATGCTCCCTCCAAATTCAATCATATTGAGATTATCACTCACAGGAAATAGAAAACATGTATTTCCCAACCTCTCAAGCATCAGCAACAAGCCACAAAGTTCTGCAAAAATACAGATTCTGCAAACTAATTTCCCCCTTTCCCTCCAACAGCTGGAACCTAGTACTAGCAGCAAGTACAACAGAAAAAAGGTCTAAAAGTAAGGTGGAAGAAACATTTTATTTAGGTATATTCAGAAGATGAAGTCTGTCCAGACATCAAATCTGAATGCACCAAAGAGTTTAAACACCACACACACATACATCCACACCAGACAAAAATCATTACAGAAGTCTCTCATACAGAGCTTCAATTGCCACACTGCAAAGACACTATAGCAAGCAAAAAAAAAAAAACTAAGAATTGGAGAGACTAAAGTGATTCAGGTAACAAAGGAAGTAATATTTAACTCCTCTAAACAAGGTTACTGCCAGAAAGACAAGCCTGGGTCATATCATGATATCATGTCGCGTTTCATTTGGTGTTTTGTTTCCACAAAAGTAAATCAATGACTGCTATCAGCAGAATGTCCACATTTTCAACAACCACAAGGGTCAATAATCTGCCCTATTTGGGCAATACCTACCCAGCATATCACCAAAGGATGACAGTTTGTTTGTCTTCACGGTCCAAGGTTATATCCATTGAGAAACCTTATCTGTGAAAGATACTGTTTTAGAAGCTGAAGAGAGACTGAAGTGATGGAACTAAGCATTTCCTCTTGTAAACTGCTTTTGGTGTAAGTTAACCTTAAAGCATACCTATTCCAAACTTCACAATCATGTGGAAGATTTGGGATTCTTCCCACAGCTAGCAGAAAGACAAGCTTATCTGTGTTCTAGACCTCATCAACATTCTTATCTACTCTCTGCAAGGTCATTTTCTTTACCAGATGTAAGCCACAGTCCCTTGCAGGATAAACCTGCCAAGAAAATCTAACACATCTCCAGGAGCTGGAAAACACACTGCCAGGTTTGGAAGCTAATTAGAACAACTAAGTTTTGAAGAACTATCAAAATGGTTCCACACTAATTTAATATTAGCTAGCCAGTCTTTGCCTCATGCCTAGTAGTATGCCAGATGGTGTCTCACTACACACTTTCCAGACAAGTAACTGGACTGGATTCAGGGTAATAGCAAGTTCTCCCATGTATACCAAGCATGCCTTTATTGATGATCTCTACAAACAAGTGAAACACAACAAAACTAAATCAATCTGAAAGACTATGCCTAAGTCATCACAACTGCAGTATAAATGCCACCAGAAGACCCAAAGCTGTATGTGGAATACGGTAAAGCTGTGCCTGACATTCGGTATATTAGAGAATTTCTGAAAAACAACAATAGACATTTCAAACTAGTTGTATTGTTCAATCTTGAAGATGTTCAAAGAGACTAACCTACTACCAATGAAGAGATTTGCCTACTTTAAATCATTTCTCTGGTGAAACACAATACCAGTTAGAGTAACTAGTGTAGTTAGGTCAAAGTTTACATAACTAAGCGTATAGCCATATGGCCACAAATAAAGTGGACTTGCTTTTAAAAAACAATTCTTCTCCTCACTATCCCTTTAAAATTAGGTTATAAGTTT
Source organism: Theristicus caerulescens (assembly GCA_020745775.1). Classification (NCBI taxonomy): domain Eukaryota; kingdom Metazoa; phylum Chordata; class Aves; order Pelecaniformes; family Threskiornithidae; genus Theristicus; species Theristicus caerulescens. The sequence goes on from CM036564.1 coordinate 10,733,993, forward strand.
ATGTTTTTCTGAATTGTTTATTGTTTGAGCTTAGTCTTCAAGTGCATGTTGAAGGGAAAAAAAAAATCTCTTTTGGTATAATCAACCTCATTTCTCCAAGTTGCACAGAAGGCATAGATCTGTCCAGAACTAAGCTAATACAGTAAAGCGCATACCACATAAGAATATTTACTATACTCCAACTCCAGTTCATGTGGAAACATGTTTAACACTTGTGTCCAGAGAGCTTTCAAACAAGTTTTAGGAAAACAAAGAGGCAGGCAGATTCAAGATTTGTTGAACAGGATCATAGTTCCAGATCATTTTATCTATGTTAATTATAAATCTGCATTAGAAATCTCACTTGTGCTTTTGGTTATAAAAGGATTACAAGGTAAAGCCTCACTGTTTATCAAGGCAGTTGCATAAATAATGACTCTTCAGTTAACCTTGAAAGGAGAACAAACCCTGTTTGAAGAACCTACCTACAACATAACGAACAGTGTGTTACACTCACAGTTTACTACTACATAAGCTGCTGAAGCTACAAGATCACTCAATTCTTATTCATTGCATTGAGAAAATAAGCCGAAGGCATCAATTTAGCCTTCATACAAGTACGTTGATATCCAGTCCAGGTTATCACTAAGAAAAGCCTTAGCAGCAGCAGCACGATTATTGCTCCAGTTATTGCTGTGATACTGTAATTTTGCTGGGAGGGGATGTGGGGGGGAGGTTTGCGGTTCACCAAAGTATTTTGGAAAGCCAAAAACCAAGCAGAGGGAAAACAAGCAACACTCAAGAGGCTCATCAGTTTGTCTGGTTTCACAGGTAAGAGACAAATCTAGGTAATTAAAATGCAGATTCACATTCCTCATATTGCTCTGACAGGACAAAGGTAACTACCCAAAACCTGTGCCTGCAATTACATTCTGTTCAAAACATCAGAAGGACAAAATAAGCCTTCTGAGCTAGTCTTTTACTAGAACTGCCTTGACATGTATAATTAGATTTATTAACAAAGCATTTACAATCAGAATACTTAATCAAGAACAAAAAACCCAAATCTTATTCCCCCCTTGTTTTAAATTATACATATTATTACAGCATTAGAAGGCTTGAGTCACATTTTACAGCAGACATTACACAATGAATTTGAATTCCTAGGAATTAACACTTCCAGATTCATTCCATACTTTCCCATACCTTTTACAATTGAAAAAAAAAAATCCAAAGTGATCAACTTTGCTGATCCTCTCAGCTGAAGAGTTTTAGGTAGTTTAACAAAGATTTACAGGGTGGAAAAAAAAACCCACAACATAATGCATTATTTGACAGATACATTTGAATGTTCAGTACTAATTCACTAACTATACTTCTGTAAGAAAATCCTCAAATGCCCTTCATCATGTTTCACCAAACCCCAAGTTCTAGGGCCTTTGTAGTAAAGGACGCCCATAGTAAGCATACTCACAGCTGATGAACTGGTTGTTGAACAGCTGTAAAAAGAGTTAAGATTTTAGAACTCTTCATGAAAATTACAGTCAAGTCCTCCATAACTGTAACCAAGAACGTAATTCCTTAATGTTTAGGTGAGCCTCTCACCTAAGAATAATTTCAAAATTCTTCATGCAAAACCACAGTCAAACAATATAACATCTTAACATGGTGCAATTCAATGGCTTTCCAATGCAAATCAATAAAGATATTTCCTCTCCCATTATGCTCCTGCAGAAATTCCCAATAATTCTTCTAAAACCTATAAATAACTCATTTATCCGACAACTGCTCTATCAAGTTGTATTTGAAGCTTAATCACCTTCTTTAAAAAAAAAAAAAACAAACATGGTTTACCTTTCCTTTTTACCAGTACGTGTAGAACAAAATCCTTTCAAAAAAATAAAAGCCCATTTTCACAACTTTCTTATCTTTAAAAATAGCTTAAACACACAGTTAAAGGAAGTTCTACTAACAGATTGCCTACCTATCCTACAAACAGAACAAATAGAAGTAAACGCCAATTAAAGAGGATGCACGAAGCCTCTCTCTTCTCAGAGGAAGAGTTATTCACTCCACTCCCATAGTGATAGAGATCATGTTGATGCTAAGGGCTCCAATCTTAAGTCCTGTTTACATTAACGGATGTGTTATTTGGATCTATCAATTATGCCTATTGCATAAGAAGCCTTACAAATTTACAAACATCAAGCTGAACAATGACGTGGAAAGGTATGATGTAGTGAATACATAGCTACCAACACCAAATGGCAGCTTAGCAAGATCTACTAAGCAGTCTTTCTAACCACATCCAAAGGAAGAAAGTAATAGGGTACATCAATGGAGTCACACAGTCTTTGAGAAAGATTGGAAAACGCTTAACAAAGCCAAAGAAGAACAGTTTTATAAAAAGGCCCTCACTATGAAAGTTGGGCTGAAGACACTCAGAAGAAAAAAAGCAAATAGGAATACCTGGGCTATTCAGAGAGACAGTATTTGTTAGGACTGTTTGCAACTCCCAAACTTTAAAAGTGTTGAGGCTAAATAAAGCATAGCTGGAAGACTGTATTACTGCAAAGCTCATAATTAGCAACTGGGAGAAACACTATGGATGTACATGAAGCTACTAACCATGTCCAGCCATTAAAGGATTACACGAGGCAAGCCCTCCACCTACAGACAAAGTACCAAACTAACCAAGCACAAATTTTGATGATATTGGTTCCTTTTCAGAAGTTTTTGTTTGCTTGCTTTACATTACCCAGCAGCTCTGCTTCCTGCAGACAAGTAACAGGCCTGTACTGAACACAGACCCTCCTCAAACACCGAATATTTTGTGACAAAAAAAACCAAACACGCACACAAAACAAACACAGACACACACACAATTTCTGGCTGGAGAAGCTAACCAAACCTGAAATCACTGCAGTGATACAGCTGTGTCTTCAACATCATCTAGTACATTTTTTAGCACTTGCTTAAACTTTACAAGTTGCTGTATAACCATTTTAGCTTGTTATACATCCTTTCCAAGCACTGGAAGCACGGTGCTTGTGAGGAACTGTGAGTTCCTACAAGAGCTAGAACTCAGAAACAGGAAGATGACAAAGGATCCTTTGCTTTATCGCAGTCAGGAAGAGATTCAGTTTGGCCTCTCAGAAGCTAAGACGTTCTATGGATGGACTGATTCTCCATTTGCAGGAGAAATGTTAGTAGAGGTATTGCAAGACATTTATTACTCCAACTTTCGAAGATGACTCTCTTAAGCAGAATCACGGCATACCATGAGGAGTTGCACTGTAAAACTGACACTGAGTGATGCTCTCTGCTCACACCTGGCTAGCAGATATCCTGTACATTTGCAAAGTCTGAGGAACACTAAACACCAAATGAGGAAAAATCCTTTGCCATTATAAAAGTTACAGTTTTGCTTCAACGCTAACTTTTTACTGACAAGTATCAGCTGCTCAGGATGATTAAGATGTCAAGAGGTTGGGTTTTTGTAGCTATAGGAAGGAAAAATATTTATCATGTTCAAAACATACCTCTACATTAGACAGTCACACTTAATGGAAAACAACTTCCCCACTGTGCTTTTACTGTTAAAATTGTTGTCTCTAGTAAAGTTTCATTAGACTTGCAGTCCAGCATAAGGTAAATAAATAAAGACTAAGTACTTGCAGTAAAAAGTTACAGATCTAGATTTGCATATTACTTTATAGTTCTGCAGCAGCTAGGAGGAAAAACAAAACCTGCAAAGTCAATCTTTCATATCCAGTTGTGGCAAGTTTTGGGTGGGGAAAGGGTTAATTTTTTTTTAAGCCATCTGTATTTGAGGGTAGGGTACAAAAAAAGGGTAGAAAAGCTGAAGAATAGAGATTCTAGAAATATATACCTAATACACAGTCTCCAAATTGCTGAAACAACGGTATCTGTTATGAAGCACAGACATGATACACAAATCGGGGAGGCTGGGGGTCAAGAAACTCTAGCCTGCTACAGTACAGACAGATGTCACAGATAGTAAAACTCCTACAGGCTCCACTTCTGGTTTAATTATTATTGAAACCATTATTAAAATACCAAAAACTTTCAGTTGCTAAAGCTGTGAAGTAGGTTAAATAAAATTAAAGGTTTCTATTTCCATGGGATTCAAGCTGGTTTCAATTACAAGTTTGCAGAGATATGCTGATTGGTAGCAATTAGCCACACTTTAAACTTCACTCAAGAAAGTCTTTCTGTAGACCCACGCGGCTCCTGCTCCACAAGGGCTCCAAGCCTCTACCCGGAGTCAGGGGCACACGCCAAGAGCTATCACAGCTCTCAATCTACCATTTCCTGATGCACGGACGCATTGAACTGGGATCCGGGGTGAAGAAACGGACCACTGCGGTTCTCTTCCCCATGCATTCTTCTCAGCGGGAGAGAAACTTGTGGCCTTTTCCTGCAAGACGATTCTTTGCACTAGCCGCAACCACGCGGGTTCTGAGAAAAGGGAACTATTGTGGCAGTACGGCCGGAGCTGGGGGAAGCCGGAGCTGCCTCGCAGCAAGAGGCAAGAGCCGGCGCGCCGCTGCTCGCAAGAGGCCCATCCGGCGACGGGAGGGTCGAGCGGACGGAGAGGCGGGCGGGCGAGGAGGAGCGCGGGCAGATGGGTGGTACCCGCCGCCTGCGGGCCCAACGGCAGGTGGGGCGGGCCGCCGCCACTCCGGGGCTTTCGGCCTCGCCCACGCGAGAGCGCGGCCCGGCGACGCTGCCGAGACAGCCGCCCGGAGAGGCGGCTAGGGTTCCCCCCCTTTTCTAAGCATCGATCCCGCCAACCGAGCTCCTCCGGCCTGCCCGCCGCCGCGACGCACCTCACAGCTCCCCGTCCCCGGCGCCCGCCCGCTTCCCCCCCTCCCCAGCAGCCTCCCGGAAACGCACGACGGCGGCGGCCGGCTCCCTCCGCGCCCCCCTCGCGGACCGCAAGAGAGGATGGAGCGGAGCGGCTCGGCCCGCGGCCACCAGCCGCGCCAGCTCGCCCCGACCTCCCGCCGCAGCTCGGGCGGCCGCTACCTGCTGCCGGACGGCGGCCCCCGCCGAGCCTCGCCACTCCGCTGCCCGCGCCGCCCGCCGCCGCTCTGAGGGGCTCGGGCAGCGGTCCTAAAAGAGCCGCTCCCGTTGGCCGCTGCGCACACGCCACCCGCCCGCCTATTGGCTGCTCGCTCCGCCGCTCGGAGGGACGAGGACGCCGGGGGTTGGCGGCTTCCAGGAGCCCCGCCCTCTGCCGCGGCTCGGCGGCCCCCTCCCCGCCCCCCCCGCGGCGGTTGGGGGCGGCCGCGCGCCCCCCGCCGCCGGCCGCCGCCGTGGGGCTTGCCCGCCGCCCCGGCACCGCAAACCGGCCCCGCGGCGCGGCGAAACTGCTCCCCCGCCGGCCCCGGGCCTCTGCCGCGCCGGCTCCGGCCCACCCGATGGAGCCGCTCCATCGCAGGCCGGCAGCGGAGGAGCGCGGCCCGCCTGCTCGAGGCTCTGCCGCGCCTCACGCCGCCCGGGAGCGGAACGCGGGCCCGTCACGCTGTCGTACGCGCGCGTGTGGCTGGGTGCTCCGTCAGACGCCTGAGAGAGACCCAACAACTCGCACTTGCTGCAGTGATTTCACCCGTTTCTGTTAAATTTATAAAACTTCGAATATTGAGATACTAAGTCAATTTCGGTTGAAATCGGCCAAAAGGTTCAAAACCAATTGAGGCTTTGGAAAGCAACCACAGCCTCCGTAGAAGCGAACCCAGTTGTTGGGGAGTTAGCGAACGCCTGGGGCAGAGTTGGACCGTTCCCACTAAGCTGGCGCTCCCACAGCAGCAACGCTGGAGAAATTTTTAGCAGCTTGCACCTACAAGCCAAACGCCTGAGGAGCCCAGGCAGCGTTACATGCACAACGTCAATATTATCAGCATATTATTAATACGCGTTGTATCTGTGCTACAAAAATAATTGCACTCCACTTACCGTTTGTTACCAAATACTGCTAGGCTACAAAGCAATGTCCCATTGTGCTATGCCCTGTCTCTGTATGACATTTGTTTCACAAATAAATATTGCACAGATGGACGTGCATCAGATTAAAAAAGAATAAGCAAGCTTTCAAAAGTTAGGGAACACCCTATGTAAGCTTGTGCAACCCATATTACTTCAGATTACAGTGCATGCAAAGTATTATATGAGAATCGTTGTGAACACAAGTCTTTGCCTGTGCAACTGCATGTTACTTTTTTGGAATGGCTTCTGCCTGATGCAGGCCATGAGAATGGGAGCTGTGCTCGCATAATCCGCAGCGATTCAGTGATGATTTTACCCTTACTGTTAGATGTGTACTCTCATGGTTTATCTACTCCATACTAGTTAAACCTAGTACCGAAGGACTTCTTGGCAGAGTACTTAGAATCACATAACTCTCAACTCTTTATCGTAACTGTTAGTGGATGGTTTTTCAAAGACACTATTCCTCGGAAAACACCTGCTCATTGAAGCTGAAGCGTTACCTGATCATCTGCCATATAGGAAAGTGCAAAGATTTGAGTCCAAATCTCCCACATTCCTGCTGAAAGGTTTTACTACTTTGTTGTATGCTATTATGGCACCAATGTTTCCTTTTTTGTCCTAGTGAAATCCTGACCTATGTAGGCAGTCTTGCTGCCTATAGGGATGAAGCTCTTTCATGTCAGATTCCCCAGTATGGAGGAGTCCATTGCAGCAGAGAGATGCAGATGCAGAATTGCAGTCAGTGCACATGAACGCTTCAGAAAATTTATTTTTAAAAAAACTCTACTGGGGACATGCAAATTAACGTTTCTCAAATTATTACAGAAGTTAAATTCGTGTGCATTTTTCAGAAATCACTTTGAAAAATGTGTCTGTGACACGAAATGGAAGTAATGGGGAAGATACCAGTAATATTTCAATGTGGGCACAGCAGTGTATTTTGTCCAGTCTCATTTTTGAAAACAGCTAAAAAATGGTGGGGCTTTAAACCTTGTCTATAATAAATACCGTATCATCTGATGATTGTCAGCTCATTAATGATAAGTTATAATGCAGTGACAGTGCATTAACTGATGCGCTCCATACAAATTGTTGTTTATAATAATAATTAAGCAATTTTGGTATCAGATTTTTAAACCCAATTTCTTGGCAAAATAGGGGAAAACCAGAAAAACACATGTAAAAGTTATCAAGCATGTATTCTGTAGGCTGAAAATACCTAATCAGTGTGGCCTCTAACTGAGTGGTGAAGTACAGCATGAAAGTCACAGATTTTCTTCACTTCTGTGGGTTCTATGACCTCCATACCTCCGATGACAAGATCACCATGCCATCATCATACATCAAATATGTGCATTACCACAAGCTGACTTAACGGCAACACAGCAGAGCACAGTATCACAGAATTATTTCAGATGCTATCAGAACATAAAATAAATATAGAATATTCAGAGCACACTGTTGTCGATTTGTGTTGATCATTGGTGCAGTGCACAGTTCTGTTCAGTGAACTCAACATATCAACATGTTGTAATGTACTACTGTCTGTCTGAATCAGTCTTATACTGCACTAGGACAAAATGTCTCGATAAAGCAGAGTATCACAACGATACAGCGTGAGTTCACAACGCTATGAAACTTCTTCAGGATCTCAAGAGCCTCAGAAATTGTGGGGATATTGTGAGACATAATGATCTGATTTTTTTCCAGATCACTCTTTCAAAGTCACAATTAATTTATCCCTCCTAAATTATATATCGGCAGGAAAACATCATAGTAACATAGTATCACGATGCGTTTGCATTTTAATGTAGTAACATATGATTGCTTCTCAAAGAACCTACCAAACTGGTTATTCAAGGTAGCATTCTGAATTTTTCATCACAGGAAAAACTGAGAATATATCAACACAAATGTGCTCTAGTCTGGGAACACTGAATAAATTATATATATAAAAAAAAGCATAGACTTGCATTAGCTAATATTAAAAAAAAGTATTTGAAACTCTATTACCCAACACAAAGAGGTAGTGTGACACAGGGTTATAGAAATCTATAGGTAGATAACTACAAGCACCCGCAAGGCCAAATCTTGGTTTGTTATCTGTGAGAGTAAGAAATAAAGGCCTACACACTCACAATCAGGAAAAAAAAAAAAAAGAGATCCAGTTCATGTCTTTAAATTGGTCCACATTTCTAAGCAATACTAGCAAGTTATTTCATTCACAAGAATCTTCCAGAGATTACTTCATTGCATCTTTCCAATTTTAAGCAAGGCCAACTGTTGTAAAAACTTTGTGCCTTTTACTGACCAACTCATAGAAATCTTTAGTTTTGCATCCGCTGCCTGGACTAGGTTCCCTAGTCTCCCTGCTTTGGAAACTGAAAAAGGTGTCACTGGCAGAAGTGAGAGAGAAGTACCAGACCAAAAACATGAAGTATCACTAGAAATGACAGCCGTGCTACAGGGACAGACCGTTCATATAGAAACTTTGTTTCTCTGTGCGTAAGTTTGTCACTATATACCTCAGAAACAGAACTGGTTTTATGCAAACAATAGTCATGTATCCTTATTTCAGTAGGCTGTGGACATATTATGAAGAGTGGGAGATTTTTGCATAAACTGAGGCATGTATTTACTACAAGCTAGCTACTTGTGAGGGCTATATGGATGCTCACTTCTATTTCTTGGTAAATGTAACCCATTTAATGAAAGGATTAGTCAACAAAAAATTTACTTTCTGTGCTGCCAGAAGTATGTGCACGGGCAGTTTCTGTTCAGCAAACTTACACTCTCATAATATTTCATTTGTGCTCACACTGATAGGAGTTAACAGCCATACCTAGTGAAAGTGTTTATAAAGGGTGTATTTATGAAGTTATGAGCATTAACAGCTCTTATCCTTGAGCTACAGTGCATTCCAGTCACAGTAATACAGGCTGGAATTGGCAAACTTACTTCTGCACGTGATGTGATATGGAAGATAGAGTTGTACAGGAGCTCAAAATAGCGGCTTTGTATGAGCAGTAACTAATACAGTTAAAACTATTTGTCTTCTAGCTTGAGGTACTATGGTTCAAACATAAGCATCTGATCAAAACTAGTTAAATCAGTTTAGGAAAAGTCCAGGAACTTATTTTCAGCTGTGTATTAAAGCTAGTTAGAATATTTAAAGATGTCTTTGGATTCAAAACTGAGCAAACACTTAAAGAGAGGAAACTTAAAATTTTACTCTCCAAAGAAGTAATTCAGTTTTTGGTCAAGTGCTGCTTTTGTCTTTTACTAATGAATTAACTGATTGAGCATACTTATTTAGTGTTCTGGGTGTTTTTTAAATTTAATCCTGAATATATTTAACACATATCAGGTATCGGTGTACAAACTGGATGGGTAACGAATATATTGTTTGCAATTGAATGCATTCTGCTACCTTCTGTATGTTTTCCATGCTCATGTGCTAATTCTTTGGTTTTCAGTAGCAACTGTTAGGATTACAATGCATATCCAGTAAAGATTACTGAATCAACAAATCACAGAATGGAAGGGACCTCTGGAGATTGTCTAGTCCACCCGCCCTGCTCAAAACAGGGCCACCTAGAGCAGGTCCATAAGGGCCGTGGCCAGTGGGGTTTTGAGTATCCAAGGACGAGACGTTACACCCTCTCTGGGCAACCTGTGGCAGTGTTTGACCACCTTCACAATGAAAAAAGTTTTTTTTCTTTTGTTTAAATGGAATTTCCTGTATTTCTGTTTGTAGCCTCTTGTCCTATCACTGGACACCACTGAGAAGAGTCTGGCTCCACCTTCTTCATTCCCCCAACCAGGTACTAATACACACTGGTAAGATCCCTCTGAGCCTTCTCTTCTTCAGGCTGAACAGTCCCAGCTCTCTCAGCCTGTCCTTGCATGACAGATGCTCCAGTCACTTGATCACCTTCACGGTCCTTCACTGGACTGACTCCAGTATGTCCAGGACTATCTTGTACTGGGACCCCAGAAATCTCACCAGTGCTGAGTAGAGGGGAAGGATCAACTCCCTTGACCTGCTGGCAGTGCTCTTCCTGATGCAGTCCAGGAGGCTGTTGGCCTTCTTTGCCATGAGGGGACATTGCTGGCTCATGGTCAATGTGCTGTCCACCCAGATCCCCAGGGCCTTTTCTGCAAAGCTGCTTTCCACCTGGTTGGTCCCCAGTTTGTACTGGTGCATTGAGTTATTCCTCCCCAGGTGCAGGGCTTTGCATTTCCCTTTGTTGAACTTTATAAGGTTCCTGTTGGCTGATTCTTATCTTGTGCTGCATGACTACACACAAACATAATTTCTCCTCTTGCATTCTTGCTGTGTCACTTAAAAGTAGCAGAAATACCTGTCATGAGATCCAAAGTATGAAACTTAATGTCATGCTCCTTATTTTGAAAAAACTGATTAAAACACCTCTTAACTGTACTGGCTACTGTGCTGAGTCCTGTCAGCAAAATATTAATGATATTTGTGTTTGTTATTTTCTCTGTTCTCTTATTGAAATTTTCTGATGTAATTTTGGCATATCAATACATTTAATTGCATTTTAGTACATGGAGCATACAGATAAACCTGTGGGTGGTAGGAACAGTTGCTAGGAATGGCTGATATCTGTGAGGAGTGCTGGAGGGTGAACTGATCCTTTAAAAGGAAGGATGGAGGCTTAGTTACAACTTGATCATGTGAGGCTTAGGTCATCACACCATTTAAGACGTGTGGCTATCTGGATCATATGACTAAAATAAAACAGCTCAGTAAAGAACAGATGTTGTACAGGATAGACTTGTTGAAAGGAATCAGATATTAAAGGTGTGAAAGTTGTTGCTCAATTAGGAACAGCAGACTGGCTGAAAAAAGTTGTAAGACAGGTAGCCCAGTTACAAACGTAGGATTAAAGGGAGCCTAAGGGGCTCATGGTTCTGGTGCCCAGCTATCACAGGCGCTGGGTCACAGAAGTCCCTTTGTAAAATGATTGTGTTCCATTTTTAACGCAGTTGTACTTTGCTTCTTCTAACCTTCTTTTAATTGTCCTTTAATTTGCAGCCTAAATGCATTTACCAATATACACCTTTGTTTCTCTGCCAGCACTTGCCTTTTAATCCAATAATCCATTCCCACAGTGATACATTTGTAGAGAGCAATCTCACCCCATTTCAGCTTTCATTTTATTGGGCTAGAATAGCCATGCTCTGTAAGCTTTCTCTTGTGTAGCGAATCTCTTTCTTAATCATTCCAGGAGCCCATCTTCGCATCTTTTTCAGATTCAATTCATAATTTTATACAATATTCCAGATGAAGTTTCACTGCGATCTTACACAGCAAAACCATTTTCATACCTCTACTGAAAACAGATCTCTTGATGGCACCTTAGGTTTATATTTGTTTTTCTCATAACTACCTAATGTCAGCAGTTCATAAAAAGTGTGACTTTGATGAGTATATTTTGGTTTCCTCTTCTGACATGTCAAACTGTTGAGATTCTAGCACATAGTGTTGTTACTGGTTCCCAAGCACAAAACTACATGTTTCAATGTAAATGAAATTTCTTCTCATTTCTGTAAGTCTAGGCCATAGGCTCTTTTAGTATTAATTCTAATTGGTAATCATTAATTATTTGTGTTGATGATGTTTCTTCACTTTATCAGTGAATTTCATTAGCATGTATCCACATGTCAACATTACCTGTAGCCATTTACTTTTGTGTCAGCTCATTTCATGCTTTACTTTTCCTCTTTGTCTTATTTATTACTTTTCCATATCAAAATGTTGAAATCTGCTTACTTCTTTTGCTTAGTAATTACATAACATACCCTGAGATTTGATACCTTTGAATTCATGGTCAGTTGTCCCTTCTATTTCTGTTCTAGTTACCCTTTTCTTGCATAGGCTTCGTAACTTGTTCTCAAGGACTGATTACACACAATCAACATCTAGCTCACATAAACAAGAACAGTCATTTCTCTATCTATCATTATATAAACTATACAAGTTATTGTCTTATTGCTCACAATGATTACTTCATAATTTTCACTGCTGTTCTATTAAGCAGTTTAATAATATCCTTTCATATAAGTACATCATCTTGCCTCAATGGTATTTTCTCCAAAGCCATTTCTTTTTAGCTTAGTGTTTCTGATTTTGTACGTTCAAAATAATTCATGTATTTCCCATGTTTACTCAGTTCAAAATAAGCCATTTCATGCTTTCAGCTGTGAAATAAAATAGGATCTCTTCCTCAGTCATATAATCACTGTTTCAAAAGTTTGCAGTTTGTTGGTATTTACTGGATCTTTTATCCTTTGATTGATAATGTTGCATTATATTCATTGCAACTTGACATGACAGGGGCAGATCAGAAGACTGAAGCAGTCAGTGCTGAGGCCTCTCTTCATCAAAGGACTATGCAGAGGTGAGAAAAGCCAGCCTGTCAAATGCAGGGCACTATTCTTTTGCTTATGGTCTCCATCCCCAGAGCCCAGAGTGCACAGGTTCTCAAGAACAGGTTTCAGTATTGGAAGAACTGCGACAGAGCTATTTCTGCCTTGACTATCTGATGAGAGCAATGGGTGAAATCAAGTTCTGAAGATGATGATCCACCTAGTAGTGACAAGTTACCTCGATGCCATTGCCAGCGTGGTGACCTGAGAGACCATGTCTCCTGTGAAGTCTCCTGTGGATGCCTGTAGCAGGGCAATGCAGAATGGTAAGAGGCATCTGGAAAGGAGGAGAAAGAGAGCAGAGAACTGGGATCCTTTATTTTTTGTAGCCTGCAGTGAATGAAGAGTGGGACAAAAACCTCCTGTTTGTTCAGTTGACCCCAGGGATAGTTACTGGGTGAGGCCTTTGAGTGCAAACAAGGTAAATCATGACTGTTGGCCATCAGTTTGCTCATACAATGCTACTGCCTGTGCAAACTCTGTGCTGCTGGGATAGCACAGAGAACTATGGTCTTGTGATCAGGTCAGCAATGTATGTTACTTCTCCACAGCTCTGAGCTAATTGCTGTTATTCCACCAGAAGCCCCATGCTTTCCACCCTAGAGACACTTTCAAAAAGTATTGCAGTTATTTTGATTTTAATCAGGTGTGCTGATACAAGGAGCTGCTGATGCTGGCTGTGGTGGGAAGAAAGTTAAAGGCATATCCCTTGCAGAGTTTTCTGTGGGATTAGGAACTGGATACCCAGAGCAATGCTGGAAGGTACACACTCTTCCACATTTTCCCGTGTAGTGACCATGGGACTGAAGGTGCAGAAACCCACATGAGCTGCCAGCTTGGCAGGGTGTTCCCACCTGAGGATGCCTTCAAGAACACCGCCTTTGTTCATTCAAATTTATTGAGGCAACAGTCCTCTGAAACCCAGCAGTTGTTGTGAGGTTAGCAACCCTCTGATACTACCATGGGGTAGTCCTGCTACCTGAGAAACATGTGGCTTTCTCTTGACACAGATTCACAAGGAGTGTCATTTTCTTAAGGCTCCTGGCTGCACCTCTCTGAAATCTCCTGAACTTGGAAAGATAGCTGTTGACATGGCAGAAGCAAGTAGATAAAGAGCAAAAAAAGAAAAGTAATCAGCAAGGGGGGAATGGCAACAGAAAGTAGGGCAGGGAAAAGGATTTCAAATGTGAAGATGTGTAGATGGATGAGGAAGAGCTGAAGACTGGTCATCAACAGCAAATGGAGTTGTTGACATGACACTTTGAATCTTGAATGGATTTGTGATGTGCCATTGACTTTTCAGACAGTGGAGGTGGAGAAAGGTGTTTAGAAAAGCTACGAGGCATGGAAACGAAGAATCATGGAAACTTTCCTTTATTTTGAGCATGAATCCTTGAATGGGATGAGGAAAAACATATGTCTTTTCTCACAGCTGTGCTGTCAGCACTCATGTGATGTAGTTATGCTCCTGAGCAAAGTTTTGTTATTCTTCAAGGTTTTCAAGCTGGCATAACACAAATAGCCCATAAGAACAGCCTCAGACTCATGGCAAATTACAGCTTCAACAGATGAATGAGAACAAGATCACTGCTGAAGATACCAGGTTGTAACACACATTAAAGTATGGACAAATGAGAATCCTACCTTAGGAAACTACATCATGATGAAGCAAATGTTATATTGAAGTGATTCCTATTGCTATTATGAAATGGTTACTCTGCCAGCATCTCTGGCCAGAGCCTGGAAACTATCCCTAAATGATACTGCAGCAGATATAGCAGCACAAAGCAGAAAGGATCAATCTGGTATGTGCTCATCTTCTGGCTCTTAGGCACGGTCCCAGTACCCATTCTGAGATTTTTTACTTTATTTCCACCTGCTTAAGACTGGCTCTAGAATCTCATGTGAGTCATTGAGTGATATGACCTGGAACGTGATTAGAAATTAAAAATTAGAAAAATAGTGGTAGCAGTAGGAGAGAGATCACATTCAGGAACTGTAGAACTTCCTGTAATGAACTCATTTATTTATATAGAGCCACAAGTCAGCAATAGAAAAAAAGATAGTGAGGGCCCATGAACACTGAGTGTAAGATTAGTACTTGCAATTAACTCATCTGTGACATATTCTTTTGTCTGAATTTTACTTTATGCTCAGGTGTACAGACCAGGGACCATATATGGTTTAAGATGCTACTGTGATTCTAATATAATATTTGACACTGATTTAAAGCCATCACCATGATGCCATATGCAGTTTCCTGATTATTTATGACATGTAAGTAGCACTGGAAGACAGAAGTTGAATATCAAGGAGAGCAACACCCTGCCTTTGTTTCTTACAGTCTGTTTCCTTAAGTGTCTGCTACTGGCCATACTTAGGGTAACATCGAGAAAAGACAATACTGGCTGAGTTTGGCGGTCGTTATCTTCAGTAATATCCACTGAGCAGATTTACAGTTGTTGAGCAATGTAATCTACATTTATGATGCACGGTTGCAGGATGCCACTGATGCTGAGATGCCTCTGTTAAGATTAATTTCTCATCAGGCAATAAACTATATGAATTCTAACACTGAAAAATTCTTTGTTCAGGTAAGTTACAGTCAGTTGAGCCATGTACTAGAGAGCTGCTTAATCTTCACCTTAACATTAGCGATATTACACCATAAGATTATATTCTTGGCAACACAGTAAACTTAAACTCTGCCAAATGCACTGTTGTAACACTTGCTGCCATGAAATTACTTCTTTTTAAGACACTTGAATTTATAGTCTATGCTTTAAGTTTTAATTGCAGCTGTGATATTGCTACAATATTGCTGCAATCTCCAACAGGACTTGACTCTTAAAGAAGAGTTATCAGGTCTTCAGGTTCCTGAGGATACAGCCTTTTTTTGAAGAAGATTCTACAGATATTTTGACTGGGCAGAATTTAAGGATATTGGATATTTGTCAAGGGTTTCTGGTTGTCCCACCATTCAGTCCTAAGCAGACAGCAGGATGTTCAGAAATCCCAAACACACAATAGTTAACGGTACTTCCCAGAAGATTCAGATCTAATGTGTGTTTACTGTAGCAATGGTTTGCAAATGCACAGCGACTCTAGCAAACTCCGTGTGTGTTGGAGTTAGAGAAAATGCCTTGTTTGCCCACGAAGAATATGTAGAGGTGGTCTACTGCAGTCTGAATGTGTCAGGCTCACTGTTTAAGCTCTTAATAGATGGATATATACTTCTATCCAGGCAGAGACAAAAGAGCCCCAACCTATGAATGTCAGCCTAAATGCAATAGTCCTTACTGCAATATAAGGACTCAGAAGTAATTCTGAGCTGTAATCTCATTTTGCAGTAGTCTAAAGATCCAGTAATCTGACGATTAAGGCACCCACATTGGTGCTGACAGACCTGATTTCAGTCCTCACTCTGCTTGGTTAGTAACTTTTGTGTTTTCTTTCTCCCATGGTCCATGAGAGTGACCTTGACAGCAGGCTGCTGTACACCCTGGGTGTCAATCTTCTGGAATCTCTTACTTGCACTGTTTTGCTTTATATAATAAATTCTTCAGAACAGGGATGTGGATGAGAGACAGAATGTGGATTAGAAAATACATCCCTCTGCCTAACTAGGATCCTCCTAAAGGGGAAAACCAATCCCACTCTCCTAAGGAGAGAAGCAGCTTTTTGTCATTTGGGGTGTAAATTACATTTGTCTCTGTTCTTGGCAGGGTCAACGAGCAGGATTAGACTTGAATGCATTGCTTAGAGAGCCAGGGTTTCCAATCAGGAGCTGAAGCAGTCAATGGGTCAGGATCTCTGGTCTTCGGCCATACTCTGGATCTGACATTTGGGGCGCAGTTGGAATTTAATTTTTTTTTTTTTTTTCTCCTGCTTAATGCAGGACAGGTTTTTGCCAAAACTATTACGGCATAAAATACTAATTTGTACTGTGAGTTTGTTCTATCGAATCCTGGTTTCCCTGATATTATATCAACTGCATTTAGCTTAACTATTTCCATTCGCCAAACACCTTCACATTCCTTGGTATTTCATGGGAATGAAAACTGTAGCACTTGGTTCCATTAATTTTGCCTGAAGTACAGCAATCCATTTGGTAGATAAAATTTGAAATAAATCAAGCCTCCATATTGTCTTAAAGAGGCTAACCTTTTCTTTCATTTACTCCATTTCCCATTCTTATTTTCTCACTCCCTTATCTCCTCCTTGCCCTACTAGGCTGGGTGCTACAATCTCTTGGAATCTTTTGGAATCAGAATCACAGGAAAATTTTATCTGGAAGGGACCTCATCTGGTCCAAGCCCCCACTCGAAGCAGAGCCAACTCCAAGGCTTGACCAACTTCAAAGATAAATGTGGCTGCTCTGGCTGCAAACCCCCCTCCTTCTATTACTCAAATTTACACTGATTTCATCTCTATTGTTTCTATAAATGCTTATGCATGATAAAGGAGCAGTAGTTGTTTTGGAATTAATCTAGACACACTATAAGCATAGAGCTTGGGTGTTCCATTTTGTTCTTTGCCATAGTGTGTAGATGGTGAGTTCTGCTGTGCATCTGTGAACAAAGGATCATGTACAACCACACCACTGTCAGGCTCTATAATTTCAAAACCCTAAATTACAAAGCAGGTAAGTGCACCCAGCAGTAATTTAGGACAAAATACACTACAGAGATCTTGACATTAATCCTCAATCCAAGTATTACAAAACAAGAAAGTTCAGATTAAAGGTTACCTTGAAAAGAAAATCAAACTATGTCAGCATAGAGCAATGCAGCTCTGGCACTCAGTGGTGACACCAGGCAGAAATCATGGGAGTGGCAAG
Source organism: Theristicus caerulescens (assembly GCA_020745775.1). Taxonomy (NCBI): domain Eukaryota; kingdom Metazoa; phylum Chordata; class Aves; order Pelecaniformes; family Threskiornithidae; genus Theristicus; species Theristicus caerulescens. The sequence continues at coordinate 10,751,283 of CM036564.1, forward strand.
TGAAGATATTTTAGGGTTTGTGATCTGTGGTTAAATTTCATATAGTAGCATGAAATGCCTCTGCTTGTCTGTTACATCACTGACAGGGGGAAGATAAGGATGCAGACAGTTCTCAAATCATAGCAACAGCACTGACCTGGTGGCTTTTTTACCAGGATCAGGTGCTTGTCAGCGAGTTAGGAGACTAGTAGCCAGCTATGCTGAGAGCTACAGGCAGATCAATATCTACTTCTTCCCCTTAGAAATGTCATTAAATGGAGCTGTGCCTCCAATTGAAGGTGCAGGCAACCTTGTGCTCTTCTTGCACTCCCTCTTAGAGGCCTTTTTCCATTCAAAGGCCCTACCCAGTCATCTAGGGTTGTCTGCTCAGGGCCTGACTGCACCCCACAGCAGGCAGCGTGCAAAGACCCTTAAGCAAACTCCCAGCAGGCTAACAGAGACGCATGTCCCAGAAGCAAGCAGAGCAGAGATATTTAGCTTAAGCTATAATATAAACCACATGGCAAGCTGAAAAACCCCTCTCTCTCATCGCCAGCTAATTAGTTTGAGTGCAGTGCCATGAGGATGCAGTGATACTGATTCCAGTTCTGGGGTTAGCGCAGCCGGCTGGGCTATCTGATATCTCAGTAGTCTGGAATAGACACACATATAGTTACCTTAGAAGGGATGCTGACCTAATTATCTCCCTTCACAATTTTTTACTCAGTCAAAGGAGTATCTTTTGTCTGAAAGTCTGAAAAAACCACTTTTGGCCATCTTTTAATTGTAAATGCTGCAGCAGAAGTAATCAAGAGTTGTAATCCCAAAAGCCTATGCTCTGGACAAAGTCACATATTCTTTTCAATATGACAGAATCTAGAAAAAGTAGATGACAGAGTTAGCTGTTTAGTTATACTGGAACTAAGAAACAGTGCTAGGCTTTCCCCACCAATCAAACTTACTGCTTTCTGGACATACAGAAGGTTTGGCTGATTCTTAGTCTTTCTGTCTATGTGTAGATTGATGGTCTGAGAATGCCTTTGGCCTCACAAATACAGATGTGAGCTCTAGCTCTATCCTGATTCCACATCAGGGTGTGACTTGACCATACATCCTTTTCTCTCATGCCTTGGTTTACATGGGGCTGTGCATTAGAAAGAAGCTGCAGCACTTTTTAACTTCTCTATCTATGCAGTCAGGGGACAGGAATTCTGAGGTCCACCACAGTGCACATCTTCAATATAGACTTCTGAAACAGTCTCCATGGCTTTTCCCTCACATTTCTTTCAAAGTTTTTCTTCCTATGGAGAAGCTTCTTTCTAGAATTTTTTACTGATTTCCAGTTTTCCAGAATAGTTGTGGAAGCCTATTTCCTGTCTTCATGCACCCAAAAGTTGTCCAAAGATGTAAATGGGGAAATCTGCTTTTATTCTTCTTCCCTGGTTTATACATATGGGACCATCTTTTCAATATGAAAGAACTTATTTTTAGCCCTACTCAACGCAAAAGACTTTCAGTTTCTGTTATAAGGCTTCAGCTTTTCCACACTGAGCAACGGTTGGATTTTTTTTTCATTTTCACTTTCACGTGTCATATGCAACATATGGTTTCACCCATCTTCTCTTTCATCTATCTCTGTAATCTTCTTCTGGGGCAACTCACAGTTACTCTTTGTCCCAGACATCACAGTATTTCTTCATGAGTGTTCTTTGTTTCCCTCCAGTCAAAGGTGCTACTGCTTGTTGTTTTTATGTTACTTTTGGCAGGCTAATCTTGCTTATAATTTATGTCTGGGTCATATCCTAATTCTTCATCAAATACCTTTGGGTTTGGGGTTCTGCAAGGATTTATCCTATGGCAGGGCATTCATTTTACAAGGACTGCTTTGCCTGTCCTAGCTGCAGAAACCCTTTTTGTTAGTCCCTGGTGCATTAGTGGCTAGCTTTTTATACTGCAGTTCTCAGTGTAGTCAAGGCTACTGTATTGATTTGTTCAGCCTTATCCTTTAGTAGAGGGTCAGCCTCATGTTGCAAAAGTTACCAGATTACCCAAATTACCAACCCTTACACCTTCATTTACTCCAGTTTCTGGAGAAATCTTGCCACACACATTAGCGTCCTCTGTCCTTTCCTGAACTGCTATCTTCAGTTTCTCCAGGATGTTATATTATTTAGGAGTTGTGTCTTTCTGTCTGAATTTCATAGTTTCTTACATACTTTCTTTTAATAACTGCTGCAGGCTGATTATTCCAGACATACTCCTCTAGTTCTTCAGACACATTTACCGTACCCTGGAGCTTTCTCCAGAATACTTTATTGTTTATAAAGCCACTTCATTTGCAGCTCCTGAACCCTTTTTGATTGTGGTTTCCTTGTAACAGGCAATATGGTGCTTCTGGGATTCAGGGTCTGTCTTTTTTATTCCTAAGTCAGGCTGTTTCTACTGCCTAAACAGTGGTGGGAGACTTGTGCTCAGATGCAATTTAAAGTTATATAACCCCAGCTTAATGCTGAAGAGTTCATCTTTCAAGTAATAAAATATTCATTTGTTCCCACTGACATTTAAAAACACATTAAAGAAGCATTTATACCGATTTTTCCATTTGTTAAAGCTTGTGTTTAGAAAACCCACACTTGGATCATATTTAATCTGATGGATTCTTTTAAAACTTTCACAGTGATGGCTCACCTGTGTGAAATGGACGTGACAACAGAAAATGCTGTGTTTTGAAAATGATTGTGATAATGATAATTTGATTTGAAAATATATGAGTATTGTTGAAATGCTTCATAGAATCATAGAATTGTTTAGGTTGGAAAAGACCTTTAAGATCACCAAGTCCAACCATTAACCTCACACTGCCAAATCCACCACTAAACCATGTCCCTAAGCACCACATCTACATGTCTTTTAAATACCTCCAGGGATGGGGACTCAACCACTTCCCTGGGCAGCCTGGTCCAGTGCTTCACAACCCTTTTGGTGAAGAATTTTTTCCTAGTATCCAATCTAAACTTCCCCTGGTGCAACTTGAGGCCATTTCCTCTCGTCCTATCACTTGTTACTTGGGAGAAGAGACCGACCCCTGCCTCACTACAGCCTCCTTTCAGGTAGTTGTAGAAAGCGATAAGGTCTCCCCTCAGACTCCTTTTCTCCAGGCTAAACAACCCCAGTTCCCTCAGCCACTGCTCATAAGACTTGTGCTCTAGGCTCTTCACCAGCTCTGTTGCTCTTCTTTGGACACGCTCCAGCACCTCAATGTCCTTCTTGTAGTGAGGGGCCCAAAACTGAACACAGCATTCAAGGTGCGGCCTCACCAGTGCCAAGTACAGGGGCACTATCACTTCCCTAGTCCTTCTGGCCACAATATTCCTGATACAAGCCAGGATGCTACTGGCCTTCTTGGCCACCTGGGCACATTGCTGGCTCATATTCAGCCGGCTGTCGACCAACACCCCCAGGTCCTTTTCCAGCCAGGCAGCTTTCCAGCCATTCTTCCCCAAGCCAGTAACATTGCATGGGGTTGTTGTGACCCAAGTGCAGATGGCTGTTCATGTTAAATAAAGCACTCCTCCCTTGAAATAGAGGATATTGTTCTTTGAGTGTGAGAGATCTCTCAGAAAGCTGTTACTTTGTCATGCTGTTGGTAAATATTAAAGACATAATCTTGGGTGAAACCAGTAATTGTTTACAGAAATATATCACAAAACACCGAAAAAGATTCATCACTGCTGAATGGGGTTCTCCAGAAGGAAAACATTTTTCTAGTAATTATTACCAAAAAATGGTTCAGTAAAACACTTGATCTAATTTTCTTGTAAAATCCATGGAGCTTTTCATTAAGGAAAGTTAGAAAAATGTCACAGGTCAGTATATATTTTCTTGCTCGTGGCTGTGTGATAGAATTGGCACTGAGGGAAGTATAAAGAAGTTAAGGCTGATTCTAGGTGAAAGGAAGAAAACTTCCCTCCTCACAGAGAAATTCTCAGTGTTGCCAGGTACAAAAGGAAGGTATTCACATGTAACTTTGGCACAGAGTACCCTAGGGAGGACAATTGATACAGGAAGCTTTAAACAATAAAAGAGCCTAGAAAGTTGCTGGAACTTATAATTTTCTCAGATATTCAAGTTGTTGCATGAGGATAAGGAAGTTTTTGGTTCACAGAATGTCTCCTCTTTAGCTAAAGTTGTTTAAATCCTTCTGTGCTGGAAGAAGTGACAAAGTTAGGGAGGACTCAGATTCTTGTGTTTCCTGGCAGGCTTAAAATGTAAGAAAATAAGAGTAATCTGACTACTTCTGCCAGGAGGAAAAAAAAAAAATCAAAACTGATTCAGAAAGGATCCTGTATGCTATATCCAAAGCCATGTTCCAGAGTCCAAACTGAAGATAACAGAGAAAGCCAACTGCATATTTGGAACTCCACTGAGTAAGATTTGCTTATTGTGTGCTAGAACTCAGCACTTACCTTTCTGATATCTGGGAACCTATTTTCTTATCAAGAGCTGAGGGCATAATTTCATAACTCAAAGGATCATGGCATGTGGCATTTAGATTTCCTCTGGAGAGTGTATATCAAAACAAATCTTGTTCAGCTCAGCCTTCAGGTGTTCATTTAGAAGCAGCATGAGTTGTGATGATTTAGAGTGCAGCTACATTAGCATTTTACTTCAGGTTAGGCATGCACTTCCAAAGTAAATCTCCTGATCCTCTCCAGTTATCATGCTTTGGTTCATGCAGCAGAGCAACCTGAAACTAGAAGTTTTTGCTCTGGGAGCCCTCCTAATGTGCCCCAACAACTAATTCAGTTGTCAGCACTAGAGTTAGTCTGGAGTAACCCCCACCCAGGACACATATAGACTGAAATCAGGCCCACAGAATCGACTGGTTTACTTTACAGATCCATTCCGCTGTGCCACGGCACTTGCTGATACAAACAAGGCCACAGTCACAGATGTGTGTGTGTGTTTATGTCTATGTATAATCACACTTGCCATCTCTACTCATTAAGTAGTACACATGAGAAAAAGTATGAGATTACTTTTTAGAGTGTGTTGGTTTGCACACATTGCAAACATTGGTTTCATTGTGGATATCTAAACAAACCAATTTCATTGTGGATGTTCATATAAGGATGAAATATTTCTTCTAGGCATTAAGAAAAAAAGAACTTGAGGAAATTGGATTTATGAAAAGACTGAAACATAAACAGGGCTATAAATTGTATTCTATTAACTCATCCATTCTGCATGGAAGTAAATAGCATTCAGTAACTGTAGTTTCAGTGAGACTCCATACTCTAGATATGTGATAATTATTTGGGCTTGTAAAATCACAGACTCCTGTAGTGTTTTTATGGTTCTCTCTCCCATGATTCTGCATCATAAGCAGAAAAGCAGAGCTGATCCAGTTGCTGTGCAAATGGGCTGCACTCCACAAGCCTGAGACAAGATCACATGTTGAGGAGAGTGCACTTCATTCCAATGGCCAGGACATATCTGCTTGCAAATATTTATCCTTGCTATAGTATATTTGGTTCCTTGGACTCAACAACATTTATAAAGAAATCAGGTTACTACTTCAGTTTTACTGATAGTGAAACTGAGGCATAGAAACGTTAACTGACTTGCTGAAGGCTAAACAGCCCGCCAAGGTTAAGAATAAGATTCAGCCTCCTAAGTCCACAGTTGCTGCTCTTCTTTCTAAGCCAAACTGCATCCAACTCTTCCCTACATATATATAAAAATATTATAGCATTAGGTTTATTTAATGGCTTCAGCAAATGTAGCCATGACCACGGAAAAGCTGACTACATGGAAAGGCTGCTGCTGAAAGTCCTACAGCCTTCAAGAGCAGATGCATGTAGAAAAAAGAAATATGTATAGCATACTTATGAATCTTCCCAGGTAGAGTGACCCTGGGTGTTGTGCATTCTGTTGTGCCCTGCAGATGTTAGAGTGCACCTGCTATTGAAATATTGGTCTATATTTTCAGTTATATTTGTTCTGATGCAAAACTGGGATTGCGAGGACATAGTTTGCTTTACATTTATCTTAATTCTCCCATATTTGGGGTTAGCACATGGCCCAGCAGTAGCCCAAATTACATTAGAGGAGCTCTGCGAGCAAAATGGATGCATCTACAGTGATAGCTTTAAACCTTAATTCTTTTGATCATACCTGCTCCTAAAGTTATACAAGATTAAGACTAATATGAAGCACAGTAACTTAACTGAGTGTCATCATCACACTGAACTTATGTGTGCTGAGTGCACTTTAATAGTATGACTTTAAATCTAAGGACTCTTCTGTAGAGATGGTGCAGCATCTGAGTTGGTTCTGCTCTGTGTGTCCAAAACTGACCCTCTCACACAAGATGTGTACTCTTCTTTTGTTGGCCTCAGTCTAAAAGGTGATTCTTTTTGAAAACACTTTTTCCCAGTGAACAGTGAGAGTGCTGGGCAGGTTTTTGTCCAAAGAGCAGGAAAGTAGCTGGAACATCAGTTTTCTTTAATTCATTTTGCTCTGTCCAATTTATTATTGATAAGAAGTTGTATACCTGATAGAGCCATCCACATAAAGGACTACTGTAAGTCATATTCATGAATGTGCTAGTCACAAGTAGAGCAAAGTATATGTTGTGGATTCTTACTGATGACAAAACTCAATACTAATGACAATAAATGATTCTATGATTCTATGTACTGATCACAGGAAAATAGAACTCAATGAAATGGCTGCCTGAATATTCTATGAGTCATGATAAATACTAGGTACTAATGTTATCTTTCTCAAGGAAATTATGAACATCATTCTTAGAAGGGAGAAAAGAAACATCTTTCCATTCACAAAGATGACTCAGAAAATGGCTATGCATATCATAAAGCATGTTCATACAACCCTTAACATGGTTTATAGGCCTCAGCTCCTTCTTTCCCAATGACTTTAAATCAACTTGTTAGCCTAACAGCAGTTAAGTGCAAGAAACTGCCACTGACAACATGAACCACACTGCCTTTACCTAGATAAATGTATATATTTTGCATAATGTGATACCTTAAGGCAAGAAGCTAGAGGAGTAACTCTAGCGTGAAGTTTACACATTAATGCATTATATTTTTATGTGGGCAGAGACATGCAAGGAGTCTGTGTTTACTGTAATTTAAACCTTCAAGTCATTAATTCGCCTCTGTCCATCTGACTTCTATGTATGAGCTTTTTACTTGCTTCAGACCTGTGCTCTCTTTCACAGCTAGGGAAATGGATTACACCTACTGTATGAGGGGCTCTGACCTGCCAATTTTGATGGTGAGTGCAAGTGCAGCTGTACGCAGTCAGTCTTTTAGTGTCATTTCACTTCTCACCTCTACTCACTTTCTTCCTATTTGCTCCCTCTGCACACAGTCTACTTGCTAGATTTGAAATATGTGACTGATATTTAACCCTTTCACCCCATGACATCTGTGTGATTCTTTGCTGCAGCTAGGAGGACAGAGGGGACAGACAGGACATGAGGACAGAGAAAACAGTGGGGTTAATGAAACAGAAACCACCGTTAGAGAAGCCATAATGTTGGACAGACTCCAGCCTGGAACACAAGAACAGCTATGACAGTGGATACCCTGGGATAATTCTCTGAGGAGCAAAATCTGAGGCAAATCTGGGAAGCAGCATGGTGAGGAAGTGGCATCAGCATTTCAGTCATGTAAGTGGTATCTGCCATTTGAGATTTTCATGTAGAGAAAACTATGAAAGTATTTCTGAAAGGTGATTAATAAAATTACTGTTATGGAGGATACTGCAATAGACTGATGTCATGCTGAAGACATTACTGTTAAAAATAATCTAATCTGTACCCCTTACTCTTAACGAAGTTTTCTAAAAAATACTTCTTGGTTAATTAAATCTGTAATGCTACAGATAAAACTATGAGATGTGGAAATACAATAGATTTGTACCTTCCATTTGATTTTTCTTTTCAAACAAAGAATTCAGAGTAATAGCTTCTCTGACATCAAAGTCACTACTGCATGAAATATTAATATTGGAGCATGGACTTTCACACTTCTATGTGCACTGATTTCCTGACATGTTTGAATCCTGAAAGAGGAAAAAGATTTGTATATGTTGAGTTAAGGAGATGTCTACCATGCTCATAAGAAGCACACACTTTTTAATGCACCAGTAACTTTGTTCGGGACTTTGCTGGGAATGCTTTTACAATTTTACTATGCTTAAATGATTTAGTATTTTAAGTTATTGCAGGCAGAAAATCTTAGAGCAAAAGTGATCTGTTTTAAAAGTGGCTAATGAAGCAGATCCTAGAGAACCAAAGCTAAGTTACTCCTAATATCAGGTCTTACAGGAAAAAAAAATCCAATACTAGAACCACAGTGGACAAATATTCTTGAGCATTCTCTCTGTATAGCTTTATTCACTAACAGTGTCACATTAAGGTTAGAAAAGCAGCTATTGAGTCGTTCCTATCATGAAACAATGCTTTATACAGTATTTTCTAGAATCTCTCATGTTGCAATCTCCAAGTTTCAGCTTTCTTTTCTTTGCTAACCGGGGTTAGCACAAACTAGAGTCTCAGTGGCTTTTCTTCAATGCATTTGGATGTTAAAGGCAAAGGGCACACTAAATGCCAGCTTTGGATAATTTATAGCTCTGATCTTGTGCTTTCTGAAAATAAATAGACTCTTTACATGTGGGAACACTGACTCTGCCGAAAAAGAATTTGACATCCTGATCTTCATTATGAACAACTGGGTGCTCCACTTTACCTAGAACTGGAATAGCTTGAATAGTCTATGAACAGAGACTTAACCTCAAGGAAAGGAAGGGAAGGGATAAAGAATGATATGTTGCAATTGGGCTTACTCTAATGTGAGCCTAGAATGAAAGGAAGAAGATGGACCCTGCATAGTTGTCACTATAGGGGAGAGAGGACAGAAAAAAGTTTAGGATAGGTATTACGTTACTACAAAAAGTAGGCAAAGCTACTTATTTCCTAAGATTAAACCTAAATTTCAGACTTATCAGCAAGACAGTGCTGGCCTCCAAAATCTTATTTTGTTTAATTTTTAATCAAAATGTTCCTGTGTATCACAGCTGCATGTGTCAGAAGAAGTAGGAAGCAAGTGGTGGGACCAAGAGAGCCTCTTACTGATGAATGCCACCTCCATTAGAGCTCTCTCTGGGAATGAACATGCAAGAGTAAGACGAGTTGCTTGTTGAAAATAAAAAAAGAACCTAGAAGAATGCACAGCATTTATAAATGATGTAAAAACTTGCCTTCTGCTCAAAGACAATGGACATTGTCAGAAACCTCTGAGACACATGAATCACCTCTACCTTCTGCCATATTTGCCCCAATGTGAACGAGAATGCTGAGTAGAAACAGCTGAGTAGAAATATGCAAGTACAGATCCACACAAGCCACACAGCCAACAGTGGAAATAATACTTAGAAGAAAGTACTGAGCTTCATTGCTAAAATGCCAAAATTATGACCCGAGTCCTGTACTAGTTTGAGACACTCAAAGATCACACTTGTGCAACCAGTAGTGGTGGTAATTGTGAGGGAGCAATTCCAGCACCAGAGCAGTTGTAGACACAAAGAGAGTGAAATGTGGACATGTTGCACAGCTGTACAAGCTGGTATTGCTGTGACAACATGTAGCTCTCCTACTTCCCCAGGGAAAATATGGCTTCTCAACTGGAAGGCCTTTGGCTGTGCTCTTACCCTACGCTTATTCTGTGCTACGAAGCAGAGCCTAGTCATACTTCCTCCCCAGAAAGGCATCAAGGAAGGACACTTTAGCAACATGGAAATCAATAGCTGTGTCTCTATATAAAAGAGCAAGTGTTAAATCACCTACACACACACTCTGAGCACAATTTTCAAGACATTGAGCAAAAAAAGTAATCCCTTTGCCTCTTTTTTCCAGTTTGTAATGCTGGGCTATTACCTGTTTGGAACCGATACTATTTAACCATGAAGGTGTTATTTAACTAATGCTCATTTAATGGTTTAAAGTTTTATAGAATTTGCACCTTTATATTAAAGAGTATTACATGGTTTCAGTGATGATTTTCCTAGAATTAAAATCACTTCCTTATACAATCTGGGGGATATCAGTTATCTGAAACAAATATACGGTACACTCATATGTGTTCTAGCAAGCTTTTTTTCCTTGCTCTTTTGAGAGGATTTATGTTGATTTTGAGATAATTATGAAAGTTGTAATGAAAAAGCTAATGGAACTCTTTAATCTCAACGTGAGAGCACCATCTAGAGGCAAATAACATGCCCCGTACTAGACTAAATGCGCCCAAGATCGCAATAAACTGACAAATTGCTTTTGAATTTAATTTGAGAATGCTTTGAGAAAATCTCAAACTTCTCTGTATTAAGGGATATTTTTTCTTCTGCACTATTTATTGTTGTGAAATGGAGTAAACTGATGTGAAATCTCCAGTGACTTTTGCAGAGAGAAGTATGTGAGAAATGAACAGTCAAAAAAGTATAATCGCTTCATGACACCTATGGTTGAAGAACGATGCAGTCTTTCTTCCAGTTCTCTGGAAGCATGACTACAGTTGCTCTGTGTGCTGAAAACATATGATATTTGTGTGCCTCAGTCTGAGACAGGTATTAACACAAAGATTTCTTCAAGCAACAGTCCATACTAGAGTATTCCACCACTATCATCTACCTGAGTGCATTTAGACATCCTTTCACATGCAGTAAAAAACATCTGTTTCTATTTTGATAGAGGATTATTGGAGTTGCTAGGTATTACATGACTTGACAGGTCTTCTGCATAGACAAACCAGTTGTAATCCCACTGAAACTGTAGAGTACCTTGGGTTTAAACTGCAATGAATGAGAAATAAAGCAAGCCCTCTGTGTCCAGAACTTCACATTTAGGAAGACTGGACATGTTTATGACTCCTTAAAGGATTTTGATTTTTCACTGTGAGACATCTTGGGTAATCTTCACCTTGTGAAAAGAAACACAAGATGCTACAATATGTATGAGTGGAAAATTGTGTCTATATACTTTTGTTTTATGTGATAGACATGAGCCTACTATCTTAACAACTGTCAGATGCATCCATAAGATTCTGAAGTAATTCCAAAGTATGCACAGCTGTCATGGAAAGACCAATTAGACAGGGGCAATAATACTAACTATATGGCTTCTCAATGCATCAGAAGGATGACCTATGGAAATCAACATAAGAGATATACAAGTAAAATTTTGTTCTCATTGGAAAATAAGAAACTGTCAGGGTATTTGGTTTCTGTATGTTTTGGGGTTTTGGTTTGTTTTGTTGCTTGGTTTTGTTTTTTTTTTTACTGGAGGAACTAGGTAGAAAGTAGGAAAATTACTTTAACATAGATCAATGGTTCTCAATTCTTATGTATTGGATGACATGATATAGCCCAAGTCCTGAAAAAGTGAAAGATAAATGTTTTCAAAAGCATCTTAATTACATGTTTTTAAAGTATTTTAAGTTCTATTTCCATGAAAACCATGTGATAGTTATGAATAAGGAACAGTTTACCACGGTCTGTTTTCATAATGAACAGATCTTGGGAGATACATGATTTTGGAGGTTAAGATAATATTACTGCATCAGAATACTTATCTAAGTGCTATTGTGTGAATAAGATATTGTGTGAATCACTATTACTACATCTAATTGTTACTTATACCTGATTTACCTCAAATATCTACACATTTTGTTCATATAGGTCCGGTTTGTGTTGGTTTATTCTGGCTAGAAATCTGACAGTCTTTGTTCTGCAGCTGATTAGAAATGCTCATATGCCTAATTCATGCAGCTCAATATTTGTGGCAGTGACATGTAGCTGGGAGAAGGAAGGAGTCAACAGGTAAGGTGGTAACATCCTAAAGCACTGTTTGTAAATCTGTGAGAGTTCATCTGTCAACACTTAAATCGAACACAGAAATTAGCTACATCACAGTCCAGATTCAAACTTTGCGCAACCGCAGTTCAGTGACTTCATCAGAATTACTGCAGGGTTAACTTGACCCAGTTTCTCTTTGTTAACACAGGAGTGACCATGGAAAGGTTCTGTCATATTCTGTATTATTTGCATAGCAAATTGTTCAGATATTTTTTCTTCGGAGTAGACCTTTTGGCTATCTGTTTTCTTCTCATACATGTGAGAGATTTGTTTCTCAATAATATGAATAGGGCATGCCACATTTTTGGTTTCAGTAGCAAAAGCAAACCCGTTCACTGTGTTCTTGCTGATAACTGGCCGGCCGCACAGTGAAGTTGAAGACACCCTTTCCCTTCTCTCCACGAGAGGGCCACGTTGGTAACGCAACTCAGCTGCAGCGCTGTGCCCACGCTCAGGTGCTTTTTTAGATGTCACTCGGTAGGTAACGATTTGTTCTGCAACTTTTGCGTGTGTAATAGAGAAACGTCTTTAAAATAAAATACAGAGGAAAATGTTTTCTCTTTATAGGTATTTTGCAACCTATCATGTCCCTTCTGGCACTAAAATCTGGAAAAAAACCTGTTTGATAGCACACTAATTAGTCAAAAAAGTGACCTTTCTCAGTTTTCTAATATATGCAAGAATTGAAGAATATCCATGTAAAGATGATAAGCAATTTCCCCCCTAAGCTTCTTGCCATTTTTTCTCATTTCCCCAGCAAGTAAACTCCTATCCTTGCTGGTAGTACATGGGACACTTGAACCTTTTATTGCGGATGTCATCAAAGGAAACAGCCACAGAAAAGAAGGTCCCTGGGTCAAACATCAGTTGAACCCTAAGTTCCAGAACTTATCCCTGTGCTAGGAGTTGGAGGGAGTCTCTTAGGAACCCATGGCCTACCTAAAATTTCACCAGCTCTGCAGGGGCACAATTTACAGACCTTTTTTTTTAATTTAAACTTGCATGTTTTTGAACAAAACGTAAGTAGGTCCATTGATGACATCAATAAACTGAGATCATATATCGGAATTTAATACAAAATTGACTTCACTGAGACTAGGCTTCCTGCTGTGCATCTCTACTTTTACAATGGTAAAGGAACTGTCTTTGTTAATGAATGCCCAGTTGCCTCTCAAAACCGAAAGCTGGGAGCTAGGGAATTTGATCTGTAGGCCAAATTCTCCTTTTAGGATCACTGGCACAAGTGAAGGGATTTTCCCCAGCAAGAATGTTAGGCTTGTAAGAGCAGTGCTCTCTGAGGAAACTTACATTTGGTTCTGTGCTTGTGAAACTGTACCAATAAAAAAAAAGAAACATCCTGGCAGTTTGGTTTCCCAGGCCACTTAAGAAAATTTTGTCCATCTAGTCTACACTGAAGGAAGCCACTGCCAGTGAACTCTTGAAAGTGTTGTCAGAGCTCTTTTGGGTCAGAAAACAAAAATATCGAATATATTATACTCTGTGTGCGTACACTGAGTGAACAGAAAAGCATTATAAAGTGCTGCTTCTCCTTGTTGCATGTGTGATTTAGACAGTTCAAATGACACCTCATCCCACATCATATTTTGTACCTTTGATTTGTTTTTCTGGTTCTAAGAAAGATATCTGAAGAAATCAATTAGCTGTACAGATGTAATGATAACATGAGCCAAGGAAAATGCATGCTAGGCAAAGAATGACCTTTGTGATACATCCATCTCAGCAGATCTGCCCTTGACTACAAATATTCATGACTAATGGTATAGTTTTAATTATAATGGAGCACTTATTGTTGAGATGCTGCAAATGCATCAGATTTTCAAAAGCTTTTGTATTTGAATGTTTTGCCAGTGCTTGCTTAAACCCCTTGAGAGGCAATAATTTTCTATGCAACTTGCCAAAGCCAACTTGTAGCCAAGATATTACATGATAAAAATCCTAAATGAGGTAAAACATATTGATTAAAAAAAAAATTAAACGCACAAGTATTCTTTCTTTTCACATAAATACTTTTTCAGTATCTGGATTCTTTTTCTGATGAAAACAGAAAGTAAGGGGACAAAATCCTTGCAGGAAACTCATGCTCCAGTGGATGACATCACCCCAAAAGCCTTTTTCGAAGATCGATACAATTGGTTCACCGTCCTCCGGAACAGAGGCTATTTCTACTGAATGTTTTGCTTAGTATAAACAAAACTAAATACTGAAGATCCTTTAACTACCTTACATAACTTGTTTCTTTCTCTAGTTACTATATTACTTGCCTTGTAAATTAATGACATTTGAAATGCCTAGTTCAGCCTCCTTTGTAGAGCTAAAGCCATTTCTGGGCACATAAAGAGAAAAGTGACAGGGAATACCCATCATGGCATTGACCAACTTGATTGCCTTCTATAATGAAATGACTGTGGAATGAGGAGAGAACAGTGGATGTTGCCTACTTTAACTTTAGCAAAGCTTTTGACACAATCTTCCACGGTATTCTTGTACCAAGATGGGACTCAGTCTAGACAGATGGACTACTAGATGGATGAAAAACTGCCTAGATCATCAAGCTCAAAGAACAGTGGTTAATGCTTTGTACTTCAGCTGGGGGCCGATGACAAGAGAAGTTCCTCAGGGGTCTACTCTGGGACCTATCTTTTTTCATAACTTTATAAATGACCACAGAGGATTAGACAGAGTGTGTCTTCTGCAAACTTGTCAGTGACACCAACCTGGGGGGTGGAGTTGATAGCTCAAAGGCAGGCTGTGCTGGTTTTGGCTGGGGCAGAGTTAATTTTCTTCATGGTAGCTAGTATGGGGCTATGTTTTGGATTTTCTGGAAACAGCATTGATAATTCAGGGATGTTTTAGTTACTGCTGAGCAGTGCTTACAGAAAGTCAAGGCCTTTTCTGCTTCTCACCCCACCCCACCAGCGAGTAGGCTGGGGGTGCACAAAAAGTTGGGACAGGACACAGCTGGGACAGCTGACCCCAACTGACCAAAGGGATATTCCACACCATATGATGTCATGCTCAGCACATAAAGCTGGAGGAAGAAAGAGGAAGAGGGGTGACATTTGGAGTTATGGCATTTTGTCTTCCCAAGTAACCGTTACATGTGATGGAGCCCTGCTTTCCTGGGGATGGCTGAACACCTGCCTGCCGATGGGAAGTAGTGAATGAATTCTTTGCTTGCATGCATGGCTTTTGCTTTACCTATTAAACTGTCTTTGTCTCAACCCATGAGTTTTCTCACTTTTACTCTTCTGATTCTCTCCCCCATCCCACTGCGGGGGAAGCGAGCGAGTGAGCGAGTGGCTGTGTGGTGCTTAGTTGCCAGCTGGGGTTAAATCACAACGGTCCTTTTTGGCACCCAGTGTGGGGCTCAAAGGGTTTGAGATAGCGACAGATTTGATTGGAATGTGCTAGATCAAATGTATAGATGTTATTGCTGTTCAGCTGTTAATCAGCAGGCTTCTGTGCTTGCCATAGGGCTTGCTTGCCTTACTGTATATTAGAGTCTAGTGCTTGTTAGTGGCTGCTTTTTGCTTTTGCTGCTTGCTGTACTGCTGTACTGCTTATCACCTTACTCTGCCGGGCCTGGGAACATTTTGATAACAGCAATGGCCATGCGCCTGGGCTGGCAGGTGGCCAGGGCACCGCTGCTGTTTCTGTGCTGCTGTACCAGACAGGCTGGAACTCCAGTACGAACTCGAGTCGAAGGGACTGTGTGACCTGTGGACAAGTCCACATGGGAGCAGGACACCCCAAAGTGTTTGTGGCCGTGGATAAGCCCATGCCAGAGCAGGTATGTCTCAAAGCGTCTGTGGCTGTGGTTATGTCTGTGCCACAGCAGGTATACCTCTGATGGGATTGTGGCCCAAGGATAAGTCCACGCTGGAGAAGGTACACCTCAAAGTATCTGTGGATAAGTCCATGCTGCAGCAGGTACACCTTGAAGCACCAGTGGCTGTGCATGAGGTCATGCTGGAGCACCTCGAAGCATGTTGCCATGGATAAGCTCACGACAGAGCAGGTACACCCCTGGAGGGATTCCAGCCATGGGTAAGGTCATGTTGGAACAGGTTTACTTCTGAAGAGACTGTGTCTATGGGTAAGGCCACGCTGGAGCAGGTCTGTCCCTGCAGGCATTGTGGCCCACAGAGAAGGCCATGCTGGAACAGGTGCACCTCAAAGCAACTGTCACTGTGGGTAAGTCTATGCCACAGCAGGTATACCCCTGGAGAGACTGTGGCTCATAGATAAGGCTCCAATTGGAGCAGGTACAGCCCTAAGGGACTGCAGTCTGTGGACAAGTCCAAGCCAGAGCAGGGGCAAAGGGAGGAGTTCATTGTGATGTTAAACCCTGTGGTCTGGTCCAAAGGGGCCAGGGGTGGAGATTGTAATGGAGATACCTTTAAATTGTTGTAACCTGGGATTTGACTTGCATGTTATGGGAATTACTATAGCAGGAACCCCTTGTTGCTAGCCAGGCAAGGAGCAAGGGGAGGAGTTCTTTGCAATGTTAAACCCTATAACCTGGCCCAAAGGGACCAGGGGTGGTGATTGTAATGGATCAACCTTTAAATTGTTGTAACCCATGATTTGAGTTGCATGTTACAGGAATTACTACAGCAGGAACCACCTGAACCAATGGAGGACAAGCCTTACAAGAAGCAGTGCGAGTGCAGCAGTGAGCCGACCTGAGCTGGCTTTGATGCCCATAACTCCACACAACACACGGCCTCTCCTGTCCTGAGTGACCACCATAACAGATGGAGCCCAAAGTCATGGACTAAATGAACTCAGTGGACATTTTGTGGACATTTGTGGATGTTTATGGATATTTTACAGACATTTCACAGGGGTGGTCCATAGACTAAGGGAATGATACCTGTATATAGTATCAAAGGGTGGGAAGGGAGGTGGTGGTTAATGAGGATGTATTGGATAGTGTGGGACCTGAGCATGACGTAAATGGTATGGAATAAGGGGTGGAGAATGTGCTGGTTTTGGCTGGGGCAGAGTTAATTTTCTTCATGGTAGCTAGTATGGGGCTATGTTTTGGATTTTCTGGAAACAGCATTGATAATTCAGGGATGTTTTAGTTACTGCTGAGCAGTGCTTACAGAAAGTCAAGGCCTTTTCTGCTTCTCACCCCACCCCACCAGCGAGTAGGCTGGGGGTGCACAAAAAGTTGGGACAGGACATAGCTGGGACAGCTGACCCCAACTGACCAAAGGGATATTCCACACCATATGATGTCATGCTCAGCACATAAAGCTGGAGGAAGAAAGAGGAAGAGGGGTGACATTTGGAGTTATGGCATTTTGTCTTCCCAAGTAACCGTTACATGTGATGGAGCCCTGCTTTCCTGGGGATGGCTGAACACCTGCCTGCCAATGGGAAGTAGTGAATGAATTCTTGTATTGCTTTGCTTGTGTGTGCGGCTTTTGCTTTGCTTATTAAACTGTCTTTATCTCAACCCATGAGTTTTCTCACTTTCACCCTTCTGATTCTCTCCCGCATCCCACTGCGGGGGAAGTGAGTGAGCAGCCGTGTGGTGCTTTAGTTACTGGCTGGGGTTAAACCACAACACAGGCTTGCCATTCAGAAGGACCCAGCATTAGGTTAGAGGAATGGGTTTACAGAAACCGCATGAAATTCAGCAGGGATGTCAAAGATTAAGTCCTGCACCTGGGATGGACTAATCTCTTGCAATAGCAAAGGCTGTGGACTGACCAGATAGAGAGAACACTGCTGAAAAGGACCTCAGGGTCCTGGTAGACAGTGAGCTAAACATGATTCAGCAGTATGCTCTGGCAGCAATGAAGGCTAACAGCATACTGGGCTCTACCAACAGCAGCACAGCCAGCAGACTGAGAGAAGTGATTATCCCCTGTTACTCAGCACACACTAGACTGCATCTGGAATACTGTGTCCAGTTTTGGGGCCCCCAGTACAGAAAAGATGATCAAGTTGAGCAAATCCATCAGAGGACCACCACGATGGTCAGGGGCTTGAAGCAGTTGCCCTGTGAAGAGAAGCTGAGAAATGCTTATTCAGCCTGGAAAAGGCTTAGGAGGGCATAATAACAGCCTTTCTGTACTTAAGAGGAGGCTACCAAGAAGACAGAGCCAGGCTTTTTACCAAGGTGCATTGTGAGAGAATGAGACGATGGTCACAAATTGAAATATGTGAGATTCTGACTAAGGAGAAAAAGTTTCCCCTTAAAGGCAATTAAACACTGAAACAGGTTGCCCAGAGAGCTTCTGGGATCTTTGTCTTTGCAGATTTTCAAGACTTAACTGGATAAAGCCCTGAGCAACCTAGTCTGAATTCACTGTTGACCCTGCTTTGAGCAGGCAGTTGGACTACAGGACCTCTGAGAATCTAAATTATTCTGTCAAACAGGAAATAGTTGAAAGCCTCTTCTTTTAAAAATGTTACATGGACAGTAGTCTCTTCTGAACATTTGAAAAGCCCTTTGTATTGTTTCATGGTCTGTACTCAAAAAATAAAAAGGCAAGCTATTTCTTTGGAAATGCAAAATATTGATGTGATATCATCACCTGGTTAGTCTAATGCTATTTACAATGCAGTCACAGAAGCTGAGTGACTTGTTAACACCTGTGTTTCACCATCACAGAAAGACTAGGATGTAAGTAAATGCCTGTAACAAAGTATTTATCATACTTGTGCAGTGAGATAATACAGAGAAGTGTTTTTTACATGGAGGTGGGATTGGCACCAGCAATAACAGCTGTCAGTGTGAGGCTCCCCAGAAATCCTAAAAATGACAATCATTCCATTCAGTGTTCATATTTTTGCAAAGAGCTTTTACTTCATGCTTCAAAAGAACAGAGCTATAAATAAAGCAGAACAATATGTATTCGTATTTCTTCAGAAATATGGTAGGTAGCATGCCATATGACTGATTATAAATTAGCAATAAAAACCCAGGAGAGAACCACAGCAGAGATGGATAAAATAGTGAAGACTGATGAAAAGAAAATAAGTATGTCTGGAGAGCACAAAACATGAGACACATAGAGTGAAAATCTAGTAACACCCAAGAAGCTTAAAAAAAACAGTCTGCAGATTTTGTATAATTCCTCTGTGAAGACCAATACAGGGAGGAAAAGATGAGATTGCAACCCTAGTAGAGTGGGAAATATGTGCCTCTTGCAGGTGTAGATCACTTGTGGCAAAGAGCTTGTAAACATTACATAATAGAGCAGTAATAGACTCGCAGCCCTGTGGTATGGACTGCCGTGTGGAACGCAGGACTTCACATACCAAACAAGTCCAGCATTTGGTCTCTGCAACCATAATGTTACACAGTGTGGACCACTTTTATGGGAAAGGATCTCCACTTACATGCAGTGATGCAGGGGCCTTTTGGTGATATTTCCTGTCATTCTAGGTAGATTTCAGCTTTGAGGTTTGTGGACATAGTTTTTCCTGTTTCTGTTTGCTCATCTGTAAAATGTGCAAAGTAACTCTTCCCTCAAAGATGGTATGAGAAGAGCCATGAGCAAGAGACCTGATCAGGCATTAGTGATAACACAGCTGTAGAGCACTCTTTCCTGGAAGGATACTATTCCTCTAAGTATATCCTTTATGTGATGAGGTCATATTTGAGCATGTGTGTCTTCAGATCTGCCCATTCCAATGCAATGTCCTCTCTTTACATTATTAGGCTGCTAGGCCACTGTAGCAGTGACATATGTGATTGCTCAGCTTGAGAAGGCAGTAACTGGACATAAAATTGCATGCATTAAGGACTCCTGTGGTATTCTGCTTGCAAATATTTCCAATACACAACTTCACTGTAAACAGCCCTTAGAGTTTTGTAGAGTTAGCATTTGATCCAAGAATGGCATTTCAACTTATAATACACTGGGTCCAGATTTATCTACAGTTGCTCCTTTAAGGTCAGATTTCAGAACTCCAGAATGAGATCTTCCCTTTAGTATACAGTGCTTCTTAAACACTATTGTTTTCCAGAGGAAGAAACACTTCCTCGGCTTCTGCTGTAACCTTAAGTTCAAGGACAGTCTTGCAAATGTGCATGATTCATTTTGAGTATCTGCTCCCCCTCATATAACTCAGACATGTGCATCCAGCCTAGTGCGTCAAAAATACGTCTTTTTGACTCTACCTAATTTAACTTTAGAATCAGTATTATAGTCTGATATTTCAGATCTTCTCTTCATTTTAAATGCACTTTAACAAATATCTGCAGCCAAAGTCCAAATCCTCAGATGCTGAAAATTAGCATTGCTCCTTTAAGTTAGAATGACGATGTCAACTGAACAACTGCTCCAGTGAGTATTGAATGTAAGCTAGAGGGATGCACTAATTTTACAGTGGTGCGCAAAGAACCCGATTTGCAGAGTGAACGAGTATGTTCAGAGAACAGAGTTATGTAATTCATCTATTTTGGGGATTAGCCATCCCTGAAGTTCTGAAAAAGGTAACTGGGTTGGGCTATTTATAGAGTCTGTTCCTATAGTTACAGCACAGATGCTAGCATGGAAGAAAAACAAACTGTTAGCTCAAGCCATCTCCTCTGTGCACCTTGGTAAATTTATACTCTCACAAATGTGTATAGATCTCTCAGATACGAAGAGGTTTGAGGGTCTACGATGCTACTATTGCCTCAGCATCTGTTTGCACATTAGTATGCCCTGTTTCCTAGTAGCTTCTGACCATGCCTTTGTTTTTCGGGTCATTTGTATTACAGAGATATGCAGACACTCCTTTTAAAGGAGTTTCCCAGTGTATGAGGGAGGAGAAGGGGCACTAATCTTGGGAAAACTAATGCAATAATTGCCTAAATTATTCTGATCTTTAATTTCACAAGGCTGCTAGGGATGATGGCTCAGAATCCTTCCTTTACATGATTCTCTGTTTTCTAAGATGCATTTGTAGGATCACTGTAAAACTACAAAGCCCAGTGTTACTGCTACAGGATGATAACTGTGCATAAGAATTAATGAAAAAATACAATCCATACTCAAAGAGTTCACAATCTTGAGGTCATGCAAAATTGTACAACTTACAAGGAAGGGAAGGGACAGTTTGTAGTAGGATAGTGTAGGTTTGGGCTGCTTCTTATAGATTCTGCTTTTTTATATATAAATATTTGTCTATATATAGTCATTGTTATCTTTTCTTAAGTATTGAAAAACAGCCAATTATTTTGGTAGTGGGCAGTAAGAAGAGGGCAAAGGAGACAAGAGGAGGAAAGTTACCTGGCTAATGGAGAAAAGCCTGTTCCTAACATAGGGGTTACCACAGAAAAGATCAAGTTAGGGACAGGATTCTATAGGGATGACCATTTTAATAAGGACTATGAAGCACGGAAAATGAAGTGACTTGCTTAGGCAGAATTGGTTAATTCTTACCTTCACTAGTCTATCCCATGAGATAGGGAGATCACAATGTAAAACAAGGGTAGCAGAAAATGAGGGCAGAAATATAGGGTTAGGTCCTTCACTACTCAGCATTCTATATTGTCATTCATGCACAGTGCAAGTTAAGCAAATTTTTGTTTGTATCCTAGCCCAAACTGCATAAATTAAAATGACAATGTGTAGTGCATGAAAGTGGGGATCTAGGCCTTTTACAAAAAGCCTGTAAAATTAAGATGAAGAGTCTGAATTTCATATGGAAGAACAGACACAGCCTAGGAATAGATTTCAGCAGAGGCTAAGCGGAGAACTAAACAGTTTAACACAAAAAATTTTAAATTGGGATAGTCTGTATAGCTTTGTGAGAGAGGAGAAATACGCATGTCAGCAATGAAGATCTAAAAGAGACATACTAACTAGTGTAATCTATCTAATTCACTGAAACTACCACTACAGTTAATAATAACTCTCCCCTCTATTGAAGATCGTAGCAGAAAAGGCCAGGGTGATGATCTGTAGAGCCAAACTCCAATTTTTCTTTCTTTTGAATCTCATTGGCTCAACATAGAGACTGAAACAGAGAGAAACAAAGAAACAAAAGCAAATAACTGTTAACTGCGAGACCCACACATCTTACCATAAAGTGCATTTTCTCATAGGCTACGTTGTCAAATCCAACCAGAGAAAAGAATGAAGTAAAAAGCAGAACAGGAAGTGACTGATGCTCAAAATGCATACAAGGTTCTAGACTTCTTGATGAACTAGATTATGAGAATTACTATAAGAATTTCATGTTAGTACTGATATTTCAGGAAGGTCTAAGAAGAAAAATGAGTTTTGAGAAAATTACTGGTCAACATAGAAGAATTTAAAATATACAAATAATGCAAATAAAATACATGTATTTAAAATGTCTTTTGAGTTCTGTAAAAGAAAATTATTAATTCAAGAATTTGATTTTGACAACTATTGATAATGCAGTGAAAAGGATGGATTAAATAAAGCAGGGAAAATACAGAAAAAGTCCTATCCTTTTAGAAAATAGTATAAATATATGTACAAAGATATTAAGAGAAGATCTTGAAGGAACTTCAGGTCAAAATATTTAACTACTGAGTTAATCTTCAATAAGTCTTGTACCTAGAAGTTCTCATTTAAGGGACTTTATTGCTGGGACAAGGTCTTTAATATATAACATAACACATTTTATTTGCTGTAATTAATATCTCAAATAATGAAAAGCTTCGTATAAAATACAACACATTTTTTGTCCTTAGTAACACCATTATTAGAGGATATGTATCTTCTTGCATGCTTGCATAGCACCTAGCACAGTATTTTCTTTCAAAACTCAAACAAAACAGTGATTTTTGCCAATTCTCTCCGTTTTCAAGTTTTTCAGCTGATTATGGACTAAGATTTTTCAGGACATTCACTGGATTGAAGGAAAGGTCTGAAATGCCATCATTCATTTGTGAATTGTACTCGTGATTCCCATGAGATTTCCTCACGCTCCAGATTGCTTACTTGAATGCTATCTGCTCATCTGCAGTGACTGCAAAAAATATGGGAATATGAACTTGAAATGTCTTTTGAGTAGAAAGGATAGAAAAATATGTGGCTACCTGCATAAAACATGCAGACCTTCAGTGTTCCATCCTGTATCATCCTGAGTCTTCATAGTTATTTTATGCAGAGCTGGCACATTCATTCTTACAATGGTTTTGTTAGGTCAAACCTGATACTTGCAGATATCTGCTGCTCCCTACCTCCCACTTTCAGGATCAAGCGGACACTAATATTAAATTATTCAAACCTTTTTTAGTAGATGTCTTAATTTCTTTTAAAATGATGATTTTATAGAATGTGCACGTATGTACCTGTGTGTGCAGATGTATGCTGAAGAGAGGGTTCCTGAATCCTGAAGTCTTGAGTGAGGTGCTTCAGACTGGAAAAAGGGGTGGGGTGGATTTTAGACTCACCCCTGTTTCAGTGTTAGATGCATTTCCCTCTGGGATTACTTGTGCTCTCAAAACTGGTCTCCTTGTGTGGCTTGTCAGGGATGCCATGTCGGTTTCAAGGATGACAAAAAAGAACATGAGCCCTCGTTAGAGCTCCAACTACATTGCATGTCATTAAAAAGGAACTCAAGCCTGCACGAAGTATTTAGAGACAGTAAGAGGCCAATAAACACTCTGGCCTATATATGACTATATATATGTGTGCATATGCATAATTCAATTTGGTATTGATCCCAAAAATCTGATGACCCAACAGCAGTTTTGAGTACTGTACCAGCTTCCTATCTACTGAAAAAGGTCATGAAGTACTGTATTGTTCGTTATAGCAATGAATTCAGCAAAGCATTGACAGCATGGTGTTTCAGTGTCATGAGGGCTAATATCCCACTAATTATTGACTGTAAAATAATTTACCAGAACTTTTAAATCTGAAGTAAACCCTATACTTTCACACACAATTCTATAAATTCTTACACTTTTAGTATACAATTCACTAACAGTACTTTAAAAACGTGCCAATATGTATGTGTTGAAACTAACCACGGCTTTTCTTATTGTTCATGATGCGCAATAGCGTTTTTGTTACTGACCACTGAAATATGTCTCTGTAGAGACTGAGGTACCTCATCTTCATGACTCTCCTTAACAGACATTTAGGATTCCTCCAGGCTGCTCTGGGCTGTTTCATCAAGCTTCAGATTCTTCTCATAAGAGAGAGATGAGGTAAGCAGGGCTCTCCATTTAGGCTTCAAAACAGCCATGTAATGCTATGTGAAATTCTATGCAGCCATGGTATAGGGTGGCAGAGAGCAAACACTCATAAATTCATGATCATATCATCAAAGTCTGGCATGTCCATGATAGGTCAATAGAGAAATTCCATGATAAACTGGATAGCTCTGTTAGATAACATGGCTAAGTTACAGGGAGAGCAAAAGAGGGTGTCCATTCAGACATTGTGTATGTGTCACTTAATCAGTGAAAACTCTGGAAATAATCTGGATCACAATTATAATTACAGTGTCCCATTTATCTCCCTAGGTAAGCAAGTATACTTAAAGTCAGGCGACTGGGACTAGAATCTACCAGCTTCTGTTTTCTCTCTGATCTTTTTCTCAGTGATGTTTGCATTTAATCTGTCTTTGTCGAAATGTCCATAACCTAGAAACAAACATCATCAGTATATACTTCCCTCAGAAATAAATCAGGGAGATTCAGGAACATTGTGATTCTCAGATGACAGATTTTATGTAACTGGAGAAAAATATACTGGCAAGCGATTATTTCCAAATTCACATTTGCCAGTAGCTGCTAAAAACACATTGTCTGAAGCAGATTGGACACAAACTAAAACTGTGATAGGCCATCTTTTGATTTTCACCTAAGTCTCTGTGCCATTTTTTATCTAATTGGAAACTGGCATGTGCTCAAAGCTTCATCTAGCTGCAAGAACCCAAAAAACACCTGAAGATACCCAACATTGCTTACATAAATTACCAAACACGCTGCTGTGGTATTTGAAAAGCCATAAATCTTGTCAATCAAATGAAGTTCTAAAGAGTTTACTGACTGTCACTTTGGCTCTTCATTGTGTCAAGGCAGAAACATTCCTTGGACACATTTAGAAAGGTTGCCTCACCAATCATCCAGTGTGTCATCAATTACTTTGTTCCCTTGCTCAATGATCTACTAATATTCTCTAGCCATAGTTGCAGTTAGAAAGCATTTTATCTGGAACTACCCACTGGAACAAGCAAAGTGGAAAAAGCCTGCTTTTGTAAACAGCACAGAAATAATCTGACTGCAGTGTTTAAGCCTTAAATCTACAGGATAAAGAATTCCATAGGAATATTAATACATCAGATTACACAACTGATTTGTGAAAATATGCTTTAGTCACTTAAAAGTATAATTCTAGAAAGCTTTGTGTCCTCTGACCATATTCCAGTAATGTACCTCAGGACGTGTTTAATTTCAAGATGCAGTATAATATTTTTCCTTGACAAAATGAATAGAATATATGAAGTAGATCATAAAGAATTCAGAATTTTTAGAATATGGCCATTGTTCACCTACCTGGCTGTAAAATCTGTCTAATTGCTTTTTGCTTGTTTTCAACCCTGGAGTCTGATTACATTCAATGGCAGAAATTCAACGTAAGTGGCACGCCACCTGCAAACAAAGCAACACAGAGATTTTTTCATGCACAGTTGATTCAAGTATCTGTACAATCTATAAGGGAAGGTCAGGGAAGGGTAGTTCTCTGGCTGATCAAGAAAAAGTCTCGTCAGAAGAAAAGGCTGTGGTCAGCTCTTCCCTCCCACACTGTGATTCCAGCATCAGTTGATTCCAGCTTCAGTTCTTCAGCCCTCTCTCTTATCTTCACAAGTGGCATGCCCTTGTTTGGTGTCTACAATGCCTCATGGCATACAGATGCCATTACTGTAATAAACTCTGGAGTATATTGCTATATTATCTCATTTCCAGTATAGCATTCTATGGTTTTAGATGATGATAAAAGAGAACACTCAGTTCAAGCTTAGATCTAGCCTGAGACAGTTTGCTGGCATACATAAAGAAATAATCACAAATTTGAACTACAATCTTCTAAGCATTATTGTATTTCACCCTAAGTCTCATAAAAAGTTACCCGCTCTCACTTCTTCCTCTTCCAAAGGAAAAGAAATTTCAGTACTGATAATGCAATATATAGACTAATAGTTTGCAATCAATCTCTGAATCGGTTGCCTTTGTCTGGTAGATACCTGAAACATTTAATGGTTAATAGTTTCTTGACTGTTCTATTCAGTTGTACCCACTGTTCCATGCATTGGCTCATTCATAGCCTGCTGTTTGCAGAATATGGAAACTCAGAATCCACTGTGTTTTCCCTCCTCTTATTCCAAGAGGAATTGTCTCTTTGCAAAACAATTGCAAAAATTGTCTCCTGTAGGTCAGTCCTCATTTGTAGGCACTAGAAATGTACCCCCACTAGAAGAAGGTAATTTCCTAAGAAACTTGGGGTTTTTTTCACCCATATTTTGCAATTGTATTTATGCACAGAGTCTTATACCTACACAGGATCATGAAATGCCTTTTCTTTGAGGAGATAATATTTTATTTTTTCTTTCTGTCATGAGAGTTTATATACCTCTTTTTCACCATAGTGTCTATAAATTTGGGTGGTCTTAAGCCTCCTACTGAACAGCATTTCAGCAGGTGTTAGCCCTGTTTCCTGGGTTCAACTCTTCCATTAAGTAGTGCCCAAAAGAGATCTGAATTTTTTAAAGGGATGCTTAAAATAGAGAAAAATTTGAATCTGAACATGAATCTTCATCTTTCTGAAACATTAAAAGAGCTCAATACCATTTTCAGCTCATTACCACACAGTGGATAAGCTGTGTCCAAACAAAAATGTACAGCATTTTGTAAAAGAACTACATTCATATCTATCATTCCCACATTTGATATACCAAGTTTAGCAAATACAGATGACATGGGATAAGTTATTAGCAGCTGTATTTTCAAATAACATAATTTCTGGATATCAGGGATAATAATCCAAATCAACTAAGTTTTTTTTCTGCATATACAGATAAAGCTATGCCAATTGAGCTGTAATTTAAAGGGGTTTTTAATTACCATCACAGGCTCTATTTGTTTACAAGTAGTGGGGTACATATTTCATATCTTTAATATTTTTGCATCTTCACTCATCTGAAGCAAACAATGCAATTCTAATTTGTCTTGTGTACTTTTTCACATGTGAAGATTTTTAAAGTATCAAGTTTAGCCACCTTTGTTTGAGATTTTAGGTACAACCTATTTAGTACCTTTGAATAAAAATGACAATGAATAAGATACCCTGTTTCAGAGTTGTTTTAAAGACTAGGTATGCAGCAAATAAGCCAGCTAAAATTACATCTTGTTTAAGGGCATCTGCACTAACATACTATAAGTTGTTTGAGGTGAATTAAGTATTTTCAATTACAACATCATACTCTGGTGTTTTCTCTGTCCCAGTTTTTTTCAAAGATCCAGCCTGGGGTCTCTTCCAGATTTACCTGTGTGTTGTAAGGGATGCAACTGCAACTAAAAGAATAATGTTGGCAACTCAAGTCCACTAACGCTCATTTTGCAATTGTTACTAATTGCTTATTGCCAATTTTTGCTATCAGTTGCTGCTAGTTTATATGAAAGCATTTTTTTTTGTATACAGAGACTAGATTTTCTAATGTTTGTGCTTTAGTTAAGGCTTTGCTGTCATATGCTAGAGGTTCCGTATGAATGCCAGGCCTCTGTAAAAATACTGCCTTGAGGCTTTGTGTTAAAGGTTTTGCATATGTTTGTTATGGTAAAATCTAAAAAATAGAGCCTTTCATTATGAACTGTAGCAATTTCTCAAATCCTTTCCTGGCATGCCATGGCCATTGTACATTTTTAGTCACTAAAGCCTTCAGGTTAGTATCCCTAGTGGCCACATCAGATACAAATCTCCTAACAAAACATATCATCCCCATAAACCTCTGTATGCTTTCTTTTTGTGTAGGTGGAAGGATATTGACAACTGACAGGATAATATTGGAAGCCATCTCTACCCTGTTTTCTTGAACTTGTTTAAGTGGATTATTTCTTTACTTCTGGGTTTACTATTTACTGAGGGAACCATGAGATCTCCTTAGAGCTTTTTGGAGTTTCTGGTTCTTCCCTTCCTTTCCCCATGAGAAAACCATCTATGTAAATCAATATTATAAAATATCTTTTTTACCTCTTTGTGAAATACAACAGGCATATAGTGTAACCGAAAAAGCATTCATGGTAAAAGCGATAATAGCTTCCAAATGGTGTGTTAAAATGTGCAGGTGTAAACTTCTTTTTTTTTTCCTGGAGAAATATGCTGGAACTCAGAAGAAGCATCTAATGTAGGAAAAATATCTTGCAGCCAAAAGTAATCTTTCTTCATGCATATGGGAAAGTATTGCTGATTTAAACATTTCACTTCTTAGAATGTAGGCAGAGTTCTATATTTCTTTTCCAAAATTTATAAAGTACTAATTTATATCGCAGCCTCTTCAAATGCCTCCATTTTATCTGGCGCATTTGAGAGATTCAGGGATATTCATAGGTATAGGTATAACAGAACAGGGAGGGTCTAACACTGTATTTTAACAACTTTTCAGTACCACCAGCTTCTCATTAAAAACATGATCCTCTATCATCTTGGGGCTTCTGTTCCTCTCCAGTATACTCTTTCACAAAGAAACCTAGTATCAGACCTGAAGTGACTATTCGTATTTCACACAAGTATTATAGATGTTAGCTTTACAATATTTTGTTTTAATCTCACATTTGTAGATTACTAACCTCACTGCCTTATTTAAGTTTTACCTGCCTGCATTTAACAACACAAAGTTTTCTTTGCAAATCCTTCCAACAGCTTCAGGGATCATGTTATCTTGGGCACAAATCTATGAGTAATAGGGAATCTGAATTTAAAAGTCAAACAAAAAAGTCACAGCTACCCAGGATACTTTCTTTTTGCTGAGACCTTTCTTTTCCCTGTAAATGCCAAATTAACAAAAGCATCCGAGGGTGGGTACATGAGGGTCAGGAGGGTGTGTGTTGAGAGTGACATCAACTGAGACAATAAAAGGGCTTCTAAGTTACTTAGAAGCTCTATTTTAAAGTTACATTTAAGAGGTCCACTAAACCAATTCAGTAGTCTTTAAATATACTTGACATCAAGAGACAGTAATCTGCCGACATACCCAAACCAGAAATCTGTTTAAGATACTATCTGGTAAGTATACTCTGTTTTATTTCCAAGTTCTCTAGAAGACTTATTTAGAAAATTTTATCACTGATTCTTTATTCATTTTTATATTACCTTCTTTTCAGACTATCTTAAAAATAAAGTGAATATTAGTAAGATCAAACTGTTTTATTACCTGAACCAAATTTGTGAAATGAAAATATCTCAGACAGTGCGTTAGAAATATCTTGAAGTGAATTCAACTCCTGAATTTATAATATTGGGTTAGATGGACTGCTAGGACCATATTCATGCTATCATGTAAGATACCATGTAATAAATGCTTTTCTGACCTAGGATAAAGCTGCAAAAAATATTGCAAAAATGGCATTGTGGAGTTTTATATGTCTTAAGTTTTGGTTACTCTGTACCAAATTTCATAAGCTATAACAAAAAGATGTCTTTTCTGGCTGCTAATACTGAAAATCCAAACTGTGGATATTTGGACTGTGTCATTTCTGCCTGCTGTAGCATCATCAGTAATAAATATTTTCCAAATATATCCCAAGTGGCAGTTTTGCTGATGATGTACAATGCAGAGTGGAATTCCTACTGGCAATGCAGGATTATCACTGAAATAAATGAGGGGCTCAATTCTGATTTCGCTTATGTAATTAAATGGGGAATGACATAACTCAGTACAGTTATGCCTCTATGCAAAATTGTCAAGAAAAGTGTCAGTCTCTTCATTCTAACGAATACGAAAAATAAATAGATAAAAGAACAAAACTTTTTCCTTGCATAGCTATATACGAGTATTTCAACATACTTGGAGCATATAAAGTATAAATGAGTTTTAAATAATGATAGTAATAACAGTATTATTGAAGAACGTGGTGCTTTTCACCCAATTATCCAAGAGATGGGTACCTATATGATGATGATGCAGGGCAACTAAGGCTGATCTAAGTTCTTAGACTTGCCTACAAAGTAACTAAGTTGCTCACAAAATTAGTATTAGAACGACATTCTTCATTTGCGTTCCTTGCTCTAACCCATTTCACAAAAAAAAAAATCTTTCAAAATCACTTCTCTGATGTCTTTCTTCAACTTTTTTTCATTGAAATTAACAGAAATTACTTGAAATACAGATTTATACATGTATTCCTTTCTATCTTTGTAGACAAAATGACTTCTATAAAAAATCTGGCCAGGACTGCAATGATTTTATATGCCATATGCTTTTTTACAAACTCTGATGGAAGACCAATGATGTAAGTACATTATTATACACTTCCAAAGTTTGGAGGATGACTTTAGCTGTTCTTGAGAGCATGGTTGGTTTGTCTGTATGTAAGTTTATGTGTATGTGAGTATTTCTGTCCCTGCTTTTGAATCCTTTGGCCAAGCTGGCCAAATTCTGTCCTCTAGATACAGCTGTAGAGATCTCAGATACTCTGAGTTCTTACACATTTTTTGAACACAGGCAGCTGAGTAGAGGGAGAAAAATCATGTAAGTGTTCTCTTAGAAATATCACTGGGTAAGCTGCATGTCTTATTAGACACTTGGGAGGGTCTACACAGGAGAGCATCTTTTTTTACTGTGCAAGAATCTAGCTGGAACTCGCACTTAGACACTAACATCAATCAGCATTGAGACACAAATCCACAGGAAATCATGCTTCCTTAGCTCTAGTGTTCACAGAAAACTACTGCTGAATAAATGCCATAGTTTAATCAATCAGTTACCTATTATCGTATAAGCCCTAAGCTCATATACAACAGCTAAAATAAATGATAAACATATAGTCAAACAATATTGTCACAAAACTGGACTACTTCCCATTTTTGATGCCTTCTCACTAATATATCCATTACCAACAACAAATCACCATCCACCCTCCTTCCCTTCTCCAGATGTCATTCTATTCCTTACAAATTAGAAAGGTAGGTTCTACGGCTCTGTATTGCGATACCTCACAAAAGTTCCCAAACCTGGGGTTTTGAGTGAAGATCTAGAATTCAAGAAAGGCCACAGTGAGTGTCTTTCTCTACTTTTCTTTCATGCAGGAAAAGATCAGTGAGTGAGATGCAATTAATGCATAACCTTGGAGAGCATCGACACACCGTGGAAAGACAGGACTGGCTTCAGATGAAACTGCAGGATGTGCACAGTGCCCTTGAGGATGCTAGGACCCAGAGGCCTCGAAACAAGGATGATATTGTCCTGGGTGAGATAAGAAGTCGGAGGCTGCTCCCTGAGCATTTGCGGGCAGCAATGCAGAAGAAATCCATTGATCTGGACAAAGCTTACATGGATGTACTCTTTAAAACAAAGTCATAATGAAAAAAGCCAGAGCGTTATGCCTGTCCAAGTAAGCACGTGTCTGTATATCATTGATCAAGTAGGGCATTTTATTATTATTTATTAAAACTGCAATAAGAATTAAAGATTCCATTCAAGATTGTAGCCCCATTGAATTAGACATTTCACAAACAAATAATAAAATGTATTTACAGTCCACCCATGGATCCAGCCCACTGCTAATTACTGGGCTCATGTTCTTATAAATTTCCAGCATAAAAAGGAAAAGAAACCCAAAACAGTAAGAAAGTTGAAAAATCATTTAAGACCAGTTCTACTACTCTTACATGGACAGCATTTATATGTATTCACTCAGCCTACTTGAACTGCTAACCAACAATGAATAAATGCAGTAGAACCTGTCTCCAGAATAGGGCACCATTTTGCCTAGGGTTACATTTTGTTTAACTTTGTACTAATGAAAATATGTAAACTTAAATCCACATTTATTTTCAGAAGGTGGCCTAAAATCAGATGAACATTAATTACATAGCAAAAACTGCATGATAATAATGTAGAATTAAAGAGTGCAAACATAAAAAGTTAAAGTAGGAAGGCAAAGCTTAAGATTAAAGTACAATGGGATAAAAATTGAAACAAACTCTGTACAAAATAGAAGAACGAAATTTTGCACAATACTGAAATGAAGGGAAGGTTTGCTTACCTTCCCCTCCTCCAAAAGATGATAACCTATAATTAACTGCAGAAACAGTGGGAGCAGAGATGGTAGCACGTATCTAAGCATGGCCCTATAGAACTGGGAAATTATTCTATACCAGACAATTACAACTGAAACAAAAATCTTGCAATATATATTTTTGTCCCTCATTTTCTCTGTAAACTATCTATCTCTGAATTTCTGTATGTTGTGTTAGGCCTCATGTAAGTATTTTTTGTTTGTGAGACCAGTGGCTCTCCTAAATAAAATTACTCATTTTCATATGCAACTTTTTGTAGAATTGGGATCTCAGTTTGCCAAATCCCCAAAATGAGAACCATTAACATGCAGAAATCAACCTTGGGAGAGGAACCATTAGCTGCAATACATTCAAACTCTAAGCAGGACTCAATAAGAATCGGATATAAATATGGATGGGAAAAAATCAATTATGATAGCAATAATTTTAAAAAGCAGCAAATATAAAATTATTTTGAATGGTATATGCACATATGTGTTTAGGACCCTCAATCATTTATGACTAATAAGAATGTTTTCTCAGTAGGAGTGATGGTGGTTGCCTCCAAATTTGCCATTGCCAGAGCTCAAACCTAGATGAATTGCTGCTCTAAGCCAAAGTGTCTGTATGTATTTTCCCATATCGCTTCTTATTTGTTTGTTTGATGTCTAGCACACCTTGGGGAACCTAGTAAAAATCTCATTAATCATTACAAATATAAATGCAATCTGCTGGAGGCTAGAAAGTTACTTGTAACTAGTGAACTGTAGTTCATAATCTTGGCTATACTTTTAGTAATGTAAAGGCTCTGATGCTGCAAGCAGATGGTATGCCTGTGCGCATCCCTGCGCCCCATACACAGGCAAGGGTTCCAAGCCACTTGTCTATTTGCAGAATCGAGGCCTTAAAGTGCACTTTCTATTTATTCTTTTAACAGACATCTGTGCTAACTTAAAGAAATAAAATTGCATTTTTGTACCTATGTCTCACTTATGTATTACCAAATAAAGTGGACCAAAAGCTCTTGGACATTATTTTAAAGCATAATAACTGACTGACCTGTAACTATTCTGTTATAATTTAGCATTTGGGGCAAGATTATTAAGCCATTTTATTTTATTACAGCAATATAAATAGAAAGATAATGATGAAAGAAAGTTTTATTTTTCATTTTGTCTTTCCTGCACACACAATCATATTGATGGTTAAACAAAAGGTGTTTACCTAGCACAAACCTATTTATGTCCTCTTACAATAATGACAGATGTGCAGAAACTATATAATCTTCAAGTGCCAAATTCATAAACTGTTTCATTTTGATCTAAACAATTCTATTATCTAAACAACCTGTTCTTCCTAATCTTCACCTATCCAGTAGATGAAAGATGCTTACATAACTATTTAAATTTTCTGTACACTTCAAGAAATATTTGTTGCTTACAAAGGGCTTCAGGGTCAGAGAGGATGCACCACTGAACATTATTTAGCTAGAAATACGGCCACAGACAAACGATGCTCAGCACTGTCTCATTTATGGCTAAAATAACGTTTGCTTTGCCCACATACAGTATGACTCTTCAGAAGGACTAAAAACAGCACAGTGGCAGATGAATTAGTGCTAGGTAATGCCCATTAGAAAAAAGATGTAATTTGAATGAAATTACTTAATAATGGTAATTTTCTAGAAAACAGATTTGTTATGGCTTTTCAGCTTAAACCTCTGATCAGTGTAGCAGCAGTCAAAAGAGCAAAATGTTCAGAGTGGGGCAGAGGATATTATCAAAAATATTTTAATACCATGATATATTGCAAAGATTCATTTTCACCTGGACTAACACATGCAGTTTTGGTCACCTCTCTTTCACAGATTAAGGGGACTAGAAAGAGGCTAGTAAGAAATAATATGGCCACTGAAACACTTATAATAAATGGTAACAACAGCAGTCAGAAAAGAAATAAAGAGGCATGATAAAGATATGATGAATGAACATTACGGAGAAATAAATGGTATTGCCTACCTATCTTTCTAAGAGAATAAGGAAAAGACAGGCAAAGAATTGAGCTTGCATATGGCTGAATATGGAGCTTTTAGCCAGTATGAGCCAAAATCTCATCTCCAGTCAATGTCACTGGAGGAGACAGTGGCATGACTCCTGGGTATGCTCGAGTTCTTTTCCCACGCATGCACTGGAATGTGCCTTAAGTCTACGCCAGGTTGGGTACTTGCATGTAAACAATGTAAATACTAAGTGAGCCTGCACTTCACCACAGACTCAGACAGGCATGTGACTGCCAGAGGAGATTTCCTATGTCCCCTGTTATAGTGAGATAAAGTTACAAAAGCATTAGGTCCGCATCCCTTCACATCCACAGGATCAGCCTTCCAAAGATGGGGTGTCTCTAGAAGGCCTCTTTCCTCCCTGAAGAATGTGGTTTCTATGCACATACTTCATTTCAAGGCAGAAAACCTTTCTATGCACATACTTCATTTCAAGGCAGAAAACCTTTCTATGCACGTACTCCATTTCAAGGCTTTATGATCCGACAAGGGCTTTGTACACACCTGTTTTTTTATAAAATTCTCAGTGAAAAGAAACATAATTGTGTCTCTCACTCATGACTCATTGAAACAAGAAGCACTAATATCAATATCCATCCTCAGGGGAAGTAAAACAGTAGCGTGTGAAAAAAAAACAAACCCATGAAAAACTGACAAAGCCAAAATCACAAGAACTCTAATAAAAACTAGATAAATTCTAAGATATGTAGGTAAAACTACTGCTGGTAATTGAACTGCTAGTGATTTGGCTTTCTTAGCTGCTTCTAACTTTGGCTGCTGTAAATACTGCTGTTTAATACTGCTCAGCTGACTGTTAAACAGCACGTAACATCTGACTCCTCGCCTAGTTAGTGCATTGTAACAGCTTTTGTGCGGGCTGCTTGGCCGTCATTGTTCTGCTGGCGGATTTCTAGAACTGTGTGGTTTATCTCTGTGGTTATTGTTAAAGGATGGAAAAGAGAATTTGTTTAACAGATTCACGTTTTGCTGTACATTGTAGCAAAGCTTGTGTCTTTTATGGGGCATTTCAGTATAGCAAAGACACAAATCCTTGCTCTCTTGCCTCCTCTCTCCCTCCTCTTCCCAGTGAGCATAAGGTGTACAACTTGTCTCTCTAATATTCCCTGCCTGAAGCAGTCAGATCTGCTAATGCATCAGACAAGTCCAGAGGTGTACACTCACTGAATCTTTAGATTAATACTTAGGTGTCCCTGGAAGAGGCAGATGCTCTGTGAGGTATATAAGAAGCACACGAGAGGCATTGGATGTAGAGTTCCAGTCTCTGGAATCCAATAGCAAATTTGTCAACTTCCTCCACCAGGGGTTAAATCAGAACCCCTACTCATCAGTAGGATACAGATTCATGTTCCCTCTTACCTGCATGTTTCCCCTGGGAGGTCTGGTCCAACAGCGGCTTAGAATAGCATTCTATGAGGCTCTGACAAGACCCCATACATAGTGGTTGATC
Organism: Theristicus caerulescens; assembly: GCA_020745775.1. NCBI lineage: Eukaryota > Metazoa > Chordata > Aves > Pelecaniformes > Threskiornithidae > Theristicus > Theristicus caerulescens. The sequence continues at coordinate 10,786,966 of CM036564.1, forward strand.
TTCACAGTGGGGCCATCCCAAAATATCCACTGTGCAACCAAACTGGCTTCCCACAGTGCACAAAGGAGAACAGATAAACATTCAAAAGTCTGGGCAGAGATTTGCTCCCTCTCTTCCTCCTCCCAAACTCTCCACTAATTCCAATTTGCTTCTATATACTTATTGTCTAGAGTTCTACAGTCCTTTCACTTGATATGGAAGTCAAGCTCTGCCTGTATTTAATAATGCTATAGAAAATATCTTAGAAAAGAGACAAATGTCTTTAGATCTGAATACAGTTGGGGCTTGGTATCATTTTATTCTCCCGAGGACTGCAAAGGGCTTAAGTGTCATCTTAACAACTCTGACACTTCAGTACACTGAAGTTGAGAACAATGTGCGACACGATAATTCTGCTGGGGTATTATGGAATGAAAACCACATCCACTAATTATATTCCTAAACAGACCGCAGATTACACAGACTCTATATAACCAACACGGCTGTACGAACCTAAAAATTATAGTTCTAATTTAAATCAGGAATCAGTTTTAGGATGAAGGCTGAGATAGCAAAGACGTCAGCTCATCTAGCTAAACTGTGTTATATCCTTCTTTGGCTTCTATTTCTTCCATGCCAAGGAGGGAGGGACGGATGACGGTGCCAGAGTACCACGGGGCTAGACTAGAGGCCCGGGTGCTGGGTACGTGCTGCCATGTAAAACCGGTAACGGTTGCTCCTCAGAACACCTGTGTGTGAACACCGACAGGGCTCCAGCGGAGAGGCAGCTGCCCAGCCATCGTCCCCTCAGTGTAGCTCTGCAGGGGAAAGTTTGGATCATCTGCCTCATCTTCCCCAATTACCTTTCCGCGGCGGCGGGCGGCAGGCGAGGAGCAGCTCTTCCCGCCGGCGGGCGGCGCTCGCTCTCCAGCACCGCCTCTCAGGCCCTCACACCGGCAGCCTCCACCCTCGGCGGAGGCTCCGCCTCTCTGGCCGCACACTCCGCGGCGGCGCCCGGCGGGATCGCCATCTGGCCCCCGCCCGCTGCCCGCGGCGCGGCCCCCCGGAGCGGCCCCCCGGAGCGGCAGCGGCCCTCAGGCTGCCCCGGGCTCGGCCCGCCGCCACCGCCGCCGCCTCAGCGCGCCCGCCCCTAGCAACGGCGTCGCCTAGCGCCCCGCCTCGCCCCGCCCCGCGCTCCGCAAGTCTCGTGAGATCTCGCCGCCGCCGCCTCCTCCTTCTCTGCGCGTCGGGCGGCTCTCGCGAGAGGTGGCGGCGGCGGCGGCGGTGGCGGTTGCCGGGCCTAAGCGCAGCGGCCGGTGGCGGCGGAAGGCGGTGGCTCGGCCGCGGCGCCGCGCGGGTGAGTGGCGGGCGGAGGCGGCGCGGACGCGACGCGGAGGGGCGACCGAAGGCCCGGCCCGCTCGGGCTGCGCGGAACGCCGCTCCGCGGAGGCTGCGTGCCGGGGCTGCCGGGCCGCTTCCCCGCGGATAGTGCCGTCGCCGCTGCGGCGGAGCCGGCGGAGGGTGCTCTCGGCCGCGGCTCCTGGGCTGTCCCCCCTCAGGGCTTGCGGGAGGCCGGCCCGTCTGTGGCTCCGCCGCGCTGCCGGCCCGGGCGAGCGGCAGCCGCCCCTGCCCCTGTGAGGGAGCGGAGCCGTGCCGCAATCCGCGGGCGCTCCGGGGTGCTTCAGCCGCTGTCGTGAGGCGTGACATCTCTTCGGGGCCTCGCTTCGGGCTCCCCTGTCGCCTGGGACAGGTCGTGTGCTGAAGCTTTTACGCTTTAAAAACATCGTAGAAAGAGTGCCTTCGCCAGGTGACTGCGCCTTGATAGCTCTGTTGCGTGTGGTGTTATGAGTAGGCTAAATACTGCTTAAATTATTAGTTTTAATCGCATGATGTTTATTGGTAAAACCTGCAATTGCTGTAAGGGCTGTACAGAAAGAGTATTGTTGCTTAGGACTGCCTGACAGCTACCCTGTCATTCCTGAGCATACTTACTTTGCATAATTCCTGAGCATTGATTTACCTACTCAAATGATATCATAATGAGTTCAACATCTTTATAAAACTTTTTTCGACATAACCATATTTTATTTGCAGAAAACATTAATTACTTGTACGATAAATCTGTCGTAGTACAATTATGTGTTGCAGTTGCCTATCCTTGTTTTTTTTTCCTTTAAATTTACTTTTGTTTCTAGCTATTGCTTCTGCATCTTTTTCCTTTTTATCTCTGATCCCATCAAACATGTCACTTAGCACTCTTTCAGAATTTGGACCCAACTCCATCATAGGCCTTTTCCAGGTTTGTTTCTGTCACTTGTCTGGCTTCTTTGTCCAAAGCAGTGGTTGAGCATTGTATCTTGTTGTTCTTTATTGTTGGCTGCCTCTTACAAATTTGGGTACATGCTTAAAACCTGGCTTCTTGGTAGCCTTTTGGCTGTCATCTTCTGTTCTCCTTATTTTTGTTTGCCTTTTTTCTTCGTGAATCATCTTCAGTGATTCATTTAAAGAGTACTTATCTCTGTTGTTGCTTCAGCTTTGATGATCCTTTCCCTGGAAGACCCTCTCTTTCTCTCTTCAATTTGCTATTGAATTAGATGATCCAGAAATACAATTCAAATTATCAACTTCACACTATTCACAGTTCATAACCTGATAGTTCACACTTGTTTTCTTTTATATGAACTAAAAATCTGTCTCTGTGTCATCTTGTGTAGGTTACCTTGAATTCATATATCTTGAACTATACAGTACAGTCAAAAGGAACTGGCTGATTTTTGTTTTTTCTTTTTTTAACCACTTCTCTGTAGTTAAGGAAAACTATTGCACTGTATTTGTTTTGCAGGTCTGTCAGTGTGGATTTGTCTTTGACTAGGTCTCTTTCTTGCAAAACATCAGAGGTTTTTATTGGTTTTTTTTCTATTAAGACACACAAATCTCCCCCCAAAAGCCTTTGCATAAAACTTCTTGATTTGTCCCATTTCTGCCCCAGAAACTCATTATAGTCTATTACATCCTGCCTGTGGTCATCATTGCCATCTACGGATGATGCTGTTTGAGGCTGTTCTTACGAGTTTTTTCAGCACATGTTTGTATTTGTGCTTTTGCCCAGTGTGTTAATGCCAAGGAAACTGGGGGTTAAGAAAGACAACAAGTTAAAGCAGCTCTCGTATCACACATTAAATTCCTTCTTGAAGCCCAGTTTTCCTTCTAGGTGCCATTGCATTTGAAAATGGTAAACAGCTGACGTGTGGACGACACTGCTTATTAAATTAGTCACAAATGTCATCATCGCTGGTTTTTCTGTCACTTTGTTAGAAACCGTATACTTTTGTACATTGTACGCTTGAGGCTGGGGCTCTTTTGTCCTGTATGCATATGTAAAAATCAAAATCTCGTTATGTGCTATTTTCTTTCAGCACAGTTTTCCTTTAGCACTGTTGCTTAAATCTTGGCTCGGTGCTGTTGCTTATCAGTAAAAGTATGTATCTCTTTAAAATACGTATAAAATCAAAAGCTAATTTAGAATTCATGTAAAATATGAAAAATTATTTGGGATTTTCTTGCTCATTGAGATGTATTGTTACTGCTGGGTGCAACCATGGGTATAGACCTTGCTTGTTTCTTCAAGAAATCTACCTGATGCTCTGTTTCATGTTATTTGTATTGTCACTGGTGCTGAGTGTCATGAAGCCCTGTGTCTGTCTGCTTTCCGTTTTATATTGGTGGGGCACAGGGGTTGGGGCTAGTAGTAACAGCAAGAAGTTCTGCTCCTTTTTCCTGCAGTGATAACCACGATTCTGCTTTTGTGTGGGAGAAGTTGCTTAATCCACTGAGCTTTTTACAGGTAGACCTAGGCTGATTTTACACAATGAATCCTAAAACAGAGGGGGAGTTGGGAATATCTGCCTCTTGCTTTTAAGGCGTCTGATATCAGACAGGTGTTTTATCGTCATGTTTCTTTTAGGAATTACAAAGTTAAAGCTTGCAACATAGTCATTGGATATCTGTTGCTTATGGTGCTATAGAAATAGGAATATCATCAGCTTCACATGACTGCTCAATTTTTTTTTTTTCTTTTTACTTTTTACTTATTAAGAGATGCTTCAATCCTGACCTGCTATGTTAACATCGAGACTTTATTGCAAAGGGTGTTTCTTAGCTGTGCTTTAATCAGTGTCAGTTGATAATATTTCAATGGTGATAATTTATAAAGCTACTTTACGTGGCTGAATTGTGGCTGATGTCTGCACTAGTTTGCAAGAAACTCGCTTGGCAGGTATGGATTTCCATGATATATGGTGTTTGCATTATGAGCATATATACTTTGAACTGTATTTCTTAATTAGGATGTAATGTCACTGTGCTTGCCTTCTCAGTAAATCTTACTTGTAAGTTAGTTTTTATTGTTGCTGCTTTTGTGCTTTGATGACTAGAGGCAGCGAACAGCAGACTGTCAGCCCCTGCAGAAAGTTTAAATAATCTGAGTCTTGGAGTTTCTCTGTGTCAACCAATGCAGATTTTGTCCTAGCTGGTTACTTGTCTATTGGATCTTTCCGATTATCCTGGTTCACCTTTACAGTGTATTTCATTGCAGGAGCAGGTTAGAGCAGATGAGCTTCTGAAGCATGTCCTACTTTAGGAAATGCTTCTGACCAAGGCTTAAAGCTGAGTAGCTGCCTGCAGTATTACGTGTTAGTTATCTGAATGTTGTCTTCTGTACTGACAGCTGGAGCAATCAGTTCTTTGTTCCACCTGATGAGCTGGTGTCCAGAAGATGACATCTTGGGCCTCTGCCTCAAAACTTCAGGCTATGTTAATGATCTTTTTTAGTAAGACTCCAGAGCTTTGCAGCCTTACAAGTATTCTCAATAAATACAGTATGGCTGGCCGGCTTGAAACATATTGATAATGGTTGAGGTTAGCTTTAGTTCTTTCCTGAAAGATTTCCAAAGAGCATTTTTTTCCCCCACCTGCAGTACCTTGAAGAGTGCAAGTCCTGCATCTCATAAAAGTATATGTCCACTTTTGTCCAGCGTTTGATGTTGTCTAAATCTTGCTTAATCTACTGTGCATCTTTTGTGCCTTGTATTTTGTCATGGCACAGAACTGAATATGCTTTAAGTATTATTTAACATAATCTGTTCTACAGCTCTCATAAGTTAGTGTATGATACATCCTTTCATGAGTTCTTCAAGTAGTGGTGTAAACATGTTAATTACTGTATTTTGCAATGCCTGGGGTGGCTCTACCACATGGACTATTAGCTTCCCAAACCCGCTGGGTGTTTGTCTTTACAATTCCCTTGTATTTCAGTAGCCTACAACTTTCATAAATTAGTGATGATTCTGGCTTCAAGTTGATGTTAGCAAATCTGAAGTGTTCTAGCTGTCTGTGTTGAAAGCTTTGACAATGAAAGTCTGCTTCCTGATTTCCTGTTTTACATGATTATTCCCTGTGCTGATTCTCTGGAGCGTTAACTTTCTGCAGAGGGGTAAGAAATCAATGTTTACACCTGGAGAATTGCTTATTAGCTAATTCGAATGGCTATCAGTTTGGCCAATATGACAATGTTTTGTGATCTACAAAGGATATTTGGATTTGATTTTTTTTCTTTATTTTGTGTGCTCCCAGTGCCTTTTCGCCTTTACCAACATTTCAGATGCAGTTTCTTGATTTCATGAGAGACATTGAATAGTATTTAAGGCCATGTATGCTTGCACTTTTTTGTTTTATGCACAAGGCCAGAATGTTCCGCAAAGAATGCTTGCTTTATTGCCCACAGTGTGAATCCATGCAAATAATCATTTGAACCACAGTTGAAACATAATCTTTTCTATTGCAGAAAAAAGTGGATTTGCAGAAGTCTTTAAAAATTAATCAGGAGGACTAGTTGGTTACTTTACAGAATTTATGCAACATTTGCTAAATGAAAATTTCTATTTTCAATAGAGAAAAGTGTCAAAAATATTTCTTATTTATGTTCTTACACATTTGTTAAAACCTGAAATAAAATTGATACATTTGTTTATAATCTGCACAAAAGCGCTATCAACAATGGTCAAGAAGAAAAAAAAAATTGGCTGTGTTACAGCAAAGTGTTTCTTAGAGAAGGGTTATTTGTTAAGATCCTGCTGAGTGGAGGATGGAGGGAAGACTGCTTCTTGTTCACAGGTTCATAGTGTGACATGCTTGGAACTGTATTAAAAGTTTCACAAGTTGTGGCTTTGGACACTTTCAGATTGTTTATCTTTTTTTTCATAACTGTGCTCTAGTTCCGAGTTGTGTGCTTGTCTAGTCCTTCATCAGTGACACCGCGTATGGGTTCCACATATGCTTTAAGCTGGGAAAAGGGAATGCTGCTGTTTATGAGGAGCAGTCCCATTTGTTTCTGTCCTTCTGTGTCATCTATTGTTTGTAATGGCTTAAGCATGTAGCTGCATAGCAAAGCGGATTGAGGAACTGATCCTACTTAAAACAATATATCTTTTTCTTTGAAGTGTATGTGAACCTATACCCTCCCGTTGAACCTGTCACTTAATCTAAGTGAAAGATGGGGAGAAGGCAGAAAGTGTGAGACAATTTAAGAAAGTGACTTTAAATTGGCCTTTCAGCTGCAGTTCTTGTGAAAACAGCTGCTTTTATATGTCTTTCCAGTGCAAAAGCTAAATTCAGATACTGACGTCTTACTTCGATGAAATGAATACAAACTAGCTGCTGGATGACAGCCTGTGTCTGATAAGGCAGGTCAATACCTGAGCGGGTGAGGTGTTTATAAGAATTTTAGATGTTTTTAAAGGGAAGAGGGAATTTGTGGAAACAAACAAAACCTTGAAAAGAAATGCGTGGTGCTAAATGAGCCTGTCACTGTGGTGCTTCAGCAAATATAGGAGTCGAAGCAGGAGCTTGTGGTAATCAGTAGCTGGGAGTGATTGCAGAACGGGAGCTGTCGTGTTCCACTGGGAGATTGCCGGTCTTCGCTTTTTGTTCTAAACCGTGTTGTTGCCACGAGTAGTAAGACTCACTGTGTATCGTGCTCGAGTGACTCAATCTAATGAACGCAATTTGTTTCAATTCAGGATAAAAGGTGTCTTTATATTTGTATTGCTTGTGTATGAAAATGGTACGTCATATTGCACCTAAATTCTGAATGATTGCTGCTGAAGTAACTCGCGACTGGATTTATAAACCAGCCTTCCTTCCCCTTGTCTTCTTAATAATACTTCTTCTGTTCAGAAATAGGTTGTAGGTTTCTCCTTATTAAGTGTCTAAACACACCTGATTAATGTCTGTAAATCCTATAACCTTCTATGTTTGTGTAGTATTGTCACACATTGACTGTGCTTTGATAACCTGAATTTCCAGGTAATACACAATGAAAAGCTTATCGGGGCTTTTTGGTTGGTTTTTTTTTTTTTTTTTGCATGAGAAAGTTGAGTGTTTCCTGTAATTTTAAATAAAATGTTTTTTCCTTTCTTGAGTCTATATGGACACCTGACCATACGAGTCTTCCAATCAAAGTGTGTTTAATTATAGGAACCATAACAGGAAAAAAAACCCAACCCTGTGGTGGAGATTGTATAACTGGTATAAAATCTGTTTTCTTTGTTAGAACTGAACATGAAAGAAAAACTCATATGCAAGTAACATTTTTAAGAAGCTTGTTCTCTACCAGTCCCCTGTAATAAAAATTGTTTGGTCTAAATTTAGCTAAGAGAATGTAAACTTGTCAGAAGAGCTTTTCTATTTTCCATGACTGGAGGGACTTTTTATTTGAGAAGCTACCTTGTTTTAAAGAAGTCTCAATTCCTTTGGGACTCAGTTCCAAAAAGGATAAGTTTCACTGAATGTAATAGAAATATAATAAAGGGGGAGGGGGAGATATGATGTTTCTAAAATATTTAGCTTAAAATTTTAGAGAAACATAGTAGGCTTATCTTTCCCTTACTTAGTAGGCTTATCTATCTGTAATTAAATTTTTTTTTTCCAGATGCTGTACAATCATCAGCTGTTCACTTGTGGCTACTTTTTTGGTTTTGTAACCAGGTCATTCTGAACTATACAACTCTCTTGACACAAGTGTCACTTATAGGTATGACTTGAACACCAGTCATTTAAGACTGGCTATCTTTATTGACAGTCACAAGGTTTTTATCTACGAGTGAATTTTAGTGGGAGCTGAACATAATATTGGATCCCAGTCAAGGAAGGGTAGGCTTATAATGTCTATTTTTCTATTAAATTTTGGTGACTTTTCTGCAAAAGTCAGTGAAACTGGACTACATTGAGTGTTTCTAAGGATTGCTGTTGATTCTGTTTTGGACTAAGGACTCAGTTACAACTGTTTGTTAATTCTGTTTTCCTCTTGGGCTACCATTCAAATTGTAAAACTGTTGGTCTCTCTCCTATAGTTGGGATCTTTCTTTGAATTAACTTTATACATTTGAAAGAAAATCATGATGTGTTTGCATTGTGTTTTATAACCAGCGACTTTCCTGTTTGGACACATTGGCAAAATTGAAGTTGTCTGCCAACATTTATAGAACTATATTTCTTATAACAAAATAATCTTTTTAGTGCAGGTGTCAGCAAAATGTATAGAATATTACTGTCATGCAATTTAGAAGTTGTGCTTCCGTATATCCTATTTTCTGTAATCTTTATTTAAAAAACCAAAACCTAACAACACTAAATTCTGCATGTCTAATTTTTTCTCTGTGTGGCATTATTTAAAGGTAAACACTGCTCTCTTAATGTAGGTTGTGAGTGCTGCATGTGTGCTTTTCAGAGCAGTAGTGTGAGGAAGCTGGCAGTGGAATGGCAGGACGGCCTCATCCTTATGACAGTAACTCCAGTGATCCAGAGAATTGGGATCGGAAATTGCATAATAGACCTCGTAAACTTTGTAAACATTCAAGGTAGGTGCTACATACCATCTATTGCATCTCAAAAGCTACAATAAAAGTCCATTCTAAAGGCTACTGTATCTGGTTGTGGCAAGTCCTGTCATAATTTTTGTAGTTCTTCTTAGAAGGAACGTTTCTTAATTCTTTTAAAAGATATTTTCTAACCTGCTTTGTCAGCTTCCCTAATCTGTGCTTAGATTTGTTTTGCCGTGAGTGGGATTTTAGTCTTTTTTTAAAAACTAAATGCCTTGTGTGCATATCAAGACACCAGTTGAGTGACTAAATATATGAATTTTTTTGGGGGTGCTTACTAGGTGTTGCTTCCTGTTCATCACTTTTTAGTTGTTAGTACTCTCTGTGAAGTAGCATACTTAAAATATGTGCAACTTGTTCATGGTGATAACGAATAGTTGCTTGCATGCAAGTATCACGCTCTGTAGCACTTTCTCTGTAAAGCTGGGTGCCAGATCTTGCTTATGCCTGCATGCCTCACTGTAAGAATATTTTTTTTAAATGCTTCTTGATCTGAAGACATTATGAAGTTAATTAGTGTTTTTCCAGTATATAGTGTTCAAAAATGAACTAAGCAAAGCGGTTAGTCACCTAGCAAATGTATGTGAAGAAGCATGTTGCTGGAAATATATATAAGCATCCAAATAAGTGTGTATCTTCCAAGTACTTTGCCCTTTTAGAAGTGCTAAATATAACTAAAACATCTCTGTTAGCTAGCTAAAATTGTTAGCGATTTAAGCTTTCCCACTTGCAAGCTGATAGGAAAAGAGCTAAGGAGCACATTCAATAACGGCAACTTAATTCCCATTTTTATTGCATACATTCAGATAAACTGGACTCAAGTGTTGCTCAAAGTATTCTATGGGCAATTAATATTGTGGGTTATTTTCCTGTCATTAAATCTTGGATGATTGTGAAACATCTAAGAGCGCAGGAAAAAAGAATGCACCAATAATTAAAAGGCTCACAGCGAGACCCACGTAATTATAGGCCTGTCTGTGATGTGAATAATGGAGCGGGTTAACACAGAACCAAAGAGGGTGGCTGCTGCTGCTGGTCAGTGTAGGCTTTTGGAATATAGCTTTGTACAGTTGATGGTTTTATTGAGATGATCGTGTCTGGTAAGCGGTTGATCTGTGCTTCTTATTTAGGATCAAAATGTGGCGCAGTATCAGCAAGTGACGATATAGATATAATAGGGCATTGTATGCGAGTTGAGGACTGTTTGCTGTCAGGTCTCAGGGTGTGATTGTAACTGGGTGATTCATTGCTGAGTCCAGTTCATGTAGTTCATCTCTGATCCCGTGCTACCTCCCATGACTGGTGACCTGGAATAAAACCTAAAACTGATATTGATGCAGATGACCTACGATGGGGAGTGTTAAATAATGAAAAGGACTCGTTAATAGCGTGTGATCTGAGTGGTTTGATAAACTGGGTGCAAATAACCATGCATTCTTCATATGACGAGATACAAAGTTAAACATTTAGGAACAAAGAACGTAGGCCATTTTTGTAGACTACATTAACTCGTGATCATTGGTAGTATTGGCACTGTGAAGAACACTGTCTCAATGGGTAGTCAATTGAACATAAGCCTCCAGTAACATCATATGGTCAAAAGGGCTAATGCAGCTGTTGGATGTATAGTGGAGTTACTGGAAGTCTGGTATCAGCAGTTCAGGGAAGATTTTGATTAGAGGGGAAATATCTTTTGAAACAGGGAAAACTCAAAGGTTAAATAATGACGTTGTGATCAGTCTCTAAAGATCCTTGCAGAAACAGCATTGTGATGATGTGCTTTAGTCAGTAGGCAAATTTGTAATAAAGTGTAGGAGCTGGAAGCTGAAGCTAGGTAAATCCAGTCCAGAGAAACAGTGCATATGTCTTACTGTGTGTGGTCTGTTGCGCATTATCTGTTTTGGGGAAATGTTTAAATAAAAAGCTGTGCAGCTTTCTGAAAATATTATTTGATGCAGATAGGAGTTAACTCAAGGAAGTCTACGGCCTATGCCTTTCAGAAAGGCTGCCGTTGATCACTTTGTACAATCTGAATTCAAGGTTCACACATCAGAAGGTATGAAATCTATGCCTCAAATAATTGCAGCTAAGTTGGACATATTTCTGGCAAAACACAGTTTGTGTTTCCAATAAAATACTGAACAGCCAGTGTTTTATGGAAGCTTTTAATGGGTATCATGGGGATATAGTATTCAAGCTAACATCTGATTTCCCCCCCCCCCCCAATAATGTAGACCCATTTTGGAAAGCTTTGAGAATGAGAATCCGACTAATAGTTTGAGGTCATAATAGAATAAGGAATAAATTAAGGAGAAATATTTTGTTACCTTGTTCCTTTGAGATACTTGATTACTTCAGAGAATCCAATTATTGGAAAAGAGTGTACTTTATTGAAAAGCCTAAACAAAATAATTTGATTTTGGGTGGCTGAATATAGACATATTACTATCATTTCTGACTTAATTGACACTTTTTCTCCAGACAAGTGAAAGTCTGTGTGAAAAACGCAGTGTGAGGGGAAAAATGCTTTTGGAGACCTAAGTTTTAACAGTATAAGTTAAACAGAACTGCTTTGTTAAAAGGTTTGAGTACTGCAGTCTTATTTGTCTTGCACTTTCAAAATATGCTTTGTTATCATAAGGAAAAAAATACTTCATGTTTGAAAAATCTAATGGTGAAATAAGAACTTAATAATAAATCTCAACAAGGGAGTAATATTTAAGATAGATGCTTAGCTTGTTACTTCTTGGTGCTTTGGAGTGTTTAATCCTCCAGCCTTAACATTCTTAAAATAGCTTAGATAATTTTCTAGACTCATAGAAAACATAATCTAGGACTGTGAGCCGTCCTTCTGTGTGTAAGGCTTATGTGGCAGCAAGGATAGCCATGGGACTCGGCTCCCTTCACTGTGCCATCACTGCGCCTTGAGGCAAAGGACGTGGCAAAACTGTACATATTAAACAGTTATGCACCCCCGTATTAAACAGTTACACAGGTTAGCAGTATATCTTTTTCCTTCTAGTTTGGTGAGTGTCACATTTTTGAAACATCTGGATAGTTGTACCATTGTTTTCTCTCCTCCTTTTTCTTACTTGTTTTGAGATGGGCAATGTAATGGAAAACTCAGAAGGGAGAGATTCAGAAAATAAGGACCAAAAATATAATGCAGATGATCCCTGGTAAAAAACCAAAGAGCCTGACAGGATAAAATTATATGGTGTTAAAGATGACTGTAATTAATGATACAAACAGTCTTGTTTGACCAAGCTATTACAAAAATCTTTGAGATGCTTTTTATTTAAGTACCTGAATAAGATGGAATAAAACTTTGAGGAACTGTATGTTGACTAAATGATGGCTAAAGTTCAAGTAAATGGCCTCTGAATTCATATTTTCATTATTAGGTATTGCTGTTCTGTACTTTCTATATAATTTTTCATTGGTTATTAGCTTCCCACATGTAATTTCCCTATAGTGCTGTAGTTTTTTTGTTGTTGTTGGAAGACTTTTAATTCTAATTCTGTTGTACTAAGTGCTTTCTCTGGGGTTGTGGTGAAAAATCTGTGGCTTAAATTTGCCTCTTCCTTAAGATTTGTCCTGGATTTAATTTTCTAAATCTGCTTCTGTTTTAGTCCCATTTGATAGTTCCTTGTTTGTTCATTCTATTTAGATAGGATTAGATTCAAAGTCCTGCCTGCCCTACTGCATTAATGAACAAAATGTGGTTCTGCTGTGATTCTGTTGTCATGACTCTTGAACCTCTTGAATCTTTGAAAATCTTGAACTTCTTTGAAAAATTTTCCCATAGATGACAAGTTATTGTGCAGATGCTGAATGCTGAGAATTTTTTTCCCTAATATTATTTTTGCATGCTGGGAGGATGCATTCATGGGTTGTGAATGGAAGTGCCACTTGCCTCAGCATTTTGTAAGTAAATGAAGCATCCCCAGAAGGGTCCTTTTCTCATCTCTGGAATGATATCAGAATGTCTAATCTGTTTTCCACTGCAGGATGGGTTTTATTTCTCTTCTTGTAAATTGGGTTTCTGCAGTTGAACATTTTATAGCATGGGACAGGCCTACACAATGTATGACATGAAAGTAATTAGGCTTACTTTCAATGTGGGCTTGGGTCATAGTCTATGAATTATCGCGACATCATCTTCTTTAACTTAACTGCAAACGTGCCTGCTCTTAATTGCAACCTGGTATTGGCAGATCAAGATCTCTTCATCTAGATTTTACTGGCACCAGGATGTAAAGCCCTCAGAAGAAGCTGAGATGGGCTGGGAAGAGATGTTCTTGGAATCTAGAAAAATGGGCTGCACTCAGTGATGGCTTTCAAAAACATCAATCTAACAATCCTTTGTGAGGTATCTAAGATATAGTGAGTGGTCTTAAACAGTTTAGGTTGGGTTTTTTTTTTCCTTCCTTTTTGAACATCCTTCATTTCTGAAATGGCAGTTTGTGAACATTGCTGAGAAGGAAAGCTTAGTGGCTTTCTGTGCAAAGCACACACTAAATCCTCTTGAACTTCTCCAGCACACAAATGACCTTTTCCAAATATCATCAAATATTATTTGTGGTGGACTTAGGCATCATGCAAAACTTGATCAAACCCTGACTTTTATTTAAGACACAAAGCACTTAAGTGAGCTATTATGCTTGGAACTATTATGCCCTAGAATCTCTTTTCTGCATTGTTGTCTGCTCCTTTCTGCTCTGACAGTAGAAACTGTAATGGCTACCTACAGGTTCAGTAAGTGTTTGGACCCAGTTCTTTTGAATTTGAACTTCTGAAGCTGGTTTTCATACAATCATAGAATCATCTAGGCTGGAAAAGACCTTTAAGATCATCAAGTCCAACTATTAACCTAGCACTGCCAAGTCCACCACTAAACCATGTCCCTAAGCCCTACAGCTTACCCATCTTTTAAATACCTCCAGGGATGGAGACTCAACCACATGTCCCTGGGCAGCCTGTTCCAATGCTTGATAACCCTTTTGGTGAAGAAATTTTTCCTAATATCCAATCTAAACCTCCCCTGGCGCAACTTGAGGCCGTTTCCTCTTGTCCTATCACTTGCTACTTGGGAAAAGAGACTGACAAAATTTTTTACTAGATGGAGGTACTTTCTAGTTCCAAGGAGGAGAATATGCTTCTGAGTTTCTTAAACTTTGATTTTTACCTAACATCCTGTTTTGAAAATGGAATAGGAATTGATATATAAATAAAGGCAACAAGTATTCTTTTATGGCGGTCGTGTATTTGGGTAGCTTGGCAGAAGTCACAAGGTGTGAATGTATACCTACTTAAAGGTTAATTCCTTGCTGCTTGAAAAATCCCTTTGGCAACTGAACACTCATAGGATTTTTTTGTTGTTGTTTCCTTCCTGAAATGGAACTGAATTACTAAGAAATATATTACTCATGGCTGAGAGAGCCCACTGAAGACCAAAATTATGTGACTATTTAAGAATTTTGGAGCAGGAAAGTGTTCACAGAGTTGCTGTGTTGAGCTGAGGGAAGATCCTGTAGCACTCCCCAAATTAAGCAGAGAGAATTCTTTCTGAGGACTTCCTTACTGGAGGTGGAGCCCCAAGATAAGTGTGACTGCTGGACCGTGCTTCTACAAGATTTTGATGGATGCACGTCCTGGCCTGAGGGGTAGTTTTGTGGGAATCGGGAGCTAATCCATCCATGGCGTGTTCTTTCTACCTGAAATTAGGAGTAAAGGAGAACAAAAGATGCTAATTCTGCTATGGAGAAAAGACCCCATATAGGGAACCAGTGCTGAAAGAACCTGGGTGCACTTGCACTTTTTCTTGCTGCTGGGGTACTGTTGGAGACAAAAAAATGCCTGAGAAAGAAGGTTTTTCCAGCATGCTTTCTGTGCAGCTTATTATAGCGATGTCTTCCATGGCTTATTCTGAAGGGAAAAAAAGGCTTACAAGACTCTGATGGTTATTCTGCCCCTGGGACATGGGGAGGGTGATTGTGTGAACCTTCACAAGACCCTAAAAACAGGAGAAAATTCACTAACTTGGGTAATTGAAATTGTGTGAGCAGAAATTTTCCTTCCATGTCTAAAGAACTGACTCTTCTGGTCTAGAACGCTGATGCTCTCCTGCCTTTCTAATCACAAGTCTCTTGTTTTTCTTACTGACTTCCTCTTTATAACAGCAGTCTTTTGCTGAACAATTCCCCCTTATTCCTTCAGCTTTCATCATATTTTAATTTCCACTCTACTGCTTATGACATCTTGATTTTTATTTATTGTAAGACTTGCTTTTGAACTATTCCTCCAGTGTATCGTGGCTCCTTAAAACAGCCTACAGACATTCTGAAAAGAATAATTTAAAAAAAGCTGTAGCATAATGCTCACTTGTCCTCCCCCAAAGAAAAAACCTTTAGAAAATTTTATCCTGACATGTGTATTAATTTCCTTTTGCTGCTTTTTGTGCTCGGTTGGCTTGACTTGTTGTCAAGCATTTGATGACCTATTGATGTGAAGATGCACTACATCGGGACTTGGTGAACTGATTTCTGATCAGTAAGCATACTGATTAGTATGATTATATACTAATATTTAGATTGTCACAAAGCGTAGTACACTTTTCCTGGCTTAGACTTGCTGGAAAAGGGATGTTTGTAGTTAAAAAATGGAGGCTGTACTGCCTTGTTCTCAAAAGGCTATTGCTGTTCTTGCTTATGAACTCAGTGAAAGGTGAATTAATTTTATATATTAATCCAGGCAGACTTTACAGGAACAAATTAAGCGTCCCCTGAAACTTGCATGGATTTGTCGATCTTGAATGATCACGAACACAAATGAGAGATGTGACAAGAGAAAGTTAGCAATAACCTTTTCAGATGTGGTGTTTGTGTGCTGAAACCCGACAAGCTGGCAGGACTAGAAATAGCTTCGCAGATGGTGCTTGGCACGGTACCGAGCAGCTCTCCTCTCGCACGCTCCCCACCCTGCCTGTCAATCGCGGTACCCAATGGCTGCTTAGAGATGGGGAAACGGCAAGTATGAATTCAGCTCACAGGAGGCTGCGAGGTCAGACGTCAGTATTGCACTACGCATGGCTGAGTCAGTGACTGTGAGAAATTGAATTGAATTAATATCTAGAGGGGTTTGCGTCTTTGAACACTTAATGGACTGTATAGCTACAATCTCTTATCCTTGAGGGGAAGATGATGGAGGAAAAAGTAAGGCTCGCTGATGGTGCAGTGAACTACTGAAGAAATGATGGAAATATCAAATATGCTGAACTTAACAAGTAATGCCAAAGGATGCTGATCTGGCTTTCAAAGCTGCCTTCTTGGAAGGAACAGAATTCCTTTGTGCTCTGATTTCAAAATTACTTCCATGCTTTTGTGTTTCCTCCCTGATAGATACAAGAGGAAGGTGCGTATCCTTTAACAGGAATAATCTGTGGGCATTATTCAGGAGGAGAATGAGGAAAAGTACTGTCCTTTGTGTGCACTGGTCAATTGAAATGTCTGCTGACAAAGAACAGACTTCAGGGGGAGGAAGAGGGGCATAAGCATTGTCATTGTGTGAGTCCTAGCAATGTGAGCAGAACAGATTTCTTTTCTTCTAAAGCCTTATAGCATTGTATCTGTAACTTAGTGTATAGATAAAGCTCTATATCCCTATTCTACAAGTGTTGATTATGTGAATCATCCTAGGAAAGGATTGGATCTAAGTTTATATTTTAAGAAGAGCTAGTTAATATAAGTTTTAGAAGATAAAGGGAGGAAAAAAGGGTAAAAATCTTGGTTAATATTCCACTGCTGCATCCTTTTCATTTAGATAAGGTTTTAGGGTGGTTTTGGGGGTAATAAGTATATTGATTTAGCACCATAATTCTGTATAGACAAGAGCCTGTTTTATAAAACAAGTATGTTTATTAGCACTGTTCAGTAGGATGCACATGAAGTTTTTGTATTGGAATACATGCTAATTGTTTTGGCAGTAGAATTAATTCAGTTTAATGACTTCTTTTAATCATTAGTAATATATTCAGAGCAATATGTTGTTATGTATAAAGACAAACTGAAGCTCTCCTTCCACAGATGACTCCAAAGCATCATTAAATTGAAGAGCATTTACATTTTTTTAAAAACAGCTCTTCCCCTTCTTACTGCAAAAATAGGAAGCATACCAGTATGACAAGTGTGCCATTTTGATGGTACTCTTTTTTCTTCCTTTACATCATATTAAATAGGTTTGCTTAAATAAAGCCTTGAGCTTATTTGGTTTTCTTTGTGAGGCAGCTGCTTTTAAAGAAAATGCCTCTTCCCTTTACAAAGGCAGAGCTTCCTTGATCCCTGACAGAGGAGGAAAATAAATTCTATCACTGACCTAAAGTTCGTGAATGGGTGCCTTGCTACTGTCCCAGTGCTCCTTTGGAGGCAGGAAAAACTGTATATTGAATTTGTGAAGATTGTCTAAATATACCAATATTCATTGGGTTGGGTGTTTTGGTGTGTGTCATCCCCCCACCCTGGAAAGTAATTGATAAAGCAAGACTCTCTTACCTTTCCTTTGTAAACTTTTGGGTACTAATGGTCTACATATATGGGGCTTTTTCCAGGTTTAGTGAATGAGGAAATGAGGCTGTGGGTTTAAAATGTTGGGATTTTTTTTTCTCTCTTAGAATTTTAAATTAAATGCAATATGTTATTAAGCATGCAGGAGAAAATCTTGCTTGTAGGCTGCTGTTGTGCCTCAGTCATTGCCCATGGTTTCCACAGCACTGGTGGTCATCGGCTGGGAAATTAATTGAAAGTTGACATTGCAAATACTTCTTTTCAGAGTGGGACAGAGATCTGAAACTATAATGACTTTCTTGGAGGCTTGAAGTAATGCACTGTGCAGAGCACCATGACTGTTGTAGGCTGAAATTACAGATTAATATAGTATGGCAGCCAGGTGCCGCATGAGACCAAGGGCTTCCTGGCACTTTTAATTATCAGCGGTTCACTGCTGTTTGAGAAGTACTGGTGTTTTATCTGGTCTGCATAATGCTTCTGTGAACCACAATACTTCCTAACAGTTTGCCTGTTCTTGCAAATGGGGCAGCTCTGCTTTTGTCGGTCACTTCTCCATCGGTGTAGGTAGGTAGCTGCGTTGACACAACTGTGGAACTCCCTAGTGAACAGCAGTTTGGCTTGCCTGCATTGCTGGGAACAGGTTTGTAGTTATAGTTCCATTTTCTACAAGTGTTAGTACTTCTTCAACAAAATGCACTGCCAAGTCTTAGTTAGCAACTTAAACAATCAGTATTTTAAAACTATGGAGAGAGAGGGAGAGAGTGAATGTGTTTGTCTTAGTTATGCATGAAATAAAGTAACTCCTAACAAGTTTTGCATCGCTGGTATGGAGCGAAGGGTTTTGTATTTCCCTGCAGAAACAACCTCCTGTCCCCAATGGCTTTGTTGGGGGGCAGGGGGGGACAGACATAATATTATTAACAAGTCCTCCTATCAAAAAAACCTAAAATATTTGGTAGTTCTGATGTCTTGATTTTTTTGAACACTTTCAACTTCTTCTAAAGCTTCTTTACAGGAAAACATAAGCCACAGGTCTTTCATATGTACTGGCCACAGATGTAGCTCCTCTTTCGGACTAATTGATAGAGTAGCTCAGTGACACAGTTTCCCTAGTCAAATATTGCAGGGTAAAGCCAGTGACTCTCTTCTGACATGCTAGATTCTACCTCTTTATTTTCTCTTTGTTCAGATTTAAACTCATTTTAGTTGTCTTGTTTATTGTTGAGCAAAGTTGTATTGCAGTGGTAGTATTTATCTGAGTACACATGCTGTCAAACAAATGGAACTTCAGATTTTGTGAGGTATGTATCCAACAGATCAAAGAAATAATTTTTTTTTTGTGTGTACTGTGACTCAACAGTGATGAGATTTAAGGTTGACATTTTAGATGGCTGTTATTAAGATGAGTGAAGATTCATGATTCAGATGGTGCTGTCTCGAGCCAAAGTGCTTGAATTCTCAGAAATCTTGCAATTTCGGGTTGGAGATATCTTGCGTCTTCTGGCTAATAGATAACGTGCCAGTCTCACAGTTAGCATTAATCTGTACATTGAAGGGAGGAAAGTACAACATAGAAGCAGAGCAAATGAATGGTGTGGTCAGCTGCAATTTGAACAGCTCTTTGAAAATATTTACTGATCTATCTGTTTCAGAAACAATTTATTTAATATTTAAGGATCCTGTCCTCCTCCAGCTGGCAGCCTCTGCCTCTTTCGTAGTGCGGGGTGCTGAATTGATGGTTCGTGGGTCCGTGCTCCAAAGGGATGGACGTAGCAGGCAGCAGGAGACATGGTAATCTGGCGCTGCCCCTCTCCTCCCGGGCTTGCTGGCTGTGCGCACCAAGGCAGAAGTAGCCCCGGTTCCAATACTGGGAAGGTTTAGCTGAAACAGTCGTGCCTGGCGTGTTTAATCCTTAATTCAGACGTGACTAAGGAGGAAGTAGGATGCCTGCTGAGTCAGCGTTACTTCCTGTAGCACCTGTTTTTCTCAACTCCTGTAAAGAGATTATTAACTAGGGCTCACCCTGCTTCAGTATGAACTCTGAATCACTGCTTAGAGGGTAATGTGGCTTTAGATAGTTTTCTGGATTAAGAATCGTGTTTTAATTGCCTTCTCTGTTAAAGGGTAATTCACGTCTGCTCTGCCAAATGAGTGATAAGCCTGCATATCCTCACAGTGGTTCAGTTTCATTTTCTAGTGTGTTTCCCTTATTTAAAGCAACTAGAGTGACTTACCTATTGCGAAATAGTGAGTCATACATTTTGATCCTATAAAATGTGGCACCTGCAAAACCCTGGTTTCTCCCAGCATGGTTAGCAGTATTATCAGGGCTAGGATCAAAGCGCTGCTTTAACAAAGGCCTGATCACATTTGGCTTTATTAGGATTTGCTGAGATATTTTGTCACAGGACTGCTATGTATGTGTTTGAATACTCCACACATATATACCCACACAAACTCACCCACCCCCTCTGTGGGATAGGTGATTATACCATAATGTGCAAATATAAACCCTTTAGGGGCAGATGAGATACAGAGGTGGGTTGTTTATATTGTTTTATTTGGTTGGTTTTTTTAAAGTTTGACCATTTCTTGGGAAGTTTAGCTGTAGCAGTAATAAATATCACGATGTATAAACAGGGGTCACACTTTGGTTTTGAGTTCGATTTTAATTATAGGCTGCAATCCACATTTCTGATAACTTTTGGACATATTTCATACCTCTTAAAATGTTATGTTTTGTATGCATATATATATATGTGGAAGAAAAGGTACAAAGATTTTCCTAAATTGTTGATGCTCTCAACAGGGAGGTTTGCAGATCTCATTCTTGCAAACTTTTGCACATTTCACTTTCATAATACAGAATTTACCTTTCTCTAATAAAGAAGTAAAACAACTAAGATGACGCATTAGCCATGCTGAAATGCTATATATCTTAATATGTTCAGAATTGCATTGGAAGTCCTAAGGAAAATTCTATTTCCTTTTAATGAAAGTGGTTGGATCATCTTTATTCTTGGACTGTAAATCTGAGTGTTTCCAGCCATAAGCAAGGCTTGCAGTTCTTTAACCTTATTCAATAGACCTTTGGCTGACTTCACATCCTAAAGATGCATGTCTTATTGCAGCACATTTTAAGCTTGGCAGGAAACAGTATTGCAGTAGATTCCCTCTGCACCAAACTTCTGCTTTATTGGATATGAGATCCTTTTGTCATTCACATGGGGTGGGAAGCAGCTTGTGTTCCTTAGCTGAGAGGTATATTTCATACTCTTTGCATTGTGCTAATACTCATTTTGTGCCAGTGTAAACTGCATGAGATCTATCATAGCCTTTTTGTTCTGATTTAAGCTCCTCTTCTTATCGGTCCCTGAAACCTGAAGCTGAAACATACCATGCTAGATGTTCACTTTCTTGAACAGTCTTGGGGTTTTTTTTGTCATTACTTCTAAGCAACTTAAAAAGAGGACATTCTGCTCAACTTGCTTGTACAGTTCATGCTTTTAAAATTTGTTGTCCTTTTCTTAGCTCTAGGTCATTATTCTTACCTCTTTCTGTTCTTGAATCCTACAGCATTCCTAGCAGTCATATTTAAGGACTCTTGGTAAAAGTTGTGGGATTTGGAGGCTGTGAGCAAGTGGGGCATTGAGGCTCCTGTGGGAAATTATGACCCTTCTTTGTCTGTCAGACCTTGTAGTTGTGCAGACGTCTGTCTCGGTTATCCAGTACCTGAGGCTTTTGGAAAGTTCTTCAGTTAAACCCATAAATAAGGAGTGTTGTCATGCCCACACTTGAAAGGCAAATAGCAAAGGAACTGATTTAGGAATTCCAGTGGGGTACAAGGACACAGATATGTCTGTGCTGTTCTGATATAAAAATTTCTGTTTTAAAGAGTACAAATAAAAAGCGTAAGTATTTCTGATAAAATTCAACAATAGCTGTTGAAAGTTGATGTTTAATTTTTAGATAGTTTCTGAGAGTACTGGATCTTGAAACTGACTGTTTTTGTTGGTAGGTTTAATAATTAATTGCAAAATGTAATCAGTATCTTAAGGAATGTTAGCAATCAGTCTAAAAAAATCTTAAACTGTTACATTAACATTTGCTAGTTTAGAACAAATGTCCTACTTATTACTGACAGTGCTGTAGGTCTTGGCTTTAATAATACAGTTCATATGTTTTGTGTCTGAGTTGTGGTGGCTTACTGTTGTTCCTTCTAAGAGTAACTGAAAATTTAAAAAACAAGGCGCAGAAATAAACCCTCGGCAGGTGGGTCTTGATGTATCAACTAGTTTAAGGCTGACCACGTTTGTAAACGGCAAGTCGCAAAAAAAGCAAAGTCAGTACTAAAAGCCTGTGCTCTGAGAAGGGCTCTCCAAAACAGGTTTCATTGGAAAAAATTACCCCAACTTTTAATTTCATTATTTGATTAGAACATTTAATTTAACAGTAAGAATCAAAAAAACAATGCTCAGCTGTGTTTGACTTACCTGTTCTGGAAGGGATTTCTGTGAGTACAGGTTCACAGGCAGGCTCAACTGATCAGGCAGTGTCTCTGTAGATCACACAGCAATAAAGAGGTAATTCTTGCCTTCTACTTAACATTCCAAATCACTATTCATGTTTGTAAATATAAACGTGGGTACAACAAAGAAAATGGAGGTGGATAATATTAATCTTCAAAACATGTACATGGAGCATGAATGCCTTTAAAATTTAAATGTTAATGTTTCTGAAATTTTGACATGCTGAACGTTTCTCTTATTTCTGTTTTCAGCACCTCATCTCGTATTGCTAAAGGAATAGACTACACAAAAATGAGCCTCCATGGTGCAAGTGGTGGACATGAGAGATCAAGGGACAGACGCAGATCAAGTGACAGATCTCGTGACTCATCCCATGAAAGAGCAGAATCTCAGCTCACTCCATGCATCAGGAATGTTACTTCACCAACAAGACAGTATCATTCTGGTGTGTTCAGATCTATAGCATTTCAGGATTAAAATTCTTAAACTTAATTACTATTTTGTTAAAAGAATACAATAAAAAGCATTATTTGTTTATGCAGTAACATATGGATTTCCTACATGTGCCCGGGGTTGGGAGTACCCTTTTTTGATAGGTCATAACTCTTTGTTCAGTCTGCAGTGTGTATTCCTGCATGATGCTCTTATTTAGTTCAAATCACAAGAACAATCTAATTTTTCTAAGAAGATAATTCACTGAACACTTCCCCTTTACTTGGTAGGGTTTAGGTATTTAGAAATATAGGAAACACTTTTTTTTTTTTCTTTTTAAGTGACAAAACTTGTTTTCTTTCTTTGAACTGCAGCACTGAACACCAACTGTGATGCATAGCTTCTATATTATGTTGAGTTGCTTTTTCAGTACTAGAATGCTAAATTTTTCTTGTAAAAGCTTTGGGGAGATGAGGTGGCTTTGATGTCTAAGTGGTAGAAACTTCAGGATCTCATATATGGACAGTTATTTTCGAAGGTTTCTTTAACTAGAATAGATTTAATTGAAATAATTTGTACTTATCAAGTTGCCATATTTTGTGCCTGGAAAGACATAAACTGCATAGAGCTCATGTAAATCTATGGTTTCATTTCCTGTTTTCCTCCTTCCACCTCGTCCCCACTGAAGATCGAGAAAAGGATCACAGTTCATCTCGACCAAGCAGCCCTCGTCCTCAGAAGACTTCCCCTAACGGTTCCGTTGTTAGCATGGGCAACAGCAGCAGAAACAGTAGCCAGTCAAGTTCAGATGGGAGCTGCAAGGCTGGTGGGGAAATGGTATTTGTATATGAAAATGGAAAAGAGGGAGCTCGGAATGTGAGAACTTCTGAACGAGTAACACTCATAGTGGACAACACCAGATTTGTTGTAGATCCTTCTATCTTTACTGCACAACCTAATACAATGTTGGGCAGGTTTGTATCTTTTTCTTTTTCCCCTTAATCTCTAACTGTAGAAGAGAGCCATAAATGCTTTGTAGCTATTAAAACTGTTTAAATAGCTGTTGAACTTGTATTGCTACAGCTGATCTGCTAACGGCTAATATTACCAGTTTGCAAAGGTCTTTAAGTAAAAATCAGTAAGTTCTCCTATGTATTTGGCAGAGATGCCAACAGATGTCTACTACCTAGAGACGAAAGGGTTCATAAGTAAATTAACATTTCATGATGTACACATTTCCTTTTATCTTGCTGGGCATTGTGTCTGTATTCAGTCTGCCTCATTCCATCTATTGTTTTTAAAGCTAGTTGCTTCATAAAACAAAGTAGTGAGTATAGATAGTGTCTTTCAAAATAGCAAGGAGGAAAACCTTGAAGGAATTTATTTTGCTTAATGGGCCTACCCTGACAACATTCAAGCTCAGCACATTTATCTTCTGAAATGCTTTTTGGACAGGGGAATGTCAAATAGTATAACAGGTCAGAGCCTCTCAGCAAAGAGACCTAACACTCCAAATGGTCAAGAGTTGAATGAAAGTCCACAATGTGTGTGTAATATTTTCTGTAGAAACTATAATGAGCCGCTTATTTAACATGTTTACTTGGTGGGAAAAGATTCTGTACTTTACTTGCTCAAATACTGGCTGGGTTTGCATTGTCCAAACGTAGAGAGCACTGCTTCCAAACTTGCAGCAAGAAAGAAATGAAGGTTTATGTTTGTGTCACTTTGGGTTTGGCTTTTTCATTAAAATGTGTCTGCTTCTCAGCCCATAAGAATATAATCATATTTTAAATACATATATATAAAGCTATTTGTCAAGGTACAGGTAATAAATACGAGTAAACAATTTCTGCTTTGTTTAAATCACTGCTGTGTGGGAGAAATAGTACCTTGGTTCCCTATTTTGTGAAAAGTCAGGGGGAAGAGTTACAGAGAACGCAAAAAATGCTTCTCTGTAAACAGTAAAGGGAAATCAATAGAAGTAATCAGAATTAAATTACTAATGTAAGGCATTTGTATATGTGTAATACATGCGTACATGTAAAGATCCAGACTAACAAACTGGGGGTGTATCAGTGTGAAGTTATGTGGTGAAATAGTCTCCTTTTTCATGCCCAGCCTCAGAGTAAGTGGTGCTGGCTAATGCACTAGATTTTTCTTTTTCTGTGTGTGTTGCTGAGTTATTCTCCCTTTGGGACTGGTTCAAGGAACAAGCTTATTTTATCTTCTGCTAATTCAAAAGTAGGTTAATAAAGAGATGGAAATACTGGTCTAAAATGAAAGTTATTTATAAACCCACTTTCCCCCAATGTCAGTTCACAGGACACTAAACAGGAACACCTTAGCTAGTATGTTCTGGGAAGTAAAAGTAACTATAATGATGTATTATTTGCCTTAAGCCTATATCCTGTTAGACTCCCTTTTTCCTAAATATTATTTCTGGTCTCAAAGAGTGGTCAGAAAACGCATGTCAAATCATGAAGTGCAAAAAGTTACTTCATTCTCCATTATAAATGCGCACAGTACACCAACTCTGTTTCTTTGGGTTGTGTGTATGAAAGCAAAGCTTTGCTGTCCGGTATATTTGTAAATAAAACAAAGAGTAGATGGCAGTATTTTTTGTAAGCATAGGGTATAATTCTGTATCATAGGTGTGTTTTAAAAAGTCAGCTGCTTTTCCCGGGGATCTAATGGGATACTGTAGATACTATTTGGGACTCATAGTTTTTTCCTTAGTGTAACTTTCCTTGCATCCTGGCGGGGAGAAGTATGCTGTACGTGCTACCCTTAAGTACGGGTATCTTATATCAAAATGTTATTTTAACTTCAGAATTAACTAAATCTTTTAAATGAAACTGAGGTGAGTTGCATGTACTTGAACACTAAGTTCTGTTTCTTAAACTACCTCAAATGTCTTTAAATAATGAGAATTCCACAAGAAAACACGTTCTTCTGCTACATCACCCCACAAATGCCACAGAAGACTTGTTTCGGGGGCCCCCCACCTTTGGCACTGGCAGGAAATGGCCTGGTCTAACCTTTGTTTTGATCCAAGGATATTGGCAAGTTAAGATTGAAGAATAAAAGTAGACTTTCCTGAGTTACACTACCCTGCTTTCTATTTTCTAGTAGTCTGCCTAAACATAAACCAAACTGAATATATGTACGTACATTTTTTTCCCTGCCATTTCAGTACAATCTTAGACATTTTACTTTTCAGATTTACAAAAAAAAAAAAAACCAAAATAGCAAGGATTTCTAACCAAATCACTTTTGTTCTTGAGCAGGATGTTTGGATCAGGCAGAGAACACAATTTTACACGTCCTAATGAGAAAGGAGAGTATGAAGTTGCTGAAGGAATTGGTTCCACTGTGTTTCGTGCTATTCTGGTGAGTTTTCTTTATGGAGGGGGGAAAAAAGGCAGGAGCAAGTACTGTTAGGACAAGCACTATGAGTATGAAGAGGCATCACTTCTTGATTTAGCCTTACTTGCATATCTGGACTTTGTAGATGGAATAAATACTGCTTTTCTGTATTGCTCTCTAGAGGGGAAAAAAATGTTTGAGATGAAAGCACCCCTAGGTTTTCTAGACATGTGCATGTGACAGCCAGGGAGAGAGAAAGCACGCATGAAATGAACCAAAAAGCTACTGCCTGCCAGAAATTTGTTCACCTTCTCCTATGCATCTAGTTCACCTAGTTCAGATCTATTCAGCCCTTCTTGTGCTGAAATTAGATGAAACGGAGTACTGGAAGTTAACTTACTGCAGGTAAGAGAAGAAAAGCAAACTTCAGTCTGAGAAGAAAATGGGCCCTTATGTATTTCATATCTATACAAAGAAGTAGAGATGCCATACTGCTTTGTCAGCAGAATCAGAATAGCCAAAGCTGAGTGAAGTACAGATAAAAGACAGTATACATGCACCAAAATGATCAGTATTAATAACTGTCACTTAACAATTTTAACCAGAGCTCGCTGCTCTGGGAGCAGCTCAGAAAATTGACAAATTTGAGGACAATAAAATTCACAAAAGTTAAACATACGTTGCTCTTTTACATTTTAGGGGGTTTGCTTGTGGAGAAAGCATCGTAAATGAAATGATGAAATGTTTCTGTCAGTGAATGTTGAAGTGCATTGTGATTTTTTGTTTGTTGCATTACTGTAGGATTACTACAAGACTGGAGTGATACGCTGTCCTGATGGGATATCTATTCCTGAATTGAGAGAAGCGTGTGACTATCTCTGTATCTCTTTTGAGTATAGTACTATTAAATGCAGAGATCTCAGTAAGTACAGAATTTATTAAAATAATTAGAATTATACAGACTAACTTAAGCAAATATATGGGGCGGGGGGTTTAATTCCAAATTGTATCCTTTATTGAAGCAAGGAACATGGCTGAGCAAATACATGAGCAAAATCCATCCTTTTTTCTCTTATGTAATAAAGCTCCAAAGACAATGGATGTACCCCTTCTGAAAAATAATGTTTCTGATATTTCAATATCCGATATTCAGATATTTTTCTGCTGTGGTCAGCTGCGTGGAACACAAACTATTGATGCAGTTGCAGTACAGATACAGAAACATTAAGTGGTATCTTTTTTGCAGAGGAGAGGGAGAATAATTTATTCAACTCCTTGCTTAAGAGAATTAGGCGGTGTTGCTAACAAAAGTAGCACAGCTTTGCTGGTGGTGTAAGATGCATCATGGTTCCCGGTGTGTAATGTCTCTCCAGCTCGTCCCTTCCCTGAGCACAGCCAAAGTTTTGGCCAGTGTTTACATGGCCTGGCCTGCGTCTTTGGTTCCTCTGATCTCATGGTGTTTGTGCAGAGCAGAGCCCGGCTCAGGGCCAAGCTGTGAGATCTGTGCGGGGCACCTGTGCCTTCACCGGCAGTGCCGTGACCTCACGGCGTGTCGCCTGCTGAGTCACGCTCTCGGTGCACTTCGTCCTTAGCAGAAGGATTTAGCAGCTCATGCTGTGAGGGTTTTGAGAGGCTTTGTTTTTAAGCTACTGCTTATGAAAAGTGGGTTGCATGCTCTACTCTTTCAGCAACTAGCTTAAATAACGTTTCTTTTAGGAAGCCCGAGAGGACTCTTACACACAATTACCAGATGTTTAGCAGTAGTAAAACATGAAGGAGGTCTCTTCAAAGTCACTCCACTGTCTGCCCAACGTAATATTAGTATCTGCAGGAAAGTCCTACTAGTTTGAACTTCTGGTGTGGCTTCTGGTAAACACTTGAAAAAGTTCTGAGCTTATACAAACCGATAGGCTAAGTGTCTTTATGGCTGTCTGCAGTAAATACTACAAAATAAAGAGAGCTGCTGTGTTTCTTATTCCTGCCTTCATTTCTTTATCAAGCTTTCAAATGTGCTTATGCTTAAAATTTTGTTCCAGGCGCTCTCATGCATGAATTGTCAAATGATGGTGCTCGCAAACAATTTGAGTTTTACCTAGAAGAAATGATTCTCCCATTGATGGTAGCCAGTGCCCAAAGTGGTGAGAGGGAGTGCCACATTGTTGTGCTGACAGATGATGATGTTGTTGACTGGGATGAAGAGTATCCTCCGCAAATGGGAGAGGAGTATTCACAAAGTAAGTTTATTTTCATTGTTTCCACCAAGCCACGCTGTGGTAGAGGTAGCAGTAAATGCGCTGATTTAACTTATCTGTACATAAGCACTGTTAGCAAAGTCTTTACAACATCCCTAATGCCTCACAAAAACTTAGTTTTGGTAGTTCTGCTTAATATTTTGCTTCACAGAAGCATATGTTGCATGTTACGTTCAAGTCTAATTAAAAAGAGAAGCTAATTTTTATTATTAAGGTATTGTCAGTCAATGAGGGGGAAGGAAATGATTTTTTTTTCAGAAAGAGCTTGATGAGAATAATGGGTAGGAGTCATGTTTACTGTGGGAGAACAGCTAGAGGGGTTTTTTGGGGGGGAAAAAGTGTCTGCTAGTGTTTTGGAAGTATAAGTTTGGTGTATAGATGAGTTAAAGGCACCTGTGAATGGAGTGCCCTTCCCTGCATCAATGCTGTCCCTGTAGCGGAAAATGTTCCTTCAGTGTGAAAACTTGATATTCAGGGTTTTGTGGGGGCATGTACGAGCTCGAGATACTCTTTGTTCTCCAGTACTATAAAATCTTAGAAGTCTCTTCAAAGTATTACAGTTTTTTTGCTGTTTTGTTTTGGTTTTGGTTTTTTTGGTTTTTGTTTTTTGTTTTTTTTTAAATAAAAACCCACAGCACCACCAAAAAAAACCAAACCCATTTTTGGAGGATGCAAACCTGCAGCTCTTCCTAAAGAAGGGAGGGCTGATGTGAGTATAGGACAAATGTGGCTGTTTGCATGCAGTAACACAATTGGCTCAGGTTTCTAGGACCTTTATGTCTCAAAGACGTCAATTAAAAACACCCCCTACCCTAAGTAATTAGTTAGGCACACACTTGCCTTTTACATTTATGCTTTTCGTGAATAGTTGATTTGTTTCTCTGCAGCTGTATGGGATTGATGGCCCCGGTCCCTTCTTTCAAGGTGCTATAATCGAAATTGCAAAGGTGTCCCTCTTGTTCTGCTTCACAAGTCTGGGTTTTCCGAAACTGATTTGCAGATCTCTCTTACATAATGGCAAGCAGAATGGAAAGATTTTTTTTTTAACGTCTGCAGGAATTCCATCAAACGGGAAAAAATGGAGATGTCTTTTTTTGTGGAGATGGGATTGGGAGTGTATATAATGTAGTTTGCTTTGTGAATTGTCCTATTGCATTCCTAAATCCAACAAAAAACCCTTAAGTGTATAAAACAGACTAAATTGATAAGGAAAAAGACATGTGCAACCAACCCATTTTGCAGTTTCTTCAGCCATTTTTCTCTGATTTCTGTTTTGGATATTTTGAGGAATTCTTGAGTCTCTCCCCCTGTTCTGAAATAGAAATACTGCAGTAAAGCAAAACAGTGAAAAAAAGAAATCTTTGTGTTTTAAGACTGGAAGTTTAATCTTTGAATACGGTTTTTCCTCATTAAAATGTATTTTTAGTTATTTACAGCACGAAGTTGTATAGATTCTTCAAATACATCGAAAATCGAGATGTGGCCAAGTCAGTCCTGAAGGAAAGGGGGCTCAAGAAGATCCGACTGGGCATTGAAGGTAAGAGAAGCATTGCTAGCTCTTTGCAGGGAAAAAGATCTGCTGCACTTACCTGCTTTACGATCGTCTCTGCAGTTGGAGAAATAAGTGTTGGTATTGTCTTTCATAGCGAGGTTAGATGATAAAACAGCCAGAGGGGAAGTGGTACTCAATGAACAACTGGTCCAGCTAGAAAACCCGATTACCGGCTCATGGCTGGTCTGCAGGATGTATCTAGCTGCCAGACTGTTCGCAGAGCAGCAGACAGTTTCTACTGACTTACGACTTGCATCTCATGCCATTTGCCCTTTAATTTTCATGCAAAATCTTCTCTCTACTTTGTTTGAAGTAATGATGCATTTTTACAGCTTTGTATATTCTGTTCTTGGTCTGGTGTCCTTTTCAGGGCTCGAAATGAAAAAATTCATGTTAAGTTGCAGGTAAATATTTTCTTTCAGGAAATAAAAAACTATCAAATGGATCACTGAAATGGAAAGAAATATTAATCTAAAATAAACATCCTGTAATTCAGGAGGCTGATCTGTAAAATCTCAGTTCTGGCTTCGCAAAAGACAACTACATTAAGTAGTGTTAGATTTTTATCGTGAAACTGGGTTTCTTTGCAGTTCATTTTCCTTCTGATTGTTGACCCAAATATTTAAAAATCCGGCCTTTATAATTTGCAGGATTTCTATCATTCACTCACCGAGTTGTCATAGTTACGTTTGTAATTTGCCAACCAAAAGCAAATGCTTTTAACTGCTTGTGATCTCTAAAATAAGTACATAAGTTCAGCTGAACACAATGTGAGCCTTCAGACTGACGTGCCATTCAAGTAAACAAGAACTGGTTTTGTGTGTAACGCTGGCTAATACCAGATTATTTCTGCTGGCATTTCTTGTTTTAGACAAAGAACAACTGTTTGACTAAATTCTAATGTTAGTGCCCCATAATAATGTGCAACTTTCTAGAAACGAAAGTTATTGCTTAGACAGAGGGGAGAGATGACTCCAACACAGCATAACCAGAATTGATAATTGGTCTAAACCGACGTATTTTCATCACTTGGGGGAGCTGGGAGGAATGCGCTAGGATTCTGCTTGGGAACTTCAACCACGGATCAGAGCGACGCTGTTCTCTGCTTCCGAGATCTCATTTCCTGCTTTCCAGGTCAGAGCGTTTTAGAAACAGCTGGCTGCTTTTGGCTCAAGGAAGGAGCCGCTAGCTTTGCCTGGAAGGTTTGGAGGAGTTGTCTTGGGGCAATATATTCATTATCAGTAGCACTGTAGCCTCTTCCCTTGCAATTTAGTTGGTAGTTAAACTGCTGACTGTGTGCTCTCCTTGCACAGAGAATGTTAGGGACAACACGATGGCATCTGTTCCCATTCAGGATGTTGATGGCGATGACAGCTGATCTTCGCTATGCTTCCACACGCTGCCTTTTTGTAAAAGAAAACCCTGAAGTAAACAGCAGCGGAGATGATAACTTCTGCTGTACTCTGTTTCTTAGGTTACCCTACGTACAAAGAGAAAGTGAAAAAGCGACCGGGCGGAAGGCCGGAGGTGATTTACAACTATGTCCAAAGACCATTTATTCGGATGTCATGGGAGAAGGAGGAAGGAAAGAGTCGGCATGTTGACTTTCAGTGTGTGAAAAGCAAATCTATTACAAATCTAGCGGCAGCGGCAGCAGATATACCCCAGGACCAGCTGGTGGTAATGCATCCTACCCCCCAAGTAGATGAGCTGGATATTCTGCCCATTCATCCTCCACCCAGTAACAGTGAGATGGATACTGAGGGACAAAACCCACCCCTCTGATCTAGACTCTTACTAAAACAAAAGCATGCTACTTTAAAGTGACTCTGTACTCAACTCATACTACACTGCAAGTCCCGTTTTTTCCATTGTGTAACAGTGTTTAGGATATTGCAGTGCGGACCTTTGGAAAGGCCACGGGGAGTACCTGGCTGTTTTTGCAAGAGTACAGATCAAACGTCCTGGGGTTACAGTTACATACGTGTATGTGTTTACCAGTAGGTTTGTGACATTGGTGATTTGTATGCTGGACTGTCCTCACTCTTAAGCCCATCAAAACCAATGGGATGCTGGTGGCTAGTTATTCATCAGTACTGTTACGCAGGGGTTAGAAGGCAGAATTGGAATTGATAGTAGCACTTTATAAATGGTTGATAAATGGAATTTGAAGCCATTTTTTATAAATGTGTTGCACAATACTAACAAAGTGCTTCTATCAAAAGTATTAACTGTAAATAGTTTTGCTCTGAATAGATTGACCCTTTTAAAGTTATTGTATATGGTTGAGCACAAAACTACTTACTACTGGGTTTTTGGATTGAGGACACGATTCAATTACCCATGTAACATCTTGTTAAACTCGGAGTTCTTTAGTGAATTTTTTCACTTGTTTGCAGCGTGAGCCATGTTCAAAAATTGTGAACAACGGATAGGGGCTTTATCTTAAATTTTGCCTTACCTTAATCTGTTCACAAATATTTATTTAATACATTTTTCATAAGTGTCATGAAATAGGAAAATGCAAATGGTTCATTCTTCATTTATTAATGATTGTAAACAAGTTTTTCATGCAAATAAAGTTTCCATTATTTTAATGGGTTTGAATTATCTGTGAATGAGATTAAGTAGAGGGATGCATTTTGAAAGTAGTTGCTTTTCTTTCCTCAGGGAAGGATGGTTAATAAGTGAAAAACAAGTATTTCTTAAAACCTGGTAACATCAGACTTATCTTAACCTACCCTGCTGTTGTGCTTTTTCTTAGTATAAACTTGAATCTGGGAGCTTCTCTAGAAATTTATTGTGGTGACAAAATCGTGTGTGTAAGGCATTGTTTTTCCTCCCTTTTCCCCCAAGGCTAAAGAAATGATAAATAGGCAACTGCTTCTAGCATGCACCTTCAGCGGGGTTTTATCAAATTTATTTATCAAAGTAAATGCTCCATCTTAGAACAAGGGAAACATTTATTTTAAAAATATTTAACTGTCTAATACATTACACTTTAACAATATTTATAGTAAAGGATTCTTACAAGAAAGAATAAACAGCTTTATGGTACAATTAGTATAAGAAATATCCACATGGGGACTGTTTTGCAGTGTAAAAACACACCATACATCTGAAATGGTCATTTGCATATAAAAGCTACCACTGATGCCAGTGAGTTGCACAGTGATTTAAAAAAAATTTCAAACAACAGAATCCAAAATATACAAGTATTGCAAGCTATACACAGCTAACCAAATCAACACAGAACACTGTAGCAGGTTATTCCACTTTGTCTGAAGTTACACATGGTAGGATGAGTTGCATTCTGATACAGCTTTTATGCAATTCATACATAAAAGCTTCTCCGTCCAACGAGTTTCACAGACTGTAGAACTCCACCAATAAATGCACTTCGATATTTGGATGTTGAAGCCAGGTGCATCATTTACAAGGGCCATGGCAAATCGCTGAAGTCTACAGGGCCACCAAGACCTGCATCTGCTTCAAGAAGGCTCATTATTACCGCCATTGCTGCTTCGTCATTGCTAGGGCTGCTTGATCCTTGATCGTTGTCAATCACGTCAATGCCTATATGGGAGTTCTCCCCTGTAAG
Source organism: Theristicus caerulescens (assembly GCA_020745775.1). Taxonomy (NCBI): domain Eukaryota; kingdom Metazoa; phylum Chordata; class Aves; order Pelecaniformes; family Threskiornithidae; genus Theristicus; species Theristicus caerulescens. The sequence goes on from CM036564.1 coordinate 10,820,177, forward strand.
CAGAAATACAGCAAGTTGTCACAAGTTCCGTTTTATTTTGGTCGCTTTTCTGGCTCTGGGCACTTGCCATGTGACTTGAAGTAGAATATCTGAACAGGCTGAACTGTTTTGGGAGTATTAGACTGTTTGATAGCCAGGTTGCCACAGTTTCAGGGATACCACTGACACCTGGGTGTCAGGGTACAAAGGTTAGGTCACTTCTCAGCAATGACCAGTACGCCTAATAATGTACGACAGTGTGCTGTACTTCAAAAGTAAGCCTAGATCACTGTCTAGGAGCCAGCCTAGCATTTCTTCTTGTCTTCAGTTGTTTAAAAGCATTCACAAAAAGCAGGTGAGGAGTTCAGCTAATTCACACTGATTCAGCAAGGGAAAAGAGGCTTCCAAGTACTATCTAAAGAAAATGACAATACAAAGTAAGCTAGCAAACCAGGCTGCCAGGCTACTCTTGTAGCCACCCCTTTTGGCAAGCAGAGTGGTAGGTTATGGGCTTCATGCCTCACCTACAGACTGCAGATGGTGAAAGCAAGTTATTGCTAAAAACAATCCTCTTGTTACAGTTGTCTGCATGTGTTTAGCTGGTATCGAGGCACGTTAGTGTGATTTCGCTTACCAAGAATAGAGGAGTTGTCAGAATACGGGTAACCAGAGTTATCTTGGATTTGCCCAGACAGTAACCCAGCCGAAGAAATGTCGGGAGTGCCACCATTCAAGATCTTGAAAGAAAAAAAATAGAAGCCATCATAATGCAACATTTCATGCTGTTTTAAGTCTTAAATTGTCCTATATTGGGGTTTTTAATATAGGGAAGATAGACTTACTGAAAACAAACAAACAAACAAAAAAACCCCCACCACCTAAAGGCTAGCTAATCAGACTAGTTGTAAACTAGGAACTACTTCCTCTGTATTATGCCCACCAAGCAGATGTCAGATGGATGGTACATCACTACCAGCAAGGAAGAGATCAAGTCAGTACTACATGCTAAACTTCTGAAGGTAACTTCTGAAAAACCACCAGAAACAGTCCTCAGGGGATTTCTGTGGGTCATCTTTAAGTATTCCAGCTGCAAGTGACAGTAATTACAGCTAACTACCGAAAATGCTTTTGAATTTACAAATACAGGATATGTAAAGTACTGGAGTATAATCCTCCCAGGTAGAGACAGACTGCATGGGCTGAGCATTGCTCCTGGGTTGTAAGCCTAACCCTTTCTTGGTGCAGAGCAGCACTGTGTACACCAGAGCTCACCGGAAACGAAGAGCCTTCTCTTAAATAGCAAGGGAAGAGCTGAACTTGAACCATAGTTTTGAGCTGCTCAGATATGTCTACACTGGAAGGTAAGTACTTGTGAGCTCCCTTCTGAAGGCAGCATCAGCTGGAGCTTGTGTTCTTTCTAGCAAACAGTCTTCTAACTAAGGAGAAATATTAAGGGGTTACCCTGTTAGAAATACACAACTCTCCATGTGTATTTTCCTTTATTCTGTTACAGTAGCCCTTACTATATGTAGGTGTTGAATTATTGTAGGGTGGAAGGAGCAAGAATATCTATTCCTAGAATTACAAATCAAGTTTGTTCCAACTTAAAGTTTTATTTCAAGAACAAGGTAAGCCAGGAATAGACAGAAATATTTACTGTCAGCTATATGCTCCACTACAAGGAATTCTTATATATAGTCATTGTAATTTCTGGGGAAAAAAGTTGAGTAAGTCTGAGGCAGTGTTTGAATGCACAGAAGAAGGATTTGGATAAGTGCTCTTCTTGCCTTGAATATAACTACCATAAGCAGCAATTTACTAGACGACTTAAATCATAAGTGTACAAGTGTTCAGGTGGTTGAGTGTTAGTAATGGTATGTGAGTGCTACTCAAGCAATCTTAGAACAAGGCATGGTACATGGTATTGATTTAAAAATAAACTGTCAGTGCACAGTAAAGCATCTAATGGTCATATCTTGTGCTACAGCAGTACGGTAAAACTGTTGGATTCACTTAAGCAGTCAGTGCTCAAACGATAGCGATTCCAGTGTTCACCAGTATGTGGTGTTAAAGAGTTTTTGGAGGATTGAGAGAGAGGAGGAGAGCTGTTTCTGGCAGCTCTGTTTAAAAAAAAAAAAAAAAAAAGTGAAAGTCTAAAGAGCAGATGGATTTCAAAAGCTCCCAATGTTTAAGAACTACTGGTCTCTGCACTGTAGGGACCAGTAGTAAGGGGATTTTGGCCACCAGAATACTTTGACCTGCTGTGATCGACTTTGTCAGCCAAGCAGCCGGGAGGAGTTCAACACCACATGTAGTTTTGTGAGCGTGACCTCATGTTGCTTGCCACTATGGCTACAAGAACATTTGTAAAGCTTGTTCTTACCTTCTTGCCTCCTGGGGAGGATGTGTCAGGTGGTGGTGTGCTGGTAATGTTCAGTGGACTTGAACCACAGCTAGAAGGTGATGATCCTCTTATCCTAAAATACGGGTAACATAGGGAATGAATTTACCAGCAACTTTGAGACTCAGATGCCAGAGACTTGGAGTTTCAAATGCAGACTTTAGTATCAGTTGGCATAAGGTGTTAAAAGCACGAACTTAATTTTTGTAATTTCCTCACTTTTTCAGTGTTACTCCCATCAGCAGTAGTAATGTTTTTATTTGCAGCTAGATAAATAGTTGTGTGTAAACTGTCCAGCTTGCTCGGTCTGCAAGCTTTACCTCTGCCCGCTCTTTATTTGTTCCCGTACAGCCTTCACAGAGTCAGAAGCAAGAGGTCCTGGGTACTGAGGAAAGCCTCATTTTTTGTATTTTACTTCAATATAGATGAGCTAAGAATGCAAGCTGCTGCAGTGACAGTAACCCAGACTCCTTAAGTGAGCTACTGCTACAGAAGTACACTGGACATGTGATATAGTTAATATTACGGTCTTTAAACTGTCCAAAGCAGCATTTTTCACTTCGATTTTCCATAGCTTGATCAAATATTTTTTTTATTAATGAATAATGTATTGACTGTAGAACCAACAAACCTCTAGACTAAAGGGAGGAGGGGTAGTTACAGAGAAAAGCAATGGAAATGGGAATCTTATCCTTGGCAGAGTTCCTCTGGGAAAGCTGAACAGAAGGCAGCTTTGGAAAATAGTAACAGCTGCTGAAAAAGGACTGGAACTAACCCAGGGTCTTGAAATGAAATGAAAACATGGGTGGTAAGCTATACTACTACGCTCACTGAGGCTAATGAAGTGTTTTCCAGCTACTAAAAGGGATGGTTAAGTTTCAAAGCATTGGTTCAGCCTTGGCATGGCTTTTTTCTTTTTTTTTTTTTTTTTTTTCCTCTCCCCTCTCCTTTCTTCCTCCTCCCTATTCTTACAGACAGGAAAGCAGCCTAATGTGATAGGTCTGCTGTTCCCTTAAACAGTGATGTAAGCAGTCTCTGGCTTGCAGCAGAAAGAAACCTATGGGAAACAGACGGAATGTTTTCCCGAATTGCAGCTCAGCATGGTTAAATTACTGCTACTAAACATCTGTTGGATGAGGCCACTTTTATGGGAAGGAGAACAATTCCCAAGAGGAAATTCATGAAGAACAGGGATTGTAGGCCAGTAGAAATTAAGTGATGCCCACTGAAAGTAGCCGCTCACACAGGTGAGAGAGATGAGACAGCTGTTCTGAGGAACAGCTACGTACCACTGCAGTCCCTTACTGAGGGGTGCTACGGGACTTCTTGTTTAAACCAGAGACCTACGTCGTGACTTTTAGACAGGCTGCCCCGGGAGGGCAGAGCTAGCTTAATCATCGTGTCCCTGCTCAAAGAGCTGTGGGAGCACCGCACAAGCTGAACGTACATACCTAACAACTCTAAAAGCATCTGAGCAAAGTGGATCACATGAAAGCAAACATTGCTTTTTGGCACGTCAATAGCTTTGGCATTTGGAAGTTGTGCCACTTACACCCTTAAGTCATTGGAAGAATAGTCTGGAAAGGAGTTTGTTTCTAGTTAGCTGTTCTTTCTAACTGCTGTTTCTGGTAAACAGATAATTATCACCATTACAAAAAAGTTCCAATATTAGTCTTTTACAGTAGAAAGCTGGAAGGCTGTAACTTTTTCATTCGTTAACTATAGCCTTTGACTGCCGCAGGTGTTCAAAGAAGTATCTGTAGCTATCTACTTATAAAATGCAATTGTATCATTCCATAAGCTTGAAGAAAGACTTCCTTAATTTTCTCTAAAAGAACAATACTGATTTTCCTCTAACGTCATTCCCTTTTCTCTCACCTGTGAATCTCCATGATTTCTTCAGCAATCATCCTCCCTATTTTACCTGCCCCGGCTCTTGTCCCACCTGGAATTCCAGGCACAGTAGGATGGGTCCTTTTTGGGCCACCTGAAATGAACAGATATCTTAAGGTCAGATAAAAGTTTGCAAACCTTTTCCAAAAAGTGTGTGTATTTAGGCATGTCTCGACAAGCTGCAGGATGTTCTGAACTGTATTTACTTACAATTCCACCAACTGGTGAGTACCTTCAGACGTACGGAAAGCTCTGACTTGCCCTGAGCTATGCTACATCTCCGAGACATCCCTCTGCACTAGCAGGTACCCAGCGTATCCTGACTCTTATCAGAATCTGGCTGTTTCAAGCGTCTGGTAGTACCCCTCGTCCAGGGTTGGTAAAGAATAGCTTGTCAGACCTGCTTTGTTCTGTGCCTGAATAGGCTCATCTCCAAACACGTTTGTTCTTTGCTTTGTGCAAAGAACTTGCCAGCGCGTATTCCATTCGATATGGGATAAGCCCAAGTTACCTGATGGACATAAACAACCCCCCCGCAGGTAACTGCAAGTACATAAGAATGGAGGAAAATGTGAGGTCTGAACAGTTGGAAGTGAGTTGGACCTCGCTGCTAGTTTAACATGATGTGACACTTGCACAACACTTGAGAGGTAGTCAGGAAGGGCCCAATATACTCCAAGGCATAGTGAAGAAAAGATCACATACTGAAAGGGCAAGAAAGCCCTTAGCATTGCTTATGCATAATGGATAACTGCTGCCTTTTAGAAATTCATATTTAACAATGGCAACCCTCAGTTTCTATGGCTCAGACCCATGAGGAGGTGAGAAGGTTCACCTAAAAGGTCATCAAATCCTTAGCAGAGCCCTCGAAATTAAACTTCACTAAATTAACTTTCTTTTCTGGGGACAAGAACTGTCAGTATGACGATATTATACATCTGTTTTCTTTTCAAAGGTTGTGTTGTGGCAAGAATAAGCTTATCCTATTATAGGTCACTTTGTTCTATATTTTTTCCATTCTCAGAAGGCCCAGACACCACGTTACTGCCATTACCTTCAATTACTAACCATCATGCCTACGTGGCAGCTTCTCTTCCTACCACTGTCAGCTGTCCCGTGCTTTGCCACCCTTCCTTCTCCATAGTTTCAGTTACCGAACCTAATTTTTCAGAACAGAGCCCAGCTTTCCTGAAGTCTTGCACTGTTCTCCTAAGTGTACTGTCTACAACTTACAAAGTAATTCCAGACATGCGCAATATCCTTGCTCTACAGCTGTAAAAGCACAGCTGCTAAAAGTAGTATTTACTGGTACTAGTAGTATCTAGTAAATAGGGTCTCTAAAAGCAACGGTTCCCAACTCTTTGGAAAGAATCTCAATATTCTCACCGTCTTTCTTTCCCTGTCGTTCATCCATGGGCTGTCACTGCATCCTTCTATTCCACCTCGCTTCCACCCTGCTCCAGTAACACTTCATTATTAAATCAAGCTCTGCTCTGCATTGTGCTGCAGGCCACCCGTTAGAAAAGACGGTTCAGTGATCTGCAGCATTCATAACAAGCCCATGGTGATTACCAGATGTCAGTCTTCATGTCTTGACAAAAAGTCAGTCAAATCAAGGGCAGGTGAGGGGCAAGAAGCCAAATGGCCAAACTGTATTTATGATCCATTCACCCCTGAGCAGTCATCTGCACTGACCCCAGAACGTGAATTCACTCTGGCACAATGTACAAATAGCACCACGCATGAAGGCAAACATTTCTCCTCTATGTCACTCCCCCAACACTTTATACTTGTTTCTTTTAACTGGCTCTTTAAACTTCTCTTTGACCAGCTTATATCCAAAGCTGGTATTTAAGTTCAACAGGGCAAGAACTGCATTAGTACTTTTTTGCCCTAAAACTTATTTTTCTTTAGGATATTGACAAATTCTCAGTGCAAGAATGCAGCAAATTCGTGCGCGCAAGATTAGCTGCTAACAAGGCATGACTGCCAATAATTTCCTCACAGTACAGTAGTTACCTTCTCCAGCCTGAAGCACACTGTCCATGCTGTGTGGAGAAGCCGCAAGCTGTGGAAAGGCTGCGTCTCCACTATCAAGTACGTTGGTGCTGTGGATTTCAAGAATTAGAAGAATCAGTGATAGAAAACCCTGCGAAACAGTCACTCTGCCAGTGTGTCAGAATGGAATGCTTCGGGGTTTAAGCAGTTTGTGAGTCACTGTCACCTCTGCGAAAGAAGCACTGTGACTGACACCAAGGCTAGATAAACAACAGAAATAAAACACCATGTTACCAACTCAAAGTGCAGAACTCCAACAGCTTCTCTCATAAGAGCATTCCTCTACAGCAGTTATTCTACTGTGAAGTCACTGCACCTCTACAGAACCCTCAAGGAAAAAGGAGAGGAGGGGGGAAGTTCCTACATATGCAAAGAAATGCATCTCCTGTAAGTCCCTACAAAGGCAGGAACCCCAGGTTTTCCCAAAGACAGAAAAAATTTATATTTCTGCAAGCTTCAATAACAGTTATTTAACTACTGCAATTATTAAACTAATTCCCCTCCGCCCAGGTACGCACTTCTGGGTGTTATCTGGAGAAGACACCTATTGTCATACAGAAGATGTGCACATATTTAGGTCAAATCTGATCTGAAAACAGGGCAAAGCAAGCAGCATTTACATGCATCTGCTAAGGGAAAAATACTTACGAAACGACTGTATTTGTTGAGACAATGTATTCTACTTCTTTGGTCCAAGGGTTCATGAAACTGAACCAGCGACTCCGCAATGTAATAAAAGAGCCATCTTTTATTTTAAACTTGTAGCAGTTAGTTGTAATTTTTTCTCTTGTCTGCAAAACTAAAGACAGACAGAAAGCAAGTAACCTTGTGTCAAACAGGCACCACAACTATATAAGCAGAGCCCTCATCAGGGAAAACTCACTTAATTCCTCCCTTCACCCCTGAAGAAAAATGCTATTTCTGGAGTCATCCCCCCTCACCCAACCTGAACCTCAAATATTCACTAAAAATCCACGGAAGTCTAAGATAATCACATTGTTTGGCACACCCAGCACAATGTACTTAACTAAAGCATTTGCAAACAGATGTCCAAGTCTTTTCAAGTTTGTTTGGTTTTCTTCATACACAATTGTTCCCAATATTTTTACAAAATTTCTTTACCGAAGTGTTAGTAATCGTACCTTGTCTATGACATTCTGCAAGATGTCCTATATCGTCTTGATGAAAATATTCATAACACGAAGTACCTAGAAGTTCCTGGGGTAAGTATGCCAGAATGGCTGTTGCCCTTGGGGAAGGGGGTAGGGAAAAAAAATAAGAGAAAAAAATTCATTTCAAGTTGAAGTATTAGTGACATTACTAAAACTCGCACTGAAGTTGGGTAAGGCTCAAGTAATGCGGAAAGGTAAAAAAATTCATTAAGAATACTCATTTTAATGATCAGGTAATTAAAAAAGTACATAACACCAACAGCCCTCAGGTATTATATTTGACCTATCACCACTGGAGGGGATGTAAGACTTTCTAAATAGCTTTGGAGGTATACTGTAATTTTGAGAATTTAAACCCGAATAAAGCTGCCTTGTAGCAGCCACAAGATAACGCAAAGCTTCCTGCATAAAATGCCACTGAAAAATAGACATCAAAGGTTTGAAGAACTGCTGTGTTCCTTTGTGTACCCACAGTGCTGCTGCTGCTGCCAGAGGCCAAACTATAGCGTAACATGTATTTCAGGAGCATTTTCTCCCCTCAAGTCACAAACTTGAAGAGTGGTACAAAAAAAACCAAACACACCAAACCCTGCACCCACACCCATAAAAAAGAAAGGTTAACAAATAGGATTTTCCTGAATTAGCACTAAGAGACCTACTATGTGTCTCTGTTTTAAATCAGACAGGAGCATGAAGCAAATAAACCAACTTTTTGTTTCATCAGAACCAGCCACAAAGTCAACTCATTTTCTTCCTCATCAGAAAACTTTAGAACGAAATACACCTGCGATCCGCAACATGGGAAAAACATGGATTCTTGATCTGAGTCAGGAAGTGCTCAAGGAGCTGCTGGCAAGGATGGAGGACATCTCAAGAAACTAGGAAAAAAAGACTTTGTGCATCAACTTGGTAACCTAAGCTTTAAACTAAGTTCAAAAGGAAAAGGCAAGGCAACACTGCAGGTAAGTGACAACGAGCTATACAACAGCCTAACACAGGGTGAAAGGCTCATTCTTGACCAGGAAGGAGCTACAGTGGGCCAGTATGCTAAACACCCTAGAGATCTGTGTGTTCAAACAAGACGACAAGAATTATTTCTCGAGTTGTTAATGATTTAGAAGCTGTAACAACTTTATTAGGATAACTCATCTAACCCAGAATACCAAGGTGAATAACAACAGATGGGGGCAGGGGAGAGCTGCTGTCACCTTGTACATTAGGGATGTGTACGCTTGTCTCCAGCCTCCAGAAGACAGCGTAAGACAGACTCTTGAGGGTATCGGGGAGGGACAGCACATTACTGCTACCATGGTGCACAGAACACAGCCACCACCTGGCAAATCATTCTAAGACTTCTCGGTGAAGGAGAAACAGTTGAGAAAGGAACAAAACAGGTCAAGCCATCCAGGCAGACCCTGAAACGCACACCATTTAATTTAGAAGACAGAGAACACGGTCAGAATCAAATCTGCAGGAGCCCTAGAGAAACTGCTCAAGAACAGCAGGACAGGCAGTAACATGGCTGAATGACGCCAGGGTAAGGGTCTGATATCCTCACTAGAAGAACGGAGAGCAAACAAAACTAGTGAACTTTGATTTCGTACGTTTCTTAGAAGAAAATTTACTGAAGGAAAAATGATAGTTCCTTGAAGAAATCAATATAAGATTCACAATTCCAAACTATTACAGTGCAAATTAAATAGGAAGGGTAATAAGGAACAAACTTAGGTAGATCCATCACCTCTTCTGCAATCTTGAAAAAGCCCAAATGAAGTATTATAAAATATAGAAATTAGTACATATTAATAACTATAAGAACAGCAGGAAAAGCATTGAAGCAGGAAGAAAAAAAAAATATGAAGTGCCACTGGCAAAAAATGTAGTATTTAAATGCAGGGCATTTTTGTATTTTCCCCCACATACACACACACTAAAAGCATTCAGCACCAACCAGGTAGCTTACACCCGGAGTCCTCATTGACAGGGAGCTCTAAGACCTCAGCCTTGGAGAAGGAAATATTACAAGTATTCACGAGGGAACTTTTCAAACTGGCATTTTTCTGGTGAGCCTTACCCCAGGACTCTTAACCTGCTGACAGCTCCAAGACTGCTTTGATGAGTTCTCTCTCAGAGCCTGTGGAGAACCACAAAGCAGCAAAACATAGACTCTATCTCCAAAAAGGAAGAGCCAGGAACCAAATCAACCTTATTCCAGTACCTTTCCAAGAACTGAAGTAACCAAGCCTTTTAACAGCACTGCAGTGGTGGGAAACCTGACACAGATGGGTAGCAACCAATATGGACATTAGTAAGCAACTTGTCCAGCCTTTTAAATTTACTTTCATAGCAGCATAAACAGGCTTTTTGGAAAGAAGAGGCACCAAATTACAGCAGACGTTAAAAGACTTAATGAAGTCAAGATCTGACCATATTCTATTAAGCAAGGAAGGAAATTGTTCTTGCCCTTCTTGAATTTCATCCTTTATTTTTCCTTAGCTTGCTTCCCCAACTTAACAAGGCAACTTTCAATTCTGAAACTGTATACAATATCATCTGCATATATAATAAACTTAATCTTGCTCTCAAATTCACCATCCAGAGTAATTAAAAGCACTGAGAAAGTAAGAGGTGAGATGCTTGTCTTTAAAACTCTGTTCAGTGCAGCCTGCCATTTTGACAGTGAACTGTTAAGTAGTTCTCCAACTGTGGTAGCCCAGCTAGTTAGTACCTATCTACAGCAGGTCTTCTCCAGGGACCATGCAGCCCATAAGGACAAAAAGTTAGGGTCACAGAGTTTAAGAAGTGTTTCTTTCCTGCATTCCTTTGGACAAATGAACCATGCAAGTCTATATGAAAACAAACAAACCACAAAATCCCAACGTAGAAATAAATTAATAGTTTTCAACTTTCACAGGTGCCCAAATATTCTCCAGTGGAAGCACAGATCATAGGATGCCAAGTTTAAGCCTACCGATGAGGCTTACTTCTTAAAAAATCCCTTTCAAAGGGCTCTTTGAAGCAGTATACACTTTCCAAGGCCTGTAAACAACAGCTGGAAAACAATTAAATAAGAGCATATGTGTTTAAATCCAATGGGTCAACATTTTCTGAGTCTTACTATTTTAGAAATACTTCAAAATTATCTATCAGGGGAATACATCTGATCTTTTGAAAATAAACTCATTCATGAACTACGATACTTTGGCATGACAGAATGGCACAATTTCTGAGCAACAGAAAGACTACAAATGCTCTCATAGCTCCCAGAGTGACCACCAGCTCTAAGCACTGCTGCAGAAGAGCTGGTGTTTCAAAAAGCTTTTAAATTAAAAACAAAAAAACAAACAACAAAACTAAATTAAAAAAACCACACCAAAAACCCCCAAACCTAACCACCTCTACCAGATAGATAACATTAAAAGAGAGATTCTCCTTACTGCACTTCCTCTCAAGAGGATCAGCTCTAGTGCCTCTCCAAGCCCACCACAATCCACTGACACACCAGACACACACCCCAGAAACGAATTCCAGCAGGCAGATTCTGCTAGAGTTTGGAGCCTGAGCTTTTTTACATTGTAAGTAACTGAGCCTAAGCCACAGGCAACCTGAAGCAACCTCATCTAGGCAGTCTCAACCCACCTCAACAAGGAAGGGAAACAAATAAGCCCTCTCCAACCAACCCAATGTAACCCCTCCGTTAACATCCTTGGACCATCCTTTTTCCCTTGATGATGCCCGTTATTTTGATGGAAGACCCAGGTCATGTGTCTCTGCTACTTAAGAAAATTCAAGCAATTTCTTTTGAAAAAGGTAAGAATTACCCTTTTAGATAATAAATAAAATTGATGTTTGAAAGAAGATATCACATTGGTACAAGTTCTCAAACCTTTTCCAAGAAGCAAAGCTTATGAAAAGCTTTCTTTCTTTCTTATAAATACAAAAGATCACATACGGAAGTATTAGTTTAGCAGAATGTGTCCAAGTATACAGTTAAATAAATGTATATGCTATCAAAGCCCAATGCAGCCTGTGCAATAACTTAACTATGTAGCATTTGCAAAAGTTTTCAACCAACAAAGAGGTAGTAATTACAAAGTCCAGTTTAAAAATAGGGCAGCGTATTCTTCTGAGGATTACATATATACATGCCCTTAACAAATGGGCAGAAATGATCCCTGGGTTATTCTGCCTAGTAAGCCATATTTTTGGAGGTTTGTTTTTGGGTTTGTTTTGGTTTGGTTTTGGTTTTTTTTTTTAAAATTAATCGGTAGTACTGAATAAATACACAGTAATGGCTTTGAGCTGGGTCTCAAAAGCCAAAATAACTTGCAGTCAGGATTTAGTAAAAAGCTGAAAAGAACAGTCATTTCTTTTTTCAATAGTATTTACGCTGCTTTAAGTAAAGCTGTCAGCAAAGCAGTGTTGGACTATGACTTATGGTGGAAGTTATTACAAGTATTCTTACCTCTGATCTACAAAAACAAATTTCCCATCTATTGCGTGTCGAGAAACATATTCTGTAGGTTTCACCCTGATCTCACCGTTGACTGGCTGTGGTACTACATGAGGATGCAGCCGTCCAATTGCAACGAGACAGCTTAAATTACAACCCTCATTATCTGGTTCGTTATCTTCATCTAGTCCCATTTTTGTTGGCGGCCAGCTTTTTAAATATCCTGTACTATGAATAGTGCAAAAGCTTTTGCGGTCTGCTGTAAAAAGAAAAAAAAACAAACCAAAAAAGCAGTTAGGTCATGGATATTGCTTTGGAGAACTTAATCTCAGTTCTGCTAATCATGCATCTCCTCTCTTATCCAGGAAATTTGGGATACTGTTCACAGAAGGATTTTTCAGCACTCCTGCTTCAATGCAGCTAATCTGAGATAGTTCAATAAACAATTTATCTCTGCAAAACCATTGTTTATACTGAAACACCACATAGTTCAGACCAAGGTCGCTTTTGATAATCTTTAAGTAGAAATTGCATCACATTATGTCAGCAAAGGATGCAAATAATCTAAAGGATTGTTTGAAGAAATTAATGTATTAATAAATAAGATGCCTTTTTCAACCCAACATGAGGCTCCTACAAAAACCAGGAACAATTCCTTTAGCAGAATATACACTGTTTGGGGTGTACAAGGGATAGCTGTACACAGGGGTGAAGATGAAGATTCACAATGACAAGTAATACAGTCAGTATCTGAAAGGAGAACTCATTCCTCAGCACTGAGCAGGCCTTAAAACTGCAAGGAAGACAACTTTCACAGAGAGACAGAGTAAAAGGCTTATGCCTAACTGCACAAACTGGTGTCCTCAGCGATGAGCACTAAAGCACAATCCAAGGTTGAAGCAGTGTCTGAACACAGAAGGAAGTACTTGGGGCAGCTGTCACCTCCAGGAACAAAACACTGAAGCTGCCTTCTATTCTCTAGTCGACACTTTCCACTAACTAATACCAAATGTATTATCCAAAGTACTCAAAGCAGAAACTTTCAAATTTGGACTAAATATATATTCCAACACATCTAGAATAATATACTGCAGAGGAAAAAATATTACCAACTTTGATAATGTTATGACCAAATATTTCTGGTGTAGAAATGCTATGTTTCCAGTACTCAGAATGTACCAAAACCACAGATGAACTCAGAATAAACTATTTTTTTAAGTTGGATATCCATCCAAATATCACTTTTCAAATGTGGAGCAGAGAAATAGAACAGCTAACAGCTCCCCTTTGCTGGAGACATTGGCTAGAAGGTCAAGACTGAATGTGATATGATCAATGTCTGAAGAAGATGCTATAACCACACCAGAACTGTAAGCACAAACCGCCTGCAAAAATTGCAAGAAAGCAGAGAAGAGAATTTGGCTTTATATCCTAATACAGTGTGTAAGAGCTACTGGGGGAGAGGGGCAGGGATGGGGAAGAAGCATGAAGAAGTAACAGACCTAGACATATTTCAATATCTTAATAAGAAACATTGACAGTGATCAATAAATGTAAAAAATTTAACCACTGCAAATGAGCAACTGCATTAAAAAAAGCCTGAGAGCCATTACATTTAGTAATAAAATGCATAATTGTTACCTTTCTTCTTTGAACAGGTTGAAGGAAAATCCTTGTCTTCTACTTTCACTGAAGGTCTATTGCACTTCATCCTACAAAAGAAGGATCGTCTTGCTCCAGAACATAGTCGTGATGGCCCAGGTGTTATATCAGTTTTAACTGGGAGTCCAGCTGCAGCAAACAGAGGAAGTGAGGAAGCCTTCTTTGTCAGGTAAAAACTTAACCTCCCAAATGATTACATACAACCCAATTGTACGATGTTTCAACTTTGCTAGGACTTGCACAGAAGTCCTTTTATATCCTTCTTCAGAAGCAGAAGTCCTACTTTGGAGCTTTTCATATAAGTCAATATGTGCAGGACTCAACTGACCATATCAACATTAGAATTTTTGATTACACTTTCTACTCTGAAAACATTGACACGAGCTTGAGAACACAGGGTTCTAAATGCAAAGATTAGCGAAGACTAAAAATCCACACAAGTTTTGCAATAAATGTTGTGATTTCTTTGAACACTAATCAACTGATTAAAAATAGACAGAGATTATTTACTCTACCCAGCGCAGTACTTCACACATATAGTCACTCAGTAGACACATGACCCTTCAGACTGGAAGACTTTTCTGTCACAACACCCACCCAGAGAGCACATATGCATGCATAGAGCACAAGAGGCCCAGGGACATTCCAGGTCCACCTCAACTAGTGTGTTCCTAAACATCAGATCTTTTTGTTGTTCTGATGGAAGGGGGAAAAAAGGTAGCAGTGACCTACACAGGGACTGCAATTCCCCAAGATCTCCAGTTATGTGTAAGAAGCCTCTAACCTCAAAGAAAGAAGTGCATATGAACATGCCCTAACCGTAAGTCCTGACCTTTACCATATTCTTGCAGGAGATTCTTAGATTCTCTTCTGTGGAAAGTAACTGGAGAAATGCAGTACCAAAACACACATCAACTCTGGGAGCCAACAGCAGAGTGCTGGTACAAACAGAGCTCTAGGAAGATGCCTGGCATGCATCAGGAGCACAGGTATCAGCAACACCAGTGATGCAGCTGGAGCTCCAGGGGTCAGTGCTCCAAGAGCTGATGGAGGATTTAAATCACATAGCAACTTTTCTACAGCTTGCTATCCACTTCGACCATTTCTGCATGGGGAAATGTATAAACAAACAGCTATAAACATGTACAAAAACTTCTAGGGTCCTGTAGGCTTTTAACTTAAGGAGGAAGACAATGATGCCAATGTTTTAGTGTAAAGTGTGCCTCCCTTAAAATCAGAATTGAGTGAGGTCACCTCAGGGAGGTCAGAGTGTCATAGAATCATAGAATCATTTAGGTTGGAAAAGGCCTTTAAGATCATCAAGTCCAGCCATTGACCTAACACTGCCAAGTCCACCACTAAACCATGTCCTTAAGTGCCACATCTACGCATTTTAAATACGTCCAGGGATGGGGACTCAACCACTTCCCTGGGCAGCCTGTTCCAATGCTTGACAACCCTTTTGGTGAAGAAATTTTTCCTAGTATCCAATCTAAACCTCCCCTGGCGCAACTTGAGGCCATTTCCTCTCATCCTATCACTTGTTACTTGGAAGAAGAGACCAACCCCCACCTCGCCACAGCCTGCTTTCAGGTAGTTACAGAGCACAATAAGGTCTTCCCTGAGCCTCCTCTTCCGTCCTGCACCACATGCACTCTAAACTGCTGTTCAGTGGTGAGAGTACAAGCTGTGCCGGAGTCACTTATGCCAACATGAAAATAAATACATACATACATACTAGTACTCTGAAGAATAGAAGTTCTTGAAATTCTACCAGTCAGTCTATCATAGCAGATGGGAAGACTGTAATTCGTAGCATTTATTTTTGCCCTAACTTTGTCAGAGGCATACAAAAACGGAGCTAGCGCTGGATATACATGCTTGACAACCAAACAAAACCAGGAGCCAGAAAAACTTCAGTTGATCCAGCTGGAGCCTCTAGGCTCACTGCCCTGGAATGATCTCTCTTAGCTTCAGTTTCTGAAGTTGAGCTAGTAGCTTCTTTGAGATGAGATCCTAGAGGTTTCTGCTCCTGACAAGCAGGAGACTTAATGACCTAGAAATCTGCAGTTGTAAGATACCATCTTTTACTTAAGCAATGCAGACTCCTGTTATAAGAGTGAATTAAACACCCACTCACCTCAAAAGCAGCACAGATACACAACTACTTTAAAACACCAGAGTGGAATAGAGCTAAGAGACATAGTAGGAAATGATTCCAAGGACCAGGTTAAAAACCTTGTAAGAGAAAGGTTAGGTCATTGATGGAAGTGGCAGTAATAAATAACTAAATAAATAAATTCCTCTATCTTGACTGACAGCTAAGGATAGCCAAAATAATACCAAGTGTATTCTGACCATTGAGAATGACAGATTAGAACAAATGCTTCAATGGGAAAAATTAAACTTTTGATGCCTGGAAAAAGAGAGGATACCTTGCAGGTGAAGCCAGTTAAACTAATACATCCATACTGCAGTGTGTGCCAAACCTACTAGCTTCTACATTCAAGTAGGTTTCTTCTTTTTATTTTTTTTTTTAAGCTAAAACTGCCTTGGCATGACACACAATCCAAACAGCACGCCCCACACACACTTTCAATATAAGGCAAATATTCAGGCTACGTGACACTTTTTCAAAAGGTGGTAATACTTACTTTTTGCATCTATAAGCCTTTCTCGTGGTGCAGTATCAGAAGAAGAGAGCTGCTCCTTCACTTTGGCAATGTCTTTAGGATGAAGGTAATCAAATAAACTTTGACCAATCAAATCATTCTGTAAAGATTACATATTCAGTCAAAAATTAAGATAATTGTTCAGTATTTTTCCCCATTTAGCATCTATTATAAATAATCCTTTTATATATAGGTCTAACCAAGGAACATCAAACATCTGAGATCCAGGATTTAATGGAAGGTATGTTTTCTTCATATATTTTGAAGTTATGACTACATTACATAGTAATTTATTTCATTATTTTCAGTAAGAGTTTTGCAGAAATAGCATGCTCAATCCACCACCACCAAATATTCTGGTTTGTCTTCAGTCTTACTTCATATGCTACACACTTGACAGAAAAAGTCATAATCGCAAATGTTCTCTTTCAATATTTACATGATGAGTAGGTATTTAGTATACACCTAACTAAAGGCTGACTGAGGAAAACTTTTGAAGCTAATACAGTTTTTTAAATTTGGTAAGGAGGACAGATGACAGAAAGAATGAAGAATGTAAGTTAAGCCTCATGTTAAACATATATTAAAAACCTGGCTTTGGTATAATTGCTTCCCAGTTTCCATTAGTAAGTATGCTAGCAAAACGAGAACAGACAGAAAGAAAACTAAGTTGAAAAATTCACGTGACGCTATTGGAAGAACCTTAGACTGATTTTTCAATATTTGCTTACACTCCCAAGTAGATAGTGCTTTTACAAGCCTGAGGGTAAACCCCTGATCAGAATGTATTGATCAGTGAAGTAAAGTTAGTTCCTTTTCACCTCCTTAGTTTGAATGGAAACCAGAAACAATCTTCTTTAATGACATGACAGAGAAAAGCTCTTTCTTTGCAACAAATCTCAGCTTTCAAGGTAGACTAATCACATAAATACCCCTTCATATAAACACATAATCATAAAAAACCTTTCAAATCTTTTAAGGCCTAACATTACTTAAAATGGAAAAGAATACCTGACTGTAATTGAGGATCTTGAAGACAGATTCTGAAACAAACAGTATCTTCCCTCTGTCACAGCCCACAACAAAAAGAAATCCATCTGCTGCCTAATTAGGGAAGGAAAAAAAGAAGTAAATTACTAAGTTATATATCCTCATTGCATCATTATAACATTTAAAAACACTTTGTATACAGTAGAATTTCTACACTAGGAGAGCTGTCTTAACATTTAGAGATAACTGAGTCAACAGGCAAGATATGAAATTACAATAAAGGATTTTTTTTTGCACCTGCAAACATTTTTGGCATCATTCTGGGCATCACGCCCAGAATTTAAAATCACTTGTATGGCAAGAAAGAATCCATGTCTTGTCCAATAATATTACAATTATGTTTAATAATGCCTTCAAATTAAAATATTATTTTAACTGTATTTATTCCATAGTTCCTCTTTTAGAAACCAAACATAACCTGGATATTTATTTATGTGCCTGCAGGCAAGTAATTCCCATTTCAATAGTACTCTTTCAGTCACATGCAAGCATGCAGGATTAGGCCCTAATTTTATAGCTTTAGAGTCACAATGCTGCAGAAATTAAGTTCTGCGTATGCTGCATCTGGACGCTGCAGTGCTTCACAAATTATACAAGCTACCAGAAGAGCTTAACTACTGACAAGTGATATATACTCCCCACATTATAAAAGAAGTATACAACAAGCAGCCAACATACTAAGTCATGTTACATCAGTGACTTCAAAAAAAAAAAAAAAAGTGTTCATTATATCACTGTATGCTGAAAATCATGCCAAGGTAGTCCATGGCAGAAAGCCTACAAGAAAACAATTTATGTAATTTTGGTTCAGTCCATGAAATACCTGAAGATTCTGATGGTTACCATCAAAATATCAGAGTTTCCTCAGATGTCCCTCTTAAATCTTTCTGCTTAAATTAAGAGACACTAGCCATCATTAAAACCCATTGACTTTACGCAGTAGTCCTGCGGATTTCTACATTATCCTCCATAATCAGAACATACTTAAGCTGAGATACAAGGCAGAAAAATACTGGTGTTTTGCTTTGAGAGAGTTATATTCACAGCCATTAATATCTCAATCAAAAGCTGAAACATACCCTGAGAATAAGATGTTTTAATTCATCATCTGATAGAAAAGCAGGCTTATAGTTTGCTTCTGTATATGGGTTTGTAGCACCTAAAGAAAACAAACAAACAATCCCCGTGTCACAAACTTAACAATACACACTTAAATGAGCAATTATCCTTTGGCTCCTTCTTATACTGTTACTCATTACAGGTGTTCTTTAAAATGAAAGTTGCTTTTTAGGTTTGTTTTACTATCAACATGAGCTCTGTTGGTATTAAAAAAGGATGAAGCTTTTTTGCTAAAACACAAATACTGCATTACATAGTAATGCAAATTATATGCCTTCTGAGATTTAAAAGTGCTCCTCAACATATTTTTTAACCCAAATGCTGTGCTTGATTTATAGTCTATTCTCAGAATTAGAAATGAAAAACAAGAGCTTAAAGCATAAAAACCTTCCAACTATTTCTTCTCTTTATAACTTAGTAAAACATGACAAGGTCATGTAAACAGATTGTCAGTTAGGAACTTAGAAATCAGTTCTCTCATTCCATGCCAAAGACAAAACCAATATTAAAATGACATCGCACAATGCCAAAAGCCCAAAATTAGCAACAAATGAGGCAGCTATTTATTGAAGAAGAATGCTTCTCATTACATTCCCTTCATAAAGGCAAAAAAAGAGTCAAATTAGTAACCACTGAAGTGCTATGAAGTACTAACCTAATCAAATGACAGTGGCAGAAAAAGTTATACCTTTCAAAAATACTAGGATAAATATGATTGGAAGACAACAGGTCTCCTAGAAACTAGAACAGTGACTCTTTCTTTAAATTACCTGCGTCACTATCTTTTCTCAGAGGCATATTTCTTGACAGCTTAAGCTTTCACCATCATCGCTGATTGTACCCAAGCACTGATTCACTCTTATATGAAGCTTTAGGACGTACAGAAATTTGCAACAACCCCAACTCTTCCCAAGCCCCGTGTTTCCCTTCCGGTGCTTGTAACAGAAACTGGTTAAAAAGACTAAAATTGAATTTTCAAAGTACTCTCCATTCTTTCACCCAGAGCTAAAGGTATGAATGCAAAACCTCAGAAGTCTTGTAGGAATATTATTTACACCTAAAATTGAACCCTTCTATCCAAGAAGTTTTGCACATTGCCTGCTTAAAAGTGCTGCTGAGCGCTACACAAGATTCAACTGTGCACTGCCACTTCAGCCGTTTGTTCCCTCCCCCCGCCTGCCTCAGCTGCACTGCTTTTGTGGAATCTAGTGATGGTGATCAATCAGGTCAGAGGATGGAAAATTCTTCTTTTCTCACCCACAAATTTCCCAATCAGATCAGGATATTGGACCACGAACCAGTAAGCTATAAATGAACGTGCAGCTTCAAATGCTAAGAAAAGGGGACAAGCCCTCCCAAAACGTATTAACTTACTCCTTTTTGGCAAAAGGGCAAGAAAGGGAGAGAAAAAGCACGACTTTGGGGAAACCCCATTTTGCCATCCTCCTCTAGTCCTGTCCTGTCCCCACCCCCTCCACCCCCAATCAACTTACCACGTAATGTTTTCATATGCTGGACAGCCATTCTCAACACAGTGAGTTTATCTAGCTTTCGAGACATGGCGTTGCACGTTGGTACCAAAGATGCCAGTTCATCTATAAAACTGTTCATTTTATCTCTACGTCTTTTTTCAATTTGACTGTGAGCCTCCCTAAACAAGTAAGGTGGTGAGGAAAAAACAGAAAAGCGTGAGAAAGGAAATCGTATAAAAAAAATTCCTCAAATCCAGTATAACAAAACCACAAAAATAACCTCCTCCTGATAATTAAGTTACTCTCTTATCCTCGTAAAAAGGACATCCACATACAGAATTCTTCAGACATTTTATGTTCATTATTTGGATGAGTAACAGTTATAAGGAATAGGCAAGGCCACAGCACATGGCTCCCATTTACCAGGAAACACATCTGATATTGGCCATACAGTACACTGAATCCTCAGTTCTGAAACAATCCACTAAACAGTACAAAATTATCTAGAGATTTTTACTGCTGTACAACACTTTCTTCTTAGCACATACACTGAAACGTAACTGGAATCATAAAGGTCACAGATAAGCAAATTCCAATGTATATAAATATCGAATAAAGCATTCGATTAAGAATTTGTAATCAGTATACTGTATGAATGCACTACGTATTTAAAACTACATTTCGCTGTAGTAGTATAAGTGTTCTACTCATCATACAGCTTTCCATTTGAAGTATTTGAGATACCTCTGAACTAAACTCTTCCTAACCAGGAAAAATGATGATAAACACAAAGTTATTTTATTTTCATTTTATATTTTCCCACATTAAAGAGTCACTGTTAACACTTTTACAACCCAATACTGAATTTGAAATAAACAAGATGAAGAATACAATATTACCAGAGACATATACAGACTTCAATTTCAATGTTAATATCAACAGAAGTGACTAAATCCAACTTAGCTACCAAGTTAGCATTTTCACAAGACTATATGCAGTTTATATACAAAAAATGTTAACAGTGCAAAGATATGGAAAAATAAGAGAAGGTCAAAGCTAGAAAAAAAGATTTTTAGGATAAGAAACATTCAAATATTTCATATATAGCAAAAGGCAAGAGATCAATTGTTTCCAATATATTTGTTTAGAGTATTACCTTGCATTTTTTATTCTGCCTTGTTGGTCTGTATACTCCAATCTGTTGAGAAATGGTATCACAAGATTATAGTGTTGAAAACACTGAAAACAATTATTTTAATGTATCTTACCTACTGATCCTCATTAAAACAATTTTTTAAAAATTTGAATATTTATTTAACCTTTCTTCAGAAAATCTCATTGTTTATAATACTGTGGCTCAAAGTGTTGGGCTTTTTTATTTGTCTGTTTTAATTTGTTCAGCAATCTTAAGCCTTTAGTCCCAGCAAAGAAACAATTTAGGACACCTGACCACAGTGACACTGAAAACAGGTATCTACACACAGGATCCTACGTCAGTACTGTGGAACGAACATTTTAGTGACTGTATCAATAGTACCTTCCATGTTGGTCATCTTTATCTGTATCCATACCTTCCCTGCAGAAACAGAATACAGCAATATATCACAAATTAAGCAGGATTAGCAAAACTGTTATCAAACTATCATAAAATTAAAGTATTTTTGTCGTCTTTAAATCCTAAATACAAAAATAAGAATATAAAAGTGAGAACCTGGAAGGGCTATAGAAGTTTTGTGGTTTTTGTAATATTAAAACATTTTCTTAAATTAGTTGTGTCTCTTTCAGAGCTAACAAAATGGCACAGTTTGATGTGTTTGACAGTAAAACATGGTGCAGTTCAAAGATATCATCTGTTATAAAAATGTTTTTCAGTTAACAAGACGGGTGGGGGGAGAGGACATATCAAAGCAGATATTTTCATGCCTTCATCAGAAATAGGGCTACTAACTTGCATTTACTGTAGTTAAAAGTTCAACCAGAGGCAGTTATCAAAGTGCCTATCATAAAATTCACAAATTGCCCTGAATTACTTTGTGCAGATGCCTGTGTGTTCTACACTTTAGTTTGCCTTACGGTAGTTGATTTTGGGGTAGGAGACGCTAATAATCTAGACCAACAAACCATTGGAAATGGCCAAATGCACGGACAGAAAGAGAGACACTATGAAACTAGCCAGGCACATTTTAAATTAGTACCACTTCCAGTGTAGATACATGGCTTACTTTTGCCTCAACGTGAAAAAAAAAATGTAAGGAAGGAGGCATGAAGAATAAAAAGGATCCCCTTTACTACATTTTAATATTGTAACCATACGTACAGAAATAAGAAGGAAAGCACTAAGTTTTCATAGCCGTATCTGGTGAAGAGAGTTGAATGCCTAAGACTACAGCACTGTTAGACAAAAGAATTTATAAGAGAATGCTTTGATATATATCAATCTGTACAACTGTGCTTCAATGGACACTCTCAGGCCTGGCTTATTCTGGTTTAATTTTTACCAGCAAATTTTAGGTAAAGGGGAGGGAGAGGCAAGGAAAACCACCAAGAACCTTTTTTCAAGTGATTATTAAAATGTTTGTACTTACTCAAAAGGAAAGCCATCAAGCCTGAAAAGAAAGAAAAATAACGTACACCATATATAGGAAATAAGAATAATGTCTTACATTTTCTGTTTAAATTCTCAAGCTAATTTATATTCTATTTGAAATGAAAAGCACAATGAAAACAAGACAATAGCAGTGAACACATTCTAAGGAGACAAGCTTGTTCCAATTAATTTACTTGCTGAAAGAATAATTCTGCTTTTTAAGAAAAGATAGCATAGTTCATTACACTTAATGTGAAAAACTAGTAAAACAACTAACCTAAATTATGTTATGCAAATCATTGAGATATTGTTTCATCTTCAGAAATGAAAGATTTGTGCCTTATGTGTGTTGCCCTTGTGGTTAGATAAATAGGGTTTCAGAGGACTAAGGCCAGAAACAAACACACACATCTATCCCAAGTTTCTCAGTTTTTGATTCTGCCCAGCAGGACAGATAAACATTTTCTTTTAGTCAGTACTAAAGTCCTAATTCTGAACTTTATACAGACTTTATCATATCATAAGGAAATTAAACAGAATTTCTACACGAAGGCTAACTGCTGGCATCACTTCAAGACTGTAAAGTGATCTGAAATACCACTGAGCTTTAACATGTTAAGAGGCTACGTTTTATAAGACCCTTATGAAAAATCTTCTCATATTAGCCATTAACATACTAGTTATTCCTGTTCAACATTGGACATTAGCCTACTTAAAAATAAACATGGTAGCCTTTCACATATTATTCATTGCACTTTTAAATCAATTATCTTTGTGATCACTTTTTAAAAGAAGTTTGAATAATGCTAAAGGTTTTCTTCATCTCTCAATTTGCACATTGGAGTTACTGTCTTAGTCAATGGCTCAAAGCACTTCTGATGCTCACAAAGAAACAGCATGCAGGTCTAGAACAGGACTTAGAAACGAGGCATCAGTATTCCACCTGTGACGCCACCTTTAGCTACAGGACGCTTCTTGTGACAAAATTCATTTTAGCCTTAGAAAAGTCCAGAGAGCAAAATCTAAAAAGAGGTACAAGGTAAGTTACAAATGCTTCAGAATAGTTTGTTTTCTTATCATATATTATTTCAACTGAAAATGCTACTTCCAAGAAAGGAAATTAAGTGTTTATAGACCTGTGCATGAAGTCTTGGATTCCAGCATTTGACTAAAACAGACCATAGCAGAGAACAGACAACCTTTGCTGAAGTGACAGCAATAGGTTGGACAGGAATTCTCCTGGAGGACTGGCAGGAGAAAGAAATTGAGGAGAAGCTGGTGTGGAGAGCTGACAGCACAGCTGATCAATATGCTTGCTTGTACTTGAGAGGTGAACAAAGAACCACACTAAAACAGTCAGGTTCTTCCTTCCTTATTCCCCGACTTCACTGGTAAATGAAGCATAAAACTGGACACTCAGACAATTTATGTAAAAAATAAATTGTTAACAGGCAGCAAAAGCTGAACAGCAGCATTTCTGAACAACATTTACTGATACATACATATAGAAGGAGGGATCAACAAAGTCTACCTTAAGTTCTAGTTAAACTAGAACTAGAATAGGAGTATTTACTAGCCACCATTTCCTTTGAAACACAACATGAACTGTGGTATCATGACAGCTGTTGTAAACTTATTTTACTTAGGATTCAAGGAAACAGTGTTTTCACATATTTAATAAAATGCACACACAACCTAAAGGGCAGAATTATAACTTACAAGAGCAAGCTGTCTTTTGGAAAAGAGGACTTGAGCAATGCTTCCTACCCAGAAGAATAAAGATGGAGAAATCCTTTCTAGAGAAGAGGAAGTTGGTAAGATTGAGGCTGTTCACTGAATTTTGTAGTAGTCAATTCAACTAGAGGGAGTCATGTACTTTTCAAGAAAATTAAATGCATATTAGAGAAGGTACGCATGCCATATGTTTGTGGTCTTTAAACAGCACTTAACATTTTGTGCATAAGTTCTCCTAAAAAGAGGTCCTATGCACAGGGAACCTAATTCTTGTCATGTTCAGCATGGATTAAAAATTCTACCCCTCCCTGTGAAAAGAACTGCCAACAATCCAAAGGCTCACAATGATAAAATTTGTGCTAAGTTACATAAAAATGGACTACGTAGCTTTATTAATAATGGATGGGACCCATTCACAAGTTACCCTCCAGCTAGACTTTGTAAAGTTAAAATACATGTGAGGTTTGCTCAGTGACTTAGAGTTAAGCGGGTTGGTCTTGGTGTGCCTCGTGCAGAAGACGTTACGTGTTTGGAAATTTGACAAACCTTACCACGACCTTCACCATTCTACAGCAGAGTTGGTGTGATTTCTTTCTATTTCAAACACATGCCCCAAGAGAGAAGCTACGTCTTGGACAGTGCTTCTGAGCACTGTAATTAGCAAGCTTCCCTTAATGAGAAGCAGCTTTCTTGAAACAAAATCACATTCTACCACTGATTCAGAAGAAACCAAGTTTTTATTTTGCCAGCAATAATAGCCTACAGTTGAAGATCAACACAAGATTAAATCAGCTGATTAAATGAAAGGCAGATCTACTGCTGCAAACCAGAGACTACTCAGATTCATATTCAACTGGGAGACCAAAATAGCTTCAGCAGGCAAAGGTTGGCAGCACATTGATAGGAAGTGGCTAAAAAGGCAAAAAATAGGTGAAGAAAAGGAACTATTCCCAGTTTTGCTTCTGCTTTTTAATGAATTTATTATCTTCTCTCTTGCTAGTCAGACACTCTATTTCCTATGTAAATGGTCAATATAATCAACCTTCACACAGTACGTTTCATTATTTTTCCCCCTCATCAGCCAAAGGTTTCCTTCCTCAGCCTTACCCCATTTAATAGCCCTCAATTCTAGCTGCACCGAGATGAAGGCTTTATTTTTATTATTAAATAATGAACCTTCCTCTTAGTGCATAGTAGCTTTTTTCTTTCTTATAACCTTTAAGAGAGGTTACGAAAAGTTTATTTTAAAATTACTATAAATATTTCTATCCTCTCCCCCACTGTACTGTTGTGTTACAACCTCTTTTTAGCAGTGTTAAATCAAGAGAAATCTGACTTACTGATAATCGGTAGAGCTTCCCTTTCTTTTCCTATTACAATCCATTCCTGAAGTGCTAAGGGAACTGGAGATCAAGTCAGCAGGGTCTGGTGACATAAAGTCACTAATTGTAGAAGATATGTCCATCCTTTGGTCTGCCATTGGATTGTCTAACATTGAGGAAAAAAAAACACAAACAAAAAACACCAAAAAACCCACTGCATTAATAGAAGCAGAAATGTATATATTTTTAACCAAAAAAAAAAATTTCAAACTTCGTGTTCTTAAAAAAACTGGAAAAAAAAAATCACAATTCCATTATTTCCTTTTGCCATAAAACAGATAATAGGCAATTTCTCCTTTTCCAGCTACTGGTATATTGAATATTGTATACAAACCATGACCATTCTCAAAACACATTAATGAACACAATTGTTTTTGAAGAACTGGCAGGGTGATCTTTAACTAAACCAGGTTTACTCTTTTGTTGACTGGCCAGCCAACAGTTTCTACTTAAAAAAAGGATAAGTTCTGTCTGTCTGTCTCTGAGTGGGAACACTAGTTTTAGTGCGTCTCTCCATTTGAAGATCATGTTATCAAAGTTCATAAGTTTTAAGAGTTCTAATTCCACTGAATTTCATGGAACAGAATTCAGAAGATTTCCATAGAAAATCAGGTTAAACAAACACCTCCACCACAGCAGACCCCACAAATAAAAAACCATTAACCCAATGGTGGTCTAAGAAGACTAGTTAAAGGTACAAACAAATCTAATTAGCTTTTTCATCCAAAACATACACATTTTAGCCCTCTAGACTGCAAGTAATTATATTGTTGGAAGAAACCCTGTGAAAAGCTTATTTATTACTAAATGGCATCACCTGCGAAACAGAACAATTTTTACCTGAAAGCCTGTCTTAGAAGCCTAGATCAACCTGGGGAAAGATGATGATGCTCAGCCTGCAGCAGTTGATCACCTTAACACTCTTCCATGCCTCATATTCTGTTAGTTAAGGGCTTTCAAAAACCTGAATGGGAAGAAAATCAGCAAGCTTAAAAAACACTTTCAAAGCAAGTTTGTTTAGAACAATTGTTTTAGACACAGTTTACAACAGCAAATAGACATTTTCTACTCAAGGATCGAATTTTAATTTCCTTATAAAGTGTAGAAGCTTTATCCATCATCAAAAAGGTTAGATGTTGGGATGTGCACCTCCAATGGATCAAGCTTTGGAACAGAAGAGATCTCTTCAGCATCACTTCCTTTTGGGCCCTGCTTATCATTCTTCGGTCTTTGCATAAAACCCCTCCGCTCATAATGATCAGATCTGAACACATTTGTTGTCAGATGCTACCAGAATGAGTCAAACTGCTGTTACAGAGCTAAAGGCAGACTTATCCCTTCACTCCTGGCTGCCTCACTTTGAAGGTGGCCATAGCAGTAAGATAGTTTGGGCTTGGCTTACTATTTTATTTCCCCTTGTAACAGCAGTTGGCATTTTCAAAGGAAACGGGGTTAAACATTGTTCTATTCTGTAGGCTTCAAGTTTTAAATGAAATCCACACTCCATACTATAACTCAAGTCCTCAACTGTGTCTCCCAACTACAGTGTAAACTTAGTGGCTGGTGTGCAGGTGGATGTCTTTCCCTTCCAGAGTTCTGTCACAAAACAAGTTTTTCAGCAAAACTTACTATGCAAGACTTAAAACCTGTTCTAAGTCTGCCTCTTGCAAAAATCTTGAAAGTCTTTTGGATACACTGCTTTCTGGTAAATGCATCTGTGAACATTGTGACTGTCTTTCCAGCCTGCGATGACAGCGGAACTTCACAGTTACACAGGTCAGCAAGCTCCCATGACACTCTCAGAAGTCTGCAAGCCAAACAACCAGTATTCTGTCAACATGACCACATTATAACCAATTCTACTGAATCCCATATACAGACATGCTAAGAGTTATAAGCCAACAGAAACTTCACAAAATCCAAAGTCAATGGTATAATTTTCTTCAGCTCTGCCAGAATAGCAAATTCAGAATTTATTTCAAAAGTTTAAATTATCTAAATTGCTGGTCCTGTTACGGTAATAACAGTCAGGATCACAGCTCTTAAATCTAAGGTCAGGAAAGTCCACCAACTTGTGAACAGAGGATCATTGCTGTTGTAGAAGCAGAGCTTCCAAACTGCTGCTGAGGGCTCATCGTCCATCTCACCCAACAACTTCTCTGTGGTCCCTTCTCAAAAATGAAAAAGGAGTCAGGTATTCACGAATGTATGGACATACTGGTACAGGCAAGTTAAGAGGTCAGCTAACACCAGAAGGTCACTGACAAAAGCTAAATCAGTACAAATTTAAGTCAAATTATAAATTGCCATTGAATCCATAACCACAGTTTATTTTACAAGGCTTTAATTCACACTAATACAGTTTACTTGTAGATCAGGCCTTACTTTCTTCCTATATCAGCGTTTTTCCTAGTTGTCTGCTTTGTCTCTCTTACTCAAAGTAGTCCAACAACTATAAACTCGGTTATGTTACTGTGGTTTATGAGATTACTGCAGCTTAATTTACAAGCCACCAGTTAAACCACATTCACTGACCATTTCTCTGTACTTGGTTCAGATACAAAAACATTATCTTCAGCCTCAGCTGATGTGCAGATCAGTTGATATGCAGAAGTTAGTTATAGCTAAACTTAGTGTGGCCTGTGGCTAAGCCCTATGAATCCAGTGATAAAAGTACTGTTGCACCGAACCACCTATGATGCCACTTTTTTACACTGTCCAATTACTATTCATCCATGATTCAGTCTTGGAGCCTAATATAAAACCCAAGCACGGTACAATGCACATACTAGAAACAAGTAGTTTCTGAAATTTCTGGCCCAACCACCCACAATTAACTTTCAAAAGTTCCTGAACACCTTTATACGTGAGCGTACTTGTTGAACTCACATTTTACTGCTTAATATGATTTCATGGACCACTTATGACGACCTCAGACAGAAGGCTGGGATGAGCTGGAATTAAAAAAAAAAAAGGGGGGGGGGGGAAAAGGAGGTTGTAATTTTAATACAGTCCTTTCCCTTTAAGAATGCCTGCAACAGTCAACATTTTAGCTTAATAATCAGAACACTGCACAAGTCACTGGTGTGCTTTAATGCAAAAAAAAAAAAAATTGCTTTGTTGTTCATCTCAAAACAAAAATTTCAGAGCAGTTTTATAGAAAAATTCTTGAAATCGAGTATCCATTCAACTGCACTATTTTAAATTATAACCAAGTGTCTACATTTGAGTTTCAAAGCAGCTATTTTAAGTGTCTTGAGCATTTAAGCAGAACAAAATTACATAAAAACTAGAATTCTCAATTTCTTTTCAAGTCAGCCCTTTCTCTACCATGTCCCAAATGCTCATCCTAGTTCTAACAACCACAGTCCCACATTTTAGCATTATAGGAGTTAAGAATCACACGTCTCTTGAAATGAGGTTTAAGGTTAAGAAAATGTCAACCCAATGATCAGAGCAAAAATCAGCATGCCCCACTATAATAAATAGTGAACAGTTCAGAGAAATGTTTTGTTGCAAGGCTTTCTTAAAATTCTGAAAAATTCAATATTTGACTATCTTTTCAGCGTCCAGCTGCTAGTTGTTCAATAGCTCAGAAAAATCCTCTATGAGAAGCAACACAAAAGTTACCCATACATATAAGCAAAGTTCAAATCATCCATTTATGATGCCCAGCCTGTTGCCAAAGTACTCCAAGGACCTACTTGAAAAAATGCCATGTAGTCCACTTCCTGATTAAATTCTCCTGTAGATGAGAATCAAATGATATTTTGTCATTGTATCACATGACAGTCTCTCTCCACAGCCCGTTTGGGACTACTTCCTTCAGGATTCCCCTCCCTCGCATTCAATCTTTCTCAACCCCCTGTAATAAGGCTAATGAGACAGTAAAAAATGAATCTTACTGTGCATCCCTTAAAAAAAAAAAAGTTAGATGACACGTGACTAGCTTAATCATGCAGCAAAGCTGATCACGAGTACATAAACACCCCTGAGCAAATCAAGGTCAGACCTAAAGTAGGTCAACTACATCTGCCAAGCACCCATCCGGGAGTCAAGACCTCTTTACACAAGCACCACCAGTTTCAATTACCCCTAGGCAAGAGTCAGCCATCTACAACATACATACATATTTATTCTAAAAGAAATGCAATTCATAACTTTATGAATCAGAAGTGTCTCATATCTTAAAAGCACTATTTCGCAATGACAGAGGAAAACCGTGGTGTGGTTTCCTTAAGTAGTAATTGAAAAGATACTCATTGTCCCTATGCGCAATGACTGAACCAAAAACAGCTACCAAAAGGAAATCGTCTGCTTCCCTTCGCAGCAGTATTTCATCGCAGAAGTTAACTGTCACAGTATGAACTAGTAAGAAACAGAAGAATAGGATTATTTATCTATACTATCTATATTTCTTCAAGAGGTGTTGTAGATGTATGCATACTCCAGATGTGCGCACATTCAGTAACGGTGGGAGATTTCTGCTCAGCAGCACAAGGACTGCAAGTGTCCCTATGATGATTTCAAGATGCATAGTGGCACACAGGGGCATGGCCGCTGCAAGAAACAAGCAGCTCCTACATCAGAATCTTTATTATGAAATACTCTATGAATCAAAGGAAGATTTCTGAAGTCAAGCAGTGGT
This sequence comes from Theristicus caerulescens, assembly GCA_020745775.1. NCBI lineage: Eukaryota > Metazoa > Chordata > Aves > Pelecaniformes > Threskiornithidae > Theristicus > Theristicus caerulescens. The sequence continues at coordinate 10,850,459 of CM036564.1, forward strand.
ATTTTCTTTTTCCTTCAGTACTTGGGGAGCAGCTGTCAGAATACTTCGTGTTTGCCCAATATATTGATACTGTTTTGTTTTAATGGCACATTTGTGTTCCTTGAACTCTCTAATATTATTTGCAAGAACACTCTGTACTCCCAGAAGATAAAAAGCCCTGTGGCTTCCTCTCACATGCAGATGCAGCTCACCGCACCCTCTGGAGCAAAGAAGTGATTTTACTCTGCTTTGCTTGTTGAGGTCATCCTTTTACCACTCACTCATCAGCATGTTCAACAACCCTGGCAGCCTAGAATCCACATCTGAGTTTTGGAACCCTTCCCGACCCAAGCCCTTCGCAACATCGGTAGCTCATGATTGGACCCCGTCCTTAACCACACGCACAGAGCGGCGGTGGTCCAACGGCCTCCTGCACCTCTCATGTTGGCAGCTGCTGCTACCCAGCCCCTCACAACAGGGCACAAGTATCTCCTGCTCTGTGGAAGGCAGAGGCACAGCCTTCAGCGGCTCAAGCGACTTACTGTTCAAACAGCTGCTCCCCATCTTTCCTAAGGAAAAAGTAGCAGGCTGAAGGGAAGCATCCCATGAATTTAAACCAGCCACAAAGCTACAAGATGAATCATTTTAATTTAGGGAAAAAAGTCTCCAATAAACAGAAGAAAAACCTCCACAGGCACAAAGAACATCTTGCAGCTCTAGGAAGTTAATGTAAAGGCAGTTTCTCAACAGATCAATATACTGTCCACATGCACTCCCCTACTGAAAACAGGTCTGTTCATCACTAGTGCCTCTGAGAAACAACAGTTTTCCAGACTGTGATAGTGGTAATGGAGCCACAGGACAATAATCTGAATTTTGTCTTGTTCATAGAGCTCTTAGACTTCCAGTTCAAGAGGGGCGTCAGATCCCATCTCTCCTTGCTTAAAAGTGGAAGTACTTAAAACTTTTACTTCCAGCTATTTTAACAAAGGACTTCTCTCTTGCTCCAAAACCAAGAATAAGTGGTAACTAAAATAACTTTCTCTCGCACTGGGGAGCTCAGAACTAGACCCAGGAACACAGAAGTGTCTCACCAGTGCTCAGTAAATGGGAAGGATCACTTCCCTCAGCCTGCTGGCAACACTACTCCTAACGCAATCCAGGAGGCTGTTGGCCTTCTTTGCTGCAAGAGCACCATTGCCAGCTCACAGACCCCCAAGCTGGTTTCCAGATGGTCAGCCCCTAGTCTGTACTGGGGCATGGGGTTTTTCCTCTCCAGATGCAGGGCTTGGCATTTGCCTTTGTTGAACTTTGACAGGTTGTTGTCGATCTTTTTCTCTTGTCGAGATCCCTCTGATTGGTAGCACATCCATGTGGTATATCACTCACTCCTCCCTGCTTTGTATTATCTGTAAGTATGAAGCTTCAGACAGCATGGAAAGAGAGGAAAAGAGCCTGGTTCTCAAAAGAGAACTGGACAGATTTAACAACCCCAAATAATCCTAGCTCATGTTCTTCTTTCAGTGAAGCAGGTAAGTGTTTCCTTCAAGGCTGGTGCAGTCCCATGGGAAGGCCTTACAGATGGAGATATGGACCATCTTCACAGCAGAAAATGAAAACTGGAACAAAACCAAAGCCAATCCATGACAATTCCAGGAATCAAACCTGTTTAGACTGAAAGGGGTCTGTCTGTGCTATGGATGAAGTACTTCCCTCCCTAGTAGGGGACTGGCACACACCTCTAGTGATACAGCTCCAAGTCTAGTATACAATTCTACAGAACAGCCACTGGGTCTGGAGATTGTATCATCATGAGAAGCAGCATCCTGACTAACTGGCTGACCCTCAGACACAGGACACTTCATTTCCTCTCTCGTCTCAAGACCATTTGTCTCTCTACTTATTCAGTGAATCCCAGCTAAAAAAGTGTTTCAACAAAGCTTGATAGCTTGCAATCATTATTGAAAGCTTGATCTAGTATAAGGTTCTCGTCAGCCAAGATTAGACTCTGAGCTCTTATTCTTTGAAGTAAGTTTATGTTGGCCTGTTCAGATATTTCATTTTGGGCAGCCATCAAGAGGAAACATCGCAAAGGAACTAATCAAGCCCTTGTGAAAAGGTGGTGATACACACTCTTGGAAATCAGTACTAATATGCTGCTGTTACCAAAAGAACTTGGCCTGCTTCAATAATCAATCGTCCAATACATGTTCTGCTTAGGTTTCCAGAAACTGCTTCCACAGGGAAAACAACATGGGCGTGCCTTTCTTGGAAGACCAGGTTTCAAGGGATTTCTGCAGCACACCTACCAAACACGGCTGTTACCTACACATGAAGCAAATTATAGCCTCTCTACAGGCTTCTGGAAGCAAAAAGTACTGGTCCTCACATCACTAGATACTACATATAACTGTATCAGTGAAGTCATTCCTAAGCTCAGCCACAGTGGCCAGAATGAGAGTAACCAGTTCAGATGTCTCTACTTAAAGCAGGAACCCATGAATTCTGCCTCAGAGCTGTGCAAACATTTTACTGGGTGCCTTATGACATTTTACATACACACCAAGATCCCCACAGGTATTCTAGGAACATATTTTCAGATTTCATCTCAAATGTCAAGAAGATGGATATTTTAAGGAGGCTTTTACAAAAAACTATAGCTGTCATCATACAAAATCTGTAAGATGACAGCTGATCTCCTACAAAGAGTAAGAAAAATTACACTAAGAATTACACACAAGTATAATTATCAATGCAAGATCCACTCCCCATTAGCATACTCCTTCATGCCTTTGGATGCCTTATTTCAACAGGTCCTGCTGATCAAAAACATCCAGTTTGATTTCACTGGAAATGGATACAGCCGAAATGGAATAAAAATCAGTTAGTCTGAGAACAGCTGCTTGTAGGAAAAGGACTGAGCTCAATACCACAAGTGTTTTAATTATTTACAAAAAAAAAAAATCAAAAAATCCAACTATTCAAACCAACTTAAGACAATGCTACAAACGTTTTGTTCAGCACAGCACCCCAAAATTTCTGTAATGTAAGTTATAGAACAAAATAATTATATTTTACATTTAAAAATATGGTCCATCAATGTTAAATGCTGGTAAAGTAAGTTCACAAAATCTATGTTAAGCCATAGTATTTAATATTCATTCATTCCAATCCTTTAGAAGACTTTGTGCATGTGTGGGAAGGAACAAAGTATCATATTTTCAACAAAATTAGGGGGGAGGACTTAAAATTAATAGACAACAGAAACTAAGTCCTTTGGGCCAGATATCTAATTCTACTCATTTAACACCAAAATTCATTATTCTGTTAGTAATGACAGACCCATACACAGTTAAAGTGGAAAAAAAAAAAATTTCTCCCTCAATTACTGAAATATAAACTTAGTTGAAGTTCTCAAACTGAGTTTCCAAGCCAGGTCCAGCTTCCAACGTGTGAAGGATGTACTGTTTCACAACCTCATTCATCAGCCCCAGGCCATCCAAAAGATTTGGGGGGGGAGGACTGAAAGCCAGAGGGAAATCCATCCTACCACATGGGTAAATCAATTATCCAGCATTAATAGGCTTTAAGTAAAAACCTAATCAAAGTTACTGTTGACTTCTTTAGTAGCTTATGTACTTCCAGTGTGCTTTGATCAGAAACCTTAAAAAAAAACCACAACAAACAACAAAAACCCTCTCAATTGAGACAGCAGTCGTTCTGTGAAGTCTCCCAAGTTGTACACATTGCTTCTGATCTGTCAACAAAACAAGATGTCTTATCTTGTGCTGCACTGCAGAGTCAACTTCAAAGCAAAAATTTTTAGAAAATTGGAAATTTCTCCTTAAGAAGACTGTACACAACCTGGACTGATATTTCCAGAGCAGGAGAAGCATACAAGATAACAAGTAGGTAAGCTACTTAACTCACTCCTCGTGTTTACACAAACAGTGGGAATTTACAAATCAGTGCATCTTTAACTTGCAACTGGCGATGCCTACCTATTGCACTTGCAGTCCAAAAGATGCAGCTTTCTGTTCCAAGATTTCATCTGACTCCTAAATACGAGCACTAGTTTATAGCAGACAGATGCTTTAGACACAAGTTTTAAGGATATCTTCACCTTCCAATTACCCAAATTGAACAAGCAAAGTTTCATGCAGTTAAACATACATCTTCTAATTTAGAGCTTATGAATGTCCTGAAGCCTAACTGTTCATTGTAAGTATTCTTATGACCATGATATGCTCTGGGCAAGTTTAATTTCCTTACTGTAGCTAAATGAAGCTCCTGTATCCTCAACAATTTGGCAAATATTCTTCCTGTAGTTTGTAATTTCCAAAGTTGTCTTTCAATGGCAAGAAGGCAAAATCTTCTCACAAGAAGTTCTAAGAAATGTGTCTTCTAAAAGGTAGCCATATGAAATACCAGTCTAGCAAAACACTTTCTCATTTACTTCAAAGGCAGAAGCTGTATTGTCAGACCCCACTCTTAAGCTTATCCAGTCTGACTGATGATTTGGCACACCATGGAACCCATTCTAGGATTTCTTCCGCAAGCTTACACCTACTGCTTGTGCTTTAATATAACTTGCAACAGGATGTCTTGATTTAAAGATTTCAAGTGAGAACAATCCACTCTTCTCACTGGCAAACCACTATTTTAGTACTCCATCAGTTACTCCAGCTTCCAGTCACCAAATCCTTCTGTGCCTTTGTCAGGTTTTCATTTTCTTCTCCCCTCCTCACAGTGATGCATTGTAGGCATCAAAACTAGACAATACATTCACGCTCTGGCCTGACTTATACTACCCAAGTAATATTTCCTCACTTGACTTTTAAAGTTTATGCATTCAGGGATGTTAGCTGTTTTTCAGTTTAATAGGTTGAACCACTACACACTTCTTTTAGTCTCTGAAGTGCATTTATTAAGGTGACAAACCTAGCTTCCTGCTTTTTCCTTTGGGTTGAATCACCTGGTCCAAATATTGTTAGACATACTGCATACAGTTGATTGTAGTAATAATGTGCCTGGAAAACACAACAAACCCAAAGGCATTTGGCATGTGTGAGAGCTTTCATTCAGAGATCTATTGCCAAACAAACTACAACTAAAGAGTTTATGTCTTCAGGGAACAAAGCATAGAAACAACAGGGCAAAAATATCACAAAAAGGAGTGTAGACACAGGTGGTTATATTTATACCTTATACTTTCATTTCCAGTTTTTGCACACTCCCTCTGGTCCTGCTAAATGCCGTCTCTGTCTGGAAGAAGCCGTCCCTGCTCTCAGCACTCTGCCAGCCTGACAAAGACAAGTTGACAGGCTGTCAGTTCCCCTTCGATCCTAAAGTAAGCCTTGGGAAAAGGAAGATATTCTCAGCCTGCCTGGAACCAAGCTGGGGTATTCCCCACTCGGCTGCCTCTCTACTGTATCCTCTAGCACACACACCCCTGACAGGTTCATTTTTCCCCACTGGTTTCTTAAAAGCTTTTTTTGACTTAACTTTACACAAAATCAGCTGTCAAACACATACGCATCACATCCATATGAACATCAATATTTCTTCCTTCTGACTATCTCAGTACTACATTAGAGCTCAACTTCATTTTTGTTCTCCCACTATACCACTGGGTTTTGGATAGGAAAGCATCACAGCTTTTTGTTAAGTATATGAGTAGGTAGTCTGCTAAAAAAAAAAAAAAAAAGATGCTGAAGAACGTACAATGATTACAATGATGGCATAGCTACTGTATGTGTTAACAAAGTTTATGTGTAGAAATGGGAAATTTACAACTTAGAATTATTTACAAACTTCCTATTGTAAGAAAATAACCCCTCCCCACGCACACACACAGAAATAGCCTCAGCTACTTGTCTCTGCACCTGGAGTCCCTTTGATATACCTGGAGCAACAATAAACACCAACATAAATAAGCTCAGCAGTTTGGTTTCCTGAAGTCACACTATTTGCCAGTTAAATCCAAATCAAACTAGTGAAAATGGAGACACTGACACAATTTAGCACTTGCACGTCTTCCACAAAACATGCAAAGACACAAACATCAAAAAGATACACATGCCATTTCCAGTCTTGTTCAATGCTTCAGAAATAATAACCTCCCCCATTCCTGAAATCCTGGTTTTTAAATGAGCAATCTGCTGCTAACACGAAGAAAGGCAGCATTTCAGAGTTATGACAGCTCATACTGTGGCATTATCCAATACTCTGCTCTTCCAAGAGATTCACATAAAGCAGTTAGGAACCGCAGCAATAGTGAACACTAAGAAGTAGGGCAAGTTCCCAACACTCCCCTAGGGCCAGCACTAACACTGATACAGTGCATTAGGAGCAGAATTGCTATAGCTGAAAACTACCCATTCAGCCGCCCAACCAACAGTCATGCTTGGTACTGCCACAGGACAAGGCAAGCGTGACCACAGGACAGCTTCTTCTAGTCTCGCATCACACCTTCACCAGTTTCAAGTGATTGTGAAACCAAAATGACAATTAAAAGAAGTCCTTTAACAGGACATTAAAAGTAAAGTTAGATGTGTCATCAAACCATATACTGAATGCATAAGTGACATACTCTTGGCGGCTTCTGCCACAGCACTAGCTACTTTTGATGTTTCCTTCTCTTTTACTTGGATAAACTGGAATTTCTGTGCAATGTGACACATCTCCAAGGTGAGCCCCAAATACTGTACAATGTGCACTTCACTAAAGCCAGCATATAGGAAGTTTTTGCTTTCGAGGCTTTGTAAATCACAGCATTCAAAGTAAAACTTGGTGGAGCAAATCAAGTGATAATTTAGGGAGAAACCACGCAGAATATTTCCTTTTACATTCATGTCCAGAGCAGTAAGTACCTCAATAACAGCTATATGTCTTGGAAAAAGTAGTTGTCTAGCCCAGGATAAGCACAAGATACTGTTGCAAACCTCACAGTAAAGTTCCACAGAACAGCTGATACAACTTTTTAGTGTCATCAAAGGGGTGGCTTCACTCCCTTTTTTCTTCTCTTCCTTGTCACCCTTCCCCCCAGATTTCCCTTCCAGTACTCCAGCACAGACTTTATACAGTCCCCAGAGCCAGTCTGTACAGTGTGTTGAATCAATCTGCTCATCAGGCTGCATAATAGTAACTTGACAGAAAGCACAGTCTGCTGGGGATTTAGCAAGCTCAGCCATCTTACGTTGAAAGGCCAGATGATACCCAGAACCAGCGCAACGCAAGGGGGCGAGACATGCCAGAAGAAGGGACGGGGCAGAACTGTCCCCTTCAACTGCAGTGAGCCATTAAATTACCCCTGTTATATCCCTTAACTGCACTTTCAGCTTATTCACAGCACTCCAGCAGGATTTGTTTTCAACATACAAATCCCTGCATGGTTTGAGCAAGGCAAAGTGTGTCAACACCTTTCTACTGATCCGCACCGGCACTATGACATTTTCTCTGCTCAGGAGTTTGTTCTTTTGTGAATGATAAGTTATGAATATATAAGCACAGTAGAGGAGCATTCCTATCCACTCTGTATTCATTGCTTCAGTAGGAGTATAAGTTTTATTTTCTTGAGAAAGGCCTACAGCACTAGAAAAGCCCTTTACAGAAATAGCTGATAAAACATATTTCTTTTTTGTGTGTCTATACATTAATGCTGATGTTGAACCACCAAATTTCCAAACCTGTGACATTCAGCTGCCAGAGGTACATCTGGATGCAAGCCTCAGACTTCTGTTTTTCCAGGCAGGTTTTAAACCTACAATTTCTAATTTAAATCAACAGTGAAGTCTGAATGCATACTTTTACATTACAACCCAAACTGAAAAAGTGTTTTAAAATTGCTGTTGTATTTAGAACAAAGACTGACATTACCAAATCAAGACAGCCCTTAGTAAAGGCAGAGTAATCATCAGGGAACACCAGCAATTCACTGAATAGGGTCCCTATGCTATGCAGACATCTTGACTGTTACCAAAAAGAAAAAAAAAAAAAAGACAGCAAGTGCAGAAGAACAGTGTGTCATCCACAGAGAAAAAAACAGATAAAAAATCCTGCCAACACCAAACATGGGCAAAAGAGAAAGAAAACTTGCTCATTAAAAAAACCCAAAACAAAACACAGCCACACACACCACAAAAGGACTCTTGGTAAAACTGAAGGCTGCTTTTTTTTTTTTTTTGATTGCTTTTCCTTGGATCAAAGATCCACCCATGCAACAACTCCCTCCCCCTCGAAATGAAGAGGGGATACAACACAGAGCAAAGGGACATCTGACTAACAGTTGCAAGCAGAAGTTCTTCCAAGCCATTGTTTTATTCCAAAAGAGAACATTCCACGACCTACGCAGTCCGATCCCAAAAGACCGAAGAAGGATCACTAGACAGTTCACATTCCTCCACAAAAAGTTTAAGTAGGTTTAAATGATCTTATTTCCGCAAGTAGGAGGCTTGTGCCAAATATTAATAATACAGTCCCTTAGTTACCACTTACAAATGCTCATAATTATTTACAGCTCCTGAACAGTACGGAGGACGACTTGGATATCATCCAACAAATCCACAGCAATTAAATTTATTAGAAAATGGAAAACTTTCCAGTTTCGCTCAGTGGAACAAGACAGGCAATGAGTTCTGTATAAGGAACAATGAAGCAAGCTAGTACTCTTCACCTTAGAAAACTGACAGGACCAAGGTCTACAAAAATCATCAAATGTCACAGGGACATCAAACAAAGCTTGGCTGAACGGTTGAAAACAACACAGCTCTTCACACATGAGGTGGTAGGCTGTGGAAACTCTCTGCCGAATAACAGGAAGGCTAGAAGTTCGCATGGTTTCCAAAGAAAGGTAGGACCAGTTCACGGAAAGGAATTCTGCTGAGGGTCACAAGCCAGATGTGGCGGTAAAGTCCCTGAGCTGGAAATAACTGTGGGCCAGTATGAGAGGACACATGCTTGCCCTAATCTTACTCTTCGCCAGGCAGCCACTTACAGCCCCTGCTCGAGACAGGACTCTAGAGGAACTGGGTCTTCATTATGGCATGCAACGGTCACTCTTGCCTTCTTTCAGTATTAGCAAAAGAACATTATCTCAATTTCTAAGTATTCGGAGAAAACGTCTACTTACAAGAATGACGTACATGGAACACCAATAGTGAAAGTGTAAAGCATACAACATCCTCAAAAAACTTTTCTAAGTTACCTCTGGTTTAAGTCAACTAACCTGCAGTTATCACTTAACATCACTTAACACCAGGTGGAAGATTTAAATTCAGTCAGTACACATTACACTGCATTTAGCAAGACAAATGTAAAAGCTTAGCTTATTAGAAAAAATAGTCTAATGTAGGAAATGAGATTTATATGTTAGGTATCTGCTTTCATAAGTGGAATTTCAAACCCAGTTTAAACAACTAAATTCCTATGCAGCGCCTAGAAACAATAGCACTGAGCAGGAATATAAAATTCAGTAGGCAGAAACCACCCAAAACAAACACCCAGGATGGCCGTCCCACACTTCACCTTCCTAAACACTTCAGTTAATACACACAGTTCTCCACTTACCTGAAGTCTTGCTTACAGTATGAAATTAAACTTCAAATCATCAAGCAGAGCTCACAATTCTCTTTTAAAGAGGCCAAAGGAGCCAGCAAAGTAGGGAAACTGTTACTGATAACACATGGGGAAAATGTCAACCAGACAAACATGCTTAGAATAGAAAAGAATCGCATATTTCAGGGGATCGTATACTAACCACTAGATATAAATATTTCTGGCTTTTTTCAGAGTCCTATTTTTCTGCAATGTTCACTTCAGAACATGATCTACAGTCTCATGCACTATTTTGCCCCGACTTCACCAGAGAAACGCATACCCTTTTTCTATGTGTTTTTGCCTCGGTCCCTCATCTGGTGCTCAACTGAAATGTTTTTTTAAGGATATCTCCTAAAGCCCCTTCAGCTGTCTTCAAGGGTTCTGTCTCCTCTTTCGTATGTGTTGAATTTATTCTTTGTCCCTAGAGGTACAAGCTTAAGTTTCTATTCAATAAATTCTGAAGTAACTGACTAAACACAAAATATTTACCTTGAGTAACTTTGCCAACAAATATAAATGTCCTTTCATTACCTTCACGTTAAATCAGGACATCTTTTTTTGCTGAATATGGACATCAACACTTCAGGTTTCTCTCCCCCTTTTGCCTCCATCAAGTATCAGTGCTTGAAATGCTGTTCTTGTACAAATCATTGGTATTAAAACTTGATATTCTTATTTCAAAATAGAGAAGTTGTATTTTGCCCCCCTTAATTAGTAAGATTACAGATCGAAGATGAGGTTTGCTTTGCTTTTTAGTATTGCGAACAAAACTCTTAGATATTACATTTTATCTATGCCTTACAGAATAACAATATGAGAATCCCCAGTAGTATTTTTAACCTTTTAACTTTTAAGTTGTTCTGAAGAAAGGTTGCAAGAGTCTTTATAGATGGTCCCCTCCTCTCTGCTACAAGCTTTTCTGGCCCTCCCTCTCCTTCCCAGTCTGATTAAAGCTGTGTGTCCCTCAGCTTCCTTCTACTCAAGCACATTGCAGCGTAGAGAAAAGTACGTAAGTTTTATCTTAATACTGATACCAGATTCATTCAGATTTGTTCCCTTGTATGATCATGTATTCTGATCTCCTCCGCAATAGGACGCAACCTCATCTACCATTTTATACAACAAACTGATATGCTGTAATTCAGGCCAAAGTTTATTTTAGAAAGATATCCTGGATGAACTGATATGTTGCAAGAATCTATTACCCTCCTCCTATTTTTTCCGTTCCAAAGCTTAGTTCTTCTTGTTCAAAACTTCCAACTTTTCTAGTCTGAATTTGACTAGGTCACCTATCAACTACTAAACTTCATTTCATTTTCTCCTGCCAGGTAACCTCATCAGGTCATTAACTGAAGGATGAATGCAGTGAATTGCTTTTTTCCTCCTTTAACTAAGTTTATCTGCGTTTGTTTGATCTCCCACTGTAAGGCTGTGTTTGCAAAACACAGTTCATCCCTTGAACTCTTTTCAGTTTTCTATAAGCACCTTATAAAGTACAGGAAAGTATTAAAATTATGACATCATTAACATCATACATAGATCAAACTACTTTTGTATCCAGCTTGATATCCTTGTTTACCAAGCAAAAAAAAAAAAAAAAAACATTTGTCCACTTCTCTGTAGCACTGCACCAGGAACTGCCAACCAGTGACGTCCTCCCACCCTCAGCCACTTCAAACCTTCATCTTACAAGTGTGATATACAGATATATAACTGTTTGGCAGCTAGTTAGAAATGGCTTATATATTTCTTAAGCAAGACCTTAGCAAGCCACACAGGCTGTTGGAGTGATAACTGAACAGACCAACCTGCACCACTTGGCCCTCTCCCCAGTAGCAGTCTCTTCTGCCATCATATAGTTGATACAGATCCTGACTGGCGTAACATCAGGGACAAAGCCAGGTGGAAATTGCCAGAATCAATGCTACTGACTAATCCTTGCTTAGCTCACAAACCGTAACTGTATGAATCAGTTAGCTAGTTTATTTAATATGGGACTACATGGATTTTTACAGTGCAGCATAGACCTCTCTTTGGGAGATTCATGTGACAGAATTCTTACATTTTTTAATTAGATGAGAAGTTGCAAATCTAAACATTTAACCCTTTGTAACTGAAGTGTGACTGCAAGAGTTGTTAACCTCCTAGCTTCACCTTTCAGCTGCATACTCCCATACAGCACTGGCACTTATCTAAACCCACAGTGAACTGTTCAGAGATCCAAAATAGATTAAAACTAATCATGCCAAAAAATAAGTTTTAAAAAAATCTACAAGTCTGAGTAGATCACAGTAAGGTGATTCAGGGAGTCAAACAAGTACCAGCATTGTACAAAGGAGGGGGGAGAGATGATGAGCTCAACAGTAGGTGTACATATAACTTGCCTAGCAAACACACATCTGAACATGAGAACACACAGGTTAACTTCTATAGGGATATTATAGCAAGAATAAGCCTACAAAGCCTCCAGTGTAATAGAAATATCCAAGAAACAGTCTGAAAAGTGGCTGGTGGGTTTGGGTTTTTTTGTGAATTGCTGATTCAAATAAATTTACTCCTTTTATAGGAGCCTCTTTTATCAACACTCGAGTTAAAACAAATCTCTCTCTAACACATAGGAGCACAGTCAAGGAAGAACCTTGAATGCTATTCAACGTCCAGGTAAGTTAAGTTTAAGAAACAGTGTTCTGTATTAGAATGGTACATAAAACAATCAAAATATAATCGTATTGAGATAACTGATGTTTACAGACTGAGAAGCAGGAATGTGAAAACTGAAGATAAGCAGAACACAAGAATACAGCAAGCCAGCAGGAACTAACTGCCCACCCCTTTTAAGAGTGGAAGACAATGATTAGCTCACATGTGGAAAAGATTCTGATGAGTACACTTTTGGAAGGATGCATGGAAAATACAGAACTACACCATAAAGAATGATTGAAGAGAAACTTACATACTGTTGCCAAACAAACAAAGACTCAGCCAAATTACATCACAGGGAGGAGTTAGAAGGGATATGTTGTGTTGTATTTGAAGCTAGAAAACTATGGTACTTCACTACAACATGCAATTAGGTTTGCTAGAAAGGGAAATTAAAGTTAACTCTGTTTATCCCTAATGTTTCTTCAAGTAGAAACCTGCTGGTCCATCATGGTTCTTCCAGGTGTTGGAAGGCCAGGAAAGTTCCTTTTTCTGCTTCCTGAAATTCTCCGAAATCCACTCACCAGCCCCTTCTACAAACAAACCTGAGAACTTGTACCAATATTATTCTCTGACCTGGTTGCCAACACAGTATCGTTCCAAAACATCGCCATCACCACAAAACACACACAAGCAAACAAAGCGCTCACAGAACTGAGACAAGAGGATAACAAAAAGCCACACACAGGCAGCTCTAAGGGGGAGAAAATTTGGGGGATTTTTTTGGTAAATAACGTCAGAGACCAGTTAAGAGACCAGTTACCAGGTTTTCCAAATTCAGCAAACAAAATTCAGCAGAAAAATGGAAAAATATGTTTCACTGACAAATAACAGAAACCAGTACTTTCCCAGGTTTGTCAGGGAACACCATCATTCCAGTATGTTTAGGGCTACAGGGAACTAGCAAACCACAGAAATATTCTAAAACTAGAAGACAAATCAGATGACCAACAAAATATTTGTTTTAAAAAATAAGAAGTACGCATCTGAAAGCCATGCCAAAGGAAGTAGATTACACAAGTTTTACAGCACACCATGACGCTTAACTACTTGCTTGAGCAAATGTCTAAAAGGCATATTAATTTTGCCTAAAAAGCACTTGGAACTCTGCTAGACTAATGTAAGCATTTAAAGGAACCTCAAAACTCTTGTAAAGCTGGATAAGGACCAGTTCACCTAGAGACAGAAAATCATCTATATGCTACAATGCTAACTAGGTCTCTAATGAGATACCAGTAGGCACTTTTTCCTCGCTTTTTTGTTGCATGGAAGATTTTTTTTTTTGTCCTGCTTCTGAGATGTTCAACTATTTGGTCCTTACTAGTGTTCATATGCTCTGGGGGGGGGGGGGGGGGGGGGGGAAGCTATTAATTCATTTTAATTAGAAGGTACAGATTCTCCTCTTGTCTGCTGACTTAAACCTCTCCTTACTTTCTATTTATATTCCAAATTATGTTCAAAATTTTAGTAAATCTTTTCAAAAAGTGTACATCATAGCCATACAGAAAACAGATTTTCATGTCACTGAACACAAGGACAATTGTCCTGAATGGCCATTTGATAAGAACATCAAGAACAAACTAAGGTGCCAATGTTTCTCCAAAGGGAAGCCTGAGTAGGTTTTAGAGAGTTTTCCTTCCAGAAAACAGAATATGTAGACAAACTACAGCAAGATGAGATCTATGCCAAGTTAGAGAATCATTCTTAAACAGCAAGTCAAGATTTTATTGTTTTTTAAACAGACAGCTCCCCTCCCCGAACGGGAGCAGAGGTGTGCACAATTAGTGGACTGAAGTCCAAACTGTATATTGCCTTGGTGGAAAAGTAAATTTTCTTCCTTTTCGTCTCCTTCCTATATTCCATTTCCTCCAGATTTCCTGGCAAGCCTAACTGGAGACACTGCTGGGTCTCTGCCATTTTTAGATAAATTATCAGTTTGACAACAACTTGGACATGTGAGTGTTCAGCTCCGGTAAAGTCAAATGATTGTGGTGAATGAGCCCCTGAGAGATCTGTGTATCTGAAACACTTCTATTTTTATTCATCTGGAAACCCAGAAGCACATAGGCCAGTAAGGGGAAAGGGAAAAAGAGTCAGATGTCTAGCTGAATTACTCTTTCTTGTTATGAAAAGGAATTTTTAAAATGATGCAAAAACCAGTGAAAAGCTCCATTGTACAGCTCCAGAGATGAAAGTAGAGAGGTGTTTATTTTTCTGGCTTCTGGGTATCAGTATCAAAAGCAGATATTTTTTTTTTTATTATTTTTTGTGTAGATTTATGAAAGAAATAACCCAACCCAGCTTAATCCAAAAATATTCTGCCATAATTCCTCTTCTTCCACGTCAGGGTTGCAATGTAACATATTTAAAACAGCACTCTTCACACTTATTGCCTCTCCCACCTCTCCTTCAGGACTACTCATTTCGTGAACTGTGCTGTTTCCTAACCTACAAAAGCACAAATATTTATGAAGCCACAAGGTGTATGGTGTCAGTGACAATAAGTTATCGTTGAGCCACAGCAGATTCCCCAGTCCAGTACCTTTGCCCAAACACATATGTCACCACAGAGCAGAGGGACAGGATACATGGATGGAAATGGTTAGCCAGGAAGGAGCTGGAGTGTTGATGGGAGCTACTTTGTCCATAGCAATCCAGTTCAAATGATCATCAAAACTACCATCCAAGTACATCCAACTGTCAATGGATGTTGCAAAGGATTCATGTGTCACTATAGGACAAACTGCTGGGCACCAAAACCAGAGAATTCTTTTTGGCCATAGGTTTTTGCTTTTTGTCCTGCTCAAGTACCTGAGCACAGCCTTGGTGATACCGCCCTCAATGGTGGCATTTCCCACGCAGGTCCTTGAAAGTCTCCAAAAATTCACCAGTCAGACTAGAATTCTTGGGAGGGACATAGATATAAAGGACACAGTCAGAAAACTCACATGGTGGCATCAGCTGTATACAATTGTTAAAATTTGCTCTGAGCTGGTAAATTGATAATCTCTACCAGGAACGGGAATGTAGAAACATCAGTTTCTACAACAGCCGACTGCTGTAATGTTCTCCTCTATTTTTTTTTTCCCCACTCATCATCTTATTCTTGATGATGACAACAGCATTAGAGTAAGATGAATAAAGAGCTACTCCAGCTAAGAAAATAAAGCAGGCATTTGTTATGGAAGAGTCTCATGGTCAAGTCAGATACATTAGGACAGGAATTACTTCATTCAACAAATAATGCCAAATGCAGTAATTGAGAACTCTTTAATGCCAGCTGGGATATCTTAAACAGACTGAACTAGATTTTTAAATGCTGTAATAGGGAAATACCCATCTTTCTTCAGACTGTTCCCAGGCCAGAGAAGCTGACCAAGTTGTATAGGTCTCAGATGTGAAAAAAAATAAATTCTATAAAAGTCCTGGAATTTCTAACAGAGATGAAACAGAAAAATCCAGTAAAAACCCCAACTAGCATAAACTTATTGCTCTTATTTCTCTCTTCCTATTAAAAATAGGAAAATCCAATTGCTGGCCTTGTATTTCTAAAATACAAATAACTTCTAGAACTTCTAGAATTTGGACCCAAACTCCATGGCAAGCATTTGACAACATTTTGAACAGATTGTTCTTTAACGATTGGAGAGCACTTCCAGCAACTCTAATGTTTTTATGTGACAAGTCCCTCTAAGAAGTCACTGAACTGACTTGACAGGTTTCTAAAACAAACTGTAATATTCAGTGGCTAGTTTGGTCATTGCAGCAAAAGAATATTTTAAAATAAGAGAAAGGATAAATTCTAAAAAAATAGGGAGCAACTACACTATTTGTAATAAAAAACTTCCAAGCTAATGCATAACTTCTCTTCACATGTGATTTTTCACTAAAAATGGCACTGTGAGAATGAAGGGCTGTAACAGACATCATTTAGAATTTCCTAATTTCACGTAAGATCACTAGAAATTAAATACTATGTAAAAAACTGTTAATTGAAATAAAAGTTCTGTAAATGTAAATTTTTTACAGCATCTAACATCATAAAACTTAACTTAGATTTTAAAAATTAAGGTGATGAAGACTTTTCAAAACTCACAAAGCCATTCTAAACTGGATATAGATTAAAACTACAGCATAATGTTATGCTAGAACAGCAAGTTTGCCTCATGTTCTGAGGCTTTATCAGATCATTAAGGAAAAAAAAAATCTAGATACCAGAGCCTTCTAAGGTCAAACTTAAGTAAGTTTCTGGATTTATGAATTTGGGCCATATCCTGAGTATAACAAATATTCTGAAGTATGTTGACAGCATGGTGTTAACACTGACTTTTTTTTCCTTAACTCAGTGAATTCATTTAATCTATAACAACCCAATCTGTATACGCAAATTCAAAGATTACATGAAATGGCTTGGCAACAAAACATATTGGGAAAGGGAAGAGAGGAATAAATAGGTGTCCTGTTTCGCAGTCAACAACTCTAGAACTGCAAACTGGAAAACCCAACACGGTCAAGACAAGGTCATAAAACACATTCTAACATAAACCTCAAAGACTAACATCTGATTTTTTTGCAATGTATTCTGGACCCCATAATTTATCCCTGAAAAATGACTAGGCCATTCAAGTCTACAGGCAAAATAAATGCTATTTTAAAAGGTTATACTAAAACTAATATGCCAGTAGCCAAACCGCAGCATAAAGCCCACATCTCAGGGGGATTTAAAATACAATTATCAGAGGTCCTTGAGTGAAGGGTAGAAATAAAAGTATTACTCAAACCAAAGCCATTTTGCTGTCACTCAACACAACTACAATGCATACATGCAACATAAAGGATAAAAGTTTTATTACTTTTTACTATATAGTTTTGGTTCAAATTGGAACAGAAGTCCTAAATTTCATAACGCTCCAAGAGAAATCCATAGATAACACAGAGAAATCAATTCAAAACAACTCAAGAAAAAAAACCAACCGAACCTGTTCAAGGAAACTATAAAACTAACAGTTTTAAAGACAGAAAAAACATTCTTCGAAAAAGTTAAAATAAAAGTATATTAGTTTTATTTTCTCCTGTTTTTTCTAGGAAGTAACTCTTCCTTCTCACTTCACTCCATTAATATTCTGTAGTACAGCACTATTTAGCAATTTCTGCCAAAGTCTTTCTGATCTTGTCCTTTTTTGTTAGACAAACTAGAAAAGGCAAAGCCACTTTAAGGAAGTTTCCAAGATAAAAAGAGCTTCAGATCAAGAATAATACTCATTTCTAAGTTCTCTGATAGCCTTATTTCACTCCCCCTCCAAAACCTACATCAATCCCAAACGGGCAAGACTAACTTTAGAGTTTCCTGAGTAGTCTTCTATCAAGACCACATCCAATCTTTAAAATACATGGATTCCATTAACTTAGTTTTAGCTGACACAGAAAGGAATTAAGGCAAACGGCTGCAACTGAATAATCATATATGTCTTAGTATAAAATGCCTTCCTATTAAAGTGAATTGAGAGACATGATGCCAATACACACTGCTTCAGAATTGCCAAACATATCCTCCCCAGTGTTACAGCAACTGCACATTGGAAGATGTATTTCCATCACAGCCACACCAAGTAAGGACCGTTAAGGATTTAGCAATATGTTTGCTGCTTCCTTTACACAAGGTGCCACTAAATTGCCTTGTACCTGTGGAAAATAGAGCCTACTAACATTTGCAAGGAAAATACTGTCAAAACAAACATGACAACTACAACCATCTTCCTCAACTGCTTATATTCATATGAATGGGTTTCTTTAAAGTTAGTAGAGAACGTCAACATCTCAGACCACAAGAAGTGTGGCTTGTTATTTCACCATTCTAAAATCCTGCCAACGATATTTCTTGCTCTATAAGTAGCCCACTGGCACCATTCCTACAGAAGACCAACCTACTAAACTACAGCATGGCTTCAGCTCAGGGTCACAAGTTGTTCTAACACTAGCAGCTGACCTAGAAGTGTCTGACATCAGAGACACTGAATAACAGCTTCTCAAATGGCAGGAGACTGAAAAGGTTACAAATTCTGTACGCCTTTGCTAAGAAATATCTTTTTGCAGCTGCAAGGGAGAAAAGATGACCTGAACATACAGAAGATAGATGAATCCTTGCAGACAAGAAAGGGGCAGGGAATACAGACAGGTCTGCACTGTACATATGAAAAAGGTATTATCAGCCAGTTCTTGAATTGAATTAAACTATACAACCACTAGAGGAATTTTAGCAACAGCTAAAATAAATTTGAAATAACATCAAATGCAACAGAAGCTATCAATCTTCTTTGGGACAAAGACTGAAATGTCAGACTATTTTTTTAGTTAATGAATATTCCAGACTACCAAAGCTTGAAGATGCTGTTTTGATCTGTGTTCTTCTGCAGAGTGGATTAAAAAAGAAATTACATTTCTCAACATCTGGTGAAAGATCAGGTTTCCAAGGAGATGAAGTCTGGGCCTTGGATAAGTAGCCTTACTGCATTTTTTCCAACAAATTAAGGTAAAAAAAGGCAGGTGCAATACACAGTTCATGCCAGCAAGCTATTCACCTCGATATCCGCCTCATTCAATGTAAAGTTCAATTAAATATACACCACAGGTTATTTGACGATATTCAAAGTGATTAAATACAGATAAAAACAATTTGATAATTACAACTGGGATCTCTTCCTCCCATAAAAAAAAAAATGCAAACAAACCTTAAGTAGGCTTTCTAAATAACTCAATACACTAACTCTTAAAAAGACAAGCATTCTCATTTTGTAAGTGCATCATTCTGTGTTCTGTTTCAGTGTCTGGAATTTCACCTACATAACACCACAAGAGTATGCAAAAGTCACCGGTCTGCATCTGATCTAACTGAACCTGGAACATATTTACTACTGCAATGCAAAGACTACCACATACATATATATATGCAAACATATATACACACACAACAGGCAGAGTATACCTCTGCTTTACTTTTTCAGTCCATTACCTAAAACCTACAGCAACTTTTAAAAAGGCTGAAAGACCCAGATTGAAAGCTCTTTCACTGCTTTTGAAAATGCCACAAAACACCTTATTTGCATCTTCAAGCACCTCTAAAACACAGACCCTAACTTCTATGAGCTGATCAAGCAGATCTTTCAACAATTAACT
Organism: Theristicus caerulescens; assembly: GCA_020745775.1. Classification (NCBI taxonomy): domain Eukaryota; kingdom Metazoa; phylum Chordata; class Aves; order Pelecaniformes; family Threskiornithidae; genus Theristicus; species Theristicus caerulescens. The sequence continues at coordinate 10,869,908 of CM036564.1, forward strand.
GCAAAAGCTGGTGCTGAGTTCCAGTCAGTATCATCTCAGCTACTACATTTATCAAAAACAATTATTTTTAGTCTGAAGTTTTCCAAGTGTGATGATAGCCAAAAATGAAAGTTTCAAAACATGTTTAATCTATTAAAGTAAATAGAGAAACCTTAAGTATTCTTTGCATTCTGTAAACTTACTGAGAACAAGGAAGCTATGCAAGCTTAAAAATATGTATTTATTTTGGGATTCTCTTTGTCATCATTTGCATATTATATGCCTTTCCACATCTTTTCCTGAAGACAACTAACTTTAGCAAACTTTAAACTTTCTAATACTTTGGGATATAGGTAGCTGCTTTTTACTAGTTTTCTGCTCTCTTTCAAAAGCAGAACTATGGACAAAACTGATGATAAAGGTTAAAAATAAAAAGCATACGAGTTACAGAACTAAAAAAAGAAAGCCACTAAGGCATGCACCAAATTCACTTTGTTTTACTTAACAACAATGTATTCCTTCAGGTTTTCCTGTATCTCCTGTCAAAGTGTAACCACACAGACGATTGGCTCTGTGCTGAAAACAGCTTAAAACATTGAATATGAGCATGAAAACAGTGCTTCTGTATTCATCTAAATTAATTAACCTACATGTCTCTTGGTATTTCCAGCATGCTTGATATCAATTCACTTTGAAAAATGGTCTTACTCATCTGCAGCACGCAGGCAGCCGCTATCACATTAGGTCTCAGCTTTGTCATCATAGTCTTGCATAGTGTTAAGGAACTGTGTGTAACTTGAAGCTCTGCCAAACAAATCCAATGAATGTTCCCCTGTTCCTATTCCTGGTTTCCCAAAACAATCCTCGAGAGCAGGTATTTGAAGAAGAAGAAAAAAAAAACCTTCAATAAAACCCCGCTACAAACATCACCTTTCTAATACATCCTTAGCAATGGTCCCCAAATACAGCAGGTCTCTTGGTAGCAGGCGGTGACAGTGACTTGGTAGCAGGTCCTAACTTCAGCTCTGGCTTTGTGGAATCCCAACTACAGCTAAGTTAGTTTACTGACACCCCCTGTCCCCTCAAAGGGCCTTGTAGGGAAGAACAAAACGAAACAGCTATCCCTAGGTTCTCTGTGGTACTTCTTTCTTGTCTAGGCAGTCTCCCAATGTACTTTTTTTACAGACCTTGAGTCTACACAGCACCACACACCACAACTGTCATGCAGACAGACAATGGAAACACATAGTGTGGAAGAGAATACAGGATAAAACAGCATATTAATCTATAACTACAATATTTTATTGGGTTATTTTACACACTCCGTTTCAACAAGTAAGCATAAAAAACCATGAATGGTCATGACAAATACAAACCCACAAAACCCAGAAGTAGTAAAGACTTTCCCCTTAATAGGCAACTGTGGTTTAGAATATTCAGATCAGAGGTCTATAGTTTCTGACACTTCAAATAGCTGTTTACATTTGCATATTCCTAGAGCATATAAAACATACATTCTTTCGAGGGCAGAGTTTAACCTCAGCCTTCTGCAAGACCATGTACAGAGACAGTTAGCCAGCATTAATAGTTAATTAAAACAAACAACCTTTCTTCCCCCTGCCCCCCCCCAAATTTAGCTGCAGCCTGTGTATTATCAGTCACTCCCATTTAAAAAGTCTTTTTGATAAAAGAAAAGATATACTAAACAGGCAGGACAGGTACTTTAATACTAACCTATTAAAAAAGAAAAGAAAACGTAGTTTCATTTTGAATGTTCAAGGACCAGCATTTTGAAAAAAAATCTACTTAAAGGCTGAATGAATTTTGTAGAGATTAGACTAAAAATTGTTTAAAAAGATGATTGCTCTCTGCAGTTGACCCTTTCTACCTCAGATACTAAGAAAATACTTAAAAATTGCTGTAAGCGTATTTGCTTCAAAAGCACGAAAACACACCCACTTGTTTCTCACTGTTATTTTCAAGTACTAAAATCTTTCCAAAGGTGTTATAATTGAGGCACCGGAGTAACAGAAACCTCAGCAATTAAAAATGCAAACTGATTCCCCTGCCTCCCCAAGCGCAAAATCCTAATCTTGGGAAGCCACCTTAACACTCCCAGTATTCTCCATTCGCTGTCAAAGAAAAACGTTCATTCTCCTGTTGACAGCAAAGATACACATGCAGCTGTCAGAAACAGCCCGAGAAGTAACCGCACAGGGGAGGACTGCCTCAGGACGCTGGGGTTCCCCGTAAAGCATGCAGGAGATAACTGTGCTGCACTGTTAGGAAGCAGAGAACCCCACGGTTGTGGGACTGGCTAGTTGGCTCTAGTTGTCTACAGGTAGGACTGGCCTCTGTACAAGAGTCGCAACCCATAGAAATTTCCAACTACTACCATCATTCTGGTGTTTAATACACACACTCCTTGGGCCTCACCTAAAGCAGGCTTTATCACAAGGCACCCAATTTACTGAAGAAGATCCAAGGGATCAGCTACGGGACAGATGTTGAAGGGACCCATTCCTGTTGCAGGGGAAGGGGCACCAACATCTGCTCAGTGCCTTACCTCAGCCTCTATGTCCCTGAGGAGGAGGCTAACTCAAACCTGGAAGGAGGAACAACCCTGGTATTGCCTCCACCAAGCTCCTGGACCCCATTTTTGCCCCTTTCCTCCCCCTCCGTCGAGCCGAGGATGGACCCACCGCAAGACCCCGGCCCCGGCTCTGCCCTCGGCGTCCGGACAAGCTGCTGCGCCGGCAGCGGGCCCGGCCACAAACGGCCCCGTCACCTCCGGGTCCTGTCACACCGCCGAGACGGTCCGTACCGGGGCCGCTCCGTTCGCGGCCCCCCCCGCCCCGCCGCCACCTCCAAGGGACACAGACGGCACCGCCGCCACGGGCTCCGGGGGGTCCCGCTGCCCCCCCCCGGCCCGTTCCGGCCCCCTCCCAGCGGGGAAGCCGCAGCCCCCAACCCCTCCCGGGGCAGGCAGCTCCCCGGGGCCTGCCGGAGGAAGCAGCTCCGGCGAGGTGGCGGCCCGGGGCGGGGGGGCCACCCACCGGCCTCCCCCCGCCCTCCAGGGGGCCGCCGTCTCCTCAGCCGGGGACGCGGACCGCCCTCACCCAGCAGCCCACCGCCCGTCAGCGCCTCCCCCCCCCCCAACGGTCGCCCACCGCCCGTTAACGGCTCACCGCGAGCTCCGCGCGCCCCCTCGCCGCGCCGCGCCCGGGCCGGCAGGCGGGGAGGGGGTCGCCGTCCCCCGGCAAGGCGCTGCACGCCCGGAGCGGCGCCCGGCGCAGGCAGCCCCCGTCCCTGACCTACTTTCCGCCTGGCTTGCCACCCAACGGCGCACCACTAACCTACTTTCCAGCCAATGGCACCCTCCTCCGGCCCCGGACCGGACGCGCCCGCCCGCCAACGGGCGAGCGGCTCCCCGGCGGACTTGCCCAATGGCTGGCCAGCAGGCGGGCAACGCCCGCCCTCCTGAACGGCAGCTAATCCCCGGGCGCTCCTGGGGTGGGAGCCAATCAGAAAGGCGGCTGGCGGTTTCGATCCCGCCCCCCCGGCCGAGGGCGGAGCTGATGGGCGGAGGGAGGGGCGCGTGCGCGGTGGTGGGGCGGGAGGGGGGCCGTGAGTCACCGCGCGGGACCCGGATGTGGCGGGGTCGGCGCTGGTTGGGCTGCGGCCGCCCTCGGCCGCTACCGCTCCCTCCCTCCCTCCCCGCCTCATGGCCGCCCGTGCTTCTGCGTCATTCGTGTGACATCGGCCTGGGCCGTGACGTCACCTGTTGAGGCGTTAAGGTCAGCACAGCAGCCGTGACAGCACTGCCTCAGGCGGGCAGGGTGGCCACCTGTGCTTAGGCCTCGCCTCGCCTCCCTCAGTGGCAAAGACAGGGCGGCAGTGCTCGGCCCGCAGCCCTGCGGGCCTCCCTGCTCGCCTCAGGGAGCCGGGGGCTCCTCTCAGCCGGCCGGGGGGGCCCTGCTGCCTGGCCTTGGCTCTCTGACCTCGCTCGGCCCGGCCCTGGGGTCACCGTCCTTGCCTTGTGATGGCGCGCGTCTTTTAGCCCACCACCATCTCAGCTGCATCCGTGGGCTGTGGTGTCGCTCCCAGTGCTGGCAACTTGCCTTAGCAAATCCCAACCTTGTGTCTGCCTCATGTTGTATGTATGTGTGCCTGTACACAGTATCACGTCAGTAAGTTGATGTTGCATCATGCACCATATTTTGCGAGTCCTCGCTCAATAGCCTTGCAGCATCCTTCAGAATGCCTCAGACGCGCGCGTGTGATGCTGCCATCAGTTTCACTACCATAAATGCTCCATCGTTTCCCAGTTTGATCGTGTAATGCTGATGCTGTAAGCAGCAGTAGTTTTATTCAGCATGTGAAAAAGGGCAGTGATGGAACATAGTAAAGCCATCTACTGCACTGTGTTATAGTCTAAATTTAGATAAACCACGCAACAGTGCTGGCATGTAAAGGGGATGTGTTGCAAGAACATAATCACAGCGTAGTTGCTTTCAAATGCAAACATTTTCTAAATGTGATTGCGTTATTGCTACATCAGATTATCATTGCCACATTATAATTGTCTTAACATTTCCTGTTCTGTGATGCCACATCACAAATGTTTGGTTTACATTTACGACTATAACATCACCGGAAAAGCTTGGATTGCAGCATTATCACATCACAGCATGGTTGTGGTTATTCCAATCCACTATCGCAGAATGTGCACTCATCTTACGACAGCATTAAGGTTTGGCTTCCACCTAATTGATTTGGGGCTAAACACAGGCAACACGTGGCCCCTGCTGGATGCAAACTTCCTGTTCACATCAGGATATTCCTACTCAAGGAAAAACCCTCCAGCAGAACAAGTTAAATGAAATACCATACATTAGCAAGATGGAAATATATATGATGAAGCAAAAGGAGAAAATGCATCTTTTTTTTCAGCAACTGTTTTAGTGGTGCTGCTTTGGTTTGTTTTAGCGCACAGAAGTTATGGAGGTGGAGAAATCTCCTTGACTACTTCTTTCTCACAAGTCTTTGTAGTTTTTATCATTGTTCCTACCCACCTGTAGAAATAATCTTCCTTATAGGCTCAATCACATACTGTCTGCTTTAATGAGCCCAGTGACTGTTGTAGGGAATGGTGCCAAGAGTAATGATCTTTATCTATTTCTGTAGGAAAGCAGCTTAGCAGGCCATATGTCATATTTCCCAGTAAATGATTGTTTTGAATTGTTTTTATACTGTAGTTTCTATTCATGAGATATTAAAGAAAATAACAACATCTGGTTAATCAAATTCTGATATTGAGCATATGATGATATATATCCATCCTATTCTGTGACTTTCTAGAAAATAGATTTTCTCTTTAAGTTCAGTGCAGGGAATTTCTCTCTGTAGGCCAGTAAGGCATCTGATACGTGACTTTTATATCTTAAAGTTTTAAGGGTGCAAAGTTTATCACTGAAGAGCTAGGAAATGACAGTTTGAAGTTTAACAAGACCTGAGTTCAGCTGCTATTGCTGGAAAAGTGTTTGCATCACCCTTCTACCATGCATTTCTAAATACAAAAAGCCAACAGAAGAGGTAAGGCTTAAGCAAAGGTAGAACACTTTTTCCTTGAAGAGTAGTACTTGAAGGAGCACTTCAAACTGAGATCACACCACAAACTATGGAACCTGCTAGAAGGACTGGCTCAGCTGTGTGCTCTGCTCAGGGCACTGTGGACAGGCGTGTCTGATACAATAGCGAAAGCGTTTCCTCATCCAGTCAACTCTGACCTGATTCATTTTCAGATTTTATGCTTTTTTTTTAATGAAGGTAGTGAATTAGGTCTTAAGCAGAAATTTAGCTGCCTCCTTAACTATGTTAATATGTTAATGGCTACACCATGTTTAAACACCAGAATTTAGACTCATTTCTGGCTTAAAATTATGATTTAAAAACGGGAAGAGAGTGTGCTATGTGGTGATTGTACTGAAAATTGTGTTTAATTAATAGAATATTGGAACAACTAGCCTATGTTCCAACCAATTGATTTTCTTTGTTGTATTCACATTTGAACACTACAGTAACCATTTTCCTGGTCTTAGGGTTTTGACTTTGTGTCAAGAAATGTAGTGGGTATGATCTTCATTAAATGCATTATTATACCTTAGCCTGCCTAAGGTATAATAAGGCTATGTGTCAGTGGTTTCACTTTAAAATCTGCAATTTTCAATTAATTTTTTAAATCTAGCTATCTAATTACATGCACAAAAAGGACTCTAGTTTCTCAAATGATAACCCAAAACCTGATTTTTTGTTTGGTTGGGGTTTTTTTGGGGCGGGGGGGGGAGAGTTGCCTTCAAACAGTCCCCGATATATCTCTGGAACAACAACAGATGTTCAGAAGTAACCTGCGAAGTTAGTCCTTTGATGTTTTAGTTGTGTTTTCTCTGAAACATGAATCATGACCCCAATTAGAGATACGGAGGGCAGCAAATCTGTGAGTCTTCATAGCATGAGGTTTTGTGAAATAGTTTGGAGATATATTTCATGTCTTTTATTTTTTAATGTCTTCCAGAATATGTCCAAGATGTGCTATACATTTGAGCACCTAATTGTGGATTCAGCTGCTTTACAGCATTTTAAACATCTGCTTTTTGGTTATAGGTTTTCAGACATGCAATATTAAGGGCCTGTCATACCCTTTTATGCAATCTCTTCTTCCATTTCACTCTTGACACACAAGCTATGATGTTACCTGCAGCAGGAGAAGTTAAGAGTTCATAGAAAATTAGCAAGACTTAATAACTTGAACACTTGGATTTCTTGTTCTGTCTATACTTTAAAAAACCCAGAGACATACTGAGCCATATTTCTCACCCTGTTACATAAAGCTGGTGCCATGCTTCAACCCAGTTATGAGAACAGAAGAAACTGGAAACTATGGCTTGGTACTGTTTGCAGACTGATGCAAAAAACCCTGCAGTGGTGGTCTGTTTACCCCACAGTGGTGGTCTGTCACAGCTCACGTGTGGCTGGCTCAAACCTCTTCAAAAGTTTTGTCTTAGTGAGCTATTGCTTACTCATTCTTTTCAGGGTTCTTCAAATTCTTGAGATATTACAACACCTAAGACAGGGGAATATTAAGTTTTTCTGCTTTTGTTTGTATAAACACTTGTTATGTTAGAGTGCGTACTTACTCCTACCACAATAATTCCAAATTCGAGCATTAAAAATCATAAATGTGAAGCAATAAATGTTGACTTTTTCATGTGCCTGCTTCCTTCTGAGCTTTTAAAAATCCATGCTTCATCCTCACAACCTTTGTCATAATTTCAAGAGCTAGAAGCTTGTTTCAGAAAAAAAGAGGATTCTTATACAATCCATTGATTTCAGCCCTGTGGTCTCTAGGAACACCAATTAATATTCTAAGACTCAATAGGAACTCACAAGAGTTGGCAATCCAATATCTGGCAGTATAACAAGAACAGGAAGAAGAATCTAATGAGGAAAATGAGGCTAAAGCCAGGGAGTTAAGAAATTCTAAGTACTTCTCTGCAATATTTTTTCAATCTTTATGGAAGGCTCAGGAGGAAGAATTTGTGTCTTTATCTGGATTCACACATAATGGAGGTTGAAGCACTTTCAGAGCTTTTACTTCATTAAAATATATGGAATTTAATTAGGTTTTCAGAGACTGGAAGTCTGAACTTGAAGGAGAGATGGTAAATTTTAAATATGTTAATACAATTCTAGTGAATAAAATAATTTAAATGAAAAATCTCAAAGGTTACATCCCTTTCAAATAACAACATTTTTCCATTGTGGGCTTGTCTTCCTACTGTTTTTTGCATTTTTCTAAAATTTTATCAAAATATTTACTGAAGTTTTATTTACCATCTTTGTTGATAAAAAAAATCTGTATCCATTCATGGAGTAATTGTGATTGAACACCATATTACTTTTTTTTTTTTTATGCATCATATATAAACCTAGAGTTAGCTGGTGTGAGATTCTTGCCTCCCCCCCACAAAAAAATAATAAAAAATTCTAGAAGCCATTTTGCTAAGAGAATTAGACCGAAGACACTCTTGAAATTGTTGGCTGCATTTCTTCAAGATTTGTTGAGGATGCTAAGATCCAGGATGGAGTTTTATGGCCTTTTCTTGGGAAGGGGTGTTACAATTTTGTATGGTCCATTGGCAGCTGCATCTTTGACTAAGACTAATCTGTTTCTTACTAGCAAGGAAAGCTATAGCTTTGATAGCTCTTTTTTTTTTTATCTGTCTTGCATCCTTATAATACTGGTGGCAGCTTCACTTGAACAGTGATATGAGAAAGATAATCTTTGTCTTAGAACACTGAAAAAAATGTTAGGCATTAGTTGCTGCATTTCAGGAGAGTAACAACACTCCTATGGTAGGGTAAAGCTTAATTTATTATTGGAATAAAGCTTCATTTAAGAATAGCAAAATCTGTCAAATCTGTAAGCTAAATTTCACAAATAGCCAAAGCAAGGCAGTACATATGCAGCTTTGACTTGAAATGAGGGTGAGAATCAGTGAGGAAAAAAAGCAACAAGAAGACGTTCATTTTGGTAATGAAATGAACAGAGAAACCTTTTCAACCAGCCTTGATTTGGTTGTTTTAAGGGGTAAATAAGAAGCAGAATCAGTTGAACAGAAAGGGATAGCTGGAATTGTAAATGTCATTTAAATATTTGAAGAGTCATTTTTTTCCAACTAATTAACAGCTACAGACTGTATTAATTAAATAAGTATAATATCCCCCCTTTTACAGATTGGAAAAACAGGCCTGGAGATTAAATGAGTTGGCCAGGGTTACACCCACATACTAAGTCAGATGCAAAGCCACAATTACAACTGGAGTACCTCGCTGGCAGCCTTCTAAAGAGCTTGGTAAGCCACTCAGCACCTCTGGTTATTTTTTCATATCAGTTACACAAAACCTTTTAGCTGTTTTCCAAATACAAGAAAAACATGATGCTTACGACTCATATTCTGAAAAGAAGCTATGAAATATTTAAAAACTAGGGGCTTGATTCTATTTTCAGTTAGTACTGATAGCTCTAATAAAAGCAGATTGCTTAACAATCCATGGTTTTGTTAGAGGATGGTGTAATTTGAATCCATTCCTTTAGGATTTCCAGATTGACAGGCTGCAATATGACAGTGGGACAGTGATATTTTTTTTTTTGGCATTCCCTCTTGTAAGTATACTAGACCTTATCCTGAAGTTTTTACTTAATTCTTACACAGTCAAAATTTGGCATTGATTTCATACTGATTCCATTAGGCATTTACAGTAAGGCCTGCAAGGTTAAGCACATGACATAGGTCGTACTTCCCCTCAACATTACATGTTTCTATACTCCTGACAGTGTCTTAAGGTAACATGCTTTCAACATTGTGGTTAGCTGTAGACAGGAATCATCTTTTAAAGAGAAAGAGCAATACATCTTTTATGTTCGCAGTGAGCTGTGATTTCTCCATTGTCTACAGACAATTAGTCAAGTAGTCTATTAATATTGCTTTGATACATACTAATGTTAGAGAAACAACATTTTTTTTCTAGAGAAAATGCATGCTATTTTAAAAACAGAGCAAAAGTAGACTATTTCTGAGGCTTATGGGTATATCAACCAGTAGGTGTGCCTGGCGTGTTGTAAATGGGAAAGGTGGGAGGACTCCGTCTTGTTATTAGTACATGTAGAAAGACAGGAAGTACTTAGGGAAGATTTCCCTCTTGTTCTGAGTTCCAGGAAAGTTATTCAGCCAAACACGTGAATCACAAAGCAGGCTAGAAGGGAGTTTCCGTGTGGCATGAAAATAACAACTGCATTTTGCAGCCTGAAAAGTCAAACAATTTGGTGCTTTTGTTCTGCTGCAGATTTTTCATGGAAAATAGCAACCCCAGGAATATTCGACAATGAAAAGTCTTAGTGCATGAAATGTGAGGTTTATATAAGAGATACCATCTTACTCATCAGCTGCTCTATTTTAAGCCCTGCTCAGCATGGGAACTTTCATTTTGTGATCTATTTGGACAGCAGCTGGTACATTAGAGTTTTACGTTAGCTGACATCTTTACAATATAAAGGATACTTAACATAATCCTGTAAAATCTATTCTCATAGTTGTGCTCAGTCACTCATGTTCCATCTTAGTGTGTTGCCTTTTCCCATGTGCGGTTTCTGTCCATTTCACATTAAAAAAAAGGTCAGTGTATCAACAGCATTAAAGTTAGTCCACAGTAATGTTTTGCTGTGATGTGATCAAAATATATATATGCAGCATATGCCATAAAATGGATGTGCCATTTCAGCGGCTGAAAAAGGCAACAAAAAGGAATCCATAGTAACGTATGTTGGGGATAAATTCCGGTGACTAGCACAAATAACAGAAAAGACAGTATGTGTTAATTAATTATATACAAAGACAAGCTACATACATGATTTAGATTCACTTGGAAATATTTACATTGCGTAAGTATGAAATGGATGCCAAGTTGCAACCTAATTCCAAAATCTAGCATTTATCAAATAGTTTGCCTATTGCCCTGAAGTCCTAGGACTTCATCTATCTGTTTGTGCAAAGAGGAAAGTCTTTTCCATCTTTGTGGATTTTAAATCCCTGTCAGCTCTAAACAAATGACAAAATAGTCATGACAGAAGCTAAAGACACCTCTTCCTGAAGATGCTTGGGAAAAAGACTGGTGAGAAGAAAGGAGAAAATATGGGCACTGTTGAGGTATGGCAGGCATTGGACTCTTGTACACATGATGAAGTGGAGCTACCTGTCCAGCCAGTTTGCAATGCTTTTCCTTGTCTTACCCCATCTTCATAGACCATCCCTGGGCCCCACCAGCCCTTGAGTCCTGATGTAGTCGCCTGACTTGCATCCTCAGGAGCTATGCACTAGAGTATGTGAAGAGTGGGAACTGAAGCTGGGACGTACCAGAATGTCACACTGATGAGTGCCAGTGCTGTAAGGGTAATTTGACTCTTTTCTCAGCAGCAAAACTTGGCTAGGAAAGGTAGAAAGCTACTTTTCTTTGCACATTCTATTTCATGCATGAGTGAACTGGCATCCATTGTGTTTTGTATGTTTAGCTGACCTTGGTTGTTGAAATCTCAAGCACCAATGTCATACTAAATGGATTCTCACTAGGACTGTTGCTGCAATCTCTTGGGTTTTAATGGGAGGGATTTAATGAAGGAAGACAAGGGGACTTTAATCTCCACTTCTTCACCATTAGCAGTAGCCAGGAGGTTCTGCATCATATGACTCATAGTGCATTCACACAGTCGTTCAGCTCCACTTTCATGCTGGCCTTGAGTCGGCCACTTGTTTCTCTTGCAGTTGCCCAAACAACTGCAGCCCCAGAATGATCTGGACTGACTGATCTTGAAGAGGGAGCCCAGAGTTCCAGCCTGATTTTTACTGTGTGTAGTATGTGCTTCTGAGTCTGCAAGTCACATGAAATGAAGTTTGCTGTGAGTCTTGACCTTATTGCATTGCAGTAAATTTGTACTTGAAGTAAAGCTACCACATCTGATACAGGTCCCACCCTCTCCACACCCACTTCAGTGACTTCAAAAATCTGATTATTAATTATGTGCATGGCACTGGGAGTGGCATAAATTTTAACTGTTCTTGTATATTGCACTTCTTTGATATCTATCTGATGCTTATATTTCCATATGTGGCCACAAACGTGAAAATTAGGGCCTTTATAGAATGATTTCTACTAACAGATTTTTTTTTCTTTGTGAGCAGTTATTTTTTCTTTGAACTTCTGAAAAAGACACTAGTTCTCAGACAGCATGAAGAGCAAAAAGATATTCTTCAACACTGTGGGATCGGAAAGAGCATGAAAGTGACCTGTAATGCTATTCATCTTAGACATAGCATAGACCTGTCTGCTTATCCATGAACACGTGTTTGGAGACAAGCAAAGAAGGGAATAGGAGGACTAGTCTGGATAATATTCATACTGTTCTTAAGTCAGTCCTGTTGAAGTTTCTTAAAAGTGTGATAATGCAGCTTGAACATGGAGTCGGTCAGAGTGGAGGGAGCATGACTAAGATGTTCATTGTTGCTGGATAAATAAGGGGCCGGGAGGCTGCCTCATGGGCCCATGGCAGTGCAGGTGGTACAGTCTAAGCAGGTGGTTATGGCTTGCTCTGAGTGCTACAGATTTCTCGAGGATATGTTAATCAACACATTTTAATAAACAAACAAAAACCTGCCATCATTTTAATCAAAAAATGCCAGTTGCGCTTCTTGTCCAGTATTATTTCACTGATTTTCTCATAAAGCTAATGAAATTTAAGATACTCTGCTTATTCATTTACTGTGTTTATTTGCCCTGCCATTTCTTTGCTTGCTTGGATGTGTGGGAAGTTGTCTATATTTATTTAAAAGGTTTGTGTCATCTTCAGGTGTCCTGTGGATCAACGTATGGACCAGAGACTGAGAAGCAATGCATGAGATTACAGGGGAGTCTTAACAACCTAATGACAGACAAACTAGCAACACCCAACAAAATAAAATCCTGTTCAATGGTTCTTCACATGCTCCTCCTGCAGGTTGTCTCAGTCAGAGAGCTGAACCAAGCTGAGCCTGCCTCCATGTCAAAGTTGGTATGATGCCTAGAACTCTTTTCGTTCTATGAAAATAAATTCTATGCTAAAAATCTTCTCTGACTTTTTTAGAAGAGTAATTATCCTTTTAGGTATGTGGTTTTCTACTGTTATTTTAGACTTGATCTTTTAATTAATTCAAACTTCACATTGGAACTGGCAGCTTGGGGTAGCCAATTATTTAGAATTTCCTTGGGTTTGCTCCCATAATCCTTATGTTGTGTCATACTTAATTATGTTGATGGCATAAAGTAGTGTACAGTTTTTCCTACATAATTCTTTTAATTTTGTCTTGGAAAATGCTAAGCCTGTCATAAATAAGACCTATATCAACCCTAGTATAATTTTACTTAAATATAATATAACCACTAAAAGTACAGTTTCATCAGGCTCCTTTTACTTCAGATTTTAATGACTGTTCTCTGATGTATTGTTTATGGTTTAATATCAGCTATTGATTACGTGACTACAAAATCTGTGAAAAAAAATAGAAGATATACTGCATGTATAAATGCCAGGCATGAAAGGATTAGTAAAGGTGGATAAATATATTCATTACAGCATATACTTTGCTGAAATCATGAATTGAATGTCAGCTTTTTAGAAATCTGATCTACATCTCATTAAGTCAATTGAAAGACTCCCCGAAGTGCTCTTTGGATCAGGTCTTTGGTGAAAGAAGGAAATGTTCCTGTGTGTTTATTTCAGGTTTTTATGTGTTGTATTGGGAACTGAATGCAAAGCTGTTGTTCAAGCCAAAGACAGTATCTGTAAGCATGCAGATCAAGTTATTAGTGACTAATGCAATGCAATCCACAAAAAGAGCTGAAAGATTGACAGTGCTCCTGGCTTGTCAATGCACAATTAGTATCCTTTTGTATTTTAGTAGTACATACCTATTTAGTAAACAAATATTCACTACCTGTGCTAAAAGTTATAGAGTGATCTCATGCCTAGGACACAGAAGAAGAGATCCACAGACTCATGAAGTTACTTCAGACCAAATCCTTTCTTTTCAGAGTGATTTATGTACTTAAACATTTCTGAATCTGGGTCTCTGACCATTTGTTTATTTGTAGTTAAATGGGGATAATATTACTTTACTTTGGGTATTTCTTCAAAGCATCCTTTTTAATATTTCTAAAGTCTCTCAAGATTCTCCACGGAAATACAAGATAAAAATGCAAATCATCATCAGGCTCTTTTTGCCAGCATTCTGTTGTGGTACACCTAATTCTTTTTTCATGTTGTCTTTTTGTTTGTTATATTAGGTACTAGCTTGAGGTTCAGAGGATAAAAGGCTAAAATGCCACAAATAATAATTTATGATAATTAGTAATTATATTAATTAGCCAATATGAAGGTTTTGCCACTAATGTGAAAAACAGACTTCTATTACTTGGTCTCTGTTCAAACATTTCTACCTATTGCGTTTGGTATTTCTCATGAATAATGAATTAGTGAGTTCCCAAATATGACTCAAAAAAAAAATTCATCACACACGAAATGGAAATATGAAGTGCAGCCAAGATTCTGTTGGAACACTAGAAATGCATTCTGCTATAAGTTACATCTCATGTAACCTTATGGAGTCCATTTGGATTTTGTAATAAATTGTATTTTTGTGTAATATTTCTAATATATTACTGGTATTGCAGTAATTAGTATAGTGCATTAGTAACTCTCATTAGGAGTGGGTTCTAGTATGCCAGATAGATACTGCACCAGCAAAACAGATAGAGGGGAAATATTTTTGAAAGTGTTTAAGCAGCATAGGAACCCATTTCAATTTAAAAAAAAAATTAGGCACTTAGAAACCACTATTTTATTGAAAGCCCATAATGCATATTTTTTATCTGTATAATTTCATTTCAAGAATGGAACAATGGGATTTCTTCAAATTTTATCCTGGTTAAAATGTTACAGTTTAGGTATAGGATTTGGAGATTTCCATAGACATAATAATGAAATTTAAAATAATTAATGTAATTCATGTACCCTTAACTGAGCATATCTGCAAAGGTATGCAAGGTACCTCTGAAACTGAAGATTCAAATAAGATGACAAAGAAATTGCAAGAAAATGTTGTCCAGATAATATCTTCATTTTTCATGGAATTAACCTGATCCTAAATTTAAAATTTTATGAAGACTTAAAAAACAATTGTGGTAAATGGGGAAAATTGATGGTAGTATGGTGAAACAGCAGATCATACATGTGAGAAACAGTGAATGTGTATTTCATTCAGCTAACATAGGCCCAGAAGATCTCTTTATTTTTGGCATACAATTAGTCCTAATCATGTGTTGAGTTATAACTCGTTGTCTGGGATTCCCAGCATCTTGTCTAAGGCATTCTATTTTTTTTTTTTTTGCAAGTACAACTACCAGTAGACTTGTATTTAAATGATATCTCAACTATTTACAACCCTGGTCAGCACAGCCATGCTGACAGAAATCTGCAGTATATTTATGACCTAAGGCTCTGTGCTTTGCTTCCACAGAAAACAAATAGACAAATGGACAAAGAAGACGAGAAAATGATGCTTGTCAAAAAGTCTGCAGAATTAATCTAGCATTATTCTCTTGTCCCTGCTAAAGTAATGCTGTCATATCTTACATGCTATATAGAATCCTATGGGCCTACAGAAAAGAAAGGGCAAACCAGGTTTTCCTTGAGGATATTAAGCCTTGTGTATCCATATGTCTTCATTGCACGATTTTAAAGCTTATATACAAGTCTGTGCTGAGCTCATTTTAGGAAGCATGGTATTGTGATTTGGATCATCTGGGCATATAAATTACTGTGCCTTAGAAATACTGCTGGCTTGGAGGTGAGCTTGGCCTTCCTGAAGCCAGGAGGGGAACTGGAAGAGAGTTCTGATTCTGTAGTTATCACTGGGCTAAAGAAAAGAAGAAAGGCAAAGAGGGAGGTCTGATCAGTTTGTCTAATGATGCTAATCCTGTAAGAGTGAAAGAGTATCTGTTTGATCATGCTGACACATTTTGGCTCTTTTGAGTCATTACACACCTGTGTAATGTAAGTAATGTGCACGTATGTTCTATTTTTTTGCTGTGTATAGTCATCATTTTATTTTCCAAGTAGAGGTAATTTGTTGAGATGTATTACTGAAAAGATTTTTTCTTCTACTGTTGGTCATAGGTTGCTTATTACAGCAAGGAGTATATGTTTTCCTTTTTTCCAAAGGTGTCTCTTTTTGAGGATGACTATGTTGAAGGATTGTCATTGTGATTGGTTAAACAATATTTTGTGGGTTTGGCCTGTCACAGAGAAGGCAGTCAAATATGCACGTGCCTTATAATAATAAGACAGATAGTTTGGTCAATAAATCATCAGCTGAGTGATTGCTTATCTTGAGTATTTCTGTGTCTGTTAAATTTAGGACTTTCTCCAGATGATGAGAAGACATTCTTGATGATGCTTGGTACAGGCTAACTCAGATGCCACTGACCATTGGTTGCATAATCTCCATAACTACAATCTTCGTCTAAGAAAACCCTTCTTCAACGGGGCCTTTTTTAGTCTTTTCATGCATATTGTTACTGTTCCTATCCACATAGTAACCATTTTTGCCTCATTTTGTCTCTGCTTTTAAACTAGTTCAGATGCACTCAGTGCTTTAAAAACAAACCTTTAAAGGCATTTCCCTTTATTTTCAGTGAGAAGCCATAGTAAATGCTATATGCTTTTAGGCATTCAAAAGGCTTTGTGGACTTTGCTTTCTATGTTGTTAATGCAGTTGGTACAAATTCAGCTAGCTTTCATGTGTAGCAAATTCATCATATATCTATTTTCTGTCTCTCAGCACCTCTGTTAGTTTGATGTTGGGCTCTGACTAGCTCTTTATATTTCCATGGTTACAAGTAGTCACAAGGGTTCTGTTAACCCCCAAAGGCAGAGTGATTATGTCTTTTTTTGCTATAAGAAGCATAAAATTAACAAATTAGACTATATATATATGAAAAGATAGTTTTTAACATTAGAATAAAAGCTTTTAAAGTTAATTTTCATTCACCCAAAAAGTGTTCAAGTCTTTTGCCACCATTATGACTATGTCACAATTTTGTAAAGACAAGTTTCTATTCAAAAACCTGGAGGATCTTTTTTTCTTTCCCATTTATTTTTGATTGAAATTTGTAATAGATTTTGAAGGCAGTGGATTTAGAGAAAACAATGCAGGTTCAGACCTATAATATAACTAAATAATCACCAACTGGCATTAATTATTAGTATGTGTACTATTGTTTGTCTTTAAAGATGATAGAAAAAATATAGAGCTAAGAAGCATGCTAACTTGCTGAAGAATACAGATGTAGACACATCCAAATCAGACTAAGACTTTCAGATCTCAAAATGCTGTATTTCTTTCTAACAAAAGACTGACAGGAAGCCTTTTCTGACTTTCAGATCTCATCTCTGGTCAAAGCCTAGATTCTTCCCAATAAATTAAGTGCAGAGAGTTGCGCCTTCTATGAGTGGGTAAGAGATGTTATAGACCCTTAATAGGAGACGGCAGCTGGACGGAGCAGTGTTTTTCTGTGAGGCTTTCTTTAGATAAGATTAAAGCAGTAGCAGGTTTGAGGATTTTTATAAAGAATAGACGTAGGTAGCTTGTGACTTGTTATAGTCTCTTGCAATGAAGAGCTCTGAATCAAGGAGAGGTTTCTGGATTTTCCCTGGACAGAACAGGTAGTGAGTTGCTGAGGGCAGAGAGGTGAGAGGGAGTGATAAAAGAAAGCAGGAGAAAAGTCTCTAATAGGAAGAGAACATCTTGTGTACTAAAAAGGTTTTGTACAGTGATAGAAGCATTGACTGGAATTGCAGAAAGTGACCCTGCTAAATAGTGGGAAAAAGCTCTGACAGGGAAAGAAAATGAGACACACTGTCATCACCTATATAGAGTTATTGCATTAATGCATACAGCAAAAGCCCTAGAATCTTCCTAATTGGAGAAAACTCCCCCTTTTCCTTTCTTTTTGGTGATTTTATTTTTAGCTGGGGATATTAAAATTGCTGAATTGCCAAATCAGTAGAAGCATAAGCTGCTTCGATGGTAAAATAACTAGTAACACTGTAAAATAACTAGTTGTTTAAATAGTACAGCCGTAGGAGAAAGAAGTATATTAATGGGCGGAATGGACCAGAAAGCACATATCATATACTATCTATTCATTTAAAAGATAGACAATAGTAATGACACAACATTCTTTATCCTCAAGTGTATTATGAATGTTAACGAATGCTCAGAATCCCAGTGGAGTGCATGGGCACACAGGTTATATTAAGATATAATGTATGAGAGAGAGAAATGTATTATTATACAATGTATCTAAACACTTCTGAGCAGAAACATAGTCCAAGTACACATATGAACAATTACTGAAAAAGAGAACAATAAAACTGTAGCATAATAATTGCGCTGGCTACTCCCCACTGGTCAAGAGTGTAAGTGTTAGATACTTACAGATGTTAGATTGTCAGATAATGTGCGCAAGTCTGTGATGTTTTAGGTGGCAATGACAATTTCTTACACGTGTGGAACAATAATCATTATGTATAGCAAATGTCAAGACCATGCTTCCAATCTGACAGTCAGTTCTGGTGTGAGCCCGGGGAGCGGGGTTTGTGGATCTGAACCTGACTGACTAGGCTGTGGCAGGATGCCGCAAGTGCCACCAAAGAAAGAGACATAATCTAGAAAGGGAGCATAATAGTGGCAAAGAACAGTTTGCTGACGTGACTTTTTGACAGCCTGTTTCAGATTCACCTCTGATTTTAACAGCTAGTTCTGCTGAATGGGATGCCAAGAAATGGCATCTCTTGGATCTCTGGATTTTCTCTCTGCCCGGTTCAAAGTTCTTACAACTGTGGATGCATTAGCTTGCTCCCAGGAAATGTCTGGGTGTTTTTTAACTAAGGGTTACATTTCTTGAAGTTGGTGGCTGCTACTCCCTTCATCATAGAGTTTTCTCCTAGAAGTGCACTTACAAAGAGATGAAAATGTTCCCCCACTTTTCTGTGACTGTATTTTTATTGAAATCTGAGCAATTTGCTTTAAACTTCTTGTGACTACATCTGTAAGAGCAGCAGTGCAGGATACTCAGAATGTTCCAGTCAGTAATTGCCTAGATAAAACAGCTAGAAAAGGAAAGTGGTTTGTAGGAGTGTAATTGGTTGGTGTGGAATCCTGGAATCCTGTAAATCAGCATGATAAATGCAAATTATAATAGAGTATGGTCAAATCAATTATTCTGTCTCCAGAGTGGGAAAATTATACCTCTTTGGAATTTAAATGGAACTTGGAAATGAATTAATTCTAAACTTACTATGCAGGAAATCAGAATATGCTAATGTTTCATTAAAATATTCTAATATTTTCTAATATTTCATTACATCAGTGTGGAGTGCTTCTAAAATTTTTAGTATTGTTCAGTCCTACAGCCGATTGCAGTAGAACTTGTGAGTAACTTGTGAATCTGTATGTATAAACATAAATTTTGCCCCTCAGAGCAGTAGCTTTGCTATTTGCCTGGAAAAAGATATTGGCCTCTATGCATGACAAAAAGCATTTTCTAAAAATGTAATTCTCCAGGAAATGAAAGAGGCAATACCTCTCCTAATTTCCATCATAACCTAGGCTAGTCAAAGTCCTGACAAAGATAGGATGAAGAATGTTTACTTTAAAAGCAAAGACAGATATTGTTCTTGGCGATGGGAAGTTAGAGCTGATCCTTTTTGTGAGTGCTTCAGATGATAGTGAGACTTGGAGTTTCTGACTCTGCTCACAGTTTGGGGCAAGTCGGCATAATTCCTGACCGTGCTCCTAACATAACTATATGAAGAGATGTTTAGTTGTTTATAAGCCTTTTACTGGAATATTTACATTTCAGATTGGAAGAATTTTGTTCCACAGTGCCCACAAGAACTTTTGTTTGTTCTAACCTGCTTTGATATATGGTCTCACTTGTCCAGCTATTCTTGGTGTTCAAAAAGCAAACTTTTCAGGATTTAGTCTTTATTTTATCATGAAATCTTATTAAAATTCTAAACTCAGGTGCAACCCTGTGATTACCCAAAGATGATACCTTTTCAAGGCTGTTTTCAGAGGAGCAGGAACAGAAAATAAGGAAATCTTTTTCGTTGTAGAAAAATTTTAAAAGTAAGAGCTTTCTTGTTTTTCTGCAATATTTTTACAAGTTTCCATTATCATTTTTTGCTCTGCACAAATATCTTAAAAACACATAAAGCAGATGACTTTCCATGCTGCTCGTATATCTTAGCAGTGCTTATCCTGGAGTTTCACCATGGCTTTCTTGTTTGCTGGGGCAGTTTGTGAGCTTGCTAGGACCCAGTTGTGCAAAGCAATCTGCAATACTTCCTTGGTCATGCAGTCTAGTTCTGGTGGTAAAGGTGAAAAGGCTATCATGGAAGCCAGGAGGGAGGGTTTTAACAAATTTCATTCATGTTTCTGACTCATGAGGGACATTTGTTATTTATACGTTTGCGTTTTTGTTTTGGGTAACAAGCCTAGAGTTTATGAATTACATACAAGAATCATCTTAAAGGAATAGACATAAGAAGGCAGTGTCATAGTGGTGGGATAAAAGAAAATATCAGATGAAGTAAAACTTAAGATTTTTAACTTACCTAAGCAGGAGATACTACTCAGATATCTAAGCATGGGGCTGTCTCTCAAAATTCTCTCTCATTAGCTAAGTGTTTATTGAGGTTACACAGAGAGACTTAGATCAGGTTAAGAGAAAAAATATTTAGCAAATACAAAATAAAGCATTACTGAAGATCTTTCTGCAAATAAAGCAATAGCAAAAACAGAACTGCAGTTTACTTTTGCTGCATAAATATATGCTTGTGTTTCTCTTGTGTTTAGAAAGATCCCCTTCTATCCATAAACACTTAATGAGTGATAGATCAGAATTCAGAGGAGTGATTGTAGGACAGTTCAGTGCCCTGTAACCTCCAGCAAATTAGCCTATGGTCAGTCTGATTATTTTGTTGCTGCTGTTCTCAGAGTTACTTGTTCTATCTTTGTAATGTCTCTTGCATATGTTGGATAGACCAGGAGGGGGCAGAACTGCATCAGTGTAGTCACTCGCATGTGACTTCCAAGCATCTATCTTGTGCGGTTAAATGAAAGTAAGTGGAAAACTGATGTATGAAAAAGATTTGATGGTCACTGTAGCTTAATGTTCACCTAAAATCAATTACTCAGATATTCAGAAACTACTTATATGTATTTTCTACATAGGTCTTTCATTGCTGCGCTGCTATCAACGAACATTTCTGAAGGAAATGCTTTCTGCGTTTTAACAGCACTGCTAGGGGAACTCAAGCATTTAAATGGATTATTCAGTGTACACTGAAACAGAGCTGTCATTTTCACTATTGAAGGTTACTGTGAATCTAGTTTATTTTTGCTTTATTATTTTTTTTGCTTCTAACTGTAGTCTGATTTCTCTTATGGTTTCTAAAGCAATTAGTTTGGTGGTTATTTTTTTACCTTTTCAGGTTTAGAATAAAGCTTTTAAACCAAAGTGCCTATTTTTAATATATAGTAAAATATTAGCCACGTTAGCTATAAAACAGATTAAAATCAGTATTTCTCTTGAAAACTTTAATGGAATGGAATGCAACAGTTATTTTTATTTTCTGTACAGAACCTGATTTAAAGACCATTCACTCCTAGTGATTTAAATCAATCAATGTACTTTGGTATTATAGTTTAACCCAGCAGGCAGCTAAACACCATATAGCTGTTCTCTCACTCCCCCCCAGTGGGATGGGGGAGCGAATCAGAAGAAAAAGGTAAAACTCGTGGATTGAGGTAAAGACAATTTAATAAGACAGAAAAGAAATGGAAAATAATTATAATGATAAAAGTCTGTACAAAACAAGTGATGCACAATGCAATTGCTCACCCCCCGCTGACTGATGCCCAGTCAGTTCCTGAGCACCGGACCCCCAGCCAGCTTTCCAGCCAGTATTGGTTTTGAGCCTTTTTGGTGACTTTATTTTATTAAAATGGCAGGAGTGTGCTCAAGCAAGTTCTTGAGGTCTACAGAGTAACATAGTTGGCTTAATATATTAACAAAATGAAATTTCTAAAGTGGTCTGGAGGTACAGTAGGCAGAAGGATTCTGGAGATATTTAAATCACTCACAGTAAAAGCCAAAAAAAAAAAAATCCTTTGGAGGCAAATAATACCAATATTATGCTGTGTTGTGGCAGTGCTATTTTAGGAATTATAAACAGTCAATATTGACCTCTGTCTAAACTAAGAGAGAATGATTTGGGTTTTGTTTAAAATTGTGGATCAGGAATGCAATCCTTGATATGAAACAGGCTTTGCAGATCATATGGGGGCTGTCGAAACCTAACAGCTGTTTCTTCAGCAAGCTGGAAGATAGTTTGATCTACCAGAATCTGGTTCCAAAAATGTTGTCAGTTCAGATCCTTGCATCTAGGCTTATTGGACCAGTATTATGTCATCTGTATGAGCAATTTTGACTGCATCGCTGTTTTCCTAGATACCGTCTACTAATTTGGAATGATATGGCTGCCATAATTCCTTAAAGTTACTTTTTTTTCCATGAGCAATAAAAATCTTGCTAGCATTGTGACTTATATCTTTCTAATAGCAAATGACTTTTTATGGGTTGTGTGACCTCTGTTCTTGAAATTCATATGATAAGCTCATATAGTTGTGTAGTATTTTGATACCAACCACATTACAATACATCTGTATCTGTGAGATACAAGACCAGCACCTATCTGATGTGAAACAATTAGGATCCTTAATATATTGCAGGCACAGAATACACATTTTCCTGTAGAACCATGCATCAGGATCCAACTGGTCATTTTAACAGGGTTATTATGTAGGAGGACAAATCTTGAAAATCTGAACTGAGTGTAAATTGATGCAGGTTGTGTTCCTGCATTTGCAAGCCAAACGTTTTGAAAGGGCATCCTCCTTTGGTTCTCAGCATGTGAACTTGGCAACCCAAACCTGACTATTCCTATGCCCACATGCATTTTCACTTCAAATCACTTCAGCAAAAGCATCCAGCTAAAGTTTAAAAATGCTTCTAATATTAACTCTGTTCTTTGGTAAATTCACCTGTCAAAACTTCCAACTTACTGTTTAACATTTTCAACAGAGAGTTGTATTCTGAAGGCCAAAATAGCACTGTACTAAAATCTGTATATAGGGATCCAAACAAATATAGTATCTTGAGCTAATTTTTAGTTGTTTGAAATGCAAAGAAACACAAGCTTTACTCGTCAGTGTAAACTTGCTGGATGATTCAGATGAACAGATGAAGCCAAGGCTGTAATTCTCTGAAAACACTATTTTGAGAATTGAATTTGATAACTTTTTTTAAAGCCTTTTCTTCTACAGACCTAGGACAGTATTTGCTATTTTTTTTATGTATTCATTGAAAGGATCTTAACAGTTTTAGGTACAAAGTGCATTATTAAACTTTTTGAAGTAAAAAAAAATTGTTAAAATTAATATTATAAAACCCCAAAAATGAATGCTTATATTTCAGTCACATTCACTGGATGCTCTTAATACTAGAGTAATATGGTTCCTGTTTTTGTGATCTGTGTTTGCATGAAAGAAACTAAAACATACCGTAACGGGCAATTACAAAGCCTTACCTTTTCCCCCCTCAGTTAGAATCCTGTCTTATTTTGCAAGTCATCTGTATAGTGAAACAGTACATACATTTACAAAAATGACGGTTTCATATCAGGTATTATATAGAGAAAAATTATTGAGTAATGATTTCTGCTCAGATTTATCTGCTTTCAGAATCTATGACTCCTTGCATATGAGGTGCCACAAACTTCTTAAGTGACTATATAGTTGTTACTTGATCTTATCTCATGATAGATGTGGTCAATATTACCAGAATGATAGTAGGAAGATGAGCAGAGTTGAGCAAAACTTTAGTAAACCTGGAGGAATTGGTGGCTTCCTAGGACCTTTGGCTCCTTCAGAAAACCAAGATCATTTCTGCTCTTACTGTATCTCATGTAGCCTCAGAATGATGAGAATACTTTTTCCATAACTAACTTTCTTACCTTGTTTCTGAGTCTCAAAAATCCAGTGACAGTGACAAGTTCTCATTATTTCAGACTAGATGGTCATGATTCGTATCCTGCTTCAGCAGAAGCAGGTTTTCTTTCCTTAGTGAGAAAATCACAAGATACGAGTTTCTCTTTGCTTTTTAGTTTGCCTCCTCCAGTCTAACTATAATTTTAGTAGCATAATAAGTAAGTAAAGATATTCCTATGTAAATCTTTTTTTTTGGTTTATGACTTCTAAGTCAAAATGTTCTTCTAATATAAATTGTTAATGAATGAATAATGTTTGAAGCCATGAATAATTATGGTTGATGTATTCAATTTACTTTCACCTGTAATCTGGCATATTTTATATTACTTGTTTGAAATTTTAAAACCTTATGAACTGCCTCAAGCATTTCCTCTCATGTTCTCCTCTGTCAGATAAATTGCCATATAAACTAATGAACTTTAGAGAAATTAGCTTGCTGAGACCCTGTTTCTTTCACAATTCCCAAGATTTGTACTACAATGAATTATACAATTCATTAGTCTCTCCACCAGGGCAAAAACTTCATTACTAGCCACTGTCAATGCCATAGCCAATTTTCAGTCACTTCTTCAAATTAACTTAACCTGGAAATGCTTCTTGAATGAGTGGAAATTGCAGGGTCTATTCTCAAATACAGCGATTTCATTGAATACTGCATCAAACCTAATACAAGTTATACTTAGAGTGGATTTTTTTCTCGAATTTCCATCAGTGACTTCTCAAGAGTTGATTTAAAGACGTGAACAATAGACAGTAGCTGGGTTAATCCTTTGTCATATGAAAATGTCAATTGTTTTCTTCTTTTGGAAGATGAGTGTTTCTATGATAGGACTCTCTATTCTTGTATCTTGAAAACAAATAGATGTCTTACTGCTAGAGATCGATATGATTGTATCTCCCCATTTTAGAACTTCTAGCATGTTTAAGAAGGATCAGAATTCTACCTGCATATTTCTGCTGTTTCTAAACACAATAGTTTGTTCCCTTGGGGTTATAGAACGTTTGTTTTATTCTGTATCTAAATAAAGAATGTGTATCTATCTAGAAAAGTTTCCTCTAAGAGCTTTTTTTTTTGGCTGGCTAGCTTTTACTTGAGTTGAATTTCGGAAGCTGTGGAATCTATGTAACTTCCTACTTTACTTCTTCAAGTGTTACATTTTTGACATGAAGTGGGAAATGATTTTCGTCTTAATTTTGTGGACACTACTTAGCCTTGCCTTTTAAAAGGCAAAATGCCCTCTTCAGTTTCTGACTCATTAAGAGCTAAAAGGATAAACATTTTCTAAGAGTTTAAACAAACTAGAAAACCCTTAGATGCTTCAGAATATCACCTTCTCTCATCCTTTGTTCGTGACTATCTGTAATTCTGCCTACTGAAGTATCATCTCACACAATTTCTACTCAGCCACACCTTCTCTGCATTTGAGATCAGATATTCTGCTTCCCAAGTTGGCATTGTTTTCAGCTTGAGATAGTATTCGCGGGGTCCATTTTTGAGTCATAAGTTGCTTAGATGTTTGCTGTTTTAGGGCAACTCTGGTTTCATGTATGTTCAGGAACAAATATAAAGCTTTTGTAGGGAAATGATACTGTGATGTTTATTATGAAACACAAGGAAAGGATCGTGCCCAACTGGCAATGCTTTACCAGCTGAAAAAAAAGCAAAGAGGTTTTTGGAGTTTCCAGGTTAATTTGCATTAAGGAGGTGAAGTCCATGATGGAGAATTCTGTTGGTCTGCAGAGGTATAGGAAGGTAGTTTACTCTGTTTTCTTCCTCATGTAGCCTTTGCTTCAGCTTTCTCCATTCTTGCTGGCTCCCCCTCTTTCATTGTTCACATGTGCACTCTCCTCTGGTTTGTAGTGTTTGTCCATTTCTGGGCAAGTCCATCAGTTTCCGCTGTGCTAGAGGTTATGGATAGGATGAGATGTCAACCTAAAATGGACCAATTCTGTTAAGATGCACTTTCTATTATTTGTTGGAAAACAAGGTGAAACTTATGTTGGTCAATTCTACTTTGACATTCTTTCTTCTGCTGTTGCTTCAGCAGGCTGGGGATACTGCATGAAGCCAGACAACAAAATGGATCATGACAAAATGAACCTTGCATGTGATAAATGAAAGCTTACAGGGAGAATGTTGCCTTATATGAGCTATTCCTGCTTTAGGGAAAAGGATTGGCAGCTTGACTAACCCTGTTGTTTATTCACTGAAGAAGT
Organism: Theristicus caerulescens; assembly: GCA_020745775.1. NCBI lineage: Eukaryota > Metazoa > Chordata > Aves > Pelecaniformes > Threskiornithidae > Theristicus > Theristicus caerulescens. The sequence continues at coordinate 10,895,929 of CM036564.1, forward strand.
AACTTATGACTTTGCAATCTGGTTAATGTGCTCCATTTAGAACAGTATCTAAATACTTGTAAATGAAATGTTGATTTTGATTGTTGAAAACCATGAACTGTTGTTCTTTTTGTAAGCAACAGGCAGATGCTAAATCTTTTTGGTTTTAATCTAGTTGTTTCTGTGATTAATATTTATGCTAGCTGTTTACTAGCATTATGTCTTATTTTGGCCTCTGTCCACCTGAATACTGGCTAGTTACTTCTGTTTTCAAACACTGTGTAGCAATGCTGAAATCTATCTGTAATTGGCACTATAGCATTGTATATTAATTTCTCCAGTGCTAAATAATTTTTTTCCCTCTTCATTTCCTTTTGGTCTTCTCATTTTTGTACGGTTACGTTACAGTGATTAACTTTTTCTGTTTACTTTCTTTTTGATGCAAACTACCCCTTGGCTTGTGTGTGTGTATGTACACACTGCCTTTACTGGAAAAAGTTATAGTACTTAGAAACTTGCCCAGTTTCACTGTCTTGATGGTAGAGTCTGTTTTCAGACTGACAAACTGAAATAAAATGTGATCTTTATATTTTACACAGAGACAGGAGGTAAGAATTTAATTTCACGTCTAAGTTGTGTGAAATAGTATTGTAGAATTGTATGAAATTGTATAGAAATTTTCTATCCTTCAAATCTAACTTACATCATTAATGGTGGAGAATTTTGCTCCTAAGTCACTCGGTTTGTTCTGCAAATCCCACCTACCAGTATTTGAAGAATTAATGGTTTCATATAACTGCCTTCAAGTTGTTCTCTGTGTTTTAAGATAAGTTCATAGAGGCAATTCTTAATCTTTGAAAGTACAGGCATTCAAACTAAGAGTAAAATGATAGAATCAGATTGTGTTATCATCTGATTGGGGACTGCCAAACCTTACAAATAGTTATATAATATTTTTTAGTTATTTAGAGGATTCCCTGTGAATCATACAGTTCCTATTTACTGTAATATGTAAGCAGACTGTTGAAGTCTATGAAGAAAAGAAAAACTGGAACTCAATTATATAGTATATACACTATATAATACATAAACCATTTATTCTATAAATAGAAAGTAGCTTTTCTGAATTTAATGTTTTATAAAGATAAACAATTCCATTAATTTTTTATGATTAAATTTTTGTCTGGATAGTCTAGCATTTTTTTATTCCAATTGACATCTTCTTTTAAAAAAGCCAAATGTATTCATTGTTTGTTGCATGGCTTGTGTGGATGCTGGATTCCAAACTGCTGAAGGTGTTTCCTTGTCTTCAGTTTTGCTCATTCAAATATGGTTTGAAAATTAATAACCTTGCTTTTGCTTTTTGATAATTTTTATTTTTAAAAGTTGATGAATTAAGTATTATTTACATTGTAATTTTTATATTTGATCTTGAAAGATTGTAGTCTGTGATAATCAGAATAATGTGAATTTTTTTAACTCTTTGGGAATGGTCAAGTCTTCTTAGTCTGATGATTAGAGGGAAATCTTCAATTCTTTTTAATAGTTTCTCAATGTAAGCATTGTATATGAAGCTTTGTTATGCCGAAGGGTCTATGTTTGCACGTACAATTTTTTAATATTTGATTTTATCTCAAGAAATGTGAACAGCAGCTTCTTCATTGGGTTTGTGCAATCAGCAGTTTTGTAGTTGGCCTTTACATCTGACTTTACTGCCAGATGCAGTCCTTTTAAAGGCAGCAAATTTTCTAAGTCTAAAACTTAGTAGTAACATTACTATTAAATACCATCCTTTAGTGTCAGGAAGAGAGAATTAGTCAGATCTTGAATATTGGCACACATATTCCTGATTAGTAATGTTTACTGAAAAACACTTATTTGAAATTATTTTAAAACATTTCACTAGAAAGGTATTATTCCAGACTTTTTTTACAGAAAGTTAAAATTATGCATCATAATAAAATCATTTAGGTTTTGCCATAATAATTATTTATATATCTTATGCTTGAAATCTGTTCATATCTTATTTTCCTCCTCAGCTTGCTGTCTTTGGTATTTCCAATTTTTTTTTCCCCTTTTCATTTGAACGTATTTATCAGCTACTGATACGGTTACTAAATTTTACTGTATCACATGGGTATAGCTGGCATCACAATTAGATGTCCTATTTAGAAAGCAGAACACCTGTGCAGTATCTTCAGTTTTACAGTAGTTTACACGTCTGACTTACACGATTCTAAAGGCAAATGCAGTCTGTGCTGCTGGCGTGGTGTTATTTCACAAGAACTGGTAGTTTTTAGGTGACTTCGACGGGAAGTTTGTCTCAGCAGGCTAACAATCATGAACATGAGAGCAGCACAGGTCGGCCGTTCTGCCCCTGTGAACGGCATAGGGCCCACTGCAGCATCAACTGTGGCACATCTCCCCTCTGCCCTGCCCGTGCACTGCCCAAAACTTTGATCACTAATGTCCTTGAAATTTTTGCAGTGTGTTTTGCCACGTTCTCAGGTTATACGTGCACACAAGCCTGAAATTGAAAAGCACTGCTTGACTTGTGCTTCAGTTCCAAACATACTTGTTGCAATCAAGGGGCCCCTTTTCCTGTTTCTGTAAGCTAAGAAAAGTCACTAGGGTTTTCCAGGTACCAGGCATGGCTCAGTGCCACCACATCATTATGCAAATTTAGGGCTTAGAGCAATCTTGATAAATGGTATGTTATGTACATGTAAATAGTTAAGAGTAATATTTCCTCTTTTTATTTTTTAGAAGTAACTCCCTTGTGAGCATCCCAGAAATGGCAGGTATCCAGTGGGTTCCTCATACCTTCAAGCAACACTTTCTCTTCAATTACATCCTTAATTTAATGGCTTCTGACAGTAAACTGTTTTGGAACCCCTTTCCCAATGGGTGGGAATACATGCTGTTTGTTAGGCTATCAGCTGTGCCAAGAAATTCTCTGGCAAACAACTAATTATGTCCACAGATAGACTCTGACAAAAAATTTGCTTCAAGCCACAAGTCAGAGGCTTAACCATTGTTTGTGTTGAGTTACTTTACAGCTTGTGATTTCGGTTAGTTGGGTGGGAATGTGGCTGTGAAGCAGTGTTCTTTGTTTGAGCCACAGGCCCCTGCTTTAGCCAGCTTATAGAGCCATACGTAAAATTGCCTCTTTGCTTTCACTTAACAGGATGCCGTTCACCTTTCTGCTCTGCTGAGCACCATTTCATGACTTCACAGCCCAGGAATTAAACCCAACACACAAAGCAGCTTTAGCAGTAATTGTCTGCAGATTAAATTAAATGCCTGTTCTCATACAGTGTATCTAAATTGTATCAGACCCGCTTCTCAGTTTACACACTTGCTCCTGTCAGTAAGAGGCAGCTACTGAAAAATGTTGCAGTCCTTGGGAGCCTGTCTCGCAGTGATTCAATGAAAGTACTGGGGATTTTGTGTGTTCAACATGATGTTAAATCTATTGTGTTTCATAATGAAAAAAAAATAGCTTAGTCCGCTAATACAACACCAATGTATTTTATTGATGGCAGCTACTGCCAGTAGCTCTGTTTTATGCTGCAACACCTAAATTCCCACTGTCGCAGTGTTTGGCAGTTTGAAATTTGGGGCTTATTTTTGTTAAAAATTTTGAGGAATGAGTAAAGTTCAGATTTTCTTAAAATTAGATAAATTGGCATAAAATAATCTTGACTAGATTAAATTGTGTCTTTTTCCTTTCACTTTTGTGCATTACATTTTCATATGTGGAGAGTATAAAGCTATTAATTTCAGGAAGAGAACATTTAAACATAATAAAATTAAAGAGCCAGTCAGTTTCTGATGAAGTGGATTTATGTATGTATTTCTTCTATTTTTATTTTCTCATGATTGTTTACTGTATAACTGAATTGTGCAACTGTTCCAGAAATTCTTGACTCAGAATGTGCTGCAGCCTGCTTTTTACTTAAAAAATTTATCTCACCGCTGACTGTCCAGCTGGTATAGCTGATGAATAAGAGTTTGGGGCTCATCATCATTTTAAAAATTTCACAACCTCTAATTTCTCATTAACAGTATGCTTCATGATTGCCAAACTTATCCCACCAATCTCTCAAAGACCAGCACATTATCACATTACTCAATATAATCTTTGCATAGTTTCTGTAATGATGTTATATGTGAAAGTCATCTCAAAACTTGAGTTTGGGGCTGTATTTAGTAAAGATGCAAAGAGAATATGGACTTACCTTCACGTTTCGTAATGCAGGGGAGTCTGGTGAAAAGTTGACCCTAATTCATTCAGCCTCAGTCAGAATTTACAAATGCCCCTGAACTGCGATGATTTTATTCATGAAAAATGCCAAAGATCACTCCTTTCAGAAGAATATTGTAGTCTTTAATGACCAGGCAGCCTTTGGAGTGAGTTGGTTTTTAACATTAAGGTTTTAATTCCTCCAAGTTTTAACATGTTCTTGTGAAACAGTTAATCAATGGGACAACACTGAGTCATTTTAAGAGTGGGTCAAGAATTAAGGTAATTTTTTGAATTGCACACTACTTTCTAGTCAGAAAAGGAGATAGAATAGACTTTTGAAAATTAAATGCAGGTTAATGGTTTTCTACTAATCTTTTAAATTATTTTTAATAAAAGGATTAAGCTTTTTTAGTTGCATAGAATATGAAATTCTACTTGCTGAAGGAAAAAAACTTACAATTTTTTTTTCTCTTAAAATTGATTGAAAAGATTTCATGCATATCATGCCAGGAATCTCGTGTGCTAGCATTAGAAAGAAGACTTACAGTAAATGAAGTGTTTTACTTGCTGCACAGTCATCTTCAGACCACTTTTCTTGCCTTTGTTTTAACTGATATTTCTGGAAGTGACTGATGAGTAGGTGGGAACACAAGATCATCTCTGAGGGCTACTGCACTTAAATATTTTGGCAGAAGGACTTTCATTCCAAAATCATGGCAAGTTTTTCCAAAATGGTTCTAAAGTGAGAGAATACTGATGTATCCTTTCTTGAACAAAATGCCAAGATCTGTCAGATGAGTATCAACACACTTTAAAGTCATGGCTTTGTCAGAATTTGAAGAGAAGAATTGCAATATAGTACTGGAAGTCTCCATCAGCATAATGGTGAATGTATTTTTGTCAGCAACACAAGAAGGACTTCAAGAAAGAAAAGGAGAATATCAAGACTATATTTCTACCAGGACTCTGACATCAAAGTACTTTCTTAGGAAACACCTGAGGATGCATGTCTTGCGTCTGCAGAACCAGCTGCATAGCCTCCTTCCAGCATGCCATTTGTATTCTCAGACTGGCTTTGCCAAGGGTATCTAGTTAGGAAGCTGAAAGTACCAGCAAAATGAGAACCCAGTCTGAAATGTTGTGACCTTAAATGCCATGCTATCAGGGCAGTATGTACATAATCATATGTGTTATTCCACGTTAGACTTCACTTCATTGCCTTTTACTTTTTTTTTTTTTTGCTATTGTTAACATGGTAGATTTACTTCTTCCTACTCAATCTCAGCCTGATTCAGCCTTTGTTCTCCATTCACATGACCAGAACTCTCACTCAGGCCCTTATCATTTCATGTCTTGACAACACCAGTCATCTTCATTCTCGTCTCAACAAATACTGGCTTGCAGCATGTGTATCTTTTAAAATATTTTTCTTGTTATTTTGGTGTTCCATTGTTCCCTTTCTTGTACTGTGGAATTACTTGCTTTAACTTTTTAGACCGCACCTTACCATCTCTTATACACTTGAACTGCTGACTGTATGGCATCTGCAATGGCAGCCTTTATTGCCCTTTTACATATTTCCAACAAGTATCTTTAAATTTCCCCCTATGCTATTTAATTCATGGTATTAATTAGAAGTCCTCAGTGTTATTTTATTGCCCTTTCATTCCTTCCTAATCGAGACCTCTAAATTCTACTGCAGTTCGACTATTTAATAATAGTACTAACCTATTATAATACTTTACAAAGCATGTGGGAATTCTTGGCTACTACCAAATGAAGCTCTGGAACTAAATTCAACCAATACTAAAGTCAATATGACTCTTATTAAATACACTGTTTTCATATACCTTAAGTACAGCTCATCCATTACAATATTACTTGTATTAAAGCTTACCAGGAGAATGTTGTAACTGAATGTCTCATCCATATCAGTCCATCTGATGTACTTTTCATGACAGTAAGTTGATAGTAAGCATGTATTTGGTATTTTTTTTGTGTGCATTAAGAATAATAAGTAAGTTTTTTCAGGTATGGCTATGGTCTTTTTCCTTATGCATGCCAATATAGTATAGGCATCTAATTGTTATTTAGATACCTGAGGCTAACGTTAGATTCCTCTGAGATCCTCAAAACTGCTGCTTACCGACAGCTTGAAAACAACAGACACACAAATTCCCTGAATATTATCTAGTCTTTTGGATACCAAGTTAGCTTAAAAGTTTGCCATGCACAATCAGCTTCTGTGCACCATGCTGACACGCAGCTTGGCAGCTAAGCCCCTTATGGGTTTTAACACAGCGTTCACCTGTCTCTCTCCCTCCTGGTAGAGTTCTCTCTTCCAGCACAATGGACGGTGACTTTTGAGGCTGACGTGCTGCGTGCTTTCCTTGCTCTGGTTGGGTTTTGCTATGAGTTTTGTAACTGTGAGGAAAAGGTTGACTTGGCTCAGGTTCTGATGCCAAGAGAGGATTTTTATTTCAGACACAGGTAAACTAGGCATGGTGCTGGATATGAACTGTCAAGTTATCTTCTCCTATATTTTTTTCTAATGATTGGCAGAGGTAGCTTCTGCACTTTACTTTCTGTCCTTGACCATCTCTTTGTAAGGTGCTTCACTTTGCTCAGGCGTTTTGTGCAGGTCCTGGGTGCGTGTCTCAGAGTGCTGATTTCTGTTATGTTGCAGGACACTTGCAACTAGGCATTGCGGTGTTGAACGGAACAATACTGAAGCCCTTTTGTGGATTCTGGCATAAATCTCTTCTGAGAATGAGGATTAGGGTCACATTTACAAGGATCTAGAGGTGTCTAATGATGAAGATAGTCAACTAATAGTATTTCCAAATAAGTGTAAGGAGCTTATATTGTTTTTACACAATTTGCTAATTTCACAGTTTTCTAGGTCCCTCTTTCCAGTTTCTGTCTGCCTGTGAAATCCCACAATTTTGTAAGAGGCAAAATATTTGGATGATGAGCAACTGGAAGGGAAACTTATCTACAGTTACCTACTTATGTATCCCAGTGGCTTTGAACTACTTCATTACATGTTCATTAGTTCACATTACAGTTGATACCAAGTTAATCCTATTAGTATTTAGTATGTTACACAGCTTTGGAAGTGATAATATGGGAGGCTTCTGGAAGGAAGTAGTTTGTAGCCTCAGATTGCTATGAAAGATTTCTTATTGTCTTTGTTCCAAGCTGGGAGAAGGAAACCATGGGCAAAGACTCTTAGGGATCATGAAAGAGATTACATTATTACAGAAAACAACAGTATTTTTGTTAGAAGCAAATGTAAATTAAGCTACCACAAAACAGTAATGTATTGAACTACTGTAAGTAAATTTCCCAAATAGGGAAATGGCAGCTTCAAAAGTACTTATTTCTCTTTCTAATCAATGATAGCGTGATCCAAGAAACTATTTCCCAGATGTAGTAAATCTTAGCTTTCACTTCTGATTTAAATTTGAAGAGTGAATTGTATTGAACTTCTCTTAAGTGATTTAGTTGAGATTTCTGTTTAGCCTGGACAAGATAATCAGAAACTAAGTTTAGAATATCATGGTTAATCACTACTGTGGCAGAGGGGAAGAAAAAGTAGAATTTTTAAGTCAGCAAATTTTAATGCGTTTAATTTGCAAATGTATAACAGTACTATATGTCAGTGATTTCTGATAACTTTTAGTTGTGAAAAGGCCTATAGGAAAGTAATCTGAAATTTAAACATGCAGATAAGTATTGGACCAAGAATTAGTACAGAATGGTGTGAAAAGTATAAAATAAGGAAAACATGGCAATAAAAAATGGTGGGATAAAGGCTTTCTATAAACATTCCCATGTCTGTAATCATTAACAAATGCAGTCTGTGAATAGTCTGTAAAGTTTTTATTGTATTCTGAGACTATGCAAAACTGCATTAGAAAGCATTTAGGTATAAATTTAGCATATTTAAAGACAAATTCCTTAAAGAATATTTGGGATTGAAAACTACATTTGTAGACAATATGGTAAATGCAAGGGGGATGTCTTGTGAAATGGACCTTTATTGAGCTTGATCACTGCAAAATAAAAATCCAATTAAGGCATTGTAAAGATAAAGAAAGACCATCTGTGAGGAAATTTGCCACAGATCTAATGGTGAGCTAATTTTTCAGATAAAGTGGGTATTATACTTTGCAGGGGATGAAGTAGAGAAGTTAGAAATCATTTTAGATTGAATTTTTGCCAGGAATATGAACAAATTGGATAAAAGCAGTGGAAACAATGCTTGTAGGTCAGTTAAACACAAGGTTATAAACACATTCATTCTTTCTAGATGGTAACATTGCATTCCACCCTATTTCTGAAAATGCTTGTAGCAATGTTGTGGGAAATGTATTTCTTGCCCTGAGACATCTTACCTGATTTCTAAAAGCCAGCAGTGACCATATGCACTAAATTTCATTTTGTCCCAGAGATTATATTAGTGTGCATGGGATAATGATTTTCATGTGATGGAGCAGAGGTAGCTTTCATATTGCTTAACTGAAGACTGTTTTCCACTAAGAAACTAATTTTTGGTTGATTTTGTGCTAACAGAGGGAGATAAAGTCTGTTTTGTTAATTTTTTTACAGGTAAGTTTTCAGGCTCTTGTAAACAAATTCCTTAACGAAGAAAAGAAGATTGTGTATGTATAACGTCATAGAGAACTAATTAGGAAGCAAGGTTGAGTGGTGATTACAGAGCTTCACATGGCCTGGTCAGGGTTATTATAACAGTATATCGTCATAACCTGCTTTGTTGCTCTGGCTACACAAATGAGGTTGCTGAGAAAAACTGAGACATTTGCTTAGAGCTTAGCCTAGATTAGATGAAGATAATAGTACGGTATTGTAGGTGCTTTCTCAACTGCTGAACTTTGCCTGTGAGATTGATAAGTTATGTAAATGAGGGTTTGATTTGTAGATAAAAAACTTCCAAAATTGTCCTATTAGTAAAGGTAGGAGATTTTCTCATTGCAGTACCTATCAAAGAATCGATCTTCTGCAATGTAGACCTAATTTATTCAATAGCCAGCTATCTAATACCTAGCAAGTATGCTTCAAAGTTGAAGCATTTAAATACTATTTAAAACTCTAAATAGTGGAAAATAGTCTACACAGAAATCTTTGATTCTGTGTATTTTGCCTCAGCAGCTGTGTTCAGCATGATCAGGACCAGTAACTCTCCTGAAATATTATTTAGATCTTGTCTGTCTGGAGGTGATCAGGAAAATTAAAGGTATTAGGACTATGTGTGTGAGTGAAGAATTTTAAATCCCACCTCTTACTTGCCTTATATCCCCTTCTCTTCAGTAAGCTTTGCTAAAGATCTTTAACTGCTTAGCTTACATTAATATTGTGTATTTCTGTAGCAAAGAGCTTGCTTTGTAGTTATATATTCTCTAATTAAGATAAAAGGACTAAAAAAGAACAAGTAGAAGGACCCTGTCATGGGATATAGGAAGATAAAATATGTTCTATGAGGAACTTAAGTATGATAATAAACATTGAGATATATGTTTAATCTCTATATGTAAAATCAGCATACTTCTGATCACATCATTCTATTTTTTAATAATGTTAAGCCTACATATATCACATTTTTTTACTTCTGTAGTGTGTACACTGTAATAGTGTACTATTTCAAGGGTGGCTCTAAATATGTCCAAGTCTTTGTAATTGGCTGTTTCATTTTATCTAAGCTTTTTAGATATAGTTAAATACGTTTCCTATGATAGTCAAAACTACAGGTGCCACCTGCCATGGGGACTCATCCAGTATTTGCTTGTCAAGTGAAAAAATGTAATATTACTGTAAAGTAAGCTGCTTAAGTACTTCGTTGCATCCATCTGCTCTTTTTTTCTCTTTTCTTTTCAAAATACAGGCACATCCAGACCAGAGCTACTTTTGATCCTGTCAGCTATTGTTCATGTTTAACAGAGATGTATGTTGCATGAATAATACTTGAAGCGTGATTTCATTGGCCAAGTGTATCTCTTTATTTTAGTATGGTTTGTATTGTTTTGAGTACCGCTTACCTTCTTGATACCATGGGAGTAACTTTAGGACAACCTATTGCAGAGTGTCTCCACTTGACTTAGTGAAATCAAGAGGTAGTGCAGGAGACTCATTCATTCAGATAAAGCTTGCAGAACTAGTCTCTGAAGCCTTTTTCCCCCCAGATGTTTTGCTTGAAGCTGTTCGTAGGAATTAAGCCTCAGTTCTGACCTTTGTGAGGAAGCAATGAATGGTAGACAGTTAAAGGCCAAATGCCAACCATATTTGTTTCCTTTTGCAATACTGCTTAAGTAAATTAAGTTTGTGAGAGCCCTAAAACAGGACTTAATCCAGAGGTGGCTGTATACAGAAATTGCATCATCTTTCACAGCAATTTTGGTTTGTGGTTGGCCAATCTATGAGCCACAGAAGTCAAACTGAATCCAAAAGAGTTATTGCAGATTAGGTTAATGTCACTAAGGTCAGAGACTGGACCTGAGGTATGTATATGCATGTATCTCTGTTGTTTGTCTTTTACATTTTTTCTATATAAAAGTCTGCCCTAATATGTTCACCTGTTTTCTGCCTTCTTCTAGTCCTCAGTAATGGTTAGAACTATGCAGGCCTTAATACACACTGTGCAATTCATGCAGTATTGGTTCTATTCTTAACATGCCTGATTTATTTTATATCAACCTATTGGCCTATATCTACCAAAGCACTTACAGGATTCCATAATATAAAAACAGTGGATACTTTGTTGCATTTAATTAGTGTCAGTACTGGATCTATGTAAAACTAAAACTGCAAAAAAAATGTATTTTGTGCTATGCATACATAGTTTTGATAGCCCAACAAATCCTCTTCTTTAGGAACAATTGTCTTAGACACAACAAATGAGATATATTTTTCGATTTGGACACAAGTTCTTAGTCATTGAAGAGAAAATGGAAGGGATTTGCTGATAACAGGTCCTATCAAAAGAGAACTCAAAATATAGAAACTACATTTCTGCACTAATAGAAACTGGTATAAGATCTGGTTTGTCTTATTATAGAAGCCTCTCAGATTTTTTGTGTTGGTCTCAAAGATGCTTAGCTCAAAATTTGATGTCAGTAAGCCTACTGGCATTTTACAAGCAAAGATGATCCCTACCAATTTCAGATAATGCGCTTAAATCTATAGTTCCAAAGAAAGACTTGTTTTTTAATAGTAGTAATCCTTTAATTGACTGGGTGTGGAAACACCACAGGGCCTCTTCTGGGTTCCCTGGTGAGAGGCTTTCTGTGTATAATCTGTTGCAGATGTTTAAAAAAACCCTGTTATAAGACTCAGTAAGTTTTTAGTCTTTTCTTTGAATATTTGTAAAGATACTATGTTCGCTACATTTAATGATACAAATGCACTTTATGCAATGGATATTAAGCTGTAGAGTAAGTATTGGATGAAATGAAAGAGTTAAACAGAAGCTAGCAGAAAGTTTTGTCCATTGGGAGAAACAGTGCTTTAGATCTGTATGTAAAGAAAATATAAATTATTTTGGAAAGAGGAATAGAAGATAAGAATATAAGCTTCTTCATTTTTATTCACAGTTGTCACCTAAGACATTTATGGAAAGTGTAAAACTCCAGTGTTTTTGTGTCTTTTAGACCCTGATAGCTTATTCTTTCACCATTTCAAAACAGTTTCAGGTGTCCTGAAAACAAGTGTGACATATTTGTAATATTAAAATATTTACTAATAATATTGTTTGCTATGCTGTCTTTTTGAGCACCTTAGAGTTAAAGTAGTCTAGGAATAACCAGCAACATTTTTTGACACACAGCAGGTTGAACCAACAGAATAATAAAATTATCCTGGCTATCAAGAGCTGGAAACATTATGTTAGCTTAGGAAGTCTTATGCAGTATCTGCCAAGTGTGTGATCTTACTACAGTACATAAAAGCGCACTGAATTGTACCTTATTTAGAATAAAGTCCACTAAATACCTTCCTTAGAACTTTTTTGCAATATACGATATCTACAGGTAGTGAAAGCATTCTTTCTGCATACTCCTGGAGTTTTAAAGCTCATTACACTTGACAATTGTTTATTTCAACTGGAACTTCCATAACAAGTTTGTAGTAGGACTGGCTAGAGCTAATTTTAAAACTGAAAAGAAGTACTTTAAACACAGAAAAGATTATTGGTAAAATAGGGCAAGCATTTAAGAAGAAAAGCTACCATCAAAATTTTAATTTTATTTACTTTTTTGTAACTAAATTTCTGCATTTGTAACTAACTCCTGCATTGTAGAAAAATTAAGTAAAAATTTTGGTATCTCTTTCTTTCTGTTGATCTTATCAAATATATTTTAAATATATTTAATATGGTAATTTATCTCAATGTAAATCAAGAGAGAGTATATATATTCAAAAGCATCAACCTTTTGATGCTCCTTACCTCTTCCCACCTTATTCCTTTTCACTCACTTACGTCTTTTTTTCCTAAGCCTCACAATTCTGCATGTTAATTTCTTTTTTTTCCATTTGTCCCATTATGAAGACTATTTTTCCTTTCCAAAGCAAGAAATCATAAAGAATGGCTTAAAGTCCAACCTACTGTAGGTGTCTGGCTGAATCATTAAATCATTAAATCCCTAAAATATCTTTTAAAAACTGAGGTCTTTAACATAAAGAACAATTTTAAACTTCTTTGCAGTTTTTTGTTGTGATAAATTTGATGATCTTTTTGTTAAATACTATGTATAATTTTGCTCTAACACTTTTTCTGGAATTAGAGATTAATTCACTGTTTAACATTCCCTATCTGTTAAAGATACTTCTGCCAAGATGAGATATTTTAAGAGAGAAGAGAATGTAATTTCATCCTCAGTTTTATATACTATACCATTGCAAGTAGACAAGATTTTTATACTGTAATAAATATGTGAGAGATGCACCTAGTTTAGAAGCTATTGATTCTATACAAGTGTACTGGGTTTACAAGTCTAATTTGCGGAAAAGCTACACCATGTCAAAGAACTAGCAGGAAAATCCTTGTATGAATGTTATGTGCATCTTAATTCAATTTCAAACAACATTATTTCCTAGCTATCACTGAAGTTGGTGTTAGTAAAGACTAACAGCTTGCCATGATGGAAGAAAAGATAAAATACAATTTAGTGCACTGTGCCAATATTCTGTGCCGTAGTAAGCATCTGAAAGACATTGAAGGCTGTCCAAATCAGCATTCTGCTTGCAAAATAACTAAAAAAAATTGACATGCAGTAATTTGAATCCTGCTTGTGGCTATATTCATGACTTCCTAATTCCTCTAAAAATTATGAAAGATAACACTAAACAAATTTTTAATGACACTAAATGCCTAATTACAGTTTTATTAAAACTAGCACTGGAAGTGGAAGTTCTCTGATGACATAACTGACAATGATTAGGAATTTCACGCTATATTCTTTGCTTGTACATTTTTGGGAAGTTTGATCTAAATCAATTCTGAATTGATTTAGAATTTAAGCAGAAGACCAGGAGTAGGGTTTTTTTTTTTGCTGTTCAGTGAACATAAAATCTGTGGACTTCCTTGTTCAGCTTCCTGATCGGTGGAATGGGAATAATACCATGCATGAAATTTTTTAGTGTTGAAGTTTTTGAGAAGCTTTGAAGATTAAGTGCAAAGTGTTATTATTCATTGGTTTTGAAAACTCATCCATGAGCAAAAAAGAGGATTGAGACATGCGTGAGGGAGAAAAGGCTTCTGTTAGGGGCACACATGGTACAAACTGCTCTTTATGTACAGAGATAGGGCATTATTCTTGATGTGTTACAGAGTAGAGTGCAGGACTTAAGAGTTATGAGTGCAGTAGTTTGGTATTTGGGGCCCAGGGTGAATGAAACCCAGGGTAGTGATTGTATTTTGGTTTTATTTTTTGAGTGTCTATCACAGAAGAAAAACAAAGCATAGTGGATGTCGTGGTTTAACCCCAGTTAACAACTAAGCACCACACAGCCACTCACTCACTCCCCCCACAATGGGATGGGGGAGAGAATCGGAAGGGTAAAAGTGAGAAAACTCATGGCTTGAGGTAAAGACAGTTAAATAGGTAAAGGAAAAGCTGCACACGCAAGCAAAGCAAACCAAGGAATTAATTCACTACTGCCCATTGGCAGGCAGGTGTTCAGCCACCTCCAGGAAAGCAGGGCTCCAACACATGTAATGGTTACTTGGGAAGACAAAATGCCATCACTCCGAACATACTCCCTTCCTTCTTCTTCCCCCAGCTTTATATGCTGAGCATGACGTCATATGGTGTGGAATATCCCTTTGGTCAGTTGGGGTCAGCTGTCCCAGCTGTGTCCCCTCCCAACTTCTTGTGCACCCCTGCCCACTCGCTGGTGGGGTGGGGTGAGAAGCAGAAAAGGCCTTGGCTCTGTGTAAGCGCTGCTCAGCAGTAACTAAACCATCTCTGAATTATCAACACTGTTTCCAGCACAAATCCAAAACATAGCCCCATACTAGCTACTATGAAGAAAATTAACTCTATCCCAGCCAAAACCAGCACAGTAGATCTTAAATTTTTCTCTCTTCTGTTTCTGTCCCCCAGACTGCTGTTTATCTCCCAGAGATTTATCTGAACTGGATATACAACTCTTAAGATGTTGGACATAGCCCTTCCAAGTTCTCGTGTCCCTCGAGTTATACTCTGAGAGTGGTTATTCAATTGCATGCTGGCAGGGTACTGACAGACTCTGATTGCCCTAACCAGCCAGTAACCATCTGTCTCTGTAATTTTCTTCTGCAACCTCTTTTCACCATCCCAAGTGTTTAGATGCCTGTGTTTGAAGTCAGCTCTTGTGTGGCACAGCTATGTAATCTTTCTTCAGACTGCTGTGAAATAGTCAAGTTGTGAGAAAGAGCTGTGAGAAGCCTCACCTGGGGCCTCCAACCTTACACCTCTGCCCACTGACTGAGGAGCTGCATTTAAACTCAAGGCCTTGGCTTCCTGGCTTGGCCTGGCACCTGCCTCATCACTACAGACTTGTCTGGCAATCTGGACTCTTGCCCAGCTCTGTTACCATCACTGGACCTGCTTTGCTGTTCTTGTTTGAGCAGTGGGGACTGTGTACCACGTCGGTGAGGTCACTGCCCTGCCTGCCGTGCTATCACCCTCAATGCCTGGCTTGCCTTCCCTTATGGAGCAAGGACAACTGGAAATCTGAGATCATCAGGCAGTATTTATTTTGGAGCTGAGAAAATACTAGAAACATTTCTGACTGCTTATATCTTTAAGCCACCTTGTTTATTTAGGTAGCACGCTAGTTTGCCTATTGTTCTATATGCTGCTTAGGTAGGGTAATAAGACTCAACATATTCTACTTCTTTCTAATCGTGGAGGAACAGACAGTCCTGGTCTTCTGCATTTTTGTAAACAAACTGACAAATATACAAATAGTTAGATAGGCCTGGATATTGTTGTAATTTAAGTAGAAGCCCATCTGAAATACATGTAGACATAGAAAAGAAAAGCATAAAGCCAAAGACATGTTCTACTGTAAGTTATATAGAAAAAATTAAATTTGATGTAGAGAGTAGCAATTCCCCTTCTGTGCTGCCTTAGTGCAATGATCTCAGAAGTCTTAAGTGAACAGGAACTACTACTTTGGATGTTTTTCATTCCTATTGACTGATTTTTGGGGAAATTCCATATAAATCAGCATTTTAATTAAATTGTTAAGGTAAGTCTTTCTAATATAAGCATAGCTAATTTAATATAGATGTATATCTTGTGCATGTATTTTCAGATTAATCATAAATTTATTTTCTGAAAGTTGGAATTCTACATGTTCAAACATGAACTTTTGTTTGCATGCCAGAAAAGTGAATTTTTGAACTATGCTGCTGTTTATAGCTGTCAGAGAAGCAAAGTAACAATGTCGACACATGCATGTTTATGAATGTACATATTGCTTTGAGGAAATGCCTGTATTAATTTCAAATTGTTTGTGAAATATTTCTGTGATTGGTACTGTGGTTCTACCCTTAAGTACTTAGTTCTTCTGGTCTTGTTTTATTATTAAACACTGGAACCTGCAATAATTAGCCAGACCAATAGTAAAGGTCATTTTATTTTACTGAATGTTTCATTTTGCTCTGTTTAACCTTAAATGGAGTAATGTGGTAGCATAGATTCACTTCACAAGACACACCAGATGTACAACAGGGTCTAGTTTAGCTATTACGTTGGTGTTTGTCAGTCTCAGGAATAGGAGAAGAGAATGCCCATGCTTAAGAGAAAAAGGCTGTATCTTATCTTACATGTCTCTAAACAAAGCGTTATTTTTCCTCTTCCCAATTTTTTGCCTTTGTTTTGATTTGTCTTGTTAGTGACTCCAGTTGTACTTCTCAATTTGGTCAATCAACACAGAGGATCTCCTTTTTCATTATACATAGAGGTTTCTCTTGACCCCTAGTTTAGTGAAGCATTGCTTCACTAGAGTCTCAGTGGGTGTACTTACTCCCATCAGCACTGCACAATCACTACCTCTTCTCTAAATCCCTTACCACCCCCACACTATCAGTATCTGATGGTTTTTCTGCTGCTCAGCCTTTTTTGCTGACTAGTCTAATGCTTTCAGTCTTAACTCTATTGACTGTGACTCTTTGACGAACTGCCCCGCTAGGCCTTCAGCTCTAGGTTTCTTCCCAGCTTCGAGTCCCAGTACAGATCCTGCTGTACATTAATGCATTGCTTCTGTGCCGACTTGTATGTTCCTTTATCGTCTATTTGCTACATTTCACTTCCACTCTTGGCTTAAGTCACAAGGCTGCATTGATTTTCTCATACTTTGTCACTTGCTTTTCTGCTTCCATGCCTCACTCATCCCTCTCCTGCTCCCTTCATTCTGTTTTAACTTTTCATCTGTCTCTGTGTCCATCTGTCTTCCTATCATCAGGAACATATTCTTGCTACTATCTCCTTGTCCATTGCCAACCAATCTTCCTTATTTCTTTCCCCTCTAAATAGTTTCTGGCCAATACGCCATATCCAACTGCCCTTTTTCTTTCCTTCTTTCATTGATCACATCATTGACTTCTGCCTCATCTTAAATTATTGAGTTAAAAGGTGAGAAATTTGAAACCAATATGAAACATTATTTTGGGGCAGCACATTGTTCGTGGAACATCAATATGACCTGGATTGTGTTTCCTTTCAGTCAACAATAAATCATCTGCTGATGTGGATAGGAGCAGCTGTATGCTTTGTATTACCCTAAAGCGTGTTTATATCATGCACTGTTCAGCTGTGGGATTCTTTCTTCGTGTTAGACAGACAACCAAGTGTGACCTGGTCTGCAGCCCTACATCTTGAGAAGGACACATCTGCTCTGATGTTTAATAATTTCTAACTGTCATATACTTTATAGTCTGTAAATATTTTCCAAGACATGAATCAATTACCTTTTAAAGAAGATACTAATAGATTACAGAATAGGTGTTGTTATGCATTCTTGACATTCTGAAAAAGTGTGTATAACCAGTAAAACTGCTATGTGTTCCTCTAAATGTTAAGGCAAAATTTATCATTCTGGTCATAAGTTTACATTAAATTTTAAATACTTCAGAAGAGGTAGCAAGTAAAGTAGTTCTACAAACACCTACAAAAAACCCTTAATTTGTGCTCTTGGGTATAATTACTGTTATGCAGGCCATGCAATAAAAACAGCGGAGAGCTGATATGTTGTGTCTTACTTGTATGCATACACCTTTTGCAGTACTTCTGTGACTCATGGCCTTGTTCTAGGATAAGTTCCCAGTGAACCATTCCTTTTCATTTTGTAAATGTGTGGTAGTCCAGATTCTATTTTAGAAAAGCAACTTTTTTAAAGGCCCTCTGTCAATGTGGCATGTTGAGTTCAGATTACAATTTTCACGTAAAAGTTCTTTAACTACCAGCTTTGCAAACTTGTTTTGGTTACTTGGAGTCAAAGTTGTGCAATGTTCCGTAGTAAAGATACATCAGGCAGAATGTAGGTACCAGTCACAGAAATTGCTTCACACTGCTTGCAGACTTGGGACACTAATTAACAGTTCTGTTAATGATACATGAGACAAAGGGGCCAATAGATAAGACTAAATGCACGGAGAGCAGAAGTTTATGGTAGGAATGTACTATTTTTATAGAAACACTTCTCTGACTACATTTCCATTTTAGTCTCATTAGTTTAATTAAGAATGACAAGTTTTGCATTTTAAAATATGCCTGACAGAAAATGAGTGGGGGTAGGAAGAACCTTACAAAAAGAGAGGGCAGGAGAAAGGCAGAGCAGGGACACAGGTATTCCCTAGCGGATGATTTTTTGTACACTCAGCATGAGTCAATACCAACAGGGGCCTTACGTCTCCTGAGTCCCTCCACTCCTGCTAATTCCACTCCTTAAGTGTGTGGGCAGCAGCAAGTAAGAAGACATTATGCTGTTGAAGAAGAGGAGAGAAAAATCTGCTGGGCTTTACTCAGAGCCACATTAAAAGAAGGAGAGCTTGCTTCCTCGTGACATTACTTGTCACTCTCTAAGCACGTTATCCTTAGCATATGCTAAATCATTTGCTTTCCATGCGTCATGGCTCTGGAGCATGGGAAATAATATAAAAACTGGTATTACACTCTTAATGTATGAGGAGAGTTTCTGTCTATTAGCTGAGTTGGCATGGATTTCTTTTTCTAGCAGAGAGCATCACTCTGTCTAACAACAGTTAGGAAAACATAGGATCACAGTTTATTTTTCTCACAGGTTTGTAATAGGTGACGTAGCTTAGCTGCTGGCGTTTCATTAGATCAGTGTATTTTGGCAGAAGCTTTTGTGTCTTTATATGGACTGTACTGTATGGGATCCCAGCTACCGTGACTTTGGAAAATGCCCATAAGTCTTACATATCAACAGACTATTGACACATGTCATTTTATACCTGTCAATGTGCTCAGAAATCAAGTATAATATTTCCCCAAACATTTCTGGACTGTTGAAGAAGTATAATGCCCATTTGAAACAACATCGAAGATGTTTCAAATAGACCTACTGTTTACATCGCAGCTGGTTAGAGAAGGATCCCTGTACATCTGCCACCTGCCAAAGAGGATAATGTGTTTTGTAACTGGTATTTCTTATTAATATTGCAGGCAGCAAACCTTGGAGATAGGGCAGGAAACAGGAATAGGACTGATGGTCTGATCCTGACTCTGATGGTGTTTTGTGCAACCCTGGGAAAATGGCTTAAGCTATCTGCCTCCTGGCTTCTTATGTTGTGTAATCAGAACCATTTTGTACTGTTTTGTCATTTTCTGTGGAAAAAAAGCTATGTGTCTTTATTTAAAACATGCTGTGATGAAAAGCTACCTATGAACTAAAATCATTAATGCTCTTGTAGAAAAATTCGACTTCATCTTTGAAACTTTATTTTAAAGTAAGCCCCAGTTATCGTAAGGGAAGAAGGGGATCTTGATGATATTCCTGCTTCTCCTTTAGTTCCTGTCATAATTAACAACAAAGTTGACCATGATCCTCAGCCTGCCTTTACGGTCACTCAGTATCACTGAGCTCTATAAGCTCGCAGAGAGCGAAACAAAACTGTGGTCACTTGCCTTCTAAGCGGACCGTCCAATAACCATTTTAACAGCCCTTCTTCCCTCAAACAGCAATGCTTTCCCACAGAAATTTGGAGAGAGCAGAGAATTGCTTTATACTAGTTAGTATTTAGACTGCAGTTCAAGGCTTTGAGATTTTTCATCTAGCACTGATGATATCTCTTTGTAGCTCATTAAGCTCTGTAACCCAAATGAAAGATGCCAAAGGAATTGTTTGTGAAGCAAAGGCACACTTGCTTCTTGCTGTGGTGTTATGGTGCACTTAATGCTGTGTGGTTATCTTGAATGATAACGTATTTGGCAGTGAGAAGAAAATATCTCTGTGAAGATAGCGGAGAGTTTTTTTTTAGTGTGAACTCATGTCACCCTTCTTTTTGCAGCTTATTGTCTGTTGATGAATTTTAAAGAAGCCCTTAAGGATTTGGCACAGAATAAAAGCATTATGCTAGCTTCTCAAGTCAGACTATCCCTTCACCTTACTGCACACCCAAACCTGGTTTGTGTTGCTTGTTTTTCTCTCAGCTGGACTGAAGGAGGAACTTGCATAAAGAAGAGTGAACTGGAAATTGTTAGTATTCATTCTGAGAGTCACTTTTTTCTGACATACTGATTTAAGATATTTCTGTAAAACTCTCTCCATCCATTACAGGTAACAAAGATTTTGTAATTGGTGCCACAAGCAGCTTAAGTGGTTATCCAGCATTGTAGTACCTGATGCAGACTGATCTTCAGAAGCAATCACTTTGTTCTGATAGAATTAGACATACCTATGATGAGTAGGATGCAGGCTGAACATAGCTACTAGTTTCAATCTCAGCATTGCTGAAGTTTTCTTGTCAAACTGACAGTGCTCTGCCTGTTTTCCATGTATCCTGTTTAATAAGTACATACTCTGTACAAGGGGGTCCTGTTATTTGAAAATCAGGAGATGATTTATATTATTAACATATAAGAGAAAATTTTGCATCTATTTTTCGCTTGTGTTTTAAGTTCTGTTATAGCAAAGGCTATTTCCCTTCAGTATATAATCCTGCAAGTACCTAAGACCTGCCTTATTTGCTTTTCCACAGACAATAGCTTTACTGTCACTAATTATGCTCCATTTTTATCAGAAAACCCAGTGTCAGAGATATTCACTAACCATTTAACAACCATAGCAGGTTTACAATAGCTGTAGTTTTGGCAGTGGTATCAATACATTTTCATGTTTTTATCATACATTAAATACTTGATAGCTGCCTTTGATAGTTCTAGCATAGAATATTATGTGGTAGAGAGGGGTAAGAACACCTGGAGTGAGGAGGATGAACAAGAAGTAGAATTCCTACTTAGAACAGACACCTTGCACTGTACAGGCTTTAACACTACTATTGCCAAAGGCTTCTTATCTTTAGTGCAGACAATCCAGTAACCAGATAACTCAGTAGCACCATTTCTACTGTTGTTTCCAATCTTCCCTCCCAGCTCTGGGCCCTTATGACTCCCTGGCAGAGGTCAGGGAAAGCCCCTCTCTTGCTCTCACAGCTGAGGCTGATAATTACAACCAATACTCAATGCAAAACAGGTGGGCATCTAGAGGAAGCTTCTCCTCCTTCAGCCTGGGTGGAAATTTGGGCTGGTGTGTTTCTATGCAGTGGCTCCTGTGTTAGCTGTACTAGAAATATAGACATTTATTGGACTTTACAGAGGTGACATCAGAGCTTTTTAGGTAAGGACAGATTGACTGTGCTCTTGCCCTTTTCTTTAGTTAGTAGGTAGAGAATGCAACTGGAAACCACTAAAAGTGGTAAGATTTTGCTTTTTCTAAGTAAGAGTTGATAAGCAGATACTTTTTGGTATCTTAAGTAAATATATTCAATTCTTCAGGGTTGTTTGATGTTCTTAACTCCATCTGCCCTTGAGAAAACCTAAGGGTATTAAATATCTCTGGGAAGTGCTGAGGTATTTTAGAGCTAGTTCTTAATATTTGTGTTGGTGTATCTCACTTTGCTCTATTAAAATGGCCTTCTTATTGCTATAGACTGTGGTAGCTTAAGTACAAGCACAGACATGTTGCTGTGTTAACTGTTAATGGTTAGATTGGTCTCTTCAGGTCTATCTGTATCAGATACTCTGGAATAATTACTTGCATGATGTTAAAATAAGGAATGGGCCAGAAAAATGAAACAGTTTGTGAGAGACCAGTAGCTGATCTGTAGCAAAGCTGTGATTGTTCAGGTAAATTTTAGAACAGCCTCTGGTCTCTAATGAGTTCAAAACAAACTCTGAAAGCTGCTGTGCAGGAATAGCAGCGCTAAAAAGTTTGTATGGGGTAATGACTCCTGACTTTCAGAGATTTCTGCAAGGTTTTTTTTTTAATACGTCATTGAAGTATAAATATCTGGAGTCTTTACGTGGTTAGATTGTTACACCCCTTCAACCTCTTCAGCTTCCCATATGTGTGATAGCTTACTATTAGCATTTTTCACGTTTGTGTTTACAGTGGTAGCTAGAATCTGGGGACCTCTCTGTGTTGGTGTTAAGGCTATTGGTTATGAAGCAAAGCTATACTGCTAGGCTTTGAAAACAGCACTGTTTTCTGCAGGGCTGACCTCCCCTTGTACCACATCCACATAAAGTTCTCTACTCAATTTTTTTGCGTCCTTTGGATTTAGAGACCTACTTACAACTGGGAAGGCCTGAATTGCTGGTTTACTTGATCTTGTTCTAATGTAGTGCAGGGGTTACGCTGGTGGAAAATCTGCAGTGATATGCCTGTGATTCAAATCTATGTTGTCTGATCTATAACTGGCATCTGGTGTTGTGGAAGGGGAAAGAAAGGGAAAAGGTTGAAACTCTCAGGGCTGTCTGGGTTTGTCTTCATCTGACTGAAATAATGAATGTACTTTGATTCATTATTACTCCTTGAGCCATATTATGTCCCCAAACTTCTATCAAGCACGGAAAGATTCTCCAGTATGAACAAGCTTTGGGAAAATTTTTCTAGTAATGTTTGATACAAGACTTGATCGATGGTGCAGTTTACCAAATTACCAATACTCTACTAATCCTCTTGGAACATGACAATTATCACTTTTAACATCACATAAATGTTGAGTATGTTCACAAGGTTTATCATCTCTCCCTCCTCCCCTTCCTTGTTTGAGTAGGGGAGGAGCAAAGAAAATTGCCATTAGCTATTGAGGAGGAGGAATAAAGCAGAATTCCTGCTCTTGATCTTGCAGCAGCTGCTGGTAGCAGGGAGTGAAAATAAAAGGTGGTGGCTCTGGGGCTGGGCTGGCTGCCGTTTCCCAGAAAAGCAAAGCTTTGTGTATTCCCTGGGATGCACACAAATACTACATTTACCCAGTCCTCCCATGTCACTTGAAACTGGAGAAGACTACAGAGTATCTCAAATCCCTGACAGTTAACAAAACAAGACCCCAAGCCCATTTTCCTTGAAACTCCGTCCATAATGAATTGTATTATGTTTTGTTATGTATGGCTTTGTTGTTTTTGTTTTTTTTTTTAAGGGGCAGTGAAGCTGTAAAATTTTTCTCCTACTTCACATTTTTCATGTGATAGGATTTAACATGAAATTCTGGTTTGTTTTACCCTTTGATAGCCCGTCTAAGTGATTTATAAAAACTTTTACAAAGGCACCACCATCTTTGATGCTTTGTTAGGAAGCCAAATCCCTCCAGGTGGCTTAGACAGATGCTAGCACCTTGACTACGCCCTAGTTTGTATACTGTTTTAATAGTTACTAATTACCTATTCAATGTCATTACCATGTTTCTGGTTTTGGCACAAAATTATAGAGCAAGTTACAACAGTCATGCAGAAAGATCACTATGTATTCTGCCAACAGTAGAAAATAAGAATTGTTAGTGTGCTTGCAAGGTATGTTGAGAAGTTAGTGTGTGTACTTAGCTCTCAGAATGTGTGTTTATTTTGGACTTTCTGCATTCTTTATGATTTGTTCCTTGACTGGAATTGAAGAACCTGAACAATTACTTCTTTTTAAGTGCTAGAGAGCAGATCTACTTTGGAGAAATAGCATATCTTTTACAGTTTGGGATCATTCAGCAAACAAAAAGAAATCTCCTCAGACACTCTTCAGAAATCTGTGAATTTTCAAAAGGAGTAATGATGAATATTATTCCAAGATCAAAGTTATTAAGGCAAAAAAAAATCACTTATTGTTAGAAAATATTCTGTGTAGTAAATTAAATCTTATTTTACTGTGGAAGGAAATAATCCTTAACAAGATATAAAGGAGAATAAGATTTTTTTTTTTTCTTTTCACTTATCCCCCTCATGACCCCGCTGTGTATGCGAGACCCATTTCACAGCAGGGCTTTTAAACCCTGTTAATTCCCCTTTCTGAAAAGTGTTTCCTAGTGAACGTCCTGTAGAGGGAGATGGTTTCAGCAGGGCCAATTATTTGGGGCCGAGCACCGTGTTAAGGCAGATGCTTCTCGTTTTAGCACTACCTCGTTTGACACTGCCCTGTGGGTATGTGCCAGTGCTGCACTGCACAGGGTAACCACATGTGAAATACCTTTCATTGCAGATTGGGTAGAACTTCTGATCTGAGTAATTGTACGTCTACAGCGGGAAGTCTTCCTGGCATAACTAAGATGATTAGTGGTGTGATTTGTTTTGGGAGCATTGCTATGCTGATAACAGACTGGTTTATTTTTATAAAATGCAACAGTGGAAACACTAAGAGGATTTTGGCTGGCTTAGTTAAACAGAAAGAAATTTATAGTGAGAAGTCAACCAAACCCCCTCTAGTAAGATCTTATCTAGAGTGGAATACTTAATTTTTACATTTAAATTATTGTTTAGTTTTCAGAGTTCACTTCCACATGAAAGATGCAATTAATAATTACCAAAGCGACTGTCTGGACTGTCTTTGAGGCAAAAATCCTTGTGCTTGAATTTATCAACTCGAAGCCAATTCGCATTTTGAAATGTAGCTTTTATGTCTCTGTGATCTAGTGACTCTTTAATTCCTTTGTGCCTCTTGGTTTACAAGTAATCCCTGGAAGAATAAGAGTAGTCCTCAGTGTCAATAAGAGTAAAGGAATTGAGCCCATCCTCTGCAAAAGAAGGTACAGATTCTGGATCACAGGACTTGAACCCAGCCCTTTCCCATTACTGCTGCCAGTGGGGAGCAATATGCCTCAGTCAGCTCTTGAGGCTGGAGGAAGCTTTCCCATATAAAGATTTTTCTGTCATCCATCATGCTATTCATTTTTATAAACCTGTTGCTTCTTCTCATTGGTGCTTTGTCTGAATTTTCAACTGAAAAATAGTTAAAAGCTTGCAAAAACAGGGAGAGAGATTTTGTGTCCCTGCTATTGTCGGTATCTGACAGTATGTTTACACTGCAGGCTTGATTTGAGATACAGCCTGCTATAAGTTTGGGGTTGGGTTTTTTTGGTGGTGAGTGCAGATTAAAAGTTTGTTGCTTATTCCCACAAATGCATTGCTTTTTGCTTCCCCATCAGTGCTCCACCTGTTTTCTGAAGCTGCCTTGTAAGCTGAACTAGTGTAATAATTATCCTCTGATGAGTGCAAGCTGTGGTGGCCTGTGAGGGAGGGAGTGGAGAACTTCAGCTGGAGGTTGTGGTGCAAAAAGGTATGGGAGACACCAGGGTGTTCTAAGCTGGCTCCTCCACCTGCAGGGAGGTGTGTGGCGACGTACCTCGCAGAATTAATTGCCAGGATAGCCCAATCCTGTGTCTTATTCATCACATTGCAGAGATTTATTTGAATTATTGTGTCCTCAGTGGTGATCCTGTGTGTATCACGGGTACTTCTGGAAATGTAGCTCTTTTTCTTTTTTGCACAGGGGGAAAAAAAAATATCAAAGCTACCTTATGGTTTTTTCACAATGAATTGTGGGGAAAGTTTGTCTCCTTATAAGTTCATTGGGGAAATTATGTGGGAGGTCAAGTAACAACAATGTTTAGCCTTAGGCTTACAGTCCTTTTAAATATGAAAGGAAGAATTTTTTTTATTTGTGGGTGAGAAAGGGCAGCAGCCAAATAGGAGCCTAGGGTAACTCTGCAGTGAAAGCGTATCCTCGGGGTCAGCACTACCAAGAACACAGGATACACTGTTCTCTATTGTGCTTTTTTTGGACAGTATCTTCTGACTTATGGACTAGCATTCACTATAGGGCTAAATCAGAATGGAAAGTTAAAGTATTCTGAAATAGGAAGATATGAAATTCAACTTGCAGGCTAAATAACAAAGTGTACTGACTTTGTTTTAAAAAAAAATTTCTTCTTTCTGGCTGCTCTTAGAATAAAGTTGTCTGCTTAAAAATTCATTTTAAAGCTTTATATTTTTATAATTATTGTTGAAGCAGTGTCCATTTCTTGGCTAAATTAAGGCCATGTAGTCATTGTATAAGTATACAATGCTCTCTGGCTTTAATGGAAGTAGGAGTTGAAAGTACTTGGAGCCGGTGTGTTTGTTGTTTTCCAGTTAAGGAAGCTGGCAAATGATGTTACAAATTTTTGGAAGAATTGCGGTTTTACAGACAATGAAAGCAGTAGTTAGAGCAACACAATGTCTAGATAGTATTGCTGAGAACATAATTATGATCGGTTTTCTGTTGTATAACTGATAAGTAATATGAAAACCTCAAATAAATTATAATCGTAGTATGATACAACTAACAGCCCTGAAGTCTGACATTTGCAAGATCAAAAAGGCTATGTGAGGTCTTGCATATTTCTTGTTTAAAGAAACAGTTCCATGACGCAATAGCTGTAGGCACTGTACCATCCAGGCAAACAAATCTTACAAAGAAACTATCTGGTTTAGAAGTAAGTAACAGTTTGCAATACAAGCTCTGAAAATCCAACAGAGATAAGCATTTATTTAAAATGTTGGCATCTGGAGATTATTAATTTCTGTAATTAATGATTTTTTTTTTTAAAGAGTGCTTTATTTTTTTGAAGTTATTTACATCACCAGAAAGCCCTGTAAGTGCCTTGCAATTATTCTATATGCTAAGATGTCTGGGATGTTTTTAATAAACAAAATTGGCTGGCTTTGTTTTGCAATTATATTGCAGCAAAATGTTTTTGGGTTAAAATGTTCCTTTCTAGTATATTTCTTCACACAGGGTTGTTTGCAATTTTTCTTGTACAAGATTTGCTTTTTATTTTGATAAATGGAAGTTAGAAGTGCTCTGAGAATTGAAATAAGGTTTTAATTTAAGGTTATATACCTACTGAGTACTTTTGTGTTACTTTTATTATAGAAGAGAGGGGAAAAAGTTCATATTTGCCTTCTGTCCGTATTTGTTTAATGAAGATAATGGGTTCCAGGATTTTTATTTATGAATTCACATGATAAACTAAGACAAAGTGATGCTGTCTTTTCAGTTACAATACTTGCAAACACTAAGAAGTGTTTATCCTGACCTATCCATGGATAAAAATTAATTGCAATTTTACTTGTAACTGTAAAAGTAAAAAAAAAAAAAAAAAATGAAGCTTGAAAATGGTGGGAGAATTGGTATGTGCATGTAGAAACCCCTGGAAAACAGGGGACCCCTGCCAAGTATTTGAGTTTCCCTATAAGCTGAGGGAAGTGTGTTTGGCTTTTGTTAATGGCTGTTGTTTAAAAAAAAAATAGTGTTTATGCCTATAAAGCTTCTGAGATACTCTGATAGATAAAATCAAAGGTCTAAGGCAGCACAGAGTAGCGTAATCTTAATTTTTTAAGTGTAGTGTTTAGCTAATTTGTCTGCTTTTCAGTTCATGATGGAAGATGTGAGTGATAGACAAATGAACTAGGTGTATTATCATCAAAACAGAAATGTGCAAACATCTAGGCTGAATCTTGGTATAGAAAGTAAGTAATTTAACCCCTTTTTGAACATGGATTTCTAAAAGTCTTATTTTGGCTATTCTGAGAAAGTTTCTGCTGAGAAACCACACAGGTGAATCTTCAAGAAGATTACAATCTCCCCTTTATTAGTTACTGCTAAGGTATTATTTCTTAAGAATTTGAAGCATAGTACAGCATGACTCTCTAATAGATGGTAGATTTAATTTTTAAAAATAAAAATACCAAAAACTTCCCCTATCGTTAACATATTTTGTCCAGGAAAACCTTCTATCAACTAGCACATTAAAGTGTCTGCAGGAAGTGTTTTTGTAAAAAATCAGTCACAGATCTGTACTTGCTTACCCTGTTGTTGATCGCTCCATGTCGTAAAATAGGCGTGTTCCCAAGAAATGAAAAGCTGGGGAAAATGGTCACAAGAGCACTTGTATGTCTTCACCCTAACTAGCTCAAAGTGCAGATTCCCTTGTGGTTGGAACCTGGTACGAATGGATTGCTTGTGAGAGCAGAGGGATGCCCACAATGCCTCCAGAAAATTCAAATTATAGCAAGGATATCTGATTTTCATTAATAGTTATTGCTTTTGTGTGAAGAAGCTGTTTGTAGCTACTGACTTCTCCTTGATTACAATGGAACAGGCAAGTTTGACTCTTTGAAATTTTGTTTGTAGTGGTTCTCAGTTTGCTTTGAAAATGTTTGCATCACTGTGTGCTCTTAAAATTAAATTAAAAGGCTATAATATCAAACAGTGATTAGTTTCATTGTTACATATGCATGTTGGCAAGGAGCCAGGATACTGCAGGAGGTGAGACAATATGTCTACGTAGGTAGACAGATGAAATACTCTTCTCCAACAAACGAAAGGGAAGATGAACTCACAGTGAAACAACTTAAGTGTTCTTGGCCAAGTAGAAAAAAATACACAAGACTACAGTAGAAGAAAAGGCTATAGAGGCATAACTTCCAAGACTTCAGTAATTTTAAGGGAGTGATTTCTCAATTGCATGGTGATGGAAGCGCTAATTCTTTGCGGAAGCCTTTCTCTTAAGATAGTTGGGCGTCCTGCTGTCCACTTTAAGTTGATGTTTAACTGGGGTAATTTTTGAAAGAGAGAAAACTTAGTCCTTTGTGTAAGATTAGATACCCATAAAGGTAAAATAACTGCTTGAGACCCACAGATAGAAATCAACAGAAGTCTTTAAAAAAAAAAAAAACAAAACAAACAAAAAAAAAACCACAATCCCTGTCTTATTGCAACATGAAGGTTATATGTCACCTCTCAGAATAGGTGGGAGGTTAATACATATAAGATATGTGAGCAGTTTTTCTTCCTGAAAGTCTTTCATAAACCAAGTGTTGTCATGCAGCCTGTAGAAATTTATGTATTTATTTGGTCTTTTGTAATATTGCAAAAGAACTTCTTTCTAGTTTCCTCTACCATATTTTTATCTCCTCATTGCTTCTTGGGAATGGTAGTGATTATGTGAAGTTGAGTCCGGCTCCAGATCTGGTTTTGAAACTTTCTTGTAATTTTGGCCAAATGGCTTGTGGCTAGTGTGCGCACTGAAGCTGTGAAGAGTAGCAGGGATCAAGCTACAACACAATTGCTCTGTTACGGTCTATGCCAGCTCCCCAACTTGCTGATACCTGTCATCATACAGATTGTTCAAATATTTTTGAAAATACTAAGTACAGATACTAATTGAACAAGTTGGCTTTCGTCTAACATCACTGAGAATTCTGTTACCTAGAAGGAACCTCAGTATCTTTTAAATTCATCTAACTTATTTTAATGCTGCTTTTTTTTATTAAGTAACTTATACTGATTGGAGGATGGGAGAAGGAGGCCTGATCTCCATTAAAAGGCTGGGGAATGGTGAGGAAGAACCAAACAGGCAAACATCTCTTCAGCATCAGGAGTGGGCTGGAGCCAAGACATGTGCTTGCAGCCTGAGACTATAGGCTAGTCATACATGTTTAGCTTTTCATAAACTGGGCAAATGAGGCCTCTTGAGATATTAAGTTTAAGTAGTCCCAAATAATCATGAAAACCACTTCAGAAACTGAAGTTCTGAGTTCTTCTATGGTGTAATGTTGATTCAAAGGAAGATAGGTAACATTAGAGATCCTGACTTTATTCAGTGCTTCAACCAGTTTCAATATGACTGTTTTTTAGATTTGACACTTATTTTATATGTTACTAAGGCCTATTTCCATCTGAAATTCCTAGCTGGCACACACATAAACCTCAGTTTACAGTTAATTTGATGTAGTGTGTGTCCCATCATGACTGTATGACAACATCTACTTGTCCCCTTAGCAATACCTATATGAAGCATATAACCAGAATGTAGACTATAATGCAGTAGTGAAAACTCACAGCCGATGATATACGTGTTTTAGTAGGGAAAGGGTTAATTCATGACAGGAATGCATTTTTAATTTTAAGGAACAAATAAAGGAAACTGTTGGGTCTTAACAGCTGGCCAAGAGTACTCAGAAAGACTTGCATGCTCCTACAGCAATTAATCCAGATCAAGAGAGGATTAACTTTGAAGTTTAAAATATCCTCCATGCCTGAGGAGGGACCAGTTTAAAGTGCTCATGAATGGGGTAGATAGCTGATTTGTAAGAGTGGGAGTTAATTTATGGATATGAAATCTGCTTTTTGACTTTGCAGTCTGGACTTTTAGATCTTAATCTTCTGTAGTAGATCAGTAGCCTGAGTGAATATGGAGTGAAAAATACCATAGATCATCTTGGATTAGTATAGACCATAAGAAATATAAATTACTTGACTTGCTATATTTATTGCCAGAGCCAGAAGTTTGAGTTTTCCAACTTTTGATTATCAAGATTTCTAAGTAGACCAACAGTAAATTTGAAAAACTTAAAATTCTTTTGGTGTTCTTTTACAATTTTACTCTATTTTAGCTTGAAAAATAGGTTGATCTTTTAAAAGAAACTTTTGGAGCGAGGAGGAATATCTATAATGAGCAGAATAGCCTGCTCATTATAGAGTACATCTTGGAAAGTAATCTGTAAATGTGTTAGTAAACTTCATGCTGATTTCTGAAGATTTTAATTTTTCTGGGAATAAAATTACAATAAAGTTTTTTGGTTTTAATAAAAAAGCTCATTGAGATAATAATGTATATTATCACATTAACCAGAGTAAGTGACCAGGCACGTGGAAAAGATGATAGTTTTTCATTTGACCACCCTGAGCTTTGAAAATTATAGTGAGATTTTTCACATTTTGAGCAGGAAGCTTCCCCCAGTCTTCCTGTTATGTCTTTGCGTTTTGATGGGAATATTCTGTTCTCAATCCTCGCCAGTGTTTGTAAGAGGCTCTTTGACTTTTCTGTGATTATTTTCTGTCTTAAAACAATGAAATGCCTATGTTCTTCATTCCTTTCACTGTCCTCCTTCCTCCTCACAAAAGCAGAAAGTGAAGCTATTAAGAAACAGCTCTCTTGTAAGCAGAGGGAACTAAATCCACTGACAGCTTTCCCCTGCAGACTGACAGTCTCTCAGTTTTTGTCTTCCCACACAAACTTCAGGTGTCTTTTTTGATATGAACATATCCTTTTGTAAAACTCTTTGTGCGCCTTGATGAAATTATGCCCACTGTTGTCTGTAATGCCAAGAGCCTCTAATGGCAACAGAAAATTGAGAAAAGGTAGTTTGGAGAAAACACTTGAGCTAATGTGTCTTCTCTCTTTTATTAGTACTCACTGTGTGATCTCAGATTAGGGGGCATGAAAGCGTGTTTCTAGTATGAATACTTCTCAACCTGTATGACAAAGTACCGCAACAGAGTTGAAAATGTTTTAAACATCTGTTCGCCAGGCAGCCATGGATGTATCACTACATTAGGCACTGACAACTTTGGTATGTTGGAAGGGGAATGGGGAAGGCAGATTAACTTCAGATAATGTGGAAGGGTGTGGGAGACGGGAATGGAGCTGGAGGTGTGATCATCACAGCCACTTCCAATGAAGATCTCTGTGTCATCAAACTATGTTCCAAACAAATAAAGTAACAAGAATACCAACAAAACAGGATGCTAGCTTTGAATGTCAAGCTAGAGAGGAAGGTGAGGAAGAAGAGGTTCATCTTGCACAGAAGGACAGAGAGGGTAATTGATTAGAAAAATCCTCATGGATGGAGCTAGATAGCCAAGAGCTTAGGCTGAACAAGATCCTGGAGGAAGAAAGGATCTTACTGTAAAATATAATCTAATATTGCTTTTTCTTGTTTCATTTTCCTTTTTGTAATTTGTCATTTGGAGTTTAGTATTTTGCTGTGTTAAATTTGGGCTCAAATTTTCTTGTTTGAGCATCTCTCTCTCATCAAGTGTGATCTTGGGTGGAGTTAATAGGATTTTTGTTACTCTTGCCTGAGTCTAGACTTACCTTTAGATATATGCCATGACATACTTCAGAATCTGGTCCCCTCATTTTTCAAGGTGTTTCTGCTTAGAATGTGCCAAGTCTCCTGCATGGGGTGAGGACGCAGCTACCTGCGTCTGTGAAGCCCAGCATGGGAAGGGAGGAGCTGATGTGTATTGTATGTCTTTCTTATGCTGACTTGCAATGCAGTTAGGTTGCACATCCAGATCAAAATTAGAATGTACTCCTGGAAAGCGTAGAACAAAATGAATGTAGTTACTTCAGAGGCAATGTATCTATGTATCCTAATGTGCGGTTGTAGGCAAGTGGAAATGAATGCAAACCATCATGAATTTAGGAATGTCACACTTGAAGGAGGGTTAGAGAAGTGAGAGTCTTCAGAGCTGCAATTCCTCTGCAGCCCTGCTCAGCTGGGGAAGTTAGGATGTGGGCTGAGCACAGCATGGGTCTGCTGCTCGGTGTATTCTTGCAGCTGGACTCGCCTTTCTGTGCTTCAGTCTAGGTTTAGGGTTAGGGTTAGGTCTTCTGAGCAGGATTTCCAGTGGACTCCTGCTCCACCGGGAGAGCAGAGATGGGTGCTTGGCTCAGGATGAGGCTGTAGGTCAACAGATATTTGGAGCTAGGCAAGCACTGTGCTCTGCTTTGGGATAAGGCTGAGGGGTTTTAGAGATGGGAACTGCATTGGAGTCTTGACCAGTCCAGAGAACTGATGGTGCAATGTGGAGTTTAAGGGCTGATATTGCTGAAAATCATGTCATAGGAAAAATCTTCCCATATGCGAATGCCCTGCTGTAGGAGAATGAGTAAACAGTTCGTGCTTCCAGCAAGATCCAAATTCACACTTTAGACAGTTATTATTGTTTCTCATTTTAAAGATATTTTCTTTTCAAATCTGCAAGATAAGATGAATTGAAGATTTTATGCAACTCTAGGATATATATTTTTTATTTTTTTTTTTACTGTCAAGTGTTAGTTTGTTGAGTGATAGATCTTTATCACATACTTAACCCTGAAATTCTGCACTTACTTTTCCTGTTATTTATTTTGGAAAGCATAGTAAAGTGCTCTTCTCTCACAAGTTTAAATAAAGGAGAACAACTTGGCATTTGTAATAATCAAACTGACTGACTTAGGGTGGAATAGCAATTCATTCAGCACAAGCCAAAACCAGGAAATTTCAAAAAAAGTTAGCATCAACATGTAATGAGAGAAACTATGCCAATTCATGAACGCAAATCTTTTAAAGGAAAATTTTGCAAAACTTGGCCTGTATCACATATTAGCCCCTGGCTGGTTTAATTTATCTGGCACATACTCAACTCTGACACTAGCTGATTGTATTACTCAAAAAAAAAAAAAAAAAGGGGGGGGGGGGGAGAGGAGGGGGAAGTGTATCATCTCTGCACCACTGTTTTTATATACATACCCCTTCTGTGTCATAGAACAATATGCTGACAGATGGTACTTAGTCACCTGTTATGTCTGTTGATTATATGCTTTGATCTAAAATTTATTTTGCTCTTCTTGGCAGCTGACCTGTTTCTTAATCCATTGATAAAACCTGCTTAATAAGCACTTACAAAGACATTGACATCACCAGGAACAGACTGTGTTGGTGTAATCATGATGTGATGCCTGTAAACCCAAAAGAAGCCTTGTATTCAAGGCTTCAAGCAAAATCCTTTTTTTGAGAAATAAGTAACGAGCAGTTTTATTCTTGCTTTGCATAGTTAAGTCTGATGCTTCCTTGTATTTGTTTCAAATGTATCAATAAGGAGAGGACAGTTCAACTAGCTGCCTTCTTATGAGGAATTTGTATCTTGCCATGCTAGAAGCTTCCTTTTCTGTGTGTTAAGACTATTTGAAACGTTATTTGATCTTCCTTAATTATGTGTGTAAATATAATTTTGTTGTTATGAAACAGCTTTAAGAAGAGAGCCATTACCTTGTCTCTTAGGGTGGCTTGCTGTGACTAAACAGTTGACAGTTTTCCATGACAAGTGTAGGTATCTAAAACATGGTGCTTTTTTGTTTTGTTAGGGCTTTTCCTTGTTTGGTTTTTTTGTTTGTTTTGTTGGGGTTTTCTGCAAAAAGTAGAGTTTCTGGGTTTTTAGTTTGAGGGTCCTGTTACTCATTAAATTCCTTTGATAACAACAGTGTGACTAATAAGAACCAGTTACAGTAATCTTTATATTAACCTTGGCGGGGGGAGTTATAAATTTTGGTATCTTGAGGACTTCATTGCGTTAGCATTTTAGCAAAATCAGGTCTTTCCTACTAAGCTGCATGACCATCTCTGGCCAACTCATGCTGTCACCAAGCTTCCTTAAGAGGGTCATGCAGTACAGTTTCACTTGCCAACAGTTGGCTGGCAAGTCCCTTCATCCAATTATCAAGGCATATTTTGTCAGCATGCAAGCAGTGTCTTCTGCCAGCTTTGGGAGCTTTCCAGTCTTGGAGACCTACAAGGCTGCAGTGCAGGAAAACTGGCTTTTGTTTAGTGTTCTCTTTGCCTGGACAGCTTGTTTGATGTCCTGTGAAGGAGCATTGGAGAGAGCCTAGGTAATTAATTTAAACTAGGTGGGTAAAACTAAGTGATGTGGTACTATAGGAGATTGTCTTCTCTTAAATGACTCATCCTCAAACAAAATATTGAAGTTTCTCCATGATAGCTGTTAGATTCCCTACAGGGAAAATGTTGTTTTTAATGCAAGATATACAAATTAATGCAGATGATGACTATGGACAGAGTTCTGGAATATTTAATTCTGAATCTGGCCATAATAACACATTGAGTGCTGCTGCTTAGATTCTTATTGAGTTGTGTTCAGAATAGCTCTTCTGTCTTTTAAACTAAAGTGACAAGGAAGTTAGTACTTATTTTTCTTTATTGCCCCTGTGACTGTTCACTTGAAAATAGGAGCAAAATATTCTTATAAATTTTGCCCAACATGATTACGTAAGTGAGGTACTTATGAGTACCTAGGTTCCTGTAATTTTTTTTCTTTGATAAAGCAGAATCTATTAAAATTCCTGAGCAGGTGTTAAAAATATGAGTTTGAATTTTAATTTTTTTTAATTACAAATGTACCATTTTTTTTTCTTTCTTTTTTGGTTTAGCACAGGAAAGGCTGATTTTAAAATATAGGCTAGAGGACTACTAGTTAAACTGTAAAATACTGAGAAGCATGTTAAGGCATGACACTGTTGCACAGTTAACAATCTTTTTTTTTTTTTTTTTGGCTTGTTACCTCTAAAAAGGGGAGGAGAGGAGGGTGAAGCAAGCAATTTAGAGCTTATACTTAAATAAATACAGATAGGTATAAAAAAGAAAAGAAAAACCACCACCACCACCCCCAAAAAAAAAACAAACCAAAAAAACCCCAAAACACAACAAATGCAACCCTCCAGAAACTCCCCAGCCCCTGGAAATCCATAACAAAAATACTCTCAAAACACAAAATGCTGTTCTTCATCAGATCTTATTTGCCCGCCAGACTTGGGGACATGTAAACTGCCAGACACACCATCTGTCACGCAGCCATTTCAGTGTTTGGCACTGCCAGGAATGTTTGCATAGCTCAGAGAGGGTACAGCAAGGGGTGGATGAATGCTAGCGTGGAATAATGCTAACTTGAAACTTGTTTTTTCTGGGAGGAGAAAATGGAATTTGTATGTATCAGGGGAAAAGGTAATATGTATATTTTAGGAAGCTCTCAATTGAAGAAAGAGAATGGACGTGGTGGGTTTTTGCTTTCTCCTTGGGAAGGCTTTGAGCTTCCACGTGAGATGATGTGATGAACATGAGAGGGGAAAAAAAAAACCACACAATTTAAACATACACTTCAGGTATTCTTAAACATCAGTTGTTAGTTGTGATAAATGTTCATCCTCTCTGTAGTGAATACTTTATATGTTAGTTTCAATATTAAAGAATCTGATATTTAACTTCTGGCTGATGAATATACACATTTAAGTGGTATAGGAAACTGAATATATTGGGGAAGCATTTAATCGTTTCATTCACACTTTTTTTCCCTCTCCTTTAATTATGAGAGTATTCCAAGAAACAGTAGGCTAGAGGAAAAGAGATTTTTTTTTTTTCTTCCCTCTCTGTCTGCTGCTGCTTCCACCAACCTCCCAGCTCTTCTTTCCAACTCCTTTCTGTTAGGAGCCTTCTCCCACTTTCACCCAGCTGCTTTCCCCACCCACATACATACTAGGATCTTCAGTCATATCTGTCCTTGCTGTCATGCACAAGAAATGTTCAGTTACTACTTCACCTCTTTTCTTTCCCACAGGTCTCAAAAAGCCTGAGAGTCCTTTCACTTACTGTTTCACAACATCAATCTGTTCATCGTGTGACACTGCCCGTGCCTGCTCTGCTTCCTATTGCTAGTAGTGCAACACTGAATTTTGCCACCCCTAGTTTAGGTTGCAAAATTAAATTTTGTCTATGTTAACATGAGTCAGTTCCAGGTGTAGCAGAATGCACCTCAGCTCAGCTTTGATATTGCCATAATTCAATGTCCATGAAGTTAACATCCTCATTTAAAAGCTGCTGCAGAAAGACTCCCCAGTGAGCCAATCCTCGGTTCACAGGCAAGGAATTACAGATTTTCAGGGCTTCAGATGAAGCCAACTATGCAGTAGTTTTATATGACGGATCTTAATGAGAAGATGCAGTGGTAAATAAAGCAATCAATGCAGTAATTCTATATTGTCTAAAAATGTTTTTCTTGATGATATTCCCACATTTATGGCGTTTTAAATGTTTTAATTTTAAGGTTTTGTAAATAAGTTGTCATGGTTGATGTTCTGGCATCTAAAAAAGATGGGGAAAAAAATGAGATCATGGTATAAACTAGATTATTAGTTAAATGTTATAACAACATTTTTACACTTTGATACTGAATTATCATCTTGGATTGCACCACTGGCAGTCCTCTCAGCTGATTGAGCCAATTCACTTTCCCAGAGCATCTGCAGACTTAAAAATAGAATATCTTGTCTACTACAATCTTCTGATTAGAAAATATGGCTTTACAGCTGTAAAGAAAAAGAAAATGTTTAAAATTCAGATTGGAAACACATGTTCAGCTGGAGAGAATACTAGGGCAAATTCAGCAGCTGTGGATTTGCCATATATTTAAGACTATGGCCACGAAAACTTGAAGTAGTATTCCTGGTTTGGTTGTTTTTGTTTATTTTGTTGGTTTTGTGGGGGTCTTTTTTAATTATTCCTTGTAGATAGGTAGATTTTAATAAAAGCTTTTGTTTGTGTTTTCTTTTTCTCTTTACAATAGTGATAAATGTGACATACTAACAGGGAAGCTGGTTGCAATGTGCATGCTGAAGAGGGAGGCCTAGGCCAGGAGTCAAACATTCCACATCAGTCTGCAAGATTAAAATGTTTGCAGTTTAGCATTTTACACAGTTTTTATTGGAGTCTATCCAGATATTTGCATGCAAAGAATTATTGCTCAATGACAAATTGTGTTGATACAATCTAGTATGTCGGGA
Organism: Theristicus caerulescens; assembly: GCA_020745775.1. Taxonomy (NCBI): domain Eukaryota; kingdom Metazoa; phylum Chordata; class Aves; order Pelecaniformes; family Threskiornithidae; genus Theristicus; species Theristicus caerulescens. Next base: position 10,933,608 of record CM036564.1, read on the forward strand.
AATTTCCACTCTAGTATGGTAGTGTGCCAAGTATGATACCTTTTGGGAATAATAAAATAAATGACGTATTTTGGCCTCAAAAGATAAGTGGACAGCAAAAGCAATTTTCTATAATTTTGGAAACATCACAGTTTCTGTATCCTTAATCAGAGGCAATTAGCATTTTTGCTAGTTTGTGCTAAGATTGTAATGCAAAAAGGTGAAACCATAAACCACCCTTCAGTGTCTGTAAAATAAGTCTCTGCATATATGCATACTTGGGCTATCTATACTCCAAAGTGTGATTCTGCAAATGTGGTGCTAAGTAGCACTTTCTCTCTAAGCAGTTCAGATACTATTGTCAAATTTGCTTTGTGGATGTTGTCTGCCAAATTGGGGTCTGGCTGTGTGGCAAGTCCAGTGTAAAAGCTAAGGACTGGATTGTTTCACCACATTCATCACCTGTGTATGCTGGAACCAGTTTCTTTTCAGAGCAGGGACTGTTTTTTCTGTAATGTTCAAGAACTACTGTGTGTACACAGTTGCTACTTGGCTGCAAACTGAGTAACTCCTGGCTTACACAGTGTTTCCAAAAGTATTCTAGCATGTTGTTGTAGTGATATTCAGAGCTGCACTAAATCAGAATAGTTCATTTGATAACTAACTAGAGACAGCATTAGTTGACAAGAGAAAATGATACCTGTTTTACAGCAGCTAGTGTGCTCTGGTGGCTAACAGATTCCATTTTAAATCTGCTCTTCTCCCCTTTATCTTGTATATTTTCTACTGTATAAATACTATTTTGGAGTTTGTTAGTGGACACTTGTTTCTCAGTCTCTTTCACCTCCCAGAGCTCTATGCAGCAGAGCTCTGCTTCTAATCATGACAAAGCTACTGAAACTTCTTGGTGACAGTAACCCACTCCTACACTAAGTGCAGCATGTCTGGTAGTACAGAGAAATTACTTCCGAAAGCTTCATCTACACCTTTGTGCAAACTGCAATACTGTAAGGAACAATCTTGTGCTGAAGTGGATACGTGGAAATGTTCTGCTTTAGAAAGCCTGAGCTTACCAGGTTGACAGGTATTTGACAAAAACATTTGAAGGAATGCAGATCTGATTGAAAGACTGGTGCCGCCATGCAAACACATTTCGAGCAGAGTGGATGCTGGATCAGACCTCTTCACTTAAGTCCTTCCTGCTTCGAGGCTTTTCAGGCAAGGCTGGCATTCCACCGCACACACTGTGGACAGTGAGAACTGCAAGAAATTACTGTGTGCTGGATTTTAGAACCAGGTACTGATAATCAGGCATGCAAGATCAGTCAGGTAGTTTTTGCATGAAGTACTGAAGAGCTCTTCAATCAGCCAGCCTTAGAGGTAGTAGTAATAGGTTTTCTATAGTTTTTCTCTCTAACTGCCTTTGCAGCAGAATCTGTACAGAAGAAACTAAGCCTGAGAGATGTGTGAAACTGAAGTATATTTGTTGTACATAGCATTCTTTTGCCTTTTTGATAATATAAACATTTCAATGATGTAAAAATGCTAGTTTTTAAGCTGACTAAGAGAGGAGAGGTATCTTGCTTTTCAAATAAAGTTTTGAGGCTGAAAATTCGGTTTTCTTGAATAACTGGATATGTGATATCTGGAATTTCAGTATTAACTTCAATGGGGACCTTTCAGATAATTTAATTCACTTGTGCTCTTTGTAAATTTTTTTCTTTGGCAGTAAAACAATTGTAGGAACAAGGATTAGTCTGTGTGCTTTGTGAAGAGATTACACTTACCGTTTATTGCATTTCATGCTTATGTTGGAATACCACTGACATTATGAAGTAAGTCGAAAGGCTTAACTTTTAAAATGACAGCCGAAGTCTTAACACCGAAAGCTCTTTGATGATTAGAAGAAATGTTTTCTCTTGAGGAAGAGTGATATGGGAAAAGAAAAAAGTGCTAGTGGGATTCAGGTCTCTGTCAACACTTTAATTACACAGCTCATGGTTTCTAGTCACTGTACTTAACTCTTGCTTTGTGTGTAGCTTTTATTTACTTCCGTTACATTATTTTGTAGTTGTTACCTACTGACTACTGGGCAATGTCACACTAATGTAGTAAATAATAATGTTAGTACTACTTAAAAAGAGCGGGGTTTGTGAGGTTTATTTTGGTGGGTTTGGCGGGGGGGGTTGTTTGTGTTTTAGACACAGTGAAAGGAAAAGTTTTCAAGGTAAATTCTTAGTAGTTGGCGGGCATATGACTCTAAAAGTTTTGTCAAGTCCTGTGTAAACTCCTACTTCGCCTATTCTGTTCCTGTGTGAGTTTTATTTTGCATACCAGTTTGGATGGTGATAGCTCTGTATGTGATTGGTCCCATGGTCGCATTTGTTAACATAAAATATTGGCTTACATGCCTTGTGAGGAAAATATAAGCGTCTTTGGTTTCAAGGGCTAGCTCTGTTTGTATGGAACTGGTGATAATACTTACTTTTAACCCATTCAACACCTTTCTTAAAACGACCCACCAGCATACACGTAGATCCTCTACTTGGCATGAAGCACTTCGGCTGTTGTAAGAATCCCAGAAACAAGTAACGGAAAACTAATCTATCCATCTTTTAAGACACTGGTTTTAAGCAGGAGTAAAATATATATATATATATATATATAAAAATAAAAATAAATAAATGTATATATGTACTCGTCAAGTAAATACACTGCTATTATAAGTAACAAATACAGTTTTAGTAGCTTACTAACAGTTCAATGTAGTTTATCTACATACTGAACTCCACAAAAAAATTTTATCTATTTATAAGCAGATGTAAAGATGCTGTTGCAGAAATTTGTCCAAGAGTGATGGAAACTGGTCAAAATTTGGAAGAAAAGGCGAATAATAATTTTTTACTTTGTTTAGTAGCTTAGAGAAGTCAGTCAATCTTATCATTGCAATGACATGGGCACATACAATTTTCTTTTTCACAGACTAGCTGGGGCTGCTTGTAGCACAATGCAATTTCTAATTCATACTGTCCTTTGAACTATATTTCTTTTTTTTTCTTAATTTTCATTGCCTTTTTTCTGTTGTTTCTTCATTTTTAGTGTCTTTCCTCCAACTCTTTCTGCCCAATTCTTTCTCTTCCAACTCTTCTTTTCACTCCTCTGTTTCTAATTTCACATACTAGAAGCGTTGCTAGAGTAAGGTAGAATTCCCAGAAAATAAGGGCCAATTTCTATCAGAGAGTCTATTTCCTGAAAAATAATTATATTAAAAGTTCTAAAATTTGCTTTAAGGATATAGGGTATACCATTCAAGTCACAAGGACCAGAAGATCAGTTCAGGAGATCAGGACATCTCTAATCTAGTTTTCTTTTGTGATATCTTGATGTGTTTATGATGTGAAAGGGCTTCCTCCACTTAAGCAAAACAGTTTTGCAGAGAAGGAAGTTGCTTTGCTATAGCAAAAGTGTTGTGGTCCTGCTGCTTTGCCTGTGCCAGGGCCTTGGAAAGCTGGCTGCTGCTGTGAGGGGGTCAGCATAGAGGCGGAGGCAGCTGCTGCTGGGGAGGCAGAGCCACCCCAAAAGCCATGCTTGGTGCCCAACCCTTCCCATGCATGTACCTCTTCCGTTGGCTCATCATTGCTCTCATTTCCCTTTCCTCTTCCTGTTCCTGCCAGAAGATCAGGCTGGCCCTGGTCCCGTGTTCTCATGCAGGCTTGTTTCTGCTGCAGAGAAGCCCTGAGATGATTCTGTTTATGTTGGTTGCTCAGCAGTTTATGTGAAATGAGTTGCTGACCTCTCTGCTTCCTTAGAGGCAGTGATTACTTCACGGCTGACATTAGATGGTGTAAATAACATAGCTGAGAGCTGTAGGAACTGAATGAGCGAGCTTTCAGTTCAGCCCAGGGTGATGCAGACAGTGTGTGGGAACAATTCTTTTGCCTTTCCTTCTCTTCAGTGCTAAGCAGAGGAGTTCTGCTGTTGGGGTGAGCAGTCGCATACCTTGCTCTCCGGAGTGTGCAGTCAATACCAATATGATAAAATACAACATACAACCTCCTTGGTCTATAGATGGCATCATACAGTACTGCCACCAGTAAGGATATCTCCATGTGATATTATTTCAGAGACTTCATTGCAGGATATTTCAATAAGAGGGATAATAATTGGCTTGGGCTGACTGTTTTAATATCTATTTTTGTTATGGACTGAATGACTAGCTACAATTTCCTGTCATTGCCTGTATTTTCCCTTGGACTTATGCAAACTCTTTTCAATTAGCCTGCTTTCTGAAGACTTTTCAGGAAACAAATCTGTTCATATGCCTCTATCTATATGCAAGGAAAGGAACAAGTCAGATCTATGAAGAACTGAAAACCAAAAATCCTCCACACTCTTATAATAAAACAACAGCAATAGCCCAACATTTTGTGTAGTGCAGAACAATGCTGCTGCCATTTGTTACCAAATATTATGGAATGATGCTGAAGGGGGTACATAAACCAAACTTGGTTATTTTTCAATAGTAGGTCTCATAGTATTTTTCTTGGCAATCATACTCATCCTCCTCTTTCAGATCATCTTTTTTTGTCTTTTGACAAATATCTTTTGCTTCTTCAATGTACAGTTACTTATTTAGTGGGCTCTCCAAATAGGAGTTAGCATTTCTTGCTACAGAAGTTGGTAATGCTATTAAAACTTCCTCAGTTACTTGCTTTTATAAAAAAAGTGTTGCTCCATTTTTCTTCCTATTATGAGGTTTTTCAATGATTCATTTTTCTTTGGAAGTATCACTGGGTTTGATCTCATACTTAATTTGCTCTGCATTTCTCATAAGCTCACAGTGTGCTGAGAGCTTGTTGGTTTCAGAAATGTGCCAGTGTTAGTTTTGTGTTTGGCTTGTAAACAGCAACCAATTCAAATGTTAACAGAGGTGGTTACTAGAGCCTCGCTTGTCTTTTTGCAAAGAATGTTGATTTTTATGGTGGTGTTTACGAATATAGTGATACCAGGCCTATTTGCGTGCACAGCAGAGGTTACGCAAGTGATACAGGACAAGACCTTCATGGAGTTATAAGGCCTTTTGAGAAAAGCTTCCAGCTCCTTTCAGGCCATGACAAAGTTGCTCACCTGTGAAAGCTTTACCAGTAGAAACTTGTTGGAAGGAAAGCAGATCCAGGTGGCTATTGTGTAAATGTGGGGAGACTTTGTCTCAAAGGTTGTTAAAGGGAGAGAAAATTAGAAGAGGGAAAGTAGATGTTTTAGCTTGTCCTCAGTTCTGGGGCTGTTTATACGTATATGAGAGATTTGTCTGTGAGGAATTGAATACAGAGATAATTTCATACTTGTGACTAAATGAATTTAATTAAAGTTATTTATTGCTCTTTCTCCCTGCTCCCACAAAGACTTACTCAGTATCTTTATGTGGGTGTTAAAGGGTCATTAGAGTAGAAAAGAAAGCATGTGTTTTATTCCCTTGACTATTGGGGGAAAAAAAATGGCTAGAATTAATAAAAATGCCAGGTTTCAGATGTGCTCCAAACTACTGGGGACGTGTAAGTGAACACTGATGGGGAAATGGCTGCAACTTGTAACTATTTGTTGGCTAGAGTTGTTTTTCAATTAATTTTGATCATAGATGTTTTTCTTATTACTGCATCTCTTTAGGATTTGTTGGAGAGATGATACGTACTTTCTTATAGGTTTCTTTTTTTTTAAAGAGCTACTTAATTTCATCCTCCGGTAAGATTCTTTTCCACCTGGGTGATCTTAGTTTCATTTTCAGCAAAACATGGGTTGCTACTTTGACCTATTCAAGGAAGCACCTTTGTGCACATATCACATCGCACACAAATACCCACATCAGTCTTAAGGCAGAATATCAGGCCTTATTTTCCAGAATCTCAGAAACAGAAGACGATACTCCTTCAGCCGCAGTCACAAAGCTGAAATTATTTTAGAATTTCCATTACATCTGTATTGTTGACAATTTTTTTTCCCTGCAATATAGAGAATTTGGCTATGAAAAGTCTTTATTCCTAAAAAATTTTGGTGAATTTTGTATTTATTTGACTTTGAGGGAACAAAAATTCATAAGTAAATGAAAAAGGTGTAAGAAATAACTTTTATAATAGATTTCTAATATATTAAAAGGTATTAACAAGCTCATTTACCTGGTTTTGTCTTTATATAGTGAACTAATAGTGAGAGAACACCTGAAAGTTTACCTTGTTCTTTTTTACAGAAGTATACATTCTGAAAGCAGAGTTAAGTCAATGTCATTTAGTAGCAAAGTAACCTTGCCTTTTCTACAAGTACAAGTCCCTCCTCTTCATGGGTTGTGGAGTAGGCTCTTTGTGGAGTTATCTTCAGACAGCCGTGGACTGTAAATGCCAGGTTACTGTTCTCTGATTTGAGTTAAAACAGTAGCTTCCTTTCACAGACCTACTCTCACTTTTTGTTCCTGCTTATCTTGCATGTTTTGTATAGGGCAGGTGGTTGGGAAAAGGAGGAACAGCTTAAAGCGTGCTCAGTATCTATTGAATTTTTAAAAATTACCCTTATCATTTAGATGACTACAATTAAAGCATGTTACCTTGCTTAGGTTTCAGCTGGTTTGGGTTGAGCTGTGCAATGCGTAGCTGCAATTGTGCCGAACTGTAGACACAACGTTCCTTGAGAATTCTAGTTTCAGGTCAATAACCTTGTCTCTGTACAGTGTATAAGAATTTCAATGCATGCTATTTCATTAGTCCTTGGTAAGCTGAAATCAATATGGGTTCTTGCACTTTTAAGCAATATACTGTATAAGTAACCATGCAAGGCAATCTCTTGGGGGGGGTTTCTTTTTTGTTGTCACTGGAACTATATGTAACAAGAACCACAGAAAAAAAAAAAAAAAAAAAACAGCTTTTCAAAGAACATATTCACTAAAGTGCTCGGTGTGATTCAGCATTGCCTTGAAGGCCAGGGCAAAAAATATCTTAAAAGTATAGGGCGAAAGAGGGAGGTACGCAGAAGCATAATTGTACCTAGTCATTTGAGACAAATGTCAACAGCTTCACGCTACACAAGTCAGGTATTTATGTCATAATGCTTACATTAGAGAAAAATAAGTGCTTTCTTTCAGGATGAGGATGCATAGAAGGATTAAATCTCTGCCTACATTCACTATTAAAAAAAAAATATAACAAGTACAACAAGATGAAGCACTACTTGCACTATCTTAGTGTTTGTATCCCATGGAAAAAAGTACTTCTATCTGTTGATGTTAAAATGAATCATGTAATTTGATTTATAGAAGCAAAATGAATTTAAACAAAACATCTGCTGTTTATTGAACACTTCCAAAACCTTGTGGTTTTAGGAGGTGAAAAGTAGTTAACAGCAAGTAGAAAAGAGTGCTCTCTTATCTAATAATTCTATTTCAGCCTTGCACTAGCAAATCTGGACACCGTCAGTTGAGCAGAGAGAGAAGACAGTTTTTATAGCTCTGAAAGGGCATTTTACTATGGTAGTAACTACTACAACATATAATTATTTTTTTTCATGAAAGTGATTTTGAATCCTTTTTGTTTGTTGTATTCCTAGCTATATTTATGCTATGCCCTTTGGATGGTCGTTCTACAACAGACAAATGTATTGCTTGCATGTCATGTCTGAAGCAACTGAATTTTTGGCAACACAGCTGTTTTTCTTGTATCAAGTGAATTGAGTTATATTTGAACAAATGGCATGCTTTTAAAGATAGGTGGTGTGAAGTAGTGCTCTATAAATTTGTTTGCTTCTGGGTAACTGGTGACTTCCCACTGTATATAATATATGGAGTCATGGGAGAGCTGTCCCTGCACACCCATTCTTGTGCACTGGGCCGTGTAGGTTTTGGGTGTCTCCACAGCAGTAATGTGCATATGTTCTGAACGTGGATCCAGTGTTCTAAAAGGGGATATGAAAAAAACCTGCTCCCAATTTCTTTGCACTGGAGTAAATATCAAAAAGAATTTAGAGGAAAGAGAAGGGAATGCTAATGTGAGTCTGCAGGTGCAACACTTCAGATTACATTTGTCATTTCCTATCTAAAGTCACTGTCATATTGCTGCAACTTTTTTCTATTAATCTCCTGAGAAAATGCTTTTCCAGAGGTAATGTATCAGATCAAATCTGGAATAGGCATTAAATTTTCTTTTAGTCAGTAAAAAGTCACTTGATATTTCAAAACTTTTTCTGGGAGTTCTAGGGAATAAAAAATTTAATTTGAATTTGCAGATCTTTTTTTTTTTTTTTTAATTATTGGAAGGCAATCTGTGGAAGCTGGTACTGTTCTGGTTGGTAAAGGCCCATGATTTTTCCCGTGCTAAGGCTTTGGCTTGTTCCCAGAAATGTTTTTTCTATTTCTCATATATGGAAATACTTTAATCTACTCTCCATATGTATTCTTAAGATGAGGTTGGTTCACCACTGTCTTTTTTCCTGGAGGTCACAGTCTAGGTAGTTTCTGAGAAAAAAATGTTAGTTCTTCTCAAATAGTAAATTATATCTGTATAGACACTCAGATCCTGCTTTCTGGTGTTTGTCAGTGTATGGGAAAACATGGGATCCATAAATTGGTAATTGAGAAAATTGTACCCAATCTTTGATATTTGGAAAGTGGAGAATGAATGACTTTCCCTTGCGAAACTTGTCAGTTCTGTAACATAACTGCTTTTCCTAAGTTACTTATACTACTTTGAGAAGAAGGATCAAGTAGGGACTCGAAAGGAGATTCAAAGGGGACTTCAGTGACAAAAGCACCTCCCATCAACATAAACACAAACTTTTGGTAATAAGATAATCAATATGACAGTCAAATGCAATGAATTACAAATGCAATTGATCATAAAGGATAGACTTAAGTCAATCATTTCTATTCAGATTTATGAATAACTTGTAAAAAATACAGAAGGACTTTCTGATATTGAGGTTATTTCATTTGTGAAAGTCAGATGCATGTGTTCTTTAAGAAAGATAATTGCTTTCAAACCATTGAGACTGGAATCATCATGGGGGAAAAAAGTTAAGATTATTGTGTTGCTCACATCATACTCTTCCTCTATGTACTTTTCTGGGCTTAGAATTTCTCGCTATTTTCTCTGTTTAGCATTCCCAAATATTAAGTGTTTTTCCCAAACTGACTGCTATAATGCAATCTGAAATATTATTTTCTATCTTGGAATTATATAAAATAGCATGTATATGTTTTCCAAATGCCTTGCAATGAAACTAGTCCTTTCATTGTGCTCAGCAAACAGCAGAATGATTTTTTTTTTCCTGCACAGTCTTGAGCACAGAAGCTATAAAATTATAAATTCTCATGGCAATCCATTTACTGTTAATATTCTTCTTCTGTACAGCTATATTTTTAAAAAACTTTTCTATTAAGTGATAATGGGGAAAAAACCCAACCCAACAAGTGCAAAATCAGCTCAAGTGTATTTAGAGACAGGTCAGTTTTGAGAAAGAAAATGATCAATTTTGGCCAGGTTGGAAAATTAAAAGCAATGTGTTTGCATGGTGCATCTTTTGGGGTTTTGTTTGTCTCTTTCTTTTTTTTTCCCCCTCATTCATCACAGTCTCTGCATCTGAGCATTAGTTACGTTTATCCTTTAATCCTACTGTCTGGGTTTGTTTACGTAAGATTTATTATATAGCCAGGGTAGGTAGTTTAAATTAAAAACAAAACTGACCCTCCATCAGTGCAAGAATACCTAAGAACAGATTACTTTACATAGACAAGTTAAATTTATTCTTAATTCATTATGTAAGAGTAGGGCTCCATGTTTCCTGAGTCAACATGAGACAGAAATTACTGCCGGTTGTATCTGCCTTTTTGCACTTAGCTCTCTAATGTATGAACAGCAAAACAAGGAGGAAGAGCAGCTGTGTACTTTTTCTATAAGTATTACCTTAAGATAGAAACTCATTTAATGACCATGCTTCATTGTTCAATTAATTAAAACGCTATTATAATTGAATGTACTTACTACTGGCTGTGTACAAATCTCGCCCAGTAGGATTTTTGTTGGTCCCTGGTAACCTTCACTTTACCAAAAATAATTAATAGATACCAGAAACATAGGGCTTGGGTGAATGAACATGAAAACCATAACATTGTGAGCTGTCCCACCTTTTTTTGGACACAAAACCAAATTTAATAGGTATAAATTATATTAGGGATTGAATGTACTTACCTTAAAATAATTGTTGGTATTACAGCTTGTTCTGTTAGGGTACTGTAGTTTGAGGCTGGGTTGCTGGTGCTTTTCGGCTTGTTTTTTTTCCTTTTTTTGATGAATGTGCTGAAGCAGACTGGAAATAACCTGATTGCCTAGTTGTCTGGACAGTGACTGAAGTAATAGTTGTGGAAATCACAGATGTTTTCACTCGGTGCCCTAGGAGTACAGAATACAAAATGCACAAGCATAGAAAAATTGTGGTGGGCTTGTGCTGCTACAAGCTGCAGATTAAATTCATCCTGATTTAAAAGACCTACATGAGGTTTATTCATCTTTAAAATCCCACTTAAATCCTGTTTTAATGTATAGGCCCTTTGTAGAGAGGGGAAAAAATGACCCTATAGGTTCCTAGAAACATAATATTTTGCGATTTCATCAAGCCATATGTAACAGGATTTCAGGGCCACTGATGCACTAAGCTTTTGTGAAATCCTAACTGTATATTCTTTGAGTAAATATTGTTTCTACTTCATCAAAAAAACCAAAGGAACTCAAATGGTTAAGTCACCTAGCTTAGGGTCTTAAACAATGGATATTGCCAGCTCTGTATATTCTGTGACTACTCCCTATGGCTCCCTACACATTTATTTCATTGTAAAAGGTTTTGTTTCATTTTAAAATAACATTTTGGGAGGTTTTTTGGGTTTTTGTTTCTTTTTGGGGTTTTTTTGTGGTTGTTTTTTTTTTATTGCTGCTTGTGAAACACCCATGCAAGCAAAAGGCAAAATAAATTAAAAAACACTGTAGGAGAAATGCTGAAATCAAAGTTGTACAAAGTAACTTGGGGGGGGGACCAAACCCACACCCCAACAACAACAACAACAAAAACAAAAAAAAACCCACCTGGGGAATCCCCCCACCTCAGCTCACTTGCTTTGATGCCTTTATCGTTGATTGCATATTCATATAGTTGTTCATGAAAGATCTAGGTGGAAATGTCAGTTTTCATGTATTACATCTTTAACAGTGATACAGAGAGATTAAAAATCGTAGCGGTGACTCTCTAAATATGAGAGCAAAAATGTAGTGGAGTTCTACAGTTGTTCTGGGCTGTGGTATTAGTTGAATAGAGATAATGTAAGCTTATCCTGAAAAGATGTTTTCATTAAAGTCATGTTTCTTTGCTCTGAGTGCAGCAGGTTTATGGGGTGATGTGGGTGTGTGGTCCTGTGGTTAGAACAGGAGAATGCAAGTACGACAGGAACCCTGACTCTGCACCAGCTCTGCCATTAAGTCTCTGTGTGATCCTGGGCAAACCACGAAACCTCTGCTGTTCATTTTGCTCATTCATACTGGATAAAATGCTGATTTCAGAATGGGCCAAGAACCTTAATTAGCAGACATTTGATTTGCTGGAGATTCTCAGAGAAGACATCCTATGGAAGTTTAGAAAATACACATAATTACTCATCAAGACTACAAAGTTTTCCTAATATCCCAGCACAGCTATGCAGTGAAAGATACTGCATTCTCTTGCTGTGTCAAGAGTAGGTGGCTTTGGCTTTCAAAGGACAGAGTAGTGTTTAATTTACGGTTTTAAAAAATGAAATACGAAGCCACACATCTGTTCAGTGTATTATTATAAACTATAATTAGGATAATATTGAGTACTTTTTTGTCAGCTCACAGTTGGTTTATTACAAAGTAAGCCTAAATCTAATTCATTGCTGTCACAAGCTTTTTAAGGTGTGGTATGAGTGCAGGTTTTACTTAATTTCCCCCCTTAGGCAAAATATTTATTTTACTTAATTATGTGTAATAATTTTCAATCTTTTTGCTCATCATCTTGGGAGCACTAACAAACAAATCGGGACATATGTTTGTCAGAAGCGGCATGGACTGACAAAAAAGAAAGAACAAATCAGTGGGTGGGGACATGCAGGAAATGTTCTTTTGAGGCTTTATATTCAGAGACTTGAATTGCAAGGCTGACTTTCTGCACCTGAAACTATTGCTGAACTGATGAATCAAGCTTGAGGCATAATTTAAGGGAGAGTAGTTTTAATGCAATGCAACAGGCCTACTAGGAAAATTAGGATTTGGGGATCTCAAAAAAAAAAAAAAAAAAAAAATCTGTCAGAGTAGGTGGACTATTTTTTTTTCTTTGTGAAGTATTCTGCTGAAGTGGAAAAAAAATACATTTAACCAAATGGTCATTTAGACATTGCTTTGGTCAAAGCATAAAATAAGAAGAAGGAAAAGTCATTACCTCAGCATGAGTGGATTAAATTTATTTGGTGTTTGCTAAATACAAATGTTGTGTGCATGGAGAAAACATTGCTGATACAGATCATTAAAACATGATTGTAAAACATGTATTCTCCATGATTGCCTCTGTTTACTAGTTAATGAGAAAAGTGTATTGCTGATTGTCTTATAAAATTGAGCCCTAAATTATTAAAGTGTTAAATTCACAGGAAGTCCAGCTTCTGTATGGGCTACCATTTGCAATATCTGTGTTTGCACAAAGTGCACCAATTGAAAGCAGTTTGGACTTAGAAGGATTGCACTCCATTAATCCTGTGACAACAGGAACCTACAGCTTCAATTAGTGGTCAAGCCACTGTAGGAGGCATAGTACATTATTGTGAGTACACACAGGATAAAGTGTACCATGTTTTGCCTTGAGGAGCTTAAAACTGAAAGATGGAATGAGAAACCATGGGCAAGATAACAAGGTGCTGCAGATGTGTTTGCAAGTATAAAATTGTTTTATTTTCTGTTTTGCTTTATCTTTTCAAGGGCAGTCATTCCATTGATGCTCAGGAGTTCTAGACCAGGACAAGAAGAGGAAGATGAGAGCAGGGATATTGGGGAAAACCAAATGTTGAGAGAGGTGAGCATTTCGTGAGCTCTTGTTGTGTGACATAGGTGGCAGGGTCTTTTGCATTGCCCAGTTTAAATTAATTAGAGCAATATCAGTTCCTCCAAAGATCTGACAGCAGCCATAGGGTAAGAAGGAGATCTGTGATTATCCAGACAGACTTGTCCAAAGCTAATCATTTGAAACCAACTTGACTTTCTCTGGGAAAATGTAGCAGGTGGCATGGATAACAGAGATCCGGCCAATACCACGTAAGGTTTTCATACCATCCTGTATGCTTATCAAGCAGCATCTCATTTGTTACATGGACTTACTGAGCCGATTCTGAAATGCATATACTAGTTGGCTGGTAAAGCATATTCAAGAAATTGCTGTCAGTGATCCTCTGTCAAACGAGAAAGTTGTTTTAATGGCATTTATGCAGGATTTGCACTTTTGGGTTGTGTACAATTCCACGCTTTCCTTGCTGATAGGGATGGTAAAATAGAAAGGGTGCATATTGCACTGGCAGGTGATGCTACGCTACAAGCAATTTGAAAAATGGGAGTAGCTCTGAAAACTATGTAGTAAAATAATATTGAGAAAATATAAGAAAATTAACTAAGAAAAAAGTGTCAAATTATGCACTTAGAAAGGAATAGTTAGAAAAAATGCATTAAAAATTGCTTTGGCTTCTAGTGGATTGTGATGCAAATAGTGGTCAACATGATTTTTTGCAAAAATGACAAATGGGGATGCTTAAGTAGATGTATCACTTGCAGCAGATGTAAAGTAATCCTCCACTCCATTAAATGCTCTCACAGTTTCATCTGAACTATTGTTTTCTGTTATTAGCCTTAATTGGCTAAAACAGTAGCGGGTTAAACATTAGGAAAGGTTTTCTTAACTCTGAGTAGTGTGGTACTGGAATGATTGCTGGGTTGTGGAGCTTCCACTGGAGATCTTCAGGAACTTGTTAGATCTTCATTAGTTGGGTGTGAGTTGACTGCACCTGAAAAGAAAGGGCAGGGGCAGCCCAGGTGTAATCTTAAACCCCTTTCAGCCCTGTTTTCTGTGATTCTGTATATCATTCATATAGACATATGAAAACCCTGCTTTTGAGTTCTCTTATCCGTTGTGCATTCTTAGCCCAGAGATTTGTCATTTTAGTGGGACGTAAAGTGAGAATTCTGTGTGCATTGCCAGAAGGCACTGATATTTTGATGCTTCCATTCAGTAACATTGCCTGAGAATCTTTTGAAGAATGGAATAACTACATGCGTTGGACAGCATATAAATTTACTGACTGCATTTTACAAGCTGGATGTATTTAATACATGGCTTGGTTCATTATGGTACACCAAGTTCACTTATAGGTTCTGTTACATCTAAGAACTTGCTCAGGGGCTCCTCCATGGCTCCAGTCTATTGACAATCGCAGCTTTGCTAGGGTGTGATGTTTGTTTGGGAGAAGTTGGAAGTGAACGAAAATCAAGTCTAAAGTTGAGATTTTCTTAATACAATGAAATATATTCCGGAGAACTATGATTTACTACATTTTGAGGAGGGGATAATTTTGCATCTAATTCCTGTGGAAAGGGAAAGGAAGGCCTCATACCTTTTGCAATCTCAAGTGTAAATTTCCAGATATTTGAACAAATACAGTCAAATAAGTATAGCTTTAAACTGTAATTTCATGCCTCCTGGATCATCTAGATCATCCTGGAAAAGGTATGTAATTTCAAAGAGCTACTTAAACAGTGGGAAGCTTTTGAGATATTTTCACATATCTCTAAGGTCAACCAAGAAACTCAAGCAAAGATCTTTGTAGAGAAAGAATACAAGGAAGGCAAAAATGTGAAAAACTTGTTGGATGATAGCTGGACTGTGTCTCTAGAGCTCTGTCTTGTGCCAGTGAAAGGCAACTGCTAAGAAATTGTGTTTAACAAGAAGCCAAAAATTCTTCTCTAGTTGCGTGTCAGGTTTTTAGCTGGAGTTACATGAACCAGTTTGTCACTGCATCCCTACTGTATTCTCCCAACCTTCTCTGTAATCCAGGCTATGAATTATAGATTATTTTATAGACATTGTTTCAAAGAACTGCTTATCCCCTAATAATTATCTGCAAGCATGCTGATACATATTGAGTTCTAAAAGAAAAAAAAGTGCATATATATGACCTGAAGAAAGCAGACCTTTGGACTGCTTTCATTCAGGTTACAGACAGTAATATTTTGTTGCATTATGTAAATTGTTAGGAAGCTTGGGATGACACCATTTCCTAGGGTTTAAGTGATTAATTAGAAGCTTGGGTTGAGATATAAAATTAAATACTTGTACCAGTATGGTCAGCTTTAATTTTGCTAACTGAAACTGTAATGGACTGCTGTGTAAGGCCAGACATACCTGCCTCTAGCAAAAGTGGAAATGCAACTAGTATGCAGCTCCTCAGCAAGAGATAAAACAAAACCTAATTGCTTAAATCATGCTTATGTTGTATTTGCAAAATATTTCTAAGCCACTAGACTGTTTCCCTTTTCATTTTCGTTACAAGATTTGAAGATTTTTGAGTGGTTTTTTTGTTCCTCTTATCCCTTTACTTTTATGATATTTAATACCTATTTAAAATGTCAAATTTCATCATCTTTGTTATCATCATTGAAACTTTGGTAGAACTGAGTAAACGAACATATTGTGAACAAAGCTGCCTTTTGACCCACGTTGTTAGCTGTATTCTCTGGATGTTAACAAATAAATTAAATTTGCAGATAGGCTAAATGAATTCTGAACCAGGAAGGAATAAAGACTTCCCTATTGTTGCCCAAAAATGAGTAGATAAAAGCGCCTTCAAACTGACCTCCCCCTCCTTTAGTCCTGGGTCTAGCATGAGTTTGGTAGTATGTTGGTTCAGTGTTCTGGTGGTGCACACTTGTTATAGCCTGTAATGGTTCCTGGGATCGCTGGCACGTATAAATGGCGATGGCAGGAGGAACTATCACAGCTATCGTTTCCCTCTGCTGTCTATTTGCAGTTTGTAGTCTCATAATAGAAAGAGACACTTGTGTGGGGCCAGAAATCTAGGCCTGAGAGTATTCTTCCTTGTGATTTAATTTAGTATGTTCTCCCACTAGATGACAGGACACTGTGGAGCTGTGCAGGGCCATGGGATCCTGCAGTTATGCTTGGTACAGTGCAGTGGTAGCCTCAATTTCCAGTATGGAAAGCCAAAGAGAAGCCAAGCACGGGAAGATCAATGAAAAATCCTTTCATAGTTTATTGAGGCCTATTAAAGGGTGCAAAACACAGGAGCCTTATGTCATTTCATGTGTGGTTAATTTCTAATGGGGAAAAAAAAAAACAATGAAAGTTGGCAGACATATTTGAGTTACTTTTATCTTCTTTTTTTTTATTTGGCCAGCAAAAACTTCTAGATGAAGGAATGTAACTTTTTTACCAATTTATTTACCAAATTATGAATGTAACAAGTATTTTACCAATTTATTTTTTTATTATTTTTTACATATACAAAATGCGATGGTTCTGCTCACAGGTTTTAGAGGTGACCTATACAAGCAAAACTTTGGACAAGTGAATAAGCACACTTTTATGAATATGTACATGGAGAGCAGCAGTGGGGAGGTGGATAAAAGAAACAGTTTTGAGAATAAGCAAGTCTGAAGCCACAAAAGTCATAGCTATGCTGGTGAAGTAATAGTTTACCTCCCTGAGGACATTACCTTGTACTGAGAGAGGACTGTGTGCTGCTAATGACTGCTGTAAGAGGAACATCCTTTATGAGAGGTGGGGCTTGGCAGAGCTCTGAAGCAAAATCTCTGATGTTGGGACTGCTGTTATGCCATTTGCTCTGCATCTCTGGTGGGCTTTCTTTTACCCTGCTTAGAGCCCTGACATTGATAGTGTCATTTGGATGTTGTATGACCCATTTCTATGCTTTTGATGCTTGGGGCATTAGAATGACTTGTTTCTCCCCTATGAAAGTGGGCACTGGTGGTGGTGGGGAATCTTCCAGAATAGTTTTCTATGACACAAACAAAGCTCCCTTTCCCTGCCTAGTATTTTAAGTGAAACACAACACTAGATGGGGGAGGGTGGGTATTATTGTCATACTGAGGAAGGACAGCATGACCGCTTGAAAAGCACCACCATTCAGTCTTCCCCTCCCCTCCAGCAATGAAGGCACCTAGGCAACTTTTTTTTTACAATTTTTAGTGTTTTTCAGTGCAAAAAGCTAACTTGAGATTCCAGACAGGTGTAATTCAAATACAATATTAAATCAAGCTAGAATATCTATTCCAGAGTGCACCACTGCACAGTTTAAACAACCACTGAGAAAGTCTACACTGCAGAAATAATGGTGATTTTTCAACAAGTAGTAGTTAATTTGGCTGAATAATTTTTACCAAACTGCCCCAGAGAAGGTATCATTAACAATTAAAATAACAATACTTCATGCTAGCAAAGACACTTTCAAATATCAAGAAGTTACTTAACTATCAATTATGCTTCATTAAGTGATTCTTGATGAATTCATCAGCTAAATTAAGCTTCATTAAGTGATTCTTGCAGTATCATTCAGAAATATTATAATTATCTCTCTTTTAAATACAGGGAAACTGAAGTAGACAATTCAGGTGGTTTGCTAATGGCCATGTACAGCATTTACTCTGTACCCAAAATTGAAGGCTAGGTTCCCGGGGCTTCTCTTCTGGTATTAAAACCACTAGCCCTGATTTGATACCTGTTTAAAAAACAAAACAAAAAAATGCCTCACCACAACAAACACAAAAACTGAGCTCACACAACCACCACCTTCCCCCCCCCACCCCCCCCAAAAAAACCCCAACAAAACCCCTTCCATCTTGTTTTGCAAAATCTTCAATTTGACTGTATTGGCTACTCAACGTCTGAAAGCGATTCTATTTAAATAAATATATTTTAGAAAGGGCTTTCATACCTGATAGAAATTATAACAAGAAACTCGTTTTTCAGACCAAATTTTATTAGTCATGGTTTTGCCATTTGTAGGCTCTATGGCGTAAGTTTGTTTTGCAACTGTTTCTTAGGCTGGAAATGCAACATCTTTTCTGTCAGGAACATTTCTGTAAAGTATACATTTTGACCTTTCACAATTCATCACAGTAATGCATCTAATTTATTTGAAGATTTTCAAAATCCCAGTGGCTACATAAAAGCACCCACCACAGAACTCGCCTCTGCTTTAGTTGAATGACCTGCAGAACTGGTAGTATAAAATAGCTGAGAAATAGCATCCTAAATTTGATTTCCCCTACCACCCCTTTCAGATTTTCAACTTGCTGTAAAAAGTGGCAGGACTGAACTTGTGCAAACAGGCTGATGTCTTTCTGAGTGTGTCTGAGAAGCACGGGGAAAAGGATGAATAAAATGCTTCTCTAGCTCTTGCATAACTGCATCAGACCCATTGGTATGTGCTTCCCCCAGTCCCTGAGCAAACTGGGGCAGAGGAGCAAAGCTGTGACTCTCTCACGGCTCAGCCAACAGCAGCAGTATTGCCTTCTGTACATGACTTGCTCTGTCTTCAAGCACAAAGAAACGTACTCCTTGCTGAGGCTGTATTTAAAAGCATAATTTAACCCATAAATTAAGGCTGATTCTGTCCTTATCTAGTGACCAATATAGTTGTTCTCTGGAGCAGGGGGAGGAAGCAGCCTTTCAAAGCCAATTAATTTCACCTCAAACTTTATTAAAAGTGTGTAGGAATCAGATTCTTACTGTCATCTAGTTATCATGTCTTAAAGGACACCACAATTGCAAGCAAGCGATGCTAGCTCATACAGTGGTGGGTTTCACTGCTGCTGTTTAGTTGGACTATGTCACAGGCTGCAGTGAGTGCAGAGAACAGGTACCTCAGTACATGTAACAAATTATTACACATACACTTTTATTCATATATAAGACAAATATTGAATGCTGTTTAGGAAATAATAATCTGTAAGATTATTTTGTGGCAGAGGGCAAATGGATGAATATGAGGGTTGGAGCTTACTTTACTTTTCGACTAAGCAAAGACTGTGGTGGTGTTCTTGTTCAGAGAACACATAACCATGATAGTCATGACTTCATTTTGAAGAGCAGAAAAATAGTAGTTGATCACTTACTTGGAAGAAACTTTCTTAACTCTTAATCTATTGCATATTTGTTAACGTAACACATTGCACTAATTCTGCCCTTCTACAATACATAGGTAGGTTAGACACTGTAACTATCCATAGGCTGTGTCCCTTCCTTTCCTGAGATAACTCAAGTTCTCTTTTGATAGAGTAATGGCTTCCTCTCTAGTGTGTTAGTTTTCTTTACAAGGATTCCATCTCTGAGTATTCTTGCACATGTATGTTCCACTGCTTGCTGTAATAGGTTGTGTGCCAAATGCCTCTAAACTGGTGATTTATGGAGAGCCCTTGCAGGGGCAGCACGTACAGCCCTCTCTGCCTCTGTGTGAAGGGGCAGTGGGGCTCCACCCTTCCCTTTCTTCTCATGACCAGTGCTGCCAGGCCAGTTGAATCTTCCCATGTTGCCTGAAGCTGTTCTTGCTCCAATTGTTTACATGTAAATAACTTATACACTTTGTTAATTAATGGAGTTGGTGTAAGGGAGAAAAAACAGAACTCATTTTCTTCTAAGTGGGAAGGAATTTTATTTTTGTTGGAGCCCTAGGGTGTTTTATTTGATGCTCTCCAGTGTTGACATCTCCAGATTTTGAACATTGCCCTTCTTGCCAGGATGTTTTGCTTCAACACTAATGAAGGTAAAGTATATCTGGAAAAGTCTATCACTTTGAAAAAAGCTATCTGAAAGAAAACAAAATATTTGCAGGCTTTGTAAGCAGATTGCTGGGTTGGTGGAAGGTCTTGATTGCTGAGGCCCCCACTGCAAAACATATGCCCCATACTTGAAAGATGGCATTTTTATAAAGACAATCTCATGTGTGCTTACTCTGAGAAGAGGTGTGAATCTCCTTTCTAATGGGGTGCTTAGGCTGTTAGGTACTGTAGCTCCTAAGCAAGCTTTGAGTGTGAAACTTGGTAGTTCATAAGCCGGTCAGGGGGTAAATCCAAGAAATCAACCTACGAGCTCTCAAACGCTGAATCAACAGCTAAGCTTCATACTGCTACTGACAGTTGAGGGGGCTGTAAGTCCTTCAGGTACAGGTCATGGTGGGGCGATTGGTGTCACAGCAGGACAAGACTGTGGCCACCCCAATGTCTGTCCAACCCCAGGCTGTGGTCCCTGTGGCCACCCCTACAGTCGTGCCTCCTCCTGTGTTTGGATCCCAGTCGGCACATGTATTCTGTTAAGTCATGCATCTTGAGATTTTTTCATCTTTTATTTCATTCTGTGCTCAAACAGTATCAGTATGGCTGTAGGTTGAGGGACTGAGATCCTAGGTCTAAGCATCTGTGTGGGGCTTGATGACCTCAGGTCCTAATATACACTTGCTATGGTCCTAATGGAGATGCTTCTCACTCGATCATATCTTTGTCAGCACTTGTTTTCAATGAAGGGAAGGACAAGCTGATGTACTACAGAAAAGCACCTAAATTACTAGTATCCTTCTGTGTGAAGATATTCTAGATGTAATGCTTGCATATTAATATGGCCCCTTTAAACCTTGTAAAAAGGCATTTAGTGGACCTCAGGTCCTCTGACTTGTATAGCTAAGAATGAAAACAGAGAATACTGAAGATCTGAGGTGTTTCCTCACATTGATATCAAACATTATAATTATTACTGCAGCAAGTAAAAAGTTAAGATGGATGCAACTTTCTTATTTGAAAGGAGCAAAATGTTTCCAGACCCAAGTGGCAAGGCTTTATGCTTCCTTAAGGATTCTGGGATAATGTTCTATGCTCTACGAAGCATAATGTGCTCCTAGAAAGGCAATGCAAACTTCAGCAACAGAGGACCAAGCCAGGAATATTGAAATCTATACGGGATGTCAGAGTTCTGGGGGGGGGGGGGGGGGGAAAGCAAACTGCACTTGTTCAGCCACACTGCTGCTTTAGTTGGCTAATATTTTGAAGTAGCCTGAAGAACTGCAGATTATTAATTGTCTGTATTTCTTTTACTGTGCTTCCACAGCATCTGACACTTGATCTTCAAAGGCTGTTGGATGTCAAGTGCTCTGATGTTAGGTGAAATCATACTGCTTTCTTCTTTATTTCCACCATATATAGGGATCCCTCTTACAAGGCAGTATGGTTTAAATGAATTGAGTATGCTTCAACTAAAAGCTGTGGAAGATGCTTCATAAGCTTCAAGGAGAGGATGCTTTGCCTCCAAGAGACAAAATGGGTTTGGTTCGCTGGTCTTTCCTTGCTATCAGAAACCGGACATCTGAATGCTAACATGGTTTCAGCTGGTTTCCTTGAGTCAATGATGTATCGAATAGATGATGTTGAACTATATTACTGTGAACAACTAAGCTGCTAGAGGACTGTGGAGAAAACTTGGCAGAGGTCCTAGTTTTTTTCCATTCTCTTTCTATTTCAGAAGGAATTAGGCATCTGCTGTTTTCCATCTGGCTAAAACTAGGCTTTTACATGTAGTTTTACAGTGTAATTTTGACTTTATTAAAAGGGAATGAATTATTGCTGGCATGATTCTGGTTTCTGCTGTTAAAGCCAGGCTTGCAGGACCAAACTGAATCAAAACAACTTTTAAATAGTTGCTTGAAAGTCCAGATTATGAAGTGGTATGTGGTACCGTTTAAGTGTCTCAGAAATACTTGGCGATGTTGCAAGAGCTGATTCAGATGCCCTTAAGTCTGATGGGTTGAGTTTTCTCTGTTGGAGGCCTTGAAGAGCTGTCAGTCCTTTATGTCTGTCTGGATTGACTTGGAAGGCTGTGAAGATCATCCTTAAAAGGAAAATAAGCAAAAATCTATTGTGGTTGAACTCTAAGGATGAATTGCTTCAACAGACCTAGTTACAAATGCAGGTTCCTTCTTCCTTCATTACTTTGAAGATTGTAGGTCTGAGGAGTTGGAGACTAAGAGCAAAGCCTATATTTTTCTCCTGAATGGCTGTGGGCATTTTTTATGGCTCGTGTATTACAGCTGAGCTGTATTTCTTTCTTAATGATTTGAGAGTAAGGTTGGAGGATGCCACTTGCACAGAACTGTAACTTACCTAGTCATCATTGCATGTTTTATGAATAGGAATTCTTTCAATGCCTTAATTCCTAAGGAGCGGCAAGTAGTAAAGGCGGGATAATAAATAATGTCTGCTCAAAGCTTATTTTTAGTTGAAAGAAGTAAACTGAAGAGGGGTTATCAAGTACTGACTGTTGTGGTCTTAAAACATGCTAAAAGCAGAAGTGTGTGACACTTAGAAACCCTGATTCAGAAGAACAGGAAGGCTTTGCAGCTGGTTACACAGTGGGATGTTGCTCTGTGCCCTCCATTTAAGCGTTAGGTGCTCACTTACAAAATAATGTCACTAGGCTTCTGCCCCTGTGAGTGTGCAGGCTTTGTTATTGTATTACATGACTTTTAAGGAAACAAAAGGCAAAAGAATGTGTGAAAGCCTCCGCAGTGCATCCCTAATGATCTTTGAGGCTTCACAACTTTTCAAGGACAGGCAAACAAAGGCGTCCCCTCCTGCCATTGTCCCTGCACTCAGTTAGGAAGCACTGGCAGGGCTGCCACCCCCCAAGAGCGACCTGGAAGTCCAAGCAGTCAAGGGGATGGGATAGAGACGTAAAACGCCAGAAACGTCAGTCTGGAAAAACTGATTGCCATCCTCTCTGCAGACAGGTTCGCACGTGGATAGTATTTGTCATAAGTTGCTAATGAAGGCAGAAAATTTTTTGGTGTCTGTAAAGTATCTCACAAAAGCAAGCACTTTGTAGCTTTGGCCTAGTAGATGGGAGCAGGAAAATGAAAATGTTTGTCTCATTGTCTGAACTGAATGAAGTATAAAAGTAAGAATGAGAGTATGGAAAATGGAGGAGTCTTTTTAAGTATTTTCATTGTAGTAAACCCATGTTAATGATATTATAAAATATTGAAAATTTTATTATACAGCTAAGGTTCTGACTTGATTCTATTCACAGAATAACAGGTTCTGAGTGAGAAGACTCGGAACATAATTTTCATCATCTTGTTTGCTTCTGTGTCTTGGAAAATAATTGCCATTAATTTCAGGAAAGAGTTACCAACTTCATTTGTTCTTTCTTACATAAAAATAAATGTAAGGATTGTTTTGTGGACTTGTGGAAAATGTTTCTGCATTTCCAGTTCAAGATTTCGGAGGCAGTTTTGTCTGCATAAGGACTCTAGAATTTTGATCAGTGTTTAAAACACAGCTATATAAAAAAACCACCCTAATTCTTACTTGCATATAAAGCTTATGTGCACTGAGCTGTTGTCTTTTCTCCAAGTAGTTAATCTGTTTAAATATCTTTCTAGAAACTGAGGTCTTTGTTTAATATGTTATTAACTGTACTTCTCCAAGTGCAAATAACTTATTTATATAACTCATGCAAAAAGACAGAAATTAATATTAGATAGGTAGTGATTGTTTTGATTAAGCGCTTCAAGTTAATTCTAGTGAAAATAATATAATCATTTTTGGGGTGTTTTTAAACTAAGACTGGAAGACCAGACCCTGGCCTTAGCTCTAAAGAGGAAGAAAACGTGTATACGTAACTGCTTTTAATGTGTATGGTTTACATGAGCAGTAATTATGGAGTGTGTCTATGAAAACTCCATCTCTTTACACCTGAGTAGAGAAGTCCTCTCTGTCCAAAGCATTCCCATTCTTCACTTCTTTGAATTTAGTTAAGAACAGGAATCCTTATGCTGTGAGTTGTATTTGACTAGAGACCTGATGTGTGACCTCTGTCACCACTTCAGATTTTTTAAAATTACGGTAGGGAAAATGCAGTATGACCTGAAAAACTTTGTAAATTAGACAATCCTTCTCTATTTCAGTGAGGTGGAAATTAATATATCCTTCACGTTCTAAGAGGTATGAGTCAATAAAATAGTTCACTCTTTTTTAAACTTTGGCTATTACTGTAATTTCAAATGTGGTCTTTTTAAAACTAGGGTCAATATCCCACTGTAAATCTTGGCTTGGGACTATTGTTTATGGCCTGGCAGTACAAGTGCAATGTAGCATCAAGACATCTTTGTTATCACCAGAAATTGGCACAGTTATGGCAACCCAGGCAAGACCTAGCAAACAAATATGCCTGTACTTCTTGTTTCTCCTTTCTATAAAGGTGCTGTGCTTGTTAGCTGGGTGGTGTTCATTGTACTAGGAGTGTCAGATAGAGACTCTGTATATCTTAAAAGTAATCTCTTCAAGTAGGTTGTTAGTTCATCACCACCATGGTATTCATGTACTGTTGTTAGAATGATAAAAGCTAACCCATCCTCACTCCTACGTACTGCCTTCAGTGTTTTGTTTTGCAGCTTCTTAGAAGTACATGCATCTGAGGGGGAGAGGTCACTGAAGGAAGCCCATTTTTGGTCTCTTCCAATTCTTCAGCTGGGTTTCAGGCAGTCACTGTCCCCTCAGGAGGTAAATGGGATCTGTTCCTTCTGGAGCATCTGCAGTCAGTGCAGCCTGCGATGCTGGCCAAAGGACTCTCAAGAATAATGCTAGGTACCTCCCTGTCCTACTGCTTCCAGTAACAAAAAGGAGAGGAAGTAGCTGACACTGGCAGAATCTGCTGTGGTGATGTGCTGAGAGGAACTAAGAAGAATCATTAGTCATTATTTTAATGACCTTTGGGCAGGAACACATTTGATGTTCATCTGTGAACAGGACCCAAGATGTACTGAGGAGTGTCTTGGAGCAGTATATCTACATGACATTATAGATGCTAACGTACCATAATATATTCTGAAATATGAATGGTACTGCTGTGAGGTAACTATTATCCTCTAGGTACATGAGTGTACAGAGGAATAAATCAGAAATTAACCCCCTTTCTTCAAGCTAGCTGTGTGGTTGATGTCAACTTTCTTCCATGAAGTAGGGAAGCGGATGATGCTGTATCTGCTGCTGTTCTCCCTCCACAAGCAAGCACAGGCAGGGTGAGGTGGGGAATTGCCTTCGTAGGTTAGCAATGCTGGACAGAAGGCAGGCTGCAAGTAGATATGCTGTGGGGAAAAAAAATACAGCTCTATTCTTTCCACTATAAAATTCTGCTCCTGTGAAACTCAGTTCATTTCCTTAGCTCTTCCTTCAGTGACAGGGCTGTAGGCCCTTAGCTACTATAGAGCCATAGGTAGGAATATCCTTACTTACATAGCTGCTCTTTGCAGTGTAACCATGAAAACTCTCTCTAAAATACGAAAAGCTTAAAAGACCTGCATGAGGCTTTATCAGTTTATCTCATTCTGATGTGTCATTCATAATGACTGGTTTTAACACTGGTATATTGAGTTTCAAACATTCTCTTCCACAGACTACATGAGGAAAAAATAAGTACAAAGCACCTATTGGTTTATCTTGCTATTAATTCATATTTTTTCTGTGTCTGACTTTGAAAAAATCTCTGCCACAAATACCACAAAAAAAGCGTGACAATCTCTTCCAATCCCCACTGATATGTTATGAAGGCTACAGCCAGTAACCCTTTGTTATAATTGAAAGAATCTCTGTGCCAATTCATTTTTGATCTGCATGCAACGATGTGAAACAACTTCCTTTCAGTATTTGATTCCTCAGATTATACAATGTGAAACTAACCACCTAGTTACCTGCAGAGGTGAAGCGAATGTATCATTCTGCTACAGAAATGTTGATTAGAGTCTGAGGCATGTTTTTTTTAAACTAATGTTTGCTTGTGGATGATCAATTGTGACATGTTGTGACCTTCCTTAGGTAGAGTCAACAAGTACTTCATACTTCTGTTTATTAAATCTTCACTGGTCTACAACAAACGTGCCATTCATTCTCTCCAGTTAGTTGTGGCCAGCCTGACAGTAGAGGGCTTTCACTCCTGTTTGTATCATCATCCCTTGTATATGACTGCTAAACAATGGTGCACCAACTGCAATAAACAATGTGATCAATTCATAGTGTCGGAGCCACCAACAAATATATCAATTTTGGCAAATATGCTAATGAATTCTTAATCTGTTAGTGAAGTTGCTGCCAACACCGGACTTATCCACTAGCTTCTCCTATGTTAAAGAAGGTTATTTAATGTGTAAAAATAACTATAGTTATTACTAAGGATGCATAAATTATACAGTTAATGTTGTTAGTGTCTAAAATTCAAAGTTTCCTGTTGACCTTTTGATACATCTCTGTATTCATGTGTGCTATTTAATGCTCTATTGAGCAATATTAAAATGCCAGAATCATCTAATAATACAAATCATTCAGCAGTAGCATCCAGAGCCTATTCATAGTTCACTGAAACCAGGCATTTCCTGGCTTGTTTTTGTTACGAGTTGTATGTGATGCTTTCGACTGCTAGATTATACCTATTGTCACTTTATTCGAGTAATACCTAAGAGAACACCAAACTTAGCAAACATGGAAGAAAAATTTCAGAACAATAGTAATGAAAACAGTCTTTCTTATTTCATTTCCAGTTCTTGAGGAGTTTGCACGTGTTTCTTGGTGTTCTGGCTTATTGCCTTTTCCTATGCTCCTCCAGATTCATAGGGTTTATTTTATACAGAACCGGTAAGATTAAAAAGATCAGCCGCTATTTCTGGTTCTATTGCTATTTCTTGGGAGTTGATTAATAAACAAATGAAAGCTTTAACACTCTTCTTTACAGTTGTTGAAATTCACAGAATATTAATACCTATAGAAAATATTTGTTCTTTGAGTATTTAAGCAAAATGCTTGGGACCAGTCTGAAAACATCTCACAGCCATTAAAATGAGTCATGACCTAATTAAATGATTTCCTACTTAATTTCACACAGTGATGACCCTCATGACATCTCTGACTGTGACATCTCCATCACTATTTCCATTTAACCTCAGCCAAGAATTTGGGACATTTGTCATAACAGAATAGTTAAAGCAGAATTTATCTATGTGATTCTTACCATCATCAAGTCCACTAGTGTCACGTTCCTGGTATGCCTAGAGGCACTTGATATAAAGTGGATCTTTTATAGTAATTAGGACGGCAGAAGAACAATATACATACTGTGGTCTTACAAAGGCCCCTTTCATTGGACTGTAGTATTGTACATTTCGCTATGCCCAAAGGGTTAAAAGTAGCTGTTTTCTACCCCAATAATAAATAATAATTTTTAACAAGAAATTTCTTATAGATCCATTTTAGTGTGAAAGTTCTTAAAAATAAAAAATAATTTAAAAAAAACCCAACCCCCAAAACACTTTGTCAAGCTAGTTTTTGTTTTGTTTTTCAAATAGAGTATTTTTATCAGACTTAACAAAATTAGCAGAATGAATGTTTCAGAATTTGCATTCATGCTTTGCATGTAACAGGCTTTTTGTTTCTTGCATGTAACTTGGCACTCTCTCTCTTATTCATTCCTTTTGTTTTTCCCCAGTTTCTTTCATTACAGTTACAGCCATTTGCCACCTGTTTATTTCCAGAATCTGCAGAAATTTTAGGCCAAAATGTTATCTATCGCTTTTTGCTAATGTCCATGTATTGTACAAGCATTTATTCCTATATATCCATTTTTCTTACACTTAAGGTGAAAAGAATTTTTTTGTGTTCTGCTGGATGCTGTAGTGTTAAAGTTCTTCAGTTGAAGGGTACAGGGTAGAATGCTCTCCTGGTGCTCTGGGCACGCCATGGGGAGAGACTGTGCAGCGCTGAATGAATTCATCTGGGGAGATTTTTGGAGTCTTGAGCTGAAATTTGGGGATGCTCTTGTAAAATGTTTCCCTGGGTTCTGGTCAGCTGCCTTTTTTTTTTTTTTGGGTGGCTGACAAATAACACACCTTAAGAGTATAATTTTTTTTTTTGTCTGAGAGTGTACCATGTGTCCAATGTTTTTCCTTAAATTATGAAACTCTTTCCCCTCTCTCCACTTTAAATTGTTGGGGACTTGTTTGACTCCCTCCAGTCACACAGTCTGAACACTGCTCTATTGTACCAGACTATCAGCTTACATGCAGTGTTTTCCTAGAAGAAAGTATAAATTATACTAGTGAAGGTAATTTTCTGTTTGCAAGGATGGGTTTTTTTTCTTAATAAATAGTACTTTAATTGGGAGAACACTGATTTTACATACCTGCTAGTGCTGCAGATGTAAACACCTAGAATAAAGGTGGTTTTTTAACTGGCCTGGAAATGATTTTGTGGGAAGATATCCAATTCCTGGGTGTGAAGGGGTTCATTCAGTACAAAGAAGAAATTTGTGGTGGTGTTTTTCTATAACCATAGAAAGACTGAGTAATTAGGGGAAACGTATGGATCCAGTAAGGAATCTGGGATGCTGTCTGCTGGTCTTAAATTATGTCAGCAGACACTCATCTCTGTTCTTTGTTCTGTTCTCCCTATTGAAGCTTCCCACTCCTTCGAGAAACTACATTATGATTGGATTCCATTAACTTCTTGCATCCTCTACTTCTTTTTACAAGGTTTGTCTTTTCCCTGCAAGCATCTTAAATAGATGAAAAATATTATTATAAGCAGGAGATATTGTTTGAAAGTGATTTGATGTGAATGGATTTAAAACACCGCACATCAGTGTGTTTGTGTCAATGACTTCTGAGGCATTACAAATAAGCATTTTTGTGACAACGATGTAAATGCAAATAAATACGTCCTTTGGGTTCAGAGGAGAGCTTATATGTAGAATGTTTTGGTCTTGTCTCTGCAGGATATCCTGCACCTTTCCCCTGACACTTTGGTTACATGGTTACAGCAAGGTTGCCAATGACACCAAGCTGTGTGGTGCGGTTGGCACGTTGGAGGGTAGGGATGCCATCCAGAGGGCCTACAGGAAAGGTGGAGAGGGACTTCTTTACAAGGGCGCATGGTGATAGGGAAAGGGGTAATAGCTTTAAACGGAAAGAGGGGAGGTTTAGATTAGACATAAGGAAGAAATTCTTCACCATGAGGGTGGTGAGGCACTGGAACAGGTTGCCCAGGGAAGCTGTGGATGCCCCCTCCCCAGGGGGGGAGTGTTCAAGGCCAGGCTGGATGGGGCTTTGAGCAACCGGTCTAGTGGAAGGTGTCCTGGCCCATGGCAGGGGGGGTGGAACCAAATGATCTTCAAGGTCCCTTCCAACCCAAACCATTCTATGATTCTATGGTGTTTATATGGGAAGGCTTGGAAAAACAAGGAGTGGTGCACCAGGGAGCATGGATGACTGTATGCACGCAGGCTGCTGTGCATCTCTACATGGATGCAAACTCTTATCCCCTTCTGAAAGGGAGCTTGGTGCTTAGGAGTGTTTTGAAAGATTTGCTTTATATTTTAGAAATCCTCACATACAATTTGCTGTGTTTTGGAAAAGTAGGTACATTAAATCTGGATGTGTAATATCTAAAATACTTTGTAATTAATGTTTAATGATATAATTAATCAAAGCAGTTTGAAAGCAAGATAAAATCAAGCACACTATGACAAAACATTGATTTCTAGATGAGAGAGTTATTTCATGCTCCTAGTTTCGCAAGCTTTTAAAATGAAGCTGGGGGGAAAACGTCTTAACATTTCAGATCTCTTCTAGAAGTAATTTTTTCAAGCAGGCCTGAACTACTCTGCTTTTGCATGCTAGCTACTGGAAGTTGATCTTCATTATACTGCTCCTTTATTATACAGATTGTTCTAGGAATTGAATGTCAACTTAGTATCCTGAGCAAGACACTTCTGTGTCCCTGTACCTGTTTTATTGCAGTGGTTGAAAGGATGGTTGTCTGTTTAAAATCCTTTCCACTGCTCCTCTATTCAGAATCAGCTTGTCCTTCTGCCGTGTCAGATGGTAAGATTACAGTTCCCGGCCATTACCAAATGAAAGGTATTCAGACAAGCTGCGGACAGTCACCAAACAGAGGAACAATGAAATATCTGTTCCCTGGGTGGGAGCAAAGGGATTCATCCTCTTTCCTTTGTCAACTGGTGGAACACATTAAGCTCTTACAATTCAGATTTTCTGTTTTCTCTTTGTTACTAATCTTTTAAGTATAGCAAGAAAGAAGCTTGCTAGAGAGTTCATCTACTGACCCCGTGTCATTCTAAGACTGACAAATAAATCTTTTGAGCCTGTTAGTGTATTTGTTTATGAGCATTTAAAAAAAAAATACTAAAAAGTATAAAAAAACCCTTCTAATTTCCAGAATACAAATCCTTGAAAGGAAAGGCACTGAAGCTACTGCAAGAAATTGGGTTATATTGAGAATGAGATTTATCTTATTCAAAATGTGATCTCTTTTTTTTATCTTTTTGTATTCTTATGGGCCTGAACCTGTACTCAGTAAAAACAATATTTTTGCCATTGACTTCAGTGGGAACACATTGGTACTAGTAGATATTAGAGCAGTTATGTAGATTTCATGGTGTTACTAAACTAAAAGAAGTTCAGTGAGTGAAATATATTTCTGAAGTTTTCAAAAGCTTAAAAAATTAAAAATTAACAATATCTCAAAATACATGTATTTTATTAAGCGGAGCTAAAGGATAAGCACTGAATCCATTGGTAGCACTTAATCCTTCACCAGAATTTTTCAAAACAAAACAAATTGGAGAAAAGAAATGCAATATATCCAAATGAAAGCTTTTCTGTTTTGAGTGGAACACTTTCTTGTCCTGAACAGTTTGTGGGCTTCCTCACTGCAGTATTATCACTTAAATAGATTATGGCTAATGTAACACTGAATTTATACTAATTAGCTGTCTTAATTTTACGTTCAGCAAAGCCTATTGGCCCAGAGAATAATCAGCCTGTGCAATTCAATGCCCTCAGAGGTGCTCCCAGCAACCTCTAAGTAACCTGAGAGATGCTTTTCTTTTCCCCCCACAGGACCTATATAAGACTTAATGCAATTAACTCTGTGGGCTCCGGGCCCTTGGAGGAGCGGAGCTCCAAGCTGCTTTAGCATGTAGGCAAACCTCTCCCGGCACCTCTGCTCAGAGCCAGAGTGTGGTTCAGAGGTGGCATGAGGCATTCAGGGCTCTTATGTCTTTCAGTCTATCAGTCTTACAGATATTATCTGTTTTCATGCTCTGACAGCTTAGTTTTAATGTATTTTATCTTCAGAAAACATCCGTGAGTTAGTGAAGTGCTGTTTCCTTTTAATAGAGGGGAACAGAGGCACAAAGAAAGGGCGGATAAGGTGAGTTGCAGAATGCCAAGTGTGGAGTGGAGTGCGAGAGGGGACCTGGAGCTCAGCGAAAGAAAGAAGCCACCCCCGATCAGTCGGCGTGCGCAGCCCTCAAGGGAGCCATTAGGAAGCACTGTGCGAGGCGGCGGGTGTGTAAAACCACACCTCAGGGCGTGTGAGTGGGAGAGGAGGAGTAGTCCCAGCTTTGAAGTCTGATCCAGAAAGCAGGTTACCCAGGTTTAGGTCCCTCCTTTGCCTAAGGGGATCCAAACCCACTGCTCCCACCTCCATTTGGAGCTCCTTAATCTTTGTGCTATGGGTGCTCTGGGTGGCAGTTACCTCCACCCTTCCTGCTGAAGATGTGCCCACCCAAGGTCCTCACAAAAGCATCCTGACCTTTCCCTTCTCCCATGCCTTCAGCGAGTACCAGAAGCTGCCTTGTGCACCCGTTCCCTGTTGTAGGCTGACCATACCCCACTGTAATGGAGGTGGTAGTTAAAGTTGGCCTGAGCAAGCAGGGTGCCAGCCTGTGGTTAAAGGCCTCCATGAGATGTGTCATGGCAGCTTGGCACATACAGTTTGAAAAAAAAAAAAAAAAAAAAAAACTTGTTTACTAGCAGCACAATATTGCAGGGGGTCTTCCAAGCATCTTTTTTGCATGGAAAAGGATGTGAAACAAATGGAACTCCCCCCCTCCCCCCAAGTTTCAAAAGATTAAATATTTGTTGGGAAGCATCTATGCAAGGCTTTTGACTTTTGGCATATCTATACATATATGGATGTGGCTTTGATTACTGTGTGTTCCTTATTTTTCAAGTGGAACCCTACAATCTGAGGCTAATTAGTGCCAGTATGAGAAAGAAAAAGCATCTAGGGCTTTGTTCTGATTACAAAGTTAATGTAGGTGTTAATACTGAATACTTTGGATGGGACACCGGATGAAAACTGATGCCATTACAATTTGCTAAACCATGACATTTAACATTTAAACATAATGTTACAGCTGTTCTGGCTGATATTATGCACTTCTTAAGCTTTCATCTGGAGATCTAAGAGTGCTATACAAACAGTAATTTATCTGAACTTTCCTATGTCCTGAGAAATTTCAAATTGCAGCTTTTTAAGAAATAGAAGCAATAAAGTATATTTTCTCTAGCAAGTAGTTCAGACACCTAACCTTAATGATACCTTAGTAAAGTTCTATTTTTGTTTGTATTGAAAGAATTAAATATACAAAATAAATACAGAGTTAGGGAAAGGGCTTTACAACCATCCTCTTAAAATCAGAAGTTAGCAGTTAATTGTTGAATACTCTGTCTGATTTGTATTGGCAAGAACCATGTATTTTTCCTACAAGTTGCATCTAATTCACTACTGGGCCTATGAACATGTATCCCAGCCTTTTCCCCAAGGTTGTGGGGGTGCAGAGTAACACAATAAATTGCTTAATAAAAGGAATTGCTATACCTTTTTGAGCTCTTTGTGCTGTTACTTCTCTCAACTCCTAGGAACTACTGTATGAAACTCAGTGATGTTTTGCATAGTCCTATGAGCACAGCCTGTTTTCATGACTAGAGCTCATACATGTATAGCATGGATGCAAATGTTCAGAATGAAAATATGTTTTGATCATAAGATCAAAGTGTCTCTGGCGTAGAGCAACTAAAGTAGCTGGTATGCAAACCTGCTGTCACGTACATCTCGCCTAATGGCCAAAGACTGATCCCCTTCGTATGGTCAGGGAGGGGAAAGGCAGGGCTTGTTTTTGTAGAAAACTATGTAGGGAAGGGAGAGGCTTCTGCTTCTTACTTCTTCCTTAGAGCCGAATTTATTGGTATTATCAAGTGTGAAAAAGTGATGTAAAGATTTCTTGAAATGCATTGCTAAAAATATATTAGGCTAGACTACCATAAAAAGACTGTAACCTACACAGCTCACTTGCACATCCACCTGTTTTTTCAACTCTCTGCTTTTCCTGGGTTGCAAAATAGTGCGCCCCAAAGATACTAATTCAAGCTGTGTTAGGTAAAGGAAGGAACTCAGTTCCAGAGTCCAGGATATATCCAGCCACTAGCCCCTTTTGTTTAAGCTACAGAAACATTTAATTTTAAGCTACTGTGTTGAAATCAAACCAACTTAGAATTATGGATTGGTTGTACAGACCATAAATTCAACCTCAGATATATCCTAGAGATTGACTGGGATAGTGCCAGTAACAGCACTTTACCTACTCAGTTCTTTTTTTTAGTTGAATCTTCATGATTGTTTTAAGAGCTGCCACCTTTGTGTGATGTGTTATAGTAAGACACCATTGTTCATCATAAGAAAGAAGTGTTCATGGTTTTACAGTACAGGAGAG
This sequence comes from Theristicus caerulescens, assembly GCA_020745775.1. Lineage (NCBI taxonomy): Eukaryota > Metazoa > Chordata > Aves > Pelecaniformes > Threskiornithidae > Theristicus > Theristicus caerulescens. The sequence continues at coordinate 10,967,307 of CM036564.1, forward strand.
AAAAACCCTAGATTTTGGCTAATACCATAACCTGAACATCTGGAATCATTAGAAGATTCAATAATACTCCTAAGCCTTGCTTTTCCCAAGGTGGTGTATTTGAGAAATGCTCACCAAGACATAATACATCCTCGTAGTTTCCTGTGGTTTCTTTCTCAGCCCTTGTAGGAATGAAGTTGTGAGACTAAGTTGCAGACAGCACTACTCCAGGTCTGTAGCTCAATTAAGTGCCTGGTAAATTGCTCAGTTACACGGTTCTGTTCCTGGTTTAATAGCAACAAAGTGGAGCTAAAAAGCATCTAAATGAATAATTAACGTGCTTCTATAAATGTGGAATCTTCTAGGGAGAGTCTCTATTCAGAAGAAGAAATATTGGGCCCAATTATTCCTTGGGGCTTGAACTGGTGCACCGTGCTGTTCCAAGGCCTTGAATTCCTGAAGAAATGCGGTGTTTCGGTCAAAGGAGTTCCCCTTCCTACTGCTCACCTTCTCCCAGGAGCTGGCTGCCTGCCTTCTTCCCCGCTGCTCCCAGTCCCCCGAGGTCACTGGGTGCTAGTGGAGTTTGAGCAAGAGGTGTACTGAGGGGACTGGTGCCTTGTACTAAGGTCTGAAAAAGCTGGGGGCAAAGGGAGAAAGCGAATATAAGCAGCAGGGAGAGAGAATGCAGACAAACGCAGTTGTGTAGAGAAGATGCAGCCACGTGAAGACAGCTGATGTTATCACTGCTGGCATGGATGCTGGATGAGCAGATTGAGTTGTTAAGTATAGATTATATCTTGTAGCAATTCTCACGATTCCTAAAACACGTCAAAATTGCCTGCAACACAGTGGATGATTTATATAAAAGATTAATATATTTTGTTTGCCTAATAAGGGCCCTTGCCAAGACACTGCAGCTCCTCTATGTCTTGCTTTGGCTTCCCCACTGAAACAAGATGAGGAGGAGGGTAACTGTCATTGTAACATACTCACGATGAAACGGTTGGCCTGTTTGGCTGCTCCATGCTGGGAGGGAAGGCAAGGTCCTTGGGCAAGCTGTGTTGGATGCTAGTTAGCAGCAACTCTTTTGTCAGAAAAGCCAGGACTTTTTTCAAGCGCTGGAACAATTAGCTGATGAGTTGCCTAGGAAGGAAGGAAGGAATATTTTGAAACACATTAAAACTGTTACTGCAAATACCACTTTGTAGTGCTCCTTTTCCACATTTCTTTTCCTTGAATGCTGCAGTGCAGTTGCATAGGAAGAGAACAGTAAGTGCCACAGTCAGCTGTTGGCTACTTCTTGCTTTGTTGCTATTCAAACCCATTTCTTCCCTAATGGCTTTTCTTCAAAGTAATAGGACTTCTGCTTGCTTCCCAGGAAAAAAAGTTATTTCTCCACTCAACCTCAGTTCTCCTCTCAGCCAGAGGGAATGAAACACAGTCTGGATTCGGGCATGTCTGCAGTATAGTTTCGCCTTGAGTTAATTGTTTGCTGTTTAGAAAGGCTAGTCTGGACACTCCCTGAATGTTTGTTTTCAGGCTATAAATGTTTGCAGCTCATGCTGAAGATGAGGATATATGAATTTTCTGTATATACAAAATTGACTAGACTTTCGTATATGAATATGTGGTGATATGGTCTTGCCTCTTTTAACTTGCTGACATAAACTTTTGGCAGTTTCTTCTTCTGTGAAGTATTTACTGGGCAAAGAGGGTTTTTTTAATGGTTCCAGCAATTGGTTTTGGCTAGAAGTCCACCCAACAGTAATGACTAAGAGTCTTCTCTTTCCTTTGCCAGATGATAGAAAAAAAAAAAGGGGGGGGCGGGATTTATATCAATGCCTTACATTTGTGTATGAGTGGATTTTTTCTCTCTAGATTGCTTTACCAGCATAAGATTAATGTTAAGGCTTTCTGTAGACATCTGTTTTCATGCAATTTTGCTCCATAAACATCTCAAAACTACCAATGTAACACATCTTAGGGATCTGCATGTGCATTCTCCTTCCCACTTTTATGCAGTGTAATAAAGTCAGGACAAGAATGATGTCAGAGTTAAAAATGGCACGCTACATGGCATGATTCTCCAAAGTCAGATTACTGTTTAAGTTCACTCTGTGTGGATGCATCTTTTCTCACAGTCATGAATATTAAACCCCTTGAAGTTGATGGAGCTATGGGTTCTAGCTCTTTCACTGGGTAGGCTTATAGCAGAAAATAATAAATTAATTATTCACTCCCTTGGCTAGTATTTGAAGTATGAACCTCAGATATGAGTTTGGTCTAGCTTCTATTATAGTTACCGATGTATTTATTCAGTGAAAACATACTTGATTAGTTTATGCCAGTAGGAAAAGAATGGGCTGGACAGCAGAACAACGACCTGTATTAGCCTGTTGAATCAGTATTCTTGGGTCCACTAGCAGCGGATCTGTGAGTTAATGTCAGGAGCATATGAACTCAGGTGGTAGCCCTGCTTTTGCATGCTCTGCCCCTCTATCTGTCAACGAAGTGGGGCTGTTGTGGGGATCTGTTAGTGATCTCACTTGTTCAAGGTGCCAAAGAAATTCTGTTACCAGCGCTGACATTCTGTAATGTTAATTACAGTAGGTTAAAACCCTTGCAATCCTGAATGTGAGATTGCGGTGCTGAGGTTTTCCCTTTGATCAAAGGCATTGACAGGTTTCCGAAGCTAGGGAACCAGGGACTGAGGATTCACGTGCAGTGTTGTTTTTTCCAGCTACCTTTGGATATGTCTCATTCTTAGCATCCTGGTGGAGTAGCAGAGCTAAGTTTATACCTTTAGTAGTGGCTGATCTTGACTTGGGTTTTGTTCTGTGAAAGTAAATTGGATGTGGGAGCACTTCTTAGAAAGAAGTCAGGAGCTAGGACAATTGTGGTTTGTTTTTTTTTTTTTCCTGTTCTGCACATTTGATATTGGCTGAGCATCAGCTAAGTCAGGCAGCTGGATTTGTGGAAACCTAGGCTTCCACAATAAATCTTTGTGATTATCTTGCTCAGTTACTCTGTGGACCTGGTCAGATCTGGCACAGAGATGTGTATGCTCAGCAAGGAGAAACTACGGTGTGATGAATGTGAGCTTTTAAAAAAACAGTTCAGTGGCATAGTGCTGACTTAATTCACTTCCTACCTATATATTACTGTGACCTAGAAAAGCTGGGCTTAGGAAAGATCCTAAATATTTCCACGTTTGTCCTCAGTCTGTATATTAATATGAACTGGATGCAATTCTTTAGAATTGCAAGAAAGTCACCAGTGGTAACTCCAGACAGGTTTCAATGTATGAAATTGCAAAAATTCTCTATGCAAAAGTTTTCTCCTGGTCTAAAACAATATGCTTCCTTTCTTACTAGTTTACAACTTTAAGTATCAAAGGCATAACATTTGAATTATGTAGCATGGCTACAATTTTCAAAGAGAGTCTAAGTGATTTTGGACTGTTTTCACATGTGATTTTCAAAAGCAACAACCTTTTGGAGGACAGGTCTCACTGGTAGTCGAAGACACTTAAACCTGTACCTGTTCCAAAAGCGGGACTTGGGTTCCTAAGTTGAGAGGTGGCTTTTGGTGTCTTATCCACGCCCTCTCTCCCCTCAGCAAATCTCGCAAAGGAAACCCCTGTGGGTATACACTGGGGTGGAGATGATGTTTGATTTGAAGCCAATGACTGTCAGTTCTGCCAGACTGGTTGGCTTGTGCTAATCCTTTTTCAGAAACAGGGCTAAGCTTAGGCATGATACTCCAAATGGCGTGATGTTTGCTTAGCATCAAGAAAGATGTTTGAATGCAGTTGCTTGGGGACTACTGTTCTATTATTTTTTGAAGTGAGAAATTGCTTCAGAGTGGGGGGTATAGAGGATAATACTATTTGCTGAAAAGAAAATTAGGCATGGGTGTGCCCAAGTGACAAGTGAGCAACAGACTTCTCAAACAGTATTGGAGAATGTCTCCTTGTAGGCTTATGTTTGTTTATGGATAGACTGCACTCAGATGTGAATATATGACACTCATTAATGTCATGGAAATTTTAACATTTGTACCTTGGGCTTGGAATTTGACCTTTATTACTCATAGCGAAACACGCAATGGATTGTTCAGCTGCATTTCATACCCTTAAGGATTTAAAAAAAAAACAACAAAAAAAACCACCACCACCCCCCCAAAAAAAACCCCAAAACCCATACAGACAAAACCACATTTTTGCTCAATGTTAATGCACTAAAAGTTCCTTATATTTGAATACTGAATGTAGTTGGATCTTTTAGCTTTTGCACTTGTACATGTTTAGGCTCGATTTGCCAGTGAACATAATAATAGATTATTTAATTAAGAGGCATTTAAACTGAAGACTGATTACACACTGCTTACAAACATTCCACACTGAAATTAACTTAATTTTTCTCCTTAGTAATTTGAATTTGTACTTGTCCTTCATTGACATACTTTTCATCTACTGATGTCTAAATGATAGTCATACTTTAAATATGGGATCAGGAAGAAAAACTAAATCAACATTACTCATCTTGTGTATAACTGAATAGTTTATGAACATGAGTTCTGAATTTTTACAAACATTACACTCTTGGAAGAATTTGTTGGGAATTGTGACGTACTTTTGAAACCTCTTTCTTCAATTTGAAGTGTACATTAATATGCAAAGGATTTCTTCCAGAGAAGTCTTGACTACCTGTCAACTTTAAAGCAAAGGATAGAAATAAGGCCTTTTTTCATGGCTGAGCAGGATTTTAGCTATTTTGTTCAGTAATTGACTACATTGTGATTAATATGTGTAGTTATATTAATGGTCATGTTCAGTTAATCAACATTTAAATACATTTATTGTAGTTGCAGTTAATTTTTAAGAAAGATTTTGCAAGACTGTAATCTGTTTTAGCTAGTGTCTCTGTCATAAGAGGAGACACAATCCAAAACACAAAGCAGCAGGAAAAGGGCAGATGCGTGTCATATACTAAATACATATAAAGCCATATGAAATGTTGAAAGCAAGTTCCAATTGCACCATTTTCTTATGACTTCCATTATTTGCGTTTTTCCATCCAGTAAGTAACAATTCAGGGCCTGCTCTTATTGAAGCTCGTAATTCAATATCTAAAATACTTGTAGACCTAGATACCAGGTTTGGTACTTTCCATTCTTGTCTTTGATATTATTTTATTCATTACAGTTTTGAATAAAAATGGAAATTTCTCAGGTTAATAATATACTGTGTAACATGGCTACCTTCCCACATACAAACTTTTGGTGAGGGACCAAACTGTTTGGAACTCATAGAGCACTAATCACAGTGGGTTCCTAGACAACAGAACCAGCCATAATGTTAATTTGTATTATATAATAACTAGGGCTTTCATCTAGGCAGATCAAAAGATACATGATAAAATATTTGGAGTTGTTCCTTTTGAGCCCTAGCAAAAGATGAAATCTTCTTTAGTATTGAATATTTGTCTAATAAAGCCTCTTGTGGCAATACAGATCTCCATAGCAGTGCCCTTTGGTAACTTAAAAGTACTCCGTTTATGTTTTTGGGTTTTTTTTTTTTTGGGGGGGGGGGGTGTTGGTGGGTTTTTTTTGTTTTTGGGGGTTTTTTTTAAGTAAACCTGAGAACCTCAGGGCTGAGCTTAGCTCAAATGGCTGTACTGGCAATAGTCTGTCTGAAGGAAATAATCTTTTCTTAGGTGCCATAGGCACTGATACTGATTCTGATACTCCTTTTCACCTGAAATTGCCAGGTATGGGTGATGGAAAAGGAGAAACTTCCATGTTGGCAGCCACATCCCAGGCAGAACAGCAATAGCTAGAGAGCTCATCTGAGAGGAAGGCAGACAGGCTTCAGGGTGATACCTGCCCACTGGGTGAACCACCTTTGGCAGAGTCGGTCTTCACAAAGTGTTTTGCTTTTGCTGGATTGGCAAATTACAACACAACAACCTTGTCTGAACTTTCCCAACCAACTCTGTTCTCCACTGTACATCATGTGACAATTAATTCGCTTTTCATTGAGGCATGTTTTAGTGCACTGATTTGGCTGTTTTGATGAACAATATGGGTATCCCAATTTCTGATATCCTGTGATAGGTATCTCAAATGTTAGGCCAAACTTCTGTTTTTGTTTCCATGGAGCTACTGAAAATTCGTTGGTGTCACTTGAACTAATGACAAAGTTTGGACTTCCATGATCAATAAATCTGAGATAACTCTCCAGGCTCATGATTTTGAGTAGTGTATAACATCAATATGTAACAGTAGTACATAGAGCAAAAGACAAATGATAGAGCTGAGGCCCTAAGTGAAACACAAGCATCTTTTTTTTTTTTTTTTCCTGAGAGTCCCAAAACTATAGATTTGCTAAGTATATATTGCTAACAATATTGAAAAAAATTAGTTGGAAAATTTACTCATGGACAGATCTTTACAGTATGTGTGGTTCTCCTTGTTGTGGAAAGAAATACAGATATCCAGGAGATGGAGAATAAAACACATTTATAGAAATAGCAGCTATTTATGCAACTAACATGTAAATGAATCAAAATATCTTCCTCAAACCATAAATTCTCAGACTACAAAATTATAGGCTTGAGACTATTAAGAAATGTGGTTATGAAATGTAGTAGTCTAGTACAATGCTCTCCTAATACTCTTTGACCTCCTGTATTTCTTCAATAGCTTGAATAAGTCTCCACAAGTTACCTGGTATACAGCTCCCGTGGCAGTAAGGGGTGGAGATGAATTTATACCTCATCCTCTGTCTGTACCACATCACAGGCTGGAAGTGTGGGCCTAGCAGAGAGGAAAATGGATTGGGAATCGGGAGAGTTGGCTTCTGTTTCCATCTTTGTTACCAGCCTGCTGAGCACCCGATTCAAGTCACTGCAGCTCCTATGCCTGTCATCTCAATGATGTCTGGCTTGTCTGTCTGTCTGTACTGTGATCTCATCAGAACAAGGGCTGCCTTGTCCTGTGTCTTTTCAAAATACATAGTATACTAACTTTCTATCTTGTGTGGTCCTATTGCTATACAAATGCTAATAAGAACTATATCATTTAGCTCTAGCTGAAAATGTTGTACAAATTAATCAGAGTTAACTGGGTACATCTTCAGGGCTTCTAACTTGTCTCCTTTTACAAGCAGGTTCTGATATCCTGGGCAAAACAGTGGAGCTTGTGCCCTTTTGCCTGAGCTGGTTGTCTGGTTACCTGTCTTTGAACTAGGAAATAGTCGGTTCTTCAGTTTTATAAGTAAAAGAAATCCAAGAATACTGGTGTGAAAGCAACTCAGCTGGAATGACTGTGACTTAGCAGTTGTAAGCCTTGAGTGTATGGCAGACGACTTCTGAACAGGCAGGTATCTCTCACCCTTGTTATTTGCAAAGATGAAGCCCAATTGCTAAAGACTGGAGGAAAAGAAAAAGGCTTGGAAATTTTGTGGGGAAAAATATTGGAGGGAGGGGGCAACGAGAGAGAAGTTAAGAGTGAATTACATGTTCTATAAAGGTAAACTATTCCTTTAGGCATACTAAAGCCATAGGAGTTGATAATTATGGAGGTGGTTATGAAGGTGAAATGCAGAAAGGAGTGTAAGTACAGGTCCAATTAATATTGTCAAAACATGGTAATTGTGTTCATTAACTAGATTAAGTGATCTACATGTGAATCACTTCAGTGACACATGATGAGAGACTAAACAACTGAAATTTAAATCTGGCTCAGTTGGCTTGTTTTACACAAACTAGTTTGCAAAACATACTTAGAAATGCCATTGCACATGCTTTGCAAGCTGGCTTGTGTAAACTGGAGTAATAGGTCTGGATTGGCTTTTACCTTAAGCTTGCCTATTAAATTAAGCTAAATACCCTGTTTACTTTGTGCCACTATTTTTGGCAAATCATGTAGGTAAACACTTAGAGCAACATGACAACATCCTGGATCATAAAACAGCAGCTGAGGCTTAATGTTCTAGGAAAGGAGTGTATTGGGGAGAAACTCTGATGACATAAATTATCATCTAGGGAAACACTCATTCCCCCATATTTACCATGTATGAGTTAAAAGTGAAGGAAAAAAAAAACAACTTGAGAGTGACATTTCATCCTCAAACCCTCATCATGCTAGCCTATTGCAAATTCTACAGTCACTGGCCTTCAGAGCTGAGTTAACAAAACCTCAAGAAAATCACAAGATTTTCCCCGATCTCGCTTTCCTCCCATTCACTCAGCTACAGTGCTGACAGGCTGTGAAGGTACTGCGGCGTGGACTCCTGCCCCTCCCGGGCTGCCGGCTGTAGATGGTTGTAGTGGAACAGCTTGAAGCGCAAGACGCGCGGTGGTTATCACAGACCGAGTTTTCTCCCTTGTTACCATGCAGGGGTTGATTCGTGCTGCCTGCTACTTTCCTATTATTCAGGCTTCTTGCTGGGTTTTGTCCGTTATTGTTCGTTCCCTTCAGCTCCCTCCTCTCCAGTTTGTGTTTCTTGGGCTCGGTTCTATTCTGTTCTGACACAGTTTCATTCTCCCAACACTCCTGTCCCTGTCCATGCCCAGTTCATTTAGGCAATACAAAGGCAGAAAAGTTTTCCTTCCCCACCAGAAGAGAAAGCAGCAAGGTCCATACTTGTTACTACCCTGACTGGTTTATAAATCTCTCTAAGCTGGAATGCTGTTTTCTTACCTAACTGTACACCTGAGCAGGGGATACTGTTTTTAAAAATCCACACCCTGAAGTCAGTAAATATGTAAAAGTTAATTCAAAATAATCTGATGATCAGGTTATTCTATTTCACATTGGAATCACCTGCTGAAGATCATTAGTTACCCTGTCAGGGCTAAGAGTAAGTAATTTACAATATACTGGCTTCAAACCTGCCTCTTTGTGTGTTAGCCTAGGAAAGGCATTTCTAACCAGCTCAATTCTGTGGATGGCACACAGCTGTATGTCCTGTTCTCTGTGTTAGAGATACAGGACACCTGGAGCTGTGTGTGCTATATCTTCCTTTGAAGGATGGCAAAATTTGAGTGCCTGACCCTCTATTATCTGGTCAGAGTAATTTTTTTTTGAGACCAAGCAGGGAAAGGAGGAGACATGGAAAATGTGCAGGGACAGGATTATAAAATAGATGACAATCCTGGCTTTAAGCTTTTAACCTACTGGTGATTCATGAGTCATCCGGTCACTCCAAAAAGGAGAGGCCTTACTGTGAGAAAGTGAAGAGCAACAGTAAAAGAAAGGGAAACAAAAAGCTAGAAGTTTGCAGTTGAAAGCAAATCATTTGCTTCTACGCTAGTGGTAGGAAGAAAAAGCACCAACATTTTCAAAAGGTGATCCATGTCTCTCTTCATCTCCAAAGTCACTTTTTGTCTGCTCTTACGATATGTCTATCAAGTGGAGATTCAGTGGAAGGCAGGAAAAAAAAATTATTAGGCTACACTGATAATTAAATGCATAAACTAATAGCCTGATTACATGTAAAAAAATACACTGTAAGAGATTAAAACAAGGGGATTACATTAAATTGAAACAGGGATTAAATATTTTTCCTAAAGGCTTTTAACACATTTTCCGAAGACCTGCTTATGAGCACAATTTGACTGACGAAAAGTATTTCTGTTAGAAATAATAGGCTAAATAATCACATAATTAAGCCATGTGAAGTGCAGTGCTAGTAAGCTGATGATAGTATGTTTCAGATATGTAAGAGCCCTTTCTATGAGTCACAGATTTTTTTGTTGTTGTTGTTGGTTCCCCCCCCCAGTAAACTCTATAAAATTCCAAGACTGACTTAGCAGGATTGCGTTCTGCGGTCCCCCTGCGGTGGTTTCCCTGAGCTATTAAATGGGAAAGATGATCTGAAACCATTTAGAAAAGGGAAGTACGTGCACTTCAACGTTAGGGGAACTGAGGCACAGAAGAGTGAAATTGTTTAACATTTTCATTGTAACAGTACCTAGAAGGCCTTGAGTAGATTAGGCCTCCTTCTGCCAGATGGTGTACAATCACACCGTAAATATCTTCATCAAAAGCTTACGCTCCAAGGGAAATAAGATACCACGCGTTACTCAAGTTATTCTTCAAACTGGGAATACAAACTGTATCTCCCTACCCCAATGCTTCACAGTAACATTCCCCCCAGAATATCATCTGAGGAGATGTGCTCCCTCCTCACGTGAGAAGAACTTGCCTCAAATTAGGAGAAGGTAACTTGGAAACATGTTTAAAGAAAAAAAAAAAAAAAGGTGTGGGGGCTCAAGGGAGTTGAGCAACAATGGCATAAAACAGCTGGTGAGAGTATGTCCTTAATCTGTATGACGTGTTATTACATAAAGAACTACAAAAATACTGCTGAGATTGCCATGTACTACACAAATAATGAGTTTTTGCCAAGACATAGAAAGAAACTTTCTTTGTTCAGATTTCTTACCAAGTAGGATCCTAATACTTAATCCATGGAGTCCCACCAATTTGAACAAGACTATTCATGAAATTCAGAGCAGATGCTGATGAGTAGGGGAGGAGCAGTTGGCAGGAAGGAGGAAAAAAGTTATTGGGAGGGAAATTTATTTTTTTCATGGGACATCAATGGGTTTCTGGAACACTTTCAAAACTGAGGGAAGGGGATTTTAATAAAACTTCCCAAATAAAGCTTAAAGTGTAAACAAACTGATATGTAGGTAGTGTGTAAAGCCGGCAGAAGCTATATTTTAAGCATATATTCTAATGCCCTGGTAGAGTTAGTACTGTACACTCTAGGAAATGGCCAGCTCGGTAGCGTTATTCAGCATGTGAAACGGTGTGAAAATCCAGCCTGCATGGAAGGTTCTGGTCTGATGCATTTACACAAGTAATGTATTAAATTATGCAAGCGGTATTTTTTAAAACACTATTTGACAATTCTGCTTGAAGATATTTGGCTAATTTGCATATAGAGCCCAATTTTGCTTTGAGTTTATTAAATTTTCCCTTTCTGTTAAGCTTCCAAGTTCATTTAGCAGTGTGAGTTTGTATAAAAGAAGTAACATCCGTGTAGACTCCCTGCACTTTGCAATGCTCATTTCTTTAAACTTTGTATGCCAGCTCAGGAGCAATAATATCAAGTGACTTCAAAGGACAACTGCTTCCAACAATCCGCAATGGCTTGTATTTCAACTCGGTAACGAGCATAGCTCACCAGACCTGTTATTTTATTTCAAGGCCTGTGCTGCTCTTTTCATGTATTGAGCTACAGTGCAAATGAAAGGGGGGTGGGGAAAGCCCAAAGCAGTGTAGAATTTGGGAGGGGGGGTAGGTCTGTGTGCATGTCTCTCCAGACATAGGCACACAGACTATTTTTAAAGTAAACCTGGAAAATGTGTTTCACGCAAGTGGTCAATAATAAAGCTTGATGACATGTTTTCCTTCTCTCACACCCACTTACTTGCTTCCCTCCTTTGACTATATCTTGTCTGAAACCAAGACTGTAGGTTCTTTGGAAAAGGATCTGTCACTGTAAATCAGCTAGACTCTGATTTGGCTGGCTACATGCTGCTTTAGAATAAATGGCAATAATTAATAGGTCATTCATTTTGCGTGTCAGTGGTGTTCATGACAGTAAACGTATTTGCCTCCCCTCTCCCCTCCCTGTTTAAGGCATCAAATGATATCCCTACAAAGTGCTTATTCAAACTGGCAGATCTCTTACACGTGTTAAGGACTAGAAATATATTGAATTTGACACAGAGTCTTCATTCTGATAATATTGCTTGATAGTGGGTTTCTGAAACAAGGTCAAGGCTAAAAGCAGGACTATGTGACTCATTTTGGGTTTTATATAGGTGAGTGTAATTGATGTCAATGAAGCTTCAGCTCCAGCCTTAGTCTTCCACTGGAAACCTTCTCTTTAGACTCGGGGGGGGGGGCGGGTATTTACAGTCTGAACTATGCTTTTGTCAACATGCAAGTCGGCATAAGACAGTGCCCGTTGCTGAAAGAATCAGTGCCACCTTTCCAAGTGCCTTCAATTTCTCATTTTTACTACTGTATCTTGTCATTGGCGGAAGCATTCGTGTGACTATACATTGAGCCACTACAGGGACTCACCTAAATTAAAGCTCATCAGTTTTTTCCTGATCTGGTTCACTAGCTGGTCCCACAAACTCTTGTACAGGCACAAAAGAAAGTGCCATGTAGGATCAGAAAAAATGTGGCCAAGGGCAGCAAACAGACAGGACTTGTGTAGTAGTGTTTGATAATGCTCGTTTAAAGGGTGCCTGAAACTAAGGCCTGATTCTACTCTGATTATGTCTCCCGGACAAAACTCCCTTTGATTTCTGTAGGTATTGTGTCTGAGAGAGGCCTGGCAGCCTCGGTCCTTGACGGTTCCTTTGAGAAGCAGATAGGGTGTTGAATAAATAGAGTAATGTGGTACTATACACAGATTTATCTTAAATAGTTCATAATGTTGTTAGTTTTTAATTCATGGCTATCTATATCTGCTTGTCTGGTCTTAGGATGAGAGAAAGATAAGACTGGCCTTGACTCTGGAAGAGAGAAGAGAATGGTATAAAAAAAACCCCAGCCACAAAGCAGGTGTTGGTTGGAGCTTTCACCTCTCTTGGCAGTGCTGGAAGGTAGACTTCTGTCATGATGTTGGTTGGGTTTTTTTCTGGTGCTATATCTCTCCCATTCTCTCAGAACTGGAAAGGAGATAAAAATCCTGCCCTTCTACCTGTGATTCTGAATCAGCTCTCCTAACTCCTTGGCTGTGTGCCCAGCAAAACCCCAGAGCCAAATTCCCTGTCAAAGCCAAGCACCCTGTGCCTTGTCTCTATTATCTAAGTGAGGATATACAAGTCCAGAAGACGATGGGAAGGGGGAAGTACCTGGTCCAACGCAAACAGTGATTTCCTCTTGTATACTAATGTTTTAATAATGGTTTGAGAGAGACAGGGATTTGTGAGGATGTTTGAATTCAGTCTGTGTGCAGGAACAAAAACTGAGCCCGTTGCAATTGCGTTTGTAACTGTTTAAATATCAAATAAATATACCCAATTTCACCTGCACAATATAGGAGCACATTCAACTATGTGCTTGTAGGAAGTCACTGCAGGTCCCACCAAAATGTTGAGACTACAGTGCCACCTGCAGTGTTCTCACCCCTGTCCTCAGGGGCCAGGGGCCAGCAGGTCAGCAGGGCCTCGATCTACTGCATCATTATCTGGGGTACTGACAGGCCAAGAGCAAGCATTGCATGGTGCCCTACAAGCATGTCTCTCGGTGACCTAGAGCAAAAAGTTTTGTCCTGGTTTTAAGGCTTTTCCTAGCTGAGGATGAGTAGGCAAAATTTGCTTTATAGCTTTGAATTTCCTGGCTTTCTTCCCTTCACGCTTCACAAAATACTTGATGTCTATATCAATAGCATCATGATGCATGGCCTGTTGCAGCTTATTTCTATAATGTGCTTGCTTTTTATTTGCTTGGTGTGGCTAATGGGAGAACTTACGTAAAGCAATTTGTTTTATTGCTTACATCACTCACTGGAGAAGCTATCAACAGATACTTGCATCACCCACCCATTACATCCACACTGGTTAATACAATGCAGTGCAACACCGTGACTCCCCCAACTTATTCTTCAGCTCTACTTCTATATAAATATTTTTAATTGCAGAGTGGGGTCAAATTCCACATGTGCCAACACTTCGAAATGCCACCACACTACCCCTGCAGTGCCTAGATCTGAGGAACACACGCTCTGTTCCTTGTACCTGAGGGAGCCCCTCGTGCCGTCAGAAAGTGAGGGGACAATGCTGTCATGAGACAGACTGGAGAGGTCTGACTTGGTATATCTTTCTACTCGCTTTGCCAGAGGGTAAATGGCACCACAAAACAACACAATAAAACCCCAGAGCTGATATATATCTATTTTTTTAATCACACTCAATTTGGAACACTCATTTAGTCTTAAGAGTTTTATTAGCTCTAAAAATAGGTTCTTAAATATTTTCCAAGGTTGACTAAAATATGAAAAACAACTATATAATCAGTGTTTAAAATAAACCACAGTTTGTTATTAACTGAGACCCATTCAGTGGAATAACATTTATCAAGAATAATAGCATATAGAAAATTGTACAGCCTCAACAAATCCACAGACAGCATTTCTCTGATTGCTTTCAAACTTGACCAGTTGCAGAGTCTATTCTTCTGTTGTCCAACAGAATTCCTACCAGCACGAACACTCCGAAAAAGTGGAACCCAGTCTTTGGGTGAGGAAGCTGCGAGGTTTCTATCAAAAATAAAGAACTGGTCTATTGGTGTACTCCTTTTTATACTTTCTTATTGTTTAAGTGAAAACTTTCATAAATAGCTTTACATAAATAATAATCTCAGAAGTTTTAAAAAGTTCCCACCATCAGTTGGGCATGACTAAACAATCTCTGGTCTCTCACTGCTTAAACTGCTTCTGCAATTATTCTGGAATACAAGAATCCTTAATGTCTCTTACTGTAAGAGCAGATCATGGATTTTCGGTAAGAGTTAAGCTGCAGAGGAAGATTTGGCAGTTAAGTGAAATGCGTGTTACAGCTGATGCCATATTTTTTTTTATTGGAATAACTGAAAAGATTAAGCTGTAGTGCAGGTAGGGCTTGAGTCATGCTTTTATCCTTGTATCTCTTGGCCTGATACAAACTATATTATTAAAAACGGTAGCTCAAGCTGATTCTGTACTTTGTTTATCTACAACCAAGCTCCGCCAAATATCAGCTAGCCTAGTGAAAAAAATGTAGTTGAAGGCTGTGTACATACAGGCACTGCTAATTACTTTCAATGACTGTCAAATGAACATTGGTACTAATAGATTTCCTAGTATGCCTTTAAACAAAGCACTCTTATCTATGCATAAGAAAAAGCACTACGCAGAGCAGAGTTAATACATGTTAATCTATGTGTTCGTTTAGTTTGGGTTGGTTTTTTCTTTTTTTTTTTTTTTTTAAAAAAAAGAGGCGATTTATCACCCCTTTTTGTTGCCAAAAGGAACTGCAGTACCTTCCAAAAGCTTGCGCCCTGGGAGAACCCAGTGTCAGTATCAGTGGTACTGACACCTCTTTTCCTCCGTAGCGTTTAAATGAGCAGCAGCTTTAGTCTCAGTGACTTTTTGCCTGTAAAGGAGCTGGGTGTATTTGTAAGTGACAGCCAGTATAACCCACCATCTGACTTTGTAATGCTGAGAAACTGTTCAGGAGATAACTGATTCACCCTCCGGAGCGTGTGCCCTGGCGTTTTATTCGCACAGACGGTCCGGAGCAGCCTATGCTACAGTGGGGATATCCTGGGGAACCGTGGGATTAAAAGGCCCAGCAAGAAAACCTTTGGAGGGAAGCAGGGGGCAGGAGTGAAGGAGCGAGCAATCCCAGACGTGAATGAAACACAAACACGCTGTGGGTTTCTCTTCCTTAGATAAAAGCACCGGCGAGCCAGGCTAAACGCTGCCCGCGGATGACTAGTTAGAACAAGTTTAAACTCCAGAGCTAAACCCAAATTGTTTCCTCTGCGCGGCCGCCTCCCGCCCCGGCAGCTTTCTCGCCTACCCCGCACCTGCCCGCAGTCCCCCGCCACCTCCGCTCCGCCCGCCCAGCTCCCGCACCGGCGGCGAGCTTCTGCCGCGCTGTCCGGCGGGGGGGGCGGCGGGCAGAGACCCCCACCGCCGCCCGGCGTGGCTGGGAGCCGGGCCGGGGCCCGCCCTCCCTCTCCCCGGCGCTGCGGGGCCCGGCGGGGCGGGCGGGCGCTAGACGAGGGACTCGCAGACGGGTACCGAGTCCGAGTCCTGGCTGTGCATGGAGCTCAGCCCCGTGTCCGAATCCTCATCGTTCTCGCCGCGGTCCTTGCGCAGCGCCCGCGCCTGCTCCACCCAGCCGGCCGCGCTGCTGCCCCCCCGCCGCCGGCCGCCCCCCCGCCCGCCGCCCCCCGCGGCTCGGCCGGCGCCTCCGCCACGTCCAGGGTGCCCAGCGTCTCCAGCAGGCGCTGCAGCTCCCGCTCCTTGTCCTCCCACGCCCGCTGCGTGTAGTCCAGGTCGGTTTTGATGGCCTCCAGGTCCGTGCTCAGCTTGAGGCCGATGTAGAGGCTGGTGCTCAGCTGGGTCTTCACCCGCTCGTGCTCCAGGTGCAGCTCGCCGCCGCCGCTCAGCTCCGTCGTGTCGCAGTCCGTCTCGGCCAGGCCGGGCCCCGCCGCCAGCTCCAGCTCCTCCCGCCGCCGCTTCATCCAGCGCTCGTTGAGCTCCTCCTGGATCTCGGCGGCCAGGTGCTCCAGCAGCTCCTCCTGCTGCGCCCGCTGCTCCTGCAGCTGCAGCACCTCCTCGCACTTCTTGGCGTAGTCCTCCTCGGGGCGGCCGGCGGCGGGCTGGGCCGCCCCGCCCGGCTCCCGGCCCGGCTCCGGCTCCCCGCCGCCGGCCCCCACCAGGTAGGTGTCCTGCACGTAGTTGACGCCGTGCCGCTTCATGCGGTCCAGGTGGATCTTGGCCTCGTACCTGTCGATCTCCCGGTCCAGCTCGCGGAGGCGCTGGATCTGCTGCCGGATGGTGTGGTCCTGCGAGAGCACCAGGTGCACCAGCGTCTCCATCCTCTCCGCCGACGAGGCCTCCCGGGCCAGCGGCTGCTGCCGCTTCTTGTTGATCTTGGCCAGCTTGCGGAAGGCTTTCCTCACCACCCGCCGCTGCCGCTCCTGCGTGAGCGCCAGGCTGGCGCGGGCCGCCCCCAGGCCGTGGCCGGGGCGCTCCTTGCTGAGCACCACCCGCGCCTCGGCGCTGCGCGGCCCCGCGTTGGGCAGCGAGGCCTCGCTGCGCACCAGCACGAAGCGCACGTTCTCCTGCTCGTCCCCCCACGCCACCCAGAGCCGCAGGATCTTCGTCTTGTTGGGCAGGATCCGCTCGAAGCCGCGCCACTTCTCCACGATGCAGTAGGAGTGCGGCGGCCCCGACAGCATCCCGCCGCCGGGCTCGGGCAGCGCCGGCCGCTGCCGCCGGTGGTGGCTGTCCTCCAGCAGCACCCGCACCACGTCCGAGCAGGTGGTCCGCCGGGAGAGCCCGGAGATCAGCTTCTCCTCCTGGCAGATCCACACCGAGATCTTCCGCTCCTCGGGCTCCATTGGGGGCGGCGGGCGGGCGGGCGCCGGGGGCCGCCGGCTCAGGGCTGGCCGGGCGGCCGCTCCATGGGGAGCGCTCGGGGGAGGCGCGGCGCCGCCCGCCCGCCCGGCTTCAGCGCGGCCGGGATGCCTCCCTGCCCGCGGCTCCCCGCCCGTGCGCTCCGCCGGCCGCTCCACCCCTTCCTGCCCGGTGCGGCGGCCCGCCGGGAGGGGCCCGGCCCGGCCCGCTGCGGCGCGGAGCCCGGCGCGGCTCCCGCCCGCCGCCGCCCGCGCTCTGCCCGGCCCCGCCGCCGCCGCCGCCGGGTTTTCCTCTCCCACCACGTGGGCGCCCCCCGCGGCTCACGCCCCGGCGGCGGCCGCCGGCACTCCGCGCCGAGATCCGCCGGCGCGGAGACTTCAAGGCAGGCGGGTCGCCGTCGCCTCTGCCTCTCCCGCCCTGCCCTGCCTCTGCCGCGGCCGAGCGGCGTCGAGGGAGCTTCCAAAGTGCCGAGGGACGGGAGTGAACCCCGCAGCTTCAAAGGGAGAGCCAGGACTCGTGAGGAATTTCCAGTTTTAGTACATCATCCGCCTGTAATTAGGAAATTCATGTTTGTAAAGCACTTCGCAGACGAAATATGCAAAGGACGGGAAGGTCTAAGTGTTATTAAAATACTAGCTGAGCCAGATTTTAATGGGAGCTTGCTGTGTACTTTGATGGGAACAGGATCGGTCTCCGAGAGCGGATTAAAATGAGATGTAAAAAATGGTAATAAAATGCAGGGCTGTGGCACTGATTGCATCGCAGGGCTCACGGACCGATGCTTTTCTACATGGCTGAAAAGCTTTATAATGGGTAAAGGCGGTAAACTCTCTAAAACCCGAAGGCTGATCTGTACCTTCTGGGGGATTTTTAGAGCCAATAAAATTGGTGTGCCGTGCGGGGAGGATTTTTGCGTGAATAAGGTTTGTGTTCCAGTCAGTGGAACAGAACGGAGTTACGGTATTGTAGCCTAACTGCTGTAATTCTGCTGTTTGAAACAGTGAAGTTGGGGCACACAAAAGAGCGAGTTAACAATTATGCAGCCTAACGTCCTCTTTTCCCCCAGAGTACACAGGCTCAGTGTGGGCCGCTGCTGTGCTAGCTTCTCCCTTATTTAGGATGAAGGACCAGTTCTGGGGAAGAAAGCCTGCCTTCTGCTCTGGCTGCGTAAGGCGGCTAATTACGGCGGTGGTTTCTGCCGTGCAGCCTCCTGTCCTGTGAGGAAGTGGGCTGGGGGACCACCGAATGCCAGCATTCCTGGAGCTGAAGATCACGCGGGTCATGTGCCTGCTGCTAACATCCCTTTCCTGCATTATTGCAGGTTAAACGATTCCAAACTCAGGTGGTCGCTGCATGTTGCAATAAGGGCACACATGATCAGGGCATCAGTAACAGGCTGAATTTTACTTGCTTGACCCCCCCAACTCTGCATTAAAGTTGTACGTCCCTGTCCAGTGGTGAAGTCTGTCACTGCTGAAGTCATTTTGCTCTCACGATGTGTCAGAAGTGCTGGATTGCTATGCTTTCTTTGTATAGAGGGGAGCGTTTGCTGAGGAAAGGTTATTCCTGAGTG
Source organism: Theristicus caerulescens (assembly GCA_020745775.1). NCBI lineage: Eukaryota > Metazoa > Chordata > Aves > Pelecaniformes > Threskiornithidae > Theristicus > Theristicus caerulescens. The sequence goes on from CM036564.1 coordinate 10,986,026, forward strand.
CGCAGTCTTTTTTGTTCAGGGTGTCGATTATGCCTAAAAGCATCATTCGCTCCAGGGCAAAGGAAGGTGGACCCAGCAATGGCAGTCCTGTAAGAGGACAAAATGGCCTTGACAAAGGGGGTTGTAAGGGCTCTGGGACAAACCCGACAGCTCACACTGCCCCAGAATGATAGCATGTTGAACAGGAATGGGATGTACGATTCAGCTTTGCCTCTGAAAGGCCCAAGATAAAAAAAACTCCAGGAGAGTAGGAAAAGAAAAGCCTTGTTGCTCTCATCAGGCTGGCAGAAACTTGGAGATTCCTTGTTGTCTTCTGCAGAATCAGGTGCAACAAGAGGGTTAATGAGGCAGTGAGAAATTGTCTGACTCCTTTACTGGTGGTTCCTTGCCTTTCCCCTTTAGTTTTGATCTCATTTAACATGTATTTCCTATGGGAATGTCTGTACCTACTTTGTTCTGGCAAACGACAATACAGGAAGAGCAGGGTGTGATGTGAAGAGACATCTTATGCTCCCCACAGGTCAAGCTGCTCCGACTTGTCTGACTGCCTGTATCTATCCAGCATCCAAGCCTGGCTTTATGCGATGAAATTGGAAGGTGATCGTTCCATCTTTCCTTGACCATATCTCTGTGTATGGAAAACTGGCTCTGCCTCCCCAGTGGAGTCCCCAAGGCAGCATTGCCAGAGAGAGAATGAAGATGTTGGCAGTTTGGTTGGAGGCAGTAAGATTAAGATTAAGGAGACAAACACTTGACTTTGGCAGGATAAGCCTATCAGATGAGTATGTATATAAGCCGTGGTTAAAAAGCTGGCATTAGAAATTTACATTGTTAGATCTCAAGTTTAGCCCTCAGGAATTTTGTTTCAGGCTGTCTGCAGACTCGGGAAACTGCCACCAAAGCTTCAAAAGTTTGAGAGCTTAAGCACATAAGCACCTATCTGAAGCAAAGTTTGGGCCCTGCCGTGCTGAATCCCAAAAGGCAACTGAATGCATGCAACCCTTCGCCTTTCCTCCAAGGATCTTAAAGCATCCTGCAGAGAAAGGTAGCGTTATTATCCCATTTTCACAGATAAGAATGCTATGGCATAAAGGAGTCAAGTGCCTCGCCTAAGGTTATATAGCAAGGTAGTAGCAGTGTCATGAAGCAAATCAGGTTCCTTCACTCCGGAGCCATTAGTCACTGAACTTGACTGCCTAGTGCTCTGCCTCCTTCCTCTCCTTCTTGTAATTAGTCCATGAGAAAGGGAGATGAGGAAGTATGCATTAGTTCAACAACTACAGACGGTGATAAAATGAAAGTGCAAACTCAGTAAATGATATATTCTATATCTCCGGTGAGGCAATAGGAGGCAGTGGCATTACAGCCTACTTCAGGTATCTCCTACCTGGTGAAGGCAAATCTCCTCCTTCAGTTGACTGTGCCTGCAAACCTCAAGTGACGTGCAGAGAGGCTGTGTCATTAATACCAAATTGGAGGGAAGGATGGTTGTTCCTCTCTTTATTCCCTTCCCCACAGAGCAGTGATATACGAGGTCTTCTATAATTTCTGAAACAAGCATATCGCACAATTTAAAGCTTAAAATGTAATAAACATGATCCTCTGTAATCCTGTTTCTATACTGCTGTATAGAACAGCACAGCTGTCAGCAGGCTCTGCTTCTGAAATGCAAACTTCCTTAACAGAATGCTATTCAGAACATTACTACGTGGCATGTATTTCTTTGATTTGTTTTATTAATTGCAAAAAGTCAAAGTTGATACTCTTAACAGCTGCCTAACCTCCAAAAGGAGATTTATGAGCTTAACATTTTAGTCTGTATTGAAAACTCCAAGCCCAGGTATAGCCTAGTTTATTTTTACCTGCTGCAGAAGAATTACAAGGCCAAGTGATAGGAAATAAGCTGTATTCTGGCATTTCACATGAAGTTCTTTCTCTTCCTTCCTTTTTGTTGAGGTGTGCAAGTAAATTACCAAGTCTTTTGTGATAAGAACAGCATTTCCCATTACAGTGTTGGACAGTGAGGTGTCTGTTTCTTTTTTTTATTCTCTCTTTTTTTTTTTTTTTGAGCTGAGCTACCAGAATGAAATTGCAGCCCTGATATTTTTAATAAATAAAATAATGCAAGACTTTATCTTGAATACTTTGAATTTAAACCAAATAAATAAAAATGTATTTCCTGCTTCCATAATTCATGCAAGTGGAGGAAGCCTTAGAAAACTGTATTGAAGACACAGAATTAATTTCTTTCAAAAGCATTTAAATGGAAAAAGCGTAGGGATTCAGATTCAGGGTATTTTTCTTTTTTTCCGCAGTGAAGTTGCTTTTACTTTTTAGATCATTCTCAGGACAATTTACTTATTTTTCCTGAGGTTACAGTTCAAAAGAACACAGTCTAAGTGAGATGAGTAAAGGCAGGCTGCAACTGGTAATCTATTGAGCCATCACTGTCTGGAGAAGTTATTCTTTGTTGTGATGCTGAACGGCAATGCTGCCTTCCCGGCTCCTCTTCCTATGTTCCTGTTAATCTTATTTTGTGAGGTTTAGCTGTTGGTCCCTTATACTTGTTGCTTTCTAACATTTTGCCTCAACAAACATTGATGAAGTCCTAGGACATAATTTGACTGTTAATATTACAGATTTCTGTAATGCTTGCTTACCTTTACAGATACATGAACAGTGGAAGGGGCTATTGAGCTTACAGGTCACTCTCTCACGGATGCTTTTTTCTTTTGTACCTAGTTTTTCCTGCAAGTGTAAAGCTGAATAACCAAATCATGTTGTGAATAACCAAATCATCCCTAGTTAGCATGCAGAGAATGAAGCGCTTTAAAACTACCTAGCTGGAGTATTCAGACTTTAGTCAAAACGGTTTGTAGACTTAAACTTTCCTTTGAAAGAAAGTTGTTCAGTTTGTATCTGAACAGCTTTAGACATAAGAGAAAGCTTCTTACTTCCAGGTTTTCTGTTGAAGCCACTGAATGAACTGGCAATTTTGATAAAGATGACTTGTAAGAAGAGTAATGAACTTCCGATCTGCTTCTGTAAGCTATAAACTCTGTGAACTCTTGATCCGCTTCCTTCAGTTTCTTGTATCCGATGTGTACTGTCTTGCTTCTGAATAACCCCTATGCAGCCAGTACAGTTGGCATATGCAATCTGGAGTAATTCTTTGCTTCGCATCGCTGGTGATCTATTTGGGAAGACTGTGGTGTGTTTGAATAATAGCCGCCGATGTTGGGTTATACTGCTTTGACTACTTTATCCAGCTTCTTCTTTTTTAATGTGCACACACCCAAACTACAAACGGGTATGTCAGGAGGAAAGTGTCTTCCAGTGAAATCAGTGGGGGCTGTATGGGTAAATCCCTCTGCAGCGCTTTGAAAATGGAGGCATGTCTATAGACTACCATTAAAGAAAATTACAATGACATATATTTATATTACAGTACAGCCTGGAAGTCTTGATGTGCTAGATGTAATGTAAACACATGGGAAGAGACTGTTCCTGCCTTCAAGGCTTAACCAATGTCATGCAGCAGGTTAGGGGCAGAGCAAAGATCAGTACTAAGAATATCAATTTCCAACTTCTCATCTTTGAACCAAGTCTTTAACAACTTGTTTTTGTTTGTTTGTTATGTGCCTGCAACTCTTAGGATGGAAAAGAATCCCTCTCCCTTCACACCTTAAGTTTCAGATTTTCTTTTCTTACTGAATGCTATTTAGCATAAATGAAGAAGAACAAAAATAATTGAACAGAGCAGAAAACAACTTTTTTTTTCCTTATAATGTGCATAATAGATATACAAAGCTTTGATTCTAAGCAAGTCAGTGGAGATGCACTAGCATGCTTTGGGGGAAAATATGAGAAAGATCAGACTCAAATGATGGCTATAACCTTCCTTCTCCAAAAAAAGTTAAATGTGTTTGAAAATTGTTTAGTACTACTCTAATAGCTTAGTCTTAGCTTGAATACTTAGTCTTCATTGATGAAAAAAGGAATCAAGAATTAGGTATAGTGACATTCCTTTCCTCAGCAGACATCCTCAGTGCAAATATGACAATTTTAATTATTTAGCGCTTGTAGCTTCTTTGCTTTTACATTAAACGTTTCTCTGATCCTTTGAGAAAATGCCTGAGGCTCTCACGGTGATTGTTTCTTCAGTTTTGACCACTAAGCTCAAAACAGATGTACTAGGTCATTCTTACTGAGATTTATCAGGAAGGCTTTTAACTACTTCAGGGCCAAAATATTTTTGCTGATTTTTTTTTTTCCCCTACTAACTTGTGAACATCCATTAGAACATACCTTCTCTTCTTTCTGAGTAAGCACGTACTGTGGCCTCAGTAACACAGATGATACAGTTTCCCATATAGGCACTCAGATGACCTCTTCTGCAGGTCAATTTTATACGTATGGAAGTGACTTGAGCTTTCTGGCCTTAACGGGTGTGTGGGTGGGTGGGTGTGTGATTAGTGAAAAGTTCTCCCGTTGTTTTTTCTGTACAGGCCAGGTAAAGGAGCTGCTCTCTGTCTGCTGGCATTGATGACAAAACTCTTGACAGGTTTCACTGGCAGCTGGCCCTAGAGTGGTGGTAGTTGGAAACGTTAGTTAGGCACGAAGCAAACATCTGTTTTCATGCTGGCAATGTGAGTAATATGGTTCCTCAACGTAACTGCCATGAAGAGGCCCCAGATCAGCCTTGGCATTGTGTTTTGGCAAGCATGTCTGACTCGCATGTGCTCACAGGTATATTGTATGCACTACATTTCTATAAGCAATTCTTGCAGGTACAAAGAGAGGATATGAATTTAATTAGATATTATTTGGGATGGAGAACAGTTAGTGATGTACATTCCTGTCTGTGACTATGGAGTGTGTATTCTCATTCTACCACCCTACAAACACGTTCACTCAGAAATTTGTAAGAATCAAAAGTTTTGTGTGCAAACATAAGCGTTTTCTATGTATTATGTATGGATTTCTTCTGTGTTTAGATTTAGTGACATCCTTTTCTTCAGTGAAATATATTGCAGGGAGCTTTCTAAAAGTGTCAGAAACCACCCTGAAGTGAGAGATGGGAAAATCAGGATGTATTATTGCAGTAAGATGTTTTGGCAGATTAGAATAAGGACAAAGGAATTCTCAGTGTTGGAATGAACAGAACTTTCAGTATTTCCAGTATTACCATGAAATTGTTTGATTTTGAAGTCTGTTCTAGAAATGTACTTAACGGGCAATCCGTTTTACCTGTTCTGTTTGTACGTTCAATAGTTGATTTCAGCTTTTATAGCACAGACTTATATTCAGATAAGGGTTTAAATATATAGCTATGAATCCATATGTAAGAAGTGTAAGCTACTTTTCAAGTATAATGAAATCCTTACTGAATTAAGACTGTGTGATTATTACATTCTCAAGCCTCATTCTGTCCAGTTTTGATCTTTCTCTTTGCAGAAAGCATTCCCAAAGCCTTACTTCTGAACTTTTGTATTATTACCTCAAGACGTTTGTATCTTTGACCCATTTCTAAATATTTTTCTTTCATATTCTTGGTAGATCATCATATTACTAGCCTAACTCGAATCAAGCCTTTGTGAGAAGTTCAAGTGAGTAAATAAAATTCATAGATGAATAAATAAGGATGCTTTACAAATGATTTCAACAAAAGATAATGTGAAAGGACTTAAAGAGAATATGAAGCTGGATATAGACTGTGCATATTCACGTGGCCCCCGACCCCATTCTGACATTACCAGTGGCAGCTCATTAGGTCCAGAGGCCAGAAGTCTCTTTAGAAAGCAAGATGATTTCAATGATGCTGTTCTTTCCCTTGAGCAGATATGTCCTGGATGGGTTCCATGGACAGAAAATAAAATGAGATGCAACTTAAGCTGGTGGAAAACTTTGACTGGTAATATACAATGTGAGAAAGGAACCTATGATAAAATAATGTGGAAAAAGCCCTGGAGTTGGATGCATGCAGCAGGGAAATAGGGTGTGTTATTCTTTGAAGCACGGCTTTCCTGAGAGCCCCGGGAAGATGGTGTGATCTGAGGAAATCCTCCGTTTCCCTCAGGATGGCCCAGCACAGGCCTGAAAAATAACATTGTAGGAGACACCTGAATTGTTTAGCACTTGCTACATTGCTGTAAAAGAAATGTTCTTCTTTATCCTTTTCCTCAGCTTAATAAGATAGCATGATCCCTAGCTAAGCCATAAGTATTAAATCATAATGAAAGCAATGGAGAGATGACATCAAGTGCAGTGCAAGGAAAATAAGAAAAGAAAAATTCAGGGGATGTCAAGAAAACCAATCGTATTCGGCAGTTTCTAGAGTTTTGTCTTAAAGGAAGTGACAGCAACATTGATAAAAACAAGAATTGACACAGCACTGTAAAATATAGTGAATGATCCTGGCAGAAATGGGGACCGTATCTAGAGCCTGCATCCATGTAATGACACCCAAGTTTTTAGAAGGCCTAAATCCTTGCAAAACCATGCAGATATTACATGCAACAAGCGAAAAGACTGATTATTAATGTGCCTGCCTTTCTGTATAATGCCCTGCTTTTTGCACAAGAGATTTTTCAGGTTAGCTTACAGATTGACAACTGTATTAAAAGTGAGATTGTATCTGCCTCGTTTACTTGTCACTCAGGAAAGAATGATACTCCATCCATCATTGGCTCCTTGTGCTGCAGTGGGCTGCTGCATTGTAATTCTCTTGTTATTGTAAAGAGCCTCCAGTCTTATCCTTTACTTTATAAACAATTCTCAGGAGTCTCACGGGGCTTCTGGGGTGGGTGTAAGTTCTGCTGGCAGCTGATTACTCTGGATGCCTTGCATGCATTTCTACTGTGTGCTTGTAAAGTCAGTTGTCAAAAGCTGACTATTCAGTGGGAAGAATAACACCAGCAGGCCACATTTACAGTGTTTCCTGTTGACTGGCTATTAATGACTGAAGAGTCATATTTTTTAAATGATTTAATATTTACCAACTGAAAAGGCTGCTGTTGTAATGGCGCATATATATTTTAAATCTAGTGAGGGCTTGAGACTTATGCATCACTAATTAGTACATATAATAAATAAAGTTAATTTGGGTGGTTTTTATATGTGGAAAACAAATGAGTCTGTTACTTCTACTAGGAATATTCATCATAAATCAGATTTTTAGTAGCTTAAAGTCAATTAACTTCTTAAAGCTATGATGACTTACGTCAGCTTAAGATTTGCTCCAGATACCTTTTTGAAGCTGTATTACCTACAGTTTCTTGTTGTTGTAAATCATGGCAACCTTTGAATCCTATGTACTTTGTTTTAGCAAGGAAACTTAACTTGATTTCATTTATCATGATAAAATGCACTTTTAACTCTAAAAGTTTGTCAGCTACTTGTTTTTAAGTAGAAGGCACTGTATAAACTGATACTATTTGAACTGAAAAAAAACCCCTTAACTACAGATTTTAAATCCCACATTGTTATGACAAGTCCTCTATTCTTTTCAGTCTTTTATTCCTCCATTTCATTTCTATCCTGCTTGTACCAGCATCAGTCATTGGTTTTGGCAGTGTTTCTTAACACATACAAGAAAGACAACCTTTGAGCATGAAAAGTTAAATGACTTTTCTCCATCTTAGAGTTTTAGCACTCTTGACAGCTTGAGGTCTGTTTTTCCTAAGGAACTTGTCAGTATTCAATGTACTACTCATAGACACAGCCTCAAACTTGTCAACTTGCTTACTGCTTACAGCTCTGTGCTTTGGGTATCCAGTCTCTTAACATCCTCCTTGACTGCTGCTATGCGTGATTTAGCTCCACTGAACCACTTCTACTCTGGACTATGAAAGGTGCTATATAAAAATAACAAAGAAAACCAATCAATTAAAAAAAAAAAGGAAAACTGAACCCATCACTGTGTTGTTTTTTTTTTTTTTAAAAAAAAAAAAAAAGGAGAAAAAGAGGATAGGAAGGGAAGCCTCACATATTTGGCAGAAACCCTAACATTAGTAGCATAGAAGCAGTGTCAGGAGTGAAAAATAGACCTTATTGAAAATCCCAGGAGAATTACCTTCTGAATGAGTGAAGGCTTGATCCAGAGAGATTTTGGGTTGCTGCCACAGGCTTCAAGGGAAGCTGGAGATGCTCAGAGCTATATGGCACAATCCTCCAATCTTCATAGCCTAGGACAAGTTCAGGTGTCATCTTTCCCCTATTAGAATACATGCTTACTCATACTGCAGCCCAAGTTAGTGATATGAAGGCTTTTGGCTAAAAGTTGAAAGGAAGCTGAAATCCTATATCGGGGTGTTTGACAGTGAGGTTCTTAAAACACATCAGACTAAATCCTGAGAAGTGGAGTCTACCTGCAGCTCAGTGCCCTGCTATAACACAATGATCAGTCTGGTAGAAATGTCTAGATATCCACAAAGCTCTCACCATCTTTCATGAGTGTGGATTTGTATGAAAACTTTTAACCCAAGGAATGAGGATGCAGAAATAGACCAGCCAAGCTTGAAAATGTTCTGGCTCTGGACTTCTAAGTCTCACTTGTGCTTTTGAAAGCCAGCTTTTCAGTGGTGGGCTTGCCTGAGTTGGGGGATGTTGAGCTGGCAGCCCCAGCCCAGGGCACAGAGGGTCAGCTTTGTGCCCCGAAGCCAGAGGTGCCATCGCCTTCCCTACTGCTGCCCTCACTGCACCACTACCGGCCATGACAAGCTGGTGCGGGCCAACTAGTGACAAGGCAGTGACTCCCACAACTATTCCTTTGGGGACTATTGCCCTTTAGTGTCTTATTTCCACAATGCTCTAGCATCTTCCATAACTGATGTGCTGCAGTTGTCCAGCCTGCAGCCAGGTGTGGCTGGCTGTGTTTGAAACCTGAGTTTGATGAGTGGAGGGTGGCGTGAGCAGGATGCAGGATGAATATGTGTAATGGATTGACTTGAATTCTCTCTAGCATTATTTGGCTCCTGCCTCTCTTTTCCTTTTCAATCAGTACAGTAGAAAATTCTTTTGAAGGGAGATAATTTTACAAAGTGCTGAGTTCAGTGTTCCACAGCCTCTGGCATTCAGCAGGAGACTTGCGTGCTTTTAATCTATCTCCTGTGTTCCTATATTAAAGGAAGTGTTTTCAAAGTGATATGAGCAAGTTACTAGTGTGAAACCTGTTAACAAATAATAGGATATATGCATGTAACAGTTATTTCGCTTTCAAAGTTTGCCCTTAGGAGCAGAAAAGATTTTTCATTGCTAGAAATACTTTTTTCCTTAAAAAAAAAAAAAAGAAAGAAAGAAAAAGAAAAGAAAGAAAAAGAAGTCTTGTATGTGATTTTTCATTCCTGTCTCTCTTCTGCTGGCTTTAATCATGCAAACCTCCCACCAAGGTCAAGGGGAGTTCTGGCTGATTTACAGACTACAGGAACTGGAAAGTTGATGCAGATTTAGTGACTGTCTCCATAGGGCTGAGGGACATAGTGGAGGCAAGAAGCAAATCTCAAAGCCAGAAACCTCCTCAATCATTTCCCCTTCACCAAAGTTTTATTCCTTGAGAGAGAAGATCCCCACTATTTGAAGGGAGAATTCTGTAAGAGATCCTGCCCACATGATTCCAGGGTTTTCCTGTCAAAGAGCTGATCTTGTAACCGTGTGTTTGGGCTGGTGAACGCTCCCAGTTTCCACTAGTTTGGAGAATGATGAAGTGATTAAGTCCCACAGACAGTTTTGATATGCTGTAGTCAAGGTGAAGAATGCATCCTAAGTATGCATGTATGGTGTTGCTTCTTACAATTTCAGTTTTGCTAAGAAAGGGAATTTCTTCAACATTTTATATCTACTGAAAATAGGCAAAATTGCAGCTATGACAAATTTTAAAACCAGCTGTGCAATAGTATCTGTCCATGTGGTGTGTTGTGGCAAACCCAAGGTTATACCTCTTTCACAGAAAGGTTAGCCACCTCCTATTACTGAAGAGCAGCTGACATGCACTAGTTTGTTCCCATGCGAAGCAGCAGTTCACAGCTTCCGTGGTCTGCAGTGCCCAAGACAACACTAGGACCTGCATTTCCAGGTGGGAATGCCAGGGGATGAGCGGGCCAAGGTATCTGAGAGAGGAAAGAGCAAAATGGGCTAGGAGTAATGTGGGCAGTATGAATTTTGGGAGGAAAGGATTCCTGGCTTGGAATATTAAGTGAAGTGAGAAGCATGAGGATCTTGGTATGTAGTGTGAGGTAAGAAGAAAACATGGGAAGGTAGTGCACAGGGAGTGGCAGTCGTAAGTGGTGGAGAGTACAGGATACGTGATGGGACAGTCATGGAGCAGGAGCCTTATTTTCGTCCATAAAAAGTATGGCCCACCAGCAGACCACTGAAATAAACGATGTTGTTATTTGTTTTCATTCATTGTTAGTTCCCATCAAGAGTAATTGAGCAAAAATACTTTTTTTGGTGGTGACTCTGCTGCGCTGCTCTGCTCTGCAAAGTCTCAGGAGTCAGTGTCCGTTGAGATGACATCTGTTGTAGACCAAATAACTCCAGCCTGGTACTTGAAACCCTGGTCTTCTGTGCTCATTCAGTGCATTTTTGGGGATCAAGTGCCTGAGAACTTCTTAGGTAGTCCTAGCTTTTAGCTAAGACTTTACTGATATTCAGTATTTGGCAGGATTTCATGTGTTCTGTATAGTATAAATCTGCAGGACTATGGCCAATCTTAAAGCACTGTAAAGTTTGAGTCCTCTTTAATTTCCTTAAGCCAGTGGAAACCTCTCTAGAGATACAGTAGCAGGGAGCAACAGTGATCAAGCAGGGCAGCACGCGTTTGCTATCCTGCCTTATTCTTCTGTTCTGAGAAACTCCCTCTGCTTCCCTTACCTGTCTGTACTTAGCAGCGTGCTCAGCTCTGGGCTTGTCTCATGATACAGCAGGGGAGGCTGAAGTCAGAGATTTGGCTGTATCGAGAGCAATGTGACAGCTTAGAGGAGTTGTGTGTGAAAGAGATGGCCATCCAGGGAATGAACAGTTCGCTGTCTGCTCAGCACAATGTGACGCTGTTTCTGTGATTTTGGTATAATCATAAGAGAAAAGTGAAGGGTCCACAAAGAAAAAGAAAAAAAAAAAACTGGGAGAGAAAGGGATATTGCTAATAACATTACTCCTTGGGAATTCACGATCTTTTGCTGAGTGGGGTGTATGCTACTTTTGCATGACTTATTTGACCGTTCTGGTTGGATTTGCCCAAATACATCTCTATCTAGCAATAAAATGTGGCAATGTAACTTACCAGTCATCCCTCCTGGAAAGAAAAGCCTGCTGCTGATTTTCTTATTTCACATTCCATCAGTACCTCTGCTACTACCCTGGTTTTTGTGTAGAAGTAATTTCTGCGAGTCTCTTCCATCATTAGAGCTCCTTCTAATTTGATCAACTGCTCACACTGGTTGGGCTAAGATTTAGGCCCACAGTGAAGTAACAGGATCGCCTTCCTAACAGGTATTGTACTGGGGGGAAGGATTTCCCCCTTCCTCCCTTCCACTCTGTTTGACCTGGCATGTTCGTCCCACCTTACTCTGCTTTACGTTGTCCAGCTCCTTCTACCATATACTAACGGGCCTGCTGTTGTTTATTGATTTTTTTTTTTTTCCTCATTGGCTTACCATGGGTTAACAATAGGCAGCAATCTGTTCCATTTCAGGTGTTAAAACAAGTTCATGCAGTGTTGGAGAGAACAATGTCACTCCATGACTTCTAGATGATACTGACCTCTCGCGGAGCCTGCTCCAAAGCCCAGTGCAGTCACTGGGAGTCTGGTGGTGGCTTGGTCCGATCCATAATCCTACTTCTGCTATGGAATTAACACGTTAATTCTGAGGTCTGTGTTTCAAAGTACATTAAATGTTTTGAATTGTATATCACTGACTATACTGGAATGGCTCCAAATGTTCCTTACTCCCACTAATTTTCTAGTTGTCTCCCAGCCGAGCCTGGGGCGAGCTCCTAGCCCACACCAGCGTGGGTGGCATCAGCGTGCCTCCTCCCCGTGCCTGGCAGCAGGCCCCAGCGCTGGCTGCTGCTGTTCTCCAGCCGCTTCTGCCGCCACTAACCAACAGGTACTTCTCAGTTTCTGCTCAGAGGGAACTTCGCTAACTTGGTGAAATACATTCCTTGCGGAGGTGTATGGGAACTGCCTTCCCAGGAGATGTGGTACGTGGTGTCCCACAAAGCTTTGACCCAGTCACCGTCCTTTCGATGCTACTGATTTTCTCGGCAGCACCCGCTGTAGGTCGCTGGGCGCACACGGTACCGCGTCTCTGATGTCAGATTGCTGCCGGAGTTTTGTGTCTCCAGCCTGCAGCCGCCTGCCCGCTCTCCGTAGGGTCGCTGGCCGATGCCGCTCGCCCTGGCTGGCAGAGCGAGGAAGCGGCAGTGCCCGGGCTGAACTGCTGCCGGCGCCGCAGCCGCCGTGCCTGCCTTCTGGGTCGGTCTGTACGCTCCCGCCGCCAGGGACCCTCCCCTTCCCCCGCCGCACGACAGGAGTCAGTCACGACCTGCCCCTCGAGTGCCGAGCGGCTTAAACCGCGCCTGCTGGCCAGCGGGCGGGACGGCTGCGGCGTCCGCCCGCCCCTGTGCCCAGGGCCCCGCGGGGCCCCGCACGCCGCGGCCCTCAGCCGAGCGACGACCGCCCGCCGCTCCCCGGTCTCTGCCGCCCCCTGCCGGCCCGCGGCGGCGGCCGCCGAGGGAGCCGCTGGGGCGGGGTGGGCCGCGGCCCCCTCCGGGCTCGGGGCCGAGGGCTGCGGCCGGCCGGGCGGGCAGCGGGGCGGCAGCGCTGGGAAGCGCCGTCAGGGCTTGCCCCGGGCGTTCCTGAAGGAAACGTGGCGTTGCTGAAGCAGCCGGCGGCAGTGGTTTGCGTTGGTCGGGGCCTGGGCTCCAGCCGGGAAGCCCTTGGCGGCCCAAGTGCGAAGGCGCCTTGCTCTTCACCCGTGCTTCCGCGTGGCTCTTGCTTTATCTCAGGTAAAAAGCGGTCGATCTTGTCCTTAAAATCGGGGTGCTCTGTTTCAGACTGCCCGGCAGAAAAACCTCCTGCGTATCTAGAACCCTGCCCGCGTCACTACGGTTTGCCTTAGCGTGCGCTTTGCCTGCTTCTGTATGGCCAGAGCACAGGTCGCCCGCTTTGTATCCAGCTGAGCCCGCGTAAATCTGGGTCTTTACAAGAATTGCAGGTTGCTCAAAAACAATGGGAAAAGTAGTTTCCTGATGTGACATTTTTCCCTCAGAATACTTTTTTCTAACAGATTCCCCAAATCTTCTCAGGACGACGCGTCCTTGGTTTCATTTTCAGGGGCTGAGAAAGGCAGAGAATCAGCCAATAGAGAAGGCAAGAGAAGACTTGACAAGAACAGCTCCTGCTTGTGCTGTGAGGTCGCAGAAGAGTCCCAGAGCCAGTCTCTCATCACAGGGCCCCAACGGGGATTGTGCTGGCTTGGGAGGCTCTTTGTTATGGTAGAGTTTTCCCCTGTAACCCAGCCTGGAAAAAGCTGTGGTAGTCAAAGAAGCAATGTTTTATTTTCAGTGTATCTTTACATTACTGAAAAGAAACCTTTAGCACAAACCACATCATCTTCTGGCATCAGATAATAGTTTGGTAAGCTAGCACAAGAATTAACTAAAGAAGCATAGTCTGCACACTTTGATCTGAACACTTACCTCTTTACCAAAGAAGTTTATTTTGAGACCTTGTAAAGCTGGGTAACTGGCTGCAGGGCAGCATGTAACAAGGAGAGGTCAAGACAGTCATTAAAGCACTGGAGCCCAGCTCTGCCATGTCTCGGCACCAGGGTCCACCCGTACACAGCAAATCAGCGGCAGGTTCCCACAGCTCCATGATACACATATCACACACTGGCAGTGGATAGATTTGCATAAATTTTACTGGTAATGAAATTAAATTAAATTAAATGGAATGTAAAAAGAGGAAAACTAATTAAGTGTGGTAAATATGATTGCAGGAGAGAATTCTTTCATGAAAGTGCTGAGAAGTGAGGCAAATTCATTTCTCGTTTAGAGTAATTTACCTTGTGTTTTGCTATGAGGATGATAAGTTCAGTTGCAGACTGCTTTGATGGTAAGCTGATTCTCATTTAGCAAGGTGTCACCCTTAAATCAAAGTAGGCTCTTGAAATTAGTGAATTACATATTTTAAATTAAGGATGTGATCAAATATTTTGACAGGAAGCCAATATGTCTGGTTTTCTGTTCAGCATCAGTGGACATTTTCTGTGTGTTGAAACTGAACTCTAAGCTTCTTATAGCCCATGATGGTGAAAGGAAGTGATTTTACTCTCCTAATCAAATATCTTACTTCTGAAGGTGGTGTGATCATTTCCCTACATTAGCCATCCAAACCGTTTGTGCCAGGAGCTGGATGATAAGAGTCATCTTGCAGTGAACACATTTTGGAAAGGAGGAGTGCCTAAAGAGGTATTCATGTGGGATGAGCAAAGGGTTTAGAAAATGTCTTTCACAGTAATATTTGCACTTAGTGGGGTTTGCACAAGCAGCCTCCGACTGTTTGGTTTTCTCGCCTCCATCTGCAGCCGCACCTCAAATGCTGTGTTCAGTTTTGGGCCCCTCGCTACAAGTAGGACATTGAGGTGCTGGAGTGTGTCCAGAGAAGGGCAACAAAGCTGGTGAAGGGCCTAGAGCACAAGTCTTATGAGGAGTGGCTGAGGGAGCTGGGGTTGTTTAGTTTGGAGAAGAGGAGGCTGAGGGGAGACCTTATCGCTTTCTACAACTACCTGCAAGGAGGGTGTAGCGAGGCAGGGGTCGGTCTCTTCTCCCAAGTAACAAGCGATAGGATGAGAGCAAATGACCTCAAGTTGCACCAGGGGAAGTTTAGATTGGATATGAGGAGAAATTTCTTCACTGAAAGGGCAGTCAGGCACTGGACCAGGCTGCCCAGGGAAGTGGTTGAGTCCCCATCCCTGGAGGTATTTAAACGACAGGTAGACGTGGCACTTGGGGACATGGTTTAGTGGTGGACTTGGCAGTGTTAGGTTAACAGTTGGACTTGGTGATCTTAAAGGTCTTTTCCAACCTAAATGATTCTATGATTCTTAAAAATTGACCATAATAGCTTATTAAGGCCAGAGATGGACTTTAGCTGCAGTAGTAATCAACAGCTGTAGCATCAGAATGTCAGATAACACTATTATTCATACTTCTTAGCCTGTCTGACATCTAGCATAGGGGCAATCATTTTTATGTAGCTCCAAGTTCAGTGTCGCTAGGGAGTCCTATATGATAGGATTCAAAAGAAGTTTTAAGATTTCTCCCTCATACAGTGTATCTGTGTTAAAGCTAGGTATAGCAAAGTGCTGTTAGAATGCTTCTTAGAAGTATTTAGTGGAGCAGTCGAAAAATCTTTCTTTTGTTACAGAACATGTGTGGTTTTCCACCATTCCTTATTCCTTCTTCAAATCAAATACAACTTTCTGTATACCTATTTAGGGTCTTAACTCAGAAAACAACATGTATTGAGACCTGCAAAAATATATCAAGTGACTTACTGGCTGCAAAGACTTGTACTCTAGTATCCCTCCCAAATACTCCCAAACACTTGATTTTTTCTCTCACATTCATTATCTATGATGTAGTTCATCTCCTTCAGGCACATAGACTTTCATCTACCTCCAAATCCATCTTATTTTGTGGTAGTATATAACATTTGCCAGTGGACTCACTGTCAAATAAAATTTATTTTTCATGTTTCATATGTTGTTGTGGAGAAACACAGAACTGAGCAAATTTTGTGGTAACTATTTAGGCGTAGTACTACACATGGTCAGGCAGCGCCCCTTCCTTTAACTGGCCCTTTTACTGCTTGGTACTTCTATTAATTTTATTTAGTTTTTCTAAATGAGACAGGCGCTAGTAGTCCCTGCAGTGCTCCATTAGACTCTCTCACCTCCTCTAACACTTTGCTGCTGATCGTTATCCTTTGTTTATAGAGTTGCTGCCAATTTTCCATCCTGTGACTGCTTATGTCTGAGACAGTTTGAACTGAGTATGACAGGGAGCTGCTGCAGCAAATGCCTTAAAATCCCCAAAGCAAAAGCCTGTTGTACTCTTTGCATCCACTAATTTTGCAATCCAGTAGAAGTGAAGTTTGTGCAACAAGATTTCTTCACAAGTGCACAATGTTTATTGCTCAGAGCTGCAGTCTTTGCTAGATGATTTGTACATTTTGGCTCTAGGTATTGTTGATATTTTACAGGTGTCTCAAGTAATTGCGAGGACTACTGGTGCTGTACTTGCTTTATTCCTCTGTGGCACATACTGCAGTGCTGGTAATTTCTTTAGTCAATATTCCAATGAGATTCACAGTGATGTAATTCAGGGCTGGTGGAGTTTTTAGGAACTGACATTAATGTGAGGTCAGAATTTCATCCCCTGGTGCATGAGTGTTTATTTCCCGTGTATTTTACAGTATATTTGACCTGAAAGAGCTTTGTATTTGAGGCAGAACTCCCACACTGTTGTGCCTACGGTCTTACCAGCAGTTCTGATTCACTGGTTTCGTTGGTTACTCTGTTGGGTGTTTTTTCATGACTGTTTCACAAATGGTCAGATATAAGCAAAACAAGCTTAATAGACACACAAACAACAAAAATCCCTGCTGTTATTCCATGATCCCCCCACTTGGAGAGCTTCAATTATTTCGTAGTATTTAGGCTTTTCATCTCAAAGCGCATTATAAACATTAATTAATTCCTGTTACTGGTAAGCAATCTAATTTTTTTCCTATTCCCAACCCCTTCTTCTCTCCACCCACCAAGACATTTGCACGCACAGATCGGTCTCTAGACCCTTCACTAGAATTGGAGCTGGAGTGGCTACGCAGTCAAAATATTTGCATCACAGGTTTACCAATCTGCTCTGCCAAAAAAGCCACCCACCCTTTCCTTGGTATTCAAGGCACAAAGGTTACAAGACTGACTGTAAGTTAGATTGGCTCGGTGTCACTAGAGAAAAGTCTAATAGGCACAGCCCTGGAGGGCTGGTTCTCTCTCTTTAATGACAAAGAAACAAGAGATTTCAGCATGAGTTTTGGAAGTTACAGCTGCCATTAAGAATGTGCGTATTTCAAAATATTGAAAAATCTCAGTCAAGGATGTGTATGGAGGCATCTTGTAAAAGTCTGGTTGTCTTCTGCTAGATGGATTAATTTGGTTGGTTAGGGCGTTCGTTTTGGGAAGACTTTGATACTTTGAATATATTCTATCCCCATAGCAAATACACCTGTATGAAATATACATGTGTGTCATCTCTTCAGTTGACTGCATTAGGTAGTACAAAGGCAGAGCTTCCCCTTTTGAAGCAGTCACATCTTTCGTTTCAAATCAGATAATAGCGAGTGGCATTATGACCAGAAGGAGGAGAACTGACGGAGGGTGCAGCCTCCAGGTATCAGCTGGGCGTCTTTGATCTCAGCATAGTGCTTGCTCATGGGCTCGCATTAAATATAGACATCACGCTAGGTAAGAATAGCAGCACATAGAAGGTAGCAGGATAGTAAGAACTGAACAGTGCTATGCAGTGTATGTATGTGTGTTTTTATTACGCAACGTGTATTTCATCACACTGAGTAAATTATTCTATAGAAAATAGAATTAGATTAAGCTTTATCTTACATTAAAAAATCTTAATGCAGTAAAATGTTAACTTGAGAACCAAATTCTGCCTTCATGCAGGCAATCATAATTTCATGCAAGCGAATGGCTCGGGTTGTGTCTTAAGACAGATGCAGTTTCATTGTGGCTGAATTGATATCACTGCACATCAATGTAGAAGTCCCTTTTTTTTTTAAGTAGAAATTTGGTATTGCCAAATTAAACTTGTATAACAATAACTTCTCCTTCCTTCAAAAAAAATGCCAGTTTTGTCAGAAAAGAGCTAACTATGCTAAAGGAAAAATATTTCTTATGGGTTTGTTCTGACATTTTATCTTATCAGAGCTGGAGTTGGGGATTCCTGTTTCCTGCTCTCTCTGCTCTCTGTAAGATGACATCAACAGCTGTATGTCATAGCTAGGGATGCCTGTGATGCAACTGCTTCCGTGAACTGTGAGGAGGCACCTGGGTAGTGCAGGTTAGGGAACAGAGTGGGAGCACCATTGCTATGAGATGCAATGGAAAGGTTTCCTAACTGGAATATTTCAGAATTCTTTTTTTTTCCCACCAGGGTCAAACAAGCTAACTTTTTCACAGTGCCAACCTTTGCCTTACAATAAAACATTCTTAACCAGATCTGTCTAAAAACGCTTTGAAAATCCCAGTTTCAAGCCCAGTAGTGCAGTGATATTTTTGCATTACACTTCCTGTATGAGAGGAAACATTTGGGTGTCTAAAATGTGAGCAGCTGGCTGTTCTGTTGTGGTTATCACCTGTCCTGTGCGAGGCCAGAGGGAACTCAGTGTCAAGACTGAAATAAATAGGGCAACCTCCCCCTTCACCTGCTATGCAGTGCCAATATGTTAAGTAAATGTTCGACAGCAGGGTGATTTTATGTCATTTAAACCTTCAGGACAGCAGTAAGCAGTGTTTAACTTGTCTTCATGTAAGTCTTGTTAGAAAACCCAGCAGTGGCTGGAGCGTGGCTTTTCCCACTAGAAAGGAGTCAAACACAGCAGTGGCAGTTGTGCTCTAGCTGTGCCCTACCGAGGGGCAGCGCTCAGCGTCCCCGGAACGTCCAGAGCAGGGCTAAGGAGGAATTCCAGTTGTTCCTTCAGCAGTTTCCTGTGTGTAGGTATGAAAAGCCGTGAGGGATGTTATCCTTTTATCCCTTCATTCAAAACTATCCAGGCAGCAAAAGAGGCTGTCCAGATTTCAGCATCATCAGGACCCTTCAGAAGTGACTTGGGTAGCAAGAGCAGCAGAAGCGGGCAGTTACCAAACCTGCTCTGGAGTTTGGAGCTCTATCTTGTAGCTGCCTTCAAAGTATGGGTGGGGGCCCCCAGAGTGAAGAGGCATCTTTGCCCTTTCCACAAGCAGCCTCTGCTCTGCTCTCCCACCAGCCACCTCACAACCATTCAGCTTCTTACCAGCTCGCTCTCTCTCCTGCCAGCCTTTGCTTCTTAGCTGATAGGACATTCCAGTTTATCTGGGCAAATCACCTTTCTTCCCCTTCTCTGGAGATACAGACAACCTGATAGAGACCTCACCTCCTTGTAGTACAGTCTTCTATCCTGTTGCAGTCCAAGTGAGAAATCAAACCAGTGGGATCGATCCCGTTCACAGTCCTGAGTAAATTAGGGAAGAGATTAGCTAGCTGAATTATTCAATGAGGCTGATGGGGGGATTAAAGGATAACCTCTCTAGAAGTGAGTACTGTTGTTTTTTTGTCAGAGATACCACTAGTAATCTCTGCACTATTCTGAGATGTTAATTTTCTTCCTTAGGAGGTGAATATTGGCAGAAATTAATGGTTTGTGGGGTTTTTGGGTTTTGTGGGATTTTTTTTGGAGGGGGAGGGGGGAGTTGGTTTTTTTAAGCAAATTCTTTCAGCTGCAACTCTGGAGATTCACTTTGTTCACATATGAAAAACACAGCAGAATTAGGAAAGGAGGGTTCAAAACCAACCCAAATTATGAAAAAGGCTGTGTCCGTAGATCAGACATGAAGAGACAATTCTAACCATAGATTTTCAGCTTCCCATTTAAGCAGATCATCAGAGTTCAATATCTTAATTTATTTGAACTAGAGCATCACTTTTAGAAAATGCAACCAAATTTGTATGTTGTATTTGTAATGAGGTAAATCCGTCATAAATATTGGTATGCTTTTTCAAAGGTTTATACTTTCTTTTGAAAAATGTAACATATTTCTAGCATGAATATTGTAGGGTTTTGGTTCTCATCATTAGATCTCTTTACATTTCTTGTTATCTTCATAAGAGAAACTAAAGCATTTTTTCTCAGTCCTTTTAATTGTTCTCACAGCTCTCAACTGTCTCCAGTATATCAGCTGATCTTTCTTCACTTCTTAGCACTGGAACTAGGTACCATATGGTTGCTGTAGTAATACCAAATGCCCTACTGTAACAGCTCATATTTAACTAATTGCCCATCACACACCAAGTTATTTTCGATTTCACTGCTTCTAAGAATGAATCTGTCTGTAACACTTGGACTCAACCAGTAAAAGTCTTGGGTGGTACAACCATGTTCCAACACCTGATATTAAGTTAGATTTAACCCTGAGCTGAATTTTTCTCTGTAATACCTGAGGCATGCTGACTGTAAAGTTCTTGGAAGCTCTGGGTGCAGTGCCTCTACAGTCCCAGGCAGGCAAATTGCTCATGACCAGGTCACCCATGCAGAGCTGTTCAGATGAGCCAAAAGCCCAAGACAGACATCATCTGACCAGTCTGTCTGTGCGCTTTATGCCTGCATATGTGTGATTGCAGTGGCCACTTTGCCAGCTGCCTGGCAGGCCAGGAAACTGAGTATCCAGCAGATGGTTGCTGTGAAGACGAAAGAAGAATGTGTCCGGTTTGACATTTCAGGTCAGATTTAGGATTTCACATTAGAGTAAGAAAATGCAGTGTCATATGAGATGTCTGGCAAACGATACAGTAGACCATACAGTCATTTTAAACTGAGGGTCCAGTGTGTAGGAGTATGCATGTCGTGCTCACTTCTTTGTGCTATTGACTGTCATCGTCACTATCTCAGAAAAAAATAGCACTGCATCATAGTCATTAAGCAAGAACTCTTTCTGACATGTTTTTTACTGTTAATTCCAGGAACAGAGCAATGACTAGCTAATACATTCTTTCAACGCCTCCACTCGACAAGCAGAAATCATTTCCATTTTAGAAACAAAGACACTGAGGTAGATAGGCAGGCTGCAGCACGCCAAAGGATGTCGCCCACTGAAAACCGGCAGCATCTCAGGGTTAGAAACCAGGAATGTCCTTTTAAGCCTTCTCTTCATGTGCTCCCCCTGACAATTTGCAGAGAGGACAGGGGATTTTGCCATGAGGCCCAAATCTGAGGATTTAATTGCACCTAAGCAGACATATGAAATGAGTATGCTTAAGTGTGTTGCTGGAGAGCTCTGAGTGGGCAGTAGCGGGAGCAGCCCGAGTCACACAGGACTGAACATAGTGTTGCGCAGACCTTTGATGGTATTTTAATAGGCTTTCTGTTCCCAACTTGATTGATTCCTGTGTGCATAAATAGTGGGAGGACAGACAGACCTCAGGCATTTGGAGAGTTTAGTAAATTCTTAACTTTTTTGTTCATTTGTTCTGAACATTAGGCGTATCTGTATGTGGGTGTTGGGAGCTTTTCATGACAAGTTCTTAACTCCACTGAAGTTTTCTGTGTCAGTACCTTTTGGTCAGCTCAGAGAACTTCCCATCTTTCAGCAGAGAGAAAAAGGTGGAAAGCTTTTCTCTGAAAAAACATTAAAACACCATCTTGAGACAGTGCCTTCATCAAGTAACCATGGGGCTCAGTTGAATTCCCCTCACTGTCCTCCCCTGTATGGTTCAAGGCTTTTCACGGCCTCTACTGTATCAGAAATGTTGCTGGAGGTGGGAGGGGAGAACTCTTCAGTTCCAGCACTTCGACTGAAGAGCCTCCAAAGAGTTTGCAGAGGATGACAAGCTAATAAGCCTAACTTGGAGCCTAAATGCAGACGTTTACCACACGGCTCCTGCTGAGTACAGACTCTGGAATTTGGCATTGCTGCCTTGGGCTCTCCAGGATTTCAACAGATGTAGTGCATTGATTTAATGTTTAAAAGGGAACCCTGCTGTGGCTTCCACAGCTTGTTTCATCGCTTTAGAAATCAGGCAGTAACATACAAACAATACAAGCAATTTTGTGTTATAAACAACATCCAATGTTTAGGGAATTGGGATTAAAATAAAACCTCTTCAAGACTTTTGGCATTCCCCTGTCCTCCATCTGGAGATCATTTTCTTTTTCCAGACTCTTCCCATTTTTGTCTATTTCTGAATTCTCAGTATTTTCCTTGTAACTTGGAAATATCTTCAATTAGCACTTCTTTTTTAACCACACACTTACCTTGACAGGGCTTGTCTTTTGCCCCAAATAATTCAGAGCTAATAAAAAAGCTAACTTCACACATATGACAGTACAGTGTTTGTGCAATGAGCACTCCACAGTGCTCACTGTATTGTACAATACTCGTGCAATAAGACACAGAGCCCACAATAAGATCATTTCTATGTTAACATCCATGCTTTTGTTTATACATTCTTGGGACCTGATGCTTACACTAGGCTCTCAGTTTGTATGTGGTAGGGGGAGGAGGTCATCATGCTTCTGAAAACACTTCTAGAAACATGAAAGCATGGAGATTTGCTAAATCTTTTACCATTTGCTTTCAAGGAGTTGCTTTCAGAAGCATTCAAAGGAATTTGCAGAAAAAAATCCAGGTTCATTTACCTCTACCACTGTCATTGACATGATTCCGCCTCCAAAGAAAAATAGTAGAGCTAGACAAGATAAGGAGAAAGGCAGATAGGGCAGTAGAAGATATGGATCACCTTCCGTGTTGAGCATGATGTGAGGTTTTGTTGAGCATTACATGAGGTTTTTAGGTTAGAAAAAGACAACTGAGTGAGGATGAGATAGAAAAGTATAAAAATCATGCATGGAGCAGAGAATGTGACTAGGAAAGCATCATTTACCGTGGCTCATAGTTCAAGAAATAGGTGGCAAATCCGAAAGAAATTAAGAGATACTTCTTCAAATGCAGTGTAGGTACACCATGAGCCTTACTGTCAGAGGGTGTCATTGATGCCAAAAGTTTACCTGGATTCAGACTAGACCTGTTCATGGAAGTAAACTCCACCAAAAGCTATTAAACACAAATGTTATCATCTCTGGTTCTGGAAATTATTACCCTGTGTATCTCTGAAAGCTGAAAGAATTTGTCAGGGAAAAAGTACTATACGCTTCTTCCATTCTCTTACTCCTCCATCTGCCATTCAG
Organism: Theristicus caerulescens; assembly: GCA_020745775.1. Classification (NCBI taxonomy): domain Eukaryota; kingdom Metazoa; phylum Chordata; class Aves; order Pelecaniformes; family Threskiornithidae; genus Theristicus; species Theristicus caerulescens. The sequence continues at coordinate 11,009,049 of CM036564.1, forward strand.
CATGGTCAAGACAGGATACTGGGCTGTATCCTGTTGTGAAGTCCAGCAAATCGTACGTTTCTAGTCTAAAACTTTATTTCCTTCAACTTAGCTTCTTTTTGTTTCCTGCAGTTTCTATCACTCTTCAGTTTTTCCATCTATCAAGCCATGCTTTTTGCCTTCTTTACTACCTCTGCTATTTTCTACTTTCTTTAGGTCATCTTCAGAGATTAACTTGTTTGACCTCCAGCAGATCTTTTACCTTGAGACCTAGAAAAGAGTTTAGCAGCTTGACACCCATCTACATTTTCTAGTTACCAGTGATTTGGGGGTCTAAGAATGAAGTATCTCAAAGAGCAGTTAGAGCATTCACCCCCTGAAAAAGTGGGTTTGTTTAAGGAGTCTCTATCCAATTACCAAAGAATTGTGATATGCAAGAATTTGGTTGTTGCTACTATTTTGCTACTTGTTCAAGTGCTTGTTAAATTTTTATGCCTTTAGCTGAGGGGTGATTTTTAAAAAGCGAGGTGTTGTGACTGCGATATTGGGCACAGTGGGGATCATGAAAAATGCCAGATGGAACAAAATTATTCTGATTTTTGATCCACAAAGAGCGTAACTGTCAGTCATGCTGAGCATCCAGCAGCTCCCATTGAAATCAGTGGCCCCAGGCCAATCCTGCTAGAACTGCTTAGTTTAGTTCACTGGATTGACATTACTGCTGAACCTGCCTCGCACCACAGCTGAGCTTAAAAGAAAGAGATGATAGTGTCAATAAAATAAGAAAATGCAGAGAAGCCCTGGGGAAAGGCAAGAGATTGATGCCCTACTGTTCCTTCCTTTTTCTTTTTAAACTCTTTTGCATTTTTCATTCAAGTGTCTTTTCTGTTTACAACTGCTCTACTCTGTCAGCTCTGTTTTGATTTGGGTAGGACCTGGCAGGAAACATAACTGATTTGGAAATATAAATTTGTGTCTCAGGTAGCAGTCTGAAGTCTTACTTGTTGAATCCTTTGCCTGTTTTGTAGCACATTCTTATGTCAGATTATGGGGAAAAAAATCCTCGTGATGATACTTGGTTGTAGTACACTGGAAGGCATGACTACAAGCAGCAGAGCAGTTCCTAAAAATACACTTAGGATTCAGTCATGAAGTTTATTCAGGGGATTGTTTAGTATTCTGTTTTGTTTTAGAATATTTTTCAGCTGGCAGTTCAGTTTTGTTCTGAAGCACATCAGAGCTCCAAATCAAAACACACCTGAAACTGAAATAGAGAACTTCACACCCAAATGTAAGATTATTTGGATGTTTGTATTCATCTCTGGATTTAGCCCACTCTTGAGAACAGCGGAGCTGTGATGCAGATTCGAAGTCCAAACGTAATGATTTTATTTGAATCTATCGCTGTATTAAAATAGCAAAATAATTACTGATATGTTTAGAAGAATAAGCATACATACTCTGTTGAAGGTGGTCTGTTGCTCTGTCTGCATGAAAATAAACTGTTTGCAGAACAGAAGGATCCCTTCAAAAGGTTCAAAAGCAATAGAGGATACATAAACTTCAAAGAATGAGGCTGCGATAATAAAGAAGAAGGAAACAAGGAAAATAACAAGGGACCTGAAAACTTTGGTCACTGCATCTTCTGGATATAATTCTGTTTCTATTTCACGGACGCACTCCAAAGTAGTAACAGGTTCAGGTCCCTGTTAGCAGAAACGTAATCATATGCTCACCTGTGAACAGGGAGGGAGGTAAGTCTACAATTCACTTGAAGCGCGCATCATGAACAGAATGTGTTCTTTGAAAACCAATCTTTTAGCATAAGCTGGTTTGAATTCTGCTACCTACATGGTAAGACCCTTATCTGAGATGATACCATAATTCCATGGAAATCTCGCAAAAGCATTAAAGTGGCGGATTACTTTTTCATAATGTTAGCTTGTGCCTTTCCATATTTAAATTGCTTACAAACATGCTGTTTAAGCTTCTAGCAACACCTTTCAGTCTGGACCTCGATGCACTTAGGCTTGTGTTGTATTAGTCTCTTATTCTGTGTTGCATAGAATGATGGGAGAAAAGAAAAATGGTAGCAGAAGTCGGAATGGGAAGCTGGAAGTGAGCGCTAGGAGCATTGCAGGTGTTTTCCCACGTGGAGTTTATCAGTCTGCAGGAGAGGCCAAGGCTGTTAATAATGACTGTGGATAGTTATTATTGTCAAAGACAGGCAATTAAGTTGCTTGGACTGCCCAACATCTCGGCCCCATATATATACAGTATTTGGAGGTCCAAGAAGTCTAATTGCTGCTTCGCACCATATCCACACACGTCAGTTACATGCCTCCTGCCGTATGGCAGAGCTGCATGGTAGCACACTGTCTGAAGATTTACAAATGCGCTGCCAGCCCAGGTGCATGTTTTCTGTGTGCTAGAGATGAAGCGGTCGTGGCAGGAGAAGGCTGGCCACCAAAGCCAGCAGATGGGCTTGTCCTTGGAGCAAATCAAGCAATGAAGCCAGGTGGCTGAGAATCCCCAGCTGGCCACCTGTAGCTAGGGATGGCCAGTCTGGAGGAGCCAAACTTGAAGCTTTTTCCCTAAGTTTTCAGAGGCTCATATGCAGCTCTGCAAGAGACAAAAGGGAAAACAAGTGGGAACTAGAATGATAGCAGGCTAATATTTTGCCAGGCTGTTTGCTTTACTTGTCAATGTCATATAACATCATGAACAATTTCTCCAGATGGTCAGGCCTCCTTCCAGCTGTCCTTTGTGGGTGGACTATAGGAGGATGGGATCTTCTGGAAAGTAGTTGCTACATAGGAAGCCTATACTGGAATCTCCTAAGTGTCCATTTGCAGTTTTTAACTGCCAGGCTTGGACAGAGTACTTTGAGTTTGCTTGTACCAATTTGCAGCTTGGTGGCCAAGTTTGGCTTGGTGCCTAGCCAGTGGTTACCCCAGGATAACGGTTTGCCTTACCCTTTTGTCAGCCTTCCTCTGTGCCTGGAAAAGGTAGTCTATGCAAACTGTTATTGTCACACTGTTGGTAATAAGCTTTTACTCCGGTGGGAGGCACTGAAAAGGTGCGTATTCACCTAACTTTAATAAGTGCATCTACAGATGAAAGAGAGATGAGAGGAGATCTGTGTGAGAGAATGAGGTGTGGTTGCTTAAGCCCATTTACCGTACTGATAGCTGGCAGCAGGTAAAAAGATGACGTGTGCAGGACTAGCCTTTGTATTATATCAGTTTGGATCTTATTTTTCTAAAGCAAACAAGCAATTTATGCTACCAGGTAGTTGTTCCTTTTGTGGGAGACATGATGCAGCCTTTTCACTAGGTGAACTGTGTTTTGAACATTCAGAACAATTATTCAGGGTTTTTTTCTGACTCTTAGCTGGCTAAAGGTTTCTATATATAATAACGATCCATCCCTCCAGCCTCCAGGAGCAGCTGTTGAAATAGCCAGGTACAAATCCTGGAGAGTAAACGAAAAATAAGCTCTCTATATCGCGTGCATATATGAGCCCTGAACTCTGCAAGTACTGTGAACTCTTCACACAGCCAAGTAAGTGTGCTGTCTCCTTTCAAATGCTTTAGCTGTACTGGTTGCGTTGACATACTCTACTCTGACTGTTGCTCTGGGCTGACGCTTGCTCTGGCTCTCAGCACTGAGTCTAGAGCTTGGAAGAGGCACTCGCCAATAAACTGGCTGCTGTCCAGCAAAGAAAGGGGGTTATTTGTGTCTGCCTGCATGGGGTTATTTGTCTCTGTAAATGGGCGCTCTATTCAGTGCTGACAATTCCCACAGTTTTATGATATGGCTCAATATTTAGCGCTGGCCTAAGAGTCAGACCTGGGGCATTGTGTGAGATGTCTAGAGGGCTTATGATCATAAATATGAAAAGGGATGTTTTCCATTCTCTTGAGTACAGTGGATTGGAAACACCAAAAGGTAAAAGCAAAATTTTCCTTGAAATTATTCTTTTAAAAAATTCTATCACTTTATTTTTGGGTGAGTGACACAGTTTCTGGCTAGCTGAGGTTGACAATACTGCATTCATCTGCTTTCAGTGAAACCGTGGTAAAGTCAGAGTCTGCCTTGGCGATGCCTGCAGCTCTGAGCTCCATTACGCGCTGATGCATCACAGATTTAGCAGCACAATGTTACTTCATGGTGCTTTCTGCTCGCTGGCTCGGCAAATGGCTCGCACTAACCCGATCACATATCGGCTGCAGCTTACGCTCAACACAAATGATGCTACTGGATGCGATGGCTTTTGGGGTGGGAAAGCACTGACACAGGGAGATGCCTCCCGCCTGTTGACCTGGCTGATGAAGCACAACCGCACTTCTTGGGAGTTTGTTAACTGCCTCTCGTAGCGGTGTAATTTGTACCAGGTGCCAGGCAGATGAGAACTGAGGACGGTGGCCAGCGGGTATGGTGTCTTGTGTAATAAAGACAGTGAGCACTTAACCTCCCTGTGTGGCTGAAAGACCTGGGTTTTTTACTCGCATGAGGGGAGATAGAGAAGCTATTAACCTGCCAGCAGATTCACAGGTTTAAGCCCTGAAGGATCCACAGTGATAATCTAATCTGATTTCCTGTATAATATAAATTGTGGAATTTCCCTGGCTTAATTCCCGCTTCGTGCTCACCCCGTTTGTCAACGAGGAGGTGTTTAGTGGAGAAGTGTCCGATTGCAATTTAGACATTCCCAGTGATGGCAGCTCCCCTGCAGACCTCGACAAACGGTTGTGCGGCGAGGGCAGGCGCGGGGTCCAGCCTCGCACACGGTGAAGGACGGAGCTGGGGCTGACCGGCTCCTTCCCCTCGCAGTCCCGCCCCAGGATCCCCGGGCTGCCTTTGCCGGGTCGGGTGCCGGCCCGCCCCCGAGGCAGTGCGGGGGCCGCCGGGGAGCGGGGGCCGCCGGGGAGCTGGGGGCCGCCGGGGAGCGGGGGCCGCCGGGGAGCTGGGGGCCGCCGGGGAGCGGGGGCCCCCGCCGCCGCCTCCGGCCCGGGGCCGCTGGGTGTCGCTGCGGGGCCGCGATCGCTCCGCTCCCCGCCGCTGCGCTGCCGCGGGGCAGCCGCGCTCGGCTCCGCCGCCGCCCCACCGGAGAAGCACCGACCGGGAACGGCTCCTACCCGCTAGGGGGAACTGATGTGAAGCGCTGCAGAGGGCTCGCACGGGCCGTTTGTTGGGGCTGGATTCTGCTCTCCGTTATTCCAGGAAATTCAGGAATTACTTCTTTGTTTACTGCCTTATCAGAACCTTTTGATGTGACGTTTCTTCCAGTGACATAATTTTAAATTGAAAGTCCGACTGCTTTTCAGTCTGGGCTACTGGGGTAGTTATCCACCATCCCTATGATACTGGAAAGCATGAGACAAGCTAATAACCTGATGAGGATGAGGAGCACAGATTTCCCAGGCTGACTCCATTCATTCCCAGGTTTTTCCAGCTGTGAGTAGCAGTTAAACAAATGTTTGTCTAAAAAGACGTGCCATGTTCTGGGTGCTGAAAATTAGGCTGCAGAGGGAGCTAGTCTCAAGGTAAAACTCTTCTTCCATATTCCCTTTCCATGTCAGTTGATGTGATCCCTTCACGTTGTTCTCCATGCCACAGAGATAGGACTACTGAAAATCCAGTTTTCCCTGAATATATCTTGTGCTGTTTCCCAACATGACTGTTTCCAGGCCAAGTTTGAGGATTGAGGCTGTTTGTCTGGGATTTTGTTACACCAGAGTGGGTGAAACAGTAGTTGTGAGTGATGAGCCGGTCAGCCAGAGGTATTGGCCGAGCACTGCAAATGTGTGCACCAACACCACAGCACAGGTCCAGAGGGCCTGATGCAGCCTTGGATGGATTGGACAGTTGCTGCACAGATGGTCAGTGCTTGCAGAGTAAATATGATGCAGTCAGAACTAGTCAGACTTACCGCACGTGCTTGTATTTCTGCATGGAAATACAGCAACTCGGGGATCCACTGAGGGCCACAGTGACAAATTAAGGATCCTAGAGCCAGCATAGCTCAGCCCTCTGGTGATCTCTGGGCAGCCTGAGTACGGTGGAGATTTGCAGCTGTAGAGCCAGTTATACTCTCAGCACTCATGGTTGTTGCTTCACCTCTTTCTCCTGCAACATGGTAGTAGCAACTCATGTTATGTCCCTTGACTTAGAGTATGGCTACTCCACAGCCCCACTTTGAAGCAGCATGTTTCCCTCACTAGCTCTTAAAAAACAAAAGGAGCATAAAGCAAAGAAAACTGCTCTCAGCTGGGCAGCTCTCAAGCTGCCTTCTTACGGGAGGTAGTGGCAGCTGCCAACTCCATGTCCTAGTCTGGTTCTGCATCTCGTGGTCTGGTCAAGCAGAAACCTGGGGAGGACAGACCCTGTCTCAACTCCCATCCCATTGCAAGAGGTGGCGCTTAGTTATTGACTGGCTTTGGTTGCTTGGCCCCTGACTGTGTGTCTGTGTACAAAGTGCTTTAAATCTATGTAGATTTGGGTTCCTCTTCACCGTGGAAACACATAAAATGACAAGCGAGCAAAGACTGATAATGCCAGCAATAGGGAGTAAGATGCAAAGACTTTGACACCCATGTCCTCAGCTTGGCGGATGCTGTTACTGTCTGATGAATTTTCTGTGGCCCGTGTGAAATGATTCAGTGTTGTAAGGTCATCTCCTACCTTGTCTTCTGCTCTGCAGCCAGCAGGCAATCGCAAAGCAGTGCACTGGGATAAGTATCATGTCTTTATTTCTGAGGCGTGTTGAGCTGAAGTGATTTGCCTGTGGTCACACAGGTGGTCAGCGGCAGAGATGAGGGTGGATCTCTGTATCTTAGCCCTAGTCTGGTGCTGTAGTTATCAGACTGCGCTCGTCTCGTGGCTCTGCACAGGTGAGCACAGCTACAACCCATGCCAGGATTTCAAAATCTTCCTCTGTATTTTTCCTGCATGAGCAAGCTGATAGAACCTCTTTTCCATTTTGTCTCAGTCTCATGGCCAGGAAAAAAACATAATTTTGCTTTGTCCTTTTTAACCTCCATTTAAACTTTTGCTTAACAGAGTTGAAAAAATAATCTACTTGTCACTATTTATCATAATCTAGTTATCTGTTTATATCATTAATAGAGAGAAACTGTTGAAAACAAAGGTTCTAATGAAAAAGTAAACACTTTTAGAAATAGTTTGTTTCAGGCTGTGATGTTATATATATGTGAATAGAAACCCAAATGCAAAGGGCATAAGGAGTTGAAATGAGAGTCCATCTCTGCCACGTTTTTACATTAAACATATTTCTCAGCATGCCCCAGGCTTTGGCTGATGGGTAGGGTTTCAGTAACAGAAAGTCTGCTCAGCACAGCTAGAAGCACTCACGGCACCAGGAATCCGCGGCGCCCGGAGGTGGGGGAGAGTGCTGCTGGCACTCGACCGCTCCCCACCAACGGGGGAACGCTGTACTGGATCTGCACCACGCACTGTACCGAAACAAAGCCTTTCAGCATCTGTGGCAGCAAAGTCACCAACTGCCATATGTCACTCTGCTGTGCATATGTTAAGTGGGCCCAACCAATCGCATTTGCACATTCTCTGTGTGACTTGTTGTCCCACACAATGAGTGCCCTGTTGTCACCAGTGCTAATGCTATGCAATCTGCTTTGCCGTAGTGCAGCAGGCAGCTCGCCTCTTCATATCGTAGCACATTTTGCCACATAAGCGTGGCCCCGGTATCGCCGGATGCTTTGCAATCTGTTGCTCTGCCGAGTGCAAGCCCTGCTGTCACGTTTGCGGCAGCCTGTTGGGCCACAAAGGAGCAGGCGGGCTGCGGGCAGGGACGCGCTCTGCTCAGCTGCCGTCTCAGAGCCGTACGGCCCCTGTGCCGTGCCTGGGCTGCTCGGCAAGAATCAGGCACATAGCAGGAGTGACGGGTGCTGGTAACAAGCTTCACAGCTCTGTTGTCCATAACTAATCATTCCCATTCCTTAATGATTTTTATTTGTATTTGCTTCATGCATAACAAGCACATCCCAGACTGCGAGTCAGTCTGACTTGCACAAAGGGAAGAAATGGGATACTTTCTTACGTTACTTGAAGCACTTACACAAACAGCTGATACAGACAAGGTAGAGTAGTGGCCTAATACTTCACTAGGAAACAGAGCTCACTGCGAATGTTCCTTCAAAAACTGTGTACCACCCTTTAATTCAAGTCTAGGAGACATATAAGGCTTTAGTGCTGTGAACTTCACTGAAACAAACCTTTGAGTGGCAGAGCCTTGCTGAGGATTGCAGGCTGAACTTCTGCTCGGAGGAGTCTCAGGAAAATAAATACGTGCTTCTGAAGTACTCACATACCATGAGGTCATCTCCAGGATACAGTTAATGATGCTCGGGCCACCTGTTGACCAGTGACGATGTGATAAAGTGTTGAAAAGCTTGTGCTTTCAGATGTACCACCAAAACCACTAGCACCCATTTGGAGACTGTACTCTGTAGAATAAGGTGTATATACATGGAAACTAAATTAGGGCTGGGAGGACAGTTTTAATTTAGGCATGCCCTAAGGACTAGGTGCTCGATTCCCAGACTCTAATTCCTTCTTGTAGCTTTTCTCAATGCAGAGCAGTTTGCCCTCCTGCCTGTAGTGTCTTTTGACACACAACTCCTGTAAAGTCAGAAAAAAGCCCTGATTTAGCAATGTAATTTTATAACATTCACACATTTGTTTGCACTGAGGGCTCTGAAGCCCAGTAAAATGGATAAGATAGAAAAGAAAAAAAAGAGACAAAGAAAAAAAAAACCTGCCTGTAGAAATATGACTAATGCCCAGACCTGTCTGTACTTGTTCAAATGTGCTAGAATGACAATGTTAACAGCTTGGCCAAACATCAGAAAATCACTACTTCATCTGATGCTATTAGCTGAGTTATTCAGTAAAGGCAGAGCTGGAAAAATAGCGATGCCTCCCTGGGCCTCAGGGTGGAGCGGCAGAGAGACCTCACACGCATGACTAGGAGATGCTAATGAGAGTCTGGCCCCTTATGCAAGCTGCCCCACGCCACGGCCACTGTCTGGAGTGGCCTGCAAAGCTTTCTGTATCTCACCAGTCAGCGATTTGGAAGGTGTGTAACATGAGGGGCCCTTCTGGATAACACTTCAGAGAGACAAAAATGCTACTTTATGTTTTGCTTGAAAGGCTATGTTCAGACTGCACAAGAAGAGCCCAGGGTGAATCACCAGCCACCCCAAGAATGAGCTGTGTGCCTGATAATCGCTTTCAAATGTCCTATTTCCCTGCGGGTGGGATTTTTTTACAGGAAAACGAATTTTTTAACAGGAAAACAAATCCCCATCAGCTTTTGTGGCGTAACTTGGACAGTTATATTTCTATAGCATTGACACCGACAGCAGGATCTGTCTCTGGTGTTTATCTTTGCCTGTTCAAAGGCACACCTTTGGGAGGTGAAGGAGTTGGTCTTTGGATTGGTGCCTCACAGTTCTCCTGAAATGCTGTGCGCTGCCTTCAGGTTACAGGCCCCGTCATGTCTGCCTTCCAGTGAGGCACGGCTCTCACCTGCCCGGCTGAGGGGGGTCTGCCGGGCTGTGTTTGTGCTAACTCCTGGCTAGCCCAGTGTCATCCCCTGAGCCAAAAGTGACGCAAAAGAGGGAGTCTGTGATAAAGCCAGAAGTCCTTTATACTGCAGCTTTGCGTTTCCTGGAAATGTCTCTAGGAATAAAGGACAGTGCTTTAAACAGCACTTGCCGTAGGCATGTACTTCATTATGGTCTTCATGCAAGGACACATTGAAATTCAGTTCAAAGAGAGAAGGAAAACCATTTTGCAGTAACCAGAGATCAGATTATTTGGTAAGCACAAAAGCCTTTTGAGTAATAACTTTCTGTGGAGCGTCAGATGGTTTCTATATGCTTAGTAGTTTTAGTTTCCCTTGAACTGTGTAATTCAGTTGAGGTGCCTTGCTCAGCTTTTAAACCATCTCATGCCAATGTATCACAGCTTACTGTATTGGCAGTGATGTGAAGAAATACAGAGAAATAAGTAATCGACCTGAAACAGAACTAAAAATTAGAAGGTTTTTTTAAAAATGTTAACTTTGCTGTCTCAGCAGAAGCCAAGAAGCCAATATGTTATGGTAACTGGTACAGTTTTCCTTCTTTTCAGCAGAGCTGAATGTTTAATTGATTTAGCAACTGAAGGTGACAGGTAGGATGCTGCTGGCACAGGGGACAGCTTTGGACGAGAATGGAAAAGATAACGTATTACATTTGCTGATGCCTTAGTAGTTCCCTAAAAATACATATAGACTAAGGTAGTAGATACAAGCCGTTCCCAAGTACCAATCTGTGTTGCTGAACCAGACCATAGTGAGAAAGGGGAGGAGAACAAAAAGGTATTTTTTTGTAGTAGTTGTTCAGGTGGATCAAATCTTTCCAACTTTGGTGCCTAATTTATGTTGACGGATAAATTTCTACATTACGTATTCACGCTGTGCGCTAGAGAAGACTGAGAAAACCAAATATCTTACCAAATCCTGCTCGCCTTGTGCTGAGGGTCCCACTCGATATTCTGTTAATTAGGCAGGAAGGGGTCAGCCCATCTCCAAAGGAGACTCAGAAGGAGTTGTGGTTCATAGTTATTCATGATGAATGCTGCAGCTGCTCTTTCTGAATACAGATCCAGAAAGTAGAAGGGAGACAACCTTCAAGGTTTACAGCAGATCAAAGGAAGGTCAGTGGCTGGCAGGAATATGGGAGGGGGGAAGAAAGGCGAGAAGTTTCTGTTAAAAAACAACAGTGACCCCCTCTGCCTGCAGGTCGCCAGCATGTTTAAATCGGTAGTTCTTTTCTCTTGTGCTAATTAGTAGGGGCTACAGTGGAAGTGCATATTCTGTCAGCTTAAGTTCAGTTAGTCGAGAAGGTAGACTGTGCCTTACAGGTATTCTTTTAGGGTAAACTCTTCCTATTAGGCACAATATATTACCTAGGGACCCATCATTGACTCACTTGTGATCGTGGAAAATTTCCTGTGTCCCAGCTGGGATCATAAGTGCGTCCAGAAAGATGAAGAACAGAGGCCTATTGCTTTCCAGGATATCCTAGCATTGAGCACACACATAAACAGAGCACACTGGACAGATGGGTCATGATTTGTTTGTGCTACCTATATGTCCTATATATCTCTATGTTTCTTATTTATCTTTATATATATTTATTAATTCAAAGACCATTTAGAATGATTCCCTTTATTTAAACATCCTCTAGATTCTATCTGCTTGTTTGTGCCTCCAGGAAAATCAATCCATGCAGGGTACTGAGCACAACTGTAATAAAGGAGAAAGAAATAAAATAGACAGTGAAATACGACGTGCTCTCTCCAGAAGGGAAAGTAGAAGCCTCAAGCCAAAGTCCAAAGGTTACGTACCACGGTAATGGTCTTATCTAACCTGATTATACCTAGTACTTGCAGGTAAACAGATTGAGACATGCTGCAGTCATGAAATGACTACAGCGAAGCCTGATGAGACTCACTGCCACACCGTGCTCTGTGTTAGACTGTGTTGCAGCAGCAAGCACCAGAATCCTTCAAGATCTAGCTGTTGTCTTAGGGCCATATCCTCTTCTTGGGCATCCCCAAAGATTTGGGCCGCTTCGGTGGAGGGTCTGAGGAGAAAATCTGGAACATGCATAAGCCTCCTGGGCTCCTGGCTGAGGGACTTTGTCAGCTCTTCAGATCACAGTGATACTTCGTATAAGCACAAAAACAAACTTCATTATCATATGGAGGCTTAAATCCAGTGATTGTAGGCATTGATACAATCTGGAAATGAAAGGGAGTAAGAATGAATGTTTCTTTTAAAGACATTTTGGGTTGTATCTTGGGTTGTATCTTGGTCAGGCTTTCAGGCTTTTTGTTCACTTGCTGGCAGACAAGTTTCTACTCCTTTGCCTCTTGCCATGGCCTCTCCGTATGGCTGGCATTTCCTGTATGATGTGGGGCTGAAGTGCGGGGCTGTGCACACTCTCAGCACTGAGGCTGTTTCCTAGTTTTCAGCAGAGCTGAGCAGCGCATACTCTGAGCCCAGCGTCCCAGCTTCTCATCCGGTACTTTGCTAATGGCTGAACAGCATCTTTGTGTTTAACCTTTGAACAGAAAGCTTAAATATTATACAGAATTCCTCTTTTTCTGTTTGTTAAAGAAACTGGACACCCCACCCCCCATGATTACACGCCTGTTGTTTGGGGACCACAAGGGTAACAAACTATCCACACTGCACAAATTTCTAAATTATATTGTGCAGGTATCAGTGTCCATAGATCTCCTTTGTAATCATGACCATCTCTTACGCATAAATACTTGTCCGTCCTGTCAACAGGCAGCTGAAAATGAGCTCCAGATGATGTGTTGTTTTTTTCAGCCATGAGTGTGTGTTTGGAGAACTGTCAGTCTCACCACTTCCCCGTCCCCCTGTTTTCCAGACACAAGCACACCACGCTGCCTCCTACCACCACACACTCTTCGAGTAAGGAAGAGCTGGTTGCTGGAGCTGATGGACCACTTCACAGGTCTGTACTGTGCAGCTCTATCTCCATGGCTTTTATCTCCTTGCTCCTCTTGACCTCCCATCTGCCTCCCTGACGGGGAACCTGTGGGGCAGCCCTGATCTTGAACTCTCCACCCCCTCCCGGATCTTCCTTATCTGTAAATCTGCCTACTGCTGCATCCACAGCTTTCCCATGCGTCTCACAGGCACACCCCTGAAATTTGTGCCGTAACTTCTGACGTTGGCAATGGTCACTCACAACCCTCCGGCCACCTGAACACACAGTGCTCCACACCTGTTCTTTCAGTATTTCAGGGATTGTCTGATGTTCTTCTCCCCTTCCACCACTCAGTGGCTCCCTACCAGGTTATTGGCCCTATTAATATTAATTCATATTAATGAGCACCCTGTACACTTTCTTCAGTCCGGTCCTCTGGGTTAATTTCTCTTTCTTCGATACTTTTCCAGCTGCCTCCGGTTGTTGATTAACACTGACTTTTATCTCTGCTCTTTTATTTGTCTGACCAGAGGTAGTGGAAAAGCTTTCTCCTCTGCAGTCCTCTGAAACAGCCTTTACCCTATCTCCTGCTTCATCAGCTTCATCTTCAAATCATGGCTAATCCCCATGGCTAATGCTTCATTTCTGTTGGTATTCAGGTATCTTCAAGGTAACTTTCTCCACTGTGCTTATACCTATTCCCTTGGTGCTACAGTTTGCAGGGGCAGACAGTTCTCTCCCACCTCATCCTGAGCTGAGAAACCACACTGGCCTAGAGCAGGGCATGTGGAAAGCGCCTGCCTGACCACCCATGGCTGCCCCGTTTGTCTCCTGTCAGTGGCTCCTGAGCCCTTAGACTTGCTCTCTCAGAGTGGCCGTTACCTTTCTACCACTTCAGCACTGGTGTTCTTAACGGGAAGATGTTTTGTTTGCATGGAAAAAAATGCTAAGCTGATGCCATAGTTGCGTCTGAGTGCTCTGCAGGGCCTCACCCAGAGTGAAGAGGAGTTGTGAGCTTTCTGATCCTAGTCTCAAATAACAGCCTTTCAGAGAAGGGAGCGGTCGGAGGAAAGTTCTGCAAAAACGGACGGTCTCAGATCTCGAGACCGCCCGTTCGTGTGTGTGTTTGCTGCCCACATGGTATTGTGTCCTTTTGTTGGCTGGGAGACGGGTGAAAGTGGGCAGGAAAGCCAAGAGGTTTGGCGTTTTCTTGTTACTGCACCGCATCTACCTGCTCCTTCGCGCTTATCCAGAGCCTATCGCTGGAGAGTCTTGGGGCACCTCCCAAACATGACTCACCACCACCTCCCTCAAAACAGGAGATCATTGGGGGAGATAGGGGAGCGCAAACCCTGCTGAGACTAGTGTTCTGTCTCCCACATTATTGCTGTAAACTCTGGAGGTGAACTGCATCGTCAAGTTTCCACCCATCGTGGTGTTCTGATGATAAAGCTTAGATTAAACCCTTTTAAAAATACAATATAGTCATAGTAAAACCAATACAGATACTTTACAATGAGGCCATCAAATTCTCTGTGCTGTGGAATGGTGTAAAATGTGGACAATGTGGTTGAATCTCATACTTCATTGCCTGAGTTTGTCATATGTGGGTTCAGTTTAAAACTAATGGAAAGGCCAAACATCACGAAGACACGGGTATTCCCCCCTCCAATTAATGTAGAGCTGCATCAAAAAGGAAGTGTTCGTATAGTGTATCGAAAGGAACAGTTATAATGTGAATGCTGTTCTTGCACATTTTGCTAGGTATAATGCTCACTAGGAAGTTCAGCATCACAGGTGAAGGGATAAGAAAAGACAAGTATCTTGGAAAAAAATAAATTCTCTGATAACACTGTAAAGAACATATGATCTTAGCAGAAAGGAATTTTTAAAAGTCTGGAAAAAACCCTAATTCTTTAGGCCCTGCCAACAAAAAATAGATTGAGAAGGATCTTTAAATATGGCTAATAAACTTGCATGCTTGGGGCAGGAAAAAAAAAATCAGTTCGTTGTTTGTTAATCTACTGGCAAAGCCAGCTGCACGTACAGCTCAGTGCTCTGTTCAAACAGAGTGTGTCTGAAAGCTGCTGCTGGAGGTCCAGAGAGCAAAGCAGTAAGGTGCACTGCAAGGTAAGCATGAGTAGCGTACTAATCCCCTCTTTGAACTGTGTAAGTGAGAGGAATGAAAACGGACATGTGCATCTTAATCACGGCTCCTGCACCATTTGCTCTGATGGCCCCAACCACCATCCTTGGTGGACATTGACTTTGCCAGAGTTAGGGAAAAGCTATAATGCCTAAGGCTCCAAAACTGCACCCTGCGTTTGGGCATCTCTGACAGCTGATGAGGATATTTGGAAGCAGACTTACGAAAAAACTTTTTTTTTTTTTTGGCTTTCTGCTCCAGTTGAATAACATCAAGATTAGCCGTTTATGCTCTCACCTCTAGGATAGAGCGAGGGGCATGGAAAGCAACATTTTTGAAATTCATCAACCTGATCCTATAATGGACTCTGCACACGCACCCAAAAACACTCAATGTGAAAGGAAGGTGGCTTGAGAAATCACCGGTGCTGGATAAATTGAGACCAGTCCCTGGCACTCAAGTGTCGGCGCTCAGCTGATTGTCTCAGATGCTTCTGGCCATTGCTCGTGCCCACTGTCTCTCTCTCTCTCTCTCTGTTTTCCAACGGAAACCAAGCTGACAGCTCTTCATCTGTCAGGGAGGCTACAGGGTGCCTTGCTGCTGGGATTTTGGGGCTTTCTTGATTCTCCACAGTGAGGCACACAAGAACGGAGGCCTACAGCAGCCCTTTCCCTCAAGCTTAAAGAGGATCTCTCCCAAAACTGGAAAGGGCTAATAAGAAGCATTACAGGAGGGGTTAAAAAAAAAGCAATTCCATTCACTGACCTAGAAGGTGAATGTTTGTCTGTTCTGTTGTAGCCTTTTTCTTAGTTTTAGTTCTCCCTCCTTCTTTTGATGGACTTTGTTTGTTGTTATTGGTCTTCAAATTATCTTTATCCTTTTCCTCCTTTCTTCTTATTTTCTCCTGTCCTCAGCTTTTTATTTGCTTTGAAAAGCAATATCCTGCTACTCATTTTTTTCACAGTCACTTGCACTCCAGGTTTCTACAATTTTCCTTTTCCCTCCACTCCCAGTACAGTTTCTCTGCCCACTCCCTCCTGCCCTTCCCACCTTCACCAAGCTTCCAGTGTCTCCAGCACAGCTCTAGCTTTCACAGAACAGCAATCATATAACAATTTACAGCCATTAACCAATTGAGTGTCACACCTCTCTACAAGGTAGGTAATTATTGATGAACATTGCTAAGCTACCGCTGTTTGGTGTAACAGATTGTTCAGCTGTTTCTGCTCAAAGGTCCCCAGACAACAATAGGAAGGCTGTGAAAGGTCAGGGTGGGGATGAACAGTTAGAGCTGGGGGGGGAAACTAGACATCTGCTAGCACACTGCTTAGCTCTGAACCCTCCTTTTACTCTTGGCTTTGAATGTTAAATGTGCTCTGTATTTGTAGCACCAAATAGGCTGCATCTTTAAAAAAAAATATCCCCAGAAAAGTCTGTGGACCACATAGAACTCATCATTCAGCACTTCATAAACAGCACAGGGTAACAGGTCTGTCGTCTTCGTTCCCTGACCGTGCTGCCGTGCTTGCATAAACCAGACTGTGCTTAGGCAGGGAGAGGCCATTGCTTCTGCTGAAGGCAGCTGGTTGATGAACTGACGGTGTGACGTTACATGGGGACTCCCAACCTGAAATGTTGCGTGACGTTTTTCCCAAAGGTGGAAGATTTATGGGTTTTAACCTAAATTAATTAAGAAGCAGAACCTTAATTAAGAAGCAGGTTGCTTCTGAAACAGCTAACCCACTTCAAAGGGCTGAAGCTGTATACTTAATGGGGAAGAAAGAAGAGAGAACAGGGTCAAAACAGACCATGTCTGTGCGTTGTTCTCAACCCATTCATCTTGCACATGGGGGGTACTCTGCTGGCATTTTAAAAATGGCAGTGGAACATCTGCCACCCAAAAGGAGAATTGGGGTGTGGAGGGGGGCATGTGGTTTATTCAAAAGCCACTGCTCTCCTTTTGAAGCAGAAGATGAGCCAGATGTACATTTTTTTTGCCCTGCCAAGTCCTGGTCATTGCCTTCAGTTGGTCCAGGATATCCCTCTTATTCTCTTTTCTTTTTTTTTTCTTCCTAGCTGGTGGTTTCACTTCATAAATGCAGCAGGCAAGTTGATCCTGTTTCATCCTCTCATCATACCAGGTACAGCTGCTAGCTGGGGGGCAAGTGGTTTAAGAAAACCCAGAAATCAGTCTCTTGAAAAATGTCGTCTTTTTAGGACCTCAGCTCCCACAGAGCTCAGCGTCCTTCTGGAAGAAACACCTCAACCTCAGATAACTACTATGTCCCTCAGTCAGTTCTAGTTGTCAAGTTAGTGATGTATTTGCTACCATTTCTTATGTAAAATTTTGAATAGGTCATTCCTGCTTCTGGAATAGAGGGGGATGGGTGGCTTTTCCCATTAAAACAGTATGGTTTAAAGGATGTTTCAAAAAAATTCACCACTGTTTCTTTAGGAAGACACAAACTAGAGGCAGTCACCTTTCTTGCTGATAAAATGCCAGAAGGCATACGGGCTCACTGTTGAACGCGGCTTCCAGACGTGCCAGCCTTGAGTGCCATCCCTGCAGGTCTTTGTAAATCCTGCCGGATGTCCATTGTGCCTTTAGGGAGGCAGAGCTGCAAGTCTCACCTTGTGCTACTTTGGAAAATGCTTTTGCAAGTTGCATCCAACATGGAAAAGAGATTGATGTAAGAGATTCAGATAAATGCACAAAACACTTTCATTTTCTTTATTTTCAATCGATACTGTATGAATACAAAGTTTCTAGAAAGCTACAAAAATTCTACCACTTTATCAAGAAGGCATCAAAATGTGTCACTTTGCAAAGACATGAAAACACCTGCAGTAACCGACACAAAAATAGCATTTTTAGAGTGATGAAATAATTGCACTTAACTGTCATGGATATTAAAGTTATCACACATATGTACCGCGAAAGCTAGAATACATTTTTTTTTTTACAAAGCACTTTATAAAAAAATTCTCTGCACACAAAACCTATAATTTTCATATTACTATCATACTAAAGATAAATTCACTTTAAAGCCAACACTTAAAACATTTTAAACAAAAAAAGGTACCAGTACCTACACACAGACAATAACAAATACAAGAATACTGTACTGCCAAGAGGTTTGACTGAAACTCCTTTTGAAAGCTTCTGCAAATATGTTAAGAAAACATTGGAGAACATTCACTTTTTTCAAAGAGCCTTCCCTCCCTGTCTAACCTAGAGGTACTTTATCATCAAAAGGCAAGTTCTACATCAAAAGTTACCAGCAGCAGTACAATATTAAAGTAACCACTGACCATATATGAATATGCTTAAGTCACAAACCCATTTTATACACATTACACAAATAAACATAAAGTGAGAATTCCATTAAGTCATTTACAAATGTGAACAAATGCACATGGCAAAAAAACCCCAAAACAAAACAAAAACCCAACCTGTTTTACATAAAATGTACTGAAGAATTAAAGGCTATTCAGGTTTTCAATGTTATAAAATTCTTTTGTCTTTTTTTTTTCAGGCACATATTGTATTTTTTGTCTGCAGTCATGAGCCTGAATCAGAGGCCCATAAAACAAAACAAAACAGAAACAAAAACACATATTCTATAAGGAGGTAACAGGGATCCATCTCCTTTTAGTCAACTGAGTGCATTTAAGATTTAATTTACACACTAAAACTAATTACATGATCTCAGCAAGAATGACCTGAAAAGTTAAAAGATGAAGATGTCCAAAGTGTTTCTCGTACTTTGTCTTATCCAGCCTCAATCTTTTTTAGGGAGCTAAACATCTCGTCGTGAAAGATAAGAGGGGGAAAAGAGATCATCCTGAGAAAAGTACAAAACCAGACTCTTAGTATACACATCTGCTGTCTGACCGGGCACGTGGATCGGCACGGGTCAAGGAAAGGGTAGAGGAAAGGTTTCTCAGTATGAGTGATCCAGGAAACTCTAAGGGGAACTGCTTCAGAAAGCAAGTATGCCCTAGGACTTGCAGTGGAAAAATAAATAGACATGGATTAGTACGTCAAATGTTGTATCTGCCTTGAACTGGCCAGTTACTTACATTCAACATTAATGTACACCCTTCATTATTTCAAATAGCCTATACCGTGGAGGTCTGAACGGAAGAAGCTACTGCCAAACTTAATGAGCTGTAGCTGTGGTGGAAAGGGAAAGCGAGAAACAGGCATTATATCTGCAATTCCTTCAAAATAGTGGTGCAGTACCTAGACAAAATCATTTTGGAATTCAAGTAAGTAAAACTACAGTTGTTAGTAGTAATTTTTAACAGCCCCAAATGGTACCGTTATGCTTCTTTTAAGATTTTAATGAGACAGAAGTGTAGTTTATCACAAATATTGACTAGTACAGCTGAAACGTTTGGTAATAACTGAAGATACATGCTCTACTTGTGGGGCGAAAGTGTCTTTGCCCTACCTCAGTCTCATCGAGTTCAGCGGGATTATTTCTCTTATAGAGGTAAGTGAGATTTAGACCTTGAAGGAATAACAAAAATAATATTTTAGAGACAGGGAGCTTGAATTATCACAATATTTACCACACAGTGTCACAATATTTCTATGTATAAAAAGTTAATCTTAGTTTTCATCAAATACTTTAAAAATGAAGTTAAAATTGTATTCACAACTATATAATCCCTCTGACAGCTTTTGGTTTTGCTGATATTTGTTCTTTCTAACATCATTTTCTTAAAATCTTGCTCCTCTTCCCATCAATTTTTGTTGTAGTGTACAGCATGGCCCCCGTTCACAGAAGGTATCAAATACGGACACATTATTAAGAGGAGCTATTTTTTTTTTTCCAAGACATCATCTGGGAGAAAAACAAAACAAGAACCCTGTGTTTTGAATCGTGCTGGCCAGAGGTTCTCTAACAGCACCTTCATGCACAACGCTCACACACAGCATTTCAATGCTTAAGAACACACAATTGCATTTACCCTACCTATTCTCTGTTCTCCATTTTCATCTCATTTTATGCAGCTGACTTTCAGCATGCACAACTTTGTAAACAAAATCTTCTGTCTAAACAAAAAAATCTTCACAGATACCGAAATATTATTAGAGGAGAACAATAAAGTCACATTTGTCCGCTGTCTGAAATTCTGCAGTATCTGGATCTCTCGTTATGCAGATGCACGACTGGATGAAGAGAATATAAACGTGAATAATTTTCATTTTTATATCACAGACAAATCAGTTGCTGGTTTGCAATGCTGTCAGAAATGGCAAACAGTAGATTATTCTTCAGCAGGTTGATCGTTAGTGAAATTACTTTGCTATAAATGGTGCTCTTTTGTGAATGGAGGCCTGTAGATTCAACTTATTCCAATAAACCAAAGGCATTACGGTGATAACTAAATATTTTTGGTCTCTCTACAAATTGTCATTATTATGGCAGCACTTTTCTAAGCTGGAATTTCAAACCAAAGGCACTTTCATGCTAGAGTGCAGAAGAGTCACAATTAATTATTTGGTCATGAAATTTAAAAAGGCAGCATTTATTAATACAATTCACTTTTCACGGATAACTAAGGATCTGTAACCTTTCCTTTTGGTATAGACATTTAACTGTGTAGTAATGGGACTGACTTGTACAGAAGGTTGGTTTAGACCAAGCAGTCAAAAAGCGTTTCTGTGGGAAAAAATACAGATTTTTTTTTTTTTAAATGGAACCAATTAATAAAACAATATATAAAATTTATGTTAAGAGGCTAAAGGTACTTCTAATATAATGCTAAGGCACTGCATATTGTAATGCTTTGGCAGCTCTCAATTAAAAGGTTCCTACAAAAAAGTAACAGTAACAAGATAAGTACTTCCAGCTTACAAAAGAGCTCACAGTTTACAGGCAGCCTGTTGGACTACACACCCCACACTGAACAGTTGAAGGATTAAGGCTTCTTAGAATTAACACGTACAGGGTATGGATCATTTACAGAAGTGTAAAGAAAAGACGATGGAAGTAATTCCCCTATTATTACATATGTGAACACCAATAAACATCGTGACTTTTTATACCCTATAGTTACGGCATATGTAGTGTGCCAGATTCTATTAAAAAAACTGTACCTGGTTTTGCAAATTGACTTACATACTTTATATGCCTCAAACAGTTTGCTTGTTATTAAAAAAAAATAAAATCACCAAAACCACAATTCAAACCCTAAATAAAAGACAACTTTAGAACAAAATAAAACAAAAAAAGTAGTTTTGACTTGTAACACCAAGTGCTTAGAATAAAGGGCTACCGTTAGGCTGTTACAATGCAGTGCTTTTCCTGACGTGATTGTTAGTGTTAAAAATGAGTGTTAAAAGAGACCTTACCATGGACATATTTCTCTGTTCAGTTCACGGAATATAAACCAAAAGATCATCAGCCCTAATATCCACAAGCAGGTAACAGCTAGACATCACAGCAATCATCCACCTACTAGAGTTAGATCAGAGGCAGGCTAAGGAATTTTAGCAGTCACTCTTCCCCTTGGTGATGTTTGTATCATCCTCTAACCTGAGTCCTCACCGGTGTTAATCGGAACATGGTCTGACGCATACATACAGTAACCTGCTACCTTGTCTAGGCTATGTTCTAGTCTAGGTAATCCAACAATGGGCAATTCTAACAGAGGGTACTATGCAAAAATATAATATCAAAAAATAAGACTGGCTTTTTTGAAGACTACAGCACTGTGCCTGGGAGTAAATTCTAGACTTAAATTGTGCATGGGCGCATATCAGTAAAGGGCAGGGAGGAAGGACCTGCTAAATGCTAACTTCTTTGATTTAGGACTGCAAAAGACCTTCCCAAGAGCACTCCTTGCCGATACCTCATGACTGATCTTTAAGGTGGCTTGTGCTTGGCCGGGCAGCCCTCAGCCTTTCAGACGAATGTTTCGTGTGAGAAGCTGCTGCTGCCCAGCACCTGCTGCAACAACTGCTGCTGGGGGAACTGAGGGGCAGTGCTGGCTGTGCGGCAGAAGGAAAAAAACCCAGCAACACTCTCTGGTGTAGCCAGGAGAACGAGACTACTTCTCTCGCATGTGCGTACCTCAGACAGTCACTCGCACCCACATCCATGGTTTGAATCTTTACAGTATTAAAATATCTCCAGCTGTACTTCGCTTCCTGGAGTCTTCCCTGAATATATCAGAAGGATTAATGCTACCACAGCCGGCTGCAAACGGACATCAGACCCCACGTGGTACGAAGGTGTGTGTTTCAGCTAAGGTCTTCGCCAGTCGGAACTGGAGAGACAACTGGGAGAGGTGTAAGAGCACCATGATAAAGAGGAAAAGGAGAGGAAAAAAAATCTCCCCTTTCCAGTCGTCTTTGCCTGATGTTGGTTGTGATTTTCTAGCGTCTCATAGATATTAAAGCTGTTGATCCTTTCAGAGGTGTATGTATTCCTCTTTCAAACACATTAGTGTTTTGCTTTCAGTTTACAAATTACTCAGTTGTTCTGTCAGTTGTTTTCGTTCATCTGTTAATTTCAGAGTTGCAAGTTTTTCACTCGACTTATTAGAAAACATAGTTGTCCATATAAAATATAACTGCACGCACAAGACTACATATAATGCGAGTCTAAATCTTCTGTATTTACCTACTTATTGCAAAAGGAGCCATCTTTTTCATTAAATAATCAAATTTTCATATTAGTACAATACAACTTTATACTCTTTTAAAATACACTAGATATGTTAGGGGTAAGGGGTGATGTTTTCTTTCTCTGCAATACCTGTTTGAAAGTTTAATGGATTAGAAGATTAGTTTTAGCGTTGAGAAAAAAATACAAAATTTGCCTAATTTTAGGACCTGTCTGTTTCTATCAGGCATTTCTTAAGGCTACATTTTTCATTTGGTTTCAAACAGAAAAACGTTTCATTTTAAAAAATAATTTAGTGAATTACATTCGTCCATATCTTCCACCCTAATTAGTTACAAAGATAATTCTATAAAGATTATTAACTTTGTGTACTCATTTACAGTTATAGCTAAAGATTCATTTCAATTTCACTTGCATTGTAAAACAAGTATTTCATGTTGGAAAAAAACCCAAAATAAATTCTTATAAATGCTGTCAGTTTTTCCCCATGGCAAATGCTCTGTCATACATTTTTCTATCAGAATTAAAAATAGGCCTCCACAGACAGAGGCGTCAGGTTCTTAAATACAGTCTTCCCAAAGAACTGTGGTTTACAAATTTGAAGAACACTTAGTTTTAGAAATAATTTTTACAACTGTACCAGAATTTCACAGCTACAATTATATATGAACACATTAAAAATGACTTCACTAAAACAGGATTTAGAAAAATGTGGGTGAAAGTTGGGCCAGAGGCACTGCCACTTAGTGTTGAGGTTTACAGTCTGTGTTTTGATAAAGAAGTGAAATGAAGTGTATATATAAATAACTGCTCAGTCCTTTACAAGCCTGTAGATATGATGCTGTGCTCCATGTTCGCTGTTTGACACTTCAAATACACAAGCCATGCAGAGCAGGGTTTCTTGTGTATCCCTGTTTGTTACAACCTGTTTGAGGGGAAGGAAGAGGTAGACAGCATGTTACAAACTTGGAAACACCAGGGCCAAACCAAGAAATGCCTGGCTTAATTAAAGACAATCTTTACATGTCCTTGTTTGAAATGTGCGTCCTCGTGCTCTCTCTTTGGCAATTTAACCTGACCTCTGTGACTGCACTCACGTAATGCGCTCTGGGGCTGAGCTGCAGGGCCGTAGCTCGCAGCAGAGGACACTGAGATTCATCCCACCCTGGCTGCTTGACCACGAGCCGCCATCGTGTGGTCTTGGCTCAGCCTTCCTCAACCTGAGCCCCACTTCAGCAAAGGGAAACCAGCGCGCCCTTGTCACCTTGTGTTTGCTTGCCAAAAGGCGGCTGAGCGGGGTGCAGGTGGTTCTGTGCTCATGGCCCTACCTCTTCCCCATGCTGCCAGCCCTTGGTCCTGCCCGAATCCTATGGAAGAAGCAGCAGTGCATGGCTCAAAGTGCTTGGCTGAGCTGCCACCGCAAAGCCACAGTGGGTAACTGGATGAAACTGGTTTAAAGGCCTCTATGTGGACCATTCTTCATGCTTTAGAGCACCTGTTGGGTGTACCCATTACTGCATGCTTTCCTGGCCCAAGAACTCATCACCACCACTGACATTTGCAGTATTATAACTGGCACCTCAGTAAGAGCACATTAGATGAATGGGATGGTTCAAAGTTACTGCCTCAGGCTCGCTACAAACACCAAACAGAGACTTGCATGAAAAAAAAGAGAGAGGTAAGCTGAATTTTTGGAAAGTAACAAAGACGTTTGCTCATGTTCTCAGCCAGCTTAGCCTTTTCATCCTTAGCGTCTACAGTGCACAAGTCCAAGAGTATTACTCTGAAGTCAATGGGATGATGTGGTTAGTAAGCAACATGACTAAGGGATTCGGAAACTCGTTCTCAATATTACGAGTTAAGCAAGCCATACAAAGCCTGAGAGTATTTTAGAAATGGAAGAATAAAAAGTGAGTCCATACCAATAAAATCGTAAAGTTTTCCAACACACTGTTCATCATGTATTTCTCCGGTAAATGCTTCAACTTGTGTATGAAGTTAATCATATATTCACACATTGGAGAGCGATTTATTCTGTACACGAATCGGCCATTCTCAAACCTTGCATATTCAGTCTAAAAAAAAAAAACACCAGCATTTAGTATAAGATAATTCAGAAATAGCAAAAAAAGTGAATACTAAATCTGTTTTTGTCTTTCTTTGTGTAGATAGAAAAAAGAAAGTGGCTCTCAGACACACACCCCCCCCCCCACTTGCTAACTCCCTGCCTGAGCTATGCAGTGGTTTGCTAAAAATTCAAGGGCCCTTAATTATTAAAAGCTATAATATCAGTACTTGTTCTCTAACCTGTGAATTAAAAACTGAACAGATGAAGATTACACAAAGCTAAGTCCAAGTCAAGTAAAAATGAATTAGGCAGAAAACTGTGGTGAGACAATTTTACAGTAGTTTCGAGGCAACTGTCTGCAAAGGAAACAGCAAAAATAACCTTATATATTTATGCATAAACATACACATAGAAATATAGCTATATTATTGCCTGGTTTAATAGACAATTTATGAATTACAGAAAGATGCAAGACTACAGTTGGAAGAAAACCAGACTGATTTAGATTGCAGGGGCTCACAAGGGGCTGAAGGAAGGTAA
This sequence comes from Theristicus caerulescens, assembly GCA_020745775.1. NCBI lineage: Eukaryota > Metazoa > Chordata > Aves > Pelecaniformes > Threskiornithidae > Theristicus > Theristicus caerulescens. The sequence continues at coordinate 11,033,982 of CM036564.1, forward strand.
GGCTGTGACTCTTGACTCCTGCTGCCTGGCTGCCAATTGCTCAGGTGAGCTACTCAGTGGCTTCTGGGTTTTTTTGGCTTTCTGTAAGCTTGGAATAATGGAAATGATGGAAAACTTTTATATGGTCACCATGCACAGAAAACATATTTAGTGTAAGAAGGACATGAACAGTGACCAGGACATCTATAAAGGCTCAACCTACAGCTCTAGGCTAAAATTCCCATACAGAAGCTATACTGCAGGTAACAGCTGTGGGTGCGGGGCTTAGTACACAGAAGACAAGTTAAATAGCTGCAGTACCCTTGTACAATAAACCAACTAGCTACCTGACCACTCGGTACAGTTCTGTGCTTAGAAAAGGTAAAAAATAAAGGCCCTTGCATGTTAAGAAAATACGCAACTTTGTATTCAAACGCTGCTGTGACTGGGGAAAGCATGCCTTTCTGTGCATAAAATAAGATAAAATAAGCATGGGTATAGACGAAACATAGCACGCCATCCATGGCTTTAAAATGTTTAAAAAACTCTAGATGATAGAAGGTAGCTCATCACTGTGGTATGGTTCCAAACGGCTACGTGGCTGCCAAGTGTTTGGCAATGGGAGCAAAAGCGTTTTTGCTTCAGCTCTGTTCTGCCAGGTGATAGAGGAGGCGGCACTGATGTCAGCTGCAGGTTCCCCACCGAAGGGTGCCACAGGCAGGGTGGAGGAGGGTCTCCAAAGCATCAGGTAACCAGGATTTTACTGAACTCTAGTGTCACCATTCACACAGTGATTTGAAATGAACCCAAACACTGCTGGGAAGGAAAATAGTCTTCCAGGAAGGATTAGAGGAAGGAAGGAAAAGACAGATAAGAGCAAAGTAAAGACAAGAGAGAGAATAGCCTAATTAAAATGAAAGGGAACCAGAGAATCATCCCACACATCCCATCACAACACCCACCTCTACTTTTTCTACTACTTGCTTTCCAAACGAGCAGACTTTGGTGGAACAGGTGATTGTCATGTTTTCTGAGCTCTCGTACTGACTAGTGACTCCGTAAAACGCTCCTGTATCATCTTGAATGTTGCAGTTTAAGTCAGCCTGTGGGAAAAAGTCAGAGATGTTGATGATTTTTATTTTTCATTTGACAATGTCAGTAGCATAAGCTGTAATATCTCACTGTTCTTGTCAGAAATAAGGGAGAGAGGGGGGAGTTTTATAGTGACAACAGTGACAGTGGAAGAAGTCTGTCGGGAAAGTACCTGCCTAATTGTTGCAGTAAAAACCTTAGGGAAGCAGCAATTTCTTCAAACTTTAAACAACAAAAGACAACCCAGTATTTCTCTGGGCTACAGGTGACGTTCTTGTCTGGCAGATAGCTGATGAAGTCCCTGGAGCAAAGGGAATGATCACCTGCGAGGAGCCTGGCTCCAGAGCTGACTCCTCTGGAGGGAACCTGCCCTGCGGCCCCGAACTCAACTGAGCCACCCTGCTCCCGAGAGGCCATAGTTCACTTTCTCCTTTTCCTTTCTTAAAGCAATGAAATCCTCACAGCAAAGGGAGACAGCTGCGCAACACGGGAATCGATCTCTGATTAGACTCCGTCAAGCCATATGGCCCTGATTCAGCAAAATACTCGACTTCACAGACCTGTATGATGCAACTCACAGGCTTCACATGAGCTGCGTGCGCGCTGAGCCGTGCCAACCGCACCAATAAAATATTACGGAACGTATTTCATTTCTTTCAGTATTTCTCTGCAGCCTGAATAACTATCCAGCTGCCTTTGATATCTACCAACAGAGATTGAGACTTGCTGGATCAAGTGAGGAACAGTGCTACCTTTAATTATTTATATCCAAATCCAAGCCCTGAGCACAGCATGATTAATTTGGCTACAAAGCAACAGCACAGGTCACATGCTGAATCCAGGCTCCCCAGGCCTGCCGCGGCACTGAAGCTGTTCTGCCACTGTGCTCTTTGTCATCATGAATCCATTTTCAAAAGCCCTCAACTTAAAAGAGCACTAATATGGACATAGGCAGAGTCTAGGGATATCCGCAGCTGGATTTGTTGATTCAGGCATTAGCTCTGCTGACATCTTTGGTGCCCAAGGACAGAGTGGGCAGGGTTTTCTTTTTATGTGGAAATAGCTGATCAGCTACTGCAGCGTAACATCTAAGAATCGTCTGAATTTTTAACTTACTCTGAGAAGAGCACTTTAGCAGGGAAATGCGCTTTCCCAGCTGTTTCACTTGCAAGTCTAGCTCTGCTTGTTTTTATTGCTACTACAGAAATGTAACAGAAGAATTTTGACAGATGCTTTCATGCCTACGTTGAGAGTTTTTAAAAACCCAGTTTACAGATAGGTTTATTTACTAGTTAGTGTGGAACATTTATAAACCTGCCTTCACTATAGTTCAGGTCATTTGTAACTGCTATTTAATTTTTAACTAGGCAACAACTCATTAATTCTACTTAGTGTCTACAGTCCTTATTTGTGGTACAACATTCTGAGGCAATACGCTGATAATAGCACATACTGAGCTAGTTTGTGGTACGGAGAAGACACAGGTCTAAGATTACTTCAGGCTGGCTTTGGTAAATTAATCCGTGGAGAAGTCTCCTGAGGTTTACACACAGTAACACAAACAGCCCTATAGTCACGGATTTTGCATAACAGAAAGAAATCCTGTCACTGTTACACCTTGTTTCTTGCACGTTTTGGATGAGGTCAGCAGTTAATGGTTAATGTACATCTAAAGCAGTGCATTCACAGTGAGCTGTAAGAAACTGTTCTAAGCTAATAGTAAATAAGCAATTTGCCATCACAGCTGGCTTGCAATCGAAACATGACAAACATCTAAACATGACAAACTGTAGCAGCCATCAGCCATGCCACAGCTGCTCCACCGGAATTTCTGAAGAAGAGGGATTTCTGATAAGACAATTGCATTGTTGTAAATCATCATCATCATCATCATCTCTTAAAAAGTGCTTATTCCTGCTGCTACTACAATTACAATTTTACTATCAAAACATTTTCTTTTTTTTTCCTTTCAGATATGGACAAAATATTTAAGAAATCATAACTAAAATGCTCCTCACAATTTCATGTTGTCAAAAGGGTCAGCTGCATAGACCTTACATTTCAAGCTGCAATAACAACTGTTTATGGAATTAAAAAATAAGAATAGCTTTTTATCTGCTGCCTTCTGATTTTGAAGCCCACTGAAAGAAAACTAATTGTTATATTTACATGATGACATTTAACCTGGAAAAGTAACACATGTGGCCATCTGGCACCCTGTTGATCACTCCCACAGCTCTTCCAGCTCTCGCTGAAATCACCAGGAGTCCTCTGTACACAAAAAATACAGGCTGGGGCCCTGACGTTTGAATGAGGAATGCTTGAAATTATCACTCAAATGTCATGATTTACTTTTATGCAATCATGACATTGTTGCAAAAGTCCCATGATGGTAATATAGACATGAATTATCATTATTTGCCATTCAATTTTTTTTGAGTCTAGCACCCAATAAAGGTGTTTTCAAGGAAAGACAGAATTTTCCTTTTAAACAACAGTTTTCATGTTCAACTAATTACAGACTGCTGAGAGCTGAAGCTTTAAGACTCCTCCAAAAAAGTGTAACACCAACATAAAAATCGTAAGAGTTGGCAACGGCAAATACTCTTAAATGAAGGCTTCACCAAAGCCTCTTTTAACACTGAAAGAATTTTGTCGGTTCTCACATACTATAACAAATCTTGCCCCTCAGTCTGGACTTAAATTTTTTCACTAGAGGCTGAGTATGTGAACACTAGGAAGCAGTGTGTGTCATTGCGAAGAGGGGATTGTCATGTCAAGGACATAATCTGAACCAGGTGTTGAAAGCTTCATTCCATGCTGAATACCTTTAGAAAAGAAGGAAAGACTATCACTTCTGGTAAAATACAAAACTTTTTGGTTAAAAATGATGGTGAAAGACTTGCTAAATATATTGTTATGGCTTACATAGTAAGGGGTTCGTCTAAACACAGACACCTGAGAGCAAAATTGTGTTTCTTGAACGGATGAAAGCGAGTCACAATTAAAATTCAGGGGATCTTTTTTTTTTCCCCAAAAAAAGGTTATGAGACTATCACAAAGAAAAAAAAAAAAAGGCTGTGCTAAAAATGGGCACTGCTGTGGCTGTGAGAGTTGTAGAGGTAGCTTTGAGCAGGAATGAGGTGATGTGTTACCCTGGTATTCAGCTTTAGCAGGCTCCTTACTACAATATTGATTCCAGTTTTTGTGTCTACATTTTAGAAAGGATGTTGGAAAATTGGAAAGTGTTCAGAAAAGAGTTACAAGAATGATTTCAGGTCTGGAAAACATCCTTTGTAGTGAATGACTAATGAAACTCCATCTACTTACTTTTTCCAAGGGAAGTTTTTCCACGACTTTGTCATAGCCTACAAGTTGCTACATGGGGAAGAGTCTTCTGATAGATTAAATCTTGCAGAAAAGGACATTAAAAGACAGAAAGCTAAAGCAAAGCAAAAGCTAAATGAGAAACAAGGCAGTGGCTGGTAACCCTGATGGCAATGAAATGCTGGCATAATTTTCAAATGTGGTGGAATCACCAGTACTTGGGGTCTTTTTTAACCAAGCTAAATATCTAACTAACGGGGATGCTCTAGTTCAAGTATGCTTATTGTCCAGAGGCAGACATTACTTAGTGAGGTTCACTGCCTATATTACAGAAGAGGCAAGACGAGATAAATATAATAATAGCAAAATTGAAATATTGGAATTTATCTTATTAACCTCAATTAACCCTCTCCTTATAATTTCCTTTTTCAACGATCCCTGTGAAAAATGTGACAACAGTGAAGCTTCTGGAGTGCTGTGCTTGCAGCTTCTCATGCTGCAACGAGCTTTGTCTCACTATTTCCTTGGTACTCTGTCTCTAGCTGGTCTCTTGCATTTCAGACTCAGATTGCAAGTCTTCCTGGGCTGTAAACCAGCTTTCCCTTCTGTACAGCTTCTCATCCAACTATGCTCTGACCCATGGCTCCAGGAATTAGCGTTGGTGAGCACTATTGCAGCATATACAGATAAATAACCTTTGGAATGGTTATTTCAAATATATTGGCACAATTTCAAATATGATCACATGTGATGAACAGGAGTTCACTTACTCCTTGAATTTTAAAATACAAGATCAATACAATTTAGGAAAAAGTCCCCAACAACTTAAGAACACGAATGGAATCTTTTTTTTTTTATTATTTTCAAGAGTAAAACTCTAATTTTAATTTATTTCTAAGAGCTGAGATTTATATTAGCTGAATGCATTTGGAGGCGGGAGAGGCACTCAGCTTTCTGGCACCCTATCTACAGTCATTGTGTAAGAGCATGATTAATTCATTAATAAAGCGTAGCTTGACAATGGGTAGCACTGAAAATATTGCATATTAAGAGCACCAAGTGTTTGACGTGCTGCATGGAGAAGCCTCTGCCAGTGTGCCAGAGCAAGCACCAAAACAGAGCTGGCTGCAACCAAAATAACGAGGAAAAACAAATAAAAAAAAAAATCTTCACATTCACTTCAAAAGAGCTCTCAGGCTCTGTGTTAAAGGCGGGGGGCAGAGGGTAGAGCGCTTGTGTAATAATAACAGCTTTGGCTAACAAAAAAGCAACTCCAGCAAAAATTGCTGAGAAGAGTCTAAATCCTTCCTGCTGAGTAGAAGGAAAACAGCACCTACTGGAAACAGCGGGATCTGGGGAGGGCCAGAACAATTTATACTGGCATTCAGTAGTTAACGTTAAGCACATAAGGTCACTTATTAACAACATATAGGTTTTAACAACTGCTGACTGCAGGGAGGTGTGTTACTCATATGACTGCATCATGCCTCCCCTCCTCCTCTCCAAAGAGTGATCAAAGAGCAGAGATTACAAATTGTGAAGCAATTTTTTCCAACGGGAGCATCTGGGTCGTTGGCACGTTTCACTGCGCGTTACACTGCAGCTCAGGAATTGCGTCCAGGTCTGCCACATGGTTGGGCTTGTGATGGACAGGCCAAGCTGCTCCGGCTTCCCAGCTGCTCAGCCCCTTCCACTCATTATCCAGCCTCAAGCGCTAATGCCCTTGCAGCAATTTGCGAAGGGGTCCTCCACAAGCACCACGTGAGCTCCCTGCGCTGAGAGGGTTGTGATGGGGAAAAGAAAATGGATGTCTGCTTTCTTCCATATCTAATTTGTTTTGCATACATTTGCATGCTGGCCATAGACCCATTCACATTACGGATCCCATTTGTGAGTTGCAGATCATTTGCCAGTCAAAGCTGGCAAGTATGTGTGTGTGCCTGTGTGTGTGGAGGGAAATCCAAGATTCTAGATTGTGCAATATAAATTACATGTAAAAATAGGAAGAAGAAGAAAAAAAAAAAAAAAGGCAGTAGCCACAATTGTGTGTGTGTGAATGAAGGGCACAAAGAATCTCTGCACCTTTGAAGACGGCTGGAGGCACATGGGGATAAATTCAGGAGGGGGTGGGAGGAGACCACAGGCGCAAGCCATTTCTGAACACTGATTACATGGGTAAATTGTTTGTTCCAGTGTATCACAAAGAGAAGGAGCATTATTTTTCATGCCACAGCTGTTTTGAATAAGAATAGGAATAAACTTAACCATCCTCCTCATGTTACTTACCACTAATTATGGCATATATTTACATCTATAAAACAGTGAAATTTTGGGGGACATAATTTCATGCCCCTTTATTGTGTAGATTCCTTTATTTCCATCCCACATTTGAATTTCAAAAATGTTTAGGACTTCAAAGCATCTTTAAAAGCTTGCCCTAATTATAATATGCATTACTTTCTAAAACTCCTAGTTTGCATTGCAGATTCCTGCAAATAGAGGCATTCATTTTAAACATCAATTAATATCATCCATGCATCTTCAGATGAGTTTTTGGGTCTTTATTTCAGAGTTGCACTGAGCTCTGACTAAGCTTTCCTCAGTTTGAAGAACAGTTCAAGCTACTGCAACCATTTGAAATTAAGCCAGTGGATCAGATCAGTAGAAAGCCCGACAGCCCAATATTAACTTATATCAGCTGGGTTTTTTTTCTGTGTCACTAGTTAGAAAAATCCCTCCTCCTTTCAGATATATTTGCTTCCCATATCTGTTCCTGTAGCTGCAGAAATCACAGGTCAGGTTGGCACGGAGCACTTGGCGGTGTCAGAGACACAAAATCCTCGGCCACATTATTGCGAGGTGTGCTTGCACCAGCACTAAGGGTCCCAGCGGAGGCACGGGCCCACTGCACAATACTGTAAGTTACACAGAAAAGTCATGCAAAAAGAGAATCCCTGCCTCAGAACCTGCAGTCGGGGGTTGAGGCAAAACATGAGAGAGAACTAACTAGGTAAACCAGAAGAATTTAGTCTAGGCTGCAGTAGACAGATAGGCGCTGCTGAGTTAACGTTAAAGGTGCTCTTAGTAGTGAAAAGTGTTTGCTGGCTGACCTAGTGCTAGATAGGAGCAAGTTACAGAACTAGCAAAGCTAGCCAGGGCATAGAGGGAGATAGAGAGTTGTGCCTTCCTAGAGCAACTCCCTTGCCGGAGTCAATGGAGATGCATGTGATAACATAACAGCAGAGTCAAAATGAAGGTATTTGTTGGAGATGTGGCTGAGAGATACTGGATTCAAAAGGGAGGTGGTGTGAGTGGGACAGACGTACCATCAACCTCCTCAATCAGCACTGTGGGCCAAGAAGGCAAGGCCAGCAATAATGTTTTAGACAGACATTTTGGGGTAAAGCTGGACGTGCCATCTATCATTTAGTTTGAACTCTTTCAGGAGGCCCAAGTGTATTATTTAGTATTAGATAATTTAAGAATAGTAGTGAGTAGTCAGTGGGGATAGCATTAGATATCAATATGAGTAGAACTTCAACCAATAAAAGAAACAAATAGAGGCAACATGTGTTGACTTAGCTTTTAGATAGGCTAATCAAAACTTCAAAGACCGGAAAACTTCAGGGCTTTTCTTAAGTCACAAAAACAGTTTAAGTACAAACTAACCAACAGGTATGTTGACCTTTCTCAGATTAAGATTAGATGGCATGAATCATATCTGATTGTTTTACATAGATTGGGTTTATTTGCTAGTGACTAAGGTAACAGGAGCAGGATTGTGCACTCAACCTGCACTCAGGGAAAGGTTTCATCTGCAGATATTCTGCAGCCTTGTCTGAATTCCTCATCAGCGTTCTAGGAAATAACTTTTACATTTATTTAAGAACATTTATTTTTGTTTTCATTTTATATCCCTGTAATCTCTGGTTTCATATCATTGTCACACAAATTTCCTGTGCCATATTGTTAGTACGTTGTTCCTTATTTACTCATTGTACTGAGTGCACAACATACCAGGTAAGGCTCCTTCTATCTGTTACTGTAAAAGCCTGTCTCTGGGGTGACTTCCCTGAACTCTCTGGTTCCCAGTCACTACCTGGGATAAACAGAAGAAAAGTCACTGCATTCAAGGTGCCAGACAAGGACCAGGAAAATTGCTTTGCAGGGCTGTAAGGTTGGTTGCTTGAGGTGGTGTAAAAGGAGAAGTCTCTTCCTTTTACACCTCCTGCACTGTTAGGTAGGAAGAGGCCCAAAACTGTGACGTCCAGGTGTGTCACTAGGACCGAGGCCAGAAGCTCATCCATTCCCAGCATCAGGCTGTATTTCACAGGAGATACAATCTGTATGAACCAATACACCTCTGCAAAGCAAAGCAACACTGCTTTGTACTCCATACCTGCGATGCTTTGCGAAGTCAACTCCACAATTGCCAAATGTCTTCTTGCAAGATCTCAGACCTTTCCCTCCCACTTTTTTGTAATCAAACCTTATTACCTTTATCACAGGGAAAACCATTCACTGAGGAGCCTCAAGCAGAACTAAATGGGAAAGAGCAAGAGGAGTACTCCTTCCAGCTACCAGAGCTAAGCCGCTTTCTGCCTTAGTCATTCTCAATGCAAGTGCTCGTCTCTGGTCTTCCTGTTTCCCATCCTTCCTTTCCACACTAGATTTAATGGCTAAACAAAATACCCTCTGTGCTGCCTTCAGTGACATGCCGACTTCTCTTTAAATCCATTCACAGGCTCACCATCCCTTCTGGCATCAAATCCTCACCTTTGCTTTCAAGCTTCCACATGCCACGACACCCGCCTGCTTTCTTTGGTTTCCCTAAACTTCTTTTACTCCCTGTCCCTGGTTTTCTTTTGTTGATTCTCCTTACACCGCTTTCTCACCTGTACTTATTTGCCCAACACAAATTCATATTCCTCTTTTACTCATGTTACAAGCAAATTCCAGCAAAACGTGGACTGTCACTGGACACCGATGCTAGAATGCACTAGCTTACAACGCTGAGCAAACTATCAATGGTTAAACAGTAATGAAGGGAGAAGACAACAGAAAGGCTGGGAAGGGGAAAAAGGTTAAATAAAGGGTGAGAGAGAGTGTTGTGAGTGAGCAATAACCATGCAACATGAACAGAACCTGGGAGAAGCTGAACTTTCAGAGCAGGAGGAGGTAGTGGATGAAAAGGAGAGAGTGGATACTGATTCAGAAGTGGATACTTGATTTAAAAGAAAAGGACAAGAACACAAACATTAACCTATTTTCATATTAATAAACTTGACGTTACTAATAGGGCCAAAAAGATTGTCAGCAACCTTTGCCAGCTTTACACTGATAATATATGACTATTTAGAACAGTTTCTCAACATTTCCCATAAAAATGGGAACAGCGTCCTTTTTTCCGAAGAAATGTCCTATTGGGGTGACTAATTACACAGCCATCTTCTGTTTTTCCTGTACATGTTTCTAGATGGGGGCACTGGTGTGAAGTTTATTCCTAGAAGGGCATTCATTGTGACTTGCTACACTCAAACACTGCCCCTGGCACCTTCCCTCTGCCTCACTCACCCCATGAGAGAGAAAATCCACTGGCCTGTTTTAAGGTCATGGCTCAGGAAGGCATTCTCACCACATTTTTAATGTATAACTCAGAAGGATGTTAGCACTGTATGTTTCTTAATCTCTAAGTTAATACAACACAAAATTGTATTAAAAGACCATTATGTTGGAAGGCACAGTGAGGTTAGGAAATGTTGGATTGAAGTTGCCTGCACATCCTGACTGCTGAACTGCATCATGATACAGTCTTTAGCTACACGACTGCACACTCGCCCTCTCAGCATCTATACAATATTTCTTTGTCTTTGTTATTCAGTGTGGCTCAGTCCCTATTTCCTGCACACTACTCAAAACCTGTGCTGAACACAGATTTATTAATTTTATAAAGGTTTTCTTCATGGCATTACCTTGATTCTTTATAAACAGCCATGAGTTTGATTTCTCCGTGACCACCTGAGGTGAAGGGATGGTATCACCCCCATATTACAGATGGGGAACTGAGGCAAGAGTGTTAAAGGTGTGCACTGCTTGTAGGAGATCAAGCAGAGAAAGCTGGCACTTGAATTTTCAAAGTCATGAGTACAACACAGACCTTAATGATCCAAAGAAGATCTCTACTGGCTTTAGATACATCTTTGAGCATTGCCTGAAAATCAGTTTCCACATTGAGAAAAAGCAGAACATACAATACATCAATGACTGTATCACAAATCTCTGCTGCTTCCACGTCTAATCTAAAGTCTGAGGCTTGTCATTCTCTGTGGGAACTGAGAACAGGCAAGTGAGGTGACATTCATTCTGCCAGAGGGTTTCACAAGTATTTATTATGCAAAATAGATTGCTGAGATGATGGGCCTCAGTTCAAGCCCAAGTTTTGCAAGGAAATGTATTTAGTGGTCACAGACCCTTAACCACCAAGCTCTGTTCCTCTGCAGCCAGATTTCTTCTGCCCTTACACTTGTCCTGTTCCCACCTCTCACATACGTGTTTCTGCTGTATGCCTTCATCCCCATGTTTCCCCACAGGCTCCTTAACCCAAATGCTCCCTCTTCCCACTGCCTCCCTCTTTTTGACCCTACATTCTCACCTGCCTTTTCCAGGCTCCTGGTGCCTGCTGTGTTTCAGCTCCTGGTTCTCTGCTGCCTGCTGTTCCTGGCCTCTTTGCTCAGCCAGCCCTCAAATGCTTGGCCTACAGTTCCCATGCCCAGTTTTAAGCCCCATGAATTTCTCAACAGGTTTCTTCTGCAGTCCACCACAGCTCCTGCTCAGTGGTTTATCCCTTCTACACCCAGATTTGAGAAAAGAGAGTCTCCCTCATTCCCGGTTTCCAGTTCTAAATCTGGTGCCACAGAAACTCTTGGCAAGATGTGAAGCCTGGGGCATGTACAAGGTGGAGAGTATTTCAGGTCACATAGATAAACACTAGATCAATATACAACATCTCAGCCTTCCCTTCAAATTATTTTCTCACTCTTGCCCACAACTGATATGAACAGATATAGCTTTTGGAGCAGAGTCCCATGGTTGACTAATAAAAAGGGAAGGGGAAAGCAGATGTGCTCTAGCCACCAAAAATATTTAAGAAAAACCCTGGAACCCTCCCAGGCTCACAGTCGTCCTGCTGCACACTTGGTTCAAATCCTGCTTGGTCCTATCTGCATAAGTGTGGACTGATTGCAGGACTGATACTTGTACTGTTTGCATTGGACAAGACTTCAACATTTGAAACACTAAAAAGCAGTCTCCATTTCTGCGCTTCCCCGGGTTTTTTTGGACCACTAGATGGCAGTTCCCCATTTACAAACGAGGGCTCTCGTTACCCGTTTGCTCCTGCCCAGCAGCTGTGTCAAGCACAGTTGAGGCACGCATCTGCCTTTGCATGTCACTTGCAACACAGACTCCTTGTGGAGCTGTCAACAAGAGTGGCTCTGGGCCAGCGTCCTACCTGAAGGATATACAGCTCTGCACTTTTAAATGATGACAGAAGAAATTTCCACAAGCACCCTGAAGGATGCTAAATACTAAACACAGGCCTTATCGACAAGAGAGGTTCTCCACGTCGTGGCTTACTCACCCAGAATTTTACGAGGAAGAAAGCGTTTTGGGGCCCCTTCCCAAACAGTTCCTTTAGACCGCCCTTCTTTTCAGGAAATTTGTCATAAATCTGGCGAATGTCCACCGATTCAAGCAACGGGTCACTGTAAGAATGGTTAGCGTGTCCAATGTGTACGAAGAGGTGTTTATTGTACTGCAAGAAAGAAACAGGAAAATCAGTGCTGTACAAAAAGAACAGAGGTTTATTAAGGCACGGGTCTTCATGTGCTCCTGTGGAGGGTAGCATGCTTTGATGGATTAAATGACTCTCGCATTACTCCTGGGACTATGATTTTCTGTGGTATGATTTCCATGAACAACTTCGTGATTGTGTTGTAGCCCCTTGTGAACAAGGGTCAACATCAAAAAACCTGTGTCCCTACTGCAAACCACAAAACATGGTCATCTTCAAGGGAGTAATTTACACTGAAAGACCCAGCGGCAGCATGGTGATAAAGAGCCCTTCGCAGAGCATAATAAGATGAATACGCTCATGAGCAAAGCCTATTTCTGCCTCTTTAAACCATGCCTTTTAATGTCCCATGTCCTCAGAGCCTGAATTTCTGCTAGTGCTGCAGAGCCCACACGTATACACCTCCTGTTTGTCTATCAAAAAACCTCAAACCCCTATCTATAGCATATGCTAATGCCCCTTAACTAAAAGAGATGGAAGGGATTTTCTTTTAACTCCAGAATGTTAATAACAAGAAGGCCAGTTACTCTGTTGCTGTTACTATAGCAGTGGTCCTCATTGCATGTCCTCCAGTATTTTGACCCATGTAATATTAAAGAGCCAAACTTTTACCACTTCCCTTGGGAGCTAGCTCTATAGATGACCATCTCTGCCAAAACACATTCAGCTTCAATTTCCTATTTCTTAACTTCATCCCATCACACCTCATTATAATCACGGGAATCACCTCAGCAACCCCTGTCCTGCCTGGGAGAAATCCTTGGCCCAGTGAAGTCCACAGCAGCCCCCTACTGAGTCCAATATGGTCTTTTAGGGGCCGCCGTTTCTCCAAGACGAGAACACCTTCCAGTGCCTGAAACGAAAGCGGAAGGACGAACCCCGAAGACCCTCTGCTAGTCAATCAGCCTCGCAGTGTCGTGTGAGCAGACTGAAGGAGCTTGAGAGTGGCAGGATTAAACACTGGGGTTTTTAACCATGCAGATCACAAAATATTTTGCTAACTCAATTAAAGGAAAGCTGATATGCAGTGAATGAACACTAGAAAACCCTGTCATATTGAACAGATGCTGTATATAAGGGGCAAATCCCAAAAGCTAAGCACAAATAAAATATTTAAAACCCCAAAGCAGACCTCATTTAAGCTATTTTGTTCACAATATACCTGCCGAATGAACAAATTGAAATGACAAATCTAAATTAATTGGACATCCACTCAGAGCCTTCCTTTGGTGTAAGCAGAGTCTTCCCTAGCAGATGTCCAAAACTCTGGGGAAAAGGAAATGGACTGGCTAGATTTCTGCACTTAGGAAATTAAATTGAAATCTATTTAAAAATCATCTAGCACAGTGAAATGTGAATTTAGAATCAGAGAACACTCATCTGTGTATGGAGCCAAAACTGAGATACGTTCCGTGCTTTTTACAGGGTTGTATTTCTTTTTTAATTTTGTGGAAGGAAAAAGGAAAGCGTAACACTTTACTAAGGTGTTTGCACAAGCAAGTCCAAGTCTGAGAGCACCAGTTCCACAGATTTTCCTTGCAGCTCTCTTTCAAAAGAATGCCATCTCAGCTTCTTCTGTGCGCAAGTGGAAAACTTGCCCAGCCTTTACTTAGAGCATATGGAGCCCAAAAGGGGCAGAGCTGATCCAAAGAAGCTGTTTCTACCTTGAAGAGGAAAACAGGCATGGCAGAGAAATAAATGGGGGGTGGGGAGCTGAATGCATGCATGCAGGAGTGAGTGTGCCCATGAACATGTGCCAGCTAGCCCTCACCCAGCGCGGGTCTAGCTTGCACGCTGATCATTTACACACGATACAGGAAATCATCGTACCGGTTGGCAACCATGAGTGACTACCATAACAGTATCCATGGGCAGATTTAGCATGTTACTTTACGCAGTAGTGGCAAAAGTGGACTAAGGAGATGTTTTAACACGACAAAACAAACAAAACAAAAAATGCAAAATAATATGAGAAAGCACCATGGCTCCAACTTTTGGGGTTTTGACACTGTTGTCACATATTTAGCTTGTAGTACTGTAAGTAAATAACTAGAAGTCATGCTGAATATTTCTTACGTATCTTGCTGCCTACTGAAAAAATTAGATCTCAGTAAAATGTATCAGCGCCCCATATACCTGGGAACTGCCAGGAACATGAGAAAGGGAGTCCAGAAACCTGCTCCTGTTGCTTTGCTAAGCTACCAAGGGTGAAGTGCAGGAGGACGGGGCACAGGCTGGGTCACCGAACATGGCTATTAACAGAAGCCTATCTGCGATCAGGCAAACATCTTCATTTTTCAAGTAGAATGATGAGAATTCCCCAGTAGAGGCAAGCACTTCAGCCTTTTCTAGCAAAATTAAACCAAAACATTTCCCTTCCCCCAGCACCCCCATAACCTGCCTAGGAGTGTCCAGCAGTTGTGCTCCCCCTGGGGATGTGAGATGCCCCAAAGCATCTCTCTGCTCTCCCTTGTTCAGAGTAAGGGCTTGAAAAACTGTCCCCACCATTAGTGACCAGGTTATTATTTATTTTGTGATTGTTTCCTCTCAGTTTTCTCTGCAGGAGTTGTTCCAGGTTGTACAAATAACCACATTGTTATAGGAACAGAACTGAGGGCTCAGGTTGTCCTGCACCCAGTAAAGGGTCTTCCCCAAAAGGGGGGTCTCTCTCCCAGGCCTAAAGCTGGCTGTGGAGTGAAGGAGGAAGGGAGAGCTGTATTTTACAGTTTGGCAACTGCAAATTCCCAGGACAATTCACACACTGTACCTTATTCTGCAAACCAGGAAAATATACAAATTGCTCAGTATCCAAACTTTAGTAAAAGCAAACACATTTATAGGAACATGGACCATGAAGTCTTAATACTGTTTAAATATAAAAGCAAAGTTAAGGGCAGCTGTAAAGCTACCACAGTTGTCTGCCAAGCTCGCCAAAGCACCAGATGCTGCTGCAGCAAAATTTCCGAGCGGGTACAGTAGGACAGATGGTATGACATCACCTGACAACATTCTTAGGACAGAAATGTTTATTTTGATATTGCAATGTGTGATTATTTTCTCCTTATGTTGCTGCAATTCCTATGCTAAGTACAATCATTACTAACCTAATTAGATATGGCATATTTCTATGAACTAACAAACAAGAATATAATGCTAGGAGCAGGGTAAATGGATACTGAAATGATCCCTATCATTTTTATACAAACATACTCCATGACAGGAATTTATGCATAGATAAATGCAAAGAAGCTAAGTTTTATGCCTATATTTTTGAGCCCGTTAGTGTCTGAAAAGCTTACAAATATCCTCATTATATTGAGAATTCACTGTTCTTTTAGACTGAGTATTCCAGAGTCATTAAAGTACATTAGATGCTGAGGAATTTACTCATGCTACAGCATTTAAAGTATTTGCATCCAGCATTGGGATAATAATGTGCTTTAGATGCTGTAAACCATCATAGGTCAAATCCTGTATTTTCTGAGGATAAACACTACATAAAAATACAAAGAACATTTTCAGCTACGTCTTCAGCATCCGCATTACACGACATGCCCTGGAGATGGCCGCCTCTTACTGAGCTCCTTTGCTTAAAAAAATTCTAACTATCCAAAGAATGCAGTAAAGCCATGAAATATGACTGTTGTCAAATAATACCATGAGAAAAATTATAATCCACTTAGGAATTTAAAAGAACCAAGACAAATTGCCAATGGCAGGGGATGCAAGCATTTAAGCTGGTGCAGAACAAAGACAAATCACCTACATTTGTTTTATCAGCCAGCATACATATTTGTAACAGCTCCTCACCAATTTTGCACTTATATTCTAAGGCAACAGCCTTTCTGGTCCATGAAACACAGGTTTGTAAATTGCTACAGCTCTCTCTGCCGCATCCCTGTGCTTCCCCACACCTGTGGAGCTACTGCCAAGCCTTGACAAGCCTGTACAGGACCAAGGTTTTTATTAAACAGTGGTGGCCAAGAGGCAGATGGCAGTGAAGCCAACCTTGTCATGCTCTTGGTGCAGGTGAACTGGGCATGCAGAGCTGCTGGGGTACCTGCTCCTTCGCTGCTCCTGTCTGTCGGGGCTGCGCAGCCCTACATAACCATAACGAGCAGCATGCGGGGGGCGAGCGGCTCCCTGGGCCCTGCTGAGGCTGGGTGACACGGATGCGGAGCAAGGTGGAAGGCAGGTAGCCCAAGAGAGGGCCCTCGGCAGCTGCTTCTGTGGGGATGACCTTGCTCATGGGCATAGCACCCTGACTGCAAGGGCGCTGCACCCTCCCACTGCACCCAGGGGCACAGCTGTGATTTCACCCCCCTGATTCACACTCGCATGCCTGGGAGTCAACCCACACCAGTGCGGACGGTGTAAGCTCCTCTGCAAACACCCCTGGCCCTGCAGCGGGACAGTGAGCTGGTGGCTTGCTGGACCTCGCACACCCATGGGACAGCTGAGCAGGACAGGGAGGTGGCAGCACCCTGCTGCCTTTTCTGCCCTACGTGGCCCAATAACAGCACCTTGCTAGCTAGGCTGCTTCGTGAGATCTGTAGGTTCCTGCAAATTTCAAGCACAACAACCACGAGGGTGAGGCTGTTTGTATCGTTACTTGCAGCAACAAATCCCTGTGAGAAACTACCATGGGGAGAGGCTGGCAGTTTGAACGGATCGTAGTCTTGTGTGCCCACAACCACCCAAAGGAGAATTATATTAAAAAGGCTCTGCTGCAGGTCTTCTCTCTCCCTGACACAGAGGGACAGCCTCTCAGCTCTCTTTGGACCGAATGTATTCTGTACTGGAGGCCACGAGGACTACCACTGCAGCTCAGAGGGACAGGTGAGTGGAAGGCAGGTGGGACAGCCTGAGCTTTCACTGAAACGAGAGAAAACAGCACTGCTTAAGTGCCTGGCACCGTGCAGTGATTCCTTCTGTACCTCCACAGACCGGTCCAACCCATCTTTTAAAAATGTACTGCTGCCTGTGCAGCAACCGCGCTTTTGGAGGAAAAGGGAGCCAGGTGGGGTGGACTGATTAAAAACCAATCACTAGTATATCAGCAGTCTGCGTACGGCTCTAACCTGTACCCTACCCAGCCTCAGCTCTGCTGTCTCGCTGTATCTTGTAAATCTGACACTCTTTAATTTCCTGCTGATGTAAGAAAATCACTTGGTCTGCCAACAAGTTTTCTTATTTCTACCAAAACATTAGTAACTGAATATTTCATTCCTGTTGCTGTTGTCCTCCACTGAAGCAGACTGGGAGTTATAACATTTTAATGCTATAACAGGAGTCTGTACCAACTCCTGTTATTAATGTTTTTAACATTTTCACATGAAATGTTAATCAAAATTTCTGTGCTTGTATGCTACGATACAACTGCATGTTCAACCTAGTCTTTCAAGGCCCTCCACCCATTCAGACTCCTGCCTGGATCTGCTCAGGGATTGAATCAGGAATGTGAAGTAAAAGGAGATCTTTGACTACTTTACGGTTGCGGAAATGCGGAGGTAGGTGATGAGTAAGGGCAGTTCTCAGCCCTGACACATTAATGTTGCCCAGCACTTCCCAGCTACTGCCACAGGAGTCCCAGTGTGAAACTGGGACTTGCTGGTTGGGCAAGGTGCTCACACAACGTTTTCATCAGCTTTCCTGCAACAGTGAAGATGCATCCTTCAGTTCTGGCCTGTGTGATTTGAGACCCTGCGGTCCCAATTCCAGAAGTGCTGAGTGCTCAGATGGGAAAATTATGCCTGAATATAGGAAGCTCTCAATAACGCCAAGTATTCTGCAAAATCAGGCTCATGACAAATCAAAGTGGACCCTCAAAATCAGTGCCCCATTCATTCTTTTGCACCTGAACTTCTTGGTTTGTCAAATGTGAGTAATAATGCTCCTTCATCTAAAAAATGACTGCACTAATACATCTGTGAAATGCAAATGGGAGGAATTATTAATTCTGTTTGGAGGAGAGGTTAGACAGTGCACAGCAAGCAGGGCATGGGGCCACGCATTTCAACAAAAGAAGAAAACAAACAACTGAATAGTTGCTTATCAAAGAAGGGCCATCTACATCTACACTGAACGAAGCAGGAACAAATAAACGTGAGCATGTAATTAACTGCTGCGCTGTAGAGCAGACACACGAGGACATTTCCCAACTTCTGAGAGCTTGACTTTGCAGCCCAGCTAAGCAATTTTGGGGTGGGTGTAGTGGTGGGGGGAAGCTGCAGTGGAACGAGATGGGAAAACGCCGGGCAGAGGCACAGCCAGGCACGAAGCCCCTTGGGACGAGCGCGAGGGCGGATGCCTGGGGTTCAGCACACAGGCAGGGCAGGCAGCGGGGGGCAGATGCACAGCCATAGCCCACCGCACTGCTAATGCCAGCCCAACCCACGTGTCCTCCCACTCCTCCTCCCCGCGGGAACTGCACAGCGCTGTGCAAGGCTGTGGGAGGCAGAGGGCCCCCCACTGTGATGACCCCACTGATTTTATGGCTCTCCTGGGCTCATCGCAGGGGCTGCGTGCCTGGGCTGTGCT
The DNA here is from genome assembly GCA_020745775.1 of Theristicus caerulescens. Lineage (NCBI taxonomy): Eukaryota > Metazoa > Chordata > Aves > Pelecaniformes > Threskiornithidae > Theristicus > Theristicus caerulescens. Next base: position 11,052,772 of record CM036564.1, read on the forward strand.
CCAGCTACCCCACAACCTCACTCACTGACTCCTTCCCTCCTCACCGATTTCACATTTCCCTGATCAGACCCGGTGCCCTGTGTAATGTCAGGCAGCTACCCCTACCCTGGCTATTTTCAGCACCTGGGCTTTGTGCTAGTGCGGGCTGGGACACAGGCAGGGCTGGGGCACCAGCCGCGGTGCAGGGCCCGGCAGAGGGAGCTACCATTGCTGCTGGCGCCAGTGCTCCTCTTCAGTTATGCAAAAGCAGCACTTTTAATTTTCCTGGGAAATTTCCAGCAGCAGTGGTGGGTTTTGAGAAAAGAGAGTGTGCGTGAAGGCAGTGGTGAGCGAGCACAATCAGGCCCTGGCAGTCTTTCCACCCGTCCTCAGCACTTAACGTGGGCCGACTTTGAGGAATAAATTGTGCTTGGTCTCTGTACCCACTCCATTGCATTTTCACCCCAGGACACTCCCTTGAAGAGCCCATGTCCTGACCCTACAACTGGGCTGGGGGAGCTGGCCCAGGCTGCCCACCACATCTTCACATGGCTCCCCGGGAACATCACCAGCCGGGAGGTCTGCTGCAATGCCACAGTTTCAAGATTGGAGACTGTGTCAATACTGGCCCCCCTTAAAGTGGTTTCTTGGCACTTCCAACTACAGACACCTGAATACGAACATTTCACAGAGTATGACATTTGCTTCCCCGGGCCAGCACGTAGCTATCCTGCACTGCAAAATAAATGACCATTGCATTCAGTTAAACTTTGTCTGAATTCAGATTAAAACGACCTCAAATCCTGAGTCTGCCACTCCAAGACGCTCATCCAAATGTGGGTTTGCTTCCTCGTCCTTTCAAATCCAAAGACGCTAAACCAAGGACTTCCTTACAACTGAAATGCTGAACTGCTTTTTATGCTGTTTACAGGGAATACAGAAAGGATAAACAATGCTTGTAACAATGGATATTGTTCAAAGATGGAGGGCTTCTTTTGAAAAGATCTCATTTATTTTTCATCACTTAGGTGGTTTGATTAACTTTGGTGAATTTTACTGCATTTGGCTAATGATGGCAGGCTGTTTTTATGGCCCTTGAGCAATTGCTTTCACTTTCTGGTTCTCAGGCACAATTCTCCCTGGGCTCACAAAGCCCTTTTACAACAACAATAAAACCTGAATTAAAACATAAAGAATATTTTATTTCTTCACCACTTTTTAAAATACATTTTGAAATTTGGACCTAACACAATCTGACAGTTTGGATAGGTGGATTAATACTGAAAATGCCCATCAGCCGTGTTCTTTATAGCCCTATATAGATATTTTAGATGTAAAGCTGTCTGAAGTGCTCGCAGTCAAAAATGAATGTGGCAGCAAGAGTGAGAAACCTCGGAGAGGAAGAGAAGAAAGGGCTTTTATTGTTGGGTGGTGGCAGGATTTTTTTCCTGATTGGAAAGCAAGCTTGAATATATATATATGTAAAAGTAAAATAATTGAAATTATTATCATTTCAGTGTTATAGTCTTTGAATTTTATAGCTACTTGTGTAATAGTCAATTGCTTAGATCCCTTCTAATCTGCTTGCCTACTCAGTTTATGTCTGTTAGGGAACATGTGATTACTTGGTTTAAGCATTTGTCCTGAACTTTCACAGAACCACTACAGCAAAAATGGAAAGCCCCCATTAAGGAAAACCTGTCTTGAAAGCAACGGATGGGTACATAAACTTGTTAATCTGTTGAGAATATAGTTACATAGGGTAGGCAATAATTAAAGGTAACTAAAGCGCTGATGCTTGGACCTATGAAGGCAGCTTCTATGCAACACTTAGGAATTATACTTCAACACAAAATGCCACAAAAGGAAAATACAGCTTGACATTTGTAAACGGAATTGATTTTCATGTACAAGGAGAAGTATTTTTACCCATCCTTAACTGCAGAGTCAGTATTCCAAGATTTTGCAACTGTGCCATCTTATGTCTCCCAGACTATCTTCTGCCATGCAGAGTTACAGTGAGGGTTGCTTATTGTTTCCTTTCTATAATTTTTGCTTTTGTAAATAGAACAATTTTGTGGCTAGGCAAGGGAAAAAAGTCAACAGCCCTCCACAAGTGACAGGACTCTATGGAGCACATTTCCGACCCACCAGAATGCCCACTCTAAATTAACATAACTGCCTGACATTGAGGGGCTTTTGTACTCTTAAACACCAATTGCCATTGGAAGAACCCCAGAAATGTTTAAGGCCCCACTCCTACAATGAATTCCCTGTGGGTGGACCTTTGTGTCCATGCACAGCCCCATTGAAGTCGCTGGGAGTCACCATGGGCAGACAAACTTAAATTTCTAATTGCTGTACAGGAATATAGACTGCAAGGGGCCTCCCAGCATCACCGAGTCCTGGCCCCAGGTGCCCTGTCAAATAAGCCTTTTTCAATAAACTTCCAGGTTACATTTTAAGGTGGAATTGGTCTATTTGCCCCCCACTACTATGAGGCTTTCTGGCCTGGTTTTGGGTTGGGATGGAGGAAGGGTCATCTTTTTTTTTTAATAAAATGTTGGAAACCCATTTGATCAAAATAATACTTTATGTCATTTTCTGTAAAAAGTCAGAAGTGTAATGAACATAGACCCATCATTTTTCAGAAAATACGTGAGAACTCTTACACGGCTCTCACGTAGCAGCATATACATATATTCATTTCTGAGGCTAGCAAAGGCACAAAGGCGTACAGGAGATGCTGCAATCATAGCACATGCCTACACGACTTCATATGCACATTGTGCAAAACACACATCTTGCCTGGCTTGCTGATTTTGTTATTTAAAAAGTAATAAAAGTCCATCCTTTCTGTGCTGCGCAAACCATATCTACAATAAAATGTTGCACCAACACAAAGAAAGATGTACAAAACCACAGGCAGGATTCATATTTTCTTTAACAGCACTAAATGAGGCTGGGTGTTGGCTCTCATCTCCAGGAGGACTTTTAGTGCTTGCTGGAAAAGTCTGTGCACTGGGGATGGGGAAGGCTGGCAGGAGGCAGGGCCCCTCAGAGCTGTCCCTGCAGACAGGCGTGTGCCAGCGCCTCTGCACAGTGCCTCTCCAGCAAGTGCCCTTCTGCACTTGCCCTTGGAACTGGTCACACTGCCTTGGAGTTATTTTCTATGCCCTTGTTTAAGATCCAAATAATCAAATTTACTTAATTTGATCTAAACAATGCTTCCCCTTCTCCTCACTCCCCTTTCCCGGGCAGTGGCAGTGAGACACTGCCCACAGGGGCTCATCCCTCAGCTCCCCACGGCGCCCGCCCAGCTGGTCCAGGCTGTCCCCGTGTGGCCCTCGCACAGTGCTGCCCCACTGCGCTTGCAGCATGGCTGTAAAGCATGATCTAAATTGGGATTAATGCATGACTGGGAATTGACTTTTCTTTGTGTCTCATTTTTGTAATGTTACAGCATGTGAGTAACTTTTTTTAAAAACAAGTCTGGGTAGTTTGATGCTCTTTCTTCTCTAGTAGACCTCCTGCATAAATGCTCTGTATTTAAAATATAGGTTTCTCAGCAGTATGCTCGCAAGCTGGGACAAGCTCCAGTGGGCCTCGCTGCACCCTCAGGAATTCCAAATAATATTAGTTTACTCCAAAAAAGGCTTTACAGTATTTACGGGGCCGTCCTGGGTAACCATGTTTCTATTAAGGCCTCCACTCTTTCTCTGCAATGCAAGTGGATGTGTTGCATTCCCCAGAGCCTGCACCTGCCTGAAAAACGAGAGCCCCAACACGTTCCCGAGCTGCCGGCCCACGCACTGTGCGTGAGCACAACCGCTCTGAGCTGCGCCACCACAGTGGAGCGGGACCCGCGGCTCCTTCCCCTGCCAAAGCAGCACCTTCTCCTCAATTTTTGTCTGTCAGTCATGTTGCAAATATATTCATGTCACCTAGCTGGTTTCATGTCTCAGACACCAGCGGTGTGACGGGCAACCACATGTTATCTGTTAAGACCATAGTTCGTTTGAGGGGGATTTCTCTTAGAGGGAAAGACGTAAAAGTTAGTTTGTTGCTGAACTCTTATTCACTCTCTTTTACGTAAAGCCATGCAGATATACAGAGGCTCTACACCATATAAGACCATGGGTTTTGCAAACAGTTTTGCATTATAAAAACCTATGGAAAAAGGATTATTAGGTGGTATACTGGCAAAACAGTAAATCAAAATACACTGAAATGCCATTTCGTTCACATACAGCACAGTAATGCTGAGCATTACATGGCCACATCCTGTTTTCCCGATAACCTCGAGGCACACACATAACATCCTGGTGTGCAGCAATCTGGATATGGCAGAGCCCATAAATCAGCAGGACATGTTACATGGGGTCAGCAAGCCAAGGACTCCGAAAGCTGTGTATCAATAAGGCTGCCTGATGAGAAAACCTGGATGTTGTGTTTCTGCATCGGAAGAACAAAACACTGTCTGGATGTACTCGGGGCTAGGGATGGAGAAGGCATTCCAGCTGCGGATTAGTCTGGAGGACACTAAGATGAAGCTTTAGCCCACCAGAGCCAGGATTGCCGGGACAGCGTGGGAATCAGGGCCACGGGAAGGCAGAGGGATCTCAGGGAAACTATTCAGTATCTAACAGTCAGGTAAGTGCTGAGATAACTGTACTTGCTACCAAACATTTCCTCCCTCAAAGTTAATTCAACCTGGCAAAACGTGGTATTTAGCAAACCAACACACTGCCACATATTTAGTATAGGAATAGCTGAGATATGGTATATTTTCACTGGGATGCTTCTCCACAAGGAGCATTCCTCTGTTGTAAGGTTTCTGCGCTATGTCTCCAAACTCCATTATGCAGGGTAAACACTCCCTGGATAACACCTTTGGCCAGAGCCCATAAATGCTATGGTTTCCAGTGCTGAATTATAATGAGCAAGTGATAGCTTCTCTCTGCTCCAAGCTACTGTATTTTATCAGGAATCTGAACAAGAATGGCCCGTCTGTATCACCCATTCATGACAGTATTTGCTTTTCAGAAATTATCTCAGTAAAAATTCTCAGGTTCAAGCTGAAAGAAGCTCTTTTGATCTATTTGCGACACAGTAGAAACAGTGCTAGGCTCCTAACAAATGTTCATGGTAAATATATGATGATTAATATCAAGGTTCAAGGCTAACTGGAGTAAATGAAACATTACAGCCAACTTCATAAACTACCCTTGCAGGTATAGTATGCAGACTAAAACTCAAAACAAAACCAAAACCTTCCTAAAAAAAAATGAAAAAAAAATCCAAACCTTGAACTGGACCCTAAGACACAATTAAAGATCAAGGAAGACTGAATGACTGGACATTTAGATAGGTAACCTCAATTAAAGAAAAAAAAATTGACACAGTTAAATGGCACATGCTTGGGAGGCTGGAAGCAAAAGGGACAATCCTGATACTCAGAGGCTATCCCAAATGTCAGATATTTAAAATAATAACCATAGTTTCTATGCAAGTCCTTAATTTTTGTTTCTGTTAGGAAATAATTAGGCTTTAACTTAAAGTACTGAATGATTACAAAAAACACGATGCAATTTGGCATAACTGCTAAAGTAGGTCAACAGTGAGACAGGCATCACAGTGAACCGCGCCTGCTTTCAAGGAGGACTCTTAATTCTGCAAATGGGGTAAAAGAGGGCAAGAAAGGAAAATATAGTACTACAGTGAAAGCAATATTACACCGAGCAGTAGCGATGCAGAAACACCAGGTGTATTCCATCAGGCTTTACTCTGGAAAGCATCCTCAGAGGGTGGGGAGCAACAGAGAAAAGCTGAAGATTAGCAAACACGAGGGCAACACTTACTGATTCGGGATCCCTCTGCTGTTCAAGGAAAGCTGAAAACTCCACCAGCCTGAGCTTGGTCGTACCAATCGATCGGCCCTGCCACGCAGGGACTGAGGGAGCTGGAGCTGACGTAGGCTCAAATCCTAAAATAAAGGAACCATTTTCATGAAGGCGTTGCTAATTCCTCAGTTTATATTTTCTGAATTAAATATAACCGGGAATTATGCATGTAGCCTGTGGATGTTTATATTAATTTAGCAAATAATGAATTCAGAATGAGTTAAAATTGGGAAAACACAGTAAAATATGTAGAAAAAGAGGTCCCAACCCAGCAAGCTAATAATGGTGCAAATAAAAGATCTACTTCTTTGTTTCCTTAGGGCTGTAACTCACTAGAATTTTTGTTTAAATTATATACTAGATTATAGAGATTTATAGAGACTTCATGTAGACTTACAGCTGACCCTCCCTCGGAAACTGGCAGCAAGACTCACAGGAGATATTACTGCCTTGGGAGTCAAGAGGACTGGCCTCCATTTCTGGCTCCTAATGTGCCACATGTTACAAGTAAATCACCTCTCTTTTTGCCTGTTTCTTCTGCCACTCTCAATTCCCCTCTCCTATTTAGAGTATAAGGTTTACAAGGCAGGGACTGTCTCTTACTATGTATTTGCACATCGGGTCTTTGACTTCTTTTGGAGCTTTTAGGCAGCATTATATTACAGCTAATAATAAATAATTACTGTAGAGAGCTGAATCATACCCTAAAAAGAAAAATAAGGTTTTAAATTGATAATAAAGAGGGAATGACATGATCTAGAGAGAGAAGGGATGTTAACCACCATCTCTAATTCACCTCAAGAGAAAGAATAAATGCTATCTCTTGCTCCTCATCGTGGAAAATTAGATGAGAAGGAAACAAAATAGTAAAGGAAGAAGGGAAAGGCAGCAGCTCGAACGCAAAACTGATCTTGGAAGAGATGCAGGCACAAGGAAGGCAGGGGAAAGGCACCAAAGGTTAGAAAACAAAGATAATCCTGAACTAGATTAAGAACCAGGGAGAGGTCACGGGTCGCATGTGTCCACATCCCGTAATGGGAGTATGGTACCTGACTCCAACCATCAAATTTAGGCAATGAAGGTGTGAGGCTTGTATGAAATAAGAATTACAAACGTGACTGGTTAGACATGAACAGGAATTCTAATGAAGCCAAAACTCATGCATGAGTTTTGACTGATTTAGAAATACTAATAATCCTATTCTGAGAGAAAATATGGAAGAATAAAAGATGATGATTCAAAATGTCTGCCTTAGAAAATAATGTTGTAAATTAGGAATATCAAGAGAAAGGAAATAACCAGGGATGCAGAAAGATAGCCTTAGTTTTAAGCATTAAATAGCAGCAAGTTAGAAAATCATAAAAAAACTGAGTAAGAGTCAGAAAACTGCAGTTCAAACAGAATCAGAAGCGTGGTGTCATTTGGCAAGGAAGACGTAAAGATAGTTATCATCTGCAAAGAAATAATGATCTTTCCTGAAATGAGCCATGAAACCAACTTGGGAAAAGGAGTAGGGAAGTAGCCATGGGAAGGGCTTGATCAGTTTGAGCAATGGAAGTCAGAATAAACTTCAGGTGCTTATCAAAGTGGTACCAGGCAGAGCAGGACCTTTAGGAGGGGAAGAGTTATCAACAACCAGATACATAGAGAAGTTTTATACTTAAGGCTAAACATATACAGTTTTGGAAGAGTTTTTAGCCTCATTTTAAAATAAATTAAGGCATATTCTCATTACAGATGGAAGCAAGATTTAGCTATTAAAAAAGAAACATGCATCCTATTACTCATTTTTTATAAAGCATTTTCCTACAATATGGAATGCTGACTGGAGGTCACATATCACAACTCCTTGCATATGTATTAGTGCTTCCCACCTAAACTGTAAAAAAAACCAAACCAACCAAACAAAAAAAAAACAAACCCAAAGCCAATGATCTCCCCTCATATATAATCAGGTAATAGGACATTGGGACTGGCGTTTGGTTTGGCTACAGGGGACATCAGATATGGAGTAGTGACTCTGTCCATCTCAGGAATTAATACATCACATTCAGTACACAATTCAAGTGTTTTTAAAGGAGATTATAAATGGAAGAATTACCTGAAATGGGAGCTGTGACTGATGGCTGTATAGGGTAGGCCTGCTGAACGAATGGCTTTACACTGGAATAGAGAGTTACACAAAAATCATACACCATGCCATCCACAGTAAATTCCATTAGAGTCACATAGTATAAGAAAATACATAGTTAATGACCTTTACCCACAAACATACCTCTTCCTTGCATAGCATATTTAACAGACAGACAGTGAAGAGGTAATAGAAAGAGGGGGGGGATGAGAATTACACCCAACATCTTAAAGTGAGGAGCTCATCTGCACTCAGTCACCCAGCAGGAAACCTGACCCACCCGTTGCAAGTGTTGCAGCAGACATGGATGGTGATTGCTTTGACTCCAAATAAATCCAGAGGACACTGGACTACAGGGACACAAAGACTCCCATGGATGTCAAGAAAATAAGGTGGGGAGAAGCTGAAAAATAAGGCTGGGAAACGTTGCACCAGAGACCACCACAGGGCTGAAAACGTAACACCTGACAGAGGGGCAAAGGCTTCCTTCTCCATATGGTGCTGTTGGTACCATGGTGCTGAAGGGCAGTAACCCCACTGGCCACTAATGGGCCTCATGCGGTCACCTCCTGCCCTGCAGGAAAATACGTCCCCCTTGCCTCTAGCATTGCTCATATATTCAAAAGAGGATGGAAATATTTGTGCTGGAAACTTATTCACAGGCAAAACCTTACCAGCTGCTTCCCTGGCATTGTCATTGCATCTCACCACGCAATGGGAGAAAAAGGAGTGTGCCCATTAGGTATTCAGCTTCAGCTTTGAGGTCTGGGATCCCTTATAACTTTTTGAATGCGAGTTCACATCACTGTAAAGGCTCTTCCTTTTCCTACAACTATCTTTTATCCTTTTTAGAAAAACTTGCAAATTCTTCCCTCGTTGATATCCTCAGGCAGCAAAGTGCACAAGCCAGCCCCACACTGCATATAGAAGCATATTTTAATTTTCAGACTTACTCTTGCGAGGATCCAGGCTGCCCCGTTTGAATCATGCCCGGCCAAAACTGAAAGAGGAAAAACAAACAAACAGACCCACAATTGTTTTCTTTGTTGAAAGATTTTGGATATTTCTGAACACGCATGATTCCTTTTGCAAACATAAGTGAAAGCATTAATCCATTCATTCAGCCTTAGTTTTCTACTGAACATTGTTAGAGAATACAGGGATTTTTTTGGGACTCGGCTAACAACTTACCCCAGGTGCCCCAGGAAATGTAGGACGGGGAATTCCTGGCAGGCCCAGCTTGTTGTGAATAGCAGTAGCTGAGACTATCTGAGCTGATGACATTGCTGCCATGTGCTGGAGTGCTTTGTCCTTTGCTGTCTGATCCTTTAATATGACAATTACATGGAGTCTTAAAACATTTGGCACAACAAATGATGTTAAATAACTGCAGCTACAAGCACATAACTAAAAACTTAAAAAGCCACACAGAAAATGCAAAAATAGCAAACCATGCAGGAAAAAAAAATACAGCACGGAGGCTAACACTCAAACTACCTCAAGGCAAAACCTCCTCTCAGACATGCATGGTAGACCTGAATTCTCACAGTCTGCTCTGCCAACACGCAGGAAGCTCTGGGAGAGCAAACTACTGCCCACTTGTTTATCTGGGCAAATTCTGCTGATTTTAAATCAGGCTGAACTAAACACGGTCTGCTGCTAAGGCTCTGCCTGCAGGACAGGGAGCACTGAGATTTGAGCTCTATCATTTAGATCTAAGAGAAGTTTGCCTTTTATATTACACTGTAAAATGAGAACACAGAATTGCGACTGACTCGCAAACAATGACAGATTTTTCTTCGTGCTTACAGGTTTAGAAACGTTTTGGATTCTGTTTTATGACAAGTATTTTAAAAGTTAGGTAACAAAAATGTAATAACATTTTAAACTTCCAGTTGTGGTATTGTACTGATTTACAGTGTTCCCAAAGAAAACAATCAGCCATAAAATTTCTGCTGTTTTCAAGCATACAGGAACAAGTTTAGGAAAAGATGGGTTGTTATTGATTACTTGTATTAGAGCAGCGCTTGGAGTCCTAGTCACTGCCAATCACATATGATCACAGAATAGAAAAGGAAAGCCTCTCAGTGCAACAGAGTTAACTAAGTGGATATCTTAGGTCAGGTAAAATAAGTAAACAACAGACTGTTACTCTCTGGTAAAGTGGGGTTCCTCATCCAGAAGTACTGTATTAATGGGTGCTAATATTTAGGCATGTGACTTAGAATGAAGGAACACAAGCAGTATTAAGCAAGGATTTTTTTGGTTTTTTTCTGGTTTTATTTTACAAGCAAAGTAGCAAGCATGCTGGCAAGAGATGCATGCTCTTATATATGATATATGACTTTGCACATATGCTCCCTCTAAAGCTCTTATATAGTAGTACTATAGGTGAGCAGTTTCTTCCTTTGAATAGCTCCTTTAGAAACAGCACAGGCTGAAAGTACAGGAAAAGCTAGCCAAAAATTCTGCCAAGCACAGCTAAGGTACATAATACTTGGTTTAGTTAAAATACTTACCATGCTTGTTACCTGGATACAACAACAAACAGTTTATTAAAATGCTTGTGTAGAATAGCAGATTCTTAGCAAAATACGAACAAAATAGTAAGAGACAAAGGAAGAGCAGTTTGCTCAACAGTAAATATCAGGTTTAAACAAATGCATTATTTTCAACCAGGGACTGATTCATTAAAAGGAAAAAAAAAAGGATAAAAAACTAACAACAAAACACTGGGGGGAAATAACCCCCGCCTCCCTGTGTGAAAGCTGTGGATACTGAATGAAGGGAATTGCTGCTGAGCTTGTTTCCCTGAGCTGTGCAAGGAGCCCCTGCGGGTGCCTCTGTGGGATGCAGCCTGGGAGAGCGGCAGGTGGAGCAGGGGAGTAGCTGCTCCAGCAGCGTCCCCCCTCTGCACCTTGCAGGATGCGAGCCTCGAGTGCAATCCGCTGCGGTGCTGCCTGCAGCAGCAGTAACACCTGCAGACTCACCTGCACTGCCTCACGCACAGCAGCTCCGGACGCTGCTTTCTGACCTGTCCAAGCCTCAGGACTGCCTTGCTGCAGCTGACAGTGCATCTACAGAGCAGCTTCTGGAGGTGAGCGGACACGCTACCCATCAGTGCGTAAAAAAACCATGGTTGTTTCTCCAACTTGCAGCTTTCCCATATAACCATGACCAGTTCACTGGGTAAGAGCTGGAAGTCAGCTCTGGTTCTGCTGGCTACTGGCACCCACCTCTCCCTGCTCCAGGGAAGGAAGGTGTGCACAGGAGGTTTGCACACAGCATCTTTTACTGGCTGCCCTTGGATGTCTGCAGACCACTGGGCTAAAAAATGCTTTGGTGGGTGTTAAGAGGTGGCAGTATCCTGAGGTTCATGCAGCTCTCTGGAAAACTGATCCCTCTACCCTCCTGCACAGTAAGAAGGACCCTCCATCACGAAAACATGAAAATGAGGAGATGTCCTTAGGCAATATGGAGACGCTAGCCCCACCAGACTTTTCTATTCCTTTCCCCCCGCTTTTTTTAGGTGAGCTGGCTTGGAAATGCCAAACCATGCAAGTCTCACCTGCAGGCAGCTGAATCATAACAAGAACAAACATACAGGGGACAGATATCCTGTGTGTGAAATGGATGATTCAAGAGACATGTGTGCCTCTGGGTCCTAATAACCTCCAAAACTACGTGAGTGCTGCTTTTGTGACTACCTCGTTATTCTCCATAACTGCTGTGGCACTACAGCCTCTCCTGAGCTGCCTCCTGGCTGCAACCAGCCACGCCAGTACCACCACATGAAGGTGCAGCCCGTGCCTGCGCTTCTGCCAAGTTCCCAAACTCATACTGTTCTGCTGCTATAATGGCCTTACTATCAGGTGGATCTAAACTAAAGGAGAATTTAAAAGTAAAAGTTTTGTTAGGGATGTGAAAGTCCACATCTGGGAGTTGCATGAGCCCAGGGCGAATTATATATCTATGACATAGTTCATCTCACCTTGCTTTAGCCATCTGAAGTCTCCAGCCTACGGCAGACAGCTAACCTCCTGCTATTGTTAGCGCAGCAAGCACCTACAATGTATTTCTTCCTTACCAGGCCAACTGGAGTGCATTGCTTTCTGTAATGTTACCACTGTCCAAGGACTAGAATAGAAGGCGGGAGACCCAACTTCATGGCAACAGTTATGGCAGGTAAATCCCACTGTAACAGATGAACTAAAGAAAAATTTTTGAGAATTTACACTTCCTTCAAGACCTTCTGTTCACAGAAGGAGGAACACTTAGACTGTTCTGTGGAGCTCTTAGCCGCCATTAGCAGTGAGTCTGATGATCCTTAATTTTAGGAACAGTGACAGGGATTTTTGGAGGGAGAAAACATGTTTCACTTCATGACATGAGAAGGGATGTGCCTTCCTTCTTGCCAATTGCTGCTTTTCCCCCCAGAATGTTGGACATTTTGTGGTGGCCATTCATCTCATCTGCTTTGACTTATTACATTTTCAGGATGATAGAGAGAAAGCAAAAACATGTAGGATGGTATCTCAGAAATAAAGCCCTTGCAATAGGGCTACTCTTGAGGATTTTCAATGACTCCTACAAAGTTTCCCAATGGTGGCAAATCTGCCAGCTCCACTGGACATCAACTGACTCAGGCCAACACACATCAATGGGAAGTTTCACCTTTTGTAGGCTTAGGAACCTTTGCATAAGGAAGATCAGTTTTTCCCAAAGTAACTGTAACTTCACAGTCAAACATTAAAGAAATCAAATTAAAAAACAAATACAAATACATAAGAGGTCCCAACTTCCATGGGCAAAAAAGCACCTTCAGCTCCAGGAACATTTTGGAGAGCTGCAAGGTGGCGGCCTATGCTTGTATAATCAGGCAGACTTCATAGTCTTCAAAAACAAATGGGAAAACCACAAATAAAAGCTGCTTATTTAAATTGAAATATTAGCTTGTCTGCCACTTAAAAAAAACAAGTATATGTTGGGGTTTTTTTACACCGTAATGGAGAGCACTCATAACCAGGAGGGAATGAGTCTTTCTACCTATCACTGCAACACGGCCGCTTCTGGGATGAAACTTGGTAACTGATTAATAACACACAATGGTATTACATCACAGTGTAGGCAGCAAGAGAAGTAATATATCCAATTAAAACGGCAGGGGTAATTTAAACAGGCAGATTACAGTAATTACCCAGGTTGGAATTTGGCCAGGACAAATGGGTTAACACCCCTACTCTAAACAGGAACGTTGTGGGATTTTTAATGACCGCAAATAGTTAAGACTTTGATTGCCTATCTTGTCCAAGAGAGAAAGGGTTTGGGTTTGCTCTCACTTGTGCTGCTGTGTAAAGCTGGAATAAATCCTTTCAGGTCCATGAGGTTTACACTGATGTACGTAAAATAAAAGTTTGGCCCAGCGTGCTGCAGAGTCCCATGCTGAGGTTCGGCAGAGGCTTGGGGGGACAGTATCTCCTACTGAATCATTAAATCCTGCTGGAGCTTAAGGTATTCCTTGGATAGGTCCCATCTGTCCCTGACCTGGCTTGATCCTACTTAATTTATGAGCTCTGATGGGATTGCTGCTGCCCAGGAATGACACCGTAGTAAATAACAGACTGCACTCTTAGACTGCTGCCTTCCTCTCCCCTTATCAAAGTCTTCTGTGCTGTGGTCCACAATTAGTAATGAACGTTACTGAGGTGGATTTAGAGTACAATCAGTGGAAATCTGGTCTGGTTCCACTAAACACCTAAAATGTCATCACTGTAATGGACATCAGGATCTGCCTCATGTTTTAGCTGACTGCTTCTGGCTGCAGTTCCAAACGCTTTGTTTTTGGAAGGCGTAAGCGCTAAGAATCTAACGCAAGGAGACTATATAACTTTTAATGAATCAGGCCCCTGAGGTTTACTTTTCACCCATTAGTTTTGGAATGCAAAATACATAGTTAAATTAGATAATAATAATTCCCCAGTATCATCCAATTATAGATCTTAATATCTATAAAAGCCCCACATGAAACAAGAGTTCTACATGACAAGCACAAAAGGATTTGTGCTTGACTTTCTTTTAATTCAACATAAACAGAAGAATAATTCAATCAATCAGTTCAAACAAGTTCTACAGCAAAAAATAAAAACTGTTATCCTAGAATGATAAATGGGGCTTTGAATACCATGTTATCTATGGCTTTGGGAAAAAAAATCTCAGACAGTATGAGGAAAAGTAAGCACAACAGAACACAGTATTAATTCAAGAAGCCCTAAAACCTGTACCAATATTTAAAATACAAAACTTTTCTTGTAAGGAAAAAAAAAAAATTACATAAGAGAAGAAAAAACAATTTGCTCACAAAATGGATATTACAGTAACACTAACATAAAATAGATTCCTAATAAGCAATTTTGCAGATGTTATTTCTGCTCAGATCTCGTATTGATTCAAATAACCTTTGCAATAATTAGCTGTAGCTCAAAAAAGATAAACAAATCATGAAAATATACAATTGTTCTGGACAAAAGATAGAGAGCACTTCAGTGTTTCTAGCCCTGATCTCCAATTTGCTTATTATTAGAGAAGACAGGAGTAAATACAAAAGCTGGCTATTTCAGCCAGGCAATAGCTAATGCCAAGAAGAGAATGCGCATTCAAAGCTGTCCCAACTTGCTGCCTAATGAGTAGCAATTAATCCATCTTATTGTATTTCAAAATGCTGAAGACTCCATTCACATCAAAGGGAATTTTTCAAGGCTTTTATCATTGTTCATTTAAAAAGTATAGAGCTATCTTTAGCATTTTATAATTGACAACAATATTTTCTTTTTATCTCTCAATGCGGAATGTAGAATAATGGATTTTAAAACATGTAATACGTGTGAACTGTAGGCATTTTAATGTTTCTTTTTGTCTCTGTCTAATTAATCTTGCACTATGAAAAAATATCTGAAATTAAAGTCTAAGACAGATGCATGTCCTGCTGGGAAGACCTTTACTCTCTATTTATGCACAGCTTCCAATCCATCTTTTCTCCTGAATGGACAGAGGTGACTTTGGCTCCCTGTCAGTGCAAAGGTGGGAAATGCTGCAACCTAACACTATGGACTGGTGTATTTGACACGGAAATACATCATCAGAGTGTAAGAATTCTGCTTTGCCTCCTCCAGTCTCTGCATGAGAGGAAATGTCATGAAGAGGAGCCGCCTTTCAGATCTGTCTCCAAGGACAGCTTTATCTCAGCCTCCCCTTCCGTTTTCATGAGATGAAATTTCTCTAACTTCAGGAAGATTTTAATAACCGTAGAAAATTAAGATTAAAATCTCCAAAATCAGAGTATTTTCCTGCTGTAAAAGAATTAAAATGTACAACATCCCTGGAAGGGCCGATGGGACATTCTCTATTGGTGGTCTTGAAATGCAGCAATAGCATTTATGTGTGAAACTTCTCTTTCTTGCAGGCTAAGGATCCATCCGTCCAGAGCGACTGTAGGCACTTATCATCAAAGAAAAGGGACTTCGCTGGACCAAGCAGACCTTATGGCATGCAGGTGAGATTTCAATCGATTAGGGAAGCTTCAGTAATACTCTATCCAATGCCATGGGTGCAGACAGCTCTGAAATCCTTCCATCCATTTGGATTTTTGCAGAAGATAAACACAGGAAGATTCGCCCAAGTCCTCTCCTTGCCATGAGCAGGATTCAGAGCAAGGTGAGACAGAAAGATCTCTTAGTATAAAATAAATTCAGCAGGTTCTTGGGGAACAAGCATTCTTTGTTATACCCTTCGTCAGAGACCAGGAACTGAGGTCAACAGGACGGATTGGCCACATCCCAAAAGATCGATAAGAAATGGTTTTGAAGAAATGGATTGATAAGAAATAATCTTCTTTGTACAAAGAAAACCACTAGCAACGATGTCAGCTGCGGGACAAGAGCCTCTGTGCCATGCCCCTGCAATCCTCAAGTGCCTGCCCGTGATTATTTCAGCTGAAGCAGCGCTGGCACACAGGGAACAACCATCTTCTCTGCAATATCCTGCCCCGTGTACGTGTGGGAGGTGCGCAGAGGGGATGTCTGGTGGCAAGAGGAAGAAATACAGGAGATGGAGATGGCCTCGGGTCAGAGCTGGCTGAACTCATAGCTATGGACTGGCATGAAGGATCCCTGCATTAATCCACAGAGTGCTTGCCCCTCATGGTGTAGGTAGGAAACTTGATATCAGATGCATGTGGGTTTTTTAAGTACTAACTGCTCCCCTGGATGACACCAATCACAAGTTTTACAGAGTAATTGCAAGCGGCAGCTTGTTGTTAAAAGGGCGAGACTGGCCCGGGTCAGAAGCAGTGCTTCCCTTGGCTATCGTCTTCTTGGTCACCCCTTCACCAGTAAATGTGGGCAGCACCCGCTCCAGGAGAACAAGAGCCCATCATCTTCCTGAGGAGGCTGATGGGGAAGTCCAGGCTGCTGCCAAAATGGCCCCCGTTGAAACAATAGGCACTCATAGATGCCACAGTGTATTCACTTTGTCTTACTTTCACATCAGTGATATCCTTCTCAGGCAGTTTTCAAAGGACACAGGACCATACAGGTGGTTCAATACAGGAATCATAAGAAAAACGAGCACTAGTGCTAACAAAATGTCTGGAGCAGCAAGGTTTCTTCTCAGGTCCAAAGCCAGCGGCTTCTCCCACTTCTAGGGAGTAATTGCAGCTCCCTGGCAGAAAAAGTGAGGGCTCTCTTTCTCATAAAGGCAGCTCCCTTACAGCACCTTCTTGCATCGAAGTTTCATCTTTTCCATGTGGGGAGAAAAAGGTCTGTGGGAGGCTGCAGCTTCTCTGGAAGAGGCCTGTGCAAGAGGGCTGATGCCGTGCCATGGCACCTCGTTCGCTGAGACCAAGAACGGCAAGAAAAAAAGGGAGACGGGGAGAGCTTGTCTCCTCTGCCTTTTCTGGGCACCCCTCTGGCTGGGGGCCGTGGAGGAGTCACCAGGGCTGTGCTGGGGCTCCCAGGGGAGCTAAATCCTGGAGGCAGCATGAGTACCCAGGAGCAAGGGCAGGAGGAGCACCCCGCGACCCACTGGCCAGCAAGACCCACTGGGGAAGGACTGGGGCAGCTTTTGCCACCAGTGATGCCTGGGGGGCAGCAAGGCCAGGGACCAGCAAACCTCTGTCACCAGTGTGCGCTCTGTCCTCACCGTGTAGTCGTAGAGAGTCGAAGCAAACGGCGCTGCAGAGCATCGGGGGCGTGGAGGTGGGAGACTCTTCCTGACGCAATCAATTCCTTGCACCAAAATGGCGGCTCCCCCACTTTCTACTCAGCGCTGGGGGAGCTGTAACCCACTGACGGATGGGAAGGGACAGCAAGGTCTGAAGCTCTTACAAAATATTTTGTTGCCCTGACAGTTCTTTCTTCCTTCAGGCGACTCCTTAAAATGAAAAGTCGCTCTGAATCTCTATTTACTGCAAATGGCATCTAGGCTAGAGGTCTCAAATATTACTAGGGTTTAGCTAGCTTCTTTCTTCTTTGGAAAGCTTCAATAAAAATCAGACAGCAGGTGCAGTACTTTAAAATATTTTTTGCTTTGTAAGTGTCTTCATATTTTAAGCAATTTTGGGCATTCAGAAAGGGAAGTGTTTTAGAATGGTAAATCCAATATTTTTGTTAGGCTCCTAGGCCTGTATTTTGGTATCTAAGTGGGCTTCCTCATTTTTGTAGCCCTGAGCGCTCACCAGTCCTATAAAACTCCCTGAGAGCTGCTGGTGCTGAGCACCTCTGCAAGTAAGGCCACCTATTTACATACTTAATTTTAGGCATCAAGGAATGACAATTTAAGCTTAAAATGCTACATATCTCTGTATTATTGCACCCTCGGTTAAAAAGCAGTATGTTTAAGCTGTCTTAGTTGTTCTTTACGAACCCCAACTGCTCAGCCAGTGCAGCTAAAAAGCCAGCCACCAACAGCCATACAAGCTTGCCAGCATGCTGCCCACTGCGGACGAAAAACCCAGTGCTTCTGTCAAGGAGGCCTGTTACAAAGCCAGGCTGTTATTTATACGCTGCAGTTCCAGGATCGTGGTAAGCATCCGCAGTGCTCACCGCTTAGTATTGTGAAATTACTTTCTGAAACATTTTGCTTTGCAGCTAGAACAAAAACATGATTTGTTCTCACCTGAAGAAAAAAAAAATGACAAAAAGAAAAAAGGAGGGAAGTAAAAGATTTACAAGTTCCTTCTCTCTTTATTAAAAAGAAAAAAAATCAACAGCAAAAATGGCAAAACCCCCTCTTCCACTTTTAAGTAATGTGAAAACAAAACAAAAACAGTCCCAAGATCTCCGCTGGAAAACTTGAAAATACAAGCAATCCAAGAAACCCCTATTAAGCATTTCCAAGAGTTTCTTTTTAGCCTTAGAATATATTTTATGGAAACCAGGGAAAACGGGGACATGTGCAATGCATCACATCAGATTAAGCAAACATATTTAATATTCCCTGAACAGGACTCTGACTGAGGCTCTCCAAAGATTAAATGTCAATATTTTACTTTAAAAAATAAAATTTCAGGGAATCTTGTAAATAGTACGTAGCTTGAGGTGATACTAGATTGTACTCTAGAAACACCTTCTAGTTAGAGCAATCTTGATAAGCTGTGCTCTCTGGCACTTGGAATAAATGATCTATTTTACGTATTCTTCATAGCATTTCAAAAGCACAGATAAAAAACATTTGGGAATGGAAAACAACTACCCCAATTACCCCTATAGAAAAAGCAAAAAAGAAAAAGCGTCTACACAACTGCATAAAAACCCCGTGTATTTAAAAACACTCCTAGCACTCAACTGTTTAAAAAAAAATAGACTAACGGGTTAAAAATCAGGTTTAGGTGCTGAGCTGTTACAAAGAGTAGTTTACTTTGCATTTGGACAGTGTTAAAACAACGTTTTTAATGTGGATGCTAGTGCAGAAACCGGAGATTAAACACAAAGAGACACAGACAGCTACCACATGCAGGAAAACGAGGTTACAGGCACGGCAGCACCAGGCGCTCGCCCATCACCGCGGGGAGGAGGAAGGGACAGGCATAGCAACCACAAGCCCAAAAGCAGAAAAGCGCATACCTTCAGCTTGGAATGAAAATCACGAGATTTCCTTCTGGCAAGAACCTGAATGTGACTAGACACCTGCAGGGTAGGGGAAGGGAGGAAACAAAGGAAAAGCCTGTAACCATGGAGATGAAAAGCCCCCTACAACTGGGCAAGCCAAACGTACCTTAATGGCGGCTTGAATTTCTCGAACTTTCTTTCTTGCTAAGACCTGTATGTGACTAGACACCTACATTGTTCAGGTTTATAGGGAAAAAAAAAAACAACAAACAAAAGAAAAACAAAAAGCAAATCAAATTTAAAATGTTTATTTTTTTCTTTTAAAAAAAGTAACTTTTCTGAGGGGAGGAAGTTATTTGCATCTTCAGTAAGCTCTGCTGTTAAAGATACCACATTCCCAGCCAGATACCAAGCTCTTAGCACCGAGGCTTAACAATACAGGTCATCACTGCAGTGACTTGATTAAGGAAAAAAAAAAAAAAGAAAAAAAAATAAGTGTAACCCACCAGGTTGTGCATTCAGCTACAAGATAGAAGACAGTTTGCAGTTGGACGCAGCCCACATGCTTTGGTACTGATCCCATCCATGGCCAGGCCCTGCGCTCTCGCGCTGGGAGCCGACAGGATTTCTACCCCATCTGCCGGGGATGCAGATGCCCACTCTGACCATTTGCCACTAGGCTCGAGACATAACTTGGCACCGAGTTTTATCCATTATTTATTGTGTTCTGCAGCTCCAAGGAGGAGCCTCAGGCTGCGTTTTGACCCCACTGAAATACTCTAAATTCTGGAACAAATGATAAAATACTGCACAACATAGGTCCCTGAACCTGTGCTGGCTTCCTTAGTAATCTCAACATCAAGTCTGCCCACAAAACACTCTGGTAAGTGGGGACCAGTAACTTGGCATCAGCTTGAGTGATGTCCAAGTTTGGCCCATTGTCATTACATTTTGGTAAGAAATTTGTGTAAACCCAGTCCTGCACTAAACCAGTTATTGGTCAGAAGTTGTCGCCTGTGCAGTGAAGGGTCTGGGCCCAGATTCACATTCCTTTTTACTCAGGCAGGTGCTGAAATCCATGCTATTGATGATGAGGATTTAATGATGCTGCCCAGCATCACTCGGTGGTGCTAAGCGTCCTACAGCCCTCTGTGTGAAGGTTTAAAACATGCAGTGATGGTAAAAACTGCTAAAGAGAAATCTCTTATTCTTATTTGACCCAGGGCATACCATATCGAGTGTTGTACATTTTTCCTAAATTAGTTACAGTTCCTGTCTGGGAAAGAACATAGCAAAACAAAAGGAGAAACAAAGCTTGATTTTCTCCCTCTGTAAGAGTATTCCATGACAATAGTACCAAAAAGCCTGTATTTTTAGTAGGGAAGCAAACAGTAATGCATAAATGAGCACAGCCCCTGAAGGCCACCTTCAGAGACTTCTTCAGGAAGCAGCTCAGGAACCAGTTTGCAGTAATTCAGAGTTATACTATTGCTTACTAAGCAATTTTGTAGTCAAACTCGTAAACCAAGTTTTCACACGTGTTCATTTGTTTTGCTTTCAGTGGGATATTAGTGGTGTTAAAGGTTATACAAGAAGCACAATCGTAACGTTTAATTGCTCAGTTGAAACTCAAAAGTAACAACAATCAAACTTTTCTAAACACTCAGTCTAAAGTGATTTATGAATCACTATAGAGGGATGTGCAAGTACGGAGGCAGACCATTGCCATATGTAAGCCATCACAGCCCTCTTGGTTTCACCGCAGCTCTACCAGCACAAGGATCTAGCCCCAAGGTCTGCATTTTGACTCCTGATGTGATTGTAAGATCCCAGCGGAACCCCCGACTACTGGAGCTCACATGGGCATAGCACGGTAGAACTTGGGACTTTGTCTTTTGTTTCAGATTTCTTTGCCAATCTTTTGTTTGTTCCTTCTCCACGTGCAGCAGTTTCTCTCCTTTCTCATGTCTTTTTTCATCCCTTGTACATATGTTTTCTTCCTAACTGACAAAGGACACCACCCAGGGCAAAATATCGCCCAGTCCAAAGTGCTTTAAATCTGAGCACTGGCAGCAGGCCATCTTTGTGTGTGCTGACTCAGCGTCACCTTTCCCTGCATTACAAAACACGCGTAGCATGCAAGTGTACGCGACTCTGCCTTCCCCTTCGTCACGCACGTGGATGAGGAGAAGGGGAATCTTGCACTTGACGTTAGAGAAAGTGAGGGGACTCTGCTATTTGTGAAGCATTTTGAAACAGCGCAAGGGTTTAGTAACCACTGCATAAACTACACAGAGTGTGTGCCTTCTGTGAGGCTGTTGATCACTGTGGATATTGTAAATTAAAGGATTTAGTCATATGAGATAAGTTAATGGTTATGTGATAGTAATCTGAAAAAGACTTAAGACTGGTTGGAGGTTTATTCTGACTCTTTGATGAATGAAATCTTACCGTGGTCATAGACCAGGAGCCTGAAGGCTCTTAGGCGATTTTTTTAAATTACTTTTTCATCCTGTAGCAAGTACTGCCTGTGAGCTGAGAGCACGATTAGGATCTGTCCTGCTTGATAGTTTTTATTTATTTACCTCTCATATCCAAGGATCATAACCTCTATTATATAGGTGAATTGGCTGGACTTTTAGAAGTTCCATTATTCACCGTCTCAAAATAATTATTATATTCTGTAATTGTCCTCATAGAGAAATAAGGCACAATGCTTTATGCTTCTGCTCCAACTTTTGAATTTTTTTCCCCCAAATACAGGGGATAATAGCTTCATGTACACATAGCTTAATAAAAAATGCATCCTCAAACCGCCACTGAAATGATGCACAACATAAACGGAGTTTTAAGTATTTTCTAAACAGCATGTATTTAATCTGAACAGTGAAGTCAATACATCATCTCATCAGAGCTGAAGCACAGACAGCCACTGCAGCCAGAAACGCCATGTTTTGTCATTCACTGACATGCATACTTCCCCACTGGGTTATTTTACCTGCTTCCTGGTCCGTGTCTTCCCTGTTCTAAGTTTGATGTATCTGGCTATCAATTCATTCCTACCTGAAACAAAGAAAAATTCATTATAAGGGACAAGCAGCTTCACATCCATAAACACCATCAAAATACCACATTTAGATGTAAGAATTCCATGCATATGAGGCCTATGTTTTCTTACACCTACTCCACTTTTCCTTTGCAAACTATTTATCAGTATTTCTCATTGTTCATCAGTATTTCTCTTCCCTCTCCTTAACAGACGTTTCATGTTCCACATGAACTATGTGCAGAGGGCTATGGGTTCAGTGGTTTCCCACTGAAGTCCTGCAGCTGTTTGCAGGCAGAGAGGCACCTCCTTGGTCAGCAGTGGTGCCCAGCACAATCTCTCACTGGAGAACCCCCCATCCCAGGGGCTGAGACAAGGTCTGGGCTCCTCTGGTTTTGGTTCTGACTGTACCGGGTGGCGTTTGCCGCCCGGACCTCTGCTGAGAGGAGCAGCTGCTCTTGAGAAGGTCCTGTGCCACGCGAGCCGAAGTGCCAGTCACCCAGACGTTACGGTTTCGCATCAGCTTTTCTCTGAGTTTTAATTCTATGAGGAGGACAGCAAAATCTATCCTTCCTGCCAGGAAGCACCCTGCCTCCTCCACTGAGGAAACCACTGTCCCAGTTCAGCAGGTTATCAATCACACCCTTAACTCTGCGCACAAGTGTGGTCACCCTGCGGTGCCTAAGTTCCTGCTGCAGTGGGGCTGGTCAACACGGTGGTTTGTTATTTAGAGCTCTATTTGTCTTGGAAATGTATAGTATTTCCAAGTTTCTAAAATGGCTATTTGACTCTTCTTCAGTCACACATTATGCTGCCTAATACATACTAACATTTTCTTTCCAAATAATTTCCTTCCTAAATATTGCTGACATGGAAGATAACACAGTTTTATGTGGTGCCCTGTTTATTTTCACTGCATATTATGTTACTTCTCCATGAGTTGTAATAACTTAAATATACTTGTTCAACAAGTCCTAAGTTATGGAGTTATTTGCATTCAGCACAGGGGATAAGCAGCCCATGTGTAGAAAATGAAAAAACTGATTTAGCAGCAAGCTGAAAATGGGGAGGTTAAGAAAACAACTTGTCACGCACCAAGTTATTTTAAAGTGGATGAGTACATAGCTGGGGAGTGCAGAAAGTTATTATATCAGTCAGGGACTCAAACTCTTTCAGTTTGATGTTGTGGGGGAGAGACAGGGAAGTTTTGAAGTAGCATGCCTATGCCTGAAGGGTATTTTGTTGACTGGAAGATTGAACACAAGTAGTCAAACTGGACCTTCGTTTTCCCTTTTCCTTCTGTCTTCCCCTCTGAGCCTTATTTTACACCCTTTGTATCAAATGTCTCATGGCTCGTGTCTTTTCCACGGTTTGTTTGCTAAATGGGTACTAGAATATGAAATATCAACATGCTTCAGAGTAGAGCTATGTTTTCTCCAATTCCCTTTTTGCTTTGGTCTGGACTGCGTGCCAGGCTTCCCTCAACGCACCACTGTAATGGCGATGTGAGGTTCCTAACTGCAGCACATCTCTTCAGGACAGACTTCAAGAGGTAAATTTTGCGTGAGCAAACAGTTAACCAAACAAGCAACATTTCTGCATACAAATGAGGGATTTCCATGTGCAAAAGGAGCAGCTAGTTACCTAATTTCACGCAAAGACCTTGTCTTTTGGCTGGACAGCAGTTCTGCAGCCTGCCGTGCCCATAAGGTACTTGCCACTTGCAGTGAATAAGAGCCTTTGTGTTCATGGGGTGAAACCAGGGAATGCTCAATCTCTGTGTCTCTATATTCTTTCTCATCATCCAAACAGTTCACTTCAGATATGGAGAATTAGTTTTCATAGTGGTGGCTGTCCCCTATGTCCTTCTGCTGTAACAGCAGCTACCTCACAGTGACAGGACTGCAAATTCACTTGCAGGTGTTGGGCATGGACAGAAATGGAGCTGCTCTACTCTTCATTGATATTAGATGGAACAGTTCTACAGTGGAAAAATATCATACAGCTTGGGAAAAGGAATCAACAGAGAGGTCAAGAGCCTGAGGCCATGGCAACAAGAAGGGAGAGGAAAAGGTATACAATGATGGCACGTCGTACTAAATGTGCTATGGACAAGAGTTTTCCAAAACCTTCTTGCTTGGTACTTTTTATGCCTCTGCAGCGTCCCTTTAATGAGTACTAGGCTAGCATACAGTAAAGAGGTACACAAAAATGGAAAGAACAGGAAGATGCATTTCACCACCTGCCAATGGGGAGCCCGAAGGGGTGGTAGCCTGCAAGAGCAGCCCTCTGTGATCCGGTGAGATTCAGAGATCACCATATTCCTTCAATCACCGGTATGACAGGTGGTATGAACATTTTCATACTTCCAAATGCACATTTGATTTCATTGGGGAATGTCCCCCCTCCAGAAAGTACCTTCTTTGCATATCTTTAAGTATGTGCATACCGTAAGCACCCAGAATAGTTTTTTGGTGCAAAAAGCATTGTCAGGTTGTCCTTATCAGCAGCCAGTGACTCTGCAAGGTCAATGACTCTATAAGGTGATGTAAGGGATGTGTTGCCATCTCTTGTCCCTCTGTCTGTACTGAAGATGTTTCAGATACATGGTCACAGCACAGGTCACTCCAGACATCCCTTGCCCATTAAGGCAGTCCTATGCAGACCTCAGCCGTAGCTGAGGAAGGAAGAGTTAAACCTTCTCACAGTTTCACAGTTTTCTTCCCAGTCGAGAGAGCTAAAAACCTCTTTTTAAAGGAAAGCTCAGATTCCCAGGCAGCCACTTGACAGGAAAAGCAGCTTTATAAAAAACACCAAGCACTGAAAGTCTAGACTGTATTATTCAAAATACCAGTCAAGTGCTGTCTCCAGTTGAGCCCCAGTCCATCCATGAAGTGCTTTGGCTTGAATCAAGGCAGGGTTTCTCTAGCTGCTATCTAGCCCGGCAGGGGTATGACTAACAAGATTGTGGTTTTGCAAAGTGATCGATTCCCCTTAAGGTGAAGTCTAGCCAGAGCCTAGCTCAAGAAGAGTCAACAGGGTGGAATAATTTGACTTAACTTACAGTGAGGAGGAACTCTACAAGGAACCATACAAAGTGGCCAAGGCAACAGCCTTGCGTTTTCCTTACAGCCATGTTTTCAACATAGCAATGGGAACATGCAACAGGTTTAGCCAGAGCAGAAGACACCGTAGCCTCATGAGGCTCACTAAACATCTTCTGCTCAGCCACAATGATCTGAAAAGACGTAACTTCTTTTTTGGACTACCAAAAAGCCATAAACACAAACATAAGCACTACAGGACATATACAAGATAGACGCCCCCTTTACAGCTTTTATGTTATCTACCAAACACTGGTGCTCTTCTTTACCAACTCTGACAGATACTAACAGAAAAGATCTTATCTCCTGATGACCAGGGCCAGATGCCAGAGAGGATTTTAAGGACAGGAAGGCTGAATAATCCTAAAAACACCCTTTCCTGTTCTTGGGAATGAGAAGAGTCTGAAACAAAAGGAGGCTCAAGGAACTTCTTTAATTGGCCATTAGAAACCTTAGGATGAAAAATGCTCATTAATAAATAGATCTGTTTTTCTCTAAGAAGAGCTCAGCTGTGGAAATACTTTCCATACACGCCCTCCCTCACGCTCCCTGTCATATATATCTGGGAAATTGCCTGGCAGAAGAGGTCAGGTTTATGAACTGTAAATGTTCATGTCCTTCTTCTTGTCATCTGCTATGACAGTCTCCTACTTTGAATGTTTTGGTTCAGGTATCAAAGAGAGGCGTGGGGAGGTGCCCAGTCAGATAAAACATCTTCACAGAACAGGAATCTTTTTCCAAGGATCTTGAAAGGATTAGGAGAGAACCAGAACAAGTATTTTATATAGGCTGCTTCTTGTGGTTTTTTTTTTTTTCTTTTAAATTCAGGCTTTATCTGTCATGTCCTTCCGTACTGTCAGTGCAACTGAAAGCTATAATTCTCCCTGGACTAATGCTGAGGAAGAGGCATTTTACACAACAGAACACCCTTTTTTAATCATGGCAGGAAGTAAAAAGGGGGTTCAGCTAGAAAATGCTGCAGGTGCTTGAAAACCTGTGAGGCTCCACGCGGTGCCAAAGCCTCACTGTGGTCCCTCTGGGGGAACAGCCGGGCCCCCAGGGCAGCCCTGCTCCTGCCAACCAGCGGGACACAGGCTCCCTCTGCCTTCCCAAAGTACTGCCCCATCCCTGACGAGCATCATCCTAAACAAGGGAGTGTGCGGTGATCCCGGACACCTCACAGGCGGCACGGAGGACTGACATTTCTGCTCCTCTTGTTCAAAATAAGTAGAAGCAGCTGCAAAGCAGGGAGGCTCCCACCCGCCTCTCCCTGGGGGAGGCAGTTGTTGCTCTAACAGAGGGCCCTTGTGCGGGGAAGCCTCCCCCACTAACATTATTTCCAAAAACAGCCTAACACAGCCAAGCATCAGCCCCCACAAAGGCCTCCACGAGGCTGCCGGGTTCCACCCTTGGTGCTGAGGGTGGGTTTGGCCCCACTTGCCCAGCACGGGCAAGGCCCCCGAAGATGGAAATCACCCCCTGGGTGAGGAGGACATAACCGGCAACCCCTTCATGAGCCAAAAAAGACACCACCACCTCTGCACAGGAGCCGCCAGGCCACCACAGGCAGCTCTACCAGGACCTACGTGAGCTGAGGACATGGCCTCAGCCACGCGTGGTCCCTTTTCCCAGGTCCCGGCCACAGACATCACTGCTCAAACCCGGTCCCCGCCAGCAGCGGGGCAGCAAGCCGGTGCATCATGTCCCTGCAGAGCCGCCGGCTGCGTGGCGGGCAGGCATCTTTATTTAGAACATTAATGACACAAATTAAACCTCCGCCCTCCCAGCTCCCAGTAATAGGCACCATCCGAATGCGATAAAAATAGAAAAGTGTGGGAAATCAAGCCAGTTAGCAATTTGAAAATGAACAGTTGATTTTAAAAAGTTTTCAAACTCAGCAAAATAATCCAAGTAATGACCAACTAGAAAAGCCTATTCTTTTCAGATAATGGCGTACTATGAGTTTCTCCAAATTCTACGAGACCGTGGCTTGAAATAGGTATTTCACTTCCTTAGCGCAAAGTCTGGGGACAGACCTGCACAAACATTTCATCTCCCAAGTCATGCTCATGGCCGTATTTTCACCATGGCAAAGCTTTTTAGCTGGTTTTGGTAAACTCCATTTCTGGTTGCATCTGCTCAAAGCTGCTACCACAGCCTGGTGATTGCTAAGTGCTGCACACATGTCCAGGGGCCAAATTTGGAGAGCTAGTGGGATTTTGCTTGATGAGGAGCCTGCTGATGAGCTCACTGCACCTCAGGCAAGCACTGTCCTGGGACAGCCCCTGTGAGCGGCACTGAACCCCTTGTCTTGCTGCTGAGCATGGGCCGGATCCAGATCCCACCCAATGTCACGGAGGTCCGTGCGTGGACATCGTCAGTGGGGATGGGCTGGTTTGAACACTTTCCTCCGTCGGAAGGTGGCCATGGGGCCCTCAGGCGGCCAGGCTCGCAGCCCGTGGAGGAAGAGCTGCTCCACCGCGGCGCTCGGCCCTGGTGCTTTTCGGCTCCGTTTTGCCGGCAGAATATCTGGCTTTGGGAGAGCTCGCCTAAAATTTGCCAGTGCCGCCTTCTGAAGACGCTTTAAAGCTAAATTGGCTAACAAAAAGCCTCTTGTAGATAAAAGAGCTCTGCAAGTCAACAACTGGCTAAGCAGTTTAAACCCCTAAGTAAGGCATCCTCTATTTAAACGTTATAGGCAAATCTAATTTAAGCTTTTAAAAATATTATGGGCAGGTGTTTAAGTCGTCCTCACACTCGGTTTTGCGAGGGCTTCGGAGGGGGCTGGGCGGCGCTTCCCAGGCGGGCAGCATTTTGTTCAGACAAGCTTTCTGCAGAAGGCCACGTGACATAGGCCAAATAAACAGCATCTGGGGATTTTCAATTACAGACCTTCACCCAGCATGCCTGCACTGTAATCTCTACCAGATGAGGCTCAGGCCTCACTATTTTCAATAATTCACACACTGTGTACACATAACATGACAATAAGGGCATTCATGCAACCGCCTGATTCGCACATCAAAGCTCCCAAATGGCCAGCTGTAAGCATGCTTACTGCTGAATAATTCATTCTTTTCACAGGCTTGAAAAAACGCTCAGCGGGAGTTGGCAAGCTTGTGTTCTTTCCTGTGTGGTATGCTAAACTCAAATTTTGAAAGAGGTACAGCCCCACTAAAAAGAGTCAGAGATCCAACTATTTAAATGTGCATTTGCGAGCTTTCGGATGGCTGCTCACAAAAAAAAAGAAAAAAAAAAGAAGCCCTACGTTTCCGAGTGGGTAGTGGAGATAAGATGAAATAGCCTACATGTTTTCTGGGGCAGGTGTTTAATAGAAATAAAATGATAAACCTGTTTTCTGGATAGTAGAATATTTTTCACACATATTATTCCTCACTAAATATCTTAGGTATACCAGAGGCATAATAGTTAACAAGTTCAGCAAACTTGAAATTTTCACATACTTAGCATAAATTTTCTACTATATGGCAAAGAGGGTTTTAGTTAAGACTACCACATATGAAAAAGGCAAACACAGAAACACCAGAGCTAATTCTGTAACTCCTATTTACTGTTCTCACAGATATGGGTTGAATACTAATTTCTAGATGATATTTTAACAACTCCAAATTTGCAGCTGTGTCTCTGAACATTTAGCCTGCAAACGGTGAGTGTTCCAGATTTTGAAAATACTTTGGCTTTACAAAACAGAGGCATCATTTCTTTAAGAAAAAAAAAAGGGGGGGGGGGCGGGGAGAAGGGTCTGCTTCATAATATCAAGTTTTCTTGACTGTCAATCAATGCCAGAACCAGCAGGATCAACTAGTCGTGACCTCTCCTTATAGCAAACACATGCTGCTTACCAGCTGTGGACTGTGTTTTTTACACCCTTTTCTCTATCATTCAGAATGGCTTCCTCCTAATCACAATAATCCCAAAAGTGCTAAAACATATCAATCGTCCTTTAAGCCCTGCCTACAAAAGGCCAGCCGTCCAGCCTTTATGGGCTTGTCCAACAGCAGCTGATACTTCATTCAACTACAAATCCAATTTAGCAGTTACAAGAGGTTTAGCATCACTGGAAAAATATTGGTGTTGATCCTGCACTCTTAAGTCAGCAAATATTCCTTTGCCATATTGTTTAGCTTTTTCTGCCATATTTACACTTCTGCTGGATTTCCCTGAATGACTTCAACAACAGCGTTTAACCTCTGAACTGGTAATATTTACAGTTGATCAAACAGCAATTTTTAAAATATGTTTACCACAATTACAGAAACATAAGCCTATTTGTATTCCAACTGTTACGATTCTGAAAAAAAACCTAACCAACAACCCTAAAAACAAACACAGTCATTTCATTCAAAACCATAGAGCACACTTTATGTAGTAGTTATGCAGGATGTTATTTATTATAGCCCTTTGGGCAAGTTCATGGCAATTCTTTCACTTATGTATTTTTAATTGCCAAGTGAGCCAATGCAAACACTCCCTTGATCCCCCTCCACTTTTGTTTCTTTTTCTTTTTTTTCCTCTTTAAGCAGCAGTATATATAATGCCTTAAAGTAAAGATGGGAGATCCTGTCTAGGGAATTTACTATTCCCTAGCCCAAATCTGCAAATCTGTGGGACCACTCAGTTTAGGCAGCCTTTAATAATGGGAATATAAGGCAGGAGACAACTCCTCCAGCCCTGTGGATGAGAATGGGAGCTGCTTTTCACTTGCTTTGTAGCGAAAATAATCAGCCTCAAACCTGCATCAAGCACAGGATTTCCATCTCTCTGCACAGGCACTTGCTGGAGGGCTGGGGCCGCCCAGCTCAACCGCAGCCAGGGACGCAGGCAGGTCCCCACTGTCCCCCAGGGAACGGGGTGGGGGCAAAAAAAAAACCCCGAGTGTCTTAGACCCGCTGTAGCTTGTTGCTTAACTCTGTACTGAGTCCTTCAAGAGCCAAGGCTCTGGCTCTGAATTTAGGCGGGGACCATGCACAAAATTGGCCATCCCAGGACAGGATCGGGAGGAGACAAAGACCGCAGGGTTCCTAAAATGGGTTATAAGAGCTGCCCGAGTGGTGTGTGTGTATGCAGAGACACACACACACACAAGATTACAATAAGCCACTTAAGTATTATTATACACAAATTAACTGCTTGCAAAGTATACTGTAACTGGGTTGCCCAAGAGGACAGGGAAAAGAAAAGATCCAAGAAACAAAATAACCAAAATAATCCCTTTGGATGCTAATGAGCGAACAATTACAGTGACTCACTGAAGTTATATCATAATGATACTTCCAAAGAAAAGAACTTTTTGTGTATTGTATTAAAACAACAATAAAATGATCCTAGATTGAAGCAATACCACAATTTAATTTATACAGTAAAAGGGAAATGACCTAATAGTAGCACGGAAAGGTATTCTCCTCATGTCAAGTCTTAACCTTTTGGTTTTTATCCCAGCTTCAGTTGTAAAGAAAACAACAAAAAAGAACCATAGACACATCTGGTTCAAAAGTCTTCATTGACACTAATGCAATGCATTGGATTCTGTTTGGCAGCTCTTCATACTGGGAAATATTCCACATAAGCAATGTTTATTAATTTTCTTCTGAGTTTTTAAAAACACAGACAGAACATATTTCAAAGAGAGAAAAGAGTGATCCAGAGATCTCTCTGAATATTCATTAATTAATATTTTGTCAGTGTCGGTTGTCTCAACAAAAGAAGGTTTTATAATTTACTCTAAGCCCCATTTAATTAAAATTTAAATGTTACCAAAATACATGGAAATTTTTTGCTCCCTTGTAATTATATTATTTTCTACTTAGCATAAACTGTGTTTTACTGTAACCAAAAATGCATTTCAAAACAAACATCAATTTTTAGGCTTCAGAATATACAAAGAAATCCCCATAAGAAAAAAAATCCCCAAACTTGACCTTTGCCATCTCTCTGGATCAGCTACAGATGTTTAGTAGATTATACAAAAACCTAGATGTCCTTAATCTGACATTCTTTTTTGTTCCCTGCTATGATAGGAACTCTTAGTAACCTATCTGCGAACACCCCGTGCGAATTCCATGTGCATATGTAATTGCTGTGTTGTTTTCCAAGGTAGTTGCAATTTTTCGGCAACAAAAGCATTTCAGAAAGGAGAAGACTCTTACCCAACGCTACTGACAGAAAGTCTGATTTGGACAGGAATCCTTCAAATACACAGACAATGGGCTGGCTGACCTGTCATGCATGATGGATGAGTTAAGGGGATTAAAACCACTATTTGCATTAGAATAGATAAAAATTAGCAAAATAGAATTTCTCAGTAGGTGGCTTCAGTTCTGTTTGTTCTCTTAGGCAAAATGAAGTTCATTTTTAAAGGAATTACGATTGTTTAAGTAACGCTCATTTGCGGAGAAGAAATTTTGGATGCCAGTTTCCTTTCTATTGTTTATTCTTTAAGAAATCCACTTTAATTATCACTATAACAGTATCCTTTTCTCCCCCATGTTTAATATTAAAACATTACACAAATACGATGTTGTAACCATTTTAAACTGTATGTGTATCTTAATGCTTATATGTTTCTAAGCTGTCTATACCCAAAAAAGTGTTTTGAGTTCAGAGAGAGATGATAAAAAACCCCCAAAAATTAAATTGTGTATTGATGCTTCACTGAGGTTCTGAGTATGAGCCTGTGACTGAACAACTGTAAGAGGCAAATGCTTGAAATACTGCACATTTCTTTTGATTAGCTTCATATCGCACACAGTGATGGTACTTAAAAGACTCAGAAATGGCTGCACAAAGTAACATAACAAAAGACTCGCCTTACAGAATAGCATTATATTGTTTATACAATATAACTTTGAAAGAAATCTATATGAACAAGTCGATGCATACAAGTAGGCAAACAGATGTAGAAACTCCAGAAACATCCATGGACCATCTCCCCTCACTCCTGCAGAAAGCAACCAAGACTTGTCTGTCAAACAAGAGTTGTGAAAGTAATGGAGGTCCCCCTCTTTGTAAGGCTCACACATCCCATTGCAGACAGCAAGCAGCCTCCAGAAAATCCAGCACATTTTTAAAAACCATGTCTGTGTACTGCCAAATATGTTTTTGAACTCCTCGCCCGTTTTAACGGTGGACTGCAATCAGACTGGTGATATATTCCACTATGCCCTGTAGCAGCATTAATAGAGAGCAAAGCTGAGGCATTAAGGAGCTAAATTTCTTCCCCTGATGACATTACAAACGGGAAAAGCTGTGACATGATTTCTCAACTCAGCATTTACTATAATGAGATTTTAAGAGAGCAGGTCACTTCTCTCGCTCAGTGATGGGGGTTCTGGCCAGATCCAGAGGCTGTCTAAAACAGGCCAACGCCAGAGCCTGCAGCCAGGTACGGGTCCCACCATATGGCTCCCGGGGAGGGGGCGTTCACCTGCAGGCGAGGGAGGACCCTGTAAGCTGCCTTCATTTTCAGCTCCACAGACCCTGCGTTGGCATTTCGTGCAGCTCTTTGCACAAACTATTTATTTAGCTTATGAATTATTTGGTGTCTGTGTCACATGCAGTTAAGATGCTTTATTTTCACAGCAGGTGCAAAGAGGTAGTTAAATTTGCATTATGTCCAGGGTATTTGGACTCAGTTTGTGTTAGATGACAGCTTCCGACAGCAGATGGGCCAAGTGGAGAAACGTTTGACCGGCATATGAAAGAGCTTGGGATACATCCAACACTAACCTTGGTTTTCAAGTTATTTCACAAGCACAAAGTAACATTTTGTGGAGATTTTATAGCTAACAATGTCATTCTAGCTACAGTACAATAAATATTTTGCTCCAATTACAAACCCACAAGAGAGACCCACAACATACTTGAGCTACAGGGTAAGTCATTTCTTGCAAACCTGGTCTCAAAACATGCTTGAAATTGGGATTCCTTTAACTCTTTTGTTTAGCCTGAAGAAAGACCTGTCCATACTTCCAGGTGTGATACGAACCTGTCCAGATCAGTTGCCCATTCCTGCCTCCCTGCTGATCCCATCTGGGTCACTGACGTTCGAGCTGAAGTGGAGGAGAAGAATGAGATTGATTCCCTGCACTTCTGAAGGATCCCCAGGACACCAGCCCAAGGGGAGAAAAAGAAACTTTAATGCCACCCTGAACTCGGGTATGAAAACACAACAGGCTGTTAAAGAACAGAAGATACCGCTGCTTATTTTGACGCTCAGCTACGAGAGACAGCAATGAAGGGGGGAGTAATCAAATAATACCGCACCATAATGTATTTTGTTTAAATTTGGAAGTGTCCTCGTAACCTACTCATTCATCAGAGTGAAAAATGCCTACCTGACTCTTCCTGCCCCTCTGCCTCAGGCACTGCGGCCTCCAGCGGCTCCAGCAGTCCACAGCACATCCCAAGCAGTGTAAATACTGTGTTGCTGATTTCATTATAATTGAAAATACCTACTTGTGCCTTTCAAAATCTGCAGGATTATCCTGGAGAACCATAAGGAAATTTTGCTTCGTGTATCTGCCAAATGCATTAGTCCTAACATTTGTAATTTTCTTTATAAATTATTTTACTTAAAGTTGCTGCTTTGGACGATGGGAGGGCTCTTTTAAAAATAATTTTAAGGGGTAGGACACGCCAGAGAACCAAAAGAAAATTACAGTAATTGATAATCTTTTTACCACTTATTTGTTTCTATAGTAAATCACTACTTACTTTTGCTTCCCAGCTCATGCCTTTACATTACATAACATTTGTCAAAAAAGTGTATTTGGAAACCTTTTCTTTGTTTTGGATAAATGAGTAATGGAGTGCAGACACAGTTTTACGCATAACTCTTAATCCCACTTTCTTCAGGCCTGATGCAGTAGGAGAGAAACTTTACAGTGAGGTTGTTTTGTGGCTAAGAACCATTGACGTGGGATGGGGAGAGGAGACTGGGCTTCCAGCAGCAGCCCTGCCATGTTTCCTTGTTGAATCCCTGTACTCTCTTCACAGTTTTTGCCTGTTATAGAGGTTAGTTCTCTAAAAATCATGGTGAAAAAGGCACGTGAAAGATCAATCCCACTTTCTACCTGTTGTACCTCCCCTCCACCCGCATGCATGCCAGCACGGTTATCATACTGAACAGCCTCAGCCGCCAGTGGCTTCTAGTCCTGACAGCAACAACGGACATTTCACGAGGAGCAGAAGGACTTTGCTTCTCAGCTCCAACCTGCCTCGCTGGGGGCTGGGGGCTGCGGGCCCAGGGCTGGCATTAGGACAAGGAGAGGGGGACATGTCCCAGCGCAGTGCCCACAGCTAACATCACTAGACCCACGACGGGTGCACTGGCAGGAGCTGTGAGCATGGTAGCCTCATGCAGCAAAGAAGGAAAGCTTATATACACACAGATCTGGAATTGTATTCAACAATTATTAATGCCACTTAGAGACTTCTACCCCTACCAAGCTCTCAGTTTGCTCATGTGACTTTATCGTCTGTTTAGTCTAACCTGCTGATATGGTAACCTGTAGTCTCCGGCGCATAAAATGATTTCATTTTTCTTTTGAACAATGGCTCTTTATGTACTTTTCTCTCCCCTCTTTCAATGCTCTCTCTCTCTCTCTGTTTTTTACCGTAAACAGTAAGGACAAGTAATACCAATCCTTCACCTTCCTCAGTTGTTTCCAGGATAACCCTCCATCCCATATTGGTTCAGCTTTAAAGATCACTGCCATTCTACCTAGCCCATACCGTATAGACTCTACCCTAATGAATGCACAGGCTGTCACACACCACAGGAAGGTTATTTTGCAGGTGCTACTCCCTAATGGGCAAGGCCCTGAACAAGACTCCTGCATCTTATGTCTAACTTGGCCAGTGGCTGGCTGGATGCATCTTGACACACGGAAAACTGCAGTATCAAGTGAGGGAGTGGTCCCGAGTTTCACCAGTACACAGCTGAGACTGACAAAAGAAAAAGGGGTTTAAAGTGTTAAATACCGTGTAGTTGATTTCAACCTTCTGACACTGGTATGAATTCAGATGAGCCCCTTGGCAAAAGGGTACTTCAGCTCAGTGCAACGCGATCAGCATCCCCCTTCCTAAATCACAAGTTTCTGCCTATGCAAGCACAGAAATAGTCATCCGGTCCTTTGCTAAAACACAGGCAATGTACAGAGTACTATACTGTACCTAAACTTCTGTCAAGTCCATCTGGCACCAAATTTCTTAGTTTTACAAACCTCCAAGCACTCTACTATATTTTGATGTTTTTATAGTATACGTATTGATCATGAAGGCATTTTCACTGAGGCAACTGGCAAATCCATCCTGAACCTGGCAATCGCACCGGTATCAACATTTTAGCACGCACTAGGTTTTTGCTATTAAAAGACATAAAGAAATGGTCATTGGGTCGGACAAAGAAATTCCACCTGACACCAGGCAGAGCTATAACGTATGCACAAAGAGATGCAATTAGTGCTGCAGAGACTTATC
Source organism: Theristicus caerulescens (assembly GCA_020745775.1). Lineage (NCBI taxonomy): Eukaryota > Metazoa > Chordata > Aves > Pelecaniformes > Threskiornithidae > Theristicus > Theristicus caerulescens. The sequence continues at coordinate 11,088,537 of CM036564.1, forward strand.
AAGAGTGCTTGCAAGAGTGACCTCCCTTTCATCTTTTGTGAGATGTATATGAATATACCAGTACTCACCCCTCCAGATGCTAAATTGAGCCATAGGCTGATTTATCCATGAAGACTGGTGGACTTGGTAGTGTTAGGTGAACGGCTGGACTTGATGATCTTAAGGATCTTTTCCAACCTAAATGACTCTATGATTCTATGACATAAGAACAAGAAGTAAAAATATACTTACTTACCTCAGAGGCTCACAAATGTTTATATGAAGCTATTAAAAAGCTGAGATTTAAAACAACACATTCATTTAAAAGAAAATGAAAGGTTGTTTCTGGTATGGCTGATGCAGTTATGTTTTCTGTTGGGGGAAATTTATAGCCACATTATTGCTGTCAAGGAGGGTAGTGAGCCACAAGGATTTCCAGATGCCATGTGTGAAGTTTCTCATTTCCCTTGCTATACTAAAGTACATTATCACCCAAATGCAAACAAGCTTTAAAAAGTAGCTGTCATTAAACATGTGTGGCCCCCTTGCCTGGACTTAAGAGATTTGTTTTTTTCTTTTCCTTTCCTTTCTTTTTAAGCCGGATGGGAGACTGTACTGCAGCGATCCCCAGGGGCCTAGTACAGATCATACCGATGTCAACAGTAATACTTCGGGCTGCGTCCCTACTGCACATTGCACCCTGTCAATGACAAAACCTGGCTCTGCCAAACAGTAACATTTCACTTCTAGAAAGTCAGTCCAAGGAGTGGAAGAATTGCTGCCATGACGTTTGTCAGAAGAGCTATGAATGTGAAAACAGATTTAAAAGGAACACAGAAGATAAAAGGAAAAACAAGTTCAAGTTTCTCCTGTACCTGTAAATACAACTTGCTGCACCAGCAGACAGCTGAGGGACCTGTCCCACTGTATGGACACCAGTGAGCAGCAGGGACAGCTGCCTGCGCAAGAGACCACCCTCATATCTAGCAGTGTGTTTGCAGAGATGGCAACCCCATGCGAAAAGGACATTCAAAGGCAAAGACCATGTCCAGGACAGCTTCAGCAAGCCTGAATCAGAACAATCTCTCTTATGGCTGTCTGGGATTGCTGTATGCTCAGGCATGAGGCTTTCAAGTGGGAATGGGTGCAAAAGAATACCTTGCAATTAATGACCTTTCCAATTCTTACTAGGAGAATGGTAGGAGAATTAAAGCTAGAAAATCTTATGCAAGAGAGTGAACTTCTGTTCCCAGTTGGATTTGTTTTCAAAAAAGGAAACAGAGAATTTATGCAAAGGTACAGCACAATGGTGCTGAAAAGAAGATAGAGGTGGAACTATCAGAAGACTGATGCTGTATAGTCCCCACTGATTTTTTATTTACAGTGAAAGCCAGTGTCTCAAAGCAAGTGTTTTGTTAAATGATGTTAACCTGAATGTCTTGCTGAAGATTAAGACTAAATTGGAGATGTTGAGTCCAAAGCAGAGCTGTCCCTTCTGTCTCACATCTGGAAGCACACCAGCAACAAGATCTTGAGTGGGAGCAAGAAAAACGGTTTTGCTCAAAACCCAGAATGAAACAGTAAGTCTATTAAGGAAACAAGGACATGAGGGCATCCCTCACTCCACCTGAAGAGCTTCCCCACTTCTATAGGGCCAGGGGCACAAAATGGCACCCGTTTCTGAGGTACACTTAGCAGAATGAAGGCTGAGGAGAGCACCATGCCAACGGCAACTGAAATTATTGTATGCCAGTTCTATCACATAAGCTTTTGTCCATTATCTCAAGAAACAGTTTCCATGTCTTCAAGTCTTTCTTATGGCCCTCTCAAAGAAGGTATATACAACACAAGCCTCAGATATCAAAAGGACACTCTTAGAAGCATTAAAGCGAATCCCTGAAACTATGTTTTCTTGATCATATCAGACACTTGGCCTACAGTTATGCTATAGCATTTTCTGAAAGAAACATAGATCTGAGTAACAAAAATGGTCCCTCAGAAACTCTCATGCTCCACATTAATACTTCAGAAAAGAAGAACTGAATCTCTGCTACAGCAACCACTGCAAACAGCTGAAGACTCAAGGTGCAGTGTGCATGTTTGATGAAACAGAAAACAGCCCACACAATTATTTCCATGAACTTAAGACAAGTAATATGGACAAGCACCTTTTCAAATCTACACGGGGCAGATCATTGCGTTGCTGTAGTATCATGGTCGAAGCTGAACCGCCTGAGTCTTCACGGCACTCACTTCTAGCTAAAGAAACTCCTCTAGAGTGCCTACTGCACCTGTCAGTGCTTGATACTCCGGTCTTGTTAAAAACCCAAGTTAATACATTGAAAACAAAAGTGTCATTACAGTGCTTTTAAAACAATCACTCTGGCTTCTCCTTCATCTTTTCATTTCCACTAGATTAATTAGAGACTTCAATTAAAATGCAAGCCAATTTATAAAAGTTTTTAAAATTCAGTAACTCAGATCTTTCCATCCTAGTATTTATTTTCTATTGTAACATCTGCCATTATGGCAGGCTTTTGTTTGCATCTTTTCCCATTCTTACCTGGACAAAGGGCTCTTTTTTATTCTCCAGATAAAAAAAAAGGGAAGATGTCAGACATTTCTATGTGCATAAGTAAGGTCTTTCAAGGTGAATATGAGCTAAACAGCCTCAGCAGCTCTAAAAATTAGTTCACAAACTTTTATGCCTGAATTATTTGCTGGTTTTCTGAGCGCTGGAAATACTTTGACTTGTGCATCTGAGAAAATGAATCTCCACAGAAATCAGATCTCAGTCTGTCTTCTTTCTGAACCTTCCCAAGCAAGATCCCCAAAGGCTCCTGCCTCCCTGTTGAGAGAGAGCTGTAAATACCCAGGTATTTGCACAAGAGAGAATGCAGCCAGACTCATCATCTACGTCCACCAGGCAGGCGCTTGGTGGTGTACATACACACGCTGCACAGGGGAGGCATGGGAGCATGCTGTGGCAGGATCAAGGTCTCTCACTTGAAAATGCCTTTTCTTAGTCTCTGCCTTTGCTGAAGACCTGCTGACTGTTATCCTCTGCCCACAGTCCATCCTGCCAGCATTATCACTTAAATTAAGAGTTGTCCTTGGGTTGCTGCCAACAGTAGGTTTGAACAAGTACTTCTATGAGCAGCAGAACCAAGGAGGCCTGGTTTCCTATGGCTCTGGGTCCCGATGATGAGCTTTTGCATGGATCCTGGTCCTTCGCCTCCTGAAGGCTAGGCTCAGCCTTTCCCCAGTAAGATGCTCATAGGGTGTCCCTCCCATCTACCCACTTTCCTTTTTTCAAGGACCTTCAAAAGACATTTCCTAAAGAGCATCACCTCTCTCTCCAGTTTGAGCAAAGGATTTGCAGAAGTGACTGGGGAGAACTGACAGGCAGACATTTGTGGACTGCTTTGGAGCTGTGGACAAAAGTTCAAGAGAGAGAGTTGTATTCAAATTTGAATTTAAAGCTCAGCTGCTTATGACATTTGAACATGACTGCAAACTGTGAGTGAAGAAAACTCAGCCATCTAGACCCTCTATCCTTGTAGTAAGCAGTAAAGACCACAGGAAAAGAACAACAGAGACCAAAGTGGATCACGAAGTTTTCCTCTTCAAAAAAGATTTTCTCGTCTAAACTTGTAGATTTATGGCTGTGCTTGAGCAGAGAAGATAACAGAAACCTGCGATAAAGGTCTTTATGCTGGAGACACTAGTGGACAAAAATAACAAACTCAATCCCAGTTCCTACATCTGGTCTTTTATATAGCTGGAGGTTCACATACTCAATACATACCTCTTACTAAACTTCGGTTTAAAATAGTTTAGGATTAAGTAGAAATTATTAATATTTTACAATGCCAAAATATTTATGGGTGAAGAGATTAAGATAGTAAAATTGTTGACCTTATAACTTTAAATAAATGTTTATTTGGCTTTAGGAATGAGTAAATTGCACTAAGCTATATTAACCATTATAATTTATTCTAATTTGAGACGCTTAAAACCAGTGCGAATTATATAAATTAGGCATACTTAATCCCTGTGCTTAAACTCCCTTAAAGTCAATCTTGTTCCTTGGAATTTGAAAGGTTTCATCAAAGTTGTTGTCAGTGGCATCTTAAGGTGTGTATATAATGAAGAGCTGGATTTTAGATACAGAGGTTTTTTAATTGCTGTCATAAAATAAAATACACTTTGAAAAATCCTGTTTTCTTTCATATAAATATCTCTTCTTTTTCCTAAAATGTGGGCAGTAAAACCATCTAGCATTCAATACTGGGCTCAGTAGAAATCATTGGCCTGAAAGTTCAGCATTGTTTTCTACAACATAAAATCCAATACATCCAATAACAGATTACATTAAATTTGACCTAATCAGTGGGCAGGGTTCTTTATCAAGAAATAATACCCTTTTGCACAAAATCAGTATTTTGAAGGATCATAATCTTAAAGTGACCTATGGAAAATAACGCCTCTTGCATTCCCAGGAAGATTACACTAAACCAAAGGATGGTATATGCTTACATCCAATAAGGCAGAAATACCTACTGAGCCATATAGGAACAGGCCTCAGGTATAAACACCCAACACCTTTTTTCACGAACAAAGAAACTACACCACTTCATCTAGGAACGGTCTCATCCAAATGTAGTTCAGTCTGTAAGAAGAGAGAAATGGACCCATTTCACAAGAAAAGGACACATTTCCAGAAGACTTTCTTTGGTGAAGATTTTCCAGTTTTTACTTTCTCAACCCACTCAACCTGCAACACAAATGCAGGGTTCAGTTCCAAAAAAAATACCAGCATGCTGAAGGCATCTGGAAGAGCAGTAAATTACTAGTAGATTGGAAAGATTGATTTGTGAAGAAGTTACAACGAAGTGGAGACATTGCAATCAGCATGTACATGGTGTAGAGACCGAGTCTCCCAGCAATCTCTGAATGCCCTCAATTCCCACTAGCAGACTGAAATCAGTGGGAGCTCAGGACATTCAACAATTCATAAAAATTAAAGCAGGGCAACGATTGTTTTTATTGTTTGTTCTTGGCAGTACCCTCTAAGAGCTAGACGCTAAAGGAATGCATGATCTATGTTGTGACAACTTTACAATTTAGAAAGATTTAAGCAAAAGGGACAGGGTAGTGAAAAGGGGTGTAACAAGTGAATAAAGTGATCAAAGCTGATGATGGCTGGCATTCTCTAGTAATACAGCAATCTCTGTATTACAGGTAGAGACTATTCCCAAAGCAGCTCAACCTACCTGTTATTGACATATTCATTTCTTACAAATCACAGTAAAAGTGCTTCTCGCATGCTTCAGAAGGCTGTAATCTAGAGGACTGTGGGTACTGTATGTGGAGAGGTTTACAGGCCAGCTCTGGCACTACATTGCACTCATGGAGGGAGCGTGCAGCAGGACGTACCCACTGCAGGTGGGAGTGAAAGGGGCTGGTAAAAGGGGGGGGGGGGGAGCAGCACAGGGGGCCAGGGGCTGCTTTGTGGGCACGGGCAAGAGTCCTGCAGTATGCAGCATGAAGGAAGACAGCTGAGTTGCATAAACACAGAAGGAAGCAGAAAGAGATTTTTTTTTTACGTAATATGTGAGAATATACACAGAGGGACGATCTAAACAAAGCAAAGTTTAAATATTAAGCAAGAAAATACCTTCCAGATTTAAAACAAGCTCCAAAGAATGTCCCCTGTTGAGCCACTAAAAACTAAATTGGGCAATGCACTAGAAAGTATACTGAGAGGAGGAACCTTCCACCATTTTTTTTTCCTAATGGATGTATATTTAATATATTCTTCCTGTATGACCTAAAAATCTACACCTATAACAGCACCCCAGGTGACAGACACATCATAAACCATGTGATAGGCCTGCAACACAAATATCCCTGAACCAGCCCAAACTCAAAACCCCTACAGTACCAGTACTGTTATTTACTTGGACTCATATGGTTTAATTTTAGGTAGTCCTGTGAGGAGCAGGGAGTAGGACTCAATGATCCTTATGGGTCCCTTGCAACTCAAGACAGTCTATAATTCTATGACTCTCTTCAGTCACATTCCTCTAAACCTGAGAGTTTAATAGCCACACCCAGAAGGCACTCCTTGCTTATCTTTCTGGTTTTCTTACACAAAACAGAGGAAAAAAAGTAGGAGGCAATAAATCACTGGATGATTCCTCTTCAAGAATGGCTGCAGCAATCTACTGTTTTAACATCGCTTTTCTTGTTTATCTCACTTTTTCTCACAAATTACACTTTTTATTTAAGCATAGACTCTGCATTTCTTATACACTTGGAATATGCCAAAATACTTCCACAAGTCATCTCCTTTTCTTTGAAGGAAAAATAAAATAAAATATGGACTTACTGTAAAAGCAAAGGGCTGTCCCACCTTTAACTTCCTTGTAATGCTTAACACCAGGCTTAAAATTGTACCATATAAACACACAGAAGCTGAAACACCACGAGCAGCCCTTCCATCTACTTTGCTTTACGCATTAAACCACGATTCAAACAGAGTCCATTAAGGCATCTAAATGTGACTTACCACATGTGTTAATTGGGTGGGGAAAAAAAAAAGAAAACACAACCCTCGAATGTGGACATTTATGTATTCCCATTATTCAGACCTTCTTGATGCCACAATCTCCCACTTCTATAGTTTATAAATGTTTGATTTAAAATATAGCCATTTTATCATTTGTACCACATTTACCTCATCTTACCACTGTTCTGACTGGATGAGAAGCTAATGTAGCCTACACTGTCTGGTCAATTATTGCATGGACACCAGGGACCAATTAATGCCATCCATAAAAGCCTGAATCATTCTGTCAATTAACTAGAACTAACTATGTCATCAGATATATTACTGGTGAGCAAGTCTATTTGGTTGCAATATGTCTTGAAGGAGAGCAGTATCAAATGAATCACAATTGACTTGGACAACTGCTAGCATAATTTCAGAAGATGAAAAGACAAATGTGGTAGTTATTAGTGGTCCCCTGAGGAATTACGGCCAAGCAATTGTAATGTGCTAAGACTGTACTAGCAGGTGCCCACAGCACAAATCAGGCAGAGGGTTAAATCAATATTTTCAATTTCTTAGGATCAATCCAGTGTTTGAACAAGATGGAAACTTGTTAGCAATTGGCAGAATGTGTAAATGAAAAGTCAAACTTCTTATTATTTGTTAAAAAGGAATCAGTGCTCTGCATCATGCCCTTGGCACAAGGTAATGCTTTCATGATCCAGTTGCTTGGGCATTCACTAAAAATCTAGCAGTTCTTAAATTTTAATAGAGTGCAAAAGGTTACTTTAATACACACCGAACATTCAAGATCTTTAAAAATGATTGAAGTGTCAATAGGAAAGTTTTTGAGCTGTGACAACAGCATAGTTATTAATGATTAGTGCAAGAAGCAGAAGAAACCTCGATCGCTTTAGGAAAGTCTCACCAGGAATGCAGCTTGACATCTTTGGTACAACTTCACATTTATTCTGTTTCATACGGAAGAACCTTAGGATCATTAACTGATCCTTTACCAATTCAACAAGAGAGAAAAAAGTGACCTTACAAACTGATTTCATTTATCACTGCTGGGTTTAAAGATGCCTATAGCAGGACCTAGAGAATTGGCATCATATTCTTTAGTTTTAACAAAAAGATATTAAATGCACCCTTACATCTTATTATTGTTTTACAGAAAGAAGTCTCCGGCTACCCTGACAATCAGGCGAGGTTTGGGTAATACCCTTAAATTTGAGTTAGGGAAACATACCCTTAAAATGATACCTTAGAGAGGGCACAGCCAAATCTCTGCGATTTGGAAGCAGAAAACTGACAAGCAACATTATTGTACCTGGGAAAAAACAGGTGATGACAGGGAAAGCTATTTCCATGATGCACATCCAATTCTTTAAGCCCATTATTTCAAACAGATCAAAAACATGAACCATTTTTCCTGTTATAAAACTAAAGCGATTTTTATTAGGAAAACAAAAAGAAAGCCCTGATGGTTAGTTAAAAAGAGGAAACACAACAAAACACAGCTTTGAAACACATATGCCTAAAGAAAGTGCCTATGCTGCAAACATAAATACATTTCTCTATATGCTTGGCTGGTATAGGAATTCTTTGTATTGTCTTCAGTGTTTGGACTTCAATTCATGGGCACAGACAAGTAAAGAGGTAGGTGAAGCTCCTCTTTCACAATTGCCAGGGATGGAAATATTGTTTTTAATGTTCTTTGTTAGCTGTTCTTTAATCGTGAAGATAACAGTAATTACAGTATTGGAAAAATGGTTCATCTGACTGGAGTGCCTTTCATCCAAAGGATCTCAGAGCACTCTCAGCACCAGAGCAGGGAAATGATCTTTTGCTCAGCATATGGTCAACCTGTGAATTCACTGCTACAGAAAGTTATTAGCAACACCTCTATAGCTGCTGGTTTTTAAATAATAATTGCAGCCTTCACTGATACAGGCCAAAATAATAAAGAGCACTTGACCTTCAAGAAACTGCAAACCCTTTTAAAGCTTTACATTAGATGCTGCAGATGAAGTAGGAGATATTTCTTCCTTCTCAGCCTTTTCACAGGAAAACAAGGGTGCTGAGCCAAATGAAATAAAAAAAAAAATCATCAAAGCGGATTTCCTTGTTTCATTGTTGGCCCAGCTAATCTATTATCAATGTCTAACTCACTGCAGCTTTGTCTGATTTGTAGAATACATTTGTCAAGAAGACCTTTTTCTTGATGTGCATTTAACACAATATGGGGGGCGCTCCACACCACAGAGCATTGGGCCAAAGTACACAGATACGCTATCAGTGTAAGACAAGTACAATAAAACTATGGGAATGCAAAACATCGCAGTACTTCCTACTAAATTGGCCCCTATTAATTACAAAAAAATAAGAGAAAGAGCTCATTACAGTAATGATATAGTTATTCTTTGAAGAATAATGCAGGGAAGATAAGCCCTTTAATCCAAGATACACAGCCAATAGATTTTTTTTTCTTGCCTAACCCCTCTATCTATGCACTGTGCATCAGTAGCAACGTGTGTTTTTGGCTCCCTGTACACACCCTCAGGTGAAAATCATTAGCTGGCTTTATGGAGGATACAGCGTACATGTACTTCCTTGTGTTGGACTGGGGGAGCTTGAAGAACCTACACTTTTAAGAAGCACAGCGAACGAGTGCAATCACTTGAAACCAAGGTTCAGCAAACAGGAGACAATAAAATATGGAGTAACTTGAAACCAGCCCACGCACTGCCCAAGAGAAATCTCCAGCTTGTCTCACTCTCGGACACACCCTTGCAGCTCTTCTGGAAAGCTGTGCCCTGTTTGCAAGACAAGGAGCTAATTGATTCAATCGTCTTCTGTATGCGCAACTATAAAATAAAGTGCATAAAGAACAGTGCGGACATACAGCTCAGCTGACTGCATTAAAAGACTCTGCTGTCTAACAACGCGCTGATCGCAGAACAAGCACCGCAATTGTTCCAGCCAGACGCCACGGGACCAAGAATGCATAATTTCAGTACTTGTGTGTCCAACAGTAAGACATACTGGCAGCAGAATAGCAAACCAGCTTTAAGTTCAGCTATTGTTAATATTTTTCTCTACCATCTATGGAGTTACCGAGACAATATAGAACGGGGCCGGTCCATCCTCCGCCACCAGCTCACACACCTGCCAGAACGCCTCCTCTCCCTGCACACAGCAACAGATTTTCGTCTTCACAAAGTGGCATTTTTGTTCCATCTAGAAATTATATTCTTTAACTTCCTCTGTAACAACCTTTGGGCTGGGGTTTCCACTGTCAGCCAGAAACCGGAGAAAACAAGTCAATCTTTTCAGACTGAGCCTGATACACCACTCAGTACCTCCATTTGGTTTATTTTACAGTGTGATTTATTTCACAGACTTTCTGGTTCTGACCTAGTAAAACTCACCAGGCTGGAGGGAAACTCTGACACTGGATCTATATGAAAGTTCCCGGTGGTGCAAGGGGAGGGTCATCTGCCACAGAAACGTAAGGAGAATACTCTGCTGTACTCGGCCCAAGGCGACAGATGTAAGGGCTCTACCATATCAATTCTTCTGAAATATATGCTTAAAAGCAAAATGGGATGAGATGCATCTCAAGCAGAGCAAGAAATGTGCTATCTCTGTAATCACGTGGCAATCTTTCTGCTAAGCAAAGGCATCAATCAATTCTGCTAATGATGGAAGGGAGAAATTTTATGTCAGAGCCCATTCTGCGAACTCTGAATTCACACACTGCTCTTGGATCTCAAACATAACAGAACTTGCTACTAATTAAGAATGAGCTATATAAAGCTGGGTATTAAATTAGTCTAAAAACACAAAGCTCATGATGTCTTTGAAATGTTATTTTTTTTCTCCAGAAATAATGATATGAAAAATATTTAGAATATATACTTCTTTTCTGTATAAAAAACTGTATTGAAAATTCTGAAAATCTAGGAAAGACCATACAGCAAGAAAATAATTCTAAGCAAGGCTCCACACAGTCATTGAGCTTCTCATATCAATTCTTCTGGTTTAAATATGGAGTAATTTCACCAAACAGGGCAACAAAGTCAAACTGATGTAAAACTGGGGTCTGACTGAGGAGAATCAGTTCTAAAGTACTTGTCAGATTCCACAGATTTAAGATGCATAACTTACAAACCCCACAAATGCAAATTAGTGGGGAACCAGCAGTTCTCTACCAGGTACAAAGGAGCTATGATTTTGGTTAAGCTAGAAATTAATTTCAGGTCTTGGCTAGATAAATTGAGCAAATCAGAAAGATGGTAACAAACTAGTGAGCTCATGAACCTCATGCCCTCTGATTTCTGACAAAACCAACAAGAAGCAGTATCTGGCCAGGCATCCCCATGGACTTCAAGACAGGATTTCACCTCAGGGTCTCAATTGTCCCTGCCCCACAAAGGAGTGACTTCTCCTGAAGTTGTCAGCAATGCCTTGATTCAATTCAGTCAAATTCTTGCACACTATTAAATTCAGACAAATTCTTTCTGGAATAAAGGCGGGGTTTGAGGATCACATTGAGGAGGAAATATTTACATGTTGCATCTGATTTCACGTCGGTTTAAGTTCACTGAATTCAAAGGACTTAGTGACAGTTTGCTCACAAAAAAGCGACTCTGTTTTTCCTTTCCTTACCTCCTTGCGCAAGCCCCAAGCCCTACACTAACAAAAGGTAACAACCCATACGGTCAGCCATACGCTTGATGCAAGAACTTGAATCTGATCTGTTATTAATGCTCTTGTCCTTAACTCATCTTTAGTATTCACTGATCTTTAACATATCTGAGGTCTGACTTTCCTCCCATCCTCCATTTTATGACTTTGTACCTTTGCAATGACTCAGAACACCCATAACGAGACTGCTCATTCCTTGTCAACCAGACCGACTTCTTTTCAGCTCCTCTGATATCAACATGATCCATCTCGATCTTGCTACAACATCTTAGTAGGGCATTTACAGAATAACGAGTCTAGGGGACCAAAAAGGCAGGAAGCAGGATTCCTCTCCAAGGCCGGAGCGTGGCACACCTGCCCTCAACTGCACCTTAGGAGGGGATGAGGGGGTCACCCTTCACCCCTCGGGTGAGCTGGGAGAGCAGCTCCCCTCATCGCAATGACCAGCAAATACGTCTCCAATTAACACCAAAAAGATCATATACAAAGAAAATAAAAGCAAGATTCTCAAGTCTGTTGCTATACATAATCTAGTATTTCTCAAATTTATTATTATTATTATTGTTTCCATTATGTCACCAGTATATTTCTGCCATGTAAAAAATATAGTCAAATAAAAAGATTTAAATCCTCTCTTTCCAGAATTACATGCTTTGAAAAGCAGAATCACAACTCTGTACGTTCTTTCTTCAACTAGAATTTCTCTCCCATAGTGCTGTGAAGTAGAGAACAGTATTTTACCATGACCTGTTAATGCTTTGCTTGGATGTGGTACTGCTGTTAGCCAAAATGGAGGGCAACAATAATCCTGACTGATCATCACTCCAGAACAGACACCAGAACCAGGAAAACTATTGCAACTAAATAACAATACGAAACTAAACGCAATCACTTCGTGATCAATTTTATGTCATACATTTAATTAGAATAGTCCTAAAAATGTATCTGATTATTTACAATTCAAATCTAGCATGCAAGGTCAAAATGGAACCCAGTGCATCCTAAACTCTGCTTAATGAAAGAAAAGGAGACCTCTGTAGTTTTGAAATCAGTTGAGAACTTACTCATGCTCCTGTATAACTGATCCAGAACGCTGCATAGCTTTGTTCAAGCAGATACACCGAACAAATGCACTCAGTACATAAATGCTGGTTAATACTTATTTTATTCACAAGGCAGTGTCAGATTTAAAAAAACGTGTTACAAATTATTCCATGACATTGATGAAGATGCTGAATTGCTGCATCGTGTTGATGGTGTTCTGTAAGACAGATGTGTATAGCCTGCATGATTTAGGCTTAGCATAATAAACATTATGTTTTCATGTTAGATCAGAGTAAATCAGTGAAATCTATTCTAAATCTATTTAATGCAATGAACTTATCTCCCGAGACTTATTCACAGAAATATGTCCAATCACTTTTGGACTCATGCAGATTTTACGTTTATATGGAAGAGGTGACTTCTTGCTTAAACTGAACTTTGCATAAGTTAAATCCCTGGGGAAAAAAAAAATCCATAATTATAGGTGCAATATCATTCATGAAGAACACAGCTTTTCAAATTTAATTATAAACCCTAAACGTACTTAGCTAATCGGATCAATTGCAAGTCACTAGCAAAGCACATTCTAATTTTCAAGACAGATGAAATTTTGCCACCTCTCAGCTGCTGTGAGAGCCAACGCCAGGTGAAAAGTAAGATAAACCAGACAAGCATGTTTTCCAAGCACCACATTACAGCAAATTTTTACGACTGTGTTTGCAGAGATGTTCTCTGCAGATCTTTGATTTGCTAAGGCTGGTTTTATTTTACTGAGCCTCTGCTGAGCAGCAACCATCCTTCTGAGGAGGCAACAATCCCTTTTTTGATAGGTCCCATCGTTCTTTCTTGCCCCAGGAATGCAGCAGGCCAGTTCTCAAAAGCCTCTTTATGAATATATGGGGGCAAAACTGAAATTCTACATATAGAAGCATAGGTGAAATCTCAAAATAGCTCCTAAGAGGTCCTGCTCCAGACCATAATTGCTGAGCTTACTCTAACAGACCTGGAGCAGAGACTGAAGTAAAGTCTTCAGGCACTCACTCCAGCAACATGACTTTGCCACCGTTCTCCTTCTGCCACTGGGCTGGGGAGGCTGTAGTGTCAGTCCAGCTCTGCAGGATCTCTACTGAATAACCAGCCCCTCACAACAGGAAGGCAGCCAATGCGTTGTGTCTCTGGATCATCAAACCCTTCTGGCTTCCTTCATCTTTTCTGTAACATCAACCCGTTGTCTTTTCTGCAACGGTGAGTTCTTTCAGATGAAGACCACCTCCTCCTTGTGACTGTGCAGTGGTTGGTATAATGAAAAATAAAGCTTAGAGTACTGCAAGACAATCATATTTTCAATGTTCCAGCTAGGTAACAAGCTATCAGACTGTGTGATGTATGGCATCTCTCTTCACAGGCCTCTCTGGTAACTCTGCTTTGGTTGCACATACTGTTATTCATATGAATGAGCTTGAGGATACTCTGGGCAAAAAAGGCAAAACTGAGCCCAAAACAAATGGTTGGCAAATGCTAAGATCAATACTGCAGTCAGTCTACTGTAAATAGAAGGCAAAAATTAGCATATACAATAATTGCCGGCTTGTGTCATCATTGTGTTTCCTTTTATTGCAAACATCATTTTAAAAGCTCCTGATGACACAGCAGTTGCAAAATGAACTGCTCTAATCACAGCACACTCTCAGGTTGACCCAAAGGCACTTTTAAAAGGAATTAGTACTGCATTATAATTACATAGCTAAAATATTATTTATTATTTGCAATATTTGCAGTTACTTTGAGGTCTCAATTCCATGGTACTGGCTGTTTAAAAACACAGTTTCTCAAAGTGCTTGCTTAGCACAGAAAATCAGAGACAACAGGTAGATGTAATGGGCAGGCGAAAGGCACAGCAGAGAGGTAAAAATAGCCTGACAGCTGTGCCAGATAAAGTAACCAGTATTTTCCTCTTTTTAAATAAATTTTGGCACACGTAGGGGCAGGCAAATCAAAGCAATTCAAACACTGCCAGAGCCCTATTGACATCTATACAGTGTGCTGCTTCTCTATGAAAAAAAGAATTTCCTCTAAAACACTCCACAACCTCCAAGGACAGGGAACGTGCCCCAGCATCACCCTCTCTAATCTCTAACAAACAGAGGAAGTCTGGGCTGGGAAAAAAGCACTGAGAAGCGCAAGGATCCCAAGGAAAGACAAACAGCTGGACAATAAGGAGCAAAACAGCAAGGAGACCACCGGTTGTACATGAAAAACACTGAAGAGCAATACGGTCCCAGACACGTGAGACAGGGTGCTGGGCCTGGCCAAAGCCTGTCGATACCAGCGTCTTACTCCTGAGTCAAGGAGGACCAATGTGGGGACAGCTCAGGAGAGTTCTCCCAAATTCAAATAACTTGCAGCAAAAGTGTCCTGAGCCAGAAGCAGTGCCTCTGGATATAACATGGGATTTTTCTCCTGTCCATTTGCTTTCTGACCCTACGTAAGCATTTAGCTTCCACTATATCTTCCGAAGAGTTTCATAGCTGAACTAGATCTTGTATCGAGAGCTATCGCCTTTTGTTTGTTTTGACCCTGTCACCTAAAGTTTGAATTGTTGCAGAAGAAGCAGTGAGCAGCTGCTCCTCATTCACCTTCTCTGTGCAACTCAATTTTACAGACTTCGACCCTATCCTCCTTGAGTCACCTCTTCTGGACTGAAGAGGGGCAGTCCACTGAGTCACTGCTTGTGCTGAAGCTGTTCATAGGGAAGTTCTTTGATCCTCCTTGTTACCCTCTTTGAATCTTTTCCAGGTCTGCTGCTCTCCTTTTGAGAGGAGGAGCTGAAGTGCACAGAGTATGCAAGGCTGCCTTGGCTTCCAGACACAGCAAACTTCCTCAATCCTGCAGCACCAAGGAAAAGCCAGACCTCCTGAAAGAAATCCTGGAGCGCTTTGTGCAGTGCTGCCACAAAGATTCTCACTTCTGTCACCTAATAAAATTTAAGGCTAAAAATCAAATAATCACTTGCCACTTTTATTTCCTTGCATTTTTTTGCTTTCTTGCAAGTATGGGAACACTAGCATGGACTGGACTGTTTCAGTTTTTGAAATGTGTAGCCCTCTTACAATATCTTTTGATGTTTTATGGACCTCCAGACATCCACAGACCACATGCTGAGTAACACTGCTGTTCAGTGCTTTAACAAACAAACAAACAGGAGTTAAGGGGACAAAACAAGTTTGACTCAAACTGCCCTCTATGGTAGGACTAACTGCTCAGGAATTTTTTGTATATATTCAAAACCACTTAACACATAATCTGATGCTCATTTCCCATGCTATAAATTCACACGTGTATGCTTGAGTGTGGTTCACTGTTTTGGACCTGAGGCACAAGAAAGATTAACGCTTCCTTGTGAGGATGCATCTTAATGTGGAGGTAAACCTAAGAACCACAGGGTTCATAGCTGAACTAGCTACGAACCCCCAGCCACAGCATGAAGAATATGGCCAAAACCCTGCGACAGACATTGTGCCTGTGTTTTAGGGCAAATACTAACAAACATCAACTATTTTCTCACAGTAGCTGACTTATGTGCAATTTTTTATGACTCACTGAAAACTTGGAACAGCTGTAAAAAATGGTCAGTAAATTTAAGCAAGACCAGAGTGGATCAGCAATTGTACTGAAACAAAACGTTACAAACCTGAGTGATAAATTGCATGAGATGCCCATAATGGAAGGTTTGAGGCTGCTGTTGCAAAGGATCACCCATGAAGACGGAATCACTGGACAACAGACAAAGTCAATATATTCCTATGGATTTACCCATTTTATTGCTTCTAACTAGCCTTGCCTAACTTTGTAGATCATAAACTTGAAAAAATCTGATTGAAAGAATATGCTATACAAGCTGAAAATTTCACATTTGCTTGAATTTATTACTAACTGACATTACAATTCCAGCAATTCATAAATTTCCACACTGGTCAGCAAGCTATGACCTACAGGGAAAATGTTATGCTGACCTCACTGCAACAGCAATGCTAAAAGCTAGAAGACACAGAGTTATCAGTATTTTAGCAACAGCGTTAAGATGGATTAAACTAGTTGAAAAGCTAGTATGATACTCAAAGGTAAACGTTGGAGTTGTGGAAAAGAAAACAATTGAGTCCATATGTTGTGGGAAAAATACATGGGATAACAGCTCCTTGGGAGAAAGTCTGCAGAGACTAAATATGATACTTACAATCTACATATCTGAAAATTATAAATATTTATTTTATATTATTTAGACTCGTGAGTAGATCTAAGGAAGCCACAAAGAAGTAGTTTATACTGAGAGAAAGCCTGGTGAAAGAAAACAATCCAAACAAAATCCCCAAACTCTAGAATGGAGGAATATGGCAACGTTTTTAGCATTTGATATCACGTAGTCCCTTGGCAACATAAGAACTCCTATTCTCACCTAGTTTAATACCCTGTTTCTGTCAGTTATGAGCTTTAGATGTTCCAAATAAGGTTCAAAACCATGACAGAATAACTTACCCACAGCTTATTCCCAGTTTGTAATATGAAGAATATAAGTTTATATTCCTTATAAAATGTTTAGTTCCTCTAACGCAGTGGCACATTCTTACTATCCGCATAAATATCTGATCTTCCCTTGTATCTCACATGCTACAGAACCATAGCACTGAACAAGGACCTGCATTTCCCAGGATTACCACTGGATCCTTTTTAAAGACAATCTGCTTCCTTCCAGCTCTATGGTTCAGCAGCTAAGTCCGAAAGAGTCCCCCCAAAATATTTGCGTGCACATGATACTTGTTTTCATTAATTACCCAGGTAATCCATTCTGCAGTTCCATTTTGCACCTACAGATCCAGTTTTACTGACTTGGTGGTAATTAAAACTAATTCCTGCCTTTCTTTTTTTTACCCCTTTTTATTTTGCATTTACTGAAGTCGCATATTAAATCCAATGGGGTTACTCCTATGGAGCTATTCTGTGCTGTCTGTCCCAGAGGCACAAGAAAGAGAAAATGGGTGAAGGTGCTCAGTCATGCCTGAACGCCCTTAGTCCATCTCCAGAGCACTGCAGGGAGTGGGAAGGAGACTATCAAGCCTTCCCACCCTAGGGAGCCACACAGCATCACCACTGTGGGTGCTTTATTCCGAGTGCACACTGACAACCATCAAGCCATGAACGGGGATGATATTTCAAATCAATAAGAACATGGACGCATCCAGTAACAAAGTAGCCATCCCAAACAACAATTAATTAAACGTCACCATCAGAATGGTCTTTGGGGACTGGAGGACAGAACCGTCCCCAGGAGCTCCTGGACGTTCGCAGAGGAGGGTGAGAGGGGAACTGTGGCCCACTTGCTCCCAGCGAGCCAAACCCCGGAGGTGCAGAGAGTGGGAGCACATAGCCTATGCTCCGGCAGTGCTTCAGGTCTCCATCAGCAGCCTTAGCTGCAGGGCTGAGCACCCTACTCCCCTTTCAGGAAGGTTTATGGATGTTTAATTATAGGTATGTGCCAGGAGAGAGCTCAGCATTGTTTCCCCCTTTCTTGCCTTGTTATATTTGCACTACTTAATGCTCCATAATTGATTACATGCAATCTGTACCAGCTGTAGCTACAAGGTACTGCAGATTCATTTTGGATGTAGAGGCAGTAAAATTAGAAATGCTCAGGCCACCGATGCAATTCACTGAATACGTTTGGCAAGACAGAAACAAAGAATTAGTGCACTGGAGACTAAACTTTCAGGAACAAGACAGGTTTACTCTGAGCATTAATTCTGAAAGGAATGAGGTTGTGGTTTCAGTTCAGTCTTTAATAGTCTTCATGATAAAAGCACTACAGATAATACTCCATAATCAGTGATTTCTGATCAGGAGAGTCCAATAAGCAATTTTCCAGCACATACTGGAACTAAGCTACTGCTGTAATCTGAAAAAAATCCAAACAAAACAATGCTCCAGTCTACATATATCAACAGAAAACACAGGCAAAACAATTTAAATATTTTGGCTGTTGAGTCATTTGAGGGTCTAGCCACATCTTCCATCAAAATTAGCATCCAAAAACTCCGGTTCTGCTTTGGAGTACCCACATTTAGAGTTTTCTTAGTGTGCAAAAAACATCATCTTTTATTGTTTCTTAGCAGTGGTGACTCCCTCACTACCAGTCTTGGTCCAGAAAAGTAAAAGTATTCCAAGTTAATGGAAGTTATTTTTTTATCTGTTTTGTTGGAAAAACTGTTGGAAAAAACAGTTTGAATTAAAATCAGTTCAGCAGGAATGTTCAATTTTACATCCCCTCTTTAAAATTAGTGTATATGGTTATTATTAATTTCTGAATCATACCATGTGCTCTTTCCTACAATTATTGCTAACTGAAGTCAACAGCAGTACTGTCATCCATTTTAATGGGCTGGGATCACGCCACAAGACACAAAATAAAGACACTTCTTGTTTCAAAATGCCTAGGATCAAAACAAGAAAAACACAAGAGACACACTGGGAAACCCAGAGGGATGAACGACTAGGAATTTAATTTCTCATTTATTGCTAATATTATTGTTGACTTGCTTGTTAATGTAACGTAGCACTTACATTAAGGGATCTGTGTCAGAGTGACCCACTAATGATGATTTGTATCTGCTGCCAGGATAGGCAGACATAGAAGAGACTATTTCGGTGGTGTTCAGGGGCTATTTCCCTGTCATTTAGGGGATTTAAAGCTCTTAAGCAGTTACAGGCTTGTTTATTTTTTAATAATTAGAGTTGGCTGAATTGTAAGTCAAAGAAGACAGGGGCAGGATAAGGGGCCTCTGCTATCTATAGTGCAATCGCAGCACAAAGGAGAAAGCAGGAGCTACAGGACTGTTTTTCTTCCCGTCTACACCAGGTGAGGAGGGTGGAAAAGCCTCCTAATTTTCTTGCACAATGCCCCAGCCAGCACAGCTATGTCCCTCTGCAGGTAAAGGCAGCTCCTTGTCACCACAGGATTTCCTAAGCCACAGCTCTCTCTGAGTGTGTGTTCCTCACGCAGGACTGACCAGACCTCCCTGCCGCGCTTTTTCTGTATGGCTGCGTTAGGCACCGTCACTAGCTGTATACTTGGCTTCGTGCTCACAAAGCAACCAAAACAGTCTGCTGGAACTGAGCTGCCGCAGGAGTACACCCTGGAGCAAGGAGCTCCCTGCTTATAAATATGATATTTTTTGTGCCATGCTGACATGTCATCTTGGCTTCCAGGTTAGCACGGCCAGCGCTGTGAAGCCCTAGCAGCTGATCAAGGGCAGCCGCGGAAGGGGCTGTGGGGGGAGAAGAGGGAAAAAACTAAACTTTGCATAAGTAAACTGGACCCAAAATTGGATCTAGTGAAGCCATAACTATGTAGCAAAAAAAAAAAGTCCTACAGCTGATACACCTTGTCTAAAGAACAAGCACCAGGCAGTGGCAAATGCCCTCTTTTGCCAGAACAACCTGCATTCCCCATGGAGGGCTCATCAGCACAGCTGTACTAGCAAACCTCTCCTAGCGCATGGAAGTCTGAGTCACAGGGATACACCTCCAGCCCAAGCTTTTCAAAATGCCTTCCACCACATTTATTCTTTATTAGGGGTCACTGATCGTGATTGCATAACAAAAAGCACAAAGGGAATACATACTTAGAAATGTCAATTTGTAAGACAAGGACAAACCAGCTGCTTGTAATGGCAGGCATGGACAGATGCACAGGGAAAACTGCCCTAATACCAGTTTGGTTTGGTTTTGTCTGGTTGCTTTTCAGAACAGTATACTTACTATTCCACCTAGGAAACTGGTATCACTTACCAATGAAATTTGCAACCCTTTACTACAGCGAGCATTCATGGACACAAGCATCCAAGCAGAATAGGCCGATTAAAACAGGCAGAACACAATTAAAAATATTTGAGTGGCAACTAAACAACTGCTGCTTTTAATCATGGGTGATGTTTATATCTGTGCAAGTGGGTGTAAAATTCTTCTGTTATTAAGGCAAAGCAGTGGGGAACCAAGCCTGTGGCTCACACTGCAACAGCAATCACATTATCCTGTCTCCCATCCTTGGCCTCAACTATGACTATGAGAGCCAATACCGGCAATAAATCAATAACTCTCTACTCTTCACATCTGGGTGTTTGTTTGTTTTTAAATCAGGATCATACAGAAGCCCTCACATATCTGTAGCAAACACTGGAAGGAGAACCAGGCAACTGATATTATCCAGGCCCTTGCAAAGCAGAGGCAAACCAACAGTGTTTCTTGCCGTTCTTTCCTTAACTGGGCTGGTGCTTTATCCACTCCATCTACGACTATTTAGACTGCAGGCTCCTCAGGCCAGGGACCACCTACTGTGTGCGTGTTTCTACAGTCTCCGGAACAAGGCTTCCATTTTTGCTGGTTCTCCCTAGGCTAGACCATAATAAATATGATTATTTTAACAATAACACACATTAATAATCGTTAATGCATTGCTTGAATTTTCCTTTGAAATGCAATCTGTGCTCTCCTCCCTCTCAGCAGTTTAATCGCTGGCTGAACTTTTCTCAGTTAACTGAAAGTGCCATAGGTAAGATTTTTTCCATTATCAGCACTTTTAATCTTTGAGTAATTTAAAGCAAATACATCTTTCTCTGTGATTGCAAATGAGCCCAACTGTTGGGGGTTTTCTTTGTGGTTTTTTGGTTTTGTTTTGGGTTTGTTTTTTTTTTTTTACTTTTCTGAACTCTTAAGTTATTTTCTAACAGCAACCTGTCCTGGCAGCAGTAGCGCAGACATGACATAACGCTGGCTGTTAATGGCTACCTAACCCTGACTGTCAGCTCTCCCCTCACTTTTGATGAGTAAATCCCCATTTTGATGAGTGCTCTCAGACCCTCTTGTGCCTACCAAACTCACTGTGCTCCCGGGCTGGGCCAAAGTCACAGCTCTGTATAAGACAACCAGCTCCTTTCAAAGCCCATGTCTTCCTTGACTCAGAAATGGGGCTCTACCTTGTTTAAGTGCACCAGGCTGTCTGCTCTTTCATAGGCATCTTCACGTTCCTGGGGCTGTGGGAGACCAAACCATTCTCAACTTTCCAGCACGTCGCTGCCGGGAGCGGGTCCGTGCCAGCAGCACTGAAAAGCGTGCGGGGGTGTTGAGGGGGCGCCGGGGAACAGCTGCCTGCCGCAGAGCGATCACCTTTCCAGGCGGGCGTCCGCCGGCCAGAAAAATCTGCGTAAATGTTATGAACTTCGTTGGCACGCTGAGGAAAGGAGAGTCAACCAACGCCACCCTGGCCCTGAAAATAACCCCGCTCCCGGGCTGCTGGTGGGCGTCCGGCTCCTGCGTGCCTGCGCAAGAGCAGAGCGGTGTCACAGGGCTGGCTGGGTTTGTCCACGCTCTCCTGCCCAGGCTGCGCTCGCAGGGCATGAGGCCCTGCCGTGCCCATCTGTGCCAGCGGCCAGCTGTACTCTATAAGGAGAAAAGTCCAGTCCTCTCAAGGAGAAAAAAATCCGGCATTTCAGCTGGCTGTTTAGGTTTTAAGGAACTATCTTCCTCACACAAAGAATTCCTCTCATCTTACTCCACATCAAACACAATTATTTATAGGAGTGGTATGTATGACAGAGGGACCGGGGGGCCCCATCACAGACCAAAACCCCACTGTGCTAAGCACTGTACAAATACAGAGCAAAGAGATGATCCTTTCCCCAAAGAGCTTACATCTAAGCATAAAATGGAAAAATCTCATTATTGACAGATTAATGACAATCTGTCAGAGCAACCATTCCTCTTAGGAGTGTCTTGTGCAGCAAAGTAGTACAGGGCCCTTATAATTAGCTAAGGATAGCTAATCCGATGTGAAAATTGAACAGTTAAAATTAAGGACTCACCTCCACGCTAATATTATATTAAATATTGTATTAAATATTATATTAAATATTATATTAAAAATGGTGCGTGTGATATGAGTACACAGAAACATTTTAAACAGGACATGCAGATGGGTAACTCCCAGGGAAGAGGCCAATGGATGAACTTCTGTTGTGAACTTCATAAAAACATGCAACATTTATGTCCTTAGAAATGATGTTCTGTGGATTTTCCTCTTTCAGCCCAGTTTACTGAGCTAGTTTTAATATTAATGCTACAAAAATAAATAAGTCACTGACAAGCTATGGGTTGGGGCTTTTTTTTTTGCATACCTTACATATATTTGTGAAAAGAAGATTTGCCTCAAATTAGTGCTTCTTTTGCTTGATCATCTATAATTCAGTTACTAAAGATTGGCCAAACACAGTGCTAAACTTCCTGAGTCACACAGCTTTCATAATTACAAGAAGTTAGTACAGAAAAGGTCATAAGTATTTGTTCTGCATGTACAAATTGCATCCACATACAGAGCTTGTAACAGCCTAAGGACAATTTCACACTACTCTCGTTCAGTCTCACAGTTGCCGTCCGAGATGGAGAAGCCTTTTGATATTCAATACAATATTTGACAGTGTCGGCACTTAGATGATATCTAAGTATACGTCAAGAAACACAACTAGAAGGAGCTTGAGGAAAGAAGCTCTTACATCCTCATGTGGTGTAAATGAGCACGCACTCATGCATGCCAGTGAAGATCACGCTGATTTACACGATGTGAGCATCTGGCTCTTTTCCAAGGGTAAGGACTTACCGCCCAAGGGCAAGAAACAGTCCATGACGTTTCATGCGGGCACATGATTTTCCCTGCATTATTACTGGGTAACTCCCACGTGGCTTCTCCCACCCTCAGGAAGGAGAGATTCTGACCTCGACTTCAAATTAAATTATTCAGACCAAAATTACCTTGGTTATAAAATGTTCAGGCCCCCAGCTAGTGCCCAAAGCACTACTGTTGTACCATCAATGTCTGACTTGAGCATCAGGACTTCTGAATTTTTGCACATTTATTGTGACCAGTCTTGCTGTTTACTCCTGTTACACGATCACCAGGATACACACAGTGTTTAGGTCTAATCCTGCAGTCCTGACACTAAAAGACACCACAACCACCCAAAATTCAGTTTCAATATGCATTAAGGCCTTCATTACAGACCTGTAAAAGGTGTCTAAAACCAAACATCACAGCAGCAAGCACACTCTTTTGTACTGAAATGCAAAACACATGCATTTTCAGTAGTTTAATAAAAACAAAGCAATCGTTCCAAAGTGCTTCCTGATCAATAGGATGAAATGAGTGTGCTAAATATGAGAAGAGCAAGCTTGGAATTAACTGAAAGTGTATGAGAGAACACAAATGGGGCAATTCTACTTCTCTAAAAATTAAGATTTGTCAAAATTTGAAATGACAGCCATTGGTACTTAAAGAAATCTCTTTATGGCTTATGCACTGCTTTAAGAAACTTCTAAAGATGAAGGAGAAACTGTTCCAGATATCATACAGTTAATGTATTATACCAGAAAATGCTTATTTTTTATGTTTTTCATTGACACACACTGATATACATTATGTCATTTGAAAAAAATGGCAGCTTTGTCTGTACTTAATAACTACAAGGCGTGGGTAAGAAACAGCTAAAGCATAAAACCCTGAGGACAAGGCCTCATTGTGAGCATTAAATAATTATTACAATGCAAAATTAGTCAGAGTAATATCTCTGTTTTACTTCAAGCAATGTGAGGTCTGATCCAGAGCTGAATTTACTGTCAACTCTAGTTACGATGGCATTTCACACTGTATTTTTTGCTTATAATTAAAGGGGCAAAATCAATTTTATTTTTTAACCAGCCAGTTTCATTTATTAAATCCAGTTTCTGATAATTATTAGTTTTAGACTTTAAACTTGCCCTAGTTTTATTTGTAAGTGTATCTGAATTTGTTTCTCCTTATGTAAAAAGCTCTTTACCATAAGAAATTGAGTACACAGGGGAGAAACAGTGGGGTTTCTGTCTGTCTTCCCCCGAAAGTGACAAATAGATATTATTAGGAGTTTTGAAATTAATAATTTTGAGAGGAAAATAACGTTCTTTTAACTACCATTATAATTTTTACACAATAGTAGGCACAACATAGGGTCTTGCAGCAGGCACTATACTTTCAAATAATGCCTATATTTAAATTCAGTCAGCTTCTATATTTGCCAAAAGAAACCTGGTACATAAATTCTCCTTGGTAGAGGAGCTGTGGAAATGATTCATGAAAAATGCTGCATTAAACTGAATGTTAGCATTAAGAAACCTGTTACATACCTATCTGATTATTATTTATATAGACTAGCACCCTCCATTTCAAATCCAAGAGCAGAACCTCGCTGTGCTAGATAAAAAAATGAATAAATAAATGAATAAATACAATGCAGCAGGTCCAATTGGAAAGGCCAGCAGGGCTAATTGCCTCCTACTTCTGCCACAGCTGTAGAACAAAAAAGCCCACACCCAAAAACAAGGCAAAAAAATCCTGTCAGGGTCTGTCATGTGTGGCCTGCCACCCAAAGCCTATACTGAATGGTCGTCCCCTCCCGCAGCACAGGTCTTTTCCTTGAGGAGAGGAAACACTTTTTTTTCCTGGAGCGTATGCAGATCCAAACCGACGACAGCTGAAATATATGTCAATGTAATGGGTTCTGTCATAACTGGGCAAAACACAGCAATGTTAGAAAGCATTTATCAAAGATATGACAGGGCTTTCAAATTATGCTGCCTTTCAACCCACTGCTTAATAAAAATGTGCGAAGTGATAGAACACTTTACGTCGTCAACATCACTAGCAGCAATAGACTTATTTTCTTTGGGAGCAGCTATTCAAAAGTAACTTGACTGAACTTCAGAGTCATAATTATAGGAACTACAGTTGAAGGATTAAAAAAAAAACCACCTGTGTGACAAAGTAATTATATAAACCTATTATCTTTAAAGCAAACGTTTCAGCTCTAATAAAGTTGCTTGCTTTCCTTTCCCAAGATGAGCAAAAATTCCCTTGTTCACTTCAATCCTTCGGCAGCTCCCTTGGAAGGGGAGTCTGGCCTGAGCAAGGGCTGCAGCACAGGCTCCTGCCACCTCTGCTGTGCTCCTGCCATTTGAAAGGCAATTCAGCTGAACAGACTTGGATGGTAAACTCTCTCGAGCTTTCTGCTCTACTCGGTGTTTCTTACATGCTACCTTAATACAAATGACAGTAAAATATATATTAGTTTTAAAAAGCTTGCTATAAGGACCACCCCTTATGCCCTCAGAAGTCAAGAGAAGTTTTTGCATTGATTTGAGTGGGCTCAGGAGGAGTTGGAGAAGCTCGTGTCCTGCTGAAGACATTGACGAGTTTCCACTAATCTCAGCTACATCCATCTTGTGTCACCCTTCAAGCACACACCAAATATCGCTCAGTACACGTACACAAGAAACCTCCTTCAAAGTCTGCAGATTTCAATGAAATCAGGAGCTCACAAACAGTGTTTAGTTTTGGTAGACTGCAGCTCAGCAAAGTACGCAAGAACATGTCTAGCATTATTTGCTTGGAAGTTTTCTGGCTGGCTCTTGGGATGTGAAGTGTCCTCAGCTACAACCCTGTATGTAGCAGTTATTTGTAAAGCTCTGGTTACTGAGGTGGCACAGCAACTCACTGTGAGCATCTCTGACAGGCAGGTCCTTTTTAATTCTTGCCTGTTTATGGATTTAGAGGTCTAGACTTAAGCAATCAGTTTTGTATATTTTGCCTTTTGCGTCTGAATCTGGCTGTTATCACAAATATGCACTGTGACTTAAAGTGTTAAGAAATACAGCGCATAAAAAAATCTGTTCATAGCTTTTATATATGAACTGCTTACAAATACACTTAGGTTTCCTTACCTAGTAACTTTGTGAGTTACGGACATCTTTCCCTCTGTTTAGTACCAACCTAGAGTCAAGAACCCTAACACCAAATTTCCATTGCTTAAGCTCCAAATGCTTTACATTTCTCTCGTGGCCATTTTACTCCCTGTCTTCTACTTACAGCATAGAAACAGAGCCAAAATTCAAATTCATTTCAGTTTCTGAAACTTCCTCCTCCTGTTCCCCATTTCTTTATTTCTACAGTGGATTTTTGCCAGTTTGTTCCTATGTTCCACACCTGACAAAGCAGCCATTCCTGTTTAACCTGCCCTGACTACTTGTGTTAAAGCCCTGCCATCCAAACCCTGCCAGCCTTTGCCCTCACTGCTCCTCACTGGTTACAAGTGAGAGATGTGACCCGTCCGCTGCCGCAGGGCTTTCTGCAGGCACCCATGTTACCTTGCTGCAGGCGCTGATGTGCCCAGCTGCCCAGCATGGATGTCCCGCCACGGAAGGAGGTGACCTCCCTGCCACCATGGGTACACCAGGCAGCTGAAGAGGACAGCGTTGTTCTGAAGGGGCAACATCTTCCCTTTGAACACCCTTTCAGAAAACCGTCACAAAGCCTAAAATCCCACTGATGACCTCGAAACCTGTGAAGCTGCCCGTGCTGTGGAGAATTAAACTCAGGTCTAAATTAAACTAACTTAAACAGATACCAGTATTACAAGTTTTAACTGGACTGGTACTAAATGATATATAGCCTTGCTCTGTTTCTACACAGAGGCTTCAATTTCCCTCTAAGTGAGGCACCAGTGCAAGAAACCTAGACACAAAACCTGTGTCTCTCCCTGGGCTTTCATTTCTCCCCGCGAGTACCAACCCCTCCTGTCCCAGGCTTGCCACACTCACAGACCTGGGAACTCACTTTTTGTCTCACCACTCCACTGCACTTCAGCCTCCACCACAGTCTTGGTATCGTAGATTATGAATCAAGAGGGCAATGCTGTAAAATAAACTCACCGGTCACATGCCTCTCCCTTGCTGATTTCTCCCAGAGCTCCTAATGAAACCCATTATGTTAAAACACACACAAAGTGGTCAGGCGCATACAGCCACGCACGCACGCACACCCCTATTTATTAAGCATAGTGGCTTTATAGTTAAGGCAGTATATCAGAGCCCTGAACAGAATTTTTAACTGATATATTAAACAATTATTCCTTTGCCAAGAAATGCATTTGAGCCTCCATTTTCAACAAGTTACTGATTTTGTATGGGTTCTCCAGGGGTATTCAGACTAAACCATGCATGGCACAGGTGTTCAGCCCCAGCTGCCTGAAGGGACCTCCGGCAGAGCAGCAGCTACCCAGACAACAGGACCACCGGGCAAATTGTGCAGAGCGGGCTGGGTTTCTCATGCATCCTCATATCCACAACCCTAATTTGGAGGGAATGCCATTAAAAACAATCCATGACCTCAGTTCAACCTTACAAGGCCATACAGTTTTGCCTGAGTGGTCCTTTGCTTATATTCAGTATGTGAAACAAAATAACCACCCTGCCAATTTTCAGTACAATGTGAAATCCTGGCTTGTGACATCCCAAAATGGGTCAGTAAGAACATATGCAAAAAGATCCTTGTCAGCACTCTCCCGACTGCAGTGGGTATGGGCCAGATTTTTCATGATGCAATTTCCCAGAGGAGCTGTTTTTCAGGCCAGAATCTCACCTCATCTGTGCTAAAGAAACTCCAGTGGAGATGCATGGGTGAATCTGGCTTTTTATGTGTAACCTGCTATCACATTTTTGTCCAGAGAATTTTGTTCTGTATTTTAGCATCATTCTTCTTAACAACCTGCAAGACAATTTTCTTCAAAGAAAGCTCTTATTAGGCTTTATATCTATGACCTTAGGTTATCTTTTATAGTTAATCCACACAAGCTTAGAAATCAAGTTTTGCCTGTGGTAGCCAGCCCATCAATTCATTCGATTGTCCAGTACAACTTCCAATTCTCACAAGCAATTTGACAATTGTGAGTATTTTGCACTGCATGTTATGAAGTCTAGTGCTGCAAAAATAATGAGACCTGGAATTACACACAGCATTGCAAGTCTACTCATTTAACCATGAATTTTCAGGTAATTTAGATGTTTCGATAACAGGCATACTATAGGCCAACCTGTCATATTACTCTTATCACAAAAATGTCATGTGCCTGTCTCCTAGCTTCCACACATGCCGACTCTCGGAGTCTCATTGAGCCTTCCATAATTCACAGGATACATAAAGCAAAATGCATTATTTTTAATAGATGGTTTCATAAATAGCAGAGTGCTCCAGCCACTAAATAGTGCTCTCGAGTAATTCACTAAGGTTTGTAATTCATTAATAGGGGATATATGAATCTCCCGTGATGGGAAGACAGGAGAAACCTGGGTCAACCTGACCCGCGAGAGGCACAGAACTGGACTCTGCTCCTGGTGACTTCTGTCACAAGCGGGCAAGGAGAGGGGTGTCCTGCCTTTCCCCCTAAGTCCCACACGAGAAAGGCCCTTTGCTTGGCTACCCTGGCATCAAACGCCAGCACAGGCTGGAAAGCTACTGCCTGTGGCTGCCCACTCCAACCCTTTGCCGGGGGTTAGGAGACTTGTCACCAGCTCATGACGAGCGGACTGGCCACAGCAGGCCTTGTGCACATCCGCTGCTGAGAAAATAACTTCCCGAAGGCAAAGGTGGTCCATGAGGCGGAGGTGGGTAGCGATTGCAGGAATGGCTGGGGCATGAGTCACAGAGCGAGCCCCTGCTCCTGCCAGGAACTGGGGAGGAGGCACCTTGCCCCAGCTGCCAGGACAGGGTGCCTAGGTGCCCATGGCAGGACCAGGACTCCTGGCAGCAATGATGCTGCAGGTGGCGACATCATAAATAAAATAAATCACAACAGATCATAAATCACATGATTTATGGAACGTGAAGAATTTATGAAATGTCATGTGATTGTATGAAATAATAAAATAAATCGTAAATAAAAATAAAACATTTAAAAGGCAGCCACCCAGCTCCAGCAGACCAGAGCGGTCTGGCCTGGCCGTACCCACGCAGTGATGGCTGGCTGTCCCACATCATCAGACATGATTTCTTTCCCACTTTCTCCTCCTTCACCTACTGGCTAAATCACTGCATGCCCCGGTGGGTGGGTGCAGAGACAGGCTGCCTGTGCATAGTTCAGCACCCGCCCTAGAAATGTGACTTCACAACTGTTTGCATGGCCCAAGTTTAGCAACCTGTAACAATATCTCAAATCCCCCTTACTGCTGTATTTAAAGTTAGCTTTACTTCTTACCGCTTTTATTTCTGCAGTTAATCTGCAGCTTGGAGCCAGTGAACTCTGAAGCCTTACAATATGCTATAGTATGGGGTTAACGTGCAGTATCTTCTTAAATTACACGGATGGCTTAATTCAAAGAAAAACGAGCAGGTACAGAAAAGCCAGCCTGAAAGCAGACTGTAAACATTGCGTTGCTTTCAGCAAGTTCAATTCACTTCCAATTCTGACCAGATATTTTTATAGATTTAATGAATCTGTCCAGTTGATATCATGCAATGGGCTAAGTGAGCAGTCAGCTTTGTTGTTCAGGTTTTGTTTTCATGTTTCCAATTAAAAACAAAAAACCAAGCAATTAATGGGAAACATTAAAATGTAAGAATGCAACAGCTTTTAAACATATGGGAGCTTTCATCTGAGCAAGAATTTTTGCTGGAAAAGATTGAGGTGAGCTCACGACTTTCAATCAAAGATCTCTCTATTTCTAAAAAACTTAGTTGAGGTTGGTTAAGGTTATCACATAATAGGTGAATTTACACAACTTTAGAGACTGGCTTTACTAGAATGAATTATTGATGTCTTACTTTCATAAGTGA
This sequence comes from Theristicus caerulescens, assembly GCA_020745775.1. Taxonomy (NCBI): domain Eukaryota; kingdom Metazoa; phylum Chordata; class Aves; order Pelecaniformes; family Threskiornithidae; genus Theristicus; species Theristicus caerulescens. The sequence continues at coordinate 11,118,563 of CM036564.1, forward strand.
ATGACTTGCAAAAACCAGCATGCAGTACGTTTCACTGCTGCAAGCTCTGCAGACTTAATGCAGCTCTGGGAAAGCGAGCCGAATTCTTTCTCTGAATTGCACATCAATGAAAACAAGACTGTAAAGGATACAGTTACTTTGGAAACGGACCAGTCTTTAAAATGTTAAAACCAATTTCTGTACCTGAACCCTGCTGATAATTTATGTGGCCTTATAACTGTTTTTCCTGTTTTCAGAAGTTTTTCTCTTCCACGCTGACAGAAGCTGAACATCTATTTCAGTGGAGCTCTGCCAGTTTATACAGGCTGAGGATGTGGCCCATATTTTTAAAAAGGGAGGTCCTTTCCACTGTTTTGCCATCTGCCAAGCTCTACTTTAAGCTAATTAAATAACACCAAGTTCTAGCAGGCGTTTTCAGGCCATTAGAGTTTTCCATTTCTGGACCCCTACAGGTACCCAGCAAGTCTGGCTTCAGGAGAACCGAGCCATAGATTCAAAGGTGCCAACAATGCTAAATGCCTTTTTAAAAGGTGGAAAATATCCTGACAGTTTGGACACTCTCTGTGGTTTCCATCCAAAGTGAGTTTGTGTAAGATCTGTGAATGTGAGCAAACAATCTTACACACTTGGAGTTACTGGGGGATTGCCTTCGAGTATTTGTTGTTTCAACTGCATCAGTCACTAAGTTGGATAGCATGGGAAACAAACCCGTGTAATGCCCCGTGGTAGACTGAAGGGTGCAGACAGCTTGCTCCTGATAAACAGTGAGGCTATTTATCGTGTTGAATTGTTCCCCCCTTCAGCAGTGCTCGTGTTGCCAACCTTGCCTACCCTTTGGTCCAGCGCCTCTGCAAGTTGCTCGACCCACTGCCTCTTCCCGCCCTGAGCCCTCCAGCTTCCTCACAGCGCCCTACAGCCGCGACGCTGGCTGCGGAGATGAGCGGCAGCAACTGCCCGCTGGGAAAAAGGAAAGGCGTTTTATTTACCTTCTACTCTGCAGTTACAAATGTAACAAACATCGAATGTCTCAGAGATACCTAAATGAACAGTTACTCCATGTAACCATGGATTTCCTATCATTTTTAGCATTTTCTTTCCCTCTGCTATTCATATGATAAACCCACTTATGCTACTGGTCTTAAAACAGACTGTAAACAGCCGGAGTAGAGATTGTCTCATCTTGTGTGCACAAGACCTACTACAATGGAGCCTTTATCCTGCCTGCAGACTTTCAGCACTGCTATAATTCAAATACTACTAATAATGATAGTGAATGTGGAATAGTATGAGCGAGACATTAACATGAACAGAGAATAACCCTCTATCAACCAGAAGCTCTATAGGAATAATGGAGTACACCAGCAATACTGGCAGGGTTTGCACGCATCCTGCTTTTTATTCTGAAAGAGCCCAAAACACCTTCTCAAATCTATGGAAAGACTGTTTCAAACACATCATATTGAATGAAGCCTTTTTATCAAGATGCAGCAGCCCCACATGCCATTTGGGGCTGAAAAGGAGAATGACCTTTGCCAGCTGAAACTGTCACTGGAAAAGGCAAGGGAGGCCAGTGCGTACCAGCATGGCTGAACAGCAAGGTCTGGCTTCTGGTCTGCCTAGGATAAAACGAGAACTACCCCAATCTAAATCAGCCTCTCATCCATTTTACTGCCCACTAAGAAAAAAACAAAACCAAACAAAACCCCAACAAACCAAGCATTAATAAGCAAAATGTCCAGCAAACAAGAAAACGGTACTTCTCACACAGCCTCTCATGCCAGGAGCATCCTGGTTTCAGGCCAGACATAAATGTCAGATCAAGACACCAGTAAGATTTCACTGTCATTTCAATGACACACTCACACCTTCAAGTGAGCCTCTATAGAGGTGTGTGCATATGGGGACAGACCTCTGTATAAATTGCAAACGTGATTTAAGTATGTCATCCTACATCGACAAAGTCGTATTAGTACAAACCCGTACCTATTGTAACTGAGTCATGAGTACGTGGCAGATATTTTACCACCACTTTAATGGCTAATATAAATAAGCGTAAATCTCCAGTGTACTTTGATTTATATGACCACAATAGTTCTTCTCCTTCCCTTCCTAATTAATTTATCATATGGAACCAACATTCACAGGTTTCCCTTGAAACGATGCTAATATAAAGGAAAATGAATGGGACTACAATGTTCAACACAGCTGACCAGTGTACAGAGACCTCCTCTTAATGAACAAGCCAGAGCTGCCTGAAACGGCCCGGGTTTGGAGGGAGGCAACTTTCCTCACGGACCTGGACGAAGGTCTGTGCCTGCGAGGCTCATGGGCTTGAGAGAGCGTTCTGGGCAAGGGAACACCACGTGGGGTTGGCTGCAAGATGCTGTAAAAAAGGCCCAGAAGTAAAGCAGTATTTTAAAATGCACAGTATTCCTGGCAAGTCAAATGCTTTGCAACTGGATGTAAATCATTGCAAACTTCAACTTTTGTTTCCACAGAACTTTTTTAATGTTTTTTGCTTTCACACACAGGGCCCTGTTCAGCATCTTGCTGCCATGGTGTTTTTCTATCTTGACAATTCACTTCCGTGAGCAGGCATGCAGCCAACTCAAATGAGACTCAACGCAGTGAAAAGCCCTTCAGGTAAACAGTGTGATAAGCTAAACTGCAAAAACGAGACAATGTTTTTGGACTATGAGGCAGTTGCTATGGAGACGGTTGCTAATTAACTGCATTCAGCCAAGAGAACAAAGGGTTTAAGGGCAGACAGGACTCTGTATCTTAGAGTGAGCAATGCATAACGTCTTATGCAATCTGCACATCTATCATATCTGGAATACCTAAGCCTTTGCTTAGGTTGCAAAATACCTCAGGAAATGACAACAGGGTGGTTTATTCCTTTGAATTTGAACTGATTTTTAGGTAATTAATGATCTATCAGTATTTAAAAACTAAACAAAATCCATACTTAGAAGTCACAGGTATCATGAATCAATGCATCAAGTCAGGACTGTATTAAACATTGAAATGATTTACGTTCATTCAGAGTTACTGCTTTCACAGCTAATAAAAATGCCATTGAAAAATCACTTCTAAGACAATATAATGTACCTAATCTATTATTCTCTCTTGCATCTTAAAAATCATTAGCTTACAATACTTGGAAAGCTTAGTAAAATTAATTCTTCAATCCCTTCCTTAACAAAGGTCTTAGAAATATACCTTGGACTTAAATACTGTATTTACATTAAAATGGGCTATTCTGGACAGACACTGAATTACATTATTTTAAAGGGCTTATATTTTGGGGTAACTATGTATTATGATTCTTTACTCTTTCTATAATGCACTGTAGGCCTACAGTACTCTAGAAAAAACATAAACTTGTCGGAAGTGACATAAATCCCAGAGCAGCATAGTTCCAGCTTATGGGAGTCCCCGTGTGTTACTGGGGAAACTGCCCACATGCACGGCAGCCCCCTGCAAACCCAAGGGCCAGGGCGTTCACTGAGACCTGACAAGCCTTGCCGGTGGGCGAGAGCTGCACAGGCTGTGCTCGGGCCAGACCAGGCACCTCCATACAGCATGTGGGCAGATCCTAACTCACTTTTCAGATGAAGACTTCAAAAGTTGACCTCTTTTCCTAAGTGAAAGCTGAGAAAACCAATAAAAAGACAAAGTTGCTTATTAGAAAGCCTCTTCTATTAGAGATGAAAAGCCAATGGATAAAATACATCTGTGTTAACACGACATTTCTTTAGGTCTGGATAAATAAGGCAACATTTTTCCTTTTTAAATCATTAAATATGTGATTTAAATAAAAACAAAACAGGGCTCTTTTTCTAATGATTTAGATACTGTTAGGATTCAAAGGGTCACAATCAATTTTGAAGTTAAGTCCTTACTAAGGGGAACGGGATGAGTTCACACCTCATATGAGGATATTACTTCAGCAAAGCTTGCTGCACACTGAACAAGCAGTACATTAATTTACTACATGAAGGCCTAAGGTTTGGGGTTTTTTTGACATTTTAAATTATGAGGCATCTGCAAACAGATCCTAAATCTGAATTGTACATGGATTTTCCACACCAGCCAATTCAGATTGCCCCTAGACATCCCCTCCAGCATTAATCACTCACCCACACTACTGTAGTTCATATTTCTTTTACAGAAACAGAGGTCTGCAAGATTCTTAAACTCTTGCCTAGAAAATAGAAATTATTACTTATGTGGCAAACTAAGTTTTAAACATAAGGGACCCAATTCTGCCTTCAGTTACACTGCCATAAATCTTTAACAACTCCATTAGATTTATAACAGTGTAACTGAGGAGGAAATTGAGCCCAAGATATTTTCTAAATCGGTAATTAAATAGCAGAATTTTAGTTTGGCACAGAGTAAAGGCCTCTTAGATTACGTCTTTGAATAAGGCTACATACTTTTTTGTTCCTTGAATAATGATGTTATGAACAAATTAAATCATCTTATTTTCACCAGCCTCTATATTACTCTATGGAAGGACCATATCATCTCATGGAGCATCAACATGGGGCTAAATATTGCCTCACTTTCCCACCCACTTTCTCTCTCTCTTCTCCATGTAAATGTTAGACTCTATAGCTGTCCATTATTTGTACATGGTATATAGCACCTCAAGGACCTTTTCTTGTTTGTTTTCAAGGAACTACTATATTAAACAAACATCTAATAATAATAAAATGGCATTTAGCCAACTCCCTTATTAGAGGTGCAAGACATCCTGTGGTCACATTATGCAGAGATTGTACTTTTCAGAAGATGCAGCCTGCTCTCCCAGCGCACAGGATGTGGTGCAGGAAACATGGGTTTGCCACAGTAGCCCCAAGCTCCCCGAGGGTCACTAGATAAACTGTGAAAGGGGCCCCTTCAGCATTAAAACATAGATGGCACTGGGGGGAAGAGGGCTCAATTCCCAGCTCTGCTGTAAAACTCTTTTTGACATCGGACAAGTTATTTAATCTCACTAGACTTCTTTTCTTCACTGGGGTAAAGGCAGCTTGTAAAACTTCCTGTCTCGTAATTTTAATAGAAGCGTTTTTTTTTCATGGCTATTTTACCTCATTTTTATCTTTGCTCAGTATTTCCAGTTCTAATGCATCTTTCCTATTATTTCCCACTTTGCTAACCTCACACACCAGAGCCCACGCCGTCCCCGCCAGCTCTGTGCGTGTCACACTCGCAGAGGTCAGTGGGAGGCTGTAACTTGGGACAACTGCTACCAAATGGGGGATGAGGGAGATCAATAGCCTTTGGGGCAGCCAGGCCAGGCCAGAGGGGTGGCTGAACTGTCCCACCTGCTAATGACACTCCTCTGGCAACCCAGCTATATAGCTCCAATAGTCTTTTTTCACTGCCTCGCCGGATGGAAAATTCTGCGGGTGGCTCCTCCGTACGCTATCCCTTACAGTAATTCTCCTCAGCACTTTCACAGCCTCTGGTGATTAGACCTCCTATAGCTAAAAATACACCATGCAGTCTAAATATGTAACAGACAATATATGCCTGCATACCTCACCTATCTAAATATATGCCTACATACCTATCTAATAACTACTAAGAATACGAATCATAATATTTCTTTGCAGATAGCTGTCACAGTAGGTTGCATTCAGTTGCCAAAGCAAAGAAGGAAGGTCCCAGCCAAGAGGTAACTAATTCGTTGTGTGTAGACCTCCTTGTTGAGGTCTCTTAAATACATTTCAACTGGCTGGAAGGGAACACACTATATTCACACACACATATTTGCACATATATATATGTGTGTGTGTATATATGTATGTAGCTCTTAGTAAGCACTTATTTCACCATTAATTGTACTAAATGGTTTATTGCTGACAGTCTATCCAAGGAAGAATTAAACAAATGAAAATGCAATTCTTGTTCAAAGAATTAAATGCTGAAGTTACCAAATCACATGAAGGCACCTGTTAAAATGACTCAAAGACTACTTTCACTATGGAAAATTATTTCACTACTTATCTACAGTTGTCAATAATAGCCATAAACAACAGTAAGCCTGCTGTCCCTGACCACCTGGAATTGGAACCATTTGGGTTAACGTTTTCTTTTTCCCAATGCATAAGACAGTAGTGTTACCTCTTAGTTTAGGGGTAAAACTGATGCTGAATCCAAGTGGCTGAAGATGCTTTTTTTCATCTATGTTCCCTACTCGCTTGCATTGCTAGCATGACAAAGGCACTTTAAACTATGATTTCTATTTAAGTAATGCTTTTCTTTTCCATGCTAACCAAACACCAGTTGATGTTAAGCTATAAGTAAGCGAAAGTGAAGCAGCTTCAGGCAAATAAGCTTGAAATGTTTTAGCCTTGCTGCAATGATTAGGCACGCTTTTCTTTCCTTATCTGCAAACGTAGTGTAATCTACCTCACCTACTTCCGCACAGATTACTGGAATATGCTCCTTAACACCCCCAGGCATATATTCTGTGCTGCTGTCCCCAAAACTATCAGACATCAAGTCTGATACTGTTGCCTACAGAGAAACCAAGATTCAGCCCAAACCAAATCCATCACTGGCTGTTGGGTCCCCTGCCTATCCCCTCCAAGGAGGGCAACCAAGCAAGGAACTGGGTTTATGATCTGATCTTTTTTGATGGCTCAAACACATGGTAACCTCTGGCAAGCTTACTGCCCCATTACAAAGGCAGGGCAGACTTTGTGCTAAGTTTAATTCTGTGCCAAGTTCCTAAATTCTGTCAGATTGTGTGGGTGCAAGACAGCCTGATCTCTGGATTTCTCTTTTTTTTTTTCTTTTTTTTCAAATTTTTTTTTTTTTTTTAAACAAGACAGAAAGGAGTCTCGATAAAAGCATGATATCTGCCTACATCCACGAAAATCCTCCGGAGACTTGACCTAGTTGGAGATGGCTGTTGTAGGAAGGCTGTAATTAAGAAGCTGCAATAGTGACGCTGACTTTGCGCACCAGAGAACACACATGTTGACCACAGTTTCTATTAACAGTGCTTATTTGAGTCCTCTGTAGGTAAAATTGTAACGGTGTTTGACTGACATCCCAGCAACTCCCATGGTGTGCAATACTTTCTCAGGGTTTCAATTTCCTCATGAATTCGGGAGGCATTGTTGTCCCTTTTACACTAAGTCTAACAACCCATGCCTACTTCCCTATGTTTAAAAGAGCATTCACGAGGTGGAATTAGCACATTTAGTTCATCTCTCTCCTCCTTCCCCAATTCATATTATTTTTGCTGACAAAAACATGCCCTTTAATCATCCAGTGTAAAAATTTTAGTATGCCTAGAACAAAAAAACCAAAAAGCTTCAGAGGAGCCTTTTTCCATTAGCTAAACCATTACTTCTACTGAAAGTCTGTAAACTGTTAATCCATTAGTGTCCAATTCCTTAAACTATACGGTCAGAGTAAAATCATCTGGAAGCCCAGACTCTGAAGTGTTTCTCTCTGATGTTCCAGACCAAGTGTCCCACATTAAATTCTTTGTAGGATAGGAAAATATTCATACAATGGTATGACTACAACTTCTCAAGGGCATCACAAAAAAAATCCTGCATGCATCTGTGAGGAAATCCCTGTAAGACACAGTTAAGATACATATTAATTTTGAATAGCATGGCCCTCAGGGAATTGTGTAAGACTCATGTCACAACAACCACAGCATTTACTCTCCAACAGTTAGCCCGGGCTCACTCCTGTGAGGTGTGGGGTGGGATATAAGGCTACTTCTCAGGAGACTACATGTCCCCAGAAAACTAAAGATGCTGTAAAAAGTTCTTTGTGCTGCCACTGCTCCTTGCTCCCTGTAGTGTTATTTGTGATCACACCCACACTGAGCAAATCCACTAGGGGAGAGAGGGAACATTGGGATGAAGTTTCCCTCCCAACGTGGTTCAGATGCCTGGCTTTCACCACTCATCTCACCGACCCCAGCTCTGCCTGGCTTGAACAGCCAGCTGGGAGTCTCCAATTCCAGCAGCTCTTGGATGTTGGTGCAAGCCATGGTGATGGTGCTGACTGTGGTGGTGGTACTGGTGCTGCTGGTGGTTAATGGGTCAATTTTTGATTAATTTTTTTCTGTTCCTGGTCATGTAAGATGCTCTCTGCGCTGCGCAAGTCTCTCTCTTTATAAAACAACAGTTTCTATGTTTTCTTACCTCTTCTGCTTCTATAAGGATGCCCAGAACAGGGGTGTCTAACATGAATATAACTCACCTTCCACATCCCCACATAAGCACTTTACTGGGGATGGGGGTCAATGGGCTGCTGCTATGATTGTGTGAGATAATTTAGCTGGTATTTGAAGCTGGTGAGAAAGGAGACACTTCTACCATAATCTCATACTGGTCTCATGAAGAGGAATCCAAACCTGACAGCCCACCGTAACCCCCAAGAGCATGTGGGCCTTACTTGCCTAACTTGAGTTGTCCCCAGGTTATCTGAACCAGAAGGTGTTCACCCTGACATGCTTCTAGGAGCAATCCCAGTTCTGCAAGGAATGAGATCAAATAAATAAGTACATTTTCTTTTATGCTATCTACATGCAGGATTTTCAATTATCTTGAGCTCTCAGTACTGTGCAACCAGCTAACACGCTCCATCAGCCTGATCAAGGCTGTCTTAACTACCTCCTAGTGCGACAACCCTGTTTCTTAAGGCTGCAAAACTATGCCTTCTGCAATTACAGGATCACAAGTTCATCTTGTGAAATCAGTGCTGGAAGAAAAATGAGCTAACATAAAACGTACTAGACAATCACCTAAATGTATCCTGGATGTTCTAGTGAGGTTGCATCACTTCAGCGCTCTCATGCTAACATGCGTCATTTCTAAACAAGGGTTTTACTAAAGGAACAATGTCATAAAGGAAAAACATCCTCTTACTCTGTTTAGTATAGCCATTTGAATAGGTCTAGCCATTAAGTGACTCTTAAGTGGTCCAATGCCTGATCTGAACCTGCCCTTGTAGCTTCCACTTAGTTCCAGGCAAGAATTAATATTGCTAGTAACTCCTCTATACAAGGGTACCTACTAAACACTGGAAGACTTGGGCAGCAGCCACACGGTTTACTTGACATTGTTTCCCACAAACAGGCTATAAACAAGTTTCTGTGAGTTCTTCTTTACGTGGATGACTGAAAAGAACATACTTAGTAGAGACAGGACAAAAAACAAAGTGGTAAAAAGCCCTTCCAAAGGACATCCTGCTTTTTTTGGTGCATAGTTTTTCAGCAAAACTTTCTAGTATAACTCCCCATTTCCTTTGGAATACGTCATTCTCCTGACCCAACGAAGCCAAATGGAGTACTTGATCACTGTGCCACGTGTGACCTTGCACAACATTACTCACACTTTCAGATGTGGTTCTTCCCACAGCCTGCTCTCTTCTGCCTCCTCCCCAGGTAGGAGCTGATACCCTTATCATGCACAGCTCTTGCAGTCCCACTTAGATTTTCCCTTGAAGATGGCAGCTTATGGCAGAGGGGAAAAAAAAAAAAGATTCTCTACCTCATGAAGACTCTGACACTTTATCCCAAACCATTGACAATTTACTCTTGAAAGCCAAAATAGAAGATTAAACCCTGTTCCCCCACATTTCCAAAATCCTCGACAACAAGTAAGCCCAATACCCTTCATTTCTAATGACAGCAGTGCCTATTGCTCAGCTCACAAAACCAGATTGCCTTCCTGCAAGCACAGCATGCTGATGTTGCAAGAACATCACCAGATTGCAAAAATGTTTATAGGCAGATTTGCTCATACTCTGAGTAATTTAAGCAGTACCTTTTCAAACAGACACTGTATCTTTGGACCTTCATTTTCTTCACTTTTAACTGATTGCTCAGCACAGGCTTGCAGCCTGCCTTCATGCATGCACTGTGCCATGACGTAATACAGTGAACAATCACAGGATTGCAAGAATGTTTCTAGACAGATTTGTTTACAATCTAAGAAACCCAAATAGTAACTTTCATAATAGGAGTCCCATCTCCAGTGCATTTTGTGTATGTTGCTGTGAGACCAAAAATAAAAAATAAAAAAAAAAATACAAGAGCATATCTTTGTACAATGATTACAATAACAGATGAATAAACATGCAACCTGATACTTCACATCTGGTATTTCATCACTCCAAATACCTTATTCGCATTCAAATATATTTAATACTGTGGAAACTTTATAAGGTAGTGATGTCTTTATAGAGGCAGTAACTTGCATGGAACTTTTAAAATTAAAAGCAATAGTAAAAATAATTTGTAACATGTTACTGCAGTCTTCATAAAGCTAGTTACCTTGCAGTTTCCTGATAGAAACCCAGAAAGACACCTAATAATAACAGTTAGCTACAGAATCACACAAGCCTACAGAATAGATTTTCTTTTGCCGATATACTAGTTCAAAGTTCAATTTTAATATTCAATTTATACAAGGTGCTTTGGAAATGAAGACTATTATTACTCATCGTGCAAAAATTCTAACATCTGAGCAGAAATTTTTATGAAAGTATCATTTTCGCTTTACTGTCATGGTAATGCAGGCCAAGAGATTTTATGCATGACCTAATAAACATATACAACAGTTTTGAAAGGCTGCTATGCACCTTCTCACGTTAATTAGTACTCATTCTTCTCTGTAAAACAACTAAACATGCTACAAAACTTCCTTTTTAAGGAATCATTAATAAACTCTTAAGTAGTTTTGTTGCAGAGATGAATACCTCCGATGCAAATCACGATGACTAATTTCATTCGTAATTGAAGAGCTGTTTACAGGTCTCAAAAATTAAGATCAAACTATTTTCTTGTCTTAAAGGCAAAAGCCACCTTTGCTACCTTGAGGCTAAGTTAGCAATGCTGATGGTAACGTGTCTGCAGGCGTTATTATGCTTATGTTACTTTGGCATTGTCCCTAGGGCTGCACTAAAGCTACGTCTCACTATAGCTAAATTTTAAAAAAAAGATGAAAACATGCAAACAGGGCCAAATCCATTCCCGTGGTAACTCCAGTGACTTCAGTGTTACACAAGGGATAAAAGTAGGGCTGCATTTCACAGCAGCTTTCATTCTTGTAATCTTTTCCAAAACACTCTCCCAGGAGCAAAGACAAGCACAGGCAAATATCCTGCCAATAAGTGAGTTCACAGGAATTGCTACGAGTAACTAAACTGTCAGCAGTAAAAGACCAACAATTGGAACAAAATACAAATACAGGACAGCCAATGCCCTCTAATGGGTTAGAGTTTTACTATGTGCTGGATAAACAAGGACACAGAAATTCATCAGAATTGATCTCTAAGAGGGGAGGCAAATTATAGGGTGTCCCACTTTGTGCTAGTGGGTGATATTTGTGTTTTATCAATACTTCTTTTGAAATGGTACAGATGAAAAAAGTTCTTACCAATACCTTGCAAGACAAATGAAAATGACTCTAAGAGTTGAGCCTTTCCTCCATGAGCTACACTCAACAGCTTCCACAAAGAATGTGAGCATCAATTTATAGATGTGTTCCCCTATCCTCCTTCAAGCTTTCGTATTTATTCCCTCCTCTCTTTTTTTTTTTTTTATTTTATTTACCACTAGTCAATACCGTACTAGGAGCAAAACCAAAACTGTAAGACGTGTCGTGGTTTAACCCCAGCTAGCAACTAAGCACCACACAGCCGCTCGCTCACTCCCCCCCAGTGGGATGGGGGAGAGAATCGGAAGGGTAAAAGGGAGAGAACTCGTGGGCTGAGATAAGAACAGTTTAATAATTGAAGTAAGATAAAATAGAACAGTTAAATAGGTAAAGCAAAAGCTGCGCACGCAAACAAAGCAAAACAAGGAATTAATTCGCTACTTCCCATCGGCAGGCACGTGTTCGGCCATCCCTAGGAAAGCAGGGCTCCATCACGCGTAACGGTTACTTGGGAAGACAAACGCCATCACGCCAGATGTCCCCCCCTTCCTCCTTCTTCCCCCAGTTTATATACTGAGCATGACGTCATATGGTATGGAATAACTCTTTGGCCAGTCTGGGTCAGCGCCCCTGGCTGTGCTCCCTCCCAGCCCCCTGTGCACCGGGCAGAGCACGGGAAGCTGAAAAGTCCTTGACCAATGTAAGCGCTACTTAGTGACTATTTAGCGGTACTTAGCATCGACATTGTTCTCGTCCTAAACCCAAAACACAGCCCCATACTGGCTACCAGGAAGAAAATTAACTCTATCCCAGCTGAAACCAGGACAGACGATCACAAGCACACAAGCACACGCACACCGGAAGGGGGAAGAGGAGTGATGGATACTGCTTTCCTGCAGAAACCTTATCACGGGTTTCTTGGCCTTACAGCGCACTCCATTTCTCTCAAGAATTTCCAACCTATGGTTCCTGGAATTTGCCCCTCTGAACCAAAACAAGCGTCCTTGCTTCTTACCCAATCTTTTCCTATAAATTTAAAAACAAGAGTTTCATTAAGTTTTTATTTTGTTTTCTGAGGGTTTCTTCAAGGAGCCCTAACCCTGTACTGGTGGCAGGGTCAGTGGCAGCCTGAAATGCTCCTGGTCTCACACAGGTCACTACTTTGTCCTTACAGCCTGAGGATGCCCCAGGGCCAAAAAAAGTCAAGACATCCCCTTCCCCCTCCCCAGCCACGGGGCCAGCAACCCTTCTCTGTGTCTTTTGTTCTCGTAAGTCACTTTTTTGGGAAGGCAAGGGGAGAGGAAAAGGCCCTCCCTTTCCCTTCCCACCTTCGTCCAAGATCACAGCTGTAGAGGAACAGCTGAAGCGATTCAGGCTGCCCGGAGAGGTCACAGATGTCCCTCGGTACGGCTGGGGCGGCTCTGCCAGCACGAGCCACGCCGCTGCTGCCCCGCTGGCACCGCGGGCAGGCGCCCCTCGGCCACCCACCCCGCACGGTCCCCGGATTTGAAGCCCCCCAGTCCTGCTCGAGCAATCCTCCAGGTCCCCTGAGCCAACCGCCCAGCAGCCTGTACACAGCCCTCTTGGAAACACCACTTTTAAGGACGATTTTAGACCACCACAAAGAACAGTGAAGAAACTCTGGCTTCTGCTTACATGAATGTCGCAAAGCTCTCATTAAATCAAAGGCAGAGACTTAAAATATTTCTTCAAGCAAAATCTTTGCTCTTCTCAAAGTCTCTCTCCAAAGATAAAAAACTACAATTGCTTAACTTAATCCACACAGAGTGATCATTATATTTGCTTCCGTAAAGATCGTATTTGTTCTAGTGCCTATATCTAAAGGTAATTCCAGTCAGAAAATGAAATGGTGCTCTCCTGACCTTTTGTGTTACATGGTTCATGAATCACTGACACATTACAATATCCCCCAACACTATGGAAGCTTAGAGATATTGCAATGTCTCTCTTGTAAGTGAAATAAACTTGGTATGCCACTAAAAGGCATTAAATTATTTTCATTATGCCACACAGAATCTAAAACACTTACACTGTTTTGATTTCAAAATCCTTGGAGAACAATTATGCTCTCAGGGCCATAAGACTCTATTAGAAAGTCCTCAGAAACTTAGCATGGTTTCAATAAATCCTCAAACACTACAAAGCAGTTACTCAGCTTGAAGAATGAAAACATGAGTTCATCCACTGCAAAGTCAGGATGTGAATTCTGCTCATACAGTACCCTGCACTTCCTAACACGTTTTTTTTTTCTTCCCAATCAGGGCAACGTTTTAAGTCAAGTTTTCAGCATCGAACATGCATACCTCCTTTTTTGATTGAAAATAAACAATATTTCATTTAGGATGAGCATAAATACGAGATGTGCATATATGCTTACGGTATTACCAGCTAGCAGCATTAATCAGCAATTAGATATGTATAAATAGTTTTCCACGTATATAATTTAACAAATGTTAACATTCAGGATTAGAGAACCATTAAATTAAATCAGTGATTGTCAAAATGAATGGATAAATATGTTAATTTTTTTAATTTATACAACGGCACAAAGAATGCTTCAAAACACCAAAAATCAGATTTCAGGGGTGATTACTGTGGTTGTAGGGATCCCGATTTAAAAAAAAATGCAGCCACCCTTAATTTGGCTGATGAGGCTGTTCAAGCCTAAGTAGAGCTTTTGAGCATAAATACACAACAAGCTTGTTTGTATATACATGCTTACGTCCTCCTAGGAAGAGCACAACCTTCTAATTAGGCAAATCATCTCCCCTTTCCAAAGGAAAGTAACAACACCGCAATGCAATCAAAATAGGCGGAAGGAGAGGACAAGAGAGGTTATATTCCCCTGTGCAGGGAGAGAAGGGGAGGGGGGGGAGAGAGAGAGAGAAAATAAAAAGCAAACACCCAGGCAGGAAACCGGGGCCCGGCAACTTTCTGCCAAGGGCAGCTGAGATGCTTCATCACAACTCCCTTTTTCCAGACGCGACGTTTCGTGTGGCCGCCAGGGTCACACGGCAGCTGCGCAGGGAGGCGGGGGGGCGGCTGCTGCCCGCCCTCGCCCCCCCGCCGCCGGCAGCAGCAGCGTCCCTGCCGCCCTGACCTCGGGGGGGGCCGCGGGGGCACAGCTGGTGGCAGCTGCAGCACCATCTGCTTGGGGCTGCGCCCCGGGCCGCCCGCCCCCTCCCCTGCCTCGGGACGGCCCGGCCAGGTAGGGGCAAGGTCGCCCCTAAGGGCACTCGCCTCCCCCCCCCGCCCCGCAAGGGACAGCGACCGACCGCCCAACGAGGAGCCGGAGCGAGGGCTCCGCCGCCCGCAAAGAGAAGTTTGCAAAATGGAAAAGGAAAAGCGACGGAGCTTGGACGAGCGGGACGAAAAAAAGCTAAGGAGCCCCGGATAGTGCGTGCAGATGTCAGTATCCCTCGGCGGAGCGTATATTTACGGAATGCTGTCAGCACGTCATCTGATTTATAGCAGTTTGCACGGAGGGAGGGGGAAAGAAAAAAAAAAGAAAAAGAAAGGCACAAAAGCACCCCTAACTTCCCTCTTTTCATCGAGAGGCTTCTGAACGCAACAAGGGCTTTATCACTTTGCAATTTAATATCGCATATCCTGCCACGCGATCACGCAGGCTATATTTCCCATTTCCCTTTCTTCACCATTTATTGAAAAATAAAGAAAATAGTTTACTTTTTTTTTTTTATGCTCAAGGAGTGACACATGTAAAAGCTGCTTTTAAACATTCCCCTTCAGCCACAGCATAGCATTCATTAAAGACACAATTCTGCATCAACGTTGCTTCCTAGTGCCAGTGGTGAAGGGACTGGTTTGGACAGTCCTAAGCAACGAATCAGCCCAGCTGAGCTCCCTCAAGTTCACAGATTTCTTCAAGATTTACTCCAAAAATACCAAAATCAGAGCCAGGGATTTTGTGTAAAAACAAGCTGGGGTTTATAGTTCTCATTGGGACAATTGTTTCCAAAGGCTAAATGTGTACCACTTACCATACATTTTGCCTTCATCTGATAAGATGATTTTCCTCCTCCCACATGGTGGATAGATAGCTAGAGCCTCCTGAAAGCTCTGTTCAATGTCAGGGCTCCAGACACCTTCTGCATCATTGTCAATAGGTTTATCTGCAGAATCACTCATTCTTTCAATATCTTCGGCAGGACTCTCGCTGCCGCTCCAGCTGCTGGGCTCAATGGTGATGGCTGAGGTCTCCAAGCCTAAGCCTGGAGTCTTAAAGGAAATAAACCTACAAAACAAGCAAACAAACAACCCCAAAAGGCATTAAAGACATGGAACTTCAGGCAAACATTTCTGTCTACTTCTGATACTAAGCTAACAGCAGCTGAGCAGTAACGGCAATAACACAAGCACGGGAAGCACCCAGAAAAAGTAAAAAATTAATAACCGTTCTATCTCAAATCAGCAGAGGTGGAGCAATAAGGTTGTCAGAAGGGGAATTCTTTACCATATTTTCTGTGTGCAATTACATGAAGGCATAGACCATCAGGTTATTTTTCACAGATAGTCAAAGTGGGTCTTAGTACTGGGGAAAACTCTGCAGCACGTGACACATTTTATCTGGCCGAAGACTGGCACCCTTAAAATAATGAGCCAGATCCTCAGGCGGGGGTAAATCAGCATATTTCCACTGCCTGGAAGGGAAGCACACCAGTTTATGCCACAGCGACCACCAGAGCCTAAAATCACTTAAACCTAAAAACAAAAGCAAAAACTATTGTTCACATTCATCCGGATGTCAGTGGAGTAAATGGAATTACACTAGCAATGACACAGCTCAGTGTGATTAACTGGAAAAGGCTGTAATTTTCACATCTTACCCAAATAAATAACACAATCAGAATCTGAGCTACATACAAACAGAAATCTTTAAAATGATAATACCAGAGAAAGAAGTTACAAGAAGAGATATATACTTTGCCTGGTTTAAAAGGTCTCTGTCACAGAACCATAGCAGAACAAAAATTACAAGCTTCAAGTTGCTGAATCAATTTAATAAGAAATAATTTAATATAGCTGCACCTGCTCACACCACCAGAGCTGCAGATCTGTCAGTGTTCCTTTTATATTTTTGAGAGAAATACAACTCTGCTATAAAGACTTGCTCCAGGCAAAAAAGCTGCTATACCAGACCAAATTCATCTCTGGTGTAATTCTTCGGGAAGTCAGTGAAATAACACCAGGAACAGATTTGGCTCAACATGTCTAGGCATAATGCAGTTTTATTTTGAAAAACGAAGAAGTTTGGTGACTCTAACTGATCTAAGTGGATGGGAGTGTTCAAACATGCATGCACGAGCCGCACATGCACTTAAAAATCCAGTTAGTTGGCTAAACACTCAAAAACCCCTAAACTATAACATTTTTATTGGGCTGGGGCAGATGAGAGCGGGTCCTTTCCGCGCACAGAAGAGAGGGGCTTCCCCTTCTGCACACCTCCATCCTCATGCTGATACACCTCTCCACGGGGTCTCCGTATCTCGTAAAATAACAGGTGAAAAGTGGCAGAACGACGTTCACCCCACAGAGAAAGAAAGGGAGGCTGTACGCCAAAGGCCTTGACAGTTCTGACAAAACACCTTTGGGCTGGAGAACTCCCTGAAAGAAGAACTATTTACAGCAGCCCTCACCCGAACTAACCGATCAGCCAATCACTAGAGATAACCAAAACCTGATAGTCCGGTCCCTCGGAGGCTACAGTGCCTTGCAAAAAAAACAGAGCTGAAACTGGGGAAACTGGGAGTAGTCTCTCAGTCTTGCTAACCAACGTTACCGGTCTGACGTCCAAAGCATGGGGTATTTCCACTTCTTCAGGCTCTAACAGAAGCTCGGAGGCATCAGTACAATGCAAAATGGACTCCCATTAACTTTATTTTCCTTACTCGCACGTCTGTTTCCACAAAGAGGCATTTCTTAACTCCGCATTTGCTTGAACATTTCAGCACAGCTTATAAAAATGTTAGTGCCTACCCACCAGTAATCTCAAGGCTAATCAGCATCACGAACGCCTTTTAATAACTGATAATGAGGGAGCAGATGGATTCACAGGGAACCACACACAAATGATAAGTGGGTAGGAAGTCTGGCCAAATACACCACTTATTGTCTGGGAAATCCAAAATGTACAAAATTTTTAAAGTCTCACCACAAAGAGGGAGATGTAAACCTTTGTAAAATAGTGCAACACCATCCTTCATAATTCTCACAAGGCTGAAGGGTTGATTCAATCCTTACAAGATTTGTACCTTGTATGCAAGGTTTAGCCAAAACAAATGCAGCAATGGTGGGAAAGAACTGACAAAAACAATCATGTCCACTTAAGCCTTCAAATACAGGGGGAATTTTAAGGTAAGTGAGAGGTAATTGAATGTTGACTGGGGTAATTAGGGGGGGTTCAGTTTTATTGCCACAGTGCAGGGAAAAATGGCTACTGGAGATTTTATTGGCCTCACGTGATTGAGACCACGGTTTAGCATTTTGCCAGAAGACAGCCCAGAGCGGGACTGTTTACTGGGTCAGTTCTTCAAAGGTGACTCAGGGAGGAAATCCTTCCCCTCCCCGATCCTGGGCATGCAACGCACAGCACAGCCACGGGCATCTTTCGCTCAGCCCAACCACCCTCCGCTTACAAAATCTGCCACAGTCATAGCCTCAAGTCTTATTATCGTCCTATAAACCAGCCCTTGTTATTACATTATGCTGAAATAATAATTAAAATGCACACGAGGAAAACAGAGAGACTCTAAAGTAATTAATGTTACTTGATATTCATGTTAGATCTTGCATTGTGTTTACTGGTGAATTTTCACTAATGTGCTATCTCCCTTCCCATTCCTTTTTACCTACTTGGATATCATCTTGAGGCATTAGTAGCTACTATTTCAGCCTCTAAAATGTAAGACAAACAAGTGTTTCTTCCAGAACATCTGTACGATAGGGGTGGGGAGCAACCTGCTGTAAAAAAAAAAATTCTTTCACATACTAAAGGTTGCTTTTAGTGATTTCCATTTTGGTGAGTGCTGACGATGCAGATCAAGCTAGAAGACCAAGGAGCAAAAAACCTTGTATTACAACCACTAAATGGCTCCCTCTTATTTCAGGAAAATAATGAGCTACTCAGTTAATCACTTCCAGCTCAGCTCTATGTATCAAAAGGCAATTCCACCTCCTCCTTAGCTTGAATTCTGAGGACCCAACTGTGATGAAAAATTTCAGACCTGTTATGTTGGAGTTCAATGCGATTATCAAAAATAATACAAGCTGTCAATAGATGAGCTTTGTTGCATATTTCTAATGAGCTATAAATCTCATGTGAAAAATATGGATTTACAGTCCAATTTAAATTTGTAAAAAATTAAAAATAAAAAAAGCAAGCCTTCCTTATACTAACAAACTCCAAATCTTACAATACCAACTTTCAGTGGAGGAAGAGTTAATGTCCTGGAGGCAAGTAACCCCACCCCCCCCCAAAAGCAGAGCCTGCACACATGACAGATCAAGTTGAAGAGTTCTGTATTTGCTTTTTATCATGTTAACTTTTAAAGAACCGATTTCATGCTTGTACTTTCTGTTAACAAAATTAAAATACCTCAACACCACCCAGAAAAACAACAAAAAAAACCCCAAAAACAAAAAACAGATTTTGACTAACCTTTTTGTACTTTCTAAGATTGCTTAAAGAACACTGCGGCAGTTTAGGAGGTCTCTCTTCAGAGTTTTTCCTGTGCATAAAGCTCTTTTAGTTGCAAATCTGAATGCATCTTTCTTGCAGTTGCTGTCTACTCTCTCCAGTAAAGTCAATTCTAAGTATATCTGGTTTTCTCATGCAGTTATTAAGACACTTTTTCTATGCATGATGGAGGTATGCTCCCCCCTCAAACAACGCAATGTTACATTTAGCAATGAAGAAACTATTAGGGACGATACTGGATTTTATAAATACATTTTATAGCAAATCCATTCAATACAGCTTCATGAGGTACAAGATATGATTTACTTTCATTATGTTCATTTGGTAGAGTAACTTGAAAAGTTACTTTAAAAACTTAGAGAAAGAAGGATCGCTATTGTCAGAGCTGATCAAACCAATGAATTTAACTAAAACCAAATGATAGTCTGCAACTTCTTATCAAGGGAATGATTTCTTTGCTTGCATAAAACATTCTCTTATGCCTTCACTTTATGAGCAATGCAAACCTGGACTTGCCCAGAAAGTTGCTACTCACAGACCAACAACTGAGATCAATAGCTCTTCACAGGAGTGTAGGACAAGTGCAGATTTAAGGCCTTGATATGTTTCATATCCTTCAATACTTGCACAATGAACTAATATGGAAACATTGTCTTTCTAGAGTCATCAGAGCTGAATCTTATTTTACAACATCCTGCAGAAGTTAAACCATCTTCTCTGTTTGTTCAATTAATTTACTTTCTTGAATTTCAGTGTACAGGTGCTGAGTGGTGCCTTCACTGAAGTATCACTGGTATATATGCATAACCACTGGAAGAGGGTTAATACCCTGCAGGTATCGGTGCAGGAACATGAGAAAGACTGAAAACATGCCTTGGTTCTGGGAGATGTCTGAGAAAAAAATGATTATGTCTCCTCAGTCATCTAAATTCTGTCTGCTTGAAGGGGATCGAGTGCAGATATTTTTGAGATAACCTGCAATGGCACCTGCAAGGATTTGCAGGTGAGAAAGCACCAGTGTAGTTATCCACACAAATCTTCTGGCTATGAATGGCTGCAGAAGGCTAACGAATAATTCTTACAACCAGCCCAATATTTCTAAAATAGGTCTTTCAGAAAAATCTTAATTCTTGAGGCAAAGCTTTTGAGCGTTGAAGTGGTAAATTACACTTTTAAGAATACATTTTATTTTTAGTTTGTGAACAACTTAATCTTAGCTTCAGTTATATAAAAACAATGGGACCAGGAGTCCAACAAGCTTTTTATAAACATCAAGACGATAATGAGCAGATCAGTAAAAACCAACTAATTCTAAATTTGCAGATGGCAAATTTTCTCTCAAGGCTTGAAAAGTTACAGGCCCATGGGATTTTCCTTCTGCTTTGTTCAGCAGTGCAAATCCACAGCTGGAGCAGTAAGGCTTCGGGAAAGAACTACTGGAGAGAATCCAGAGGAAGAAAGTTATCAGATCTAGAAAACATGACCTACCAGGAAAGGAATTAGGTTTGTTTAAATTTAGAGAAGACTGATGTGAGAAGATAACCACTTTCAAATAAGGAAAAGGTAACAGCAAAGCAGAGAAGCAGCTCTTGGCCATTTCTACCAAGGACAGGACAAGAAGCAAAGAACTTAAGTTGCAGCAAGAAAACCATAGGTTGGGCATTTGGAAGACCGTTCTGACTCTACCGTCACACACCAGAAGCAATCAGTCTGGGATACTGGGGAACTGCTGAGGGGAGAGAGGTTGTAAACAACAGGTGACACAAACATTTCTCAGGAATGATGCAGCTATGCTTAGCCCCGTCTGAGGTAGAGGAACGAACTAGAGGATGACATGAGACTCAGCAGCCAAGACAGAATGTAAAACATGCCAACAGAGGGAAACCTGCAGTGCGAGCACATCCTTGACGAGGCATGGGGGAACCCAGATGCCCAAGAGACTTCATAGATGTCCTACTGACCAGACAGCTTTGTCAGCTGCAGGGCAGAAATCCAGGGGAAACCAGGCTTCCTACTGCCGATGCCTGTGGAGCTACGTGCTCCTCCGCTCTGCGTGGTTTCCTTGCACAGCTGCTGGGCAGTCTGCTGCGTGAACATCACTGGCAAAAGCCACCTGTGAAGTAGCCCATCAAGATAGGCAGGATGGGGGGGGAGAGCAAACCACCGGGCTGGGGAGAAGAGGGCTCCTTCTGCTGGCGCTCTCCGTGGGAGTTTTGGGAGATGAGGCTGCCTCATCCCCAGCCACCTCGTTCTCCTTCCAGATATCTGTTGAACTACCTGACCCCGCATACCACATGCAGATTTCTCAAGCTCTTTCTGCACTGATTAAAGTAAATATGGAATTGGTGGAAAGCTTGAGTTTTAGTAGGATTTTATGTTTCTACTTTGCCAGTAAAAGTATCTTCGCAGTGTTTATGCAAGTCAAGCAATATGTTCAAGCCTTTTAAAAAAAAAATTACTTTTTTATTTAAAACCAAATTCATACTCTGGATTTTGTAGCTGTGGTGTGTAAGTGTGTATGGATTTTTCTGATTCTTTGAGGCATTCAAATGGCATTACTTTCAGGAAAACACTATATATATATTCAAGCCATTTTATATCTAATTTAGTTTTATAAGGAAAGGATATAACATAGTACGAAGAATAAAAATGTAAATCATTTATAGAGCATCCAATGGCAAAATCATTAGCTTAAAATGACTTTATATTGTATTTTTGTTACAAGATCTACTTATCAGCAATTATTCCCTCTAAGAAGAAGGAGCACCAGGAGAGAGAAGCAGCCCATTTCTAGGATAAAGTATTCCTTTAAAACTCAGCCAGACTAATTCAGCCATCCATGTTTGCCATTGAAATGAAATAAAAAGAGTTTTTCTCTGTCTGCATGAACACTTCAGGGAGAAATTCTGATGCTGTGCTTTTTTGGCGATCAAATAGTTGCATGGAATGATGCTTCCATGTACTTCCTATCATTCATATAAACTAGTTCTGTTCGCCTAGGTTTAAAGTTATTATTTCTTGCTTGGGATTCAACCTTTTTACTAACTGCAAGCTACCTACTTCAGATTTGTCTTTGGGATTTGTGGAGGAATAATATAATCAGTACAGCTACAGAGCACTTGTGAAGAGCAGCATGATGGTTTTTTTGTGAAGCGAGTGCATTATGCAGTGAGTGAATTCAGGCATTACTTTCTTCCCCTCAACTACCGCGCTCAGGTATGCATAAAAGTAGCAGGAAGACAGACAGTGCCATGCTGGTATGTAAAATACCAAAAACATGTAACTTAATCAGTAAAGTGATAGTTCCTTTCAAATATAACTCTGTACCCTGCTCATCTGAGAAGATTTACATGTGTATTTTCACAAACTGTGAGGAAACTTACTGAACAAAGAATTACTTAGATCTGCAAGAGTAGGCAGCATATAGGCCTAAATGTGAAATTAGGATTATACGAACTTTTTCTAAATAGAAACAATGCATTCTCCTTGAACTGCTCAATTTTTGCTTATAGAAACAGATTACTCAGCAAAGAGTGGGCTGATGTTAATACATGGGAATTCGTTTCTTTGCAAACAGCTTTCGTCTCTCTGCGCTCTTTATGCAGCTGAAAAGAGTATTTCGTACCACTCAGAGGGCCTAATTTATTTTTTTTTCCAAAAGCTGCCTTTGTTGATATATAATTATTGTTGTAAGGATGCTGAGTCATTGACTCCAACCCAATTTTCTTTTCCATTAGTTTTAATTTCATACAATTAATAAAATGGTTCATCTTCTCAGTGGGGAAACAACTGGCTTCTGACTGTAAGTACACCACACTCACAGGCTCTGCTGGCTTTGTGCTGGCTCACCAGGATGCCTTCTGTGAGCAGCTACAGCTACAAACCATCCGCAACATCTAGCTAGTGCCCAGTAATCCAGCGAGCAAAGTGCTTTGTAAGGGGCTACACATTACTTGTGGTCCATGGTCTGCACTGATTACCAGGTTATCACCAGGTAGGTGAATCTTAACATACCAGTTGTGAATCCCTATCTCATTACGGTCACAGCTATTTGAGAAACAATTCCTTCCTCATGTGATACTGAAGCAGTCACATTCATCCTAGGTGCTAGCGCTCATTTACGCCCAGCTGGTTTCAATTATAAGGGTGTTCCTGGGATTTAACCCAGCTTAAACATTGCATTGTGGTGGTAACCAACAAAAATTATTCTAAATATGATTTGGCACTCAGTGGAATGAAGAATAGCGAGCGTCGTGTCTGACTTGCTTTTGCTAATTACCAACATGAAGCAAAGGAAAGGATAAAATGTTTACCAGCTCTCAGAAGGAGAAGCCATTCTTCCTGCAACTGCAGGAGGCGACTGTGCAACAACCCAGCTGCTGTGCTCTGCAGTGGGAGCCCATTGTGCACCTACCGTCACCCAACAGGGATGGCTTGTGAATGGCAACAGCAACATCTATCACTGGTGTAACGCCATGGCGTGCTTACCCCAGCTGTATTCCAGCTGTGACTTTTCTATGACAAGAGCTGCTATATTGTGAAGTGGGGATTATTAATATTTCACCCATTTGCTTTTAGAAGAATGCTCTGTGACTGAGGGGGGTCTGCCCACACCTGGGGGGCTCTGCTCCTGGGGCAGGTGAAATGGCTCTAAGAAGCACTCCCCAGCCCCAAGACCTGTAAGCAGAGGCCACAATACAGTCCCTCAGGGCAAGGTCTGCAACCACTGCTTTGCCTGGGGCATGTTTACGGAGAAGTTTGGCAGTTCACTATAATTCATTCTACTGCCAACACATGTAAACACAAAATAAAAACTACTATATGTTGCTATCAGGACAATGGGGTTTTTTTACATACAGACTGGAAAATGGGACACAAAAGTAGATGCAGTTCTTGCTTACATCTAACAACTGTCTATTCCTTGACTGCCTTAAGTTCAGCCACCCAATGGAGGCTAAGGCAGGGGTTCGGTCTGCACAGAGGCTCTGTGCTTTCCCAGTGACTCCACAAATTATGAATTACAGTATAAAAGCCCGAAGAAAACAGACACTGGCCCTCCTTCAGCTTCAGTGGTGTTCATCTCTCCCTATCCCTCCATAAACTTTGGCATCTGGACCAGGATACAGACACAAACACCCTGCATGCCTTCGGAGCTAGCCATCTTGTGCATCTAATGGTGGTTTTGCCACTGTTTCAGTCTCATCTCCCTGGGAGTATGTGAATGATGTAAACGCAGCCAAAGGTTTTCATACGTGCAAACAGACAATCTCTTCTTTGTAGTTTGTTGTAACTGCCTTTCCACAGCATCCCTGACCATGACTAGTTATTTCTCACCCCAAAAGACAAACTGGAACTATTAATACCACATACCAATTATTACAAATATTAGAATTAGGTATGTCCTTGATCTCTGGTGTGTTACTAGCTTCCTGCTGGGACCACATATGATCCATTGCTCACACATATGACAGACCTAGCAGCAAGTCGTTCTGTCTAGACGTAACCCTGAAACTGTTTGTTCTCCCGATTCCCTAAGCCTCCCCAATTTTATTGGAGTTGCCATGTCACACAGACATTTGCAGAACCAGATCCAATCCTTCATGTTCATAGTTCTCTTATTTTATTCCTGGCATATGACTAACTGGTTTTCTACTCCAATATTAGATTTTTCTCTTTTTTTTTTTTTATTACCTTGTTTTTAGGATGAAAGGGGTTTTTTCCACAATGGCTGCAAAAACATGAGCTTTCACTCTAACAGCTCTGAGTGAGGTGAGAAAAGGGACAGAAAACCACCTGCTTGAACAACTTTATGTAAGTTCAGTCAGGAAAGGGAAAACCAATACTATTTGAAGGGTGGTCCAATGTCTGACTGGTTCATATGTAACATAAAACTATCGTCTCTATAAAAAATATTTTATATAATGATTTAAGTATTCTGTTAAAAAGGTACAAAAAAGGCACAGTAAAGTAAAAGGTTCATTCATTTACTCAGGTGCATTTGTTTAAACAAGAAATAGCCACAAGATTAACCCTTTCCCTATACAAGTTGAAGAAGGACCCTTCTTTTATGAAACAGGAGAAAGGTAAGTTTTGGACTAACAACTGCAACATCCAGCTGGCCAAAGCCACCCCTGGAATCCAGTGTTGGCAACTTTTATCCCTCAAGTCCACTTGTTCTCTGCTTTGCAGATGTTATACAAACACTCCTTTGCGTAAGCACGCACACACACAGGTACTTTCTCAAACATTCGTTGAAAGAGGTAAATTTTAGCTAAAATTCATTTTACAAATTAAGAAACTCTGCCAAACACCATCTATAAGCTCTGTCACTCTAAAGCTGCTACAGAAGGTTGTGAATGCCTCGTGCTCACCTGAATATGTGGATTTGGTACCAGGCAGAACCAAGAGAAAACAGTTTTATTCTGCTTTGGTGTTACTACTTGAGCTACCGCCCTGGGCTCTGATTCTGCCAACACAGAGCCATTTTATATATATGAATAATCACTCCAAGTTTAATGAAGCTCCTCACATCTCCATTAGCAATTGTTTTGGCTGGAAAAAGGCCCTGCCTATCAGCCCTGGAGGAGACTGGAAACAGAGGAGTGATAATACTGGGAGGCTCACTTTGGGAAAGGCTGTGGTTTTCTGGTGATAGGACACAGAATCACAAGACAAAAAAAAGGAAGGGGTGAAATCACAGCACCATGGCCCTCAGCAGGGCTGGGATTTAATCCCAGGTTTCTGGCCTTGTTCTCACCGACTCTAAACAGAAAGGGATTTCAGAAACCAGCATGTAAGATCAGATAGGACTTGGGGGTCCGTGTCGACTAGTCACAACATGTCTAGTGGCTTGTCTTCATCACAAGCCAACACTGGAAACCCCACCTTGTGTTTTTGTGTATAGAGAAAAATCAAAGCAACAATTTTGTTTGCAAGTGCAGTAGCTGTCAAATAAAAATATTTTAACGCATTTTGTTTTCCAACTGCTAGCAGTAGTGTTACGGGCAAATTACCTGCCAAATTAAATTTTAAGTCTGAGTTGTTTATCTATGTAGTACAAACGAAGCCTCCTATGTAAGGAAATGAGCATTACTAATGCAGCACTTTTACACTCCAGCTTCTTTCTTCCATCTCACACTTGCCTCCAACACCTATCCTCCCACAGGTGGCGAGTGCATTGGCATTGGCTTTACTTTGTCAGTATGACTGTCTCATATAGATAATGACAGATCTATAGCTTCCATTTTGTCCATAATGGAAAATTTATTTCTGACATCTCAAATAAGGTTCTCCTGAGAAATAAGGATGCTTTTATGCAGCGGGACTTGTATCTTCTACAAAGGAGTAGAAAACACTCTCCTGCTGAGATACTGAAACAATCCCAAACTGTGGCAATCTTTAATTGCGAAACATAAGTAAAACCTACAATGACTAGCTACAGCATTTTCAAAACTCAATATAATAGTTATGTAGTTATTCTGCACTTCCCTTGCAGTTATCGCCTGTTGAGGAAGCAATTTCTGTCTTAAGCTCCAACTTACGTTTCCAGTCTATTTCAACTCCTTGTTCACTGTAGTTTAATCCTGCTTCAGGAGGTGTCAATTTTCCACAAAAATAACTTTGCTGGCAACCATTAGGATTGTGAATTCACTGGACGCTGGCAGAGTTAAAGAAGAGATGGCGCAGTCCAGGCAGCAGCAAACAAAACATATATAAAAATGCAAACAAAAAGTACAAACCTATGAACTAATCCTCATCATTCTGCTGGACTTTAAAAATCTTGAATTTAACAGAAATACCAATTTCACAGTGTACTGTCATTTCTGCCACAGCACCCCTTCCTCTGCTCACCATTCAGTTTCATGGGCAATCATCTGCCTCTCTGCCTGAAGAACGGCTTGCGTGGCCAAAACCTCCCTTGTTATTTCCAGCTCCGTCGGTAGGCCCAAGTGCCTCTCACGAGCCACCCTGATAAAGGCGTGCATGCCTTCTGGTGAGGCAGAGGCCGTAACACCAGGATCTGAGCTGGCTGGGTGTGCGGGAGCAGCTCCATCCCTAACCTTAGCAGACCCCTGCCATTTTCCCCTACCCGAGTCACCCTTCTGCTGCACTGCAGCTGGAGCTGTTTCTTGGAAAGGGAGTGTCGGACTCATCCAGCCCCACACGGAGATCTGTGCCGGGGATTTTCACTGCTGTCTGCTCGCTCATGACTGGGACTATCATCTGTCCCTGCCACATGTGGAAGAGGGGGGTGGGAAACGAGCACAAACAGAAAGCCCTGCAGAAAGGAGCCTGTCCAAAGCAATGAGAGAAACCCACAGAGTATATTAGAGAAACAGAAAGAAAATGCATGGACATGTGTTGTCCCTTACTGCTCTTCACTCGGGACCTTCCACCTCCTCCCTGTCTGTCAGTCCTCCCCCGTTTGGTGGGAGGGACACAAAAGGGGAGCATACCCTTGCAAAGCTCATTTTAGTTCTCTCTGCGTGGCAATTGCCACAACACTTGGGCCATGTTTTCTCCTTTTTCCAGAGCTGGGGCTGCCACTGTGCCCTCAGACATCCGCGTGCTGCAAGCCCAGGGGCTGCTCTGTCACTCAGTCGTGAAGGCCACGTGCCTGGGCAGGCTCCTGTGGCCAGAGCACAGCCAGCTCTCCCCGTCAGCACCTGCTCTTGCGTGGAGAGGCAGCAACCAGCCCAGGTGCTCACAGAGGATCCACGGGCACATCTAAGCTGGAGGACTGGTGCTGTCACCAGGGTGATGTAAACTGCCTGCTGTAATTGTACTGTATGTTTTCTCCATAAGACTCTGATTGGGTTCAGGAATATGAAGCATTGTGTTGGCCACATGTCGCACGTGCTGCTCCTGAAACAGCGCAAGCACTGCAGCATCCAGCTCGGTTCTCTGACCGCCACGGGCAGAAATACCTTCCCAGAACCATGCTGTTATTTAGACTGCAAGGTCTCTGAAGGATATAGAAGGTGGCCTCTCCGTGGTTTTGACATAGTTTTACCGTCCTAATTGGGGTCTTCAGGAGACAGTTTTGAAGCAATGTGAAAATATATTAAATTCTACAGATTCCCCAGGGGAAGGAGACTATGCAATAAAATTCCAATAATGTCTTCAATGACAAAAGAGAAGTGTCTGCCCACAGTTGTCAAGAATACCTCACTAAAACCAGCTGATAGTTGCACTGTCTGGTATAAATACAATGCTTCTAACACAAACATTATTTAGTATCTGAAGGTTAGACAGTATCAAAATCTGTTTATGAAGAACAGTTGATAGTCATGCATGCACACAGTTCTATACCAAAATGTTTTGCCAAGCTCAGAAAAAGACAAATAGACTCAATTATTTGTACTTTTAAATTATGTTAAATCACATTTGCTCCTCAAAATTACCTCTGTTTTTCATAATGTTGTCTATACACAAAAGTTCCTTTAACTCAATGGATGCTTTTGTTGTAGGGAAAACTGAACACTTGTAGCGTGGCTTCTCCAATATGTTTCAAATTAGAGGCTAAGGGTGGTTTCATGTTGATAGCTGAGACTTCAGATTTCACAATTTAATCCACCACCACAAAACACCATTAAAACCCTGCACTTCTTTCTTTTTAAATTCAAGGTTGCAGGCTTTCCAGTCCCTGAAGGGTCGACGTCTCTTTAAGCTGAACAATTTCTGGACTTGCACGGTAAGCAAATGCCAAAATGGCAAGTCTCTGGGAGATCTGACTATCATTCTTGAACTATCTAGTGGTGTTTCTAGTGAAGCTAACACTTCAAGAAAAGGATTACAGTGACCTTGATTCTTCTTTTACCTACCCATTGACTTGCTATATGATTCTTTAAACCTTCCTGTGCTTTACCATTTGCCATGTCCTCTTTGCTGAGAAGCTTGGTCAGGCTATGATCCAGTGCCTGCAAAACCAAGCAGGCCTTTTTCTACTTACTGCCAGTTAAATCCTTGGAAATCCTAGGCAAATGTATTTCATTTGAGTATTTTTGTTATTGTTATTAAATGAATATGAAGAAGAAGGAGGGAGTGACCCAGGCAAAAAAGAATGACCCAGAAAGAGAACGAGCCAGGAAATGACCCAGAGAAAAGAAAGTATTTTGGCTTTCTTCCTCAGACTAGCAGTTGGTTTCCTCAAATGACATTCTTTAAATTTTATTTGAAAGTATAAAAAAAAATGCTGATGAACATTACAATAGAAGTAAGTTTGGCTCTTGGTAGAGAAACATTATGACTTAGAGCCAAGGACATTTATTTTTCACATTTGAATTATTTTTTGAACAGCATTTCCTGGCTCAATGTCACTGCACCACAGATAGATATGATAGCAGATAAGTGTACGAGATTTTAGATCAACAAGAATGTTACTTTTACAATGAATACATTTGTAGTCAGAGCTCAAGAGTGGTTTTATTTCTGCTGTACATGGAAGATGTTCTATTGCATGCTGTTTTACTAATATACTTTTCTTTTTAAAACAGAATGTAATTCATATTTTCTGACATTGCAGCTGCAATTCGATAGCTGGATTTACTAACCATGTGGATTTACAGTAACAAACTCTTCCATTTTCTTTCCCTCCCCAGCTCACCTTTCTGCCACCTTGATTTATTTCTGTTTCACAGCTGCGCCTACCAAATGATTCTTACTCTCACTCTACACTTTTCCACCTCTCCGTGCAGCTGATCCAAACGAAAGCACAATTTTTCTGGGAATGTGAAATTAAAGAATTCTCACAGCAAGAATACAATGCCCAGAACTGAAGTGGGGGGGGGAAATACCTGAAGGCTAAAGGTTCAAATTTAGGAAAGTCAAAAAATTCTCAGTTTAGATTCCATCATCATTAGTCACTACAGCACACCAATAACTCTCCCACAGATTCTGTGGAATTTATCCACCTCCGGTATTTACAGCACTAACCACCTTAAGTAGTAATCGCTCGAGTTACATAAATATAGTCACAAGCCCCAGATACCCCGCTCTCAAAATTGGTATTGCTGCTGTTAAAACTGGCACCAGAAAACCTTAGTAGCACAAATACGATCCAAAATACAAACCAATCCAAATAAATAATGAAAACCAGATCAAAACAGAGAAGTGAACACTGAGGACTGACAAAATGAAATTAATAGGTAAAATAACGAAGAAAGCTGCGGGAGGCTGCTTTCAGCTCCTTCCCCTGTAAGACCTCTCCACAGCAGTACAGATGTGAAGGAGACCTGGGTGCAGGCATAGGACATGCTTGAACTCTGCAGGCTTGTTCAGCCCTGTGCTGATCCATCCAGCAGAGAGCTTCCTCTCCATGGTGTTACACAGGGATTCAAAAAGGCAGAGCCCAGGATGAAACTGTAGCCCTGTGTTTATGTATTAATTACTGAAAAGTTACTTAACCTTGGGCCATATCCTAATGTAATGAGCTTGGGCATTCTTAAGTCTCTCAGAAAGAGAGCTGAAGGCAAACCGTCTGGCTTGCCTTTACTTCCAAGTAGCCCTGCCTCCGGGTTTCTTTACAGGTACTCTAGACACTACCCATCAAAGGCAGGCTCTGACAGACCAGTAAAACGTGCAAATTCCAATTACAGGTACTCTGCACTTCCAGAGCAGCCCAGCTGCCAACCACGCAGAGATTTGCAGCGATAACAATTATACTTAAAAGCGTCACTACACGTTTGAATGCATTTACACATTCTCCTTTTACTCTCTATTTATTATTAATGGCAACTCAACTAATATCAAGACCCCAGTGTGTTTGGCACTGCAGGTGTACAGAAGGACAGCAAGTTCTTGCTCTGAGGAGTTTACAGTCTAATTATAAATGACAGCAGATGGAGGGTAAACATTATGAGCTGTTCTGTTTTTCATCAGGAAATTTAACTCAGGTAACAATTTTTAACCAGATAGAAAAAATTACACATTAAATCATGTACCACAGGCTAGGCTGCAGGCATATCCCAGTCAATCTTACACACTGTAGTGACAGTGGCCACTTCCAAGGCAGATAACCAGGTCCCAGAAGATTCAGAGCTTTACAGGTGACCACCTGTATGGAGATTTTACAGGAAGCAAATGGGAAATTTAGCTTTGTTCAACTAAGTCACACTCACGCTTACACGTAAGCATGTATTTAAATCCATGCCTATTCACCAAAGGACTTAATATGTAAGCCCAGCACAAGCATCTGATGGCATTTTGCACTTCCTCACATTTTTAGGTGTCATTCTTAAGTCCACCATAAATTAGCTGCCTATGTAACTTAATTAATCCAGCTGGGAGGTCATGAAAGTCACAGGTAACTGTTATAGATCTCCACACAAATGGATTTTGAAGCCGTAACTGATAAAGTTTGTCCAGCTGAGGACTATACTGGCCATTCACCAGGAAAATGTGGCCTTCTCTGTTTTACACACACTGAAACTTTGCACCCATCCTTGCTGTGGTGGCACAGTCTGCAGACCCGTATGAGAGGCACCAGGCCCTGTGCAGCTGGGTATGAGCTGCACATTGCCATTTGAGGACCCCCTCAACAGCCATCGTGTAGGAAAACACTGGGGGCTGAGCTGGAGATAACAACAGTATGTCGGGGAACAGCTCCCATGGAAAGCCCCAACATTAGGGAATAGGCTACTACAATACAGAATGGCCCTTGTGGCTGTAGCTTCAAAAGTGGGCCCAAGTGAGCAAGGACCCTTGTATCTCTTAGACTGCAGCTAACCTTGCTTCCTAGGTGGTAAACACAGCTCTCATCTAATTGAGATGACTGGAGCAGGATGTCTGCATTCAGTCCTCTTGGAGGCCATACCTCAGTACTGAAGAGCACAAGAGACTTATGAGCTGTGCTTTAGATATAAAAGATTAATGTCATGCTGAGAATTCATCTGCTGCATTTCCTACTGCTTTACAAAAAGATTTGGACTTTGACTCCGCAGGCTGTCCTGTAGGACCAGAGGCTTGCTGAGCCCTTCCCAGGGCCCTAGGAGGGCCTCTTGCGCAGAACCTCGTGCTCGCCCTTGTTCGCAAACAACCACCGACCCACAAGCGCAGGAGGTGCCAAGCGCCACATGTTCCACTGAAGCCAACTAGTATCACAGGCGACTCACCACCCCTCAAGGACAAGAATTGAATTTGCTAATGTGAGGTACAGAATCATAGGCACCACTTCCCAGATTTGACAGAAAATGGCTATGTAAAGTTCAGATTCCCACAAGTGCATGCAGCTGTTTTAGGAAGCCAGAAGTACCTAGCAAGCTACTGACTACCAGCCATGTCCATGTAGAAGAAGGGTTATTTATTGCACCACACTATGGGAATGACTGCATCAGCTAAGAGTCCTGGGCTTAAGATTCATTTTGTTCCCACTAGTAAATTCACAAACAACTCACAGAACAGGAGCAAAGGTCTTTATGGCTCTCTCATTTCCAAGGCCTCCCCAGGCTACCTTTGCCCACTTTCCACAGCTAAGACACCTAGGGCTACTCTGACCCTTCCCTACGCAATGAGAGTACTATATGTCACATGTTCCCAAAAGAGATCTTTCTCTCCAGGACAAGTGCAGCTACACATTTATGCCAGCTACAGACACTGCAAGGACCAAATTCTTTTGGGTTTTCACTCTAACACTCTCAAATACATGAAGGTTCACACAGGAAGATCTGCAGATCGCTCCAGAAGTCCCTGTCTACATGTGTCCTGCTTCCCACGCTGCAGACGCAGGTGGAGGGGAGCCCGCTGCTCACGCAGACTGAAGCACCCCAGCTTCCGCGCTCAGCCTTCCGTGTGCTTGGAGGGTGGCCTCGCACACTCAGGCTTGTAGTCGTGAAGTCCAGATGGGGAGTCGAGCTATTGTTCTGGAGTAATAATACAAACAGGGGATACACTTCACAGCGCAAAAGGGTCAGAAAACCATTTTGCTACTGAAAAAATAAACAAATGACTTCTGGCAGAATTGGACAATTAATCTTTTAGGATTCAGCCTAGTCAAAAATAGCCTCTGCGTCTGATAGAGATTCTGTAACCTTCTCTACTCCATAGCCACAAAAAATGATAACTCAGGGAAAAACACATCGTATTTCAGCCTTCCCCTTCCTTAAAAGCAAAGTCCTTGATAGAAGGACTTTTGTCCCAGCCAGAGTCACAAGAATGACATACAGGGACTGCAGAAACTCCAAATGTCTCTGAGTATCATGATGATCCTCCCTCAGAGAAACCACCATGGATCAGCTACGGAAGAAATTTGAGGAGGAAACAGCTGAATGTCCAGATTATACCCTTTCCTAGATACTATGCAGAGAAAAAAAAGTTTATACTCTTAAAAGACAGGATAATAATTTGAATTATAGGTCCCTCATCCCAGGTAACATCAGGGTTAGACAACTGATGTAGAAAACAGAAGCAGAAGACCTAAGAATGGCTTGAGGTTTTACTACAGTAAATTGATGGTAAACTTTGAAAAAATCCTCAAGCCATCCTTGAATCTTCTACTCCTTTCTTCAAATGATTTGAGATATTCTAGCAGGCCAAGGGAGAGGGCAGTGAGTACATCGGTGCTGGTGACACCAAAGTTGGCTGCACAGCAAATCAGCACTAGAAACAGGGTGAAATCTCAAAGACAAGAAGGTTGTTTTCTATCTCCCACATTGTATTTGTGAACTAGATTTTCTGGGAGGCTCCTGCCTCTGCTATAACACACAAACCAGCTCATGGCAGTCCAGCTCATCACCAGGACTGATCCACAGGCAGTGTAACTTCACTTTAGCAGCTGCGAGCTAAGAGGGACTTCTCACCAAAACCATAAAGCAGAGCTGCATAGTGGGACCTGGTGATGCAGATTAAGGAAGCCACAAGTGGCTTCTTGTTGCCCTGCACCCCCTCCACTACATCAGTTAGGAGCTGGCAAAAAACCTTCCCCTCCGGCTTTCTCAGGCTTTCAGCATACTCCAAATAGGGGAAGGGCACCTTGGCTTGCAGTATCACATGCCTGGCCTCCTCTCTCTTCTCACTCAGGCAGTGAAGCTTCTAAAGGACTATCAGCGGTGAGGCAGGGCTAACAGCATATAACAGTGGAAGAATTTGGACATGTCTGTCACTAGGCGTTGTGGGTCAGGGAGAGTTGATCCTGAATGATTCCTACCAGTTTCAGTGCGAATTCAACAGATGATACGACACTTTTGAAAAGCAGCCCAAGACACACACGGTACCCCAATATGAATGGCCTTAGTATCGGACACACCCCCCCTCCGCTTAACCCAGGAAATGGCTATCGAGGCACACAGCGTTGGCAACGTGTGAAGGTTTTCCTTAATATGTGGACTGATTTCACGGGAATATTAAGGAACAAAGGAAAAAAACAAATACATACACACATTCATGCACAGCTGGAAAGTATGATGAGTTTAATCCTGCAAAGTGAAGAAAGTGTCAGATATTGTCAGTGACTCACTGTGGAGCACAGAATATTTAATTTCTACATCCTATTCCAACAAAGTTGCTCTGATTTTCAGGGAGTTTGGCTTTTACAATTGGACGGACGTGATTATGGATGATTTGCATGAGGGACTTTCCCAGGCATGCTTTATAAGTTCACTAAGACTTCTGAAATTGTGTCAGTCTTTTCTGTCTCACAGTAAAACTTTAAGATTTCTTTCCCAGGGACCTGAAACTGTGTGCACAGTATTTTGCTATTAAGTGAAAACCTTTTCTATAAAAAACATGCCAAAATGAGAGTATCTGTAACCCTGTATCTTCTCCTTTCTCATCTTTCTAGTGTCTTTCTCCCACAATTTTAATGTTCTAAGTTCTGCAAACAACTATTCTTTGGGCAAAAATTAGGAAATGTTCTTTCCAGGCATTTAGCACTGAACCTTTATCTGTGTCTATGAGTCCACTGAGAGTTTCACATAAATTCCAATTGCTTTTCCACTCCACTCCTTTTTCCATTCTTGAAGATGGTTGTTGCATAAAGGACTGTAGGATTCTATTTTATTTTATATTTATTTTTTCTGCTATATAAGTTATCTATTTCTATCTGGTACTCTTTTCCTTTCAACGATTTACTTTCCTGCGAAGGAGGGGGAAGGAAAAAGCAAGTTTCAAATATGCAAGTAAATACCTAGATAACTGCAGGAATAGTCCAGTAACTACGGGCCATGAGATGGAAATCAGAAATAAAAAGAACAGTATGCAGATAATAAAAACTGTCTCTTGTTAGACACATCAGGAGGCTGCTGTGACCTCAGACCTGCGGTCACAGAAGCCAAAATCAGTTAAAACCTGCAGAGAACATTGCAGATTCTATTTAAGAATTGCACTGAGATCTCCACATTGGAAACTCTGTTATTATTTTCATTCTCGATTGATGTTTGAATGTTTAACTTAATTTTGGCCTTTGCTTTTTTTTAAATGAACACTAACTAATGGTTTCATTACAGTCTTAAGGATGGCTTTGTTTCATGTGCAAAGCAAACATTTAGTGAAGGGTGCTATTAAAGCCAAACAAGTAAATGTTTTACAGAGAGAACTTAGAAGCTACAGCACAACAAAACAAGTAGTTATTTAAATGCTGAAAATCTAACCTGTGTGCATAGATGCCCGTCTTGACTCCCCCATCTTCTTTTTTTTTTTTTTTTTGTTCTATTCTTTTGCTTGCAATTTTATTCAAAACCACAAAGAAATATATTGGGAGCAAAGCAATGTTTTCAGCCCCAAAACAAGCTCTGGTGCCCAGTTTTTCAGGAGGATGTTGCTAGTAGTGAGCAGGCTAAACATAGTTTACTGAAACTGCCTTCAGCAAGTACGGCAGAGTGTAAAAAGGGGGTAAGGGGAAAAATTTGTATCTTGGACTCTTAGCAACTGCTGAAACAGCAGAGCATGCTTTTAC
This sequence comes from Theristicus caerulescens, assembly GCA_020745775.1. Lineage (NCBI taxonomy): Eukaryota > Metazoa > Chordata > Aves > Pelecaniformes > Threskiornithidae > Theristicus > Theristicus caerulescens. The sequence continues at coordinate 11,154,618 of CM036564.1, forward strand.
CTCAAGTGTTTACCCAATAATTCACCAGGAAGTAAACAGAAATTATGACCTCTCAAATGGACATTTATGCCCAGACATCAAGCTGTCAGAGGGAGGGAAGATTTCTAATCCACTTCATAGAGGAGCATGCAGTCATTGTTCAAGGTGCAAAGCCACAGAGCCAAAATACAGAGAGATGCAGCAGATCTGGACTCTTCTCTGGCGATTTTGGTCTGCCCCAAAGCAGGGGAGGGTTTGCCAGCGCAGCACATCCCGCAGCACAGGGTATACCTCCAGAGCCTGGCACTCAAGCCCAGGGAGGGGGCAAGGGGCTGGCAGGGTTTTGCGGTGGGAGTGCTCCCAGCACCAGGTGGTGGCTGAGCGCAGGCCAGGTACCAACCCCGAGCCGAGCCATCTGTGCGGTGAAGATACGTCCATTGTATGGGAGCAGCGACCCAGGCGTGATCTTTCTCTGTAGGAAAACTACCCTCAAGATAAAAGGGTGGGTTTCTGCTAAACAGGGAAAGTAATCATTGGGAACAAAACCATACAAAGCTATTTACTGTGCTTTTAAATCTAGGGGGTTTTCCTCTCTCCTCAAAAAAGTTTCCAAAAAATCCTCGTTGTTCCTATCTGTAAGTGACAGTTTATGGAGAGGAGGGAAAACACAGGACTGGCAGTAAATCAGCCGACTAACTGATCCAGAGTCCATTACCAAATGTTTTTCATTACAAGTATGGCTTCACTAATTTCTGCAATGCATTGTAGGCTATTTCTGGAAGCTTTAAAAATGCGTGATGTTTCTGCATTTTAATACTTAACAGTATAGTTATTTCAGTTTATTAAACAATAAAAGGGGGAATCTGCTTAACTGCAACTGGCTTTCATGTCACAAAAGGGCTAAGCCAGTGCAAAAGCAGCCAAGCAGGAACCCTATTTAAGTCCAGCATGAAGAAAACCTTTCCAACCTCTTACACCAATTAGGATAATCTGGGTCTTTTGATGTTAAAATCCCCAAGAATCATATGGAAATCATAACAAGCACAGTATTTAAAACAGATTCAGAGTGCAGATAAAATCATTTTCCCTTCATAACATTTCCACCAGAGCTGAGGGCACCATCAGCTAACAAATCCTTTGTAAAGCTTATGGCACTTGTACTGTAGTGTTTGCTTTCGGCCAGGGCAGATGAGGAAGGACATCTCTAAAAGTAGCCGCCCGTAAAAGAACGGAGCACCTGGGAGGCGAAGCTGGGACGCATGCTGGAACTGGGCCTGGCAGACACCAGGGCGAGCAGTGAGGCCAGCCCCAGACCCTGTATGCAAGCTGCTCCCAACCAGGGGAAAGGAGACCAAACAACTACGCAACGCAATCCACTGGCCAGCTTCTGGGGTGTCAGCCCTTGGACGCTTTGGTGGGCTTTGTACAGACTTCCCTAAATGAATGGCATCCCTCATGAACATAAACAGAAGCTACAGGCATTGAAATAACATGCTTGAATCTGTGCAGTGAGTTATCTTTAGGTGAAAAGCACTTAAGCCTTGCATTTCTTCTTCATATTGGACTATTTCTGAAGCATCCAAATTTCTCTATAAGTGTCCTGCTTCCAAGGAAATTCAGGGCAAGAATTCTGTTTGCCTTGACAGTTCAAAAAAAGACCATAGGCAGGAAAATAAGCATGTTTTGCTGGATGCAGAAGTGTAGAGCTGAAGGGATGTTTCATTTTCTTTAAATAAAATTCTGATCAACAGTATTTTGCTGTGAAATCTGACACAGCAATGAACCTTTGCCAAAACCATATACATATATACAGAGAGACAGAAAAGGTAATTTTACAATGTTCTTCCAGACTGTAACATAGCATTTTCTGTAATGGGAGAGGTTAAACGCACCTTCTTGTGCAATACAAAGCATCAATATAGCCTCCCTATGGAACTAGTTACACACTTCTACTACATTGTATTGGGTTTGCATGGCAGGGTTTTGGTAGAGGGGGGCTACAGGGGTGGCCTCTGTGAGAAGCTGCTAGAACCTTCCCCCATGTCCAATAGAGCCAATGCCCAAGGCTGAGCCCATCAGCGACAGTGGTAGTGCCTCTGGGATAACATGTTTAAGAAGGGGAGAAAAAAAACCTGCACAACTGCAGCCAGAGAGAGGAGTGAGAATATGTGAGAGGCATAGCCCTGCAGGCACCAAGGTCAGTGAAGAAGGAGGGGGAGGAGGCGCTCCAGGCACTGGAGCAGAGATTCCCCTGCAGCCCCTGGTGAAGACCCTGGTAAGGCAGGCTGTCCCCCTGCAGCCCATGGAGGTTAATGCTGGAGCAGATATCCACCTGCAGCCTGTGGAGGACCCCACACCAGAGCAGGGGGATGCCTGAAGGACGCTGTGACCCTGTGGGAAGCCCCTGCTGGAGCAGGCTCCTGGGAAGACCTGCAGACCTGTGGGCAGAGGAGCCCATGCTGGAGCAGGTTTGCTGGCAGGACTTGTGACCCCACAGGGGACCCACACTGGAGCAGTCTGTTCCTGAAGGACTGCACCCTGTGGAAGGGACCCAGGCTGGAGCAGTTCATGAAGAACTGCAGCCCGTGGGGAGGACCCACGTTGGAGAAGTTTGTGGAGGACTGTCTCCTGTAGGAGGGACGCCACGCTGGAGCAGGGGCAGAGCGTGAGGAGTCCTCCCCCTGAGGAGGAAGGAGTGGCAGAGACAACATGGGATGAACTGACCGCAACCTCCATTCCCTGTCCCCCTGCGCTGCTCAGGGGAAGGAGGTAGAGAAATCGGGGGTGAAGTTAAGCCTGGGAAGAAAGGAGGGGTGGGGGGAAGGTGTTTTAAGATTTAGTTTTTATTTTCTCATTACCTTACTCTGGATTGGTAATAAATTAAACTAATTTCCCCAAGTCGAGTCTGTTTTGTTCATGACAGTAACTGGTGAATGATCTCACCCTGTCCTTATCTCGACCCATGAGCCTTTAGTTGTATTTTCTCTCCCCTGTCCAGCTGAGGAGGGGAGTGATGGGGCAGCTTTGGTGGGCACCTGGCAGCCAGCCAGGGTCAACCCACCACATAGGTGTAGGTAAGATGTTGTACAACACAGTTGCCTAGAGGCAAGGGGACGAAGAGGTGAAAAGACTGAGGCATACACAGGACTCAAGAACCTTACATTGGCATTTGAATAAATTGAAAAAGTAAGCAAAACTGTTCATGTTTATAGAAGCAACTTGACTGTACTCTAACAGAGGACAAGGGTATGAAACTATGTCCTTATAAAGTAACACTCATCTTTTACTTATCTAACAAAGAGAAACACAGGAGAGGGTCAGAGGCTGATGAAGGAAAAATATCCAAGTGTTAAGGCCAGAGAACTGGAAAACAAAGTTTAACACAGATAGGAGTATTTGCAGATAAGAGCACAAAAAAAAAAAAAAACCTTAAACACTGCTTATTTTTCTGTAAAAATAAACACTGAATATTGTTGTCAGTGGTATGCACACATCTGTGAGAACCTGATATTTAAATTGTCAGTTTGACAACCGATAAAAATGATATTAAAGATTAGCATTACAGTTCTAGTACAGCTATAAAAAGAAAATTGGTAGTAGTGTTACATACAAATGCGAAATCAGCCTTTCCAACTAATCATCCTGATTTTCAGTTGTGTGTTACAAAATTCTCATACAATTTTGAATTTCCTTTTATGACTTAGGGTAATACTAGAACTATAATTAATATTAATTACAACTTCCATAATTTCACAGTGCCTGAATGGCTTACTATTCCTAGTATTTGTAGGAAACAAGCCCTGCAGTTCCTGACGCAAATATTATTCCTTATTAGTTTTGCAGCTGAATAATATTCAGCCTGTAACAGAATCCTCCTAGGACTGCAAAGTACTCTTGTGCACACGGATACACGCACAAAAACAACAACTAAAAGCTAAAAGCAAACTTGCCGAGAACTTCTGGGTCAGCTTTTGACATCACCCATAGGAATGAAATCAGACACCAACCAATCAGGCACCATGAGGCTGGCAGTACAAAATAAACAAAAGCTGGGCCCAGGGCTCTACAATGAGGGAGGGAAGTGGAAGAGACTATTGTTCCAAAAGCTTTTAAATGATGTTGCTTTATTTATTTCTTTTGACAATGCCTGAACTGAATCTTTAAAAAGGGAAAGGACCCTCCCCCCCCAGGATCTGTTAAAACAGAGTTGGGGGCTTTCTTTTCCCTGTTGCTATTTGTTCTCTTTAACAATGTTTTGCAAGCCCTGTAAAGCGAACAGCACTATCCCGGCGCGGCGTGTGGGAAGGCAGCGTTCTTCCCAGCATCTCCACAGAGGCTCAGCACCGACACTTGGTGCCAGATTTTCTGAAAAGCTGGGCAGGCTGGGTGCTAAGCTCTTTTCAAAATCTGACCCTTATTTAGGTGCCTTCCAGGAAGCTGAGGTCTTTAGAAATCTGGCAACGAGCATAGATACTGGGCATTTTGGGAAGCCGGGGCAAGAACTGTGCGATGAAACTGCCTATCTGTGTGCTCTCCCCAGAAGAAAAGCAGCAGCTCCTTTGGTCTTTTTGCACTGTGCATTGCTGAACCTGCCCAAGCCGAAACGCCTGCGTGAGACCGCGCTTACTTATTCACATAAGCGGGCTGAGGAGGACAATGCCCCGCACAGCGTCATAGCTGCGGCTAGCGTACAGCCGATGATTCACTTCTTGGACTCTCTAACCTGTCACTGAACTCAAAAGATTTAGGATTAGGCCCAGAGTTCACTAAAAGCACACATGGTGTGTTTTTTCAAAGTTCAGCTCAGCTGAACAAAGCTAGCTGAATGACTTCAATCCTCTTGGTGCTTCCCCAAGGAAAAAAAAGCAACATATGTCTACAGTTTGGGCTGGACTTGCTGCCCCTTTCTCATTTCTAACCATGCCACATAGTCAAGTGTATAGGGACAAGTAAATGCATTCCAGAAGTAAAAGATAAACTCATGGATCCTGGAGTCGTTCAGGTAAAGAATATCAGTCATTCTTACATCTTTAATAAAATAGACGTTTTTCTACTCTTGTCAAGAAATTAGTCCTAAGGTGCACACAAATAATTACATATTGTGGAACAGTAAATTATTACAAATGCCATACAATTCAAGCAGCCCCAAGTCTGGGCCAGATTTTCAAATGTTTTGCAGATGTTTATGGTTTGCTGCAAAACTTTTGTCAAGTTACCCACACAACACAGCGTTTACTGAACGATTTTGGCACAGGGTAATTCATTTTCTTCGTGCAGGTGTTGCATTCCAGAAATATTTTGTCTTCTTATAGAAGACTGCTGGAATTCTACTTAAAAAAAGCATCATGAAAGAAACCAGATCCTCTCATCTGGGAGAGAAAAACCACCCCCCAAACTCAGTTCATTTGCCTTTTCTTTCTTTTCAGGTAAAAGAAAACCCCTTACAGGTAAAAATCTATTCAAAATATGTTACAGATGTCTGGTATATCTGCAAAACTCACAAACTGGAAAGCACAGTCCACTACAGGGTGAAGCCCCAGGCTGCCTCTGAGAAAGATACTGGGGTATCAAGTCCCAGGTAGTATTTCAGTGCTTAATTTTGCTTGCTGGAAGCTCACGGTTGGTGGGACTACTAACCCTTGACTGTCACGGAAGGAGACTTTGTCCAGCAAGCAGAGGCAGAGCCACAGCGGGAACCTTGCAGGCGCATGGGCAGAGGCGGTGTAGGCAGCGTCAGCATCCCCACGTGCATCCCTCGCCGTCCCCCTCAACCCCACCACAAAGGCACCACATGCACCCGCAACGCTCCCTTTTGTCATGAGCTTTTATTCCACGCTGCGTGGGGCAGGAAGCAAAACACAAAACGGGGTTGTGCAGCACTTCGGACCTCTCCTTGACTGATAAGTTGCCTGGAGGCGAAGCAAAATGAAACCCTTGGGATTTAACAACTTTCCCTTTTAAGCATATGGAAATTAAACATTAAGCCTAAAAAATTTTCCAGGAGCAGATATGAATCCAGATATAATATCACTTTGTAGATATGGAAAAATACAACCAGCTATCTTTGACTTCCTAGACATGCAAGCCACTAAGTTTTGCTTCAGGGTAGGAAAGCAAAGATGAAAATGCCAAAGGACTCTTAACCTTTAGAGACACATTTTAAGAGATAACACAACTGAACCCAGATAAATCGGAATTAAATTTAATCAACCTCCCACTCCCTAGCTCCGCTATCAGAGGAGAAAAAAAATCTGCAATTAGGAAAGAAACAGAAGGAAATTCAGACATCTTAAACTGAGCAAGCTCCCATCTCTGCAGTGCAACTTCCCTGATGACACTAAATACCGTAATTCCCACGTGCAGTATTACAGACTTGCTGTCTTAACAGTCCTCTTACCAGTAATCAGCAGAAGGGAACATTTAAATAATGTTTTGGAGTGCATATTATCTAGAGTTGGCTGTTGTTCTCCCATTTAGAGCAAAATGAATCTAAATTTACAATTTAAATACTTTGCGTCAAATCCTTAAATCACCCTTCTTATTCTGTGAATGGTGGTGTTAACATCTATGTGGTAACTATGACCCACTAATTCATGTGCTCCAATATAGTGGCTAAGAATATATAATCCTTTAATCTTTTGTTCTGTGACTCCACCTACAACTCCCTGGCACTAGTTTAAGAACACAGACCATGATGCTTTTAATGAGCAAAACATTAAAGTAAGATTGACTGTCGCAGTCAGCAATCTGTTGCCAAAAGTGTCATGAAAGTTAGATAGGTGTGAAGGTACGTACAACAGGAATCTTAATTTTTAAGGGACAGATGCAGAGTGTTCCAGCATGAATATAAAAGCCTATATTAAAAAGAAGTTTAAATATATATTATTAAAATATAGATCCTTCTATTGAGTGCATTTTTTGTCTTTCTAAATACATTTTATCTCATTCTAAGCTTTTTAAAAAATGTTCACATGATTTTATGTTATATTGAAGCTGTATGTGTGTCACTATTCAATCTGTTAATTTTTCTGGAGAAAGCTAAACCATTGAATGGATAGCTTTCACTGCCTAGGCATCTAAAACAGTTTGTTGAAGCTTTACCCTGGTCTTTTTCCAACAGTATTTTTTTCTGCAAGTTACAGCAACAGTTTTCTTCATTTTCAGCTACTTCAGTTTATAATTAGTTCATTGTAAGTTAGGAAAACAATTAGGAATTCAGATAGCAGAAAAGTTTGTTTTCGTCTTTCCATTCATGAATAAAATTGAGATATGCAATGATAGACTACTTAAGTAGTTCAAAAAGCTTGCAAGTACTTGGCGTCCAGAAACAATCGGCACAACGCACTAGCTATAGATATTAGTTTTGTGTAACAGACCAGTTTTAAAAGCACAGCATGTTCCAATATAAATTTTTGCCTTCTATGCCAGAACATCAAACATAGTTAAACCACTAAAGCAGTCTTGAAATGTCACTTTTGTATATTTAAATTGAATTCCAGCTACAACATTTTGCTACACGTGAATCACATGAGATTAAAAAGATCTATTCTTTCTATTAAGAAATGTGATTCACTATTTTCTAGCATAAGAAGAATGTAAAAATTTAGAATGTGAGTAAATGTATGTAAGCAGTACACATGTATTTAGAGAAACCCAATTGTATACAACAAGCAGCTCTGGTTAACAAATGATATTGACCAATAAAACTGAGCCTTTGTTTAGGAAAGTAACTGGAAAGCAAAAATGCAAAACAAGATTATACTTAATTATTTAAATCAAAGTGCTCTGCTTGTTGATTTAAACTGTGATTAAAATCAGGGATTTAAATGAATCCACTCTGGATTGCATAAACAACACCTTAATAAGAGGGAGCAGTAGCTTCATCACCCAAGAAGTCATTCAGGAAAAGCATTGTGACGGAGCACAAAGAAGGACTAAGGAAGTTCTTTAACGGATATCCCTCTGCTGCCCAAACTCTCTGGTTTCTCCCCCAGAGAGAGAGAGCAAACGCATGAGTGGGAGGATGTGTTTACAGGCATGTGCATGCATAAAGACATGCACAGGTACTATGAGGTAAAATAATGATGATAATTTTTCATTAAAAGTAGGATTTCTCTCCTCAAACCTAAATAAAATAGATTACTCATGCATTCCAATTATTCTTACTTGTTTTATTACTAGGGTCCCTAGAATAGTCCATGTTCATACTTTTCCCCCATTAGCAGGAACATGGAGCATACTCCCTGTTTACCTGACACTGGCATTGACCAATGTGAAATAAATAGAAATAGAAAAATTAAATAGAAAGCAATACTAAATATAATACTGAAATGGATTTAGCTCTGCACTCAGATGCTCACACCCAGCTCCTGTTCCAGCTTCTACCAAATCCTGGACTCTACATTTCTTCCTAGATAGCAGGGAGGTGAATAGCACAAACCAAGCAGTACAACTTAGTGTTGAAGGAGTTCTACGCCAACCTAGCTAAAAGTCCAACACTTTGCCAAGGTGACCAAAATACCAATATAATGACAATGGGGCATAAACTAAGGTACTTCACAATGCAACTTAGAGCATATTTACTCCAGTGGTGCTTTCATACCTTATATGAGAACATCCTCTCAAATAACATGATTTATTTTTCAGCAGAGGTCCAATTACAATTAAAATAAATGAAAGCAGGTAAGCCTTTCTTCTTTCTGCTTCACAGCTTGATTGTGAAGGACAAACTACTCCGGTTGAGCCTACTTCTAATAGGAACTACTCTTCTTTTTTGATTTTACAAGAAAGTGTTTTACAATCCAGAGAGGATGAGTCATCAGAAAATCCTTGTCTAGTTGCCAAAAACCTGCCCCTCTTCATTATGAACATAAAGATAAAAGCTCTTACAGTACATTAGCTGGCATACGCCTACACAGACAGTACAAATAAATTAATTGTGCCTAGCCTCAAACATCCAAAGAGGTGTAGTAGGAGCTCAGTCCATCTTGTTTCATTAACAAATTAAACTGTAATAGAGCATCAACAGTTCTCTTATGTACATAAGCTTGGCTGTTGTACAGAAAGGTTTTGCAGGTATCATGCTTTCTTACATATATACATCGTTAATTCTTCTAATATTTACATTAGCTTGCATATTCTACATAAATACCAACAAAAATGGTACATGCTGGAAAAAAATGATAAATGTTGGAGTCAGCTTGTTGGCCATCCTACAAAACTATTCAGAAACTGCATAGGTTTTTGGAACCCAAGACTGAGGTAGTGAGGTTTACTAAAAAGGGAATTTTGGGTATGACACTATTTCACACACGAAAAATTTACAAATTGTTTTGCATCTGACAAGAAAGGCAAGTATATTTGGAAGTGAGAGTGGACTGTGTCTGGTCTGGAATATTCAGGTTCACTTGAAAATTGCACTACTTGCAAACATCAAGGCTATTTCATAAAAATATATACACACGTGTATTTTACAACTCAGCCAATGAGAATACAGATCAAAAGGAAAGTCACTGAATAAAGTTCTGCACATGGACCAGGGGTGAGAATTGCTGGAAATAATCAACATTTGCCATCAAACCCCTACTACAGATGAACTGTTTTCCTTCTGGAATGCTCACAATCTTTAGCATGAGAAAGTTATACACAACCAACTTGAAAAACAAGTTTAACTCTACTTAGCCACAAGCTAAGATTACACCCTCAAACACACCTTTCTAAGATTTCTTATGAGAGGTTTGTTTGTGCAATCCAGTTAAGGGCAATTTGTTAAAATTGCTCTGTGATTTTCTTTATCCTTTAACTGCATAATTTAAGCAACCTGCATTTTATAAGTTCAAAGAATTTTTTCTGTAATTACATATTTCTGTCGTTTTTACCTCCTGAAAAATGAAAAGTTGTAGAGAAAGAAGACAGAAAAAAAAAGAATGGAAGAGAAAGATTGAGCTCAATCTATCGTAGAAAGCAACTTCTTAACTAATGAGAACAGAGAGTGAGTTAACATAAAATACAAGGGTTCAAAAAGATCGGCAGTCTGTGTTACTGCTGCTCTACCTTTTTGGCCTCTAACCCCAGGGCTGGGAAAAGCCAGAGAGAAAAGCAAGGCACTGACTCCTCTGGAAGCTAAGTACCACTGATACCCAAAGGCCAGCAGCTCCCACCTCTCCGCAGCCTCAATGATCCCTGTACAGAGAATTTTACCCTCTGTGTTTTGGTCAGGCAGTTGTTAAGGTCCCTCCCCAGGTGCAGCAGGGCATTACCGTGGCTGTGATGTTCTAGCCAGTGCTCAGCCAGGGCTTCCTTCCAGCTTCATCCCTCCTCAAGTTTCACTTTGTATCTTCAACCAGAGACAATATTTTTCTTCTCTTCCTACCTCAGGAAAGCACACTGCTGCTAACTGATGTTAGTAGCTGTTACGTGGTATTACACATGTGGACAGAGCTTCAGCAGCTCCCAAACAAGCTCCAAACTATGTTTGCAGAGGCCAGCGTTTCTCCTGAGGGGTAGAGCAGCATGACCAAAGATGCAGATGTGCACCTTACGGCACACTGTGGCTCACTACTCCCATTGCACATGTATTTTTTTTTCCAGAGATCGGTTTTGACAGGCACCGAGGCCAGTGCAGGCATACTGGCCCGGACTCGTGACATCACCTGATTAATAAATCCAAGGAAGGTTTGGCAGCTCTGGCTACGGGCAGCCAGCCCGCGGGAGAACGGCAGCCATGCATCGGATAATGCAATGCTAACTCACTGCTCTATGCAGTGCTTCAATCAATAAACAACTTTCTCGCAAGCCTGCTGTACTAACCATCAGCTTATACGGCCCCTTCTGTAAGGCCCAAAGGCCCTGCCAAAGCACAGACCGCAACCTGCCAGCCACCATGGGAGCATCAAAGCTCCCGCTTCTGCCCCGCAGCAGGGCGGCGAGGACGTTATCCTCACGGTAGCAGTGGCAGTACCGCTGACACAGAGGTGACAAAGAGCCCTGGGACTGCAACTTTGCACTCATGGAATGGGGAGGCCGTGCTCTGCCCCGGCTCCACAGCAAAACACACAGGAGCCCCACTGAGCCCCCTCCACCCCGCCAGAGCACAGCCAGGCTCACCGCCTTCAAAAATGAGGCCACTATAGGTCCTTTTTCTTTTTTTCTTCCTTTACAAATGGCGCCTTATTATTACAGAATGATGCGAGGGCTTAATTAGTGCTATGGGTTAATCACTCTGCCTGAAGAGTTTCCCTCTCTTTCATGAATAAAGGAAGGCAGCCCAGCTTCCCGTTATCCAGCTACCAGCATCGGCTCTAATAAAGCACCATCTTCGGCCAAAGTCAACCACAGCCATCGCGCAGATACGTAATGTCTGATGTGTAACTGTAGATATCCTTTCTTTTATGGGGTTAATACTTGCCCTTGGGGATAATTGTGCAGGACTTTAGATGGGAGATTTCCATAAAAGGCAGTAAGAGTCACCCAGCTAAAACCACACATAACTCAAGCTAGTTTACCCCTTTGCATTATTTAAATGTCTCCCTTTAATGTGAATGCATCAATTTAAAGGCACAGTGCTGCCAGTGCTCTGGGCAGACGGCTCTTCTCTGGCGACCAAATGTGTCTCTCCAGAATTTAAATTTGCATGCATTTCAAAAAAGTGCCTATTCCTAGGCCTCCTGGCTGTCAGAAAACAAAGGCCTAAGTCTGCCTTTCCCATTGCTGTCAGGGAACTTGCGGTGTCAGATTTACTGCACCCCTTTACCTGGGTGTCAGGCAGATAGGGGGTTGTGCCCACTCTCTGAACCAGAGGTGGATACTGAAATCCAACATACTGGCATTTCAAACCAGTGACTGCTGGCCATTCTCCTGGCTCCAAATGAGCACCTGGCCGCTTTGCACGTGGACCCAGAGGAGAAGGAAACGCCGGCCGCTCCGGCCCTTCCACTCTGCTTCCCCCTTCCCAGAGTACTGACTCTGGCTCATGCCTGCCTTGCAAGTGCTTCTGCTATATCAAAATTTACACCAGTACATGCGGGTAAACAGAGACTTTTCCAAATCACTTACAGCTTGGCTTTCCATTTTAAGATTACTTTTTTTTTTCCAGGTTTATTTCTAGTGTATATTTATGTAAAGAACACCAGCAAGGTTCAAGTTACAGCAATTAATGAAATGTAACTACATTAAAAAGCAGAGAGCCTTTTTTAAAACAATTTTGGTTTTAATGTGAAAAAAATGCAAACAGTAATAAGAGTGAGGTAGAAATATTTTCATTTGATTGTATGTTTCTTTCTCTGACTACACGTATGAACTTGTTTCCTGGTCAAGGGGAATTTTTGCAGGTAGGAAAAAATAATTCTGCCATCTACTCAGTCCCTGAGTATCTTGTTTTTATAAGGCACAAAGGTTTTGTCAGTCAGGTTACCTAAGAGTGAAAGTTATGTCTCATAATCCGTAATTCTATTGCCCATTACACACCATCTGGTGACACAGTCAAAGATAATCTGATTTTTGTCTTTTAAAAACATTGCATAGCTATATCATATGGTGCATGCAATGTGATAAATTACTTACTTAAATACGGTGCTTCTGAATAGTTTACAAATCCACGGTCACTCTCAGTTAACCTGAAAGCAGTTTTGAGCAGGGTTTTTTTTGTTTGCTATTTCAAATGTCTGAGTCTCTAGCTGAGGTTTTTATCTAGTTACAGTTACACCTAAAATTGTACGATTAAACAGCTAACATCTAATCTAACCAACCTTTAAGAAGCTGTTCTTGGAATTCAAAGCTTTGCATCTACAGTGGAACAAATATCATGACAAAGCTGTTTCATGTCCCCAAAGCAGCAATGTCTTTACTAGGAAGAGCCTGATATAATTTAATTATAGACTACTTGTTCAATGTGATGCAGGAGTTCTCAAGTATTTCAAGTAGATTCTGGGAGTCTACCCGTAAAGAGCTCCTTGCAAGGTAACGGTCCATCAATATATCTGCAGGTTGGAGCAGACTTACTTTTGTCACTTTATTTTCAGCCTCCAAAAGTAATCAAAATAGTTAGTGGGTTGCCAAAAGTTGTATCCTCACAAAATAAATCAACACAAGAGAATCAATCATGCTGGGCAAAAGAAAACTCATACACAATTAACCTGGGGAAGGGAAATAGGCTGTTGCTCAACTCCTTTGCCAAACTATTTCAGTGGCCCTTACATTCTCCAAGGCCAAACCTTCAAACAACCTCATCCCCTTCTGATGCACAAGACACACCCGAAATATTTTCAAGAGGGGTGGAAAGCAGTAAAAGAAGATTTCTGTGATTTGCAGTCAGGTTCTTCTGGGAAGATTACATATTTCTAGGAGACTATAACGTACACATACATCTGTACCTCTGATACAATCACATAATCAACATTCAAATCTAGATAGCTATTTTTTCCATGGAGATTTTTATTACTTTCTCTTCCTGGAATAATTAACCACTTTCAGGATTTTTTTAACTTAAGAAGTGAAGACTTAATTTTCACCTGACTCTTCAATTACAATTCTGAATAATTCCCATTTTTCTTGCAGGCCAGCTTTAAATCAGTTTATCGGGCTGCTGTGTCCTTTTGCACTGGCAGCTTTCATTCCCACCAGAGCCTCTGGGCAAGCCAAAGCCAAAGCACATCCCTACAATAATCTCATCTAGTGATACACCTGCATCACTCACCAGAAATTTCCACAGTCTCAGGCTTCGTTTGGGGAGAGGGAGGCAGTAGTGCTCTGATGAAAGACAATTCCTCGCAGGGTTTCGTGCTGGGCGATGGCTCCCCAGCAGCCCAGCTTCTGAGATGCCAGACCATGCACCATGGGGAGGCAAGGAACATTTCTGAAACCTGGCAAGCACAGAGATGGCACACGAGCCCCAGGTGCAAGGTCACAGGTGTTCCATTACGTTGCTCCTCTCTCACATGCACCTGCGGAGCCCTAAAAGCACCAGACCTCATCCACAAAGTGCAGAAAGTTTGTCCCATTTCCTCTGCCCTCTAAATCTGATTGTCCCATTCTTGCTCCCTCTGACCAGGCTGTCCAGCTGCCTATGCCTATCAGGTATGTTCTGCTACTAGAAGGGATCTGAATAAAGCATTTAAGTATCTGGCAAGCATTTTCTTCAATGAAGACATGCTATGAACTAGGCAATCATATTTTCAACTGTGCTGCCTGCCAGAAAAGTGCACAAACTTCCAATAGCAAAGAAATGAGGTCATTTTGGTCAACTGCCAAAATCAGCACATTTCCTCTTTCGGTTCTGGATGCTGCACCTCCACACTCCACGATGTATGACAAGTTGTGAGAGGGAGGTGCAGTCTCTCAGAAAAGGAAATAAAAATTAAACCAGTGGATGTTATTAAAAAAAAGAGGGGGGAGGAAAAGGGGAAAAAAAGAAAAAATCATGAACCATCCTGATGTCCCATGGCCTCTGCCTGAAGATCTATTTAATTGGAGTCCAGTATAACCTTTCTAAGATATCAATACCTTATCTTGATATTGCAGAAATGTAAAGCCTCATCCCGTTAGAGGAATTCAAAAGGCTTAAATGAGGGATGCAGCTTTTGGCTAGAAGGCAGGACTGGAATTTAGCAGATCAGGATTAAACCCTGGTCTTGCCACAAGTTCCTGGGGGCTTGAGCAAGACTCCTAACTTCCCCTGCCTGAGACCCCTCTCTTGTGCCTGGTCTTGTGCACTTAAAAACTACATTTTCCTGAGCTGGGAATATGTCTTTACAGTAAAGCAAAGTCTGGAACAGTGGATTTTGGATGCTCATTTGGGCCTCTTAATGCTAATGCAGCACAAACCGAAACGACAGTAGTAGTAGTAATAAGAATAATAATAGTAATTATCTCTCAGTCGTTATTTTCAAGTTAATGTCTGCCAAAAAGTGTTAGAGAAGTTTCTCATTGTGGCAACTACTATATTTATGCGTGTAATTTACAAGCAGCTCATCTGAATAATTTGAATTTTTTATTAAGATTATTTTCTCATTTTCCATTGAGAAGCCTTCTTAGATAGTGACTCACATTCAGCCTTGCAGGGAAAAGTGCCAAACATTTGTTTTTCTTATGTCTCCAGTCGTTATTTGACTCCTGCATTAAACTCAGCAAAGCCAAAAGTGAATAGGACAATCTTAATTTAATTATTAAATATATTTCAAACTTGACTGTGATTTTAAAAAGATCTTTCATGTGGGGTAGTGGAAACATGCCAGGGAAATCTAAAAAATTATATGTAATCCTCTCTCCCCACCCCTTCTTTCTTTCAGCCTCTCTCAAAAGGAGGTTAGGTGAACTCAAATCTAGCGGAGCTAGGGTGAGCTAGTTTCACTTCAGGTTTGCCAGAAAAAAAGTTACCAGGGCATCATGCCAAGCCTGCCACTTTTGAGATAAATATGACTTTCTTTCAAGGCAGTTTTATGAGGGGCACAGCAAGAGGCTGATATACTATGGCAATTCAATTGCAGATTTAGCTATGCAGCAGCTGCCACTGCTTCATTATAAACAACAGTTCGCTCTGAAGTTCTCTTAAGAAGTTTACAAAAGGGACAGTGTATTTATCTGACGTCTGTTACAGTGGTGTGGAGATACACAGATGGCCTTTGACTCTCACCTTCTGCATCACATAGAGCCAAACCCAGTTCTACAGAAAGGGTTAGACCTTAAATTTGCCTGCTCTTTTCCTGATGACACTCCCCTCGTCTATTTGACGATCAGAGCCAGCTTACTTTCCTTGGGAGGGTCAGATTGGCAGATGAACTACAGTGAGGAGAGGAAACATGTTAAGTATGAAAACATTCTCATAAGCTCTCACAGGAAAAGGATGTAGCTAACAATAAAGGAGAATACTGCATTTCTCTGCCAAACTTTATCATACAAGATTATGCGTTTCCAAAACTTGCATTTATACCAGTTAAAAATTGGTAGTGCTACATCTACAGGAGGCATATTCCGAAATACCCTTCCTATATTCCCCATAGTGAGTCAGTTCTGGAGATTTCTTTCTGGGGTTAGCAATAGGCAAATGTATCACCACCTCACTTACTTAACTCAGGATACTACCAGAGTGCTGGGAGTTACAAAGTGAACCGCTTCGGCACTGTCTGACCAGTCCCATGAGTGATCTGTCAGGGAACACCTCCAAGAGCCACTCAGGCAAGGCTGTCATAGACTGCTTGAAGCAAGCTTGATTCACCAGTAGTATTGATGGCCTGGCCTCCTGCCAGGCACAAATACTGTTCGCTGCGCAGTTGGAAGGCTAATTACTTAAGGTTCATCCTTCCTCCTCCTTCCCTGCACTTCTTCAGTTTTGCAAAGCTGGTACAGTAAAGCCAAAGAGCTGATAAAAATATGGTCTGCACATGGCTTTGAACTGCTTGCCTTCGCTTGGCTTAGTGGCCATATCATTTGCGGTTTCACTGAAAAGCTTCGGCTCTGACTGTTCCAGCCAAGTTCCATGGCTTTCGGTACCTTTCCAGGGAGCAATCAGAGTGAGCTTTTTGATGGCCCATCCCTAGGCCAAGCATTATTCCCAGAAATGCACCAGCCAGCAGAGACCTATTGACCTTTGCTTGCTGTCCTCAGTGCCATCAAGGCAGTTGGGTTTGGCTCATTCCTCATTTTGTTCACCTGTGGACACGTCTGCCAAACAGGCAGCACAGGTGATTTTAACTCCACACAGGCTGCTGGACAGACATTCGCAGGCAGCCCTCGGTTTACATTCGGTGTCTAATTGGTGGAGTGAATGCCCAGGTCAATACCTGTACTCAATTTTACAAATGCAAAAGAAGAAAGAAAAGCTGCTGGCAGGTCATTCTCAAAAAGGGATCCAGGGGGCTCTGTAACTTGCCTTATCCTCATGGATCTGGAATTGCTGCACGCGATGAAAGCAGTCTATTAACAGTTCATCATAAAACATGCTCAGAGATTTTATGCCCTAAATTATGTATATGATTGTTTTCCCTGTTTGGTGATGGTTAGTGTAGTGGGAAGTCTAAATCACTGTTATTACACCTCTAACTAAGGATTTTTTTAACTATTATTTAAATTAAAAAGAAAAAAAAGACAAGTCCTCAGCAAGAATATTTCAAAAAGCTGTGATCATTCTGTGAGCAGCCTTAAATACTGACTTGATATTTCTGCAGGTCCTGGGATACACCAGTTTCAGCATGTTACTTCAGAGGAGAATCCGTTTTTCTGCAAGGACTGAGGCCTATGCATCAGGTTCACCACTTAAAAATGGTTCTTTACATACATTTTCATAATAAAGCACTTTATAACTATTACCCAATTACTGCTTACAGCATTAAGTAACAAGGTATTATTACTCCAATTTTACAGAAGAGAACAAATCATGAAATCTGAAATACTTACTCTGCTTTTGCGTAGGCCTTCTCATATTAATTAATTATGAGACTTAATTACACTCAATCTCACCACTCCAAGCCAATTACAGAAAATTGTGTAAAGCAAAGAAGGAGGGAAATCTCTATCTCAGAGACAATCACTTAATACTGACAGCACTTTCCACACAGGTATATAAAAGGACTTTGAAAATATTAACTCACACACCCAATGCAATGGGATGGATTTTTCTCTGATTTTTCCCCGACTGTCCCTACACTGGTAATCTGAACAATGAACACTTCTCCCAGCTTCCTTACTCAACTCTGCCCCAGAAACCACATGCAAATCTCTGCCCCCTGACTTGTGCCTTAATCACATGATCACCTTTCTTCCCAGAAGCAGTAAAAAATCCCCAGGCATGTTAAAATCACCAGATTACAAGAGCTCTAATCCAGTGACTTTAAACATGGGTTGGTAAGAATTGGTATATGCTATATTTATATGTTGCAAAATATTTTTAAACTTTCTATTTATTTTGAATCTACAGCAATTTTATTTACTGAAGTTCACCCCACCAGGGGAATGGTAAATCCTCTAAAACATCACTTAAAAAGTTTTCATTCCACTGAAGTATCTATGAACACTTCCGCACCATGTTGAAATGTTAATTCATGATTTCCCACAGCACTTAGCCGCAGGGATTCACAACATGTTTCAATGCCTTCAACAGCAGCAGCATTCCATGGGGAACCATTCTTCTGTTTCCAAGTCATGGCCCTTACAAAGATGGACTAAGCCAAGGCAAACTGGCCTTTTTATATTAATACCAACTGATCCTCCCATAAAATGTGCACATTTAAAATCAGGTGAGAAAGAAAGGCAATTACCATCTTTGGCAGTCTGTCTAAAGAGGGTAAATCTACTTGGTTAAAGTTGGGGAGAGACATTGAACTGACAAATATTAATCTGAATTTTCCTTAATTTCTTTACTCTGTTTGCCAGTGAGTAAGGGCTGCTCTAAAAGGCTCTTTGTGAATAAAGGTGTAAATGTAAGTGGAGGAGACTCCATTCATTTATGACTTTGACTTCTTTGGAGCCAAGATTTCCCCCCAGTCTTCACAGTTATGACATTTTGTATTCAATCTGGCCTATTCCAGCAGAATATTCAGTCTGTGCTCCTTGCAATTATGCTTTGTTTGCATCACGCCATAACAAGTGTGCTACGAGAGTTTCACGCACCAGAATCTACCACACAGTATATTTTAAACGCTCTGCAGTTGTCTAAGTCAGCCTCATGGCATGGCAGCAGAATTAAATACAATGGGATCTGGCAGGCTGCATTCACAGGACTGTGTTGTAAAAAAGGGAAAAATAAGCATTAACATTTTGACTGATTCTTACAATTTTTCTAAATACTCTTAAGTAAAACAGAAATACCTTGCTGAGCCTGAAAAACCAAAGAGTTTGCAGGTGCAGTTAAATCAGGCACCTTTCAAATACACATTCTTTCTTATTCTGCAAAGCTTTCCCTTCTTTGCCCACGGATACTTCCATACTTCCGTTAGGCCAGGAAAGGGCAGCTACAGTATTAAAACAGGCAGAGATAACCTAGGCATTCAAAAGAGTGAGATGCTCAAATCCACACCTCAATTTCCATACCTAATGACAGCTTTACTCCCACCCAAGTAAACTCCTACTTTTCCCTACTCAGATAAGGGAGATGCCATCCACCTCAATTTAGGCACAGGGGGTGGCTAGCCAGGATCTCCCTCTGGAAGCCTTCAAAGGCATGCAGCTCTCTCCTCTGAATATTCAGAGAACTAGAAACTTTCTTTAGTAAGACTGGCTTACCAAGCACCAAAAATTTAGCAACAAATTAAGTACCCAGTCCTCTTAATTTGGACGATATCCTCCAAGCTTCAGAACAGACATTTTCCTTGAAGATGCAAACAATAAATTGCAAGTGTAACATTAAGGCATGCGCCTACATCTACCGTAGTATTGTTAAAACAAATATCAGCACAAATTCTGTGTTGGTGAGAGAGTCATATATTTCCCGTGCTTTTAATACTAACGTCTAAGCTTAATTATTATATTTAGTGTCTAGGGCAGCAACACTTCCTACCCAGCACCCGTCATCAGTCCAGCAATTAATTGCATACCACTGACCTTCATAGAACACCATGGAAATTTTATTACTGTACAACTCAATTGCATTTCGTACAACACTGCCCCTTAACTATGTCATTATAAAAAAATCATGTGCTTACAAAAGGGATAGTTGAGCCAACTGAACTATTTATAATTTGTAAGAATAAAAAACATTTCACAAGGTTTGCAACATACATACAAAAAACTTTGCAGCCTTAATACAAGACAAACGTTACTAAGATTCACATTATAGACAAACGTGGAATGGAAAATATTCCCTGAAGTCATAATGGCAGGGTTATGCAGTATGCTATTTAAAAGCTATTCACCAACAATGTCCTTTTCCTTTTAGCCAGAACCCTATGGTAGAAATTCAACTGAAGAAAGTCAATTTTAATTGAAATTGTGGTTCTACAACTGAGGAATTGGATGTGTAAGATGAAGCAGCTGAAGGAAAGGACTACACTTCCATATACTGTTCAGTACTAGAAGAGAGGGCTAGCAGTCATAGCCTACATCTTCTACCTTGGAGTTACGTCTCTGCAAGTTTGCCACTTTGAGGGGGCTACATCCTGCTTATGTTCTGCTTTACTCTCTTCTCTTGTTTTTAAGAAAATGCTACCACTCAGCATATTTCTTCTAAGTTCAAGAGTCTCCTTGCTCCTTTCCAAACCAAAGGGTTCACAAAATAAATAATTATTGCACGAGTACTCTAATTTCAAATTGGCACGCTAATATAAGAGCTAATGTAAGTCAGGGCAAGACGACTTTCTCCCTGGATTCAAGGGCTGCGCATCCAGGATGAAATAACTTGTCACGCCTAGGATTTCAATGCTAGCTTCCAAGTTCCCAGACTCAAGTGACCCAGCAGGACACAGCCACAAACCTCCACACTAACACATCTGCACCAGCTGCAGACTCAGAGAAGGAAAGGGACTGGTGCGGCAGGCGGCGTGGGCTTTTTGGAAGGTGTACATGTGCACTGAGGAGCCCCAGGAGCTGCCGGTTTGGTAGTTTGCACTGTCCTTGTGCACTTCTGAGTCGTCCTCCAAATTTCTTACTGGAGCCCTCAGTAGGCAGCGGGCTGGCAACATGTCCACGTGCATGGTGAGGTGAATCACCCATCCTCCAAAATCAAAACCCAAAGAATATGAAGAGATAACTATGGAGTAAACTGGAGGTCAACACCACGCTTTCTTGCAAGTCAAATGAGTAAGGTATTACACTTATTTTAAAATATCACATCTCCCAAACACCTTGTTCAATTTTCTACAAGCAATGAAAAAACTTTTTACCATGACAAATTCCATACATCTCAGACAATGTGTTTAATTTCACCAAAACCCAGTTACAGTTGGGTTTATCGTGTCAATCCAATTTCAAATCTTTTTGATTAAAGATTTGTAACCTATACTGCCAATGACAGTAAGATTATCTAAGAAACAAAACACATCAATAACGCTTTGCTTTGAAGAATTGCCTACACATTGTATGGATGATGTATCCGAGGCAATTCAGAGCTATGTGATGGTAGTGGTTTTGTTTTGTGGTTGTTTTAAGAAGTTCATTAAAATTTTTCAGTTGAAGTCAACAATTTATTACTGCCCCTTTTCATAGATTCTTCCATTTCCACAATACAGCAGAGGAAACGTGAAGTGAAACTAGCTTCATTGTAATGAAAAAGGGATCTCATAATTTAATTCAGTTTGCTCCCTAATCACAAATGCAGAGACCACGAACTAGGGAAGAAATATGTAAAGTGATGCTACAACGTAGCATGCATAATTTAAAATCTCCTTTCCTGTAGAAGCCTGGGTTACAAATCAGATTGGAGAGCACACACATAATGGAGATTACTGAAAAGTTGTGGGCATGGCTTTGATTTGGAGGCAACAACACTGCCTAGTTTGAAACTAAATTCAAAATTCCCATTGATTTTGCTGACACCTTGGCTTAGATAGTCTTGAGGCCTGATCACAGAGCATAATAAGAGAGAGAGAGAGAGAGAGAGAGATGCCTGGAATGTCTTGCTGTATATCTTGATGTAAAAAGGAGTTACAAAACGAATGCAAAGATGACAGACAAGCTTCCCCTCTCCCAGCCAGGAAAGCTATTATTGCCATCTCTTCAACACTTTCACTTCTGCGAGAACTCCCCTCTGCCCGTGTGGCCCCTCCAGATGTCCAAAGTGTCTCCTCCAGACAGTGCTGCTGAGCAGGCGGAGCATGGATTAAACAGTATTAGATGTTCTTTCTGTCATTTTGTTTTCAGTAATTTAGAAAATTATTTGTCTTGTTATGGATATTTTTAAATGGGGTGAGGGAGATGTTACAGAAAAAATAAGAATCTCCAAGATCAGAATACATCAGAAGCTCGACAATGCTTAACATGTCTCTGTGACCATGAATATGTACACAAACACACGCACATTAAGATTAAAGTCAAGTCTTTTGGAGGAGGCTCACAAAAAAATAAAAAAGCATGTTCAACAGGAAGTCTGTTTAATGTAGGAATTAACCAAGGCTCTTTCATTTGCATAGATCAGTTACAGCAACAGCAATTCATGAAATTCTCCCATAAAAATCATGCTATATTTTGTCTAAAGCAACACATTCCTTGCAGATCACAGTGCCTTTCTCATGCTGTTAATAAGATAAACTGTTACATGAGGCTTACAAATCCATTTAAATTGATTTTAATTAATGAATCAATCACTAGCCACTGATGACTTGGTCTACAGACAGCAAGCAGTTCAAAGCCCCAGGCCTCTAATCCCAAACCAAAATCCACATTAGAGCAACAAGACATCTGTCTGATCGATAGTAACACAAAGATATTCAGTTCATACACATTTAAAGTGTATGAACTTGATCAAAATGTATCTCCAGATCTTATGCATTACAATTCCCATATTCAGGACTGTTCAACTAGGAAAACAATATTAAATCATTTACATTTCTTTGCAAGTGAAATAAATGAAATCAAGCACAACTATAACCTGCTTCTAAACTTTTAGATGCGTATTCCACTTGAAGGTTTTTTCCTTTGTTCTTAAACAATCAGTTGTTTAACGTTAATTAATAGAAAATTGCACTTTGTATGGTCACAAACATGAACAATGCCTTGTACGTATGCTTTGATCCTGTGAAAATTCACTGCTGTTCTCTGCTGCTGAAGTGCTTAAATTTTCCCTTAAACAGAAAACAAGAAAGAAGAAAGATTTCTGTCCCAAAAGCAGCACGTAGAAGCAGCGTGAAGAACATCCTTGTTATTTCAGTAAGTTAATTATTGTAATTATTGTTATTACAAGAAGTTAATTACGATGCAGTAAGTTAAATCCACAATAGGTGGTGTGATGCTGAACACCACAATCCCTAAAGCATCAGCATCTGGCTCCCCATAGCAGCGGCGACACACCTGAGTGAGGCTGCTTCTCCTGTGTACACAAACAGCTGGGGGTCTAGCACAGCATCTGTGAATAAAGCACCACTTAAACTAGCCAAGAGAAAGGCAGAAATGATGCATGCCTCCCTGGGAGCCTCCTTCCTGGATGTAAGCATCTAGCCCTTCTTTCCTTTTTCTTAAAACATGACAGAGAAGGGTGAGACAAGCCAGCTTGCCTCCAAAACAGTCTGGCTGTTTATATAGCTACTCTGTGCTAACCCCAAGCCACTCTGCTCACATGATGCTCTGCACTGCACAAGCTTGATGGCACAGATCTCTGCTTGCCTGGGACACGACTGTCTACTGAGCTCCCTCGCCTCCAGAAGCAGAGCAGCAGGTACTTGGGGAAGTTCAGTATCAAAAACTGAGATCTCTACAAACTTCCTGTACCAGAGGAGTTGATGCTGTGAGAATTGCAGTTATGGATCAGTTACTCTGTTTACTTTTTTTTAAATGCTATCTATCTGCACCTTCATGGCTCAACAGCATTCCATTAAATGTTCGAAGCAAAATCCCAGTCCCCCACAATCGACAAAGCAGCTTGCTTGGGTGCTCGCTGTCACGCCAAAAGTCCCAGCAACCCACCTCAGGCACAGCTCCATTATGACAAACACATCCAGTGGCCTGTCCCTGGATGGATGCTACCAGCCCTACCGTGGGAAAAAAGAGCAGCTGGCATGGGCCATTGCAAAACTGCCCATGAAAACCGTGCTGACACAAACCTGTCAACCAGGAGAGAAGAGTCTCTTCCTCTCCCTCAAGGGCAACCTCACCCACAACTCCCAACAACAGTCCCTCAAAGGCTCCGTTGTCATTGTCTGAGCAAGGGATTGACCCTCTCTGGGTCTTTCCCATAAGCATGAAGTTGCACGGACAGAGGGAGGAGGTGGGAAAAGTCTCTATTACGGATATGGGTCTCCACATGAAAAGGACCTCAGCGCTCAGCTGCCTTCAAGGTGGTTTGTGTTCCCTCCTTTTCCCCCAGCCCAGTCCTCTTCCGTACTGCCTGACAAACACAAGACTCAAAAAGGACCACACTGGACACCAGTATGAGATGACCTGTGTCAGCCATTTGGCTCCAAAACTCTATAAATGGCCACTGAGGTCAATTCACCAACACTGAACTGCACCAGCTAAGAAAGAATCCAACTTGTAGCTTGCTTTATTAAAGCAATTTCACATATTATCTAATACAAAAGATGTCATTGCCTAATGTGCAATAACTATTCTGCCTGTTTAAATGAAGAGCTCTGTATTTGTTTTTAATCAATACTGCATATACAGTTTAACCAATGCTGTCAAAAGTAACTTTTTAATGCAGTATCTCTCTAATTTATTTCTCCCAATACTTGTGTTCTTCCCCGTTTGTTATGAACAAATGATTTTTTGGAGGGAAGAACAAAAAGAATAATTAAAGAAGGTAGGTTTGGCTTTTATGTGCTGCTAATTAACTAGAGAGTTAAATTAACCAAATAATAAGTACAAGATACCAAACTATCTTTCATAATATTTAAGAAAAACATAAAGGGTTGAATGCTTTCCAGGTGTAAACACATTAAGATCAACATTGTACCAAACCTGAATCTGGCCCAGTTAGCTCAAAAACATAAATAGTGCATCCTCTTGCACGGATGTTGTAGCGTGCAGGCACTCCACATTTAAAGAGACAGATTCTGCAGCCAACAATGCTCCACTGACATAGAGACAATCAATGTGTCCTTGATTATGAGGAGGCAAACAGTTTTCACTACAAAAAAGGAGACTGAAAAACAAATCATGTGTTTTTATTTTACAAGTTCCAAGTTTGGGTTGGGTTTTTTTCAAGCCCTTTTGGAGCACTGAAACAGAATAAAAATAGTTTGTTGCACAAGCATAAAACAAAGTAACTGCTAAATAAACATTTTAAATTTACTCCTATGTGTCAGTTCTCATTCCCATTACTCTTCAGCAGTTGGATGAGAACACTAAAATATCTTCCCGTTTTCTGATAAACTGATTAGATGGGTTTTGTCCAAGAATTGTGCCATAATGCGTTCCCTCTATTTCATATTCTGAATATCTCTGCTGGAAAATGTACTGCAGCACAGAACGTAGTATATGCCAATATATCCTGACATTCAAATCAAGACCACAAATTATAAACAGTTTCAGCAAATTGACTTGAGTGCCTTTGTTCCTCAGACATACATCTTCCTATTGCTTACAAAAGCAGCATATACTAACCACTAACACTGCTATAGCCAGTACTGGGAAAGGAAGTTATTGAAGCCTGGATTTCCTGCTTTCAGTCGTAGCCAAGAACTGTGAGGCTTGTAGTGGTTTCAGGAACTGACTCATCTAATGATTCATGGATAAGATACTGGTTTTAATATATTTCTGATCATAAGACTCCAACTTCAAAAACAGTGATGCTTAATTTTTATTTTAAAGTAAAAAAAGTATATAAATCAAGTAAACAAATATTGTCATGGGACACACTGGCTAATAATTATAAATGTGTTTTACAGTGCACTCTGTTTTAAAAAAATAGTATGTTAAACTTCCTGGAAATTCATTTCAAGAGAATGTTGACAATGAACTCAAAATCCACTGTCAAAAACCCGAGTACTTTTGTTGCAATCCTGATACAGCTGAAATTCAAGTGGAGGACAGATGGGATATCAATGGCATTTTTAGATATACCCTTAGGTACATATATATCTACTGCTACATATTAATCAATGAATCCTAGAGCTACTGTTGTTAATGCACGTGGTTTCTTTAGCTGTGTATAGAAAGTATCATCAAAAGATCAGCTGGTAACAATATATTTGGGTGTTTGAAACAACAGGAAAGTTTTGTTTCAGGAGTGAGGGGAGCTGCCGAGGTCAATCTTAAAGCAATGACTAACACTGGATCTCACGTGCTCACAAACACATGCATTTTGTGCTAATTCAGAATTCAAACCCAGCCATTTTTACGCGTTTAGTTCTTCTAGAGGGAAGCATGCCCTCCAGTGCATCAAAATGCTTTTTGCCCACAACACAAATCTCATCAGTATGCTGTAACTTGAACTGCCAGGCTCTTGCACCTAAAAAATAGCTTGTGATGGAAGCTTAATTCTGCTAGGCTCATGTATGGAAAAATACTGGTTTACTTTTTAATTTTTGAACTGCAAGCAGCAGCTACTCTCACGCTACATACAGTGTTGCGGGGAGAGGGATGTTAGCATTTCTATATTTCACCATGTGTACAACTAGCACAAAAAAAAAAAAAAAAAACAAAATGCATGTTGCTTGGAGAAAAAAAAAAAAAAAAACAGCAGTTAAAACAGTTGACAAGAAAAGGCCAAAGTGCGCTCAGTGGCTGGCAGTCATTTTATGGCTATAGTCCTACAGCAGATTTACTTAGATGACGTCAGTGGCTCCAATCCAGCTTTTCTTTGGTAGCATTTACCACTTGCCTCTTGAAGCCTCCACTATGCTACAGAGCAGTAGACCATAATCAAAATTCCCTTTGTGAAATAGAGTTTACCTCAGGGCACAGAGGCATTGCTAGCTGAATTGCAGGCTCTTCACCCTGTACTGCATGCCCAGAAATAAATAACCTACAATACTGTACTTTCCTTAATACAGAAGAACCATTAAAAGCAGCCTGCTACCTAAAAAAGGGTTCTTTAATTTGTTTCCAAAATCTCAGAGGCCAGAATATTAGTTAATTTTCCAAGCAGCCAAGAACTATGATAATTCTACTACCCTTTGGACTTCTTTGTATTGTTTTTAGAGACTTTGGAAGATAAAGTTATTAATGGGTCATTGTTTCACCAACAAAAAATATTGCTAATGCTAGAGGCTAAAGTGAATTGATATAGGAAGTTGCATATTTTTAAATTGTCTTTCAAGTGTGCCCCTTTAACTGCTTATCTACAACCGGTCAGTAAACATATAGTAAATATGTCAAGAAGCAGAGCAAGAAATTACTAAGCATAAATAATAGTCAATTTAAAGAGCAAAATGCACATTATTTGGAGCTATGGATTTCCTATCACAAAACGATGACTGGAACCAATGAAACACTAGTAAAGCCAAGTCAAGCAGATACCAAATCAACTAAAACTTCACAGGCTCTGAAGTTTAACAAAAAAAAAAAAAAAACCAAACAAACCAAAAAACAAACTCCACAAACATATGAAAGATGCATCTTATTGCACTAAATAAACATAGATTTGTTATGTTTTAACAGCCCCATCAGCCCGAAGACAACCATACTCATTACGGGTCATAACTAGATACATTAGTGGACTGAAAATTGCCCCTCACAGTTAAGCACCTAGAAATTACTTATAAGGAAGATGCACACATGCTTCACAGAGAACTGGAAGTCTCAATACCTCTCCTTTCCCAGCCTCTTTGCTTACCTTCCCCACAATCACACCAGAATGAGAGATCACAGGTCTAATCTGCAATGAACCAGGATACAAAAAACGCTATTATCATCCAACTGCTTGAGTCCCACCATGGACCTGAACTCTATATCTAAATTTAGAACAGATTTAAAATTTGAGGTGACCCCCAAACCAGCACTAAGTGGACAGACGCTAGCATTTCATGTCCCTGCAGAGAAACTAAAGCCTCTGTTAGCAGCCTTAGATGCCAAGCCAAGAGCAGGAAACCTTTCTCGTTTTCTGCAGGTGTCCACGTCGACTCGGGCACAGTAATGGGGTGGGAGCATCACCTCTCACTTCACCACCCACCTGGTTGGCCTCTAGGTGCTCTGCCAGCTCCTGCATTTTTCCATGCAGTTCATCTGGGTGGACGTCAATGGGGCATTAAGGAATGCCCACGGTTCCAGACTGTCATGTTACTCTGTTCCAAAGGGAGAGGAGAAAAATTTTCTTCTGTTTGACCTCTTTTCATTACTAAAAAAGTGGTGTCAGCAAACAGCTTTAGAAGTTGATTGTAAATTTCTTTGAAAGAGAATCTGGTCCTTTTATTGGTCATTAAGGATCCTGGACATGAAAGGCATTGTACAAGCACAAGTGGTCCTTTCTTTCCAATAGCCAGGGCAAAGAAGGAGTGGAAGCAGCACAGAGACTGGGGTAGGCAAAGAGACCCAACAGCGAGACCACTTCCGTGAGCAGTAGCAGAAGAGATAGGATAAGAAGGACCTGGCAAGATGGACAGCAAAAGGAGGGAAACAAAAAGCCACCACGATCCAAAGGAAGGAGAGCCTAATCAAGCGCTGCCCAAGAGCAAGTAAGTGCATACTCAGGGAAAGAGGAGGGTCCAGGCAACCAGAGACGGATGCAGTGCCCTGTAAGGAACAGCGAGACAGAGCCTGTAGGGCAGAAGACACAGAGGAATGTGCTGCAAGGTCAGAGAGCAAGGCGGACAGATCCAAGCCTAAGGACATCACTGCAGCATTGAATGGAAGACTGTATTTATGGTTTGAGACTTTTCCTGCACCAAAATAATTACGGCCAAAGAAAGGCGGGGGCAGGAGGAAGATGAAGGAACTTCCATTGAATCTTCAAGTCTTCTACAAGGCTTTCAGTTGATTGTGGAAAAAGCAGAAACAAAAAAATAAAAATCTTCAAAGATCAGCTGACAGCAGATATAGGGACACAATTGTTTTTAAAGGTTATTTTTTTTTAAAGAATAAAGGTAAAATCAGGGATGTGGAAAATGAAACTGTTTACAGAGTTTTGCTGTTTATTTTAAACTGTAAACCAGCTTTAGGACAAAAAGTGTGTACGCATGGTGGTGGTAGATTAAATATGAATAAAATTTCCTTTCCCTCATTACTTAATGTCTCCAAACACTACCTATTTTTTAATTGAGATACTCATAACAGAGGCTTTAATCCACTAAACATCTATGAATTTACCTTTTCTTCCAAAGTCTGTTCTGACATTTTCTCCCCTCAAAACTGAAATGTCATTCCTGAATTATAATCTCCCAACAGAAAGGCAACCATGTAAAAAAACATGCCAGCTAATTCCAAAAATAAGCACCATTGTTCACAGCACCATGAGGTGAATGAATGGTGAGAGATTCCACCAAGGGAATAACTGTGATGTCTATAATGTTAAGGAATAATTTGGCACCAAAAATACCCAAGGCCATACTGGTTGGTGATTCAAACATGAAGCATATCAAAACGCTACTGATAAGCTAAATTAACAGATAGCTTATCTGAAGCATATACTAGCCATATGGTGCCACAACTTCTGTTGCCTGTTGCTGGCATAACAATAGGCTACTGCAGTCTTAGACTGGAAGCACTATTTGACAAACTGTCAACAGCATTTTTATTTTTTTGCAGAGCTCTAGGGCAATGGCACACTCGCCTATTTGCATTTTTTTTTAAACAGGTGAACAAAGAGTAAACCAGATGTCAACTTTAGAAATCGAGCTGTCTGGATCAGGAGATTTAACAGAGGCAGGCATACTGCTACAGCTCAAATCTAGACAATGAGCTTTTCTAAAAACACTCTGGCCTAGGGGAGTGGCTATTTAAAACACTTGGCTTCTTTTATTTCAGCACTATGGAAGTGAATTCTGCTCTTAAGTGCCAGCTCAAATGAAGTCATTTTGTTTCACTGAGGCTTTCTTTGCATTTTAGAAATGTAGCATGTACTGTAGTAAAGGAAAAGACAAGTATGAAGAAAAAATTCTGATTCTTTTTCAGCTAGAAGCTGGGTAAAATGGGGGGGGGGAACTAACAATTTGATCACATAAAAAAATTCAAAAATCTGTGAAAGGATAATTCACGTGCAAGTTAAATGAAAATTATTTTTCCCTCATTAAAACAAAACAAAACAAAACACTTTTGAAAGCTTTAGAAAGGCCTGGTATTTACAACCCCGTCAAGCTCCACAAAAACAAGGTGTGAATACTGATCGATAAGGAAGATTTACAATTGGATTTTAATACGTGACAGAAACACAGTCGGTTAATATAAAAAAAATCATGAAAGTTATCTTCTTGCTTTATTTAAGAATATGAAATCTGTGTTACTTACATACTACTTGAGGAAATACCTTTTAATAACAACACAGTAATCCACTCAATCATTTCAAAAATTGACAAAATAAAAACTACTGTCAATCAATATATAGTAGATCTGTCTATGGTATTCAATTATGAAAATGTGCTGTTAGTTGTGTTCTGTAGGAGTGTGAAAGACATAATGAGAAAAACAGATAACTTTCTGTTCTAATAATTTGTTCTGCTTTGATAGGCAGTTATGGGAACATATTTATTTTCTGACTTATACCCAGCTAAGTATGTAGCATTTTTAGATTATCTTTTCAAATTGTTCTTGAACATTCTCAGTTTAAAAAAAAAAAAAACCTCCTTTCATGTTAAGTTGAGATTGCACTTGAACTCTTTCCAAAAGCCAGAGCTGTACTGAATTATGATAATTAGAAAGCTGTGTGCATAAAAGGCAGCACAGTTGATGCATTTAAAAAAGTTCATGCCAGAGAATATAAGTTCAATATGTTCTCACATAATTAACATTTCCCATCATTAGCAGCAGTTTTCAGTTCATGTATCTCTAAAAACAACAGCACTCGTCATTGTTTTAGATTCCCAGTCAATAGCATTTTAATAGTTTTACACATAATCCTAAACTTTACTTCCCTTCCCCCTCCCAGCACATTGAGATTTCACATTCTACCTTCTGACCTGCTAGCAAATAAACTTGTATTTTGTGCTCATATGCTTCTGCTGCTGCGCAGACTATCTCTGATTCAAAAGTTTAGTGAAGAGCTAATAAGAGCTAGAAATCTAAGAAGGCCATTTGGAAAGGTACAACAGGATGCAGAGGGAAAAATCACGTTGTTCCAGTAAACAATGACTAGAAGACAAAGAACAAAAAGTTGTAGGTGATACCTTCGCCTGGACAGGAGCCAAACTAAAACGGGCTGCCTCTGAAGAACCCAGACACGGGCTGGAGGGACTAGGAAATGGGGTTGCAGCCCTGCACCAACCGGGCAAGCACCTATAAAGCCTTTACACACTCTGCGGATTTTCATCGCGCTCTTGACGTATGTACAAAAATTCATCTAACAAATAAGGGCATGTAGCACATGACGGGTTACTCTTTGAGACATTCACAGACTTCCTGTGTAGAATATCTCAAATTAGTTGGTAGGAGCCAGATTTTGACACAGGCTTGTTGCCTTCTTCCCTCCACTTCTTCAGTCCCTGCATTTTAAAATCAATATAATTTTGGTGGAACTTTAATAACCTGATAGAGTATAAAAGTTGCTGAATCTGCATCAACACAGAGAGAAATTTTGGCTTTACCAGTAACAAGATAAAACTCACAGTGACTGCAGTGGGATCGGGATTTCATACATAAACAAGAGAGGTTCGGGGTATGAAATTAGAAAACTCCTAGCTGAATTTTATGCGACAAATCTGAGGAGCAGATTTGAAGTTGGTGCCTCAAAGAATTAAAGTCTGCAACTTTTCACTCTCTTATGTTTTGGAAATGAGCAATCATTAAAACCAAACACAAAATTATTCCAGGAAATATTATTCCATCCTTGTTCCACTTGCAAAAGTCAAAAGGAGTTTTGTGCAAGAACAGAGAGCAAGATATGGTCATAAAGTGGGAATTTATTGCAGAGATTTTTCTTCTAAAAATGTGTCTTCAGTGTGGCTTAGAGTCGGTTGGCTTTACAATAAATAATGCCATTAATCCGTTCATATATCACAGGATACAATTTAAATTATACAGTACTTGCATAAACTGCCACAAAACCTCTAACAGCTGTTTCTTTCAGGGAGATGATTTACCTCTTGCAGGTTCTAAAATTTTGTTGAGACTCACTTAATTTTTTTTTAATAGTAAATTACTGTAGTTTAGAAATATAAAACATTCCTACTTGAGGCAAGCGCTAATGGCAAAGTGCAGCATGGTGACAAAACAGTAATTAAATCTCAAATCCCAGAAATAAGTAACTACTATTTCTCTCATGCAAAATTAGGTCCCTCTGATGAACTAGGGATTTCAAAATCATGTTTAAAGGGCCAATTTGCACCCTCATTACAGCCAACGTAATACAGCAAGAGGCCACATGAAGTCAATGGAATTAAACTGAATTTAGACCATGTTTTGAAAAAGTCAGCCCTCACCTCATATTTGCACATGCTATAAATAAGAGCGCAAATGGAATGAGTGACCAACTTTTAATAGAAATTTGCCTGCAAGTTTTAGACAGATTACAAGCAAAGCAGAACATAAGCCCCATACAAAAATCCGAAAAAGCATGTGTGTCAAATCTGATATTCTTTTTAATCAAGATACAGAATAGCACCCATGTCCTTCTTTAGACATCAAATATCATACTAACCATGTACATAAAGCATATGCTGTAAATATCTTAGTATTTGATCCAGTGAATGTTTCTTCCTATGAGTCATCCCAGTCACTTTAACCTGAGTAAGGATTGGATCTAGCAAACCTTTTCTTCTTAAATAAATGGAAACACTTCACAAAGACAGTTTTTAAACCATCTCTGGAAAGATATAGCATTAATATTAACATCACGAAGAAATACCAGATAAGAAGAGTGATGTATGCGTGTGCATATACAGTCAGAAACTATGCGTTCAAAACACAATGTTTGAAGGTAACCTTCTCCCAAACACACACATTCAGAACTGTACACAAAATCTTCGTGTTTTGGAAACAGTCTTAGGCACCTTCCAATAAAATCAGATTATTTCTAGTGAAATTGTTCCAACAGTGTAACCATCCTACTTTATAGATTGAAAACTGACAGCTATTGTAATACACAATCACATATTTTTACCTTTCACTTTTTTTTAAGTGAAAGACACCAGAATTTCTCTGTAGCTCCGGAAGTCTTTATTACACTTTTGCCTGTACTATATCTTGAAAGTTTGCTTACAATACGATCTACAAAGGTAGCTTAGAAAGAAAGAAGGAAGAAATCTTTTTTCCCCTGCACGTGACTTAACTGAGCTTAACTTTTTCAGGCATGGACAAACAAAGCCTAAAAACCACTTTAACGATATCCAAAACCACTACACCGTCCAGCAACAACAACAACAAAAAAAACACTAGTTACAAGTTATACCAAACATGTTACACACATGCTTACACATCTCCACACATCACAATACGCTATCATTTCTCAGCTGGCAACTCACGGCGGGTCTAGTTCATAATTAAGTTTCTGTTGTTCTTTTTAGCTGTTTAATTAAAACTCCTTTAAGCAGAGGCTGTCTTTACTAAGACTCCTGTCAAATCACAATTTTTCCTCTGCTTCACTGCTCGTGTACATCCCACTTAGCACTGACTAAGAAACTGTACAGAATATAAAACCGTAATTTGAATCTCAAGAGCTGTTGTTACACTCTCCTGGGTGCAAAAGCTAATAATATTTACTTCACAAAGCAGCGTATGTAAAATTGATGCTCAAAATACACCTAACATGTTCAGCGATAAAGTACTTTCCAAAGGTATTTCTAGACTACTAAGAAGAAAAACTGAAATAAATCCTTTGCATCCAAAATTTCTGCTTGGTCAGCTGATAAAAACCTGCAGCAGACAAAATGCAGAATTATGCCTACTGGTACAGAAAATACCTTATGACCTAATTAAAAACGAGCGTAGCGTGAAAAGACACATTTTACCATGAAGGTGAAAAATAAATGCACCTCAAAAAAGTTTACCTGTAGTGAAAATCATTTTGGAAAGTTGATTTTAAAAACTTGCAAGTTCAAAATGTGACCCAAGTATAAAATCTTCAATTTTGTGTTTTAAGAACATTCACTGTATTAATTCCTGTACTTCTATTCCCAAATAAAGTATGTGTGTGTGTACATACATATAAATATATATATCTACACACACACATATACAAACAAACATGCAAGCTTCTCTCCTGCCCCCAGAAGTAATTTAATATAAAAGTCTGTGTCATTTTTGATAGTACCATCTTACCATCAGTACAATCTAATATCCCTGTAATGGTATTCCCCAACTATTTATAGAGACAGAATACATCATACATTACAGACACACATTCCCAATCTAGGGTTATAAGAAGAATCCTACATAATTTTAAATTAAGTCCTAATGTAATTATAATCATTTTTGTTTTCATATTCAATTGCAGGTAGCACTTAGTTATTTACATGAATTTTCCTAAGAGGCATTCCCACAGAGATTTCCATGTTAGATGTACTGCATAATAACTGAACATTCAGCTAGAGAAAACAGTATTTTATCCATACAGCTCCAAACTTTGCCATCGTCTAGGTTAGCTAGCTCTGTAAAACCGCTAACTGGCAATATTGCGTTTCTAAACTTTATCAGCACTAAGGGAAAGCAAATATGCTTCTGTTAGAGAGCAATGCAGCTGTATAGGTACTTTTTTTCCCTGAGGCTCTGCCATTTCAGGATACATTTCTTATATATACTATTTTACCTCAGAAGATGCCAATACAATCTGATGTTTCTTGGCCTTTCTTTCCCAGATGGTGTTCAACAACGAACAGTTAAAAAAAATACTGGGAGCCATTTACATTCAGAAGGCGTAGAACAGAACTGCTCCCTAACTTTCCAGCACTTCTGGAGGTCACTTTTCATTTCTTCATATCAAAGGCAGGCACTTGTTTCTAATAAGTTAACAACTCTCCTGAGAAACATGGGTGGCTGGTATTTCATTGTTTCATAAATATTTTTATACTGTAACACCATTCAACTTAAAACAGATTGCAAGAGGAGAAAAATCACGACTAGGATTATGTTCAACTGAGGTAGGAGCGCGAACTTTTTTACTTGGTAAAAATAGAGGTATTCTTCCCCCCCTCCCCCCCCCCCGCTTTATTTCTCCTCGTCGTTTTTGTTTAGCTGTTTGGAGGGGGCCGCTTTGTTTTAATTTTGTTACAAAAGCCGTACTGTATAACTTTTTCCCTCCCCCTTGGAAGTGTACTTCCTTTGAAAACGCTCCTTCTGTGAACAAAGGCTGCCACCGGCCCTCCGCATCAGCACTGTGGACATCTGTAGAATAGATCTCTTCAAAACGTTACGGATAAATAAAAAAACCCTGTGGTTCCTACCGAAAGGAAGTTTTCCAGGGACAATCTCCTCGGTGTTGTTGTAACTGCGACTTTGTCTTTTTTGGATACAATGTTTCTGCTGACTCCCGAAAATTTTCCACTTGAATGTGCAATTAACCAGCAGCAGCGGCGGCAGCAGCAGCTCTGGAGAAGGAGAAGAAGCAGCGAAAAAGGACATTCCTTCTTTCATCTTTTAGAGGAAAATACAAGGGGGAAGGAAAGCAAAACTCGGGGCAGCGCACCGAGCAGAGCTCCGAGCCAGGCCGGGCCGCTCGGCAGCCCGCACCGCCGGGGGATCGCTCCTGAGGGCTGCGAGCGTCTGCGGCGAGCCCGGCGCTGCTCCTAACTTCGTGCTTCCCCGTGGAAAAAAATGTGAAAAATGCCAAGGATCGGTGCGCGAGTGCGTGTGTGTGTGTGCGCGCGTGTGTGTGTGCGTGTGTGTGCGTGTGTGCGCGTGTGTGCGCGCGTGTGTGTGCGCGCCCGGCTGCAGAGCGGTGACTCAGGCAACTAAGTGCGAGCAGCGGCGGCGAGGGGGAGCGGAGCGGCGCGGCGCGGGGCGGGCAGCAGCCGCCTGTTGCAGCTCCGGCCGCGGCCCCGCAGCGGCAGAAACTCCGCGGGAAACAACTTCTCCCCCCGCCGCGGCCCCTCTCCCGCCTGCCCCGGCACCTGCGGGGGCGCCGGCCCCCCGGGCCGACCCCGGCCGGGACCGACCCCCCGCCCCGCCGCACAAAGCGCCGGCGGCGCGGCGTGCGCGCCCGCGGCCCCCTCTTACCTCCGCGCCGCGGCCCCCCTCCGCGCACCGCCAGCGCGCCGCGCTCCGACGGCAAACTTCGCCCGCCGCCCCCGGGCCGCCCCGGCTATTTATGGCCCCGCGCCTATTTTTAATCCGCCGCTTGGCTATTTATACCGCGGCGGTAGGTTGCCGCGGGCCGGCGGACGGAGCCCTCGGAGGATGAGTTGCTGCCCGGCCGGCGGCGGGGCGGGCCGGGCTCCCGGCCGGGCTGCGCGGCGCCAGCGATGCGAGGAATGCGCGGAATGAGGGGAGGAATGAAATGAACGCGGGAGCGGGGCGGCCGCGGGGCGGAGCGCGGCCCGCCGCCCCCTGCGGCCGCGGGCGGGCGGGCGGGCGGGGCGGCGGGCGGGGCCTCCGCGCCGCGCTGACCTCATAGGGGAGCCCGCGGGAGGGGGCCCGGCGGAGGGGCGAGGGGAAGGGGCGACCGCGGGGGCCGGGGCACCGCGGCACCGCGCCGGCCACCCGCCGGCCTGGCGGGCCTCTGCGGTGAGGTGCGGTGCAACCGCGTCCCGCAACGGGGTCCGCGGTGCTTTGCAAAGGGCTTGCGGCGGGGTCTGCAAAGGGCTTGCGACGGGGGTCTGCAGTGCTCTGCAATGGGGGTCTGCAACAGGGTGGGCAATGCTTTGCAAGAGAGTTGCAAAGTATGGAGTTGCAACAGGGGTCTGCAATGAAGGTCTGCGATGGGCCACAGGAGCTGGCTGGGCCCTGGACCCTGGTGGATGGGGAGCCTCCCCTGGGAAGCCCAGCTTACCCACACACGCGTCCAAGCCCTGGGCGCACCACAGAGCCCTGTGCAAGCAAACCCCTGCCAGGCCCCAGGAAATGCAGGCCTGTGCCCGGAAGGCCACCCGCAGCACCCCAACAGAGCACCAGAACAGGGGGAGCGTGGGAAGGCTTTGTACGCATCACACCCCAAAACAACGCGAACACAGCATGGCCCAGGGCTCCACAGTCTTCACCCTGAATCCAGGTCATGACCTTTCTCACAAAACCGGCCCCAGCTTCAGATTTCACAACGCAAGTTTTGCACCACTCTAGTTGTGAGCCTAAGCACCATTAGACTATCTTTACCCTTCTTGTACTGGCGCAACCCATCCCCCAGAAGCGCTCCCCAGGCGTTATCATAAGGCATGTCTCCTTCAGTTAACAATCCACTACCTTATGGAAATAATCACAGGGCAGGCACAGCTGTTCTGCTTGTGAAAACTTGTATTTGCATAAGCAGAATGGATAACTGGACACCTCGGTGCCTGTTTGTGAAAGAAATTGCCTGTTCTGATGTGCAAACATACATTTCTATCCACCTTTGAAAGTTTGCCCAGCAGGGCTACCACTTTTGGAGATATCAGGAAAATCACAGCACAGCCTCAGCAGAACCACATGTTGGTGTCACCAGACAGCATTAACATGCTCACATCACATGTACTTTCATGACATGCTGGTGAATTCACAATAAATGCCCCGTATATTACTGGTGTACAACATTAAGAAAAGGTGCCGAGCACGTCTGTCTGTGAATACCAGAAACATGCTTGTCCTGGTGCTTTCCCAGTACCAATCTTGTAAGACAGCCCTGCTGATAACAGCCACCATTTGAGCCTGTGACTGACCCAGGAACCCCTTGAAAATGAGTCGCTTAAAGCTCACGTTGCAGGTCACACAGAGGCTGCGACTGTTTTTTTCCCTTTGTGGACCAGGCACAGAGTGTGTATGACAGGCAGTGCAAGCAGAAGATGCAATGTTCCCACTGACCACACAAATTATACTGACTGAAATCTACTAAAACTCAACCCTACAGAAAAGGCGTGCAACAACTCACAATATCAAACGGAGCCAGAGTTTGAGCAGGTGTTGGTCAAAGAACTAGAAGAATGCAAAAATCAACATATTTTAGGATATTTTTTCCCTACACCATTCCACACTGGCTGAAAAACGTCTTCCCCAAAGTAGGCTGCCAGGAACCCCCTCATACACACACAGAATTTCTTTTCTCTTCCCCTCCTCCTTTCCACATAGCTCTAGTAATATTATCTAATAAGTGCCTAAGTGCCTGCATGATTTGTAAAATCCAATCACTTTGCAGATGTCTATACGAAAGCCACAGTGTCTTGAGTGTACACAAAATTTACCGACTCTTTTCCAAAGCTGGAACAGAAAAATCAGAAAAAAACATTGCCCCCTAACACCCATATCATAGATTTTTTTAGTCACTAGACTTAAAGTCACTCCACTATGTTCACTGCATGCACAGAAACGTGAAATATCTTTAAACGAGTGTGATATTTTTTTTTCCATAAGGCTTGCAGAGAAAGTACCAAGAATACTGACTTTTAACTTTTATGCCTGTGCAGGGCCCAAAAGGTATCATAGCTCTGTACACATGGAGGTTGAATAGCAAATTTTTGGAAAATGGCTAAATAAAGTTTGAAAACTTCTTACCTTTAGCAGCTCTCACAAATTGAAGTGATGAAAAAATTGCAGGATTGTGCTCTCCTAGTGGAAAAGAAAAAAAGGGGTTTGTTTCTACACCCATGGTTCTGGATGAACACGAATCAAACTTAAACCAGGTTGTAGCTGTTTGCCCATATCTGCAGACAGACAGTTCAGTAGCTCTTTTGCCATTCAGAACCCTTTCAAGACGAGTAATTAAATTTACCTGATGCCTGCGCATTTTGCTGTTAACTTCTAGCAGCAGGGACAGCTCACAAAATTCTGATTATTTCTCAGGTTCTGAAACTTTGTACATTAGTGTTCTTCACAGGCCGTGAAGCTCCAGATAAAACCAATAGCCTCTGAAAACTGAGGTAGGGAAACTCTGTCGGGTATTGATCTCTCTTGCCTCTTGGCCTATACATCCTGTAGGTTGTCATGTCATCATGTCATCTCATGCCATGTCATCTCATGCCATGTCATCTCATGCCATGTCATCTCATGCCATGGCATACCATGCCATACCATACCATACCATACCATACCATACCATACCATACCATACCATACCATATTGGCAGTCACTTCAGAAAATACATACCTGGAATCCCAACGAATTTCTGACAGAAAAAAATGGTGTACTGGGGATAGTGAGGTCTGTGCGTTTTGACAGAAGGTGAGGATGAGGAAAGACAACATCAGTATCATCCAGCCTGTTAGTCCAGCCGCTGTCTTCATGCGAGGGTAGGCTTCTTTGGGGGCCCTGTGGATGAAGAAGGAAGGTACATTGGAGGCACATTCATGCACAGAGAACTTGCTCTGATGAACTGCCTGCCCTGTGTTTATTGATGAATGGCTTCTTCAGGCACACAGGTGCGCTGAGAATTACAAAAGCTGAAGAAAACAAAGGGACATTGGGACAAGCCCAGACAGGGGCATTTCCTGGGGACAAATGCTTATCTCAGCTAGAAAGGAGACATACAAGTGGGGAATATGGGAAAATATATTAAGAAAGAGAAAGACAGAGATTCAAGAGACGGACACCAATAAAAAGACTTCAGGGAGAGAGACTGGGGAAAGTGAAGAGACACAGAAAAGAGGAGAGAAGGGAAAGTGAGAAAGAGAAATATTCGTGACTATAGAAGGAAGGTAGAAAGAATAAAAAGAAAGTTAAAAGGAGGGGATAAAGATGGAGAAAGGGAAATCTGCGGAAGAAAAGGAATTAATGGGGCAGAAAGAACAGCTGAAGGGAACCCAGCTGGGAGAGCAAGGGAGACTGTAGTTTATGAGAAGAAAGCCAGGAAGCAGTAGAAACAGGAGATGGCAGTGAGGAAAGGGAATCAGCTTAACAATGAAAGGAGGAAGGTAAGGAAGG
Organism: Theristicus caerulescens; assembly: GCA_020745775.1. Lineage (NCBI taxonomy): Eukaryota > Metazoa > Chordata > Aves > Pelecaniformes > Threskiornithidae > Theristicus > Theristicus caerulescens. The sequence continues at coordinate 11,194,237 of CM036564.1, forward strand.
GCAGAAAGAACAGGCAAAAGAATATACAATTAGAGACTGAAGATCTGTAGTACTATCAAGTCTCGCATTTGTCAGTAAAATATTATTTTGAGTGCAAGTCCTATTGAGACTGAGGCAGAGGCAAGTGTGACCATACTTAAAGATAAAATGGAGGCTGGACTGTGGTTTACATACAGGAACCACTTTTGCCTTCATTAATGAGACCACTGATAGTAGGGGGCATTAGGGAGCCTAACAAGAGTTGTAGTTCTCTTCCTCTTTGACGTTAGCTGTGCCAGGTACAAGGCACATAACTTACATGTTTCATCCCAGCCACCCAAAGACAGATGATACTTTTAAGTCTTTCAGAGAGGAAATGGTACCCAAAGATACAGGGTTAACAGAATTCCTAGTTTACTCTAGGAATAAGTAAACTCTCATCTGCCTAGAGAGTACTGGCAGACAAAAACAAGATGGACTTTGCAAATTCTAGATCCAGAGCCCATTTTGGACTTAGAATGAACCTCAAAGCTCAACAATGCTTGGATACAGCATTTTGGTTAGAAGCACTGAAAAAAATTTAAAACTTTGTATTTGGATTGCAGTTCAGATTAGGAAAACCGCTAATCTCAGGAAATGCTTAAAAGCAGTATGTAGATTAGGGTTTATCTATAATGCGCAAAGAATTAAATACCCAAATCAATGTGTTGTTGAACATGCCAACAAAAATACTACAGGGAAGCTGTAATGTAATGGAACAGAGCTCTCCATATTATAAACCTAGCTGCTGAGCTTTGTAAAGCAGCAGACAGTATAAAGAATGAAAACAAATAACAGTTTAATAATGAATTACAATAATTGAGTCGAGAGGAAGCCAGGACATGAACCACGGCCTCAGAGCCCAACTGAGTTAAAATAGTACAGAGTGGAAATATATAATTTCAGACAATTCTGCTTGCTTATTTCTACAGGTGAACTGAGAGCTTTTTAAAATTACACGACCAGAGTCCAGGGCTGTGTATTTCTCCCATTGATGAAATCACTAACATCACAATGGTGTGGCTCTTGTCCCGCTTTAGAGCAAACAACATAAGCACAGCAGCCTATTCCTTCTACTGATAGCAATAATTCTTAGCACCACTGATTGAAATGAATTACTGTGAAAACCACTTGGGTGGCTGGGCTTTTAAAAATATTTTGCACTACAAATTTTGCTGTGTTACCATTATTTTCTGCTGGGGGAAAAAGGAGAAAAAAAATCCTATTCAAATTTCTAAAGAATCTCTTTTCTTTGATTCATCAAAATTTCAGGTTTCTGAGCACTTCTCAGCCTGCTTAATATGCAAATAGCATATTTTGTTCCCTCTCTTCGCTTTGGCCCAGATTTGTAATGGTATTTAGATGCTTGAAGTTAGGTGTAGGTATTTTTAATTCTCTTCAGTACCTAAGTGCCTATTTCTTTTAATTTCAATGGTTTTTAGGTGGGTACTTATTCTGGGAAACCTCAATACTTACCTAGACACCTGAATAATAATAGTAACAGTAATAGCAATAAAAATAACAATAACAATAATAATAAAAATCACCTTACTGTTTATCTTAACCACCTAAGTACTGTTACAGGCTTCCTCTGGATGATGCTCAAAATCTACATCCAAGGAATATTTCAAAGCACTTAAAAGCACCATCTGCTGTGAGATCTGTTGTACAAGGTCATTCACAAGCATTCATTTATCTCACCAAAATGACTCCACAGGTGACTTTTACAGGGAGAGGCAGGGGCCAGACTTTCCTCTTTCCAAAGGGAATTATTTCTAAGTTGGCCTTTTCCAGGCACCGAGAAGGACACACAAACACCATTCCTGGTGTCAGTTTATCCCAGCACATCCCTGTGGCAGCCTGGCCGGCTCTCCAGCACCTGCCTCCGCCTTGGAGGCTGCAGCGTGTCCTTCCATGGGCAGGCCTTGCCTTTGTCCCCTGTGACACTGCTGCTTCCAAATCAGCCCGTGGCCACCTTGCCACCACCACAAAGGCAATGGGTCCCACAGACCCGGCTCCCTGCTAGGCCCAGCCTGCGCATCTGCCCACACCATTTGCATGGAAAGAAAGCAGCATGTTGTGGGATGGTAAAGTCATTAACCAACCGAATTTCAAAAAGCAGCAGTAAACACAGGAGTCGTTATATCATCTTAACACAAAAAATGGAAGATATTTCACCAGAGAAAGTGCCAGGCAGCTTCACCAGAGATAGCGACTCCTTCTGCAATAAGATAAATTCCAGTTTCACAATTGACTTTGCTGAGACTGCAAAAGGTGTAAAGCAGTGCCGCATTTGGACCTATCTGTTTATAAACAACTTTGGGCATAAGCAGGCACTCAGGTGACATGGAGCCACTGGCAAAAAGCTGAGCTGTGTTTCCTGCTGAGGCTTCTCAGCCCCAGGTCAGGAGTGCAAAGGCCGCTTCCCCTGTCACACCAAGGGCAGCATACATCGGCTCCCCTGGCTGCTGCTTCACCTCATCCCTGGAAAGCCACGTGCTAAGGGAGGATTTGCCAGGCTACCAAAACCAATGAACCATGAGTGACAGTGTCTAAAGCGAAAACAAACTGTCCCAGACAAGGAAGAATTGTTTAACACTCCTTATCCATACAGAGTCCAAAGTATCATTGGAAGTTCTGATAAATACAAAACCAAACTTCATCTGAAGTGGAAGGGATACCCAACATATGACCAAGGCAGGCAGGACAGATTGCACACTGAAGGCCCAATGAGAATACAGTTACCCTTATTTTACACTGATTTTTCCATTTCTCCATTCATCATGCAGGTAAAATCACACATGGTAAATAAAATTGGGAGAAAACCGAAGTGAGAAAGTCTGATCTCTGCAGAGGTGTTAAGGGTGATGTTGCTAAGAAAGGGAAAAGTCAGAAGAGATATGTCCTCTTGTCATGCTCTCTTCTATGTCATCTGCATAATGAGACCTGCAAAAAGTACCTGAGTTCCTCTTGCCTCATTATTTTCCCGGTGCGTATTCTTCTGGTACAATATAGCCACCTGCAAAGTTCAGGGTTTGTTCAGGACAGAACAGGGGAGCTGAGAGAACACAGCACTATTTCTGAGGCGATTCAAACCTAGCAGGATTCAGTCTTTCTGCTTTTGAAGGGGGGAAGCAGGAGAGGAGAGGTGAAGGAAAGGGACTCTTAGAAGAATATATTTCTATTTCCTGTTAAACTTGAGTATTTGGATGTTCAAATGAGTATAAAAGGAAATCTAAAGAGACGTAATGCATTCCTTACTGTAACTAATCCTTGAAGGCCAGGCTTACATGGCTTTTCAGTAGGAAAATTACAAAGAGTAGTTTGCAGTTGGTTGGGCAATGAAAGAAGGAAAAATCACCTAAAGCTGCTGGGAAATCATAACGGTGTATGGGTATGTAGTTAGAGGGACTCAGTTCATGGGGATAAGAACTACTGAATCAAGTTTCTGGAATGGCCATTACAGAATTTGTAGTAGTAAATATCACTATGTAAATCCCGACCTTTCCTCATCCTCCCAGGGGGAACCACAAATACTTTTCATCTAGCCTGTATTTAGGAAGACAGTTTTGGAAACAGGAAAAAGAAAAGTCATCTGAAGATGTAGGAGCCACTGAGGCTAGCAGGTGCTCTATCAGAATAGGACCCCCACCTTTAATTTTAATACTGGACTGTCTCTTCTCTCACTGCTTTTTCTCTGTCGTGTTCCAGTAATGACAAACAGTAACCGAACTGACAGTGTTATTTACTTGAAATTAAAACAACTGTTTAATGCTCTTAAAATTCAGAGTTTTGCAGCTTTGCAAGCTCCAGTGGATGGACTGGCTGCTGTGAAGCTTAATGCTGATTGCAAATGCTCTCTTTGTTCTGGCTTTTCTGCTCATATGCTCATGATGTGTTACATCCTGTAAAGAGCCAGTCAGGTCGCATTGCCAGTGTTTGAAGTGGTCCATGGAAGTGGAGGACCACCTCAAACAGGTTTCCTGCAGGAAGAGCAATGCCTCCCAAAGGTGGGGGAATAGCTGTACAGGCTTAATGAAGAGGTTTTGGCAGAAGGAAGACAGGGACAACCACAAGTCACACTAGTCGGTAAGTGTTCATGGCTCAGGGCTGTGTGCCACACAGGGCAAAGCACTCTGCCCACAGTGGGTGTCACAGGTAAGTGGGACACATGAGGAACTGTGAGTCACAGGTCCTGTAAATGGTCATTAAATAGTTGGGTAGAAGTGTGTCAAACAATGAGATGATGTAATGGACAAATGCTTATCATAAACATAGAGAATCCTGACCTCATTTCACGTATGATTTCATCTTAGGTGACCTCACAAGTGCAGTTACTCTACCACCTGCACAGCCTTGTATGTTTTATGTGCTTCTTTTACCCTCTAGATCCTGAAGAAATTAGTTAATTTGTTATTTTTCACAATCAGTCCCAGATGGATGATGTCTGTCAGCATTTCCAGATTTATATAACATCTATCATTTTCAAAGCACTTTATAAACACTAAGCAGTTGATCCTCACACCACCCCTGTGCCCTAAGCATTAGTACTTCCTTTCTACCAACTGGAAATTGTTATGGGAAGTCAAAGCGATCCTCACAGTAGCTAAGGTAACAGCAGAACTCAGTATCATCTGATTTTTTAACTGCTCTTTACGCCTCTAGCACATCACACTTTCCTAATGCAAACGCATCTACCACGCTGCCCTCCAGTAGTTCTTTTTTGTTTCATATTTACATATAAAAATCCTCTCCCCAGCTCTGTTAGTTCTTGCAGCTTTTTGATCTCTGGTATAGCTGAAGAGCCAAGCTTCCAACTTGTCCACAAGTCAACTTCCAAAATATTCTAAAAACAAATGAGTACAACTTTTTTGCCTTAAGATATTGTATCCCAAATGTCTGTCAGGTACAATCGATAGTTTTAAAAAGTAATCTTTTTAATTTATTCACTTAGTATGAGGTCACAGAGTCATCTAAATTCCTTGTGGGTACAGAACTGAGGTTCACTGAAAATCAGGCCCCAGCTGAGCTTTGGTGAATTTTTAAAGTAAGCAATTAAATGCCTTGTAAAATAGAGGTATTTCAGAACTGACATCAGTAACTGTTGGAAAGAACTAAAATTCAGAATGGCTGCATTCTTAGCTGCAGTACAGCATTCGGCAATGTTAAACTCCTTCCAAGCACATACAAAGGGAAGCAGTTTGATTTATTAATAATAATGGCCTTACATACATAGTTATAGGCAGGTGAAGGCTTTTGAGTCACTTCTAACTGCCGAAGGCAAGTAAAGAAGAAACACTGGGTAGTAGTTAGACAAAATTAGAAGCCTGTAACCCCTTCCTTCGGCAGTGTTTCTTCATCTAATCTTGTCCGTACTAGCAGAGTAGTGGTACATGGCTGAACTCTGCTAGTACACCATCACCTGCCAGTCCCTCAACACAAATAGGCTCTATGACCCCTCTGCTCATTTGGGTCATACCATTCGCACAAGAAATTACCTGAACAAAAAAACCCACAGTGCAAGAACTTTTGTTTATGATATTGTCTTTTCCTTCCTTCCTTTTTAAAATATTTTCCCCATACTGGCAGAGGTGACCCCAGCCCTGATGCTCTTAAGGATAAATCTCCCCAACATTCAGTGTTGCAATTCATGCCTTATGGGTTTGCTTTCATGTTAGATGCAATGGACAACGCATGGGAAAAGCCAGGTGCCTGAGAATAAGATTCACAAGAGGTAAGTTAGAGGTACCTAGAACTAGCTAAACGGGAAATCCTTAGGAAAGCAGTTAGAGGTCTGCCCTCTGTCAGCATGAAGACACTTTGTTTGGCATAACGGGAGGTGTTCCTGTCTTGCAATTCAGACCCTAGCTGCCTCTGCTGAGGGTGGGTGTCTCTGCTCTTGCTTTTCCAACTGGCAGCTGGCCTCCGTGCTTTACAGCAATGACAGGAAGAAGAGGACATTGCCATTCACTGTCCTTCCCTGGTAGCAAAGTGGATAAGCTTTGGCCCACTCAGAACTGAAGGAACTTGAGTTTAATGTCCTTCTCTGCCTGAGATAAATACACTCCTCCAAGCCCCATGGAGAAAGCACTGTCTAGCAGGAGGCAGATCTGTTGCAGAGCAGTAGGTTCTCCTTCAGAGCTATTCCTTGCATTTTACTGTGCTCCTTGCAGAAGAAAGCAGTGGGTCTGTTCCAGTTTTTCTGGACAAGCCCTTAGTGGATGTAGCCCTCCAAACTGGGAACTGAAATGACATATAATCTCTCCTTTCCATGAGACCAGGAGCATGGCCACCAGTATACCTTCTCAAACAGATAGGTGGGCTTCATCAGTTTTGTGGCCTTGGTGTACCCTGGGCAAAATTTACTTGTTGGCTGCATCTGGACTGGAATTAGCCATCAAGGTATCTCTGCATTATAACTCCTGCTCACTCTGTTCCCTTTTGCAATAAAAGAATTAAAGATTGAAAATGGGCCAGAGGGAATGGGAAATCTAAAGCCAGTTGGAAGGGCCAGCTGCTCAGAAGGACCATTCATTGACTTTGCATTTTATATCAGTAGACTAGGCATGCATGCTCTTTCTGACCATGCATTATAGCAAAACAATGGGGAAAATAAACTTGCATGGGGTCAAGTTGATTAGTAACATATCAGTATGAACATCCTACATGTATAAAACATTGTCCATAGCTTTTTGTTCTGTTTTCTTTTCTCTAGGTGACTGTTGTCTAACCTGTAGGTGTCTCATGAATTCAGGCCAGCGGAAAACAGTAAGTAAAAACTGTTTGTTTGAGACATGGGTTTGTTCTGCTGCCCAGGTTTGAAGGGGGTGAGATATTTACCTACATTTCATTCCAGCATTGGCTCAGACACACAAGCCAGTTACAGTGGCTTAGCAAGGCAATGCATATCAGCTGAACTACGGTTGCTCAGTTATGTCAGAGCTCTTCATGGCATATATGTGAATCCTACATACAGAATATGAACTAGGCATCTGGGCTGCAGCACTGGGAAGGGACTTTTACTCCTGCCTACATAGTTTTTAATCTCCAAAACTATGAAAGGAGCTATTACAGTGTAGCAAAGGAATGACTGGGTGACACGTGTTGTGCTTCTTCTATGGCACCACTATTAACAACTGATGGCTTATGTTATTGGTGAGGAGGAGAGTTAAATTCTTAAAAACCTAATTTACGTCTCTTTCTTCACTGTGTGACTCAAACCAGTTTTGCAATCTGTTACAGGTTAACTAGCCAGGGTTAGGCAGGGTGGGGCCTGTAGCAGATTGCAAAACTAGTATATTCAATTCACAGAGTGAGAAAACATCTTTAAAAATAGGCATTCTAGAAGAAGACCAGATACTTTCCTGTCAATCATGGCACATCATGCAACAAAACAGATTTTCAGGCCCCTCAGCTTTTGCTGCTGTGTTGGGTGAGACACTGCATGCAAGTCACGTGCAAGCAGAGGCCACCCAGTATTGTGCTGCAGCTGAAAAACGTGCCTTTCTTTCAGCTTGGAGCTACGCTCAGAGGCACACCCTCACCTGCAGCCTCTCTCCTCTCCTCCATAACTCTGTGTGCCAAGTGCAGCTGGTTAATAGATCACAGATCAGACCGACCAGCTGCTTCCAGCATATGGGGTCATGGAGGAGGGGAAGCTGCAGGGCTGCTCTGCAAATGTGTGAGATGCAGGCCTGGAGCTGTCTGGAGATCAACAGGTGATTTCAAGCAGGGAAAGAAATGGAAAAGAGCTCTACCATTTTCAGCAAAAAAGAGAGGGAATACAATCTGTTGTCTCCTGCAGAGTTTTGCTCTTTTTGAGAGGGTAGGCAGAAATGCAGATGATGAGAGTTGCAGGCTTACCTTGTGGGGTATCTTGTACAGCTTCATCTGGACATGGGATGTACCACACAAGGTGGTGACATAAATGTATCTGCAAGCTCTCCTTCGATGTTAAACTGAGAAAGATGGAATATACAAAGCATGGGAAAAAACTATTAAATTACATCAAAAGTCTATTGTATACGTGTTAAAATACATGACAGATGGTTTCAGAATCTTGCACCCCCTCTTGTTATCAATGCAGCTCTTTTTATTGCTTCCAGACAATTCAAATTTTGGCACTGTACAACACTATCAGAGAAGAGATGAAGTATATGATCTACTTTTCTTTATGCAGCCAATACCATCACTGTCCTAGGGAGTTTTCCTAGTCTACAGCCATAGAAATATCATCAGAAACTGAGAGTCTTGCTTTCAGTTATATTAGTGGGCCCTTCTTATTGCTCCAGCAATATAAAAAGGTCCTAAAGTTTAAGTTAAACCTAATGTGAAACACTTTAGCAATTCTTTACGTTGTCATGGCAGTGCAAATTTGTCCCACTATAAACATAACACAGCCATGTCCTGAATCTTTGTTACGTTATGTTGCATTATAATGGTGAGACACCAGAACAGACCAACTGGGGAGCCAGAGGAGCTTCCTTCAAGGGAAGTTTTTGAGAAGTTAGGATGTGCATGTGCCAGGGTGGTCCGGGAGTATTCGATCCTGCCTCAGTGCAGGGCTAGACTGAGCCATTTTTTTTAAATCCCTTGCAGTTCTGCAGTTCTAAGGGTTGATGTTTTCTAAAGAGACAATTTCTTTGTGTGTCAATCAGTGTGGTCTGGTCTTATCCCCAGAACATTACTCTATATTTTTGCAAAGGCTATCAGTTTACCCACTGTAGTAGTGAAAATTAAAAACTACATTCCTGAAATTGGCCCGTTTCCTAACAACATACCGAAGAAAAGCAAACAGAAAAGGTATCACACATAATTTAGCTAAGATTGCTTCTTTTGTATTTGCTACAGTGTAAACATATATTCCCTTCTTGCTCCCCAAAACTGTCTAGCCCAGCTGAATTGTGAATTGTGATTCTAAGGACATCCAACTTCTACGCTTTTTAAAAATGTAAATAAAACTTCCCCCTTTCTTCTATAAATTCCCCAAAACTCCTTCAAGTCCTGCTCTGTCTAGATGGAAGACTGTTTTTTTCTCAAAAGATGTCAATTTTAAAATGAGGCTGTTACCTTTGTTTCTAAGCACAGTAGCCCCTATTTGTTTCATGCCCCTATTTGTTTCACAGCAACAACTGTTGGGAAGGGACCTTCATGATGCCTCTCAGTGAAACTCCAGGTTTAACAGCTATAACATCTAGAACCAAAATCAGTGTTCACGTCAAGTGTTAATCCACAGCTCTCCTGTCCCTTCTCCATGGAAGTGGCCAGTTTCAAACCAAAGCTTCAAATTTTCTCATGCTGCCCCACAGAAGGGGCATGAGAATGCCCTCGTTGAAATCTACAGTGTAGAACAGAGAGCCAGGTAAGTAACCTGGCTTGGGTAAAAAGAGCTGCTTCACTGTCATCCGACAAAGCTGCTTCGCAGGGTAACTAGCTCACATGGTGTTTTGAATTGCTGTGGCTGGGCTACCTGTGGTACTCAAACAAGCTCTGTCACTCCCTGCAATATCAGGTACATTTACAGTGCCAGTGTAGCCCTGCTCCCAAGTTTTGATGATGGAAAAGAAACTTCAGCTTGCATAAGTGTTAGTGTTAGCCTTTTGTAGTGTCACATTCATGCTAGAGACAACTGTCCCCAAGGAATTGGACCAGAGCTAGCATTTCCCTTCCCTGGAGTCAATGAAGCAGCCTTTGGTTAGAGCTGCGGTCTGGGTGACTGGAGTAACGAGGTTCTGCAGTCCATAATTTTGCACTGTGCATTTCCTCCCTAAGGAGTCGCATGGCTGGTTTATTGAAATCACACACAAATAGGTCTTAAGTGCATTTCTTAGCGGTTGATATTAGAAAAAACTCACATAGCCTAATTGTGAAATATGCTGGTGGAACCTGCAGAACAGTGGGCTTTATTCCTGGCTTTGGGACCAGTTGGAGGGCTGACTTCAAACAAATCTTTTAACCCCTTTGTGTTTCAATTCCCCTCACCTGTAGAAGAGGGATGCTCACCCCCTCTATGCTACTGCCATGTGCCAGCATGGGCTGAGCATATTCTGGGACCAAGACTGGGCAAGCCTGTCCTACTGCTGACCTCCAACACCTATTCCCTGGATAACTGGAGAGCTTCAGCTCCAATGGCAGCCAGTACAAGACCTTTACCAGCACTCTATTCACTAAACAAACATGTCTTTTTATTGTTATGATTGCAGTTGGTTGACAGAAATCCCATAAAACTTGATGTTGTAAAAAATAATAAAAACATTTAGTGTTACAAAAAAGTTACTTTGATACTAAGCGCCAAGTTGGCATGACTAAGAGTGTAGTGTCACAGACAGCAAAGCTACCAATGCTCTTTCCACTCATTGAGAGGCTTAGGCCACTCTGGCCACGGCCCTTGGGTCCCTACACCCCCTCACCACACACCTTCCAGGAGAAATCCTCAGCAGACCCTTCTTCTGCTCTCAACCGAAGCTACTTTAGTAGCTTTAAAAGTGGCTCTGGGCTGTGCTGCTCAACTCCAGTTCAGAAACTGCACTTGATGAGGCGAAAGACACACCACTCCTTGCCATGACTTCATGCTCTGGACCACAAGAAAACCTAGCAGTGACATGGATGTCCCCACCCTCTATCCATGAAATGGCCATATCTGATCATCTGGTGTAAGCCATTTTGTAAGCTGAGATCCTAATTTTTAAACTGCTGCTCACCAGGCCAGTCATTAGATTTGATCTGAAGTTATTTCTTACCTCGGGATGATCTTTTATAGTGTGTGAAGTATTATGAAAGTTAGTATTTTTCCAGGGCAATAAAATTTACATTTCAGAAAGTTTTGAATAAATATTTAAGAAAAAATAGAAATATGTTAGGTAAAGTTTAGTTTATTTTAATTTTTATGACTCCTCTGGATGGCAGGACAGCTGTATTGGCTGCATAAAATATTTTTTAGAGTTAGAAATATACAGCCATCTGTTCAGCTCGTAACATGTGTTAATAGGTATCTCAAATTTCAATTCAAGAAATAACCATCTTAATAAATAACATAACAGCAGGAAACTTGGGTTAACTAATGGAGACCTAGCTGTAGTAGTACTACATCTGTTTAAGTTAGTCATTACAGAAATATTCAGGTACAAAGTACTTGGCTTAAATAGGACCTTTAGCTAAAAAGCATTAGAAAACTGCATTTCCTGGAAGTTTGGGACTGAGACTAAGAAAAAGACCTAGACAAAAGATTTTCAGCTTTATGTTGACACTTGGATACATTTTACAGAGATGAGAGATCTTTACTAACAATATACACACCCAAGCTTCATAAATTTCTCCTATGGACTTGGTGTGCCAAAGATGACCCTTCAGATAACTTCAGACCTACCTGGACTTGAAGTTCAGACCACTAAGTCTAGAGAAAGAAAAAAACCCATGCAAAATGTCTGAGTTAAGACCACCATTAAGTTAATCTCAAATTGTGCAGCCCCTGTAGGACAATAGCCTACTTAAGTGGTCTCAGTGCAGAAAATGGTCAGCTCTGAATTTAATCTGAAAGGTGCGTTAGTACTGGATGATAGTACCCTGTACTTGCATGGATATGCACGAAGCAAGACAAATTACAAAATAAAGTAAAAGTATGATCTTTTTTTTTTTTTTCCCCTGCTCCAAAAGGCTCTTCTTGCTGCACACTAACAGGCAGCGTAAAGGGCTGTAACTCTAGGTCTTTGGTTGCCAAGATGAAGAAAATGTCACTCTCAAGCAGATGGTACTGCTGATGCAGAAGGTCATGGACTTGGAAATTCATGTAAACAACCCAAAACAAAAGCAAGGGAATGGTAGGGATAGTCCGTTATTATCTTTGAATATTGAAAAGAAGGTTGAGGAAGCAGAGCAAAAAAGGAATGTCAGTTTATCCTTGGATTAGCTATAGAAAATGCATTTGATTTCCTTAACAAGAACTAGAGGGAAACATAAGCCAGCAAAAGAAATCATGGTCAGATCCTTGGACCTCTACAGATAAGGATCTTATCTGAGTATGGGGAACCACAGAGGACACAGTGTCAACATAATTAATGGTCCTTACGCCATTTTCCACTGCAGGGATGCATTCCACTCCCCCACCAACCAACTGGATGCTGGAGGGGTCTAGGTGCCCTAGTCGATGCTGTTCCTGGTTCAGCCCTTAATTTTAGGACTGAGAAGCATGGAGAGCAGTTGACATCTTCCTTTCCCATCTCCAGTCATCTTCCAACTATAGCTCAGCAGACTGGTGAATTCCAGTCCTTTGTGGCTAGCACGGGGCAGATGTCATACTGGACAAGCTACAAGACTATGACTTTATGATTTCATAAAGTACCTTCACAGGAACTAATTAGAGGGTAACTTATTAGCAGAGAAACCACCAAGTTATGAATGAACTGTCAGTTGCTGTGCCAAGTAACTTGCATCAGCAATTACAGTCATAAATGTTCTGGGTAAAAGCACACTTAACAGGACCCTTTCACAGGCTGTGCAGTCTCTGTCACAGGAACAATTTAGTGATTCCTTCGTTTGTGCCAGCTCCAGAAGGGCCTGGAAGATCTGTGTTCTCTATTCAATTTCTGTGACATGAATTTGCATGCATCTTTGCTATTCATTAACCACTCCCCTCCCCCAATTTTTAGCTCTTATGGCTGCAGAGAAAATGATTCAAACATATTTTGAAACAGCAAGATCTTCCTGAGTCTGTGAAGAGCCTAATGAGATGCTTGTGAACATGGACTGCCCTATTCATATTAATCAGTAGTTTCATTGGTCTCACAGCCACAGAACTGGTAATTTTTCAACAATATACTAAAATTAATTGAATTTTTCATGTGTGTTTTGCCACAGACACAGGACATTCATTACACTTTGTTTCTATACTCTGCTGGAATCTCTCAGCAGCTGTTTCTATCTCAGTACTATAAGCAGAAATCTGTGGGATTATGGTACGTCACTCCTGCTCTCTCCATTCAGTTAGGCAGCTGTATAACTCATCTCTGGCTCAGCCCCTGGTAGTGTGGCTACACTGAAGTTACACCAAAGTTACATCTCCCAGCACCTACTCCATGCCTCTGTATCTTTAAGCTTGCTTATAAATTGATATTGTCACTATCTATCTATAAGAGGCAAAATCAACCAGTATGTTGTATTTTCTCATGCACTCCTTATCACTAGGACAACTTGTAAACATCCAAGCAGCTTTAAACAGTTGCACACTAAAGGATATGCACCTGCCAAGCTTTCAAAAATGCACAGCCCCAAACACAAAAATACTTCCCGCACAAATAGCCTTCCATAGCTCAGCAGCAGACACAGAGTTTGAAAACTCTTGCAAACAACAGAAAGCGAGATGGCATCTGACTGGAAAGAACACCTTTCCATCTTAAATTGAAAATGGAGTAAAAAAACATTTTTATCTTCCATTCTTCTCTCTCAGATTGCATTTTGTATCCATCCCTTTTTAAGAATCACATCAAAAAAGAAACACTCACCTTAAAGTTTCCTAAGTAAGAAACTAGCTGTTCGTACAGTACTTCCTATGTGCTAGTATTTATATTCAAGCCCACAGAATATGATTAAAATATTATGAGCTGCATTTATGAGAGCTGAAGTCATGTAAGGCAATTTATATAGGCCATTGCAACCTTCCTATCAACTGTAACTTTGCTTAAGGCTACTGTTTATGCTTTCAAAAAATACTGGAGATATCTCAGGTCTAAGGCACCAGAAAAAAGGAAAGGGAGACAAGCATCAGTCATGGTACATAGAAAATGAATCCTTCTGGCAACTCCTGCCCAGCCCCAGATTAATATGGATTTACAGTTAACATCATCAGTGAATCAAGCAGCATTGTAATTGTTTTTGCAGCTATTCCAAAACTTTATTCTGCACAGACATAACCTAATTCTAACTTAGTGAGACAGAACAGCTTGACACATTTGTTATCTAAAGACCACTTCAGCCAAAGAACATACTGAAAAAGCATGGGAACTTGACTCAGGAGCAAAGGCTCTTCTTTAATACTTGTTCCAAAAATAAAAAAGCCTCTCCCCCCTACATGTCTCATTATTTCGTATTCTTGAAGCTCTAATTTTGCCCCAAGGACTGCTTCAAAAATACATTCTCTTTGACAGGATTGCTTAATACTGCTCAGTCAAGTGGCATTAGAGCCTTCTGAGGGAAAGAACATATTTCTTATTCATTTTCTTGACTAATTACTAAAAATTACTTTGGGAAACCTTAGTTGTAGAAGTATCACTCACCTCTTTTTCACAGTGGGTATTAATAACCAGCGCGCGCTATTGCTCGATGTCCGAGCACAGTTGACAGGCGGTTCTGCGACACCAGCCCTGAGCCCTCGTGGAGTAAGGTGCTGTGGCTGCAGTCTTCATGCAGCGACTCATGTCTCAGGCATGCCAGGAGCAAACCTGTTATTCCCTCTCACAGGCACACTCTTACCGACTTCATCACTACAGTATCTAAGGGCTGCGACAGAGGGGGACTAACCAAGCGTAACCAAGGCATTCCTCCAACTAGTTTGTAAGTTTCTTTCCTTAAACTCAATGAATTTGTAGAGACACAGATAGTAAATAAACAGAGTGTGCCCGAATCATGCAAACATTGAAAGCTTACTTCTATAGTTTGTTCAGCTATGAAGCTTAAGAAGAAAGCAAGGACTATCACTATGTGTGGTACTATGTTTTCACTGTGTATTCCACTATCAATACACTAACATATTGACACTTGAAACCATTTCCAGTAAGGCTGAGACAAGACAAGATCAAACCCCAGGACCTGAATCTACAGTCCTCACTAAATCAAAAGCAGGATTGTTGTTGACATATATAGAAAATAATGACTCAGACCTTAAAAATCCATGATGTTGACTTACATTTGTGATTTTTTTTTTTTTTTAATACACAAGACTGTATTTAGAATTCTTTACACAGGCCCAAGAATATGACCTGGTCATTGCATTTCCTACTGTTAATTTGCTGCAGTGTTTTTGTAGTCCAGTATGTAAAACTGTCAGGGTGTGATGCAGAAAAACAGACTTTATGAAAGAGCATGAGCCTGAATTGAAATGAACCTCCCAGCAAAGGGAGAAAGGGGTTTTTCTTGTTCCTCAGCACCACTGCCCACCAGCTGAGCTTGGCTGGAATGGCCGCACTACAAACAGCCACCTCAGATGTTTGGTTGGGCCATGAGGCCACAAAAGGTCTCCTGACTTCCTTGGAAAGCTGCAGTTCTAAGCATTTCTCTCTGGCTTTCTGGGCTAACTGTGGATGTCAGAGCAAGGCTCAGAGTTAAGAAAAGAACACAGATCCTGAAAGAGGTGATAATCTTTTTGCTGAGAGAGGAAAGTATTCTAGAACAAAAACCCCATGCTTTGGGGCACATCTTCCACTCTGCAGTTACTCAAGAAAGAAGAATTTCTTCCTTTGCCTAAGTGTCCAGTCATTAGTAACATGCTGAAAAGTGGTCTTTTTTCTGTAGAACCATATGCACCAATCTAGGTAATGCCAGGGTAAGATCGTGGGAATTGTCATTTCCTCATGCTCAACCAGCACCTTTCACTTGCCATCACAAGTCAATAGAAGCAAAAAATAAAATAAAACAAGAACAAAAAGAACCCAACAACATCATTCTTAAAGCACTGCCAGAGCTTCCACTTAGACAAGAGCAGTTGGGCCTATTCCAGCACCTAATGAAATCCACTTCTCTGTGACAAAATGGGACCTGATCATACAATTTTATTGCTTGTTTCTCTTTCCTGAAGAAGTTCTGTCCTCAAAAATGGTCTCTGAGCTTGACAATATTAATAATATTGATTCTGCTTGACAATATTTCAGGACTTTTGCAAAGATGCCTTGACTAGAGCTGAGCTGTAAAAAAATCCTATTTTTTAAAAAATGTAGCAGAATATGATGTGTTGCCATGTCCACCAACTATGAACATGACTTTTCAACAGCTGTAGGAATTGATTTAATACAGCTGTAATCATAAGGCTTCTGAAAAAGCACAGTGGGACCTCCGGGACTCTGCAAGACTCCCTGATACCTTGAGAGAGGCACTCTATGTCCAGATTTCTCTCTTAGGACTAAAACCACCACACCAGACAAAAAGGAATCTATGACAACTTCAGAGTAATTCTGTTCCTGAACAGAAGTGCTGGCTCTGGGAAGGTGAGAGAGGGAACCACAGAGAAGAAGAGGCCAGGAGTTACTCCCTTTCTTCAACAGTGCACAGCAGTGACAACATCTGCAGAGCAAGCACAGGATGGAGCGCCGGGAATAGATGCTATACATAACCCACACGCCCAACAGAAGAGTCACTTCACCTTCATCTTGCTTCACCAGTGCTTTGGAACAGCCGTGGGGAGAGAAAGACTGAGACTATGGGAGCGGTGGCTTTAGGGATATTTCTGGGCAGGCCTTCAAAGCTCATTTCTTTACCATATTTCCATGGGTGTCCATGAAGACTGCAATGAATAGCAGTCATCTTGATCCTTCCCCAAGTCAACGCAACAGATCCCAGGGAGAAAGGACTCAGCTCCAGATTCTTTTTAGAGCTAATGGTATCTCACAGTTGTTTCATTCCTCTCACCCTGGCAGCATGTGTTAGGGAAACATATGACACTGAGGGCCTCTCTCCCTCTCCATCTCATGACAAGCCTGATGAGATCAAGAGTCAGTCAGTCTGGGGTGGGAGTCAGTAACAGTGATTCTAGCAGATCACCTATCTGCTTCTCTGTGTAGGGCATAAGGAAAGCGAGTAAGGACAGCTCGCAAAGCTAACAATCAATCACGGAGTGACTCTTCTGATTCTGGTGGGTACAGTAGCTACATGTGTGCAGTCCACAACCTATGCTAGCTCAAGGTCTGAAAGATTCCAATGCAGCATTTTAACTTCCCTCAAAATATCACAGCTAGTCTGAAGAGGCTGCTACGTAAACCCTTTGCTAATACACCTGCACAGAGCAAAAGAACATCCATCAGGGCCAATATTAGAAACACCATACCAGAGGGCTCTCCCTGGAAGAGCCAGAACTAGTGGAAATGTGGCATGTTTTGCTCTGCCTGGTTGCACACTCACCACAGATCATGTGAATGGCTCTGAGTTTACTGCTGTGGGAGCACAACTGGCATCTTTGAAGCTTGCTGCTGAACTCCTCTATATCGAGTAAGAGGGTAGCCCCATTTCTTGACAGATACCCTGCTGACATGAGGCTGCTGTGGTGCAGGCTAGCTGTGCTGTCTTGCGGGCTGTTGGCAGCCCCTGGCTCTCCATGCATGTATTAGCCAGACTAACATGGGTGCATTTGGGAGGGTGATGAAAGGGCAAGGTTTTGCTGAACATCCTATGAAACTTGTGAGGGGTTAAATATTAGTGAGTGTGGATATTCATAGGGTTTGACCTCCAAAGATGTTAAAGTGACAATCTAGGGACAATCTAGCAACAAAAGCCTAGTTCTTCACAATATTTGGGCACTTAAATCCTATCTGTGTTAGCAGGCACTAGGCCTTTGAGGATGTAAGACAGCAGTTCAGATTTATTTAGATCAGTGCCCACCACAGTCCTACTGCTTCAAGCTCCTGGTTGACTAAGCCTTGGAGCCACACAGTAAGGAATGCTTGACATTGGCAGTGAGGTGGACATATCTGACAAGTCCAAGTAAATTAGCCATGGTCGTGGTGGAAACAGGGTGGCAGAGTAACGAAAGGAAATCATCTTATTGCCAGAGACATGGTTTAATGCCTAAACTACGGTACTGTACTTGATTTCAGAAGTCACAAGCAGTCCTAACTGAAGAACTAAACCAATCAAACTCTTCTCAAAATATTTCACTGATAATAATGTAACTGGTTGGTTTGTTGTTGTAACCAGAAGCAGATCTAAATAAGAATACGATGAACTGATGGTACAAAATAAAGTTACAACAGTAATTAAACACAGAACTCTATATAGCAATGCAGGTTTGGTTATTAATCTTGCTGGGTTAACGTTTTGGCTAGGAGGCAGTTAAACACTTGTATTTTGAATTTGATCTTGTTTTGTCATAGAATGAATTTGAAAGTTCTGTAGGTGGTATCTATCAAAAAAACTTCCAGTCTGAAGCACATGATTAGCATAGGACAAACATTCTATGTTGATATGCATTTGTGATCACATTAAAGATTTTCCTTAAATCGAGACACTTTAATACCCACACATTCTCTATCTAGCCACTGGGAAGCAGGTCCTGTGGGGTCAGGTAGACCACTCAGGGCTATTTCATAGCAAAACAGTTAGTCTGCATCACAACACAACTGTCACACTTTAGGAAAAAGCAATTCTACCATGGTGTATTCTGAATTACAGACAGGCCTCAAATGGTCTCCACAGATGCCAGCTCACTAGTAGCCTGAGTCAGATATCTCATCTGTCTGAACGTCTATCACATTTCTTCAGATCTTTGGATACATTAAAAAAAGTAATTTTTGCTGCCTCTCTTCCCCCGCTCATCCTCCAACATCACTTCCTTTAGGATGTAATGCCCCCAAATGGCTTTGGGGCAGCTTTTACAAAGGAGTTCCATTTTGGATGCTGTCCTGACTCACCACAGAAAGAACAGTCCTCTCCCCTCCTCATACAGTAGTGTGCACTCTTAATTTTGTAATGCAAAAGCCCTGAACCAAATCCATCCCTAATGTAACTCTACTGAAGTCAATGAAATGACTCTAAGAACTGGTTTGTCTCTTGGTTTTAATACCAGAAAAATGCTTCACCCAGCATAAAAGTAGAAACTTAGTACACACTTCGGTGTGTTAGACAGCCTTGTCATCTCAGCACTGTGTTTTCTTTTGAATAGGCTTATTATCCATATCTGTGTTACTTCTGAATCTGGATATTGCATTTGTTACGCAAAGAAAGAAAATTAGTTTTACTACTTGAGACAGGGACTGCTGAGACAGCTGAGTTTCAGCATATGTTAATAGTATAACTGTCCTCATTTAAAGAGATAGTCAAACCTTTAATAAAATTTTTGTTTTTAAAGATTTCCTCTACTAAAGTAAGTGTAACTACCATGTACCATTGCCATCTAGTGGAAAGGTAAGTAAGAACACAGGTTTCCTTCACTTTAATAGCTATCTGTGATGATCATTGATGATTATTTTAGCTAATTTGGAAGACCTCTAGAAGGCATACTGTAAGGTCCATACATCTCTCAATGCCTGCTCTGCTCTCAGGGAAATCGATAGCTTCTATTTAATTTATCTTTTGGTATGGTAAAAAGAAGTGTTTGATTGCTGTTAGCAATCTTATTGATAAGAGTTTTTCTTTTGAAACAGAGGAAACTTAGCTTGTTTCCTTATCTTTGCTGAAATATAACATTCACTAACTTAATTGAAATACATCATGTTAGCAGATTCATATGGTCAATAAGGATGTATTTCAGAGACAACTGCTGTGAAAGGGGAGGTGGTGGTACAGCAGAAATAGAAATAATGCTATAGTAATGCAGCTCCTCCTTGGCTTGCCTAAAAGAATGAAATTAACACAGCCTTTGCAATTAAAAGCATATGCAAGATTCGGGCAGGCTGGCAGATTAAGCATTGAATTGAGGAGCTTCTACACAAAAACTCTGGTCAGGCTAAAAGACTTATTTCTTGTAGCCATTTGTTTAATGAGTTTACATCTGCTGTAACATTCAAAGAAGTCAGTAGAGCTCAAGTGTTTGACAGCTGCTCTTAAAAAAACCAAGGAGGACGCGCTTTGCTCATCTTCCTCACAGACTTTAGATAAGGATGAGAAATGTTACAGAGATCCACTGGAAAGCCTCAAAGGCAAAATACATGATATCTAGTTTTACTAGATTCTTGATCATTTACAGTTCACCCTAAAACTCCCACACATTTGTTTCTTAATGTCCCTCATGCTCCGTTAAACCTCACTGCAGCAATGTTCCCATAGGAATGTGGCCACTTGCCAGACTCTCTCATGAACATTTCATTAATCTTCTTGGCTCTCATACAAACTACAAAACATTATTTGTTAGCAATTTAACTGTTTTGCTCCCAAATGTGCCAGAAATGTGATCTTTGCTATGCTTTCATTCAAGAAAACATGAGGATAATTATATAGTAAACGAAATGAGTTTTTTTACATTTAGCAAGATACAGTGCCATGAAAGGTACACTGATTATCTTGTTTCTGGAATTAATTCTTATGCTATCCTAAACACCCAAATCATTCTCAAATGTTAAGATCTAACTCATACTTAACAAAATACATCTTTAGATACAGTTTTATTTCAGTACATTACACAATGATCTCTGACTTCTTTAATAATTCAGACCATACCATATAATCTACCTACTTCAGAGGATAACTTAACAGAAAATACTGAGTATTTCTGTTTTCTGGAAGTCTGGCCTGACCCACGTCCAATGATGTTGAGAAAAGACTGTCACTGGCTTTGCAACAAATATGAAGAGTCTGTTAGCATGCAAAGCTTTGAAAGCACACGTGACTTGCTAAAGAGAAGGAAAATGATTTAGAGAAAAGCAGCTTCATCCTCTGCAGAGCAGGGAGGACTTAATTCTAGATATACAGATACACAACTTTTATTTCATAAAATGGGAAGCTTCAGAGTGGTATCAGTGGATAAAGCTGCCCTCAGGTAACATATAACACTCATACCATAGAAGCAGATTTTATCACTCAATTTCATCTGGGCTTAAAAATCCAACAGTATCACATAGACATGCAGACGCAAATCAGCTTCATGTGGGAAGTGTAACCTCTTCATTTTTTAACTTTGCAGTATTGCAAATAATAACCTTCATATGTGTCAACTCCATGAGTTTTTTTGTAACCGATCTATAAGAAGCTCAGTTAATTCCTCAAATCCCATTTTCACTCTGCAACAATGTGACTGTTTTCAACAATTTGCTTCCATGGCACTGTACGCAAAGTGGTATGCATCTGCAACTGAGGGGTGAAATTAAGAGTAAAGAGTGAATAAGACTGCAGCCATTTAAAAGGACAAGATCAGAGAATTAAAGGGAAGGGAATGAACAACAGCGCATTTAGAGGTCTTTCTGTTTTCTCTTCTGACTTCTGTAAGTGCACACAAGAAACCAAAACATTTGGGATGTATCCAAACTCAGGCACTTTTGAGGTTTTCCCAGCACTTTTCTGGCTTAATATTGCTCTGCAATGTAATGGGCAGAGACATGCAGCCACCCTCTCCATATTGTGCAGTCATCAAATTGCAGTCTGTGTGAACAGACACATATTTGACCAGCCATGAATGAAGCAACGGCCACAGGCTGTTTGCTGGGTCAGAATTTGGATTTTTTTTTTCTTAGAATAATCCTTAGGGGAGAACAAAAAGGTCTTGCAAATTATGTTGCAGAATGTGCTGGATTGTGGCAAAAACTGATTGATACATGCTCTTTCAATCCTACCTTTTAAAATTATAGCAGGGAGATGAGTGGGGAAGCGTTATGAGTGTGTCCATAGAACGTGAGAGGTTGATGATAGAAATAAGAAGCTCTACCAGTTGTTGCACGCAGCAAGATAAAGAAACCATTCAAAGCTTTTAATGTTGCTTGGAGAAAAAGAACAGGAATGACATAGTGCTTAAGACCAGTTGGAAAAAAAATTTTTGATGAGACAACAGCGGGATCAGCTGCATGATTTTAATTTTTTGGATGTTGGGTTGATCAACTACCTTAACCAGGGAGAAGGGACACCGAGAAGATGAGGTAGGTCATAAAGTATGACCAGATGAAGGGGGGTTTCAGAGCTGGGCATTTTCGAAGGGTTAAAGTAGGTAGGAAAAATTTGGTAGAAAGGCTCATACAAGATTTCAGGAGAGTCAGTGAAGGAGGAAATAACCAATGGTGGGGCAAGGCACCCAAGAAAGTATCTGTTGTTCTTAGACAGTGATTCGAGACCTGATGCAGCTCTTTTAGCACTGGACCGAAAGTACTCATCTGCAGTGTTGCAAGGGTTAAAACCAGTCCAGAGACAAGCACATATGTAATTTGCCATTTGGAATGAGCATTCCCAATTTAGCTTTCAACCAGTGGCAAAGCCTAGTCATAGCAGTGAGATGCCAAATATTAATTTAGGCAAAGCTATGCTGCTATATACTCTTGGAAGCTGTATGATTAGAAGTTGTCAATAGAGTATAACTGACCTAATTTGTTATTTTTATTTCATAACTAAAAGCAACTCAAGGGAACCCTGAGCACAGAGACTTGCTCAACCCACACCATAATTGGACTGGCTGATTGAACTAGCTGGTTGGCTAAAATTGTATTCTGATTAAATTGTAAGACCTTTTTTCCAAATGGCAAAGCTCTCCGCCCTGTAATTCCTGAGAGCCCCATCCGAGAATTACAGTGTAAAGAGAAAGAGAGTGTGCAGTGTCAGACAGCCTCTGTTGTTCCCCCCAACAAGTTATAAATAAATACAGGATACTTAACAGTGCTCTGTACTAGAGAAAGCCAAGATCAAGGCCAAGTGTCAGTCCTCCCTGAAAATAATTGCAGCATGCAATATAATCCTACATACTCTAGCAATATGTAGCCTAAATAGAAACGAACAGGATAGTACTGGATTGTGGGTGGTGGAATTGTACCAGACCCTGGGAATTTTATGTTAATTAAGAAATGCTGATTAATAGAGAATTGTAAGTTTTAACAAGCCAGTAATAAAAGAGAAATTGCGTTTAAATAACAGGCGTGTCTTGATTCCCTGGAACAAATCTTCTGATTTTTAATCAGGGGAATTCACCTAGTGGAAAATTTTGCCTGACTTAAGACAGCAGAAGTTCTCTCTTGGTGTTACTCACTGTGGTTTAACTCCCTATCCCAGAGGTCTGCCTGGGTAACTGAACCATTGGGAAAGAGGTCTTAGAAGCAGCAGAAGTTACAGTCTTGATACCAAAATTACTGGGTGAGGTTGTGTCATACTAGAGGAGAGAACAGAGGATCACAAGACTTCTGGGGTTAAAGTGTTAAGGTACATGCAAAAGACCCAGCAACACAAGATAGTTCAGCTTATTTCCTGAGAGTGCTCAGAAGGCAAGTTACAGGTCTACTAGGAAAGACATTACTAAAAGTGCCGGGACCGCACTTGCTGCCCCAGCAAGATCCATCCTCTCTCACATCAGGGTACAACTGCTTCTTGCCCCTACTAGTAGTATGACTACACATAACTTCCTTAACCACAAAGTGAACGACGGCCCCAGATCTTTTCTGTTACTGAGTACACGTGGTAACAGTGACATCCTGAGGTTTGATACAGGTTTCCTTGTACATATATCCCAAAAGGAGGCAGAGCTGACTCGGAGAAACTTGTCCATTAGTATCCTATCTTGACACATGCTCTGCACCCTGGTGGATCACACAATACTTTGTAGATTATATAAAGGTGATCTGTTCAATGGAGGGACGTTATTGTAAGCATAAAATAGGAATCCAGACAATTTTGGTAATCCAACCTCAAACAACGTAGGCATAGAAAATCTACTGTGGCTAATGAAAAATGAAAAGCAAGGTCTAGTTATCCACAATGGAATTTCAGAAATTAACACTCAAAATTTTCAACTGAGGAATACGCATGTTCCTGAAAAGCAGTGTGACTGTTCAAAATATCAGTAGATAAATCTGTACCCTGCATCTGCTTCCTACCAACTTGGTAACTTTCCACAGTGATTGGGAAGTGCATAGTGTAGCAAATTCATTGCCAGACTATCTTTCTTGCATGGGAGGACAATGTCCCTCCAAGACAGAAAAATCTCTGAATCTGGACATGGAGCTCTGGCTAAATGAAGCTGAGTCTGCTACGTGCCTCTAATTTCTTTGCTTTGATGGAAGTCCTAATGTCACCACTTAGGCAATGAGAAGGCGAGTTAGGGCTTTATCAGGACTAACTGGCGGCAGGCAGAGTTGAAGGCAGATCTTGATTAAGTGCTCTAAACAACTGGAATTAAACTGTGGGACTGCAGAGTCTGGGAAGTAGTGGTCCACATGCAAGTTTCATTTCAGAGCCCCTCAAACTAAGCCCCTTTTAAATCCTGACCTTTTTCCTCCAGCTCTCCTCTTCAAGCTACGAGTAAACTCACGGAACCTGCCAAAGTAGAAAACTAACTTATTAGTCACAGGACAGTTGGTGGCACACAGAGCATACTCCTGATTAATTTATCAGTCTAGGTTATTTTACAGCCAGCTGGCCCACCCTCATTGTGTTATATGAGCATGTTGCAAACTATAAAGTGTTCACACAAAGATACATTTCTCTCTCTTCCCCTCACTCTCTGCTTTTATTCTGTGCTTGTTTCTTTAGAGATAGTGGTGGTGTGGGAAGGCTCTATGAAGTATCTGTATGCCTGCTGCTCATTTGCATTAAGAGTCCCCAAGGTGCCATGAAGAAAGTTTAGTGTTAAGTAAGATTCAGGCTTTGATTTCTGTGAGGCTCAGAGAGGAGTGGGTTTGTTTTCTTGGTTTTGTTTTAATTCTTTTTAAATTGTGTAAATTTAATTAGTATTGCTTCCATTTTGACAGGCTACACTCAGTAGTGGCTCAGATTACCTTGTCTGCAATTTATATTTGAGGTGTTTATTTGATTTTGGCATTGCTTTATTAAGAGAAGGCACAGTGACCCAATTAGAAATACTGATAGGGATCCTGGCAAATTCAATCTTTACATTTTATCTTAAAAAAAAAGAAAGAAAGAAAATAAAAGTTCCCAGATAGCAAAATCATGAAAATCACAAAGGGAAGTGCCACCTAAGACTA
This sequence comes from Theristicus caerulescens, assembly GCA_020745775.1. NCBI lineage: Eukaryota > Metazoa > Chordata > Aves > Pelecaniformes > Threskiornithidae > Theristicus > Theristicus caerulescens. The sequence goes on from CM036564.1 coordinate 11,219,055, forward strand.
TACTTCTATCGAAAATGTAACCACCACAAACTCATTTTCCACTTGTCTGAATCAAGACTGGGACTAATTTCCCAATGTGTTAGAAGTGTGCATTTCTTTTTTTGTCCTCTTATAGTTTGCAAGGCAAACAAACAAACAAGATTAATTACAATACTTTAACAGTTTGTCAAATAAGGCAGTTCTGTTGCTTACTTTTTAAGCTAGTGCATTCACAGGAATCTTTTTTTTGTAGCATTATCTCATAAAAATACACATGTAAGTTTAGCACAAACCATAAAAATGTATTGTAGACTTCAGCTAATCTAGTATCTTTCATTTGTAAGGAGGATTTGGGTGGAGGCCAAGTTAATTAAAACCAGAATAGAAATGTCTTCTATTCATATGAGTCATATACCTCTGACTCACAATAGAGTCTGTGCAGCTAATGGGTTAATTTGTCCCGATAACACAGAAAAAATGAAGCTAGAGGTTATGACACTGTTTGAACTGAGTGCTGGTTTCAGACAGTAGATGGGCAAGGTTTTTATGCAATTAAGAATACAGATCTGCTCTAATGATGTCCTTTTTGTCTATTCAAGTGCCGTTACAAACAGTCCAGAGAGATCTGGAGGTACGGACAGCTTAGAAACCCAGGCCTGACACCTTCAATACTCTATTATTGTAACAATATGCACATGAAAGTGTTTAAACTACTGTCACATGGAGGAAAGTCTAAATCACATGCATGTAACTTGTAATGCTGGCAGTTTCCTCCTAGCTGATGGCCCTGAAGCACTTCAACGGGAAAAATTCCTCCCCAGGCAGCCTAACAAACCCACACACTTACTTGCCTCAGTGGTCTGATGCTGAGCACCTACATCTTTACCACAAGAAGTATGGCAATGTTTTAAGCTAACAGCCTTTGTAACTCCTCTGGTCCCTTTTCCCCTGGGGACTACATTCCACATCAGCCCACTGGTAACTTTCTAGCTCCTTGTTTTACACCGCAACTTAAAGGCACAGATAGGGTACAGAAAGGGGAATCCAGTTCCTAATTCATGCCTATCATGACCTTCTGTGTAAAGTTAGAGAAGTTCACTTACAGCTTTCCTCCTCCCACATTCCTGCAAGACTGTGAGCCTTTCAAGACAAGGACTGTATCATAGCATGCATTCATGGAACTGCTAGTGCAAGAAACCCTGTAGGCATGGATATAAACCAAACAGCAATAATAAGCACACCTGAGTTATATCTGCCTACAACTTAGTGCCAAGGTTGAAAGCAGACAGCAGCATTCTGCTACTCTGCAGCTGATTTAGTTATCTGATCTCCAAGGGCCCCACAAGAGAAGACATAAATTATCCTGGTTTTTCAACCCTCATGCAGGTGAAACTCTTAATGAATACAAGAGTGGACAAGACGCATATATCTTTTATGAGCTAATTTACAAAGTGGCTATAAGGGATCCTTTGAGGAAAGCAGGCCTTAAAAGTAATGGTTTTGTGGGTGTAATTATATAGGATTGTGCTAGGATGTGAAGACAATACAACGCAGGCCTCAGTGTAAATGTGACTGAGGCTTCCCACGGTGATACGAATATTTATCCATTTCTAGGTAAAACAGACTCAAAGAAACCACAAGGACTTTTCTCACATATTTAAAGTTAATTCAGTATTTTGCTGAATTGAGGCTACAGTCCTCAGCACCTTGCAAGTTTCAGACTGCACGGGAATATATGTACTCCTCCCTTTACCTAAGTATTGCCACCAAAAAAAAAAAAAAAAAGGAAAATTACATTTAAAAAAAAGAAAAAAAAAGAAAGTTCTGGTCACAGTGATTTTCCCCCACCCCCCTGCATGTAATTTAATAGCCCTCATCTGTTCATCTAATATAACAGTTATAAATTTGGCATGTGATCCAATGGACTAATCATTCAGAGACATGACTACAGTCAGCACCGTTCATTCCTGCCAGCATCAAAAGCCCTAAGCAGTGGATAGTGCTGATTAGTCACAGCTGAAGACTTTAGAGCCTCAACATGCTAGTTTAGTATTAATTTTCACCTAACTGGAACAGTGCAAACATCCAGGAGAGGGAGGAATAGTTAAAGCATGTTTTCGGGCTTACTCCCAATAAAATTAAACTGAGCCAAGTAGGAAACAGTCTGTGCAGTCTGCCACAACATGGAGATCTCAGAAGGGAAGCAGAAGATGCTCTTCCTGTTCTCCCTCCCCAGCCCACCTGAGGGGCATGGCCCCAGGCAGATTTTCTGCTCTTCACACAGAATATAGGCACCAAGGTTGCAATCCTGGAAAATCTGTTCGAGCACCACCTCTCCCTGAAGCCGTCTAAATTTCACCTTTGATTTACATTTGAAAAATCCCTAGCATTTTATGCCTGCACATGTTTGAAGCCGACCCAGTCTCAATGGGACTGAGCAGTTCTAGTTTTAATCTGGCTGGGATCCAAAAATGACACATAGCACTCAATCTAGGACTTCTGCTCAGAGAAGGCCCAAGAATCCTCAACTGGCTTTACAGACAAAATGTAGTTGTGTCTGCCATTTTCCTAAAACACAGCTTGTAGATGATGTGGTGCTCACCTTCCCATGTGAGCTCACCTAATGGACAGAGAACAGGGAGGAAGCAGGGGATGAAACTGTTATTTGCTTTGCCTGAGGAAACGCAAACCTAACTCAGGCTGCAGGCTGTGTAGGGTAGGAATACCTTCTCTTGGGGCTGTTTTGACAGCAGAGTCCTGGAAGAGAGAAGTGAAAGTGACCAAAGCTCAGCAGGAACTTTGCGTTGAAACAGAGGTGATGTTAGTCCTGGTTTCTCTTCAAAATGTGTTTTGGTATTTTAGCACCCATTGATTGACTAGAATACAGAAGCGGGCCTTACAGGAGGCTCAGAAGACAGGTTCTTCCCCCAAATCCTTTTCCACCTTCTTAGAAACCTAACCACCAGTTACGCTCCCTCTTCTGCTCTCTTTCTGTCAGTTAATGTGGAATTACTTTATACATAGAGTTGCAACTTCAGCTCATGAGTCAACAGTGCCCCTCCAACAACACTAAAAAAAGCATATCACCTTAAATTTGTATTGCAGGTTATGGCACTCTTCTAAGAAGGAGGAGAAATAACTCCCACAGGTGCAGAAGGGCATTAAACCCAGATCTTTTATTTTCTGGGTGAACAGCGATGAAGAAATTGAGCTAGTCAGATGGTAACCCTTCCGTTGCACTGCAATGTTTGAAGAAGAGCAAGTCTACTTGCTCTTCAGGACAAAATTCATAAAATTCAGGACAAAAGCTGTTAAGTGCATATGGTAGGACTTAAGACCATGGATCCTAAGCAAGTAGAGATACTACTTTCCAGCCCTGAGTAATAGGGTTGGGATTGAAGAACGGCATCAAAACTCACCCTGTCCTTAGTGTTCCCTGTTGATTAGGCAGCTCTGCTTGGTGGTTTCAGCTTTACAAGCAGACCTAAAGATCAAACACCTGCTTCTGGATTCATTCCAGTAATTCAGTGGCTAAAAATGTTGATATGTAGCACTTTAGATGCCTGTACTTTTGACTGGTTCCAAGTTCTGCGTAGAAGCTCCTGCATTAAAGGGTCACAACAAAAACAAGTTTATAAAAAAATAGATCTCAAAATCTTCCTAAATGCAGTTATTTTCTGAAACAGACAGTTTAATTTCAATAATTTTAACATTTCACTAACATTTTGTTAAATTTCAAATTAACAAAATTACTCTGCAGAAAATTGCATTATACCCAGCTGCAATATCACCACTAAAGTGCTCAGCACAGCAATATTAAAGCAAAGGTATACTTTGCTATTTTGAGTCAAATGCGGCATTTTCCTGACCTGCTGCTGTTAATCATTTCAAGTGTATGTTTACATGGCTGTTTTTGCCAACCCACTGTCAGCTGTCACCAGCCCCCACAGAAAATAATAATAAACACTGAGTACACCCACAAAGAGGTAACTGAGAATGGGTTAGATGCATACAGAGGTCTGGAAGCTCTGAGAACATAAACCATACAGCCTTCCTGATTTTTCGTCATACATCTCATAAGTTGACACAACAACAACATACAGTGTTGATTTTCAGGTGCAAATTTTATTGTGGATCATAACAAAGGTTTCAGAAAAAGCACAGGAAAAAATCAGCAATACAGTGTCTCTTTCTTACAGAGTACATAAAATATATTCTGTGAAAGCTACTAACTCTGCAGTTGAAGGCAATGCAGCTTAATTTAAACTAATCCTTATTTTCAGATACACGTTAAGAAGAAAATTTTGCAAATATTCTTTTTTCTCAATTAGTTTGATATTGAAATTGAGAACCAAATATTTCAAGGACACTAACATCGTTGCAGAGTGTGTAGTACTAAACTGTTAGACAGAAAAGAGAATCTCATTATTGCAAAAAGAAATAGTCACCCAGAAAATATTGTCAAAATACATAAAATTAGCCCTAGTAAATGTTAAATGACTCAAAACCTCTTTGGAAAATCTGTGGATGCTGAGGTATGCATAATTTTGGAATTTTGGTGCTGCTAGCTCCATTTTTCATGTGATACATCAAAACAAAATATCTTAAACTAATTATAACTTTCCACAAAGGATTTCTTCAGCCTTTAATTGTACTTTAACTGTAAAGAGAAAACCCACAGTAATTCTTATAGTAAAATGACAGAAGTCTATTAGGTAACAGCGTAGAAAAACTTGCAAGAGGGCTTCAAGGCACTGTTCTCTCTTTGGGTGCTTGGCACACACACAGGCCATTCATGAAGGCTGTTTTGATAGGAAGAAAAGAATAACAAAAACTAGACCTAAAGCTAGTATCTAGTACATTAAATACCATATATATCTTTCTCTAATGAAATAAAACCCATTACTTTTAAAAGCTATTCTGCTTTACAACACTGTGGCTTGCAGTAAGGTGTCTGCTAAATTAATCTGAAACATGAATTTAAAAACATACTTTACAAAAATAAGTAGGAACAAAGGTCAACCAAGGAGCATTTACCTCAATCAATACAGTCTGCCTGAATGTAAACCATTCCCAAGTACTGTAACCCTCTGTAAAACAGAAAGGGCCAAATGCTCTGTTGATTTAATGCCACTAGTTTACATGGAGATATGCCAATCAGCAACTTGGTCCACAGTCAATCGAAGTAGATTAGGACCTTATCCAGCACTCGCTGGTCCACTTGAATTCCTGAACTATGTAGCTGCAAGGGCTGCTGGCCCCCTATAACAGGAAGATATCTACGGACTAAGAAATGCAAAGAAGTAGATATTCTGCAGTCAGCTCATTTAATAAGAAACTTGGTGTGTCTGTACTCCATCGGAAATACAAAGCAATCCAATTCTGGACTTTATGTTTGTGTCTCGGGTAAAACCATGCAAAGATTCCTTCAAGACCTTTTTTCTAGGGCCTGTTCTTTATGGCAACTAAATGCCAGTCAGTTGGGAAAGAAATCTGAAAGGCATTGATCTCAAGATAATGGGATTTTAGATAATTATTTTGACAACATCTTTTTGACATACTATTAAGAATCTGTAGTGCCTCTTTGAAAAAAAATAGCAGTTTTGTGTGGTTGACAGAGCATGCCAGGATCCATCAATAGGGAAAGGATGCCCATCTCCAACCACAAAACAAATCTGGATACCGTACTGCTGGATGCAATGGATGGATTAGAAGTCAGAGAAGCACAGAAAACTCTTGTTCTTTTGGCAGTTTCATAATGCCCCAGCAGCAGAAATGTTTACTGTTTGTTACTCAAGGCAGGATAATAATCTGCCAGTTTTCGGTGGACTCAGCTACCTGTGGGCCTTCAAGTGACAGAGCAGAACAGACAAGCACGTTGGTCTGGCAGATGAGATCCAAATACCACCATGAGATGTTAAGGCAGTGGCTTGGATACTACCTGGCTTTAGAAACCTAGCCAAAGCACTGACATAGCAGCCTCGAGATCAGGGGCTCCCTCTGGGACCAGTAGAGAAACTGGCCTCTCCAGGTGACTGTTCATATCTTACGTGGGCTAAATTGATTTGGGTCTATTTAATCATTTAAAGTAATTATAAATAAAATCAGGATTGATCTAAAACTTAAACAACTTCTATCTTAATATAAACAGTGAGGAAAATTCTGCATTCAGCTGTACATCAGTATACACTGCTATGTATCAAGAATAAAAGCATCATAGGTATCAGCAGAATTTGGCCCAGCTAACTTAACATTTCACTTCCCTGAAGGAAGGTGCTGGCCTACACTGATTGCTGAAGAGCAAACTGTCTACAGTAGTATTCTATATTTCTATAATATTCTGTATCAAAGCAATAAATATTAGATATAATCTGTATATTAGATTTCATATTTATCTGATAGCTATTTAAATCTACACTGTCAAAAATATAAGCAGTGACCCACTCCTACATGGCAGCATATACTATTTGTGTGAATGTGTTAAAACTATTACATGGGTCTATATTTACATAGGACACTCTTGTTTATATAGCAGATTTTAATTTACATAAATTCTTACCATAGGATAGATAATAGTGTAAAGGTTGGCTATTGTTTAAATGTTTCTATGGTTCTGCATAATTGCATTTCAGCATGAGGATTTCATCATTCTGTGTCAGTTTTATGTTTTTTAAGGATGGAAAATGGAGTCTGACAAACTTCAGTATCTCCAATAATGTTATACCAATATAGCACAGGAACACTTATTTTCAAGTCCAGGCAAAAACCAGTTTCACTGTTCTTAACATTTTTCCTTTACATATATAAATCTCCTCTTTAAAGAAAGTGCACTCCTGAAAACAAGGGCAATCAAAATGTTTTGGCATTGCTGAGATGTAAGAGTATTTCAGCTGAGCATCATCTGCAGAAAAACCATCACACATTTATTAATTAACAATTACAATTACTACAATCTAGGTGTGCAAATGAAAAACTTACATGTGAAATTTTAAAATAAGCTGAAATTGTTGCTGGTATATACATGAGAAGTTCTGTCTCAATTTGCTCAAAAAATGCTTTGGTAATTCCTATCACTTAGCTTCTCAGATATTAAAGATATAATGAAAAAATGTTCATTTTCACTGAGGTCAAAATGTCCAGTTATTTACCTGTGTAAAAGGCAAATAATTGTTATTTTCTGCACCTCTAATTTCAGAAACTCAGTTAAAAAATATAAAGGTAAAAAAATATTTTAATAAAGATATTTAGAATGCTTATAACAATCAGATAACAATTTCTGAGTTCAGAGAACATCCAGGTATTGCCCTTTGAATTAAATATTGACTTTCCTTTGCACAAGTTGCTATTTACTTCTCAGAATAATAAATTCTGTGCCCCCCCCAGCAGAAGTCAGTATCATTTTGTTATTAAACATGAGTTAGTGTTCATCAAAGACAGAACATGATTGCTTGTCTTCCCTTTATGCTAATGTTGCACTGGAAAACTCTACATTAAAAAAAAAGCCCTGGAAAATTGAAAAATATGTAATGCTTTATATACTAAGTAACATATAGCTGTTATTGACTGTTCTTGCCAGCACTGCATTTCTTCAGATGAAGAGACTCAAGAGCTGACAGATTGCTTTCCCTTTCACCTACACCAGTTCTGCCATAACTGGATGACTATTAACAAGTCTCCTTCCTGCACTAAGCAGTCCGAAGATTTCTAAACAGTCGCCCAGTAATTTCTGCCTAAGGATTTGTTTTCTTTACTGTGTAACCCAGGATCCCAATAATCTGTGGTTGTATTGGAACACTTCTTTTAGAAAGGTATATGATACTAACATCAAGACTTCTAGCAAATGATTAATTTACTCTTCAACTTATGCCAGTGCAGTTTTTGATGATTAGCACTCGTGTCAGGCAGTCTCTATCAGCTTCTTCATGGAAACATAACTGGTGCTTGATATCAAGTCTAAAGGAAGAATCAACTCCAGTTTGTCTTTTGCGTCTTTGCTAAAGCTAAAACCAAACAGATAACAGCTTATACTTGGTTATGACTAGAAAAAAGTACTCATTATAGCCATGTAAAATGACCAAAGAACCTTACACTGTAATGGAGTCTTTACAGATGGGAGTAGTTTTGACCTAAAAGCAGTGCTTTTGTATCTGAAAGGCTACAGGAATGTTTCCAGAAAATAAATCTTATTTTTTGTGTTAGACATTATGCAGCAAAATACATTCATTGTAAAATCAACCAAAGGGACAGATTCTAAATCCTATTTAGCAATAAATCTATACTTGCAACCTGGTAATCATGTGTTTAAACTACTAAAAGAAAAACAAGCCATTCTTTTACTTTCTAATACTAGGTAATAATACAAATATTATAGGGAAACTGTATTATACAGGTGTGTTTTCCTGAAATGTGTATTTTGCAAAAGAGATCTCTTCCTTGAACAAAACCAAGTGACAAGCTGCAAAGTGTGCTTATGAGGAATGCTCAATAACACATATTTTAAGCACATTATAATAAGTCTGAAGGAATGAGTAGCCACTTCAGTTGGTAGCCACAAAATTCAAGCCTAACAGCACTGGAAATATAAATTAATCAGGTTAAGTGCTTGAGAAAGTCTCTTCTTTTTAGCTGTGAAGCGAACAAGAGTATTTAACTGTTTCTCCCCATGCACATTTCTCATAATTAGAATGCAACCAACTTATCATGGATAGAAAATCCCCAGATTAGAAAAGATGTATGTAAAAAATATTAAAATAGATACTCAGTGCTGAATCTTCCTATGATAGGCTTCAAAGGCTGATTTGAATTAAAGTTACTAAATCTTTTTTTCATTCTTGCTTCACCTGCTACAAAACAGTGTGAAGACAGTTATTATTGAGACATTAATTCTCCCAGAATGTACCCAAATACCTTCCTCCAAACCGTTTTCTTCATAATTTATATTAGTTTTAAATCTACTATGAAAATAGTAGTGCAAGAATAATCAATTAAAAATTCTTCAGATAAATGGTTTAGTTCCTTTTAGGATAAAGATGCAGAGGAATACCAATGAAAAATATGCTAGTTATGATGCTTTCTTTGTTAACGCTCCTTTATGTCCCAGATCAATTCTTCACTCCACGTTCCTGTATTTGGTAAACAAATTGTACAGTACTCTCAGTGTAGACTTCAAGTCACAATTTACAATATCTAAAAAAAAAAAAAAGACAAGGGAAAAGACCATTAGTAACTTCATTAGCTCAAAACATTTTCAGAAAAAGTGCCTATTCTCTACTCCCTTTCCTTGTTCAGATCCACATCCATGAACATTCGAATCACAAAGATAGTAAGAAAGAGTAGAAATACAAATAAAGCACAGCTTTTAAACTGGCAACTGAAAAAATCATTATTTCAACCACTTTTAGTTAGGGATAGAAATGGCTAATGGTGCTGATGAAGAAATGCAACCAAGGTTTAGATGCCCAGGAGACAAATTGTGCCTAGGATTACATATATTTATATGACTGAATCTTCAATTGATTGTGGCCCAAAAGTAATGATTTTGAAAAAATCATCAGGCAGGAACCAATGGAACTCTTCTCTATATGTAAGAATTGCAGGATTTGGCCTGTTCTGGGCTGCAACATCCTTTATTAGGCCTAATTTCAGCAAGATAGCTAGAGGCAAGTTTAAATTTTCTAAAGGATCTAAAGAAGCTAGGTATACAAGTGCCCCTCGAAGACACTTGTGAAAATGCTTTGGGTTAGCTGATGTACATGGCTGAATCAGTCCTTAGAAACTCAACATCTAAAGTAAAGGATTTATAGGAAACAAAAAGCTAATGAATACCTGCTGTTTCCAAGAGAAGCTGTTGAGAAAGTCAATATTATTTCACAAGAAATCTATAAAACAAACTGACAAGTACTACTGCAGCAGTCTACACTAGTGCTTCAAGGAATATTCAATCTCAAATAGGGACTCAGAATTGCCCTCAGAAAGAACAGAAAAGAATTAGAATAGAATAGAATTAGAACAGAATTAGAATAGAACAGTCCTATCTCTTTCTGTTGACTGTATAGGAACTCAATCTCCTAACTTTGGTTCTTGGAATTGGCCATGAAGGTGTAAAGCAGGTGGTGTCCCATTACCTTCAAAACCTCCAAGTAAGCCTAGTAAATTGTGTATGTAATCATCAGATATTTTTGCCGTTATATTTATCTACAGTGATGTTTCTCACAGATTGTGAAGGGTTTATACTTTGAAGAACGAATCCAATCAAACCTATGCATGGTGTCCCAAAGTATGCAAACTTTGAAGGGCTAAAGGTATTAGCTAGACAGCAAACTGACATCCATGGACAGAGGGTGAAAACGACGCATGGTCATGAAACCATGGCCACATGGTTTTGTGGCTCTTAATAAATCAGATCAAAAATACTTGGTATAAAATGAAGAGAAAACGCCAAAAGCTACACAAAGGGCACATTGCTTCCACAACATCATGTTATATGCAAATAGCATTGCAGAGTATAATTCGGGAAGTTTCCTCTTTTAGGCCAGCAGCAAGCTGTAACACCTTCATTTCCTAATACAGAACTTCAAATGAATAAAGAGATAACTTTGACAGGTCTTTGCAAAGTTAACAGAATACTCCAGCACCACAACAGAATTACACAGAAAGGTCCAAACTAAAAAGAAGCATGCTCCCAGAGAAAGATGAGTTATTTCCATTGCTATATGTGTTTGACCAAAATGTATAACATTTTACTGGTTGCAATTTTCAAAAAGAGAAACTTGAGTTTGGCTTTGATTTACACATTTCAAGAAGTAATCTGAAAAAACTCAAACTGCAAATGAATTCATTACAGACTCAGTAGATTAATGTTCTAGCCATTTTTAAAGTAAAAGGTCACGGAAAGCTTTTTAATACCTTTTCAATTATATTGCAAATAACCCAAATAAACTGTTGACCCCATAAAAATCATTGGTTTTCATACTCATTTATTTAACCACATTCTTTTTTCCACTAAATATGTTTTTCATATTCTAAAGCACTTTTCAGCATATTTTTTCCTCAAGAACCTCAAAGAAACAGTGTAGGAATTTAAAGAGTATTTAGTATACACATTTAGGGTAAGATCCTTTTCAATACTCTTTTGCTCACTGGAAATTTTAAGTACGGGCATTGTGCCCAATGTAACAACACATAAAACAGATGTGTTTTTCCATTCACATTGGGCAGGAAGTTTCATATTAAGCATTTCAATAATTGCACAAGAAATGTCTTATATATGCTGAAATATCCTTATGGCTTGATTTATACTGGAAAAATTAGCTGTGCCCTAGAGCAATAAATACCTGAAAAATTAAATGCCATAAGAATTTTAAACCTCCATGGGGAGTAAGGGATCACAGATACTCTCTGTTTTACTTGGATCCCTAGATTTCACTATTTCCCCCTTCTCTCTTTGACTATTTCAAACATAAAAGTTTGTGATACAGTCACCACTGGTTTAGTTAAGCCTGATTGTGGATAAGAGTTCAAGCAATCAAAAGAAGCAAAAAATATAGGCTGGGTGGGACCAGATTAAATGCATAGGTAGCGTAGGCTCAATCCTGAGACATAATTTGTGTGTGTGTGTGTGTGTTTATGTCTGCTGCTGTTATGATCTGGAACTTGGGAGGGATGGAAAATAAGCAGAATGGAGCAGAACTTGATTCAGCGATGTGTGCCTGAGTCTCCAGAGAGCCCTTACTATTAGAAATAAAACTGAGCATTACCTTATATCAACTCCTCAGGGAATGACAATCCAATATTAGAGCAGGAAAAGACTGTGTGCACCATAGAATGTAAATATGCAATAGGTCTTGAAAACACTTATATATTGACTATTGTGGTAGGTAACCAGCAGAAGCCCAGCTACCACCCCTGTTGGGAAGAGTGGAGCAGAAGCTGCACGTCCAGCTCCTGCATGGTAAGAAGTAGTAACTCCTCATGGGAGGAACCACAAGAGCACCCGATAACATGGTGAATCATGGGCCCTATATCCAGCCCGAAAAGCTGGATTTAAACCCTGTATTTATATGAGCAAAGAGGAGTGGAATCCTGGTCCTGCTAAAGTCAGTAGCAAAACCTTCATCTTCCCTGAAGACACTTTTTATTTTCAGTCTCCAGCTCTAAATCTAATTTAAATATGCATGATTAGGTCCTGCACTCAAAGGCAGTTACGTGAACATTTAAAATCCTTCTTCCATGACATCTACCTCTTTTGTGAAAATCTTGTAAATTATGCTGGAATACTTGAGGTTTAGTATGAAGATGTGGGATGAGGGAAAATGGAGCAATTGGAGCAATTCATATCTGCCAGTGACACCATTCACAATTGTATTCTTTTTCTTTCAGTGAATATCTGAGTGTTACTGCACACGTTTGGTCACGCAAATCTTACCCCGGCAACTCAAGAAAGGAAGCCTTGCAACATTTGAAAAATCATAGCTATCAGCCATTTAAAATACAGAGTTATGTGAGCACTTCAAAATGTATCTCACCTTTCGCTCTTGGATTGACGTTTTAACCTTCATTTAGCTATACCATAATCCCATGAGATAAGATCTGGATCCAACACAAATTTTTAAGAAGATACAAAAAAAGTAGAATAGATACCTTCTGGTCTTGGCTTTGGTTTTTCCAATCCACCATCTTGCATTAGCTCAAACGCAAAGGATACATTGAGGACCTAGTAATATAATAAAGGTAGTCGTTATTGTGAACTATATACACATATATATATATGGTCAAAACAAGATGTATTTAAAGCTGCAGACCCAGATCCTCAGAAGGAAAAAATAGTCAGGGCTCCGTATATCAATGGAAGATCTGGTCCACGGAATCCAGACAATCGATTGTTTTGTTTTTTCTGGGTGGTGATGGTGGTTTCAGAAATACAAAAGTAATTGAAAAATAACATGTGAACTAGTATTACCCATAGAAAAATTACTTACAAGTAAGAATAGCCCACCTCCCGCAAGTTTAAAAATTGGAACATGATGGGCCATGAAGTGCTTTTGTCTTGAACAGACAGCTGAATTGCCTGGATAGCAACAAACACTGGGGTAACGGTTGGTCTTAAAATGATACATTATACATATATGCCTTTATGCTTCCAAAAAACATGAAATCTTTCAGATGTTAAATTCTTGGATTTTGGACACAAAAAATTCGTTCTGTCATCAATTCATGTGAATAATTCTTTATACATTTAATGAACAGTACGTCTGGTTCAATGACAGCATCACACAATCACTGCCAAAAACAGTTAATACTTGCTAACCACCCTATCATTAATATAATTTTCCTTTTATTCCAGATAAGCATTAATACTGAGGTCTTAAAAACACTTGGAAATGGTTACCGGTACCATCCTCTCTTGATTTCAGCTATTTACATCAAACGTGAAAAAGTTTGTGTCATCGTTGTACTACTAGACACGTTTATATGTTTATTTGTTTTTAACAGAAAAATGAAACCTAATTACCTTTTGTTCAAAACTATCAGGAGTCAAGAAAAAGCTGTGCAGAGGAACAAAATAGCCTTCTAGGAGGCCCATTAGCAGGACTAAGTACACACCATCTGCAAACTGTAAAAAAGACATTTCTCAGTACATTTTCTGAAGTAAAAATTTCACCACTCATTGCTTTGCTTAATGAACAGGATATACATTGTCTAATGCAGAGCTGTCAACAAACTACTAATACAAATATTTTAAATTGCAACTAAAAGATCTCATCTCACTTCTTTGATTCCTTTTATTTAGTTAGTACGTTCTGTTATGTCTTCTCCAAAACTGACCTAATGCTAAAATATACATGCAGAATAACGTTCCTGGAAAGAGAGGTCGTCAGTGGCTTTGATCTATGCCTTTGCTTTCTATTTTTTTTTCTATTGCTTTCTACTAGTTGTGGGGAATCAGAACAGCCACCTTTCAAGCTCTCAAATGGCACGCATTCCCTGAGCAGCGAAAAGCAGAATGAAGGTGCAATCTCATGACTGCACTGAAATTCAGTATATTGGAGGAAAAAAAGGAACAAAGAATCATCTTTGTCCATGTTCTGCAAGTCTGAGTCAATCTAATTTTAAGTGTATGTAATTACAGATGGAAGATACCTAATTGCTATGATATATGTTCATTTCTATCTAAAAAAAATAGCAACATCCATAAGATTTTGTTAAAGGCCTCTCACTCTTACCCCTGTGGCATCAGGTCTATCAGTGAACTGAGATATCCTCACAAGCAAATTGGGTTATCTGAAGCATCCCATCCCCTTCGTGAGGTAGATAATTTTCTTTCAACTGATAGAAATACGGTCTCTCGTCTTAGGGAATCCTGGTTTGGATAAATGCTTAAGGGGTTTCTAGGTACATTTAAATGATACGTTTTTTCCAAAAGTAAACAATGCAATAAGATGGCATAGGAAACACCTTTCTGAAAGCCCTTACACATTATTTCCATCTAAATCATCATTTTACCCGCAAAAAATCTCAATCAGATTGATAGCTATTTAAATAAACCAGAGATTCTTAATAACATGAATCAAGACTTAAAATAAAACCTGTCCTGAAGATGCCTGGGTTTTTTTGGTAGTGCAGATACCATCCTTCCTGCCTGACCCTGTAATTTTCTTATGATAACTGCTGCAATTGTTCACATAGGGAGGTATTAAAACAGCAGGATTAAGCTTTTCTTTTAGCTTCTTTCCAGCCAATTTAGCAGCTGAGAACAAGAAAGACCATGTACCACATTATTTCTGTGGTGCAATCAAGCCTGCAGCCCAACCATACAGCTGCCTATACACTTGAGCAGCTTTACTTTCAAGAACGTATCTCACTGAATAGAGTCATTGTAATCCCATGTGATTGCGTGCCTGTGTAAAGGTAGGCAGGAAACAACTGTTCAGCTTGACGTTGAATCAAACCAAGCGGACAGAGTCCTTTCCTGACCAAAACAAGCACAGGTTCTGCTTACAGCACTTGGCAGCACTCAAGAGGTAGCATCTGTTAATTAATTTTTATGCTAATGGAAGTACAAAACCGTTTTAGAGAAATTTAGCTGCCCTCGTGATTTCTCTGCTCACTTGGTGTGGATATTCTTCATATGAACACATTTAGAACTTAAGGGTTTCCCGCTGAAATAACATCTTAAGAGCTCAATCAATAATAATTCAATTAAATTTCTGGACAAAGTTGGGGGCATAGTGCATAACATAGTGCAACCATCCTTCCCCTTTAAGAAAGGCTGTAAAATCCTACCTGGGTCTCCAGTTCAGTGACCTCCAAATTCAATTTATTGAGATGCTTGTTCACAAAGGTGATGAGAGTCTGAAACATGAAAACAATGTAGTGAAGGCCTATTCAGTAGGGCAGCAGTTCAACGCATGCAGTATGAACTCCACTCAGAAGAGAATCTGCATGAGTGAAGAGACTGCAACACAATTTTAAAGTTTTAAAACTGAAATGTGACACTAAAAAAAAATCTTTTTTTTTTCCAAGAATGAAGAACAGAAATAAAATGAACGTGATGTATATAAATAAAAACACACAGTTAAAACATAATAATTCTTAAAAAAATCCTTGTAGCAGACTACAGGGAAGTGGGTAATTGGACTCCACTCAAATCTGACAGCAGCCAAAATACTCTAGGTCAGACCCCTGGCACTTGTAAACTGGATACCTCTTTGGCATCAGTACACTCAATCTACCAGCTGGGTTCTACTCAACATGCACTTTGTGAGAACTTCTTTTTGATGGAAACTTTGATAACTACATGTTCTTCTGTGTTCCAAAGGTAAGTTCATGCTGCTAAATATTAATAAAAAGTAACATTACAATCATGAATTTGTATATTTGTTTAAGCATAAAGCTTAATTGTATTTAATGTATGCAGACTACACCAATTATATATTATATACATACACACTCACTATGTATGTACAAACAGATACACACAAGCATGCACAGGCACACATTATGTATTTTAAAAATAAAAACCTCCCAACCTTTTTCACTACATTGAGCTTGTCTGGAGCATGGTCAAATAAAGTATCAAATGCATCTCTTTCTGAAAAACATTCAGAGATGTTAGTACACTGAGCAGCAGTTATCCAAATGCAGAATAAACACTTATTAAGGCACACACTCGTTTAAGACAACAGAGTCAGCAAAAGGTTTCAATATAGTCTCTTTGTATTCCAAGTACCATGTATTTTGCATACTGCTCTCTTGCTATAAGCTGCTAGTAACTTATTCTCTATTATTTACAAAAAGCATAATTTTCAACTAGGATTTGGATTACCTAATAACCCTGTTTCTCAAAAATTAACAAAGAGTGGTATCTTTATGCATAAAATCTTAAACAGCCAGATACAGGGAGCTAAGTAACCAAATCATTGTGTGCAGAAGAATATGAGTTTACATCTAGAGTCACTACATCTACAGAGGAAGATTCTCCCCATGGGCCACTGACTGCATTGTGGTCTGCTATATTATTAACCACTTCAAGCAACCTTATGACTACACAACTGCAATACAATCCTTTGTATAGATGTTTTGGGGCCATTCTGATATGCAATTTAGGACATTACCAGCAGGACAGGCAACCTAGGGTAGCATGACTGGAGTGCTACTGTAGTCACCTTCTGAAGAAAACAGGAAAAAAAAAAACCAAAACCAAAAAGGCACCAGAGCCTTTTCTGAGCAATTTCCATTTCAACAATCACCTGAATGCTAGCGAATGACTCTACAAAAAGCTACATTCATATTCCTCAACAAAAAAATGTTAGAATAGATCCCAAGGCAATTGTAGAAGAGAGACTTTGTATAAAGTAAGACTGCTCAGGGATATCATTGGGAAAAGAGGTCATGCATGTAGCCTTTTAAATCAGCTGTAAGGTAGCCGTTGAAATAATACAAGAAGCAAATGCTAAATTCTTGGTGGGACTCCACCTAAGCTCCTCAGATGAGTGTTTTCTGTTGGCCAGGATTTGGGCAGTCTCAATACTAGCAGTAAGACATACTAGGCACAGGAACTTGTATGGTGTTTAGGCCTGCTGAATAATGACTCAATGTCATTAAACTGTAAGTAGGTAACGTATGCAAGAATGCCAACAAGTTCACCAGCTGGTTTATGATAAGACATCATTTCATATTATGCTGGGAACTTAAGACCATTAATACTATTACAGTAATGTTCTGGAGGTTAAACCACATAGCACCTGCAAATTAACACGTGCTGAAAAGCAATGAAATGTGTTTTAAAGATGGTCAAACTGATTTTAATGCTTTTTTCCTTCTGTTAACTGCCACAATAGCCTGTGGTGCATATATGTATATATTTGCCAGGGCAACTTGAAATCCTCTGCTTTCTTGCAGTTTGATCAAAGTGACCACCCATTGCAGAACTAATGCATACTTTGGCTGCCTCAAGAAAAAGCTAATAATCAAATGAACTTACCATGCCTTCCCGATAATGCCCTATTAAAAAACAAAACAAAACAAGACACAGTTATATATAATTCACTTGCACACACTACGCTGCAAAAGAAAACAGCATACATGGCCAGATCTTCAGCTTGGTGAAAACTGGAGTAGATCCCTGGAATTAAGTAAACCTTCATCAAGTTACTCCAACTGAGATCTGGATTAGTCTGGAGTTCATCAGTATAATATCTCCTGGCTTCACTAAAGTCTCGTGAGAGGCGAGATCTCAGATTTCCTACTATTGAACCAAATCAACACACCTTGCCTGAGTGAAGATTTTCATGTTGATTTTGTGAAAACTTTTCCCTTTGCTTTAAAGATGCATTTACCACACCAAGTACAATACAATTCCAGCCAAAACAATGCTTGGGCTGGGTTCTTATGGACTGCAGCATTTTGCTCCAGTTGATCCTTCATATAACTATTACACGTAAAAAAAAATCCATAAAGATTAATAATAAGTCAACAGTCTGGCTTCTCTCCATTCCATTAGAAACTAGGATATTTTACTATTGCTTTCTGTTGGTTTGGAATAACTTTTCTGTTATAAATTGTTCAGTGAGATGACATGTACAGGGCTTACTACCATCATTTTACATCCCCAAAGTCCGAACACCTAAAAATAGTCGTATCACATTCCTTTTTGAAAGAATCTAGTTCTCTATCAAATAAATACCAACATAAAAGAATGAGGCATATCTTTCTTGTTTGTTTAAAGGACTTTTGAATAAAATAATAAGAAATATAATAAATACAGAAATAAATTCATAGTAGATAAATATAAAATAGAGATTTTGCATATCTTCACTCTGTCTTCTCTTTTATCCTGGTCTCCTGCTTTTAGTTCCCCAGCTCTGTATTTCATCACCCTTTTGTATTTTTAGATGCATGTTTGCAGCTCTTGAAAAGGCTAAAATACAGTCACTGGCTGATGTATCATCTTCATTGGAACCCCAATACCAAAATCTAAATATCAGCAAATGTTTGAATTTCTGAGATACATCTGTGTTCAATTACTGAACTGCTGGCAAAAGTGGTGTTGACATACTCAGTGTTACCAGTTATTTCCTCTTGGATTTGTCGAGACTGAAGGATTCCTTCTCGTTTCTGGAAAAAATAAAAAAGTGACATTTTTCTCAGTAAAGTTTAATGCTTACAGTACAGTAAAAATTTATTTGTGATCCACAAACATAATTAGATAAGAAACCTGCAAAGTAAGAACTTTTTAAAAACAAACTTATAGTAATGTATTATTTCACCTTGCAAGTATTTCAGAAAACTTTTGTACATTAACAAGAAACTTGAAACTCCACCTGTAGAAGGAAGTATTTCTTTTCCTTTCTCCATTGTTCTTAATTCACTTTTCTTTTAAAGGCCCCAATTCAGCAAGGCATTTGAAACACCTAAACACATATGTAAGTATTTTAGTAGAGGTATGTCTAGGTGAGTTGAATTAAACCTTGTATTTCAATGAACAGCTTGGCAGATGGTGCCCATGCTTCTCTTTTGCAAAAATCTTGCTCCCAGGCTATCTGTTCTTTCTGCCCTGTTCACACACTTTCTTTTTTGCTTCAGTGTTTTCCTTTTCTGACTTCTCTCCACACAGAGAGTTCTATTTGCTTGTGATGGAAAACCAAAACAGAAGCTAATCCATTCACAGCCTGCTCCAGACCCTAGTTATCTTGGTGTTAATATATGCATTGATTCCAATGTGCTTCAGATGTGAGAAGTCCTCCGTACATGGTGGTGAGTGGCCTGCATCTAGAAGCTGTACACAAAATGGCAGAAGCCAACTCAAATGATTGCTATTTGAGTCAGTTGGAAAATGAAGGAGTTTAAAAATTTGACATTGTTTCCAGGATGCTGATCACAGTCATCTGGTGGCAGTGTAAATACCACACATATGTTTAGCCTCTCTTTGTGTTCTCTCTGTTAATTCTGTTCACTGGAATTAGTAAAATTTTGCAATACAGAAAGAAAAGTCAGGCAAATGCTGACGACTGCATGTAAAGTCTAGACATTAGGCAATTATTCATGATTCTTCACTCCCTGTCATACAAGGAAATGAGAAAAATAAATTTATGCTGGTCGTAAAGTTGCCTTCTACATGGAAAAGAGAAAAGGATAATAACCTTTTGGAAAAGTCCTTCGTAGCACATGAACTGGAGCTGCTGCTCTTCCCTGCCTTGGAGAAGATAGCACATCCCCACCTGAGGCAGCCCTCAGTGTATGATGTGCTGAGGATCTGGCCAGGCTTGAGCCTATTACTTCTATACTGCATTACTAAAATATATGAGGATCAAACTTACTTTCCGCAAGAAAGCCATACACGGCACCCTCTGGATCACTCCAGACTGGCACTTGGAGTAATCTGAACTGTCCTTTTAGCTAGATAATAGTTTCAAGTGTTTTCTGTTATGTTTTTTAAAGCCCTGGTACTATATATCTTGCACATGGTTAAAAATGCATTCAAGGAGGACCTTTGAACATTAAAAAGACAGAGTGGAGTCCAGTGTGTTAACATACTGAAAGAGAGGGCACAGACAGCTGCTGAGACATCTTCTGTCACCTAGCTTGACAGTATGAAGAAAAACTATATCATTCACGGCTATCTTCATTTCCAGCTTGTGCAGACAGGAATAAGTACTTGCACTTGAAGTTACAATCTAGCTCAGGCTAGCTCAAGTTAGAATTCCACTCTGTTTGGGATTTTTGTTTATTCTTCCCTTTGCTGCAGTGTGAAAGGAAACTTCTGTTTCCTCCTGATGATGACTCTGACATGCCAATGATGCCTTCTGGAGCTAAAGCTCCATCAGTCCTGTCTCCTAGAGGAGTTGTGCATCATAGCAACAGCAACTGTACTTCTCAGTGCCCAGTCCGGTGACAGCGGAGAAGAAAAAGGCTTCTAATACTCTACCTTCCCTCTGCAAACATGCAAAAATAGCCCAAAACATGCTCCAGTACCAACATAAAACATATTTCCCTTTTTGATAAATGACAATTAATATCAACAGGAATTCTGCACCTTAATCCTATTGTTGACCAAAAGAAAAAAAAAAAAAAAAGAAAAAAAAAGACATCAAACCCTAGTTTTGTGTCTGGCATCTGATCACTAACATTAATGGAATTTCTACTCTGTCCAAACACAATATGCATCTGCTGGACACTTATTTGACCAGCACATGTCAAGATAGACTTTCCTATGCTTTTGATTTGTAAAAAGACTGGTGAAAAAGTCCCAATGGCAACAATCAGAATGGACCTTAGAAATACTAGTCTAAGCACCTTCTCTGTGAAGGTTGCTTCCCATACATCTTTTGCACTTTAAAAACTCAAAATTGACCCTAACTAACACTGATGTCACCTGTTGTGAAGTTTATTTTATACTAGACAGAGAACGACACAATACAAAGAAGTGCTCCTGAGGACTGAAAGACTGTCCAGCAATGTTTCTTAAAGATAACAGTGGCTATAACTGAAACAACAAATTATAAAAATGAACATCTACTATTTGAAAGTCACTGAGAAGTGAGGCATGAATTAAGATTCCCCATTAAAAAGAAAAGCTGGATGCACATTCCAGTGACCACAGAAGATTTTATTTGGGCAGGCTTGGCATCTTCTTCCCTCACAGCTGAAAGACTCCAGTAAAGGCCACGAAAGACCTTCCCAATCACTTATTATTTTAAATTGACGACTACACCTAGAACAAAAAAGTACATCTGAAATTCGGGTAATATGTCTGGAAATGGAAAGGGCCCCTCTTCTTCATGTCTCTTCGCATCAGCTATATGTCAGCAGTTTTATAAAACTGAGGGCCAACTGCTTAATTTCCCACACAAAGTCCCATTCTGAAAACCTTCCCACTCTTTGAATGGGTTTTGCCTACATACTGTTGCTAACCATTTCATCTAGAGGATCACGTTTTATAATTGCCCCACCAAGATGAAATGCAGAACTATTCTAGAGCTTGAAAGGACAAATACATTTGTCATAGGTTCAAAAAAAGACTTCTTGGGAACCTGGAGGCAATGCTGCTCGGAAACATTTCAGACCTTCCCAGGGCTTTCAGAGAGGCAGTGGGACCAATGATCTCAGATTAAGCTTGTGATATACACCTTCTTCTAACCTCATTAATCTCCTAGCTTTGTTTAACGGTAGTTTATGCACCCAAGAATTGCTGTCCCAGTGCTCAGAATATGCTGAAGCCATTCTGGTTGCTCTGCCAATGCATTATTATGCTCTCTGACTTACAGCTCTTGCACAGAAGCAATCTGTCATTTAACCATTTGTGGATGACATAAATAAATAATTTTTAAAAAGAGGCAAAATGATGGCAAGATCCAGCTCTCCGCAAAAGCTCTCACTTGTTTCAGTAGAAATGATCAAACAAAGCCTGGGCTTTGTCCAAAGTTATTCATTCTATTAGTATCGAAGGAAAAGAAAATAATATAACAAAATAGATACAAAAGGTCCAACTATCACATTTTTTCCCAAATCAGCTTATAACCCAGATTTCATATTACTCTCATGGCTAACAGCTTTTGTACAAAACAGCCAAAGGAAACATGCTTTCATAAGAACTGTGCTGATTACCTGTTGGGCATGAGCACATTTTTTTATTTCAGAAATATCTTTGTTTCTATTTCAATAAACTACACCCACCCAACACGGCAACCCTCACATTTTATGTGTTTCTAAACATAACTAAATCATGAAATGAATTAGGGTAGTCTCCCTTAAAGACTTCATAAAAGTATTTAGTTCTTTTATTTTTCTCTCTCTTCTATTCCCTTTATCAAACTTTATAGGGTAGAATTGAAAACCAGCTACCACATAGTCTGTTGAGTTTCCCTAGGCATGACTTGACTTTACAGAATGTATGAGGGCTTAGAACGTGAGGCATGCAAGTTTGAACACTAAATTAAGCTTTAGGATCTGCTGATTGTTGATTAAAACTTTCATTGAGTTCAAAGGGTACGTGATGAATTATATAGAACCAATCCCACAGGACATGAAAGACAGATTTAAAAAATAAAAATAAAAAACCCCACTCACCATAAAATCAAAATGAAAAATGTCTCAAACACAATTACAGTAAGAATACTGGCCCCCACCCTATGTTAATAGGAATCAGCATAGCCTTGGAGTTCCATTGATTGGCTTTCACCAAGAACTGTGTCTGCAGGGTGAAATCTTCTGCAACATTACTTGGGTTTTATTCTGGTGCAACTGCTTTCTCTGCCATTCACTGGCACCTGAGCTACAGCTGTGTAGCTGAGGCAAAGCAGTGAGCCAGACTCTCCCACTACTCATTGTTTTTAAATTGGTTTATCTCTACTGACTTCAGTGGATTTGCTGTTGAACTACATTAGCCTATTAAACAAGAGGACAATTACATCCATTGATTTCAATGGGAATTTTGTCTGGATATATGGAGAACCAGATCTTGCATTCTGCTGTCACTTTATTTTAGGACTGTATTCTTCTTCTGGTTTAGTTTCTCATCCCAAAGATGCCCTGATGGCTGTGCTCCTGATTTCTTAAGCAGATTTTGGAAGAACTTTGAGGTAAACCAGTGTAATTAATATATTTACAATAGTCAAAGGAACGTGCTTGAAAATTATGTTCCTCTGAAGCCTTAGACACATAAGTGCAGATTTCCTGGGGTTCTCTTTCGTCATCTGTAGAGAAACCCACAAAGCAGAATCTGAGAGTCAATGAGTCATTATCAGGCATCAGTGATACATCTGCCAGAGACTCTCCTTCAGATTTCTCCCCAAATTACAAAACTTGTCTGATTTGAATGCTGGAAAAAGCAGTGGTTACTTTCTCAGATCTGCCCCACAGATTTTCAGTCACACAAAATTTGAGCAATAGCTCTTTGCACCAGGTACTTCAGGGTAACATCAGTTAAAACACATAAATACAGTTACAGTGAGAAAAATAAAGGCAAAGTTAATTGGAGAGAAAGAAAAGCAGATTGAATGGGAAGAGGCCAAATAAGATAGAGCAAGCACAAGTCCAACTGAAAGAAAATTGATGAACAGAATAACATGAAGAGTTTGGATGGATGAGGCTCTAATAAGGAGACTGACTGACACAAAAGGTTTAGTTGATGGGATTTTTTTGCATGCTTATGAGAAAGCCAACACTGTAATCAGACTAAATTAGCATGCACAAGGCTGAAAAAGAATATTTAGTCACCTAACATGAATCTGAATGTAATAAACAGTGACAATTCATCATTCAGTGCCAAGAATGATTTGAATCTCTACACAAGTGAGAAGACCGTCAAAAATGGGAAAAATAATAATTCTAGAGATCATATTGGGTGATAAACAAACACATTCCAACAATAATAATGCTTCATATATTTTTAATGTCAGAGGCTGGCCACTTCACAATCAAAATAAGATATTCTGAGCCACAGCTCAATCTGGGAAAGCGCTTCTGCCTTTTTCTGGTTGAAGCATTGTCAGCAGGGAAGACACACATGTGTTTCTTGTCAGCCAAAGAGACACACGCATGCCCGCCCAAATAGAAACTCTAGATGTATTTTTCAAGAAACTCCTCAGTCAATTTCACAACTCTACCAAGAGCTGTTTAACACCTCTCTTACCTGCACAACAACAACCTGAATGGACACATGATCTGGGAGTCTGATTGGTGCTCGAAAATACTGTGATAATGCAACCAGAAGGTGAAGTATCGCTACGAGACTTTTAGCATGAACAGCTGAAATAGATATTAAAAGCACAAGTTACAAACTGCAAAGTAACTAGGGCACATATTTTCACTTTTTAGGATGTGGGGGTTATGGGACTCTTTTCCTCTTGCCACCTGGAGCCAGGAGGCATTTTTAAGGCATCTCTCCTTTACTGGTCTCCTGCTCAACAGGTCATGCGAATGCAGCCCAGTCAGTAATATGCATCAGCACCAAAGCGTTACTTTTTGCAACATGTCTGGATGCCATAGGCTTGTGTAGATGGAAATCTAAAGCTAATCCAAAAGCCAGATTTCATGTACAGCAGTTTAAGTGCTGTCTCTGCATTCTCCTTGCCTTTCCTTTATTCTCTTTATTTCAATAAGGATTTATGGACTATCAGAAAGATATTTTTGTACTCATAACATGCACTTATTCATTTTTAAGTGTCACAATGTCTGCAGGATGATAAACGAGCCTATTTTGGCAGAAGCCTTAAGCAATAACTTACTAAACTCAATGACTCAAACATTCCTCATGAAGTTGTTATAGTTCTTGTTATTGAAGCTTTTTCACAGCAGGTTTCATATGGGTAGTTAACACTAACACGACTTACAAGATACCAAAAGCCATACTGTAGGAAATCCTTAATCAAGTATCAAACCATTGGCATGAAAGTGAATAATTTCTATTTCTTATTATTGCCTTTCTTCTTCTTCTGTTTGTTTTTGTATTTATAATCTTCCCCAGAGTAGTATTCCTAAACGATCTTTGACAGCTACAGTACAGTGCACTTATGTTCTTTGCACTGGAACTAACCAATCACTACTACCTTACTTCACTGGTAAAGCAGGATCAGATTCACCAAAATGTCCTTCTTCATTATCTTCCAATGCAAGTCTCAACTATGCTGTGGAGATACTCATCCATATAAAATGCGGCATTGCTGTCAAATTGGCTGGGGTGCCAGTGGTCACGGATGAGGTGCTTTAGCAGAACACTAAAAAGATACGTCTCTGCCTAGCACCGGTGTGTGCTACAGCTGGCTCCAGCTGCTGCTGTCTATCTCTACTTTAGCTCTAAAACACATGTAAATCATTAAATTAAAACTAGAATTTAAATTGTCAGGCCACCCCAAACACCCTGCCTCCAGCTGCATAACAGAGAATGGAAAAAACCTGGGGGGGAGGTTGAAGAGAGATGGGGACAGAAAGCTCAGTGGGACCACATGAAGGGGAAAGTCAAGAGATGCCTAATGTTCACTCTTCCTTTCTCGAGCTATTTCTCTTCCTCTCGCTAATTTTTTGTGAATGGAATTGGATAAAAACCAGCTCAGCTCAAGACAGGTATAGGAGACAGGGAAACTGCTATATACTGGTCACCAGTGTGAAATGATTCTGGATACCAAACTTAAAACAGAGGCCTAATTTTCTAAAACTGCTGATAATCTTTCTGCAACACATATGCACTGAAATGTCTTGTGTTGACCACTGGGGGCATTTCTATTAGATATTACTGTGTTCATTTTTAATACAATAAAACAGGAAGGGTGCAGTCCTAATCTCGATGAGAGTTTTGTAATCAAAATCAGTGGTTCGGATTTAGCCTTAAATGATCAGAAATATTATTCATATCTATGTTGCAAATTTTACACTAACAGAGAGTCCTAGGATCTAACTCTCCTTCCGCCTGTCTACTACATTTATGCAGGTACTTGCCCGTTTCAGCAAACCAATTTAGTAACAGAAAACCTAAGCTGGTATGCATAACAGCAGAAATACCATACTTTGCCAGACTCTGAAAAGACAGTTTATTTAAACTGGAGGTTGAGCACCAGTAAAGAGAGTAGAGTGTAGCACATCTGGAAGTGCCCTGCAGAGCAGCTCATACCATAAATACCAGGCTTCAGCCCTCCCTTATCAATGGATATTTCAGAATTCCAGATAGCAGCTATAAACTCTTGGCTGTCAACAAATGAGAACAGCATAGAAAACATGCAACTTACAGTCAACGTTCCACTTAATGCTTCTTGGAGGGAGTTTAAGGGTTTCATTGATCTTTTCAAGTACTGTCTGTAGCTTCTGTTTCTGAGCAATTTCAGACTGAGTAACTTCAGCAACATTCAGCTTCTCACTTTCAAGTTTCTCTGAAGTGATAATAGAAGAAAAAACAGAAGAAAAACCACTGTCAACTCCATGAAGAACATAAAGACATACCATGCACCCAGATGTACATTCAAGAGATATTAGACTTCCTAGTTTTAAAATTACCTGCTTTTCCTTCCAGTACCACTTTCCCCCACACTTCTGAACTCCTGAAGATACAGTTCACCTTTTCCCTTTATTTACTTATTGCCAAGGGGAACGCGAAGCATTAATGAAAGCCACACTACTAGCTAACAAATATTTGCTGCAACTCCCTTTAGGGAACACCAGACTCTGAGGTAAGGCCCATTACTTCTATTGCTACTGGATAAAGGGTATTCTGTATGCAAGTGGCTTGTACAGCAGACCATCAAACCTAGGAAACAGATACCAACTTTAAAATTATTTGTTTCATCAGTCTCAGCCTCCTGGCTTCTCCCTCAGACTCAGGAGATTTAAAAATTTTATTTGGTCCATTTGTAATAAAAGTGAAGTGACACCATATTCACAGAGGTGGAGGGATGCACCCGAGAAATGTGAACAAGTATTTCTGGAGGTACGAAAACAACTAAAACCTCAGGCAATTTCTTTCTGTGAAACTACAGCCATTTTCTGCACTCAAAATTTGCAGTAGATTTTAAAACACTTTATGAATTGGTTTGTTAATAATTAGTACAGATTGCTACGTATATACATACATGGCTTAGTGTTTACCATTAAATAGTAAGCAAAGAAAATTTAGCAATAAAAGCTCCCTGATAACACCACCAGAAACAAAATGCTTGGTCGCCTAGCAATTTACTTCTATGAAAGAGTATCTTGTTAAGCTTTGTAAGAGTTGATCTTATTCTCATCAAAGCTAGCTGAATATCTTCCCAAAGAGAGTGAGCCCGAGCTACCAACCTATGAATCCTGCCTAAGAGACTGCTATCTCCATGGGTTTCCTGTGCCTCCACAGAAATCAGTCTGTGCGTAGTCTCACAACAAGACCAAAGTCTTTAGTTAGCATAGACCTGATCCACAAGGAGTTAAGGGTAATGGAAAAGATTCTACTGAAATCAATAAGTGCTGGATTGGTATACGCATATTTAGAGTCAGGCTGTATCTGATACGCATTTTTGGGGTTTTGGGTGAAGTCACTGGAGGTCTGCCCATGGGAATCAAGTTGCTCAGTCTGGGGTATACCCAGTCCATCACAATATATTCAATAGCTTAACCATTCATAGAAGGGAATAGTCTGTGTAGTCTTTATTAGAAGTGCTCACATGATGTTTTGAGATTCATTTAAGATACTGAAAAGAAATTTACTGGAGATTTTATGAGCTGTAATAACTAAGAAAATGGCTTCCAAGCCAACAGTTAAAAAAGTGCATGCCAGCTCTGCATTAGCAGTTTCTTTTCTCTATCTGTTTCTCAGCTGAAGCTCAGTTTGCAGTCCACTGGGTACCATTACCTCAGTAACATTAAAAGCCAAACATCAAATCAGAAAGAAATTCCAGCTTTCCAGAGGAACTTCGCAATGTGAATAAACTATAGTATGGAACCAGCAGAGATTAAAAACATCCACCATTGTACTGAAAATACCCTTGCCTTCAAACTTACTTTCTACTTGTAACACGGTTAATTTTGTACAGCACATAGGCAGATAATAAATTTAACTGGAGCGAATACTGTTGCCAAGACAAGAACCCTCCCTCTCTAGCACCCCAGGTAGGCTTTATGCTGTTCTCATCAACTACAGAGCACCACACATTGCACTGTAGCTATAAGGATTGTGCATACAGCCTACTGCTCAAGGGTCTCATAATACAATGCTATTTTTATATCACTTAGTGGCATAAATGTAAGATGATACCAAGGCTCCTAAGTAGGAACAAGTGATCCACTTACTGACAAAGTGCCCCAACAGCATGCACATATATTTTTTCTTACCAAATAATTTCTGCAGTACTTGTCCATCATACAGGTCTTCAGCCAAGTCTTTCACAATAATCCTCTCTCCTACTAACACATCATTAATCCAGTCAATTAATACCTATATGGGAAACACAAATTTGGCAGTATTATACACTATTCATTTGCAATTTAAAACACATGTCATTTTGTACAATGATGAAAATATTTAGCAGAAAGAATACCAAAGCTGCAATGGCTCAAAATACAAATCAGTCTGAAATGCCATCAGAAGAAAACAGGAAGGACTTACGAAGGACTCTTCTAACATGGCTGTGTCAATGCACCACAATGTCTAGACAAATACCGGACTGATGCAGTGCCTTCTGGAGTGAAATCCGTCCTTCGCTTTCAGTAGTATTTTAACATTTTACTGTGAAGCAAAAGTGTTGAAGTCCATTCTAATGAAGCTTTCTGCTAAAGTTCTAACCCCAAGAATGACAAAGACTACAAGGGAAGTCAATGTGATCTTAGATGGGGGGTGGGATGGGACTAAGAATCCGGACTCAGGATTTTAATCCAAATTCTCAATTCTCACTGTGCCATATATAGAGAAAGATACTGCAACAAATGACCTGCCCATTTCACTGGGATGTACACACCATGTGGTTTCATTTAATTAATATCTAAACAGTGCTTTGAAGTGTTCAAATGAGAGAGGCTGGGATAGCATTAAAAAATAGTTTCATTTTCCTGAAAGTGTTTACATGCTTTTCATTACCTTCATTAGTTCTTGTAATTTTGGGTCATTTCTTGAATTTGGATCAACCATTGTTCGGACTTCATTTTCCTCTAGAAGGTTTAAAAGAAAGATATTAGAAACTATTACAGGCATGACACTTTATTTTACATCAAGCTTTTATGTTGAGATGTAAAATTGTTGTGAATTACCTAGCATAGTGTCCTCAGGGTCTAGTTCGAATGGAATTGGACTGAGAGGTAAGTTAATGGCATTTATTCCTTCTTCCTGTAATTCAGATACTAGGAAATAAAAAAGAAGAGCTTGGTCAAATTTCAGTTCAATTTTACTTACTAGTTCACTCTTGCTAAAAGTAGCATTAATTGTCTTAGAGTCATGTTCTTATAAAGAAATTATTAGATAAGCCACTAGGTGTAATTACAGCAATAAAATATAGCTAACTAAAGTGGGAGGCCCAGCCAACAAACCTTTACTTGTATGAGTAGATTTTTCATGGATAATGGTACTGGAATCAATGCAATTTCCTCAAATCTTTTCCAGGATAAGGCCCATTTTCCTCAAATTTTAAAAGGCTCACTTGCATTTTAATGGTCCTGACATTTTAACGCTAATGAATCATTTTAGCTGAGGGAAATCATTATTGCTGTTGGCTATGTCACCCTTGCTCTGGAGGCACTTCGAGTTTAGCTACTTGAGAAGAGCTAGGTCTGGCTATACATCCACACAGGAGCTACCAGACTGATAAACTGTTTAGGACTGAAGGCGCAGTCACAGCACACGGCTCCCTCCATTGTTCAGGTCAGAGACCAGCTGAAGCAGACTGTGGGAGGCTTCTGGCCTGTGCTCTTGGCCTTTCTTTAGCAGAAACCATGGCAGCAGGACACAGGTGTAAGATGATGAACCCTCAAAAGTACTGCCTTAGTGTGGAGTCCAAACAGGTTGAGAAAGAACTTGGACACAGGAATGGAGAAGTTATCCCAAATCCCATAGTTTGGAGATGACCACAGTTGTCAGGGAACATGGACAAGTTCTTACTCAGCCAAAGTCTCCTAATGCTGCAAAAATCAATGTTCTTTTAATACATGCTCTGAGAACATAGGAACAGAGAGATCCAGAGAAGAAGTGTAAAAGCAGTCCTGCCACTAGTTCTGTACTGTACAGGTTCTGTACCTGGTATAGTTCAGAGCAACTTCATTCATGCCTCTGGGTGACCCAAACTTTAACAGGTTACAAAGACAAAACCCTTCCTTCACTGCCCAAACATGTCTCCATAACAGAAGAGAATAAATACAGACAAGCCAACACACTAATCCTACTGCTATGGAAGAAAACATAGCACTGTGCAGGGAGGGCACCCATTTTGGTGATCAGACAGGTTTGTACCTTGCTTTGTAACCAAGAAATTGGTGCAAACCTCATTTACCAAACCAGGAACGAGGCTCACTGTCTTATGAATGAGAAGTAATGTTGTATTGACCGCTCATTTTCCAGTGTACAGACCTTCAACAGAACTGGTTGTTAGCACAACTGTTCCAGTCAGAGTTTAAACTTAGGGAACTTAATTCAACCATCCTACACGTGTCCTGAAGATTCAAGTAGCTGTATACACCTTATGACATGAACTAAAATACATGATTTACGTGCAGATGCAGATTCACCATCTAACATTTGAGATTTACTACCTGAAGCTTTCTTCAGTTTATTTTGGAAATTACAGAAACAATATAGGTTTGAAGAAAACAGAAAAGTAGAAAGTGACAGTAGAGATCTTGTGTTTTGTTCCTGGCCCAGTGACTGCCTCGTAAGTTAGCTTTTGGAAAATGGTTTTACGTCTCTGCCTTAACTTCCTGTGTGCAGTAAGTACAGCTAAGTTTCACAGGAACACTGTGACCATTCGTCAGTTGGTGTGATAACAGTACTTAAAACTTTCCAGGTATTTTCTACGCTTTGTGAAATGTTTTGTGCTCTGCCAGATGAAATGCCCGCGCACATTTCAAGAGTCTGTGTAGCTGTATTCAGGCATCTATGTAAGATTCATAGCAATAATGGTTTATTACTTTTAATTGTACAAAAATAACTTTGAAAAATCCACTGCCTTCAATACTGAGACACTAACTTCACTCCATACACTCACCCTGCTAGTATATCTGTAACATACAAACACTGAGCAGCTCTAAAGAGTTATAAAATAATGTTGACAATAATAGTTCCCTGGATTGTTGTATATCCTCTAAAACTGATGGCTGACAGCAATGGACAAAATTAATCCCTCATGTAACTCCATTGAGTTCTGAGGAGTTATAGCAAGGATGAATTCGGTCTAGCATGTACAATCTCAGGAACTGTTTACACTTAATGGCAATTTTTTGAACTGCTAGCACTCCTTAGAGAAAATCATTGTTGGTTTTATTAACCTCTTTGATTTTTTTTTTTTCATTTTGGTTCAAAATGGTTGTGGGCATAAAAATGTCAGTGGATAGAAAACTTCCATGTGGAGGTCTTTGTGTTCTGAACTGTTTAGTTCATGGAGGACTTCCGCACAAAGGTTCCTAGGCAGAAAATGTTTTTTTCACATCAGTCCCAAGAGGGAGCATAGAAAACAAAATCTGTTCAAGACAACTGGCTCCACTGAGCTCTCCTGTCCTGAAGGGCTGGATGCTCTGCTTGGGCAAGACACACTGGAGGAAGCAGTCAGCTCATTTTCCTAGTGAAGGACAGTGAGGAAAGCTTTTGGCTCCTCTATCCAGGGAGCGACCCACTGGCAGAGCTCGTTGACACTTCTCCACAGAGACAGAGTGGACCTTTCAAGGCTGATTGTTTTGTAAAGCCTTCTTTACAAGGTCCACTGAACCTCCCCATTTTTGTCCTCCAATGTGCACAACTATTACATTCTACTTTTAATAACATGACCTTCATCATATTATCAGACTGTCTGAAAATAAGAGAAAGCAAACAAAAAAATGCTGTATCTTTGCATGGAAAGGGAACATAAAATACAAATAAAATAATAATAAATATAGATGAGAAAGTAATACATTGATCTGTTCTAGAATGCATTGAAAGTGTTGTATTTATTGTCCAGCAGGAGCTAAGTCCTGCTTTGCTGTATGCAGGTAAACAGAAGCAGTGGTCTTGTTCCTCCAAGCAGCTCAACCGAATTGCATACATTCCTCACACCTGCCCAAGCCATATGCAGAACCTACCCAACACACCTCCAGATGATCCAAAGATCCTAGATGGATCCAGTTTGCCAGAGAGGACAGCTCCTCCTCAGCCACTGCATTCTGCAGTGCACAACACATGCCCAAGGTTGGTATTATTCCCGAAATAAAGACTCCTCCTGCCCTCCTGTCCCCTACAAGCAGAAAACATGATGGAGAAACCCTGAGCCTGATTGATAGCATCTTTTTCATTTCTTTCCCAATACTGAAGAAAAAAGATTTAACTACAGATTAGTAATACTACTAAAAGGAGCAGGTAAGAACACATGCATTATAGGAAGTTGTACGTAAAGGGAGAGAAAATGTATTATGTAGTATAGCCTCACTTTCTAAGAA
This sequence comes from Theristicus caerulescens, assembly GCA_020745775.1. NCBI lineage: Eukaryota > Metazoa > Chordata > Aves > Pelecaniformes > Threskiornithidae > Theristicus > Theristicus caerulescens. The sequence goes on from CM036564.1 coordinate 11,251,602, forward strand.
TTTCCATCAAAAAAGTTCCATGACAAACGACTATTGTACACTTAGGTGTTTATAGAGGAACCACAAAAATGTGATTGAGGTTAAGAGTTTGCATACCACAATTTCAGCAGAGGAATCCATTTTTCAGCTGCTTTTCATTAATTTGTTTTAATTAATTTTCATGAAAATCACTTCAGCAATTTAGTATTTTAATAAAAACAAAGCACACAGGTTTGGGACAATTTTTGCAGCAGCTGAAATTAAAATAAAATAATCTAATTTCTTGAAATAGTTTGAGGAATGACTTGGAGCATCAATAAGACCTCCACACTGAGTCTTACAGTGTAAAGACCCAGGAAGGGAGGAGGGGACATAGCTGCAGCAGTTCATCTATACCACACCAGTTGCTAGGAGCCAGACCAGCACACTGGGACTTGTGGCAGCTCCTCTGAAGGACAGTATCCACAGGGTTGTCTGCTTGACATCGGGCACGCTTGGCCACTGGATGACCCCAGCAATTAGAGTTAAGCGCACCTTTCTGTTCTCACCCTCTGCTGCGGCCCAGATACAGCCCAGTGCGTCAGCTACCATGGGGCTTGTTCTCGTCATGCTTATATTGGCATGATTAGGGACTTTATCCTTTTGGACATGAGAGGAAAATCCAGTCTTTCATGGTTTTTTTTTTTTTTTACAGTCACCATGCTGAGTGGAACTGAGAGTTGAATGCACTTTTAAAGCAAGACCCTTAAAAGCAACAGTTACACATGGCCCAGACAAATTTCTGTGGATTGGCAATGTGCAAGTCCCAGTTTTAACTCTGGATAAGGAATGGACACTTCTGCTCAGACTTCTGATTCAGCTCCACATGCCAAATTTGTTATGATGTAATCAAGTGCAACTCCACTGCTATCAGCTGTCAACAGACTTCCTCCTATCATGCCAGCACCAAATTTGGCCCCAGAGCTGGGGAGCCCACAAGCTTGTATCAACAGCAACTACAGCAGCTATTTTAAGCTGGATAGAGTTCTTATTGGTTTAGATGCTCTAGGATTACAAGGTCATAAACCTATGCTATCAAATCCACACGGGTGCTCCGAGCCAGACTTTGCCCTTTGATGCATGCATCCAACTGCCATTGAAACTGTTGGACGCCAAGCACATCTGAAAGTGGAGTACTGCCCATACGGTTTAAATTGGCTTAATTCTTCTAGTACATGCAGCCTGTTGCTCCACATTGTATTTATTAGACAGTTTCATTTGGGTTTTTTACTTGTTTATTTTGTGTGCTGAAGGCTTTTTGCTGCCCTGTTTAGTATTCAGGGCTTAATGTTATTCTGATTTGAATAAAACACATCTTATTATTTAACTGAGCTCAGAAATGCCACATCACCCAACGCACTCTCTGTGGTTTAGACGTATTTTAGCATATCTATCCAAAGAATTATAAAATAAATACAGCAATATGTAGTGTTAAATGGTCTCTCCTCTGAGCACTACAGCCATGTCTTTCCATATAATTGATTCCGTACTTACAAAACTAAAATTACTCAAGTGCTACAACACTAACGGATCAATTCTGAAAGTTTGTGATTAACTAGAACAGAACCCTAATGTTGGAGGAGCATGGTGACACAATGCTTCTCACCTCCATCTTTCAAAATCAGGAGATTTAAATATATGCATATACACCTACATAAATATATATATATACACACACACTTCTGCAGTTCTTTAACTTCCTTTCTTTCTTTAATGTAAGGGTTTTCCATTCAAGGTCTTCTCTGCCATTTTTAAGGTTGCAAATACTTTGGTTTGTTTGGTTTTTTTTTTGTTTGGTTTTTTTTTTTGTGTGTGTGTAAGCTGAGATTTGTTGACATTCACATGACTCCAGGAGTTTAAGCTTTCTATAAAAAGTCAAAGGACAAACTACCTGATATTATAAACTACTATGGTAGACAGTAGCTTTACGTGCTGTGTCTCTATCTTAAGCTACTTTTTCCGGGAACAAGTACAACTTGGAAGGCTAGCTGCAGACATCATATTGCCAGAGTAACACTGGATATTTGTATATACACCCACATTCAAACATGCATGCATGTGCTACATATGTAGCCAGAAATTACAGCCAGTTTAGAAAAATGCTGATTTTCAATAAGAAATTTCTTTACTGCTCTTGTACAGAGATATCCACTCAATTATAGTTGAGCCAAATTTAGATGAATCGTTTTTGATTCCATATTCTCTTTACTGGGTGCAAACTTCTGATAAATGCTCATGACTGTGATGGCTTGCTTTTGTAACCACTTGTGCACAAGAGCAGCTTTACTTCTTATATTGACTTGATAGCCTGCAATGCAGACTTGAGCGTATCACACAGTCATTTACTGCACAGATTTCAGTGGATTTATGCTGATTTATACCAGCTCACTGGCTCAGCGTTATTCCTATTCCCCCTCACATACTCCACTTTTATACCCTGATAGAATTCCAGTGGACTAATTCTGAATTTGTACTGGCAAATGTGAGAAGCGATCCAAATAACCTAAGATAGTCAGAGAATGAGAGAAAAAACAGTAAAAGCATTTTCAAAAAGTCCTAGTTTAAGCTTTTACAGAATAATATTATTTAGTCAAGCAAACTTATGCAATTGCTTTCTGGGCCATCCATCCAAAATATTATTTTCTAATGCTTGTGTGTGTGCATCTTATAAGTCCACAAAGGGAAAAGAAAATATTAATCTAAAATGGTAGTGCCTAATATTCTTGAATACATAATTCATCCAATATGGATTTTGGCAGCTCAGCTTTAACTCCAAAACAAAAGAAATCCACACAAAAGACAATAAATCTGCATTACACATGGTACTAAAATGATCCAATGGATTTATAGATGTTTACAAGTTTGCAGAGTGTGACACAGCGTCCACCAGAAATTTGATATTCACAGCACAAAACATCATAAACATATGTCTGCAACTACAAAGGGGCCTTTTTATGTGGGGATCATTGTTAAAATTGTCTTCAGAACATAAACCTTAAGTTGTAAATGCTACTCCCCGTTTATTCTCCAAGACATAACAAATGAGGAAAGAAAAGCAGAGATATGTTTGTAATTGAAAATGTTTCTCAGGAAATGATCTGTACAGGAACATCATTCTCATTCCATTAACTGCTGACTCCAAGCCAACCATTTGTAAAAGTAAATAAATATGCAAACTGGCTGACAACAATGTGCCTGCCTTTAATGTTACTGCATTAGTACCCAGTCTCCAAAAAAGAATCTATTTTCTTTTCTCATTTCTCCATTAAACCAAACATGGCATACACACAAAAGAACGGGAGAAATGCTGTTCACAAAAAAGAATGGGAGAAATGCTATAATTTAATTTTCATGTATGCAATACAAATTAAATGCTTATTGCCTTGAGCTTTCTTTAAAGTCCAAAGCTACTCCAAAGTACCTCAGTGCCTAACTTGCTGTTCCTTTCTTTTTTTCAATTAGCAGGGAAAAAACCCTCCATAGACTGACAGATCTCTGGTCTGAGTAGGTAAAAAACCCAACAAAACAGGGAGCAAACTCAATCCTTTTAAAGAGTACATGTGATTTTCTTCACCATGTCACATGTAGCTTCGTTAAGCCTTACATGCTTTCACATTTCATTGGGATGAAGGTTCTTTCTCAGAATTTTCCTGTAGTTTCTAAGAGGTAACAAGTGGTGCAGTGTCAAGCTAACACAGATGCCGGTCATTCCATTCATTCCTTCAACACATCCTCTCAACACATCTTTTAAAATACATCAGCAATATTTGCAGATGTTTTGAAAGGCCTGTCACCCTATAGGAGTGTTTAAAATATCACTGAAAAAACCCAAAAGACAGCATTGGGAACAAATGTAGACAGGAGTTCGAATGACACTGATTTTTCCCCCACTGAAGAACAAACCATGCATATAAGAAATGCTGTGGCCATTCCAAGTCCTTATCAAAATGTGCTGCTGCACTGAATCTGATCCCAGCCTCAAACTCCTCAAACAGCCTCAGATACATTGGTAGGGTCTTTGTGCAAAAGATACCTGCAGGTTGTTAGCTGGTCTGCACATGGTATCCCTAAATACAAAATATTTTATTGAAACAAATCCTTTGACAGCTAAGACTTCCAATTTATTGAGATATTTATTGAGACATCTCAGAAATGATTTATTGAGATATCTCACACTACATGGGGTGCTTGGGGTTATATGGAGACAGAAGGGAGAGCATTTGTATCCCCCTCACCAATATTTCTCAATTTATAACAAATCTGCAGGTAGCAACATCCAGAAGAGAGTCAGGCAGACCTCTTGGTGTAGTCCTAACCCTAACCAAGGGGTATCAATTGTTCATCCTATATGCTCACCAGCTTGCTGCAACATTTTTTTCCAAATATTGTGGAATGAAGAAGCTGATTTTATAGGACTGACTTGCCTCGTTCTCTGAATCACCAACCAGCTAATAGTAGCTATTCCAACATCAACAAGAGGCGCTCATGCAGAAAAGACAAAACCAAAGATCTGTTCCAAGAAGTCTTTCCCAGCTCAACGAGTTCTAGCTATTCTTAAGGGAAAACCCAAAAATAGTTCTTAGGAATGTGAGGGCATACTAGTAGCAAGCTGAGGATTTCCTGAATTTCTTGCTCTTTTTTTCTTGTGTATATAAGCCTTGTTTTTGAAGGAGAAAAAAATTAAAGTGTCAGACCCACTGCATCTCAATAATCTAGATGACTTCTTCTTCTTGGAAGAATTAGAAAAATGACTACATTTACTGGAAAGTTGAAGTTCCTTTTCAAGGACTGCAAACTGGTTTACGTATCACACAAGGCCACTATTTTCAAACTGTAGTTCCTAGAGCTGCTTGTATTTTAATATAAACATCTGGTCATCTTCAAGGAATGTCTTTGTTACAAAGGATCAGAAGATTTGTAGTGGCCAAGTATTTCTACATCCCAGAAGGAAAAAACCAAAACCAAAACCACCTTAATATCTTCTGAGAGCTCCTCATGCAAAGATCTTGCTTTGGCATCAAAGTCAACCAAGATAAAGTCTGAGGGTGACACCAAAGCTGGACAAGTAGCAAACACAAGGAAGATGGGATAAGAGTGAACCGAAGAAATTAAAATAATAATGGATACAAAAATACAGATGTATTACTTATTTGCATAACTGGTAGCTTGCAGTCCATGCTTTGGTACCTTCTGCGTCAATCCTGAGCATCTAACTGTAGTTCCCAGATCTAGTACAATAAACGAGAATTGACCTGCGACATCTAATTCTTTTATTCCCCTCCATTTTGAAGATTTTCAATTTCTTGCTACATTTAATATTTGTGCCTAACACAGAGATGGTTTCTAAAAGTCTCTGCAGTATGTCCTAGGGAACTGAAGTTTCTTGTCAAGGGCAGAATTGGGATCTAATTTGGGAACTGGGATCTAAAGGCAGGCCTTCAACATGGAAAAACTAGGCTGTGGCTTTGGCTGGATCAACAGAAACCCAGCTACATCCTTAAAGAAAATGGGCTGGATTTGGTGAAGGGCAGAAAAATGAAACCTTAAAATGGCAGAAATATATCTTCTAGCATACTGAAGAATAAACTGCCCTTTAGGGTTCTCTTGACCAATGTTGGAGGTTAGCGTGTGTTTGACAGCAGAAGAACTTCAGGCTTGGATTGTTACAGGAAGGAAAGGTAAACTTGTTTCCCCGTTATTCCCCCCTTATTTCATATGAGTGTGTATCATCGAGATGCAGATCCAATGTGTGGAAGCCCTCTTGTTCTTACCCAGCCGTACAGCGTTAAGGGTCATTTCAGGGACGGAGAGGAATATATTAGGGCTGTGGCAATCCCTGATTAGAGGGAGAACTTTTGGTCAGCCGGCATAAATCACAGTGTGGTGTGATCAATAGTATGGCTGTGGTATTCTCCTAAAACACATTTACACAGAAGTGTAAGACGATGATGCAAGACAGGACTTTGGTAGAACAAACCGAAAATTATGTTTGGCTTAGGAAAGCAGAATTAGTTCTCAATTTGCACAGGAAACAAATCAACACTTTCCAGTCTAGGTTCTCAAATCCCTGAATGAGAATTAATTAGTTTAGCATCCCACCAACAGAAGAAAATAGCATTATCCCCATTCTGCAGCATAGAAAGTGACGCACTGCTAGATAAAGGGATATATTTACATGTTTCCTTTCTGGAGACACAAATTCCACTTGTAAAATGGAAGCTAGGCACTTTAAAAATACAGCCTTAAAGACCTGTCCATAATGTTACACTTAGCCTGATGTAGAATGGACAGGAATATCCATACCTCTTGTTTTCCAAACCCATATCACAGCAAAGAGAACACACTTCTTTTCATATAACCGGTAGTAATGATTTTCATCCAGCCCTGTGCCTTGTCCTTCAAGGGCACTGCCTGGTACCCTCCTGAGCATTCCTGATCCTGCTCATTTCCTTATAAAACTCAAACAGCTGCTCCAACTTCCAAATGCCCTGTCTCAAAAAAATTACCCTACTGAACTGTTCATCTGATTATGGTGTTCACATGCTTCTTATCATGAACAAGTTGCAAGCAATGTAAGCATCAGCACTGTAAGGGTAAACTCACAGCTCTGAATTGCACATGCATTGCAACCATCTTTTCGAAGAGATCTCAAACAAGCTGTAAGTTCAGAGCAGCACTTGCTACAACCTGTCAAGCACTGTCAGACAAGGGAAAAAACTCTGTGTAATACTCCTACCTGTTAAATGCATTTCATGGGTTGCCGTCATTACCAATATATCAATTTCAGCATGCAAAACATTCATACAAACAGTAGCTGTGGCTGTATTTCCTACTTCACAGGTGAACACACAAAAAATTGCAATTCAAGCATCTAAGTAAATAACCTTAAATGGGTTTTACTTCATAGCACTAACACATTCAGAGTTTCCCAGAAATAATCTGCAGCCTTCAGTTGTTGACGTCATAAATGAGTTTATGTTAATATTCCTATTAGAAAATGTTTAGTACTACAAAATTTTCATTTTAATAAGCATGAATATTAAAACTTACCTACTGCATGATACATAGCCCATTTGAAAATTGCTATCTCAAGCATGCTTTTGACTAGAAATGACAATTTTCCCTGAGTGGAAACTTAGCTGATAAAAATCACTATTTTCACACTGGATCCAGTGTTACTTAAGGACTGAATTTGTACCAAACTGAAGTTAATAGAACACATACTCATATGAAATACCACTAGGATGAAACAGTTAATTCTCACTCATATTGCAGAAATATTTTCATGGAATAGCATTCAAAATTAACAAACTACTGTATTTTCTTCCTTTTTTACCCAGGAAAAATAAAGCCTGACAAGGGCAAGAAGAAAATAAACTCCCATTCTTATCTTCAAAATATTACAAACCAAAAATAACTACCATTGCAAAAATATAAGGTCAGAAAATAATTCTCTTATAGTATCACAGAAACAAAGATGGAAAATAACTGAACGAGTCAGTCAAGTCTCCTACCTTTAGGGCAAAATGCTCCACAGCCCATCATAGGGTTGCTGGGCCACCCTCATAGTGCATCACAGGGAGTACTGCAGTCTTTAAGGTGTTTGAAGCCCCTTGCTCTGCAGGCCCCTTTGCTGCTGCTCTTCAGAGAAGCTGTATTAGCTTTAGAGACTGTTTTCCAACAGAATGGTCCAAGCACATCACAACTCTCAGCTCAGAGCATCGCTTCAGAGCAAGCGACTGACTGCCTATATAATTTAATATGGTGCCACATGAGACTCATCTACAAAAGAAACTAAATCTGCTTTTTGCAGCTTGCTAAGTTGCATTGTGAATGCTGGGATGCAGTTTTGACTGTGTGCTTTTGTTATCAGTCATAAAACTGAACAAAATGCTCAATAGCAAGTGTAAAGCACATGTTCTTACCAATCTCATAGTTCGTTTCTGCTGTAGGTAACTTGTACCTTTTCCCCTTACAACTGAATAAAGTCACAGTTTCCCTCAAAGTTCAGGAAAGGTTTAGACACGGGCATGGCAATACTGGAAGTGATTTTTTCTTTTTTTGTGAAACAAAGGCTGGTCAATAAGAGCTACAGCATCCTTGAATCCTGTTGCCAGAATTGAGATGCACATGCAATATTACCAAATTCAGGTCCTATCACAGTACTCCTTTCTCTATAAATACTTCCCTACTGAAATAATTAGCAAAACTCACATGGAAGGAGGATTAAGCTCTAAAACAGGCAAAAGCATATAAAAAGCTAAAAAGCAGAGGGAAGGAGAGGTATGAGCCATCAAAAGAATAATAAACTACTGGTAAGAAATGAACTAGTTTTACAGGCTATGGGTCCTTCCAAAGAGGGACAGTAATGAAAAGATAATCTAAAGCAATTACTTACTTGGGCTAAAAATCAAATTGCTATGAGGTTTTCTACAGACTAAAACTTTTCAGAAGCTGTAAAATGTTTAAGTGTCTGTTTCAACTTGGAGTGAGATGAGGGAAGTGACACATCCCTGGCTCATTTCTAAGTCGTGGAAAGTGGTTACCTTTCTAGTTTCCAACTGAACTTCATTTAAAATACCAATGCCAAAAGGCAAGTACGGAGAACTGAGAGGTATTTATTGTTTAGGGTTATCCAGCTGTGCTACACACTATTCCTCCCCCAGGTATTGTATCAGATGTGATTCCCTGCAGAAAAAGACACGGAGCTCTCATCACTGTTCTGAAACCACATTCTTCGCCAGTTCTAAGGAGTCTCTGATACACATCGGTCTGCAGCTACTGGGTCACTCCTAAAACCAGCTTTCCCCTGCCAACAGTCCTATTTCATGCTGTACTCACAAGCAGTAATGGGGCTCCCCATTCTGACTCCTGGAGTCCCATTGCTTTCTGGCACCGGGAAACTGGATTGCTGAACTGCTGAATAACAGCATTCAATTACAGGACAATACCGAGCTGGCAGTTCTTTACCAAGCTTTCCTTTTCTTAATTTCTGAATAGAACCATAAGTGTCCCAGATACTTTATTATGGCAATCCCATTTGGGAGGTAAGTACAGCGAAAGGAAAACTACAGTTCACTTGAAACATCAAGGAGGATGCTGAAGATGATTATATGTTAAGAAAATTCACAAAGTCTGAAGCCACAGCAACCTGCATCATCAATTCAACCTATTTTATAAGTGATTATTTATACCTATTTATAAAGTGGCACCTTTTTGCATGCACAAAAATGGCTATTTTAAAAAAATAGTAAATGAAAGTTCTTTTTTTATGATGAGTTTTTGTATCTACAGTAATAGCCAAGAGATCATGTCCAGGTAAACTGTAGAGTTTACTGTTACAGTAGAGTAAGAAAGCTACAAATCAGCTAAAGCAGAGCTGCTTTCTCAGAGGGCGTAACATGGCAAGAAGTTGACAATAGCAGGTCTGAAGCGCGTAGCTTGGGGACCGAGCAGAGGAATTTCTAATCATACTCTCTGTAATCCATTTTCACTTGCCACAAACAAATTCAAGCAGGACTTAATTTCTAATTCCTGTAATCTAACAACAACAACAAAACCATCATTCAATGTGTGCCTCCCCCTTCCCTCAGAAGAGATTACTGCAGGGAAAAAAACAGCACGTTAGTAAGATGCTTTGGGCCTAGAGTTTCCCAAACTGTTCCTAAGGGCTCACTTTCAACCCCACAATTTTCAGCTTTGTAAAAACAGAAGTATAGCCAGGGAGGACTAAAGTCTTTTTCAAGTGGTTTTGGCCATCAATACAGGAAACAATTCAAAGGCAACATGACACTGATAGCTTAATTTGTGAAAATGGATAAATACCATATCTGCCACATAGCACATTAACCCATGTAACAAATAAATACAGAAATAGCACTGCAATACTTGGTTAAAAGGTTTTGGTTCACAGAGGAGGAAATTTAATTAAAGCATGTAATGTCAATTACTGTCATTTGTAATTTTATTTTGCTTCCCTAGAAACAATACAGATGCAGGATTCTAAAGTTACCTGCATGTTTGATGCAAATGGGATAAAATTATCGAGGTTCTGAGAAAATCCAGATAGTAGTAGGGAAAAAAATGCATTTTTACCTAACCTCATTCATGGATCTTCTTCAAAGTGTTGATTACATGAGGACTGACATGCCTCCAATTTAAACATATAAGCCAAAACCCCAGACCTGAAACAAGACTTTTATGTTTAAAAAATTGTGTTAAGTCATCAAAAAGGTTGGGAGGGGAGCAACAGCCTAATTCTCAGCTACTGCAAATGGGCACAGCCTTACTAAAGCCAACAGAAGAGCATTGATTGAGATCAGAAGAGAATTTGGCTTACTGTTTATACTGACTGATTTCAATTGGAAAATTACAGGGCCAGGTCCTTAATGCTTCTGTCTCCTTTGCTCTGCTCTGTGCAAAAGTGACAGAGACCTAGAAGCCATGTAGAAGACTCCAAGTATCTCACCACCACAGTAATAAACATTGCCAAATCTCGGCAGTCCTTCTTCTCCTTTGCCATACGCAATGCACTGCAGTATCAGCATCCATTTCTGCTTTTACACAAACTGCTTTTCAGCAGTAGAGCTTAGTGCTGCACAGAAGCATCCTACCCATATCGTATTCTTTTGGAGTCGGGAGATAACACCAGAAATGGATGAATTAAACTTACTATCGGTGAAATACATGTCAAATATATTTCTACCTCGCAAACTATGATCTGAGCTATCACTAGAATCAGCAGGAGAAAATTTGCTGTAAAGACCTCTGAGGCATTTTCCTTTAAGTACCACCACTTCTAAATATGGCAAGCATCCTGCCTTTGAAAAATCATACTTTCCTCAATAGTGTAATGCTACAGTAAAATGATGATTAGAATTATAGGAAAGAGCTAACAAAAGAAAGACAAAACCAATCAGATGCTTTCTCATGTCTCTAAATGATACACATAAATCGTATCTATCAGGTTCCCCCAGGCTATTTCAGGAGTATGCAGAACACAAAATGATGCAGATTCATTACAAAAAGTCTAAATCTAATCTACTTTAATTTAAAATGCCAGGAATCATGTAAATGGAAGATGAGAAGACAGAATTCATATGTTACACATAAGCAGAAGAAACAAGAGTCATACAAACTGGGAGTCACATAAAATGCTCAGTTACCAAGAAATTATAGGTCAGACCTCTGGCAGTGCCAAAGTCTATTGGTGTATAACTGCAGTGAGGAAAGAGGTGTCTCCAAACTGCCTTCATGCCTTCCCCAGCCCTCAAAAGGATGACATAAGGCTGGCATCTGGGATTTCAGGAGTGTTTTTGGGGGTATGAGTCACACTATTTTGTCACTGAAGGTCTCAGAGGTCTGCTATGCTTTCTGAAATCCATCTGTGGAACTCTCCAAAAGTTCTTTACTTTTTACAGTCCACTTACATGAGGGCACATATGATATGTAACTTTTTGGATCCTAGGTCAAGATTTCACCATGCTGAGGAAATCCTCAGCTGTTCCAACAGACCTGGTGTAAAGCCCCTCCACATCACTTTCACAATCAGCACAAAGGCCTAGGAAGCAAAGCCAAGAAGCTGCCCTAAGACAAACAGTGCACAAGCTATTCACAATTCACTTAGCAAAATTGAAATGTGAAGATTTAATTGTGATTTTCAAAAGCACTTGCTTTTGGCTAAGCTTTGCTTTCCTGGAAATCAGTACAAAAAAAAAGATAGATTTTAATCTTTATGCCTACCATCAATGCTTATGTAAACTTAACCTCCCCTCCGCATTCACCAGGGCTAAAATCCAGAAGTGAAGAATTCCAAAACAGACTGTGTAATGCAAAGGGAGGAGGTAGATACCACAGTTGTATTTTTAGACATGCAAATTATCAAACTGTGTCCTTCCCAAATAACACAGGTGAACGTTGACAAACGTCATTCAAAAGGGGCAATTCCAATTAGACCTAGGTGGCAAATGCAAAAAATTAGACTGTTCACAAAAATAAAATACCATTGACATGACACAGTTCACCTATAATATAACTGACAAATGGCTAAAAATATGTTGACAAGATCTTGAGGGATTACAGCTCCCCCAGTATGTTATTATTATTTGTAGTGCATCTTGCAAGGTCCAAGTGTTACTAAATACAGGCAGGCCCATTATCTGTTTCCCTAAACACACAGGAGAAAGAGAATGACGTTATAGCTATAAATATACACACTTTATGCCTTGTATCATAAACAAAATCTTTAATACAACCTTACATGCACACAAAATCAGACCATTTGGAACACTCATTAATACAGCCTCTCTCTCCTAATAAGCAAGTCTCATTCCCTGCCATTAAATCAAGACACATTCAGGTCTAAAACTTTCACCTGGAGCCAGGCTTGTTGACTTGTTATGTGCTGACATTTTAAACTGAATGCAGGAATTACTCTCTTCTCATTTTCTAAGTAAGTTATGCTGGATCGAAATCTAAACATCAGCAGTGCTACTGAAAATACAGAAACAACTGCCAAGTCAGCATAATCTCAGCAGCATAAAACTAGTATGCAAATCAGACCTAAATCATAACTCCTGCTGATTTCTTTTGTGGCACAAAAATATTACTCAGCAAGAGTAAAGGCAGCACAACTGGTTACCAAATACCTTGCTCAGTGTTATGATATTGTTTCTCAAGTGAAAAACTACAGTGTATTGATTTACAAGGATGTCCAAAACCAGCTCAAAGTTTGGGCCAGAGTAAGGGGAAAAACCCCTTGATTTATAGACCTGCGCATTAACAAGCCCCTCTTTCTTGTTACCTCTCTCTGCTTCCATTTAGTCTTCACATTACTTGAGTTGGATTTCCTTTAGGCCTGGGCCCTATTCACTAAACTGCATTAATATACCAATTCCATCTTGAGATCTCCTTTTCTAGAATACTGCCAAGCTGGCAATATGGTTCCTGAGAGACTACTTTCCCTGACATGCAGTAAGCTATTTATTGACACACCACTGTTCCCATGCAGTTTTGCACCTAAGCAGTGAACTGGATAGCAGTTCCATATGTTGGAGCTGTTACACTTCTCTGGAAAATTGTATTACTTTGGGTAAATAAAAAGCTAAGAGCAGCAGGAAAAATATCATAAAAATGCAGCCGAATGTTTCATCCTGCCTCCATCAGCAAATTTGGTCTATGACCTCTGCATATGAGTCATGCAAGTGCTTTAAAACTTGCCGTGATTTATATTTTCAGGATAGGAAGTTCAAGGCTTATATTTCTATTCCCCAACCATACATTATTTTTCTCCATACACAATTTCTTGATAATTATCTATGAACTAAAATATATAGGCATCTTTTTTTCTACTTTGTGGTGCATATTAACCAAAACCATTCATCTCAATAACCAGTCTCTGTGTTCTTGGCAGAGTATAGCTGATGTGTAGGTTATTCCTGGAACCATACTAGGTTGATGCTCTCATCATAGTTTTAGTCATGGAAACAGGCTTCTACCAAGACAGGCATTGTTTGTGAAAAAGGAAATTCCCAGCATATCTGTCAGAAACAAGAAGTAGTAGGGTACACCACTTTAAAAATAAAAGTATCTAATATTTACACAGTGCTGTTCATCAGAAGACCTTAGTCTGTTCTACAAATCAAGCAATGCTTGTTAGAGCTCAGGGCTCATGTCCCACTGAGAAAGCACACTCTCTATTCCCAGTCCCTCTGAAGCACAGCTTCACTCCTTGAGTCCTACATTTATAAAACAGATGAAGAGCAACAAGTGAAAATACCGCACAAGCACCAGAAAACCAGAAATCTTCTCACCCATCACATGCACACAGACTAGTTGTGATTCCATTTTCAGTAACCTAACTTTCAATTAGTTTTTCAGATAAAATCATTAGTATACACACTACTGTTTTGCTGCCATCCTGCTGATCAGAACCAGTGACTAACTCCCACTAAGGCAACTCCAAACCAAGCAGAATTATTTCTGGACTTTTATAGGCCGCTACAGAATTGCATGAAAGCTTCGGTGACCAGACTGCCTATTTCCAAGGGTTTCCAGGACTTCTATTATGTGGGCACGCTCTGGAATGGTGAGATAAAAGGTAACTCTACAACCCACTGTGTAAGCCTGGTACTTAGTCTACATATTTGAGATCTGAATTTTAATCCCAGAAATGGTAGTGCCAGGGTTCAAAGCACATGGTCTGTTCAAGGAGCAATCTGATGGTCAGTATCTGGGTGACCTAACACTTCCCTGCATGTCTTACTTAACTTCATAGCCTGCTTTGAAGAGAGCTACCAGAAGAGGGTACTTTTCAGTTTCTTGAAACATTATTAGTTGGGGTCTTGGGTGCGCAAACCCGCGTTTTCTATGGTCTATTTGACCTGTATCACAATGCTTGAAAACTAAGATTACCCAGAAGGTCTCACTCACTTTAAAGAGATCATTTGTTTCCTTTGTGATGCAGGCCTATAAAAACCACAGCACAGATAAAGATATGTTGGCTTTACCCTCTAGGGACCAAGTATAGGAATTACTGTATTGGTTAGCTGCAACTGATTAAGCACTCTTTGCCCTCTTCCTGTAAAATTTAACAAATAATCTCTTCATTGAGTAAAGGTGTAAAAATCTATCCCCACAGCTAAATTCTATAGGGCTACGTGTCTTCAGCTCACTCCTCTGTAGGATATTTTATGACAGCAAAATTAAAGGGTCTTGCACATCAGAGTCTTGACTGTATCGTGTGGCACTGTTGTTTTTCCTGCGTGCTCTCTTCAACTGGTCCTGCCCAGATAATGAGAACTTTTCCATCTTATACCTCTAGAGTACTAACAGTGATCAATAGTTCTGCTTTATCTAGTGGGCAATCTCTGGGGTGTTGTGAATCATGTGTTGGCAGCTTCATCTAGGTGGAAATCTGTGTTCATCCTTGGAAAGCCTTGCTTTAAAACTATCTTCTGAAACATTCAGACTTTAATTGACCTTAGTATTTATTTCTAGTCTGAATGAGTTTGAACGCAGGTGAGGCTGCCCTGCTGAATGAATGATCAGCTCAAGCACAAAACCTGATCTCTCTGACAGATCTGGATCAGGTTTGCAAAATGTTACATCTGTGAACAAGTTAATCCTAGTTTTTCTGTTAGGTCTCCAGATACAACCAGGGACCTGAAAGCTTCTGTTTTTCTTCAAATGTGTCCATTTTCATTAGTACTACAGGGCATGTCGGGGAAATCCTGCCCCTTGTTACTTGTGCAGTCCAACTGCAATTAAGTTAGTAAGTCTGTTGTAGCAGCCAGGATGGTGTCCAAACCCTTTTCCATAGCTGTGGTTGCTCTGTAGTGTTAACAGGAAGAAGAAAGTAAAACCTTAATTTGTCACTAAGGTAAGCATCTATCGACTCTGGGCACAAACAAAAAGGCCAACAAACCTCTGCTGTTGAAGAACTACAGTGGCACTTTAAGCCTCATGATATCACTCTGATGCAGATAATGGTCATTATGACTGTTTTATGGATAGGAAAAGAGACAAAAAAAAGAGAATTTGCATGCAGCCTTGGAACAGAACCAGGATTAGAGCTCAAGGGCTGCTGGCTCACGGACACAGGCTTAGTCCACTTCAGCAGCAGTCCCCCACACTGTCACCAACTCACCACAGCATTACTTTCCTCTCACCCACTTTATCCTGATTCAAGGTGGTCACCTCCTGAACACTCCTGTCACCTTGTCCATCTGTCCATCCCCCCTTGTTTGCTGTCACCTTTCCACTCGCCCACTCTGGTGATGCTGCTGCCACTTCCCACCTGTGCTTTCACGGCTTCCCCCTTCTCCACCCTACAACGGCAGGCACAGGGCCAGAGCTGGTATGTCCAATAGATCTTGTTTTCCAGACCCTGCAGGGAGCAGAACCAGAAGTTAAACCATGAAAAACACTGCCCCATGCTGCCAATCCAATTTATCATATTTTGAATGCAGGTATTAAAAATATGAAAAGGACTATTAACTCTCTCGTGTCCCACTTAGCGGCACCTTAAATTGACGGTTTGAACTTTGCCTTAGAAGTCTGTTTCCAGTGTTAACCGCTGATTTTACATTACATCCTAGATTGCGTAGTTCTCGGCATAATCTCCAACCTCCTGTGATTCCTGTAAAACACTTTTTCCTAACAATTTTTAAAGAAGTCTTTAAAAAAATATTAGAAAGAGAATCCGATAGTCCATGCTCCTAGAAACAAATGCTGTCAGAATTAAGTTTAAAAGCACTACACGGGCAAAAGAAAATATTTCCTGGATCAATCAAGGCTTAGTGTAATAAAGGGAAGATGTTGCCTTTCATAGTCAAAGGAATCTACCACCTTGTTAAAGAGTACCAGCCAGCTAACCCATGTTGATGAACAAACAGGAGATTTTCAGTTTCTGGGCCCTCACATGGTAAACCTGTTGGTTTATAATTACAGCTCTCTTTGCTTTGCCAGGGCAGGGGGAAAAGGGCAGGCGAGAGGCTGTGTTCCACCACAGTAGCACCTGCATGCAAATGCAGCGATATCAGCTTAGGGGCTCCGAAGGGAACCACTTGCCATAAGTAAATGCAGTTTGACAGCAGCTCCTAATAAGAGGAAGGAAATGAGGGAGAGAAAGAAAAGTGATAGGAGACAAAAGGACTTTATAAAACAGGGCTTTATTGCTTTCATTTATAGCATTTTCTCTTTGTTCTGTTTAAGCACTGAGCCTTCCAATTCCAGACACTGCACAAAAGAGATACCTGTCTAAAAAAGTTTACTTCAATCTGGAACTGTCTTGCAAGACGCTTCACAAACTCAGCAGTCCATTATTAGGAGTAACAATGAGCTACCTCTAATTAATTTGGCACAGCCTTTGCTTCTGATACCAATCAAATCAATATTAATGGAGAGTTTGTGCTCTCTCATTACAGCACAAAATGGGTACCAATCTTTTCATGAAGATTTTTGGACCATAAACTGTGTTTGAGGTCAGTGTAGTTGGCTTCTTCCTACCCCCCTTTTTTCAACCAGGATGGAAAAAATATATAATGATGTGCTATTTAGTACCTGGATAAAAATCTACATTCAGGCTGCCTATACTGAGAGACTAAACCCAGTTCAATATGAAGAAATCTCAGTCTAAGAAAATAAAGATTTTAGTAGCTCACAGAGCTCAAATTAAACACTTAAATAGGTAACACTAGATATTTCTCATGCTGCCTCACATTTCTCTATTTATTTTTATCTGCAGGATCAGGCGTGTTAGAGAGGGAGGCCTGGTAAGAATTGCCTCAGCCATCATTCTTGGTTACTTACATCTGTGGTCAATTTTCCACACTTTCTTCCATAAAAGGTAAACGAGGCACTGTACTTGCAACAGGATAATCTAAACAATATGAACAATGTTACTGTTAAAGACCATCTGGCTCATCAAGCACAGCTCCAGACTTTTAACTCCTTGAATAAAGTGTGGAACCCTGCAGTGTATTTTTTTATCCAAAATTCATTTTTTAAAACGGTAAAAGTAGAGCTCCTGGAGACATAAGGGATTCAGAGTGACAGGAAATTCATTTTCTGTTTTTATCCCTCTTGTACCTTACACATGCTGCAATTCAGGCTAGATACAAACACTTAGATGTCACATTTTTCCACAAAAAAAAAAAAAACTCTACAATTTTCTGCAAGAAGCCGCTGCATGTAACTGGTATGCGTGGGGTTGGCATTTCAGAGGGTTAAGTATTTCATAATTCACTTCAACTTAATGGCCTGATCCTGCTGCTTCTTAAAAGGTAATAAAAGTCAAAGAAGGGTCACCAGGAATTAGAAGAAAAAAAGGGGGGGAGGGGTAAGGGTGAATGCAACCAAAGAAGGCTTTTGTTAATTGTACACACAATTTCTTATCTGTTTGATAAATTAACAAGCGGCTGGTTAGTGGGAGAAAAATGTTAAAGCAACACAGGAACAAAATAACCTGGAAGAAGGTAAGCCAGTAGGGAGAAAAGATAGTGATCTAGAAAGTCCAAAGAGCAGAGGAAGCATTGAGCTGGCTGTACTCTGCATGCTAGGAAGTCAGATCATGGCTCTGTGCCTCAGTTTCCCCACCCACTGACAGAGTAATCGCAGCCCACAGAGAACACGGCCAGGATTCACTTCAGTTCTGTGAAGTGCTCTGAAATACAAAGCGGCAGCATGCCCTGTGCCTTCAAGCAAAATAGCCCCACAGACATACAGGAGTTAAATATTCTTATACATTTAAAAGGCTATGGACTTCAAAGCACACTTGTTTTTGAACTGAACAACAGATAGAATTAAATCTTGTCATCGGTCTTTGTTCAGTTTTCCTTCAGCTCTAACTCTGTGATTACTGCGCAGAGTGGGTTAAACAGCTCGGCAGCCCCGTAAGTGCTGGGCTGTAACAGAGGGCAGGGTTTTGGTCCTCAAGAGGCTTTTTTTCCTCTAAAGAAGTTTTAATGGCATTATAAAAAAAAAAAAAAAAAGCACAACAACCAACTGGTTTGTTGAAATACTTTAATGCGTTTTATTTAATTTCTAAAAATACTTTTGGAAGGCGAAGCAAAGAAAATGAATTAGAGCATAGCTGGAGTTTTTCTTTTTGGGTAAACACAAAAATTAATTTTCATATTCATTGGTTCCTTGCTTTAAATTCGGCATCTTGTTTTAACCAGAAACATCACCCTATCTGGTTTCTAGGTAGAGCACACACACGACTGAACCTTCCCCTACAGTAAGTTCTTCCAGCCACTCCCAGAAACATGTGCCCACAACCCCTTTTCAAAGTCTACTCTAATTTGGATCTAATTTTCATTGAAGCTATTATATCATAAGCCCATTGCAATATGTACTGACATACATATGCTAAATTCTTAGCTTACAAAATCTTTTTAAGATGCAAGCAGAGCTTTTTTTGATTTTTAAAGAAATTGTATTTAATATATGCTCATGAGTCATCAATTAAAAAAAAGCAGTGTTACAGTAAGCAAGATAGGTCAGGCAGTTTTATGATTAATAGGGTCAAAAAGTTAGAATTCATATTAAAACTTTGGTTGCTCACACTGAAACAATTAACCCTATCTACTGAGCACCAACTATACACCAGCCAAAAAAAACCAACGTAAAATTTCAGAAAGAAGCAATATTATATCACAAAACACTTATTTTGGTGTGTGTTCCTCCCCTTCAAAAAAAAAAGCAAAAAAATTCTCCAATTTATCAAGAGATTTTCTGGGTGTAACTTTTCCAGAACAAATCTAGCTTTTAAGTATGAGATGTTAGAGTACAATGTGTAAACTAGACATGCCCTAGTGGCTATTATGCTCCAAAAGCGTCCTGTTTGCTGGTGTACTAACTTAAAGTCCCTTTCCTCATACTAAAGCTAATATGAGGATTTGGAAAACAGAAATCATTTGATCAACAAGGAGTCTCTTGTGGAAACCTCCTGTATGTTAACGATAACATCAGTTACAAAAGTGTCTGCCAATTATACTGTACTTCTGAGAAAAATCATTCTTATTTTAAATTTACTTTTCTGCTAACTTGACTGAGCACTTATGATAGTAAGCATCAAATGCACTGTAAGCAACTACTGGATTTTAATTAAGAGCATTCCACAGGAATAATACTAACACGTGCTGAGTGATAAGCGTATATGCACTAACACTGTTCTGTAAAGCCTTAAATTACACGCTTCAGTGCGTTACATTTAAATCCTAGAAGACATTGGCACCAATTGCTGGGATTACAACTTTCAATTAAACCTAGAACTAAATTACTGGATTTCAAACCATTTCTTTAAGCCACACCTGTCCTCTAAGCCTTTCACCACATTCACACTTAATAACCCTTAACATTTTTAAACTAGAAAGCTCAAGTGGTCTTTCAAATTGAATCCTCATCACTGCTCCATTTCACATATCTGGAAACTGAGGCACACAATAATTAAATATCCAGACCCAACACAGGAACCTGTGCCATGGCCACTGCTTTTGAAAGGGGTGATTGTACCTTGTTCCCAAACTTGTTGCTCATTCTCACTCTCACATGATCATCATCTCTTGCACAAGCATTCAAACGGCCTTATGATAAATTACATCAGGAAAGAGCTAATTAAAACTAATCAACCTGTCAACAAAAAAGGTTAGTTTTAACCTATGTCAATTCCCAATCCCATTCATTCCACAGCCACACAAACACTTGAATTGGGTCAAGGGAGGTGACACCCCAGGGGTTATGATGAGAGTGAGACTCTATCTTTCAGTCAGCTTGTAAGACTAATGAAACTACAGCATTAATGCTGGAACTTTCTAATACCCTGCTGTGCACATGAAATCATGCATACTCAGGACCACCTGATCATTCAGCAGAGAAGGTGAAGAGGGAATGTGCACTCAAAAAACAATACTCCAGAAAATACAACCAACATTAAGGGATGAGTCTTCAGAAAGCTTATGGTAAAACTGAGAAACACCTTACGTAGCACACTGAAGGTACCAAAAACTTCACATGGTCAGAGGCCAAATGGGAAAATTCATCCAAGAAAATATTTGGAGAGAGGTTTAGTAAACATACATACATAGAGTTGTCAATGACAAATTGTTGGAGGCTGGCAGAGCATTCTGAAAAGTCATCATATGCGTTTCATACTCATCTACAGCTGTATGTTTCTGGCCAGTAAGGGCTGAGCTGGTCGAGCCTTCGCTTGCCTGTTTTTGTGTTAACTAGCAGATAGAAGAGAGAGAGTTGCTATTTATAAAAAAAATGTTTTTTAAGTGAAATATTAAATTAACAAAAGAAAAATCTAGCATCCCTATTTAGATTATAAACATTAGAAAAGTGCCAGATAATTATACCCACTGGTGTAATTCAGCTTTTCTTTCAAGACCTGAAACTGTAAGATTTCTCTGGAGCCTTTAGATGGTCTTCTCCAATGAAACACCCAGAGGAAATACTTACCTTCTGGGGGCAAAGGGAATAAAAATTGTACTCTAGTCCATGCATGTAAATTAATACTGCTGAATCTGTAGCCATTATTTAGGAGGCGTGCTCTAGGTGGGCACATCTCAGGTTGGGATTTTCAGAGCCAAACAGTAGACCTGGTGACAGAATGTTACATTGAGTCAGCACAGCAAAGTTCTCTAGTTGGCTTTGAAAACCTCGGTCATATTTCCATCTAACTGAAGAAAAAAGAGGATGGAAAAAAAGAAAACAAAATATAAATTCTTTCCTCTTGATCCAGAACTATTCTCTATTTGAAAAAGTGGTTAATTGCTCTTCTAAATAATGTTAAGCTTACTTAGACTAAATCTCACCAAGAAACATTTGACCCAACCGCATATGAATTTCATATGGCAGCATACTCAAATTTTCTTAAAACCTCATGCCCTTACTCTTGGCCAAGCCACAGCTGAAGAGCTGCATGGATGCTGTGCATGGTGGAAAAGTAGTGGAGACACAGGGGAGAGCTTTGCACATGCACTTTCACACCTGGAGTACTGTGCCCAGTTCTGGGCTCTCCTCTGCAAGAGACATATGGAGCTACTGGAGAGAGTCCAGTGAAGGCCCACACAGATGATGAATGACCTGGAGCATCTCTCATGAGGAGAGGCTGAGAGGGCTGGGACTGTTTAGCCTAGAGAAGAGAAGGCTCAGGGGCATCTCATCAATGTGCACAAATATCTGAAAAGAGGCTGTAAAAAAGGCAGAGGTAGACTATTTTCAGTGGTGCCCAGTGACAGGATCAGAGGTAATGGGCACAAAACACAAGACAGGAGGTTCTGTCTGGAAAAACATTTTTACTGTGAGGGTGACCAAGCACTGGCACAGGTTGCCCGGAGAGGTAGAGTCTCCGTCCTTGGAGATATTCAAAAGCCATCTGGACATGTTGGCTTTAGGTGGCCCTACTTCGGCAGGGGAGTTGGACCAGATGACCTTCAGAGGTCCCTTCCAACCTCAGCCATTCTGTAATTCTGTGACTCCAGGCACATAGTGGTCTTTGTAGCTCAGCAGTGACACTGTCACGAGCAACTGTGAATGGATGGAGACACATCACCTATCTCCCATCACACTGCCTGCATGAACTTAAAGTCCCAAGGCTCTGGTACACACAGTGATTCTCCAACTCAGAAATGCTCAGAAGGTTCAACTATTGATACAAATTGGAGAACAAGACTCCCACTGCAAGAGCAAAGAATTGAGCGAAGAATCCACCAGGCCATGCATGCCCTCAACCACTCTCTCCACGCACAGACATCAAGTAAATAACTCACATTAAGGAAATCTAAGCCATGCGTGTATACAGGAACACCTCATTCTTTTCTTGAATTCCTACAAAGAGTTAGATTCATTTAGTACCCTGGTAAAATGCGGTATTGCACAAATATGCTCTGGGCATAGGATCTGTTACAAAACTATTAAGAATTATTTCATCTTTTCTCTTAGCTGATGTTTGATATATTTCAGTAAGTATTGTACATGCCAGGAAGTAAATGACCAGTGTCCTTCGAGAAGAAAGTGTGAAGCTAATATGCATCACTTCTGAATAAAGAAATGATCCTCTCCTTTTCTGGAGATTGACATTACAAAACTGGGTGGCCGTTTTCTGCAGATGAAATCCCTGAAACTGCACATTCTAGCCCATACTCTCTAGTAACTGCTTTGAAGAAAAAATAAAAATGCTTGGGTTGCTGCTTCTTCTGCAAAGGTTTCAGTGACAGTAACGACAATGTATGCTAACACTTTCAAAGCCTGGAGAACTAAATGACAAAGAGGACTCCACTAAACATAGAACTCTCTACAGTGACTGGATGAAATAACTGAAGAAAACTGCTGCAGCTGATTGTACTGTCTCTAGGTCTTGGCATTCATTATTTAAGTTCAGTGGAAACTGTTCAGCCTTGAAGCAGACTGACTCATGCACTTTAACTTCCAATTTCCTGCAAACGATCCATTAGTTTTTGGCAAGTTTCATACTGCACAGCACTTCCATGAAAAGGGCTGTTCCCAAACTCTTCCGATTTCAACAGTGTTTTTTGTAACAGAGTTTTAA
The DNA here is from genome assembly GCA_020745775.1 of Theristicus caerulescens. NCBI lineage: Eukaryota > Metazoa > Chordata > Aves > Pelecaniformes > Threskiornithidae > Theristicus > Theristicus caerulescens. The sequence continues at coordinate 11,274,676 of CM036564.1, forward strand.
TGAAGGTAGAATTCATAGACACTCATGCCCTTATGAAACTGAATGTGATCCCCACCTGAAGACGTCCAACACACTTAAAGGTAAACGAATGACTTTTTGTTCCTAAATATTCTCGTCAAATGTACTTATTGGGACAAATCCTACTGGGCTATACTGGGTATACTGGGCTATACTCTCCATATGAGGCAGTAGGCATTTATCAGAGAACAAAAGCTGGGTTTAGATGCGCAGTGTTAAGTTTTATCTTAAAAGGAAAGTAAAAAAATACTTGCATACTACCTACACTTCTCCTAAAAGCACACGACCTACTCCTATACTTCTCTGGGTTTACAATGGCTGAAGTGAGCCACTTGGTAAATGCTAATTCCATCATTTGCAACTACAATTGTTTTTAAATTTACCATTCCCTTCAAATATTTTGTCACCAAGTGGCATCTGAAATATGTCAGTAACTCAAAATGGAAAATAACTGTGGTATCTCCAACGCCACCATTTGGTAACTGTAGATAAATGTGGTCTAGTAAATGGTGACTAGTAAAATTCTCCTTCCATCCCCAGGATGTAATTATTTAAAAATGAGAAAAGAGACGAAAACATCAACATGCATACATGTGAATACAGCTTTCAAAGTACTTGGTAGGATTCCAAATCCATATGTGTGCCAGTTCAGCTGATACAGTAGGAAAGCTTTCCCCCCTAAAATTAGTTTTTTAAATTCATGCACCTTGCAGAGCGCAGGACTGGAGTCTTGTGTTTATCCATGCTCCAAGAATGCTACAGTAAACAGATTTCCTTACCTCAGCATATTGAATCTCAATCTACAAAGCAATCATAAACAGGTTGCAGACTTTTCACATTCATTCAGTCCCCCAGCCTTCTCTCCTGGGACTGTCAGCAAGCACAGATTAACTGAGATTTGCAAAATACTCTACTCTTTGTAAGAACTGACCCAATCCGAATAATTTTACTTAAGTGATACAACCGTCAAACGGTAGTGGATTTTTGGCCACTATGGGAAAGTTTAGATGCGACAAACTAGGCAAGATGGACTAGTAGCAAAAAAGTTTTACAAAGGAGAAGCAAGCTCGAGAATGTTTTGAAAGGCTTGTTCTTAAGTGTTTAATAATACATTGTGTTAGACTAACAGGGGATTAGACATTGTGGGAACTTAAGTAGCTATTTAGGCACCTAGATCCAGTATGTATTTGGGTGTCCAAAAGACAGCTACCAGCTCTACAGGTGCCTGCATCTCAGCTGGTAAAGTCCAGCAGATATCTAATTCCCTAGTGCTGGACATGAACACAGACATAAACCTGATTCAAAAAACAGGTGCTTATTTCCCAGCCTCCTTTCCTAAGCTAGACTTTGCACAAGTATTTCCACTGTAAATAAAATATGCAAAGATGGCAGACGAAAGTTATAGTAATTATTACCTACTGCAGAGGATTACCTTCCTGCACAAGCAATGTGGCATTTGATGTTTCATGACAACACTAAGTTTTCCTTATTTTCTTGGTATGTAAGTTACTATTCTCCACTTCAGAAAGAACTCTCTCCTACCTTGCTGAAACCACTAGGAAGTATCCCGAAAGACTGGTTAAATGCTCAAACAATTAGCAAAAACCTAACCCCTTTTCTTTCTTTCTTTCTTTAATGGATTCTAATTTTCTCATTTTTAAAATGTGTAATTTCTTGCAGCTATGTTTATGGTTCAGTCTGACAGATCCGCTTTGCTCTTTCCACTACATTTTCAAGCCTTAACATAGTATGTGCCTGATTTAGTCCTTAAGCTCTGCACACTCTGACTTGATCCATGTATGCACCTCTTTGAGCACATGAATGGTTTCTTGACTTGCCTACTTGACTTGTCTACTTGCATGCTTATTGTTAAGCGAGGAATTAAGTGGTTTGTCAGACTGATCCCAAGTGCTTAGCATCTGAACAGCATGAATTTTTACTCGGTTGAGCAAGAAAACCTTTCCCAGAGCTTCATCTCTCTATCCATGCTAACTGCCTACATACGACTCTACTTTCCTGACAAAAGAATAAAATTTACAGACATTCTTATCTCTCTGGGATTTATTACTGAAACTGGACACCAATGGTTCGAATGGGGGAATCAAATGAAGCAGAGCTGGTATACTAGTCATCTAGGGGTTAAGCTAATTTGTTAGTGCCCTTGCTGTTTCTTGCCGTCAGCCACTATGCATCCACTCTTTAAATTCTGAAAAGAACACCGACCTTTAATCTGTGGTATTAGTTCCTTTGACAAAATGGAAGATTATGTCTTTTTCCCACAAGCCTTCATGCGAAGCTTAGCCAGCTTCCATCTGGTCTGGCTAATTAAATGTAAGTTAACATTAAGTTAAGAGCCAGCTCCAGCCCACAGACCTTCTATTCTGCAATTGCAGATTTATTAATTGGCCGAACTATTTGAGTATTTAATTCCAATTTTTGATTACTTCTATTTTCTTCACTCTCTCATGAAAACAGGGAAATGTTTTTGAAGACATATTTGCATAATTTCAGCTCAGAAACACAAAACATTAAGACATGCTAATAAGATTCTGAGTAGCCATAAAATTGTCAGGTTTTTTTCTTCCGTATTTGACATGTTAATAAAGTACCGTCATAACAGTGTGAAGGATCTGCCTATTATGCACAAGATCTGGAATCACTGGAGCTGTACACTTTTAAGCTGGCTGTGACCCACAATCTGGCCCTATATGTACTAAAACTAGAGCCAGTTGTTGTATTCCTTATTCAGTCAAAACTTTCTTTGACCTTAATGGGCGTTCTGTCTGAATGAAGAACAAAGGGATTACATCTAATATGGGGAGTTACTAATTGTAATCATGCCCACAGTTAACTTTTGATAAAATTCATTTGGAAAACTGAAAATACAGAGAATCTACTAAGCCAAAATGGTGCTTTGCACTATTTTCAATATTAACTCTATGCAGGTCTTGTACCTAATGTGTTTTGCTGTATTTAGCATTAGATGTTAGAGAGGAAAACTAAAAGCTTTAAGACTTTTGAAATAAATAATCTGGCAAAATTAGATTTTGAATTTGTTTTAACACCTGATATTACTTTGAGAAAGATTGTTATTAAGTAAAACAGCTTAAACCTCTTAACCAAATCCTCCTCCTTTGGGATAGAGGCAAAGATCACATTAAGAAATGCTATTTCTTCATATATTTATCTAATATAATGCCTGCTGCAACCATATGTAAAGCAAATTAAAAAATGCAAAATCCAGAAAATTTCTGCCTGGTTCACATAAACAAAAAAATTAAACACTGAGCTGTTAAAAAAAAAAAAACACTAAAACAAAAAAACCAGTTAAAAGTTCTGTTTCATATAAAAATCTAAACCATATCAAGACATGCAACAAAGAGTTACAAAACCAACAAAACCTGTGAATGGCACAAAGCACTATCTAATGGAGCAAGACTAAACACTGAAATTAGGAGACCATTGCTCATTTCCACTTCTTACCCTGCACAAGATCACATGAGTAAATCAACTCAATCCACCTTTTTCTGCCTCAGTTGCCCCAAGCAGATGGTACGGATAGGACAAATATTTCTCCCTTTCTGTCCCCACTCAAAAATTCTCAGGTGTTTAGAAATGCTCAGATTAAGATGTTCTGTGTAAGGGCAGACTACTAGCAGCTATTATTATGTTGGAAATAGAAATGGACAAGTAATTCACGTCTAAAAGACTCTGAAAACAAAAATGCTGTTGTTACAGAGTGCAAGACCAACAGCAGACACAAAGCATTTTTGATTGTTTGGTTATAATATGGGATTTTCATATCAACTTATTCTGTTCTCTCCCCTACCCATTAAATTTTGATGACCTCCTTGATAAAAACCTTTCTCATGAACCTTTGAGTCTCTGTTTTATCCTCTGCCTAGCTTACTTTGCATTTCTGCTCTTACTGTACACACCAGCTCTGTTTTCTCTGTAGCTTACGCTGGGAATGCTGTTCTGCACATAGAGTTGTTACCTTTTACTTGGACAAAAGCAACTTAGCTCAGAACGTCTAATAAAATCTACTGGGGTAACTCCTTCAAAAATGAAATACAAGAAGCAAAATGCAATCTAAATTTACTGGTCCTGCTCTAAGATTAGATACAGTCTTCTTCCAAAGACCCGTTAAGATACAGCTCATATTCAAAACACCCGACCTGCGATAGAGCGAACCGCTGAGCTCCATTCTGACACACTCCTAGCCGATTCCTGTGAACTGGCTCCTGGCACTCACTCCGCTCACGCCAGCTTTCCTCGTGAACTGGAGCCACCTTGTGCCCCATGGAGCACCTGCACCCTGCTGCCCGTCGAGGAAAATGTTTATTTGCAAAGCCTACTGGCGTTCTGTGCATGAGGCAGCAACTCCTAAAAAAACATTTCTTCAGATACATTGTTTCATTTGTGAGTAACTGTTTCAAGTCACTTAAACATGAACACAATAATAAAGATGCAAATCAACAGGATGCTGATTATTTTTTTTCCAATCCAACCACCACTGCAATGAGTTTTTAGGAAGTATGCAACACACTAAGTCACTTTGAACGCTCATGGTATAATGAGGAACACTACCATTATTTTCTAGTTTATTATCTGTTCTTGCCTATAATTGAGAATTATAACAAAGCAGTGACAAAGAATCTGAGACATGAGCTGCTTCGCTGCATGTTTTATTTTCCTGTAAAACAGTAGTCTCTTCCTCTACAGTAATGAATTTGAGTGCACAGCATACAGCCTTAAAATGCTTACAAGTGCTACAGTTCAGATTTGGTCTCTAGCCATAAAATTCAAATCCAGCTTTGAAACATCCCCAAAACTCAGAGTTGAATTTTTTTTTGTCTCATTATAAAATAGGCATCACACACATCAAATAGATCTGGACACATTTCCAGAGGCTACTGGGGCAAATTCTGTCTTAGGACCAAATCTACCATATTCATGTTCTTTTATTCTAACAGGATTAATATCAAATGTGTTGAGGGTATGCGAGTACTGAGCCAACACACCTTTCCTTTCCTTCTCAAAGCAAGGGGGATTTTCTTTATTCTAAGGGGGGAGGACAGATGTGATCACACCTTCTAGTAAAATTAATACACGTCATTTAAACACGAGACCTGACATTTTTTCTTAAGCCTGAAAGCATAGGCCACAAAAAAAAAAAAACAACCCAAAAAACACACCAAACCTGAACTACGTAGTTACGACAAAAACTGTTCTGACCTTTTACCATTCTTCTTCTTCATGCACTCTGACGACAAGTTAGGCATATCATCTTTTGAATCCAGTACTGCAATACATTATACTGCATTTACTCTGAGCACTCTGACATTATCATTATCTTCTTTTGTGCCTGACAGCAACTGCAGCTCCTATAATGCCATTATTGTAATTAAGAACAATCTGAACCATTGACAGCATTGCCTTGTTTGCTCTAGAATCCCCTGTGCATTAGTGTTCTTCTAAACCAATATTTCACTATTAATAGTTTGCTGCTTTAGAACCGCCTACGGTTAAAAGAAAAAAAATTATTAGGCCTCAGCCTAACTTGATGGTCAAAGAAGAAACTTGTTAAGAAAAAATAAATGAAAGGCTGTACACTGGCAAACTGTTATGCTTTTCTTTACACACATTGAAAATGGATTCACACCCTGCCAACCTATTCAGGCTGTTACCCAGGTGAGGAAGCTTATTTTGGCTTGCTTCAAAAGGACCACCTGTACAGATACAAAAGAAAACATCTCTCTCTTCTCCCACTAAATGTACTCAAAGTACTTCTCCGTCTAAACTCTCCCTTTCATTAATCCAGCTCACAGTTGGATAAGTAGGGCACAGCAATTTAGACATTCTTGTCTGGGAAACTCTGACCTTAACACCCACCCTTGCTACACACGTGCTCTCTAGGCTGCCTGTACCCCTGTCCATCTGTTTGCAGAGTATGACCCCGCTTGTTTGCTGAGCCAGGAAGGTGGTCCACCATAGCTCTATGATTGCTTAACACCCAAGTCTTTGACTGTCTGTAATTCCAGGGAAACAATCAATCATGGGCTAAAGAAGTGCAGGTACAACTGGCAGGGCAGCACTGACACAGTAACGTGCACCTCTTAGAACTACGGCCAGAAAGCCCATGGCCAGGCAATGAGAAGCAACTTACATTTTTTCCTCTGTGGTAAATGAGAAGCTGGAGTGTTAAGTCCTAACCTAAAAGAAACCAGCAGTCATTACCTGCACACTATCTGAAAAGGGCTATGTTGAAGTCTACCTATTGAACATTACTGGTAACATGGAGTTTTACCTATTTTTAGTATACATGAACACAGGAAAGGACTATATGAAAATAACCAAAGAAACATGGCTAGTGGAAAAAGCCAGTATCTCCAAAGGATAATATAGAAAAACACCTATAAAAAAAAATATTTCATAACTCCCTTTCTCCATCCTGTTTCTAGCATAGTTAACTTCACCTGAATTGTTCACTTGTGCACTGCTGCAGCCACCAAAGCCAAGAGGCCACCTCTAATTAGAGCACTTAAAAGTTGTCTTACTGCACACAAAGGCAGGCAAAAGAGATTCAAGTCGACTTCAGTACAAATACTAAAGATGTGGTGACGGATTTTTCTTCTTGTGAACACACATTCCATTAAAAAAATAATGAACCCTATACTAAAGAAACATTCAGGAAATTATAATGTTTATACTACATTTAAGATTTTTGATGCTTTCAAAGCTTTTGCAGTATGAAATTGTATTTGCATGTCTGGGACATCTCTACTGCTCTGGAGATGAACAGCTGCTCCTCAATCTACCACGCCCTTCAGTCTCTGCTCAGAGCTTTTAAAGGGAGGCAGTGGTCGCTGACAATTGTTGCACCCCTTCTCCTACCACCCTGACTAAAGTCCCTTTTTCCAAGTGGAATTTCATAGGTTTCACTTGAATAAAGGTTACTCTCACCCACCACTGGGTCAGTGCCATAGACTGCTCTATCACTGCACAGGAAGGGAAAGGAACAGCATCAGCTCTATGCTAAGCAGAAATCAGAGAAACCAAAATGACTTAACCATGACTACAACTACCAAGAATGACTCACAGAAATATATATTCCAGGTGTTTTCTTTTGCAGAAATAATTATCTAAGAAAAACAAGATGAGTAAGGTATTGTCAGCCGTGGTACACTATGTGGTGCTTAACACAAACATCAATAAGAAGCCACGAAGAGAAATGAAAAGACTAAAAGAAGCAGTATCTCCAATTCATGACCAGTGTGCCCTCTTTAATTTTTGTATTAAATCCACATATATGATAAGAACGTTTTATAGCACCACATGCAATTATTTCACAAGGACTACTACAAAACTAAAAGGAAAGCAGAACATTTGGGAGGCTGTAGAGCCTTGTTACTTAACCCTGCAATTCTTTAATATTTTCAGTAAGATCATCACTTGGTTGAACAGTGGCACAGTCTAGAGCCAGGTGCAGGATTAGGGTGAACAGATGGTGGCTAATCTTCCTAATACAGCTCTGCCAATACAACTCACTCTTGACCAGTCACATCCCTGTTTTTCTTTTTTTTCTGGCCCTTGGTTTTCTCTGGCCTGAGCACAGGTTGTCAAGGGGTAGTTGCATGGTAGGCTAAGGATTCACATAAGGCTGCTGATCTGATTTTGCTTTTGGTCCAAGACATCTTTTGTTTGTATTTCAGTCTGGTCACCAAAGTGAATTAACTCACTGGCGTGCTCAACACACACATACACACCCAATCCCAAGAGGGGCAAGGGTATTAAAACCAAGTAATGTTATCTATTAATAATTATTAGCACACCAAACAGAAAATGTATGACGACATGTATAAAGAGCAAGGCTCTGAGTGCCTTGCTACTCAGTGCTCTGAGTACAGCTACACACTTGAAGCACAGGAACTACTATGAGCTGGAGAAGGCACAAGGAATATACAGAGAGCAAGCTAAGCCTTCAGCCCCATCCCAGCCCTGCATTTGGAAGAACCACAAGTGAGAATGTGAAGCACTGCAAAATATCCTGCCTTCCAGCACATCCTCCCTCACACCAAATGGCATCACACTGCTCCCACCACAGCACTGACTGCACCTAGTGCAGTGTTAACTGCCCTGTCAAGGGTCATCTCTTTTTGGCTTTGGCTGCATTTTAGCTATGAAAATAGCCTATCATTTGGGACACAAGTCAACAGCACTGTGTATTTTAATAGGAACTGGTGTGGGGAGGAAAAGGAAGAGAGGACAGAAGCAGCAGATGGGAAAGCTGCAATACTTTAGGTACATCTCAACCACTGCTTTTCTAAAGCTTCACTTTGCAAAGAACTGTGCCCTTACAACTGCTGATTTCACCTTCAGCGACATCAGCATTTTGCTGAAAAAGACTGCAGAACTCTGTGGATTAAGTTAATAGGAAGCACTTGATCTCAGATACAGTGAAGTAACAAAAGAAATGGACTGTCCTTATCTTAATCTCAGTGAGAAAGGCAGAGAGCCCAGTATTAAACTGTTTGGTCGGCAGGGAGGGCATGGTTTACTGATTGTGTACAGCATTAAAGAGAGAAAAGAAAAAGTAGGATATACCCCAGAGATTCTGTCCAAGGGAGATTCACAGAAGCACAGACCTGCACTTACAGGAAGCTGCCTTTAAGCTGAGGGGTTTCAGAAGATGTAGAAACCCATAAGCAGTAATCAAATCCAGCAAGAACTTTTCTCTTTGTCAGTCTTGGTCTCTTGGTCTTCTCTTACCTTCAGGGCAGATTCCTTAAATGCTAAGGGAAATATTGGAGTTCTAAAATTACAGATTCTCTTGACAGCACCCTCACTTTACTGAGGATGAAAATGGGAACTTCGTATTTTCTCTCTTCTACAGCTTCACTTGGTTATATCCACCTTCATGATGAAGACTGGACGCATGTTTTTATGAGTCTGAGATCAGGGATAGCATATTTTAAATCTGGAGATGTAAAGAAAAAATTAATATTGAAATAAAGGAGCATCAGTCTGAGCTGGTCTCTAACTGTTTTTTTCTTCTTTCGATGGCTCTGTACTGTAATTTGGAAGCACTGGAGGCTCTTCAACCACTTGTTCAATGCTGTTTTTACTTCACCACTTTAATCTTCTTTACCTTTCATCTAGATAATTGCTCTGCATCTAGCCAACTACAGCAGATACTGAAAAGAACTGACATAGTATGCTGTCACCATGCCTTCATCACAACTGGCCAGTCAGAGGTACGAGCTTGGTGGACCAGACCAGTCCACCTTCCCTCAGTTGAGATCCTGAACCATCAGACACCTGAATCTTTAGATGATCTCCAGAGGTCCCTTCCAGTCGTAACTATTGAGTAATTCTGCAACCCAAGCTTGTCAGTCTCTATGATAGCATGGTCCAGCTGGCAGCTTGTGGCCACCACCCCTTCCCCACAGATGGGTAACAGCTGCTGTAGCAACAAGCACTGCCAAACTACCAAGCACTCTCATCCGTGTCTGCTCACAGCACCCTGAAGAGCTCAGCAGTGACCGCTGTGACCAAGGCAGCACAAGGAGAGGAGGGGAGCAGCTGCTGCTGAAGAGAGAAGAGGAAGGGATGGACAGAGCCTTACAGAAGACATCCTCCCTCCCCCTGCCCTCCAGCCCAGTCCCTCCTCCCACCCCAGCAGCACCTCAGAGAGCAGCTGCTTTCTGCAGCCAGACCCCTTGCTCTGCTCCTCTTCACCACCCCCCTTCCTTTAACCCATTCCATGCATGTTTAGTTTTAGCCTGTATGAAACCTACAGGCTCAGACGATGAAGAAACTGCTCAAATGGGAAAAACACAGGAAATAAAAGCCATGCTTCCGTAACAGCTAACTTGCCCACATTATCTAAGGCTGCTTTTGGAAGTCAAATGCAAAGACAGAGTTCAGTGGCTCTATGCCCACGTGCAGGTAGTCAGAGAAGAACAGAATTAATGGCCATATTGGGCCAGAACAGCAGATTAAAGTCCAGGGTCCTGGCCCCTGGCAGAAATGCATGCTTAACAATACAGAGAAAAGAAAACCAACAGAATTTTTTTCCCTTGGTATAAGCTTCCTAATAGCTGTGGATTTTATGGTAGGTATTTAATGATTTCTGAATCTGAAATGTCTATGATGGCCTACATGATTCACATATGGGCCACTGCAGACATATTTTTTTTTCGTCTAGAATCCATGCAGACCCATTTTTAGACCCCCCCTCCCTTTTAAAAAATATTTCTGGTATCCAAAACATCCTACAGCAATGTTTCAGAACCTAAGCATGCATAGAGCTAAAAAAAAAAAAAAAGTGTCACTTTAGTTAGTTCAAAAGCAACTGGATGGACTTAAGGATTGGGGGTGCTCTTGTGGGAACAGACAGGAGAGCCTGGCTCTGTGTCCTCTTCATACACATCCCCTGCTGCATGCATGGGTCCTCCCACCTCCAGTGAGACACCAGCACCGGCTCCTTTGCCTCCTCTCTGGCAGAGAAGAGGTTGGCAGTGCTGTGTTTTGTGCTAATCTCAACACTGTCAGCACATTTTACGTATCCTGTGTTTTACATTCTTATATGATCTAACTCCTTCACATATGTTTACACATGCTAGGAGACACTCACATAAAGCAGGCACTGATATGCTCAGCTCTACCATGATAGGGTACCTCTGAATACAGACTCAATAACGTGACTGGCAAGAATTTGGGTATCTGGGACACACACGTTCCTACACATTTGATTGCTGTAGATGAAACACATGGACCAAGAATAATTGGACTGCACCCTACATGCATATTTGCTTAAAACAATGATTTTTTTAGAATAAGTTTCAGATTATCTGTGACTTCCAGAATGGCATTCACAGGTAATATTTTCATATTTTTCTCTGAACGAACCAGAGCCAAAGCCTATTAGGAAAAAAAAAAAAAAAGAAAAACTGAAAGTCTCTTGAAACCAAAACCAAAGAAAAAACGCATTAGATAAAATTCTCAATGAGATCACGAGTCCTAGGAAAACTTAAATGCCAGAAATAATGTTAAAATGCAGATTACAGAAGGAAAAAAGCCAGAAAAGTATGCAAGATATACAGATAAAGAGCACTAGGTTGCACATTATTGCATGCAGAGGCTCTTCGCGCTGTTTGTGAAAGTATAGTGCCTAACACAATAGGACATGGCCCTCGATTTAGCCACATATAAGCAATAATAAATGCTTGACAGTGTCTTACAGATAACAGCTAACAGTGCTGATTAGTTTGTGTTTATTGCAGGGAGCAGCACTTGTGGAAAGAGGAGGCAGAGGCAGGAAGGCAAGAGAGGCAGACGCAAAAGCTATCAAAGGCTACAGCAGCTACGCTTTCACCCGCACAAACCCAGCGCAGCATGGCTTGACAGATGACAAACAGATTCAAGCATGTTGGAGCTGTCATTTACGTATATGCCTGAGAGTTGCATCTGGAGGGCTATTGCCATCCCAGCATAAGCAACAGTTGGGTATTATGTCTATGCTGACAGAAGCGTTTCAGAAGCAATTATCTTTCTTTCTACCAAGCAATCCCTTCAACGGTCAGAGCAGAGAGGCCTCCCCAGATATCCCCTGACAATTTGGATTCAAAGGATGGAAACAAAAACCCAATGCTCTCCTCTTGAGTAGTCTGTCTTCCTTTCATATGCTGTAGATGTGCTCAGAAGGCTCATAGCAATGAAATGACAACAAACAAAGCAGGTGAGTCTTCCCTCAATTTTTCTTTTCGCTTTCCACGTTCCTTCCACTTAACAGAAGTATTTTATCTACTTAACAGAACTTGCTCCAAGGCAATAATTATTTCAATGGTGGTACTAATAGGTTTCGTCCAGCATCAGCTACGCAGCTGTCTATGATGTGCCTGTGGCATTACACCAGGGATATGGGAATATGTAACACAGTATATAGGGGAAAGATTATAAGCATATTTCAGTTGCTATGCACTAAGGTTGGAGGTAAAGCACATTATGTCAAGCATCAAAACCAGCTGTTCAGCTGTTCTGATGGCACAAGAAGGCCTAGGGTCGATGTACTGATATGCTGCAGTTAAAGACAGAAATTCAAAAGTACTGATATAAGAGTGACGATAAAGCCTTCCCCATGCCATTTCCTTTTCATAGAAATCACTATACGCCATCTTCAAAGCACCAGTATGAAATTAGCATTCAGCGGCCCATTTTCATCATTTGCACTACATATTAGCAAATACAATGGCAGAACACATACCAGTTCTTCTTTCAGCTTCATCTGCGTTTTAAGTACAGCATCAGGTGAAAGCAGTAGAAAAGAAAAAGCCTGCAAAGCATTTAAGCTAGTCTAGAATCTCTCACATGAGAAAGACAAGTAAAACAAAAGTCTACTGATATAAAGAAAATAGTCCTTTGCACCAGTAGTGCATTACTCTACTTAAAAAGAAGTTGCAGAAACAGGTCCAAAGAAAATAATTCAAATCTGTCAACTAAAATTCAGCAGAACACTTCTCGTATACTAAGAAATACATTTATTTCATAGTAAAATGCCCATAGCCAGACCAAGGCACAATCTCTCACACAATAAGGCATTTTAGTCATGGATTCCAGAAAGACAAAAATTTTACTTACAACACCTGAAAAGCTCTCATCACCCTACACTTATTCTTAATTTGTATTTTTAATTTGTTCTAATTTCATATTATTCCGTGAAATGCATGATGGAAATAAAGTGAAGATTAAGAAATTGAAGGTTATTTTCAAGAAATAGCAGAATCTACAATATTTTACACTGTTAACATACCCTTCCCAATACAGAGAATATGGCCTACTGTGACCTCAAATACCAAAATGAAATCAAGACAAGACATACAAAAGAAAAAGCAGAAATATCATAAGTGGAAGCTAGAAGAAAATTCATTCCTTCTCCTGCCCATCGACACCAAATAAACTAGGCAGAAGAGCAGTCAAATTACTGAAATTGATGTCATATCAATTGGAAAATCAACTGAGCCCATACAATGAGCAGTAATTGCTCTCTACCAAATTCAGGGGTCCAAACTGTCTGTTTCCCATCTGCTCCTACGCAATTTAGGCAGTTCTGAACTTTGGTCTCCGTTCCCAAATGTGTCACGGACTTATTAGCATGTCAGGGGCCAATTCTTAAGATTCTCCACTAAGGTAGGCTATTACAAGGAGTGAAATTTCTGTGTCTATAATTGCCAGGCCAGGAAAACTGAAGGAGGACAATCACACATGACCTTACTGAACCCACCATGAAAAATTCATAAGATAACACAACACACACCCCTACATCTAAAAAAAGAGGTCATTCTGTTCTCTCCTTGCACTTGTGTAAAGATACATTCAGTACACAATGCAGACTACTATATGGAGCTTACAAAAAAATTTAATTTGTGGTTGGTTTTTGCTAACACAATGAGCTCCACTATGTATCTTAACTCCTGCTAGATAAGGACTGGAATGCTCCAGTAGCATATATGGGGTGGCTAAGTCTTTGAATGCTTTTCAGGAATGAAAGGGACAGAATCTTACTATAAACTACAAATAATTTTTGCATATGACAGTTTAGTCGTAAACAGGTCATCCAATATTCTAGTATTATCTCACAATTTTCTCATTAGATAAAAAGCTAATTATAATTAATTCCAAACCTATTTAGTCATTCATAATTTTTGTTACTTTAACAGAATTTATACACTATTTAAAGATGCAGCTGCTCATGCTCTCACAGGAAAGACTAAAGTACAATGTTTTCATCCTTGAATTACACCAATGGTGATGAGAAACTGCAAACGAAAAACCAGGCTAAGATCCTACATGACAGGTGACGACGTAAGCAAATTCAAGCTCAAAATTTCAGATCTATTAAATATTCTTTAATATTTAATAACAATGTATTTTCTAGATCAACATATGTCTTAAGGTATGACTAATCCCTGCTTACATCATGTGCAATACCTCAAGTAACAGTATCTCGGGTTACTCTCTCTGTTTTGGTCAACAACTTGTGCTGTGATATTAGAGAATTCATTTCACTTGTCTAGAATATTCTCATCTCTAACATGGGTGGAATACTTACCATTGCCAAGAACTTCAAAGTTCATAAGGGAAGGCTTGCTATATATTTTTTTATGTATTCATACATATAAATTAATGTTATTACAGAAAATCCATTTTATATTGTATTATAAACTACTTTTGCTACATCTAAAACTACTTACTCTCTTTATAAATAATCTGCATTATTCTTCACCATAATATCACTTCAGATCCTAATGGATTTTCATTTGGTGGAACATTTTGGCCCTGGCTCTATTGTTGCAATATATAAAAATATCATTTTGACAATGATCAAAATGCCTTTTGATGGCATAAATACAAAAAAATGTATCTATATAATCATATATCATCTACAACAGTTAACTAAATATATAACACAGACAGTATTAAAATGTAATTAGTATACTCCCTACAACAGATAAAAAAAATTTTTGCATTATTTAAAAACACTAATTCTTAGCCCTCGTGGTAAAATACCAAAGTAAATCAGCAAGCTTCTGTCCTCTGTGTAACAGCAGAACTTACACCAACTGATAGATACAGAAATTTTCAGTTGCCCCTTATTTATCATAAGCGCGCCAAGTCCCACTGACTTTCTTGACCTATTGCTCAGCTGTAAGACCCAGGTATGCTCCTGAGTTTTTGATTCCAGGTCTGCACCTTGAGCATGGTCTGGCTTAACACAAACAGAGGGGCATGCAGCAGAGGAACAAAACAGAGGTGTGTGTGCAGCAGCCCCTTGGTAGCCCCTGAGGGTACGCAGACTGGAAAAAAGCCATCGTAGCTCTAGCCAGGTCTAAAACCCAGTTGATCAGGAGATTGGGATGACAGAGGCATCTTCTGTATAGCCTACATTCATCTAAAAGAAGAATATTTGTTCTACTGCCCGCACATTAAAGATAACAATAAATTGGAATAAGCAGAATTTTTGTGTCATGAAGAAATACTGACATAGGTAAAAACAGAACGTGGATTTACTCTACTGGAATATTAAAATCACAATGCACAAGACTAAGTAGGTAAAAGGGGAAATGAATACCCTATACAGAAAAAAACACAGCATTATTTCTAAAGAGTTACTAACAGTTCATCATATTTAGAGACCTTACATGATTAGAGATCAACATTCACAACAAAATGGGGTAGAAATCTGTATCAGACTAACAAACTGGATTAGAGAATAGATCCTGATGTTCTATAAAAAATATGAAGAAAGAATAAAGGTGCCATCCAAGATTACTTCATTCTAGTTTACAGAAGTTGAAGGTCTAAACATGGCCAGTAGAAAAAACCATTTTTTTTCAAATGCCTATGACTTATACTTGAACATTTTCTAATACATTATATGTGTTAACAGTTGAATAACCATGTGCACTCCTATGACTGAGACCTGTCTCTATAGGAAACCTGCCACTAGATAGGTCAATTAAAGTGGGAAAAAATCAAAGAACAGAGCCTAGATGAATAAGCAATCTGACCTCCCATATGAAGTTCCTAGCTAGACTTCAAGTACACCTGGAGCCCTACAAACTGTGGCATCACAACTTAAGATGGAACCCACGTGTGTCACAGACTGCAAGAAACAAGGTGACTCACTAATAGCTTGCAAACCTGTATTTATTTCTAGTGGAGGAAAGATTAGGAAGCGTGAAGAGGACAGGCTTCACAGTAGAGGATTTTCCAGCTTTGAAGCCATCTGAATCAGATAAAAACAAACAAACAAACAAAAAAGAAAGATAGCATAATATCAATCTCACCACTATATGTGCTTCCACTAAAGAAATGTGATAAATACATGCAGAAGTAAGAAGGATGTTAAGGTGAATTTAATAAAATACTTTTCTTCCATCAGCAAATAACAAACTCCTCGCAAAGTTAAAAAAATTTTCTCCAAAGCACCGTTATTTTTAAATTGACTTTAGAAAATAGGGAAACACAAAGGACAAGGACAACACAGATATGGTTCCAAAATTTCAAAAGGGTAAATATCAATATGATGAGATAATGAAATGGCAGGTACAGGTTTTAGTCAATAAATTTAATACAGACATATAAGTAATGAGAAGAAATATGATTTCACAGGATACATCTTTTTATAAGATTACAAGATTGTGGATAAAAGTAACTGCTGCCCCTAACAGTTTGCTGGAAATTTGTCACTTAATATCTGTCACTGAGGAAAACAGCATTGTTTAATAATATTAATAATACTAGACATACTAAGTCTACTACAAATAGGCTAAAGATCTCTAAACATACCTACAATATAGACTCATCACAGAAAATTGTTACTAGTTCAATGCCGCTAACATTCATGAATACCCTAACAGAATAATATAACAAGCTAGGTAACTAATGAAGTTTGCCATTATTTACTATTTCATCAACTTCTGGGCCATCTGCAATGACCAGAAAAAGCCAACTAATGTGAACACAATCGTGCAACATGTGTTTTAATTGTAAAGCAAGACCATGCATCTCAGAAAAATGACATGACAGTTACGGAGTGAGGGACTATACTTGCCAAAGTTATATCATCCTTGTCTGCAGCACGGGTGCTACTCTGAAATACTGTGCCTGGTTTCATTACCCAGGTATACATCAGAAGCAAGGGCCTGCTGAGCATAATACTCTTCTTTGCAAGAATGAACACTGCTTGAAAAACTGTTCTGAAGTGACTGTTACTTTGGCTCTATATGCATCATATTTAAATTAACATCAGCTGTGAAAATGATGGGTGAGTGAGGTTAAATTCCAATTCTCTGTCTCATGGCATTTTAAATAGGCCGATTCAGTAAGGGGTGGATATTAATTCACATGTATGGACAAAGAACCAGACTGTTGTACATGCTCAGCGTTCTTCCAAGGTCGATTGTCGCAAGGCAAAGGTTTTTTGCTTACTACAAGTATAATCAGGTTAAATTTTAAGCCTTTGAGGAATGATTACTATTACAAACATTAAATCAGTTGTCTGCATTACACTGGTTTCTCAGAGCAATGTGTATTGACCCTGCTGTACACCAATATAAAGCAACACGTTACGAGTCAGAGAGGATGTGAGAACCCAGGTTTTGGGTTTTTGCACCACAACTTAAAAGGCAACTGCTCCCGACGGGCTGCGCCCGCACCCTGGACAAGCCCCAGGCCCTCCCCAGCTGCGCGGAGCTGCGAGGCGCTGGGGCCCGCAGGCCTGGCGGGCCCGCAGGCCGCCGCGGCCCTCGCCCGCCGGCGCGCTTCACCTACGGCGGGGAAACGCTCCCCTTCCCCAGCCCGGGCACCGGGCTCCGTCCTGCCCTGCTCCCCTCCGACCCCGTCCCGCGGTACGAGCTCGGCACTGCCGCCCCACACGGCGGGGACCGCTCGCCCGCCCCGAGCTCCGCGGTTCCCCCCCCCAACCCCCGCCGCCGCCCGGCCCGCGGTGCGGCGGGCCCGCCTCGGCCGCAGCGCACAGCCCGCCCCGGCGCGGGGGCCGGCGGCGAGGCCGGCGGGGTTTCTCCGGGCCGGCTCCCGCGTTTCTCCGCCGTGACGCGCTGGCACCGGGGAGCGGCACCGGGGAGCGGCACCGGAGTCCCCGGCCGGTGCCGGCGAAGCCGCGGGGCGAAGGCGGCGCGCTCCTCCCTCGCTGCTCGCCTGCCCACCCCACCCCGCGTCCTTCCCCAGTCAGCCCCTTCCTCCGCTCCCCAGAGCCTTTTCCTCTCCCCCTGTCTCCTCCTCCTTCCCCCCCTTCCCCCCCATTTTAAGGTAACTCCCAGGAAACGTGCAAACCTGTAATTTTTACCTTCTTTAGCTTTTTTCCTCCTCGCCAGCGTGCCGCCGAGCTTGCCCAGGAAGGAGTCATCTTTCTTTCTGGACGGGGGAGATTTAGGGGTGGGGGACTTGGGGGAAGAAGGGGACTTCTGTGGGGAGGTTGCCATGATGGCCCAGCCGCCGCCGGCGCTCGGGGATAGAGGAGACGGGTCCGAGGCCCCGACGCCGTGGGAGGCTGCTCCCGGCTCTGAACGGAAGCGGAATTATTTCAAGCATTTGAGGCAGCTCCTGCTCCGCTCTCCCGGCTCTCCCGCTCCTTCCCTCCCTCCCGCCCGCCCTCCCGGCGCCCGCCGGGGAGGGCCCGCTCCCCTCGCACGGCTCCCGCCGCCGGCCCCCTCCTCAGCCCCGCGCCCCCCTCGCCTCAGAGCGCCGGGCTCCCCTACCTGCCCCTCTCAGGGGGCTCAGCCACGGGCCGAAGGTCCTCGTTTTAGCCGCCCGCGGCATCTGGTCCCTCAGGAAAAGGGTGCTTCACACAGCCCCGGGAAGGAGAAAGCCCGGGCCTGGAGGAGGGCTGCAGCCCCAGGGTGGTGTGAAGGCCGTGCCGCGTCCCAGCTGGGGACACACAGCGTTTTGGGGGGCCGGCTGTGCGCTGAGGCGCAGGACGGCACCTCGCCCCGTGGTCCATCCACCTCCGCGCTGCCTTGCAGCGGAGCCCGTCACTGGCTCAGCCTGGTTGGTCAAGCGCACCAATGTAGGTGACCACACGCGCGAGAGTGCTAGTTAACATGGGTGCCGAAAGTATAGACAGGCAGGACCAGGGCTCAGACAGCTCAACTCATCCATAACTAGTCGCCAGTGAAGGCTCTGGAAGGATGAAGGGTGGCAGCTGCAGGCAGATGTTTCTACACCCTGTGATCAGCACCAATAGAAAAGAACTAATGCGGTAATAAAGTGTCACTAAATAGTTTTGTGCAAGTTAAAGTTCAAGCTTACTACAGACATTTCAGTCTTGAGCACATTTTACAAAGCAGCTCTTCTGCCTGTAGGTTTCGGCTACATCTGTGGTCAGAGGCAGCAGGCATTGTCATATCCACTTTGACAAAAGAAACCAAGTGTTCTAGACAGACCGGTATAAAAGCCAGCGGGAAAGAAAGGTGACTTAGCATGATAGATTGCCTATACCAATCCTGCTTTGATTTGCAGATGAGTAGCTTAAGAGAGAAGTATCGTTAAAACACATAATTTGCTGTGACTGGTTCAGGAGGCACCCAGGACTGGAACAGCATTAATGTCGTCTGGATGCACTACTTTCACTTACCACTTAATCACTCGATTAACAATTCAGGCAAAAAGCCACACACACTTCATGCAAATATCTAGCTATCCATTAGGCATAATAAGTGAAATGAAATTACCATGAGGATATTTCTAAATCGGCTAATAATTGTTGTGTTTTTACAAGCCGGTAACATTGGTTAGCTGATGAGGGGTAGACATCAATGCATATTTGTTGCCTGCAGTTAGTATATGCCCTGGAGAAAAACTTTATTCATCCATACTGCCATCAGTTAAAAGCAGGAATGAGCCCCAGCGGTTAGCACAATCTCTCCTTTCCTTACGTTTGCTCTCTGGCTCGCAGCACCGATTGTGTCTCAGGGCTGTTGTTTACAGAACAGTCCAAATTTCACACGTTATTCTCTTTTTACAGAAGTGCTGCTCACACAGTGTATGGATCAGGAAGTGAACAGTTTTGAATAATTTTTAAGAACATAATAAAAGGCTATTTCAAAAGAAGGAGAAATAAATACATCAAGCCCTTTTTTATATGCATGTGAATCTGTGGCATTTACAAACAGAGCAATGACCCAACTAAATCTCCATTTGGACCCAAATGACTATACATAGATGTCAATATAGGATTTTGTGGGCACAGCAGAAGAGACAGCATTTTGGCAAGCACAAGTGTGCTTGCCTTTGTACCACTATGTTTGTGTTAAAGACAGAAAGAACAAGCCAGATACCTCACGAACAGTAACAGGTGCTGGGTTGTGCAGTACGGGAGAGTCAGAAATCAACATGTATTTGCCAAGTCTCACACAAAATAGCTGAAACGACTCAGCATCTTTCTTTCCTATTTCATTACGCTCAGCATATGTAAATTAATGACAAATGCAATATTACTTATTTAATAGCCTCATGAGCGATGAGTGTTTCACATCACAAGGAGAAAATAATTTTTAAATGAAACTTAATGTGTTTAAAATCAACTTTATCAGATCTGGAAACACAAATACTGTGTGCTTTAAGTAATAACGCTAAAGCAACAGACAGACTTAAGTTTACTGGGAATTTTTATGGGTTTCTTTCAGAATTTATTTGCAGTTCTTTGGGTATAACATTATTGCAGTGTTTTTCCACTTATGATGTTTCTCCTTGAGGACTTACAACATTTTTTTTTCCCCCTGTATCTTAAATTTAGAGCTACATATGCTACTTTTTTGTCTTTTGATCTGGGAATATATATGGACATATGACCTTATATTAATATTGCATTCAGCACAAAGGGCCTTATAGATATGGACAAGGTCTAAATTATGGCAGATATAGGAATGTTGATTTTAAATAGCTAGCTCTTATTTATACAGTATTTTAACCACAAATAAAAGCTGCATATAAATTCGGTGGGGATTTTTGTTTGGCTAGGTTTTTGCTCTGCTTTATAGATGATAAATGAATACTTTCATGATCATGCTCCATGATTCCACGCACAGGACACAGTAGTCAGCAGGCTGTCGTTCAGGCTGCCTCGCTGCATCTGGCATATAGAAATCTGGAGCAGACCACGAGAGCTCTCACTGTGCTCCCTGTCAGCACCTTGTTCTTACAGATGAGCCAACCAGTAGCTCAAATTAATTGTATCCTGATCACATATGTACTTTTGCCAGGCAATAAAAGAAGGCTAAATCTACATACTCAAATAATTCTTATTCACCTGTATATCTGTCCATGCACACCTGGTTTTTATTTCTTTTACTATGGGACTCAGAATGATCACAAACAGAGTCTTACTTCCTGAATGAGGCGGAAGAGGCAGGGCACGTAATATACCATCCATGGGCTAGGCTAGTAAGAAAGAGCACTGCAGCAGCCAATCTGGTTAAGGCTGTGTAATAAATACTCATTTGTCCTGGAGTTTTCTCCTAACATTTTTCTCCTAGGTGTACTTCTACTCTAGCCTTTTGACCATTTGGTCATTGAAAGAGTGGAAGTGGAATTTTCAGAAATGTTTTATCAACCTACTGCTATTGCTGTGATTGCCTACAGTAATGCCCTTCACTGACTTTGGGAAGAATAGAACTAGACTGAAGTCTACCCTCTTTATTTTTCTAAGTATTTGTGGTCAGCCTTCTACTGACCTGCCAATTCTGTGTGGTTAACTGCTGAACATGCCCGCCCCACCCTGAGTAATAGTTAACAGCATATTAAAAGAGCCTGCTTAGAAAAGAAGGCATTTCCATACAGGTTACTTTGCAGATGTTTAACCTCTATTTCTTCATCAGGATTTTCCTGAGAGTGCCACAAAATACCTGGAGATAACACCTCTGGCAGGACCTGGTGCTCCTGCACGTGTCCATGAGCAAGACACGCCAGGCACCTGCTCCCTCAGGTGAGGCAAGGCTGTGGCCGACACTGGCAGCCCAGGAGCCTGGGAAGCATGAGCTGCCTCCAGCCCTGTCCTGCAGGAAAGGGTTTTTGAATTTCACCAGGAAGCCCCACTCCTCTTCACGTGGCTGTGGGCAGTAGCCACCTCTGCATGGTGCTGGGAGAGGCAGTGCAGGGAGCAGGCTAAAGCACAGCCATACCTGGCTGGCATTTGTACATCCACATCTCGTATTCCATACCCATACAAGAAAGTTTATACATCCCAAAGGACTTTGCTGCATGTAATTTCACATCCTATCAGACAGGCCCAGGGTTGACGGATCATCCCAGTGTGGCTACATTATAACAGCAGAAAACATCAGTATCAGGGGTCGAAGGGTTCCAAATTCTCATTGCCACCGCCACCTAAAACTCACACTTGGGAATAAATTTGTTTCCAGCTCACAAAGTGAATTTAAGATTGAGCATACGCTTATGCTTGAATTTAAAACAGAGCTATGCTTTCTACTCAACATATAACTTCTTTGGGATAAGAATCTTCTCTTTAAATAAATGATATAACAAATAATAAATTAACATAGTTTCATAAAAGTATCAGAGTATTTCCAACCAGATTCTTAAAACGTACAATGTATTTTTTGTTGTACATCAAGGAGCAAAAAGATAGACTAAGATGCAATGAGGAAAAGTGTACATGAAAGACAAAAGATAATGTTGTATACAGTCACATAGATTAATTATTTGGAAAGCTTCAAAGGAAAGAAAGTGGGTTTTAAACTTTTCAGTAAGATGAGAACATCATTCTGGTATTTAATGCTTCTGATAACATCATTCCATCAATCAGTTATTTTTAAACATCTGGCCTTATTGAGATAGTTTTAGGAAAAAATCAATATTATGATTTTTTCTTAATAAGCTTAACTTGTGCCCTTCACATGTGTCTGTAATTTTGTACATCTATGTTACATGAATATTCCAGCAAGCGCATTGCTGGCATGCAGGACCACCAGGTCTCTTTTCATAGTTCATTAGAACCAACAGAAGGAACCACAATTTGTTCATAAATATTGGGCAAAGAGATTTAGGTGAAATCCAGCAAATACCTTACTCATGACAAAGCATTTGCCAGGATCTAGGTTCATGAGATGTAGCTGCCATGAAGACTGCAGGGATAGTATTTGCACGCTAACATGGCAAACCCATCATGCTAAACTATGCAAAAACTGTATGGTCCATGCAAAACCCAGCAGGGACAGCTTTAGATCTTAACAGTAGCTTGTCTTAAAAGATGTACAGTATCTCCAATCTGTTAAGCCACATCCTGTTACTTGCTCAAGCAAGAAAGAAAACAGAGTATATCTTTCTGGAAAGAGACTACTATACTAAAGTGAAATTCTTAGTTGAAATCAGATATGCATTGGGCTAAAAAGCAGAGGTTTCAAAGCACAAGACTTCTAAGTTTTTTGCCTGTGCCCAGATAAACCCTGCCAAATACCCTAAAAATCAGTGTGGCGTTCCTTTACTTTGGGGGCAAATGGATTGATCGTGAGTAAAATAATGGCTTACAAAAATCCTTTTCCTGAAATTCTTGTCCAATTGAGTTTCTTTAGATCTACAGTCTTTTGAAGAGGAGACAAGTGTGTGTGTGTGTGCTGTGAATAGGAGGGGAGCCTCAGTAAATTCCTATGGTGGCACTTCTACCCACATCCTGCTCCTGGGCCAGCCAAGTTCTTAGCCAGCTGGTCAACAGCTGGAGAAGTCAACGTGGCTGCAAGGTTTTGAACACGGATAGAAGTTTGACGTATTACTTCCAATAAACCCAGCAGGCAGGTAATTCCTGTGCAGTCCTGAGAACTTACGTGTGGTATTATCAGAGGAGTCGCCATCACACCCATCTGCCTCTGAGGCATGCAAGGTGGAAGGGAAAGGACATAACAGCAGAAGAAAAACCTCAGTTCAAATATGCCAAAAATTACCTTGACCGCTGAAGAGAAGGAGCTGTCCTTCTGTCCTCTGAAGAGAACTATCAATCGGTTCAGAGTCATGGAGCAGGGGACAATGGTGCAGGCACTAACATAAGCCCAAATCTTGCTTATCCACTTCTCTTATCTTGAGCAGCAGGTTGTCTTGCTCTGCAAGGCTCTCCCACTGGTAGAAAGCAACAAAACGAGATGACTTGATAGAGGTAAATTTACTGGAATTTGAAAATAGCAATTAAGGTTTTGATCACCAATTCTTAGTCATCCATGCAGTGACACTTTTCCTTCAAGTCTTGAAGGAGCTGTTATAATTTGTATGTCATGCCTAAGGAAATTAGGTGGTGAATTCCTATGTAAGAATGTGAGGAAGGTGTTGATCTCATGGAGTTTGCAACCTCTTGTGTTACAGGTAGAGTTGTAATGCCCTCTAACTTCAGGGTGTCATTATTTCTAAACTAAAAAATGAATCTGTGAACAGTGAGACGGTATGATATACTTACCAGTATATGAATTAAGAGGCTGATATAATTTCTTACCTATAGATCTTTCCTAGACACACATTACTACATTGTAGGTATCAGTGGAGAGAGATTGCTATGGAAATGATTCAGGGACTTCAGAGAGTGAGATATAATTTTATTTTTTCAAATACAAAATTGCTCAAATCTAGTCCATTTAGACATAGTCAATATGTTTCAGCACATCACGTTATACTCAAAAATGACAATGCCAAGGACTTAAAAATGAACAAATCTACTGTTAGTGAGTCAATTTACAGAAAAGATTGAGCAGCAAGAAGAGTCATAACCAAACCAATGTTTAAATACATTTCTAATACAAGCCAACCATATTAAATTGACCTGTGAACAGTGCACATACCTCCTCTTTTATCCCCTCCTTCTCTACTCTCACGATATATGAAGACCTGCTTTAAATGACTTAAGAGTTTAGTATTTTTCTAAATCACTTGCACAGTTCATTTTTGGATCTAATCTTTTGAGGTACTTAATATCAGGCAGAGTAACAGTAGCACGACAGGTTTTTCCAGCCAAGAGAGGAGACATAGTTTTAGGTGGAGCATGCATTATGACCACATGGCATCCAGAAAAGTACCTTTTTAGCAAAGAATATTTTTGAGGTCCATAAAATGCTGATGGCCTTCAGCTTCTCTTGACTCTAATACTCTCAAGAACTCAAATCTTTGGAGCTAAAAGGAACGCACCCTTTCACATTTGGTTTTACAGCCGAACACGTATCTGCTGTAAAGTGAAATCTCAGGGCTTATATACAATTCAGAGCAACCTGAACCCAACCGATTGCAGTATGTGCATCTCCCCTGGGCAAGCAGACTGGACTTCAGTAGAGGGGAGCAATCTCCTCCTCAGGACAAGGGGCATCATGTTTCTCTGAGGCTGCCCTTCCTCTTCCTCTTTGTATGGCAGCAACACTAAGGTGAATGGACTTTTTAGATTGTAAAAGTGAGGTGAAAGAAAACCAGTCTTTGACTGATATAACTGAATTCCCCTCCTGTGCAAAGCACTAAGAAGTTTGCTTTAAAACTTTTTAAAAATACCTTGAAAGCATTATGACTGTTCTCTACAGAAAACTGTGATAAATCTTCTAGACAGTCTTGTTCTACAGGATTACATGAGGCTTCTGGGAACAGTGATAAAATCCAGAAGTTTTCTCCACAAAACTGAAAATACCAGCAGATCTCAACAGAGAAAATCAAAGTATTTATTGCTGCCATGCCATACTTTGTGTCAATATGAAGTAATAGAGTTAGTTTAAAAAACAATCACTGCAATCTATCTCAATAAAAATGTAATCTGAAGATCAGGTATGCTTAGCCTATGAATGACAAAAAAAAAAAAAAGCCTGATGGTAATTTGGAACACATTCAAGGATTCTCCTATGTCTTTCCACCGCGATGAAAGACAAATTATATCGTTAAAGCCCTACATACTATGTTTTAAGGGTATCCCTTCAAGTTATGGTGACTGAGAACATTGTTTAAAAATCTTAATTCATATTTTATTACTAATTATTTACCAAATTGATAAAGCTATCTACTCTACAATGCACAGCTTTACCTATACATAGCTGTTAGAAATACACATTTATCAATCAAAATCAGAGACAACATCCAAACTGTAAAATGTAACCAGACACTCTTACCCTCTTTAAACAGTCTAATAAATAAATATAAATATATAAATATTGTGGAACAATAGTAAATTACTTGCACCAATAGAGATATATTATTTATCTGTGGTCAACAGCAAAATCTTGTTTTTATCTTTAGAAAGGGTATTTTAAATTTCTTACAATACAGCAAAAACTTAAGATAATTCATAAATTATTGTGACAGGATCCAGTGTGTCTGTTACCCTACAAGTGCTTACCAAGAGGTTTTTTAGTTTAAAGCTTTTGTAACCGGAATGCTTCTAGCTTTGGCTGTACCATAGGCAATTGCTGCAAATTAGCACCATTCATGAAATAACAAGAACATCGAATTCTTCTCAGAGCATGAGGTAAAATGATATTCAAAAAGAAACAGTCTTTGAGTTTCTCCTTGTTTTTTCAGTTTGAAAATCTAGTGCATCATACATACAGTTGGCAATACTACCAATCTGAAATTGCAGAATTATCTCGGATTTAAGAAAGTAGTTAAATTACACTGAATACTAAGGAGAATTTCTGCACATCTGCTTTGCCAATATCTACAAATGCATGTACAAAAAAGACAGGAGATAGTTCCTTTAAGCAAAAATATGCATATATTCTTAAGCAGCAAGATAAATGTAGTTTAAATATACCCCCAATATTTTCTATCAAATGTTGACATTACGAACTCAACATTTTTTGCAGTCCTTTTGAGGAATTATTCTCAGGGAGACCTTTAACTGCTACACCACACTCATCACACCCTATGGTACTATTTGTGATGTATTTTATCAAGCAGTTGTAAAGCCTACCCTATAAATACTAATTGGGTCTGGATTACTATTTTTAAATTATCATTTAGCATATTTTAAAGACCTTAATCTGTGACATAAAAAAAAGCTTTTTTGAGCATGTAACAGTTTTAAGGGTAGTCACCCCTTTGATAATCTCTTACCATTTTACAAAATGTAGGGATTTAATATTGCTTTAACTTCTTGTTCAAAAATACACAGTGCACTAAAACTTACAAATACCTGGAAAATTAATTTCTGACATTGCATTTACAGTAGTTTTAATGAGTGCTTATATGTAGTTATTAGTCAAATGACCCTTCCTCCACCAGAAATAAAAACTAACCTTATTTTTATGAGATGCTCGCTTTCTGACCTTTAAATAATTCTCATGGCTTGGCTGTGCCAAAATATTAACAAAACCACATACAGATTCAGACAAACAGATGGAAAGTAATGCTGTCTCAAAAATACTAAATGATGTCATTGTGTTTCTCAGAAACTCTATTCTCAGCATTAAAATAAAATTCCAAGAAAACAAGAGAGCTCTGACTTCCCTTTCACAGACCTTGATGCCCACCAGACAGGTAAATTCAGTCCTATTCTTGGCTCCCATGATCCTTTAAGGTGATAGTGGAATGACTCACTCCACTATGAGCAAAAGAACTGCTTAAGAGCTTTTGATAACAAAACATTTCCCAAATAAACTGATTTTAAATTTGAATTCCTTCATTTTTCAGAAGACTGTATCTCCGTGATTACGAATATTGCATGTGGCTGTTTAAATCCTGCTCAGCTGATAACCTCTAGATAATATAATGCTTTCAAAGTGCTGGTCTTCTGCTTTTTCTTTCACTCTCTGCTCCTCTAAGGTAGACACGAGTTTGTCCCTTTCTTCAACCACTTTCATCATCTCAGTAAAAATTTCATCCTCTTCGTTCAGATCCATCTCATCCTTAAGGCTGTCTAAAAGATCATAAAACAAGAGGTTAAAATCCAGGTCACTCTGTTGTTGCACTTTGCATTTTGACTGTTGGTTAACAATAGGATATTTTGGGGTATTCAGTGCTATGTAAGCCCCCTTCTTCCTGCATTCCTCCTCGCCCTGCTCTCTTTTCTAATACCAAATGAAAGGACAAGCCAAAACTGTAGTCCCAAGTACCTAAAAGCACTTCCAAAATACTGCAGTAACTGGTAATGCTACAGTTAACAAAAGCAGATAAACTTTTTTGTGTTCAGGTGGTTGAAGGCATTACTTTCCGTTGCTGCCCATCATTGCATGTTAGCTGGATGCTGCTGCCTGCGCAGCACAATTAGTGGAATTACATGTGCTTCAGATCCAGTTCAATGTAAAACTGGGCGGGTTAGCTCAGCTGTCTTCACTAGAAGTCAGATGAGAAGATCTCACAAGTTGCATTTTGCTGGCTGAGCTGCACTCACAGAAGAGCACAGGCGGAAGAGCCTCAGCCACTCCGGTCCTTTTTTGGAGCAAACAGGGATGCATACAAGCATAGTCTATCACTGTGGCCTGGAGCATACTCTCCCCTTGGACTTACCATCAATGGCCATTTTCTCTCTCAGCTTTTGTTCCAACCTGCTTTGGTGGTCCTCCAACTCTAGCTCTTGGGCTCTAGATACAATATAAAGTACAATAAATAAGCTTTTTTTCAATAAAGACATATATGTTAATATTATTTCAACCAAGAGATTCAGCTGTGCTTTGTTGGTGGGACCCACAATGTAATTCTGGATATGACTGAATGGTCCCACACATGAAGGGCCCTGCCAGGCCCTCTGCACAGGAACGGGTCCTGAGGCAAGGGAATTAACACATGTGAACAGATCCAGACAACAATGTTTTGTGTCCTGCAGCGATAAGGGCAGCCTACTTTTGCTTTTTTAACTCTGCTTTGCAGACAGTGTGAGCAGGGAGCATTTCTACCACAACACCCAGTGTCAATCGAAGGGGAAAGAAAAGGCTTGGCCCCTGGCAGCATCAGCACAGCTGGGGAGAAACTGGGGTGCAGCTGGAGGCAGCGGCTGGGCTGCAGCTCTGCACACAGCGCGGGGGGCTGGCTGAGTGATACGGAAATGATAAATGGCAATGATGAGCAGCCTGCACTGGTGTGAAATCCAGCGGTGAGTAATGACTGCTGCAGCTCTCATTGCCTTCCCACACTGCCCAGAAATAGTGGAGAAAATAGCTGAGAGTCACCTCCACCCATCTGTTGAGTGTGTTTCCAAGGAGGCGAGGGAGCTACAGCCAATATTGTTTCCATCAGCCACAAACAGTGGCATCTGAGACGGTTTTTATTTGCTTGGTGTATCTGCTTGTTTCATTGCTGTAGTGAATTCCTAGATCTTTTCTCCTATGTCCAATAAAAACTGAGATAAACTTGTCAGACTATTTTGCTTCCACAGCAAAAAGTGCTCCAGTGTTCATGAGACCCACATTATGTAAAGACAGAGCATCTATATGCTATACTGGTTTAGAGTATCGTGTAGGATTGGAATAATTGAACTACTGTGAGAGGGAAGGATGAGGAGGGCTCAACTGAAAATCTGTGTTCAAGACAGATTGTAGCTACTCCGGGTACTTTTATTCCATGACAGTCTCGAACTGCAGCATGCAGCAAGGTGTGCAGGTGTATTGTGAGTGCACTTTTCCCCTCTCCCCTGCCAATCTTTAGTACTAATGCTTGTCCTTACTTACATAATCAGGAGCTCAGACTCATAACGCATTAATTTATTCTTCTCCAGGACCAGCTCAAACCATTCATGTAGCATTTGTGTTTCGTCCTTTGTGCCCGAATCTGTTTAAAATAGGAGAATTAAGTGTGCATTACCAGCTTTCCTTCCAATGCTCTTACCACTTAAGTTCACTTTAAATAGTCCTCATTTATAAGCCTAGGTGAGTTCAAATGTAGATTTTTTTTTTTTTCTGTATGTAACTTACATCAGTAATGTCTGGGTATAACAGGTACAACATTCTTGTCTACATTTGGTTGAATGTTGTAGTTTATTGCAATTAAAGATGCATTAGATTTAAAAACACTTTTGTTTTGGAAGTTTTTTCTTTCAAATAATCACATAGACATTCTTCTTTTTAATGGGGACTTTTTCTTTCTCTTAGTTCTGCCTTTGATAATATAGTTCCTCTGTTGTTACTGGACTCCAGCAGCTGAACTATAGGTATAAATGGATATCCCATTAACACAATTGGACTTCAGGATGTACACACTGGCAAGTATCAACTTAGTCCCTGCTTCCAGCGTGCATCACATGCACAATCAAATCCTCTACAAATTTCCATTCATTTGCCAACTGGCCTCTAAATCTGCCTCTGCTTTGAATGATAGGAAAGGCTGTGGGACAGGACAAATCTATTATTACTGGGTGGTTTTGTAGCACTTTGGGCCAGGGCATCACTGGTAGGCACTATACAGATGCAAAACACAAGATGGTCTCTCTCCCAAAGAGCTCATAGCTTCACTCCGCCTTGCTGAAGAGGAGGACGGATTTCTCTTTCACCAAGTAAGGGCCTTTACTGCTCTTAAAATGCCATCTGTACAAAAATCTTTGGCAATGAAGAAACCCTGAGTGTTTTCAAGTGGCGAGTCAGAGCACATATGTATTTCTTTTCTTTGATGTCCTTTTTAACACGCTCATCACTTCACATTTTCCATTCATTTTCTTCACAAAACAAAACCACCCCACCACCCTTTGATGCAAAATTACAGCAGCAGCGATAGCACTGCAAACACACCTCCCACAATGTCTGCTCTGCCCATCCGCCGTCTGTTGCCACCAAATAATGATCACTTGTAGGAAGCAAATATCTTATGCTACTCCAGGTTGAGGCAACAATTCAGGTGACACGCTGACCCCTTCAGAAGCATAAAACCAACAGCCAGCCCGTGCTCCTGCCTCAGCACGTGGTTGTTGCACACCCCACCATGCTGCCACTGCGTATTGGAGGCAGGGATAGCCAGACATGGGACAAAGCAAAAGAAGGTGCCGCCAGCAGGCAGGGGAACACAGCTCTCTCCTCCTCAGTCCTTACATCACGCTGCTAGATAACAAAGCATAAAATCCCCATAAACCAGCCTGGCTATTTTCTGTGGATGAAGACTTATGTGATTTCTCCTACTTTAAGAGGACTGCACCTTTATTTCAGATGACTGAGACTGCTGCAGCATTTCAGATGCCTTTCTGTTCTCATTTTGAAATGCCCTTTGTTCTTGGCCCCAGGAGTTACCCCCTCGCCCCTCTACTGCTTCAGCTGTCCCTCAATTTAACATCAAAGCCAGGATTTGACTCCAGTCAAGAAGAGCAGTTTAAAGCCCGTCTCCTTCGGGCAGTAATGATCTCATCCAATGCAGCCATTTAGCAGTCTTCCTGAGCAGGAGGGAAATTGTTGGGTGTTTGGGATCACCAGCCCATTTGCACGCCTTCACCAGGCACTGTCATCCCAGAGAGCCCGGGTCACCTCCTGCCAGCGTCGGCTGACTTACATGGGCCCCCATGCCGAGGACGGGAGTCATGCTGGCTTGGGTGCAGTTCTGCAATTTCCCGTCAGGATTTGACCCCAATCTGAAGTTACCATGAAACAGAAGGATAAAGCAGCAGGAGAGGACACAGCACTCTTGGTCCGGTTTCTGCCCGATTCCATTAAAACTTGGCAGTAAGGGATGTGTTCCTGTGGGATCTTTCAAGTCAGCAAGCGGTGATAAAAAAAATGTCTTCTCAGAGTGACCACTGGAGCAGTTCTCGCTGGAACATGCCAACGGTGGTTTCTCACAGGTCCAATGCAGGGATGCAGCATTAGTATTCAGAGCCTTAGGACTTCGTATGCTACCATCAGAAGTTATCATCAAACTTTGATCTATCTTACTGCCAGTAAAAACATTGCAATTGCAGGTATGTGTATACCCTGCACACACACAGAGGGTCATTATTCCCTTTTTGCTGTTTTCTTGATTAGGCAAAAATATTCTTTTTTTTTTTAACGTTTACACTTTAAAATCTCTATATCTCTAGTAAAAGCCTGTTTATCATAGGTTGATTGAGGTAAGCAGAGAGTAACACACTTCGCAAAAGTGCCACTCATTTTAACAAAATCCTCAGTGCAAGCTGAAATAAAAATAGCCCTTTTTTTGTCCTCCTTCTCCATCCCACAGAATGCCCCCCAAGTGTCCCCAGGGGCATTTTTTTCCCTGAGCTTTTCAAATGTTTGTTAATAATAACATTAATATTATTTAAGTCTGATGGAGTGCTTTATGCCTTCCAAGGGCAGAACAAGCCAATGAAGTCTTTTGCATAACACAATACAACAGATCTTTTTAAAGGTTAGAGGGAAAACAATTTGGGAGTTTGTTTTGTGAGCCACGCTGGCTTTTTCTTACAGCATTGCTAAAGCAAAACTTTCCTCATGGTTTACCCAAGTCTCCTTTAACCTAGATCCAATTTGAAAGTCAGATATTCTTCTAATTACATCGGAGCTATTTCTATTTTCATCACTTTTGAGGGCATGACAGGCTGCAGAGGAGTATTTACTGAATGCTGTTGTCAAAACCTCAACCTTCTGTTCTCCAGAGTGATGCTACGCTGTCCCTCCATACAGCAGTCACACAGTAAAGAGGGCTCAGCCAGTTTGCGCCTTTTTAGGAAGAGCTAAACCTCATATTCCTTATTCCTACAGGTTTTCAACTGGTTTCTTTTGCCTCTTGTTGAAAGTTCTGCGAAACCTTGGATATGCTCCTTATGAAACCAGAAACTAGCTGGAACACGTGCAGATATTTGTTCACCTTCCAAAACATGGAGAGATTTCTTAACATTCTCTCAACACAGATTTTCTTCTTTACCATCATTCTTCATGATTTGTGTAGTCAACTGATCAGTTATGCTAATTTCAGTGGAAAACCTGTTTCGAGATTTTTATTTCTGTATTTTCTTGTAGGCGGAAGATCTCCATAAGCCTCCACAAATGTCAGTGGAAAACAAAGCAACGGTACATCGGTGATTTATTATTTGGTATTTCGAACCAGAATAAAGGGAATATCGAGCATGAAAAATTATTCATAGGACTGATATTATTTCTTTTTTTTTAAATGCATGAATTGTTGTCACTACAATTAGAAGATCATCAAAGCCTCATTTTGCTCATCGGTCTTCATGGCAGTTGTTTCGCACCCACGCATGTTCTCTTCTAATTCAGTTGAGGAGCTAATGAATAACTCCCCCTAACAAAGGGGCCATTCATCCTGGGCTTACAGAATTATTAGAGGAGAGTTGCGTAAATGTCACTGAAGACTAGTGTTTGCAGGCCTGTCTCTAAATTTGGTTATTCACAACCTTTGCAGCTCAATATTATTGCTGAACTGTGATCGTTTTCTAATTACCTTAATAATACCTATTAAATCACTTGAACTGCATAAGCGCAGACCTGCTTAAATACAACTTAACCTAATAAACACTGGTCATTCATTAAACAATAATGCTTATTATTTTTAAGAAGGTTGAACAGAATGTTAAACTCACTGATTCCTGCACCATTACACATATGTTATTACAAGCCACAAAGCACTCACATTTTGTTTGGGAAACTTACGGCTTCATGCTTTTGCACCAGAAGAGTTATTGAGACACAGTAACATCCTACATTTCAGTCTCTGCCCTATTTGTAACTGGCCACCTACACACAAACAATCAACAAGGAGAAAAAATAGTACTTTCACCTTAATGAGGGCAATCCAATTACTAAGGATGGGAAGAGAATGAGAAGCATCAATCTGTTGGCAGACAGCCTTCTTTGGGAAATGTGATTGTCAAAACAGCAAAACCAAGAGGTGGCTCTAGGCCATTTATCCTGGTATTCAGTGTCTGTCCCAAGAGCTAGAAGCCTCTTGTCCCTCTATATTTTTGACATTCCAAAAACCCCACCCTTATACAAATCAGCAGTAAAGAAAAAAAGCTAACACTCCAAATCCTCAAAGTCTTTTTAGCAGACTTTCTCATAGGCAGTAAGGTGGGTGCCATTTGATTAACAGTTATGTTTTCATTTAAGAAAAAAAAATATGCTAGCCTTTTAAATAACGTTTGAAATAGGTTGGCACTATCAATTGTGGGAAATTAGTCAATAAATATAAAACGCTGGACAAATGCTGTCTTGCTGAACTAGTTAGTTCAGTGTTAGAATAGGGGCGATAACTGCTAAGAAATATGGCATTAAAAAAGCCAGCATGTGGAGATTTTGCTGGGTTGCCTAGCTAAGACAACAACAAGATCGGGTGCCAAAACATATCTAGGTTTTCAGTGTTGTGCAACTGCCTGTCATGAAAGCACACGGTTCAGCTTTCTAAAACAGAGGTAAATAAAGACATGTTTGCAATTGGGCTGTTAGCTCCCCAGAGTCCTTTCAGCACAGAACCACAGCCCCCTCTGAAGTCCCTTACACGCATGGTTCACACTCCCATCCCCATTTTGAGCCTGGCAGGAGTCCCTAGATGTCACATCCCTCTGCGGGAGGTCTCCTCAGCTTCACCCCATACACAGTGGGGAGCACTGGGAAGTCTGGGCCGGTGGGAGGACACCGCAGTCCTGGGTGCTTGGGACTGTTGGTTCAGGTGAGCGAAAACTTTGCCTCCAACCAGGGCCAGGACGACATCCCTGTTATCTTCCACCTGTTGGGGGGAAAGCTGTGCAGTTCGGGTCTGTGTGCCTGCATGCTGCTGTTGCTATAGCATGGCCACCGGCTCTAATCGTATTAATGGCATTTCACACGCTGGGAGAAGTCATTAAGGACTCTGTTACTAGGCAGGGGATGCTGCTGGCTTGGTAACTGAGATACAGCTCCTGGAAACCTCACTGGTCCCCACCTGAAGAAGAAATTAAGCTCAGGATAGGATTTCAAAAAATAGGGGTGGGGGGGGGAATGTAGATTCGGGTTCAATAGCACGGCAAATAATTCCAAATCTGTAATAACCAACAGAAAATTTATAGTATTCAGCGTAAAGGTGCTTGAGCTAACAGAGTTTGAGGAAAAGGGTAAACAATGATTTTTGTGCTTCCAATTATTGTTTTGTTTCAGATTTTGCACTGAACTCTATTTCTATGACAATCATTAAACCCCCTCTGCTTTGGAAAAGGTTAAAAAACCCAACACACATACACACTGCTTCATTTACCTGATTCTCCTCTTAGTTCTCTCTCCAGTTTGACACCAAAAATCTCCAGAGCTCTTTGTCTTTCCTCCAATTCTTCTAGTTGGCGCTGGACTGCCTGCAAAATTGTAATGATATAAAAGCTACAGACATAGCTTAAAAATTCAGAGACAAAAGATGGTCTCAGTGGTTCGAGAAACAGCCTGAAAAGGTCTCAAAGGAGCCATGGGATTTGCAAACTCACTGAGCGTATTAGGCATCTAAGCTATTTAATAATTCCACTAGGTATCTATCCACATTTTTATGTGGGTAAGTATCATAGGTACTAAAAGAACCTCAGTTTTTCCGAACTTTAGTTCTCCCATTGTAAAACAGAGATCATAACATTTCTGTGTCTCGTAAGGTATGAAAAGTCAATACCTTACACATTCAGAGGCACATATTCTGAGATGCTACATGAATAAAGCTCATATAAATATTGAAGGTTTACAGATAGAAAGCTTTGCTAGCTATTTTGCTCTCCATGGGGTTTTTTTTGTTTTGCTTTTATATTTCACAAGCTTTGACACAGGGAGGAAAGGGTCTAGCAGCTAAGAAGTGGTAATTCAGTGGCACTTCAGGAAGGACTTCTACATTCACTGGTCCGTCTGCTTTTAAATAAGGTTTTCAGAGATGCCATGTGGGTAAGAAGCATGAAACACCTTAAAAGGTTGAATTGTCAAAAGAGAGATGCTCAGCAGTTCCCATTTCAGGCTGTGTTAGGGCATAGCAAGCCAAGCCTTCAGGAACAGCCTAAAAAATACAAAAGATGGTTCAAAAAGTTTAGACTTGATTATTTCCACAAAGCAGTAAAATAAGAGAAGGCATGTATGCATCTAATTTTACCTTGAGATAATTTACAATTCTGAGATAAAAACTATAACATAGTTGCTCTTACTTTAGATTAAATAAGATACTATTCTTCTTTCCCGTAAGTTTTCTTGTGTCATGGATTTTATAGTAACAGCTAGATATTAGCATTTTCTAAAATCCACTGTCTGGTTCAAACACAAAAGTTCTCTCCTTTTCAGTTATACATTTTGCAAAAGCAGTGATGTCTATAAAAATGGAGATTTCAGATTCATATCTGAAAAACAACTTACTAGTTTTCTTTTTTAATTTAATATTGGTACAGAAATAGCAAGTGGAAGCTCCATCCAAAACTATCCACCTTCTATAGTAATACAACAGAAGATGATGGACAATCCTGCCTTCAAAAAGCCTACTCTCCCCACTACCATATCTTGATTACCACTACAACCTGAATTAATGAGATTAAATCTAGCTCAGGTTTCTCTGCCCTATGCTACAGTACAGACACACACAAAAAATGCTCATGGCCACATAAGCCATTAAGTTTCGTGTGTGTGTATATGCATATAGATATGTATGTGTGGTAGAGTGAAATAGATAAACATGAAAACGTTGACACCTGAGAGAACACAGTCTGAGATCAAGCCGTGCAGAAGTGCGTTCCCAAATCTTTGAACTGTAATTGGAAATAATAAAACATTAGCAGAGTCTGGAGCTTTTCCAGCATTTTCCAAAGAGCAGGACCTGTATAAAGTGAAGTGACTTTCCATCATTTGACTTTCACTGTTATGGCAGAGAGAGAACAAAAGCCATCACTGTGTTTTTGTACCCTCCTGTAGTACATACGGGTAATAGCTGAGTTTCTTACATTCTCGGGGCTGATATTATTTCCTCTTTCTATCTCTTTCCCTCTTCAGTGTATTCTTCTCTTATTGCCAGTCACTATTCTCTCTTGTTCTTCATACACAATTACAAAATTATGATGATCTCCTGGGGCACACATGGATTTGTCACATATAGAGTTGCAAGGCCCTGCCACATCCATCTTCCTGCTCCTGATGTTTTGAGGGGATTTCAACACAGAGGGCAGTGAGCCACAGTGAGGAGCGAGGGGAGGCTCAGAGCCCACACGGGGTACCCCTCATCCTCGCTAGTCACTCTTGGGAGACAAGTGGGACATCTGTGAGGTATGTTTTCACCTGTGCTTTGTGAAGCCTCTTCAGTTCCTCTTGTTTAATCAATTGCTTTGTCTCCTTCTCCAGCTTCCTTCTCCTTCTGAGAGTCCTTTTTGCCTACAAAAAAGAGAGAGGGGAAAAAGGCAATCGAAGCATAAGTATGCCATTACAGGTTTTCTCAAACCAGAATCACAGAACCATTGAGGCTGGGAGAAACCTCTGGAGATCATCTAACCCGACTCCCCTGCTCAAAGCGAGGTCAGCTACTGTAGGGTGCTTGGGGCAACCTAACTGAAATGAAAATGCTCACGTACGAATATTTTCATGCATTTGCCCACGTTAACTTTAAATCGTTACAAGCTCTTATTGAAACCCTAA
This sequence comes from Theristicus caerulescens, assembly GCA_020745775.1. Lineage (NCBI taxonomy): Eukaryota > Metazoa > Chordata > Aves > Pelecaniformes > Threskiornithidae > Theristicus > Theristicus caerulescens. Next base: position 11,311,701 of record CM036564.1, read on the forward strand.
GTGAGTGTGAACTGTGCCTATCAACAAAAAATGTCCAAATCACAAAGTTGACTATATGTAACATACCACTATACCTGGCTTCTGCAGACATCATTGTGATCAGGGAAGAAGCCAGGCACAGGCAGTGGGAAGCACAGTTTAAAGAAACTCAACCCATTTCTATTGCTGTAGCTGCTAAGTAGTAAAATTCACTTTGGATCACTGTAACACGGTAAGAGGGACGTATGCAAAAGAAACAGCCATCATAGGATGCTACCTGAAGCCCTACAAAACCTTCCGCAATGCGGTTTCTCTACTGCATTACAGAGGTGTTTTGCCTTTCCCTGGGGCACCTGTCGCTGCTGCCGGGCAAGCAGGGCAGCATGTGCTGCAGGGCTGGCCGAGGGAATCACCTGCGCTTGCTCCGTCTTGCCCTTGGCCCAAGCTATCTGGAAGTGCTTCAAGGCTATGGTTTTCCCATTTTGGAGGAGACAGAATATATGAGCACCGTAGACAAGACAATTAAAAAACTAACAAGCCAGGAAGCCACTAAAATTTTTCCCACCGAGTTTTGCCAGAGAAAAACGGTGGTACTGGCAAAATAGCAGCCAGAGGTGGCATGAAAAGAGGTGCTAGGAGGCAGCCGAGAGAAACAAGCTGAGCGAGGAACATGCATCAAACCTGAGTCACTGCTAACGCCCGTGTGCAGCAGCTGCTCATTCACCCCATTTCTGGCAGCTGCCCCGGCAGCGCTGCCTTCCCTGCTGCCTGGTCCTGCCTGTCCCTGCAGTTGCCTCAACTGTTGGGAGTTGCTCCTCTTCAGTTTTCTCCCATGTCTCCCTTCTTTTCTCTACTTTGTTTAAACTTTATTTAATTCACCATAGTATTATCTTACTATAGATTGTCTTTCCTGTAACAGGAAAGATGAATGATGAATTCTGACACTGCAGCACATCCTGACACAGACACTGGTGGTACGTGCTGCCACACGCTGCTGCACTTCTGCCTCGTAGCACTTCAGTTCCTCTGAAGCTGTGCAACTGGGTTTCCATTCAAAGCCCCACTTAGCTTGCAGCTTGGCTGTTTTTTTCAGTGCACTGGGCAGCCTCTTGCTTTGCTTTCCTTTTTTTTTTTCCCCTCAAAGGCAACAAATCAAAAGGCCACCTTGTACTATTAATTCCACTTACTGGTATTCCCTCCACAGGAAACATGTTTCTGATGAGCTATGCAGGCAATAAAAGCTCTGTTTCTTCATATCAGAGCTGAGTATCAAGAGTTCACTGGTGCTTTAACCCCACCGCTCCTGCTAGCCACGGGAACCAAGGTAGGGCTTGGAGACCCCAGCATGCAGCCAGCCCTTTTGGCATACAGGGTCTGGGTGAGACTTCGTGGCTCAGGCAGTTGTGCTGATTAGAATAAACACAGCATTTTCCATGCAACCTGCCTGTAGCGCCTCCCAAATGAAGTTGTATTTCCCCAAGGGAAATCTGCATCTGTTTGGTTTAATTTTTTCAATAGTTTGCTTGTTGGGATACATATTAAGGCCACTTAAGAATGCAGCTTCAAAGTGGTTTCAGCAAAACATGTCTGCTTGTCAAATTAAGACCTTCTCTGTCAACGTTGGTGTAACCTGGGGGAATTAAAGATTCAAAGAGGAAACAGAAATTTTGATTTTCACCTGTCTTAAAGAGTTTTAATGAATTTTTCTCTCCATGATACGTAACCTCCACTGATAAAGTGTTCCCATCCCCACTTTGAGAAATTGCAGTGTGTTTTAGATCAGAATCATATGATGACTTAAATATAGTCCAACTGAGGAAATATCTCTCTGTTTCCAAGTCAAGGTTACCTTGTGTGTTAATGAAGGCTTGGATTCAAATTCATCATCAGAGGAAGAAGTCGAATACTCGGTAGCTTGCTTTCTGACAGGTAGGTGCTCACATCCTAAAATGTAGGAACAAAATAGTCAGTGAAGCAAAAAATACTGTTCTTTAACTTACACAGACACTTTGCACCTGCCCTGAGTTCTGATCAGCAGCACTAGAGCACTTTGGAAATTTGGCTGATGGCATTAATTAAATTTTTGATCCCTGTCAAAAACTCTGTCTGGGTATATTCCATTTTTTTCAGGTATTACATACAAATAAATTAATTCCTTGAGTACCCTGCATGTAGCGTGTTGTTCTGAATGCACTCAACATTCATTAAAATGTATATCTGAAGTTAGCCATATTACCCAAATGATTGTATAAGACTCACTATACAGTGTAATTGAATGCAAAAAGTCTGAGCCAGCTCTTAAACAAATTACCCTTATGTGGCTTGTAGCATCTGGCACCCATTTTTACTACATGACATCTGCTCAGTGTAAAATAGTTGGCGTCAGAATGTCTGGTCATATAAAAAAATCACAAATGTAATCAGAAGCAAATGGACTAAGAGAACAAGGCTTTATCACACAGCCTCATGCAACATAAATATTTCATTAATTATGTCTAAACAAACGTCACTTATTTTTCTGCTTTAGGAATATTATCACATCATTGAACTGTTGATTAAAATGCCATAATAAGTCAGGAAAATCCATACATCACAACAATGCACTCCATAAGGAAAACTCAAAGGCTGCCTTTGGAAGAAGCATGCTTTCAGAATTATAAATTAAATTACATTTAATTGCAGCAATTTTATCATGCCTGTTTTTCCAGCATCTTGTTTCAACTGGGTGTAAATATTTGAATTTCTTCTTAATTTGTCTAATTCATAGCTTCATTCTCTTTATTTCAGAAAATAAAACTGGTTTTGAAACATCTGTCTCTATGCTTCAACCTGCTACAGGGTTAATGATTAACAGCTGGGCAACATCTTGGAAATGTACATTATTTAAAGCTAACAGTGCCATTTTTCTTTGTATCTGCGAGGTAACAGTTGGCTTTCTATGTGCAAGTTGTATTCACATTAAAATCATTTCCCATTCTCCCAGCGTAAATGTTTCTTCTTTGCCTTGTCCTGGATCCCAGTCCTGAACTAGGACTTCTGTCTCAAAACCTAATTTAAAATTAGGATCCATGAAACACGTTCATCCCAGGTGGTAAAGCAATGAAAGCAAATCCAAGTAATTTGAGGCGGAAATTCTGATTTTTCTCAGCAACCTCAATTTTAGAAGCACCCAGTCCTTGTGTCAATGAAGCTGCAAGCTCAGAGGGTCCAGTGGAGCAGACCTGCGTCCTGCCCTCCTTTTTGCAGGACAAGTCCTTGGGCAGCAGGAGGTGCAATAGCCCTGGCAGAAATGCCAGGTGGGTCTCCAGCCTCTGGGGTGATTCCCCTGCTCCAAAATTGCCCAGGCTGCCACCCCACACCTCCCTGCCTCTTGGCACTTGGAGGAGGGACACAGCTCCTTCTTGCTGACCTGCTGGGGACTCTCCAATGGCTCACAATTGCTGGGGTGACACCAGTGCCATGCACTGCCCCACACTCTGCGGACAAGAGTGCAAATCCAGCTATACCCCATCTCTGCCCCCGGCAAGGACAGTCAGCTGTAAAGCCCTTCCCAGTGCATGAGATGGAGGAAGGCATGGGGGGTATCACAGTTACTATTTCTTTTGAGGAGTAAACTCACCTACCTTGCTTTTCACTGTGCAACCAAAAGTTTGCAGTAACTACCCTGCGGTCAGGCCACAGGTGAAATCAAATTCCGTAATATGCAAGTGGCAAACCTTACAGCATGGCAGGGTTGGAAACACAAGCAATTACATGCTCCCTTTCTTCTCTCAGCCGTGGGAATAAGCGACTGCTTCCCCATGTCCTCCTCTTGAGTGATATCAATAATTTAAAAAGTGTTACAAGGTCTAGAGGGAAAGCAGCCTGCTGTAATACAAGGGCACCTGCCTCCTCCTCAGCGGTGTGACTTGGGAGCTGTTTGCCTTTTTGGGACAGAGAAAGGGTCAATGACTTCCCCAAGGACTTCCAAGGGCCATCTCATGAGCACGAGGAAGCTGATGTCTGTGCACGGAATAGATTTGTAACATTCACAGTCCTCCTAATGCCTATCTGCTATGGAGAGCCAGGTATTTGCACCTTGCTCTGCAAAGAAAGGCCGTTTAGATTGCTCTGAAACAGCTCAGGCTTTCAAGGGATGTGGTACCCACAGCCCTGTGAGACAACAGCTACCTGACTGCAATCAGCAACGTCCTTCATTGTCTCCACCCAAGAAGCCTACAGGATGAAGGACCACGTGAAACCACTCAGTGATGAGGCATCTGATGGGTCTACCTGTGCGCATTGACAGTTATGACATCTGTCACATTTATTGCATATACATTTCACAGCACTGATATTCTCTGCTAATACAATGTGGATAATTGAAGCATGGGCTTCACCAAGGAGGTGCCCAGAAATACACAGCAAAGAGTGACAGAATTGGGATGAGAATACAGGTTTTCGGCTCCCAGATGTGTGGTCCTGCCATGTATCAGGGATATAGAAACAGTGGGACAGTGCATTTCTTTCAATATTAAAAGGGCAGCCACTCAGTGCTCTGCTCAGCTATTTTTCTTTGGCTATTTCCTTGTGGGAGAGAACAGAAATATGCTCTAAAATGTACCCCAGACACAAATTTCAACTTCAAGACAACTATAACAAGCACAGTAAGAAATTACCTCACTGAATGAACTTGCTTTATGCAGAGCTAGAGAGAAATACCACAAGTTTATTCTATTTTTGGAAAAAAAACCAAACCAAAACAAAACCCCAAACCCACCACTCTTCTGTATTACAGCATCTATATGTTCTACTATAGATGACTGAGCATTAATCTTTCCCATCTCCAAAGGGGTGGGGTAGGCAGAACTTAGTCACCAGCTGTGAGGATTTGGACAAGGCGTTCACATGTAAAAATGTTCAACTTAGGGACTCTTACACTTACTGGGTCATTTAAAACTGAAACTTAGAACTGCAATAGTAAAGTTAGATAATAATAATTTGTCTCCTCCAAATATGTCAAGCCTTAAAGCTCAATAGCTACAGAAAAAAAAAATCTCCAAACCATATGGTTTTTTTCCAAATATTAATTCATGTCTTCTACACTTGGGCTTTCTCTCTCCGGCCATCTTATTCCTTCAAAATGGGAGTTATTTATTACTTATTTCTTAAGTACTCTAGTGTCTCCCTAACTTCCAAATTAACATATATTATACCAGAGCTTTTCCTCCCCAGCTAACATGACTTTGGATCACTAGAAACGGTCAGCCATAGTTTTAGTTCTTAATTATAAAGGGGAAAGGAACAAATATTTCTGAAATCTTTATTAATCTATTCTTGATTTCTGCCTCACAGTAGATACTAGGAGTTTGGTCAAGAAACCTTTCCAGCATACCTGATTTACAGCTGTCAAATCACGGGAAACTGAGTATTAATTGCTATTGTTATTAATTGTTATTGAATCTGACAGTGTCACAGAATGCACTTCAAAGTACAAAGTTGGAGGAAACCTCCAATTCTTGATATTGTGACTTGGTATCCTCATATGCATATGCCATAAGAGATAAGAAAAATTACATCCATAAAATTAAAATTCCTTCCTATGGCCAGTTCCTTACAGTTTGGTAATCCAAGGGTGGGTCTCAAAGACACTTTGCTTTGGCCTAAGTGCACTGTCATTGAATGCCATCAGCGGTAAAACCCTCGCTGTATTCAGAGGGATCAACTGGACCAAAGTCCCGTGCTTTTGAGAGCCCCTCCCTTAACATATAAATCTAAGGTACTGGTTTTCCTAGGAAATTTGAGGTCCTCTGAGCAAAGAGGGAGGTGTCATATGAAGAGGTTAAGAAGGTGATACCTTCTGTTAGACGTGGGAGCACTGCTGACTGTCCTGGAGATTTACAGGGAAAACCACCACTGCTGTCACCCGCGTATCACAGCTCACCTCCCTTTCCTGGGGTGTTTTTGTGTCACAGTACTGACTGTAGTCTAAATACACAGAAAGTCTTGGAGCAGGAACTGGTTTTATAACATAATGTTATATTAATCTGTTGGCTTCCTCTGTAAGCGTCCAAGATTGCATATTTTTACAAAGCCATTGGAGTTAACTGTGACCACTTTAAGTACTTCAGTGTTTCACAAAAGGGAGAGGCAAAGCTACCCATAGCTCTTGGGGTACTGGTATCCCAAACCAGATGGGAATTGGCATGAGGTAGGAGATGAAAAGAAAGGCCAGTAGAAATCAAGAGTGGGCTTGGCTATTTGGGTTCACAACTCTGCTGCTCCACAGATTTCTCATGTGGTCTTAGGCATGTAATTTAATCTCATAGGGCCTCAGTTCCCCTTCTGAAATACAAAATCACTGAGATAACAGTGTCCTAGCTGACAAGAACATTGCAAACACACAGACTTTCAGTGGTACAAAGATGCAGTAATGGGAACCATGTACGAACCTGAAATACTTGCAAGGAATCCCTTTTCAATCTAAAAGTGCACAAAAACAGCAAAGTGAGTTCATAACATGTCTAATTTTCTCACCAGCTGAACTGGTTGTCCTGCTTAATGAAGCGAGCCCTGTAAACAACACACAGTCACAAACTGAGTTATAACAACTCTCATCTTATCAAAGGGACCATTCTAGGAATGTTTTCATGCAATCCCTACTCCGTCAGGGACAGAAATATTCCTCCCATGTCTCCATCGCTATCAAGAAGCAAGCCCAGAATCACAAACATCTGCCAATAACCAACGACCTTCGTGGGCTGGTCTTCAGAAGATCTGTCTGTAAGTCAAAAGTAACCTAAATCCTGAATCCACTACTGTGCCTCATTACAAACACTGCTGACTGCAACTCTCTCATACAACCTGGCTTAGCTCTCTTTTTACTGTTGTTTTTCTGTGGTATTAATGATTTTCAGTATCTATAACTAACATGGCACTTTGGCATTTTTTTTAATTTCAAAAGGACAAGTAGGTTTAGGAGACAACAGTTAACCATCTGATTGATCAATTTTATTGATTAAGTTTTCGGGGTTTTTTAACTGCAGGTTGGAACACAAAGGAGGAATTCAAAGGACAAAAGCCTCAAAGATATTTGTGCAGTAAATAAAAAATCTGGAATTGCACCTAGAAACTCCAGTGTGGCTATCTGGGGACATTTGTGTATTCTACAGGCAAACTTAGATAGGATTTTTTTTTTTTTAGAACCCATCTCTCACTGAAAACAGTACATGAACCCCCATTACTTCAGTAAGATTTGTCTAGGTCCCACACAGGTAGTCGGCACAGCCGGATCTCTGCACAGCCCAAAATTTCCAAGTGGCCCTGAGGGATAGCTCTTATGAAACAGAAAGAAAGTGTTAGCCAGAAAGCCTTTAGGCCAGGTCTGGATATCAGAAGCTGGAATGGCCATATGGAAGGTGTAACTGCAGGCGTAAGTTTGAGCGACGGGCAATCTGCTGCTGAGTAATTAAGATCTCTGCTTTCTCATGCTGAGCTTCAGCTGGTGGCTGAACACTTGGCAGGAGATGACAGAAGGACAGAATATAGGTTTAGTTTGGACAGACACCTGGGTCTGAAACGCAGAAGTCATCAGCATAGGAAAGACATCTGGACATGTATTTGCAGATGAAGTAACTAAGATAAGGTGTAGGGAAAGATGAGCAACATAACATAGAAGTAGATGTGTAGGATGAGACTGAAGGTCCTTCCAGTCTGTCTCCAGCAGTGGATGTCTAAAGAAACGCTATCGGCACTGAGCAGTAGTCATATGTGTTTCCTCCCCTTAGCACTCGCCCAGCCTCCAAGCATTTTTCCATTCAAAAGCTTTCTAAATTGGCAGTGGTTTCTAAGCATTTGGTTAATCCTCAGTGGATTTCTCTTCAATGAGCTTGCCCAGTCTCATCACAAGCCCATGGACTTCTATCACCCAGCTCATTCTTTGGCTCCACAAGCCAACAGCCCATTGAGGGAGAAAACACCAGCGTAATTTAAGACAAACCATACTTGCACAGAACAAGTCTGTCTGGCCTCATATAGGATAGAAAAGCCCTACTGCAAAGAGCCAAGAGGAGTATGAGAAACAGCCTCATTAAATTGGTTTCTGCAAGGTGCTGGGAGTATTTTTTTTCTTTAAAGAAAAAAAAATTTCTGAGATTCATGGTAAATTTCAAGAGAGAAAAATAATGACAGGTAATGTAGGCTAAAGCTCGTCATCAGTTCATGACTGAAGTTTGCCAAGCTTGGGCCTCAGACAAGTGCCAATATGAGACAGAAATGCCCTTTTAGAGAGCCAAGCAGGACTTGGCTCTTTACCAGTTTGATTTACTCAAATATGAATGTTTGAAGAAGTTCAGGGAGCTGCAATGTTGAAATGTAGAAGACGACAGATTACTGGGCAAATGGCTAGATCAAAGCTGCATTTTTTTCTTCTGAACAGGCTTTGCAATGCCTATATTTAATAATTATAATAACATAATAATTCCTTTCTTGGCTTGCACAGCAGAGGAATGCAACACATATTAAAACAATATGTTTTTTCCAAAATATTTAGAACATAAATAAAGTATAGCATTATTCAAACCTAACAAGAACTTCTCCCACAACATACCAATTATTTTAATACAGTTAGTTAAGAGCAAGTCAGCTTGGCTTAGTTGACAGGCGATGACTAGGTGTAGACTCAAAAAAAGCCTCCCATTCAAGACAAGTGTGAACACTAGCAGCTCTCTGTAGCTTCAGTGTGGTCCTTAGCATCCTCTGGCTCAATGGGTATGCCTGGCTTTGTGAGTTGATAGATAAAAGATGCTCCAAGAACCCAGTCCAAAAATTCAGGAATGAGAGCAGGAGTTATTCTATCGATTTTAATGAGCTTCAGATCAAGTCTCTTATATACTGTATATCTTCCTCACAGCATGCAGTAGTTCTGAAGCAGAAAGGATGCAAAAAGGATCTGGCAGCTCACTGGGAACATTTCAGTGACTTCACATTTTACATACAGATTGTTATTTTAATGCTGCAGTACAGCAGCAATTTTGGGGTTACAGTTCGGGTTGCAATTTAATAAAGTAAGAAACAAACAGGTATGTCAATAAAATTCAATAGGTTATTTAGTTAAATAACTATGGCTTTCTCCAGTGGGCTAGTGGAAAGATAGATCATGGAGAAAGACAGGTAGGTGCAGCTCTCATACCTCATATTTCATACCTGAAACCGTGCTGCACTTAATTCTTTCTAAGCCTATGCTCAGATTACTCAGATTGCTCTTTGTCTGACATCAATATTTCTTAGACTCATCTGCAATTTTAATACTAACCTTGTTCTTGCAAGCAAACATGAAAATTGATGCCTTTTAATCACTGCCCAAATAGACTCACAAATAGGTCAGAGTAGGTCAATAAGGTGCTATCTCCTCTCAGATAAAAGAGCAAGGGGATATTAATGACACCGCAAAGCTCCCAAAAGTATGTCTACAGTTTGGTCACTACAACAGCAGGCAGAGCTGAAGAGACACCTGCTGAAAAAGCACATCCACAAAGCAAAGCTTCTTGCTGTTGCAACTGTATTGCTTCAGTCTCTAAGACCCTCATGGAAAGGGTAGCAAATATAGTCTACACTGCACTGGAGTTTTTGGGGCTCATCCTTCTGCTCGCCCGCTGTACTCCCCCTTCCACAACACAATTTGCACAGCATCCCACTCTGCCTCACCGCTCCTTCCACCTCGGTGAGTACATTTTCCTGACCCAAACACATTTGAATAGCAGCAAGCAGCAGATCAAATCTGGGTCCAGCGTGCTGCGCTCTGCTTGCAAATCCACTCTGCTCCTTTAAACCAGAAGCAACTCCTAAACCCTAACCAAAAAATATATTTATTAAGTCTTCCTATGTAGAAAATAACTATAAATTAAGCATAGCATACAACAGATACATGTTTGCATGATCACACACAGGTCTTTTAAATGTGAAGTGCTATTACCAGAAACAAATAATTCCACTCATGCCCTCACCTGTGGAAGGATAATGTAGCCTGTCTTCTGGAGAACGGTCCTTCAGGAAAGGCAGAGATGACATGAAAGAATTCCCTTCTCTGTCACGAACTTTACTTCTCAGTCTATCAAAGAGCGACCCAAGACTACCCTTCTGTGCAGAGTCATCCAGATTGTCTTTGGAGGTGTTCTTGGGCTCTGGAGATGAAAGGAGGAGATGTTTTTCCTTACAGATAAATATGTCATCCGTGGGAGCCCCTGGAGGAGTCTCTTTAAAGGTAAACTTTTCTAGGAGTCCTGGGACATCCTCCATCCTGGTGCAATATGATTTCTGAGGTATACTGGTCATCTTGGAAGGCCTAGTGTGAGGACTATAGACTGGGAAGGATACCTTCTCACTGTAATCCCTTGGAGATCTCTCTTCAGAGCTGACAGAAAAGCGAGATGGATTTGAGAGAGGGTTCCCATTTCCTAAATATTCTTCTGCTCGCTCCTCTACTTTAAGCTCCTGTGACTGAGTGTTATTTGCTCTATTATTGTTACTGTTCCTTTGGCTTAGGGAATAGCTAGGAGTACTGGGGAAGTTGAAGAAAGCTTGTTCTGAAGAGGCTTTGACTTTGCTGTCCGAGTCCTGCTTTAGTCCTTCTGGAGATGAGGTTAGAGGCTCCAAAATGGACCTTTTGATTGCATTGGCTATGAGCCTCAGTGGTGATTTTGGCCGGCCAGCTGCATGCTCCCTGGCAACTGCATCTGGACTCCTCAGAGCACCTTTTGTGTCTACTGGCAAAGCTGGTGGAGCATCATCTGCGCATAAGAGAGGCACAGAATCACCAGATAGTTTGAACACATCTTTTCTCCAGTCAGCATCCTTCTCCTCTGAAGTCCCCAGCGCTCCTTTGTTTCGATACCCTGGACTGGTTCCACCTAAGTCCGTCCTGTTTGAATCATATGACAAGGGTCGCTGTTGAGTACAAAGTACCAGTCTCTTTTTTGTCTCCAATTCTTGCTCAAGCTTTTCTTCTGGGTGCTTTGTATTTTTGCCAGCTCTCTCTTTCAAATCCAGAGATGACAGCACTTTTGTCTTCCTGTTAAGATGCTCTGGTTCAGGGGTATATTTCAGGTTTTTTTCCTTCCAGCCCTGGGCTGTGTATGTCCCAATGTCACCAGCTATATCTTCAGGCTCAGAAAAATCAGCAGCCAGTCTCCCATTCCCAGGAGGGGTCCATGGAGAACCTCTAGTGCTGCTCTGAAAAGGACAATGGGGCACATAGAGGCAGATGTCTTCAGGCATCTCTCCGGCTTTTTCTTTTCTTTGAAATACTGGGCTGTAGGGTTTGAAATGTCCTCTTGTAACTTCTGGTGGTTTCTTGTAAGAAGCCAACTGTGAAGTGCATGAAAAAAGATTATTTTAGTGGTTAAAAATATTGTTGAATGTATCTTTGATTTCATATAATATTTTAATCAATTTCAATCTTAACGTAATACTAAACCATAATATTTACTTTACATACACATATATACACTCATATAAATGTAGATGTTAATAAGATGAAAAGTTCTTCTCCCTAAAGGGCTAATATTTCTCTAGGAGTGGAGATCTAATACTGCTGGAAATTTTAATAGTCTAAAAATAATGTTATTCATGCTAAGAATCTGTCATATCTTTAGGAATTACCTTTAATATTTTCCTTAGAAAGAAACAGTCCTATCTACAGGAAAATAAACAAAAGCAGATCTGCTCTGTTCTCCTGTGTGCATTCCAGTTGCATCACCTTAGAGTTTCCAGCAAGCACAAGGGACCACAATCCATCCTCTCCAACTGCTTTTGTAATATTGCATGCTTACATAGCACAGGTAGGAATGAATGAGTTGACCCAGAAGAGATTGTAAAAAGCAAGACAGTAGTTTTAAAAAATTCAATTAGTTCTCTCTTATGATTATTTTTCCTTTGGTGAAGATCTAAATTTATTACTCTAGCCACTAAACTCTTCTGCTGGAGGTGGTAACAAGGATAAATGTCCACATCTAGCCAGCAGAAAAAACTGGAGGGTTTTTTTCCGTCTTAAAAGGGAGGCATTTTATCCTCAATGCTGTACAATAATGGATGGTGAGAAGATTCAATTCCTGTTTCCACTTATGTGCCAGATTCCCAAATTCACACAGGTGAAGCCATTAATCTGCCTGACTTCTCATTTCCCAGAAGCATCAGAAGGAAGGCAATAATGATTACTCCCTGTTTCACAGTTGTATTTTATGACTAAAATTAATATTGGCCAGGATCTCAGATTGAAAAAAAGCATGAGAAACACCAATAAACAAACAAACACCCTCTTAATCCTCTCTCTTTAGAGTAAGAAAAAGGCCACTATGTGCTGCTTATAGAGCGGGAGCTGCAGCATGGAGTCGCCTCTCCTCGAGTGCTGCATGGCCAGGCAGCATTGTGCAGCTCTGCTCCCCTGGGATGTTCCCTTCCTGGCCCTATTGTCCCAAACCGGATTTCAACTACCACCATGGACATGGAAGACTTGATTTTTTTCTAATGTAGACCTGAGGTCAAGCAATTTTAATCACATTTAACCCAAGGGTGAGGACAACAGGCTAGGACATGGAGAACGTGGGCTGGTCCTCACTCCACCTGGCTCTGAGTCCAGGGAACGTGCTGCCCTTTGCTTGGGACAGTCAGTCACAACTCCTGCTGCAGCGCTGCACTTATGGCAGGCCCACCCTTCCTCAGCCTAAAAAAAAAAAAAAAAAAAAAAAAAAGGCAGAAAATACAGTGGAAATCCTAGGTCCCAAAGGAAGCTGAAGATGCTCCTGAGCTGTGGGAGGTGTGGAGCCAAGGGCCTGCTGCAAATTAAGAAAAGAAGTCTTCTGCCCACTGGGTGCAAGGGGTAAACATTAGACATGGGCACGCCTATGTCTAAGGGCTGTAACGGCCTGAAATCCCCCAGCCTCCTATACCAGGTTTCCTACGGCTGGCGCTACATGAGCCCTTACCTTGGTTCCCAGATTTGCTCTCCAAGTGCTGGCACTTGGCTTTTGCCCAGTGATGCACAGCGATCAAGTGGCATTTAAGCCATTCAGATGTGACACCCTCTCACCCCACCACTGCTGGTACCTGGCCTTGCCCAACATGCCACGTGTTTCCATCCAGCCCTACAACCACGCGGGCAGACCAACAGCCAACTTGGGAGCATTGGGCAACAGAGATTTGGGGGGTTTCCTCTCCTCTGGGCAGAAACTGTGGCACAGAGGAAATCCCAGTGGCAGCTAAACCCCATGCTGTGAGGGCAGGTCAGGGTGGTGATGAAGGGTAGGTGGCTGATGCAACAGGTTAGTGACTAACTCTTCAGTGTGATCGAGGTCAGAGTCCCACAGAAAGCAAATGCCACTTAGCTGCGTGATTTGGGAATGATTATATCAATCAGAGCATCCAAGTCTCTTCCCTATGTATAGCACAGGCATAACTCCAACGTTTGCTGGTTACTGTGAAAACCAAAACTATTTGAAAAAGCAGAGGATGCTCAGACAGCCTGCCGAGAGCATGCATGCCCCAACAGTAGTTACGCTTGTTTTGCTCTGCACAATTCTCCTTCATACCTGTGTTTGGGAGCGATCCTCTCCAGGACCACTTTGACAGCTGGTTGAGCTCTCCTTCCAGGGTAGCCCAGGTTTCTTGCTGGACAGTAGAGGGAAACCTGCCAAAGACACAAATTTTACCATCATATTTGTATTGCTTTTGTCTTAAATAAAGTTTGCAATTAACGAATGAGAGTAGAAAGTTAAATAGTCATCTGGATACAGTTGTACCTGAAGAGCTGACCTACAGTAATGAAGTTTATGGCCTCACTCACATGTGTGTGCACACTGTGCCAAACACATGTTGACATTTTCAGCGGTGGACCTGAACTGCTTCCACTTTTTGGCTGGATGTAGAGAAGCAGCTTTTGAGTTCCAGGAAACTTTCTGGAAAACCAGCCTTCTTTAGAAGCCTTTGAGGCCTTAAAAGCAGAGGCAGTCAAAACAACCAGCGACTTTTGAAGCTTTGGGTAGTTCCGAGAAATGAAGAAAATGGATGGCTTCTGAGAGTGCTGTCTGTCAGAATGGGAAAGAAATGGGAAATGTAACCACCCGCAGGCCGAAAGGACAGAAACGACCCTGCGGTCTCCCAAGCCAGGCCAGCGCGCTGGGGCCTCTCCTAGGATCAGGCAAGGTAACTAATTGCTAAAGGTCTTGAACCAAAACTAGCACAAACAGACTTAGACCTGTTGGAAACAAAAGTAGGGTGGTAACTTGCACCTGAAGGGAGTCAGGAGAGCTCTCTAATATTTGTGCCTGTGGGAATTTTACATAATAAATAATCTTTGGACAGAAGAAAAATATCCCAGAGCCAAGATATTACCATGTCAAGCTTTAACATAACAAGTATATTTATAGCTAGATTATTAACTCCCAAACCCAATTACTAGTTCTGAAACCCACAAAGGTTCCCAAAGCAAACTTTGATTCTCCTATCCAGGGATTAAAAGCTACATAAGGACAAAAGCAACACACTAGAGAGAGAAGACAGCTCCTGCATGTGGACTTCAGAAAAGGCAAGCCAGGGAGAGAGGCCAACTTTCCTTTCCTTTCAGTGTCTCACCTGTGCGTTCCCAGTCTCGATGTAATTTGTTACGTTCTGTCAAGAACGGAGGGAAACAATCCGCTGGAGTTCATTAAGGAACTCCCATAGGGACCAGCAACGAGGGGCTACACTGAGACAAGTCCAGCTTTTGTCACCTGGTTAAAGGGATACCATAACTCTGGTCTGCTGCTGGTCTTGCTTTCTGTATCTTTTTGCAATGAGTTTTCAGGGGAGGGGAAAAGAAAGAAAGAGAAAAACCACCCTTCAAATAATTTCAGACACATTGAGAAAGTCCAGTGATGGTCCTCTAAGAAAGCAGCATCAAACTTGAGCTACTCCATCTTCATTTCCACAGCCTATCCCCACCCTACCCCGATTCTCTGACCCCAGTACGAACGCTCCTCCTTTCCCACCCACACTCGTTGACCTTTATATTCTATATAGTTAATTGCCCATGGGAAAAGACAAGAATCCAGAATGAGGATGAAAACCCACTGTTACCTGTATAAGTGAGCCAGCGGGGTTTGGCCTGATCCACTAAAGGCCTTCACCTCTTGGCACGGGCAAACATCATGGCTCAGCACACCGGGGAGAAACGCTGCAGCAGCAACAGCCGTAACACCGATGAGGGCTTAAACCCCACGGCCCAGGGGTCTGCAGGGTAATGGCACGTGCCCGTGGGGAGAACTACTTCCCACTACAGATCTTGTGGGCGTGCATTAGCTTACAAGGACAGGGCCTGCACATGTGTGAACGTCACTTCGTGCAAAGCCACGGCTTGCTATCTTTCACAGAGATAATGGATGTATTCCCACCAAGACGCTGAACCCATATTTGCAGCTTTACATTCAAAATAGGATTTTTTTAAAAAGTTCCCTGGGGCACTATCATGATCTGCTTGGCCCAAAAGCTACTCGAATTGACCAAGGTAAATTAAGAGCACAGTGTTCCCTGTGGCTGTGCGACGGGGATTAAAGATTTTGAAAGGTAATATCCTGCTCTGAGCCTTTCAGCCAGTATAACCATGATGCTGATTTCCTTTCCTTGGCTGTGTAGCTTGTGCTGTTTATGAAACATATGTGTTTTGGGAAATAAGTCTGAAAAGGAGACGGATTTTTCTTTCATGTGACTGATGATCATATGAATTCTTGTAACCAAATATTAAGTGGATTAAATATAGAAACTAAGATTTACAATGTTCCTCCAGAGAGTAAAAAATGCCTTTATTCTGTTCCCAGTATACGCTGAATGGGCTTTACACCTCGTTTTAACAGCATACTTGAGGTTCAGACAAATACATGCAGCATGGCGCTTCCCTCTCAAAGGCTTTTAGCTCCCTCTAGAGCTCTTCGGAAGCACACGGAAGATTTTAATAAAATGATCGGGAAATTAATTGGCAAACGATTAAATAACTCACTTGCTGAGAACAAACTGAAAATGAGTTGAAATTAAGAGTGACCCCCGGTCTTCTGTCCTCTCTCACAGTCTTTCTTTTTTCCTCTCAAACCTGGAATAAGCATGATTTTTGTTTGATCTTTTAAAAACTGAGAGCTATTACGGCAAAGTTTTAAATCCAAGCCTTTGGTGAAGCCAACACCTGATTATAAGCCAGTCCTCAAATGCTATACAGTGCTCAGAGACAGCCCCAAGGCTGACACAGATGCCACAAGACTTTGAGGGCACCCTGCTCTGCCTCCCCGTCCCGGGCAGGGGACAGCCTTCCCCCAGGTGGGACATCCCAAGCAGCTGCTCCAGAGAGGCCTCGCAGGCATGGCAATGCAGCCCCATCGCAGCCCGTCTGCCTGTCTGTCTGCCACAGCTGCCTCTCTGGGGACAGCCTGTCACAGGGGATGGTTTGCTGAAGCTGAGCTGGGTGGGAGCAGCCTCTCAGGACTGTGAAACAGCCCCGTGCATCCTCTACTGACATTTACTGAGTTATCCCAGATGGGTGGCACCGGGGGCCTCCAAGGGGCCGCAGGGTCAGCAGTGACAGTGCTTACGTGTACCTGCAGGCACCTGACTTGGAGGCGAGCCCAGCCCCAGGAAGGAGAGATGCAGCTTGACTCCTCGTTTGAGATACAAAAATTCTTCCTACAGTGGGTACTTGCAAATAATCTTGAAGCTTGTTTGTGCATTCAAACCAAGCAAGCCGAGACGCCTTTGCTTGAATGCTGGTCCTGTCACAGACAGAGGGATTCCGCTTCTTTCGGGAGCAGAGCCCTTAACTTCTCTAAAGGCAATCGGGACTCTGAGCGGCAGCAGAAATCCCCTTCATTGCAGAGGGCAGCTGAGGGCAGGGTTAACAAGTGGCTGTCACCACCATTCCCCAAAACCCGCTGTCTCCATGCCCAGAAACTGTGGCACTTGGTCACATGCACAAATCCCTTCTTTCCGCTGCTGTACATTCATGCTTTATACTTAAGGCTGCCAACACCCCAGCCTAACAGATACGACAGTGTTTCTAACCAAGTTTTGAGGGGGTTTGGGATGCTGGTAAGCTCACCCTGATCCCATACTGGTATGATCAATCCTGGCAGGTACCTGCGAGTCCTCAGCCGGGACTGGGCAGACACCGTGTGCGCTTGCAGAGAGGCTGTGCCGAGGCTGCTGGGCGACCCTGCTATGAGCAGCAGAGGTGTGACTGGGGATGGCTGCCTTGTTTTGGGACCGCAGCCCAGGAGGATTCCTTAGATGCAGCCCAGGCTGCAAGGAGTGACCGCACTGTGTTTCAGAAGTGAATCGAGCACAGACCCAATCACTACTGAAATCACTGCATTCCTGTGTGATTGCCACGGGCAGAACAGGGTCAGCCCAAACCAAGTGAAACTGCTAGAGGACACGAACTAGTAACGCTCATTTTCACCAGCTCACCTCTTGGGGTGGCTATTAGTACTGTTTCCCTTTCCGTAACCGAGAAACATCACCTGTTTTTTTCCAGAAAAAAAAAAAAGAGGTGATAGAGCACCTGTAGCTGGGTGTAAATAGGCACCTCCAGGAGCATTTCAAATAAGTGATACTCCAAATGTTAGACCCATCACTGCACCTGATCAAAGCCAATCGGCCCACGCAGGGCTAGAGATGGGTGCATTTTCCTGGCTGGAGAACTAGAGCAGACAGCACTTGCTGGTGGGTGTAATAATGTAGGGAACAGTCACACAAAAAGGGAATTTGAACTTTTCAGGATAAGAAAATGGAAAAGAAATATTTGTTGCGTTTTAGATCTCTGTTTTCTCATCTAGTGACTCAAAAATACAAAACTTTTAAAGGAAAGAAGGAGAAACAGACATTTAGGAGACAGGAAAGCAAAAGACAGTATGAACAGAAGAAACAATTGCTTCTCAGGCTTTACTCACTCGTTTGGAGTTTTCTTCTCCAATTCTGATACTTATTTAATGCCATGGAATGAAAACTGTTGGCTCTCTGTAGTGCTAAACAGAAACAGAAAAGACGCATGGTCAGCTAATGCAGCAAAAGCCAGAGGGCCAAAATAGGGGGGGGGGGGGGGAACCCAAGAAATAAACCAAGGCGGGGGGGGGTGTGGGGGTGTGGGTGTGTGTGTGTGTGGGTGTTAGTTTTCTAACCCGCCTGCCCCCGGTCCCGGTCCCGGTCCCGCGGCGGCGGCCGGGAGGGGGCAGCGCGCACCCGCCGCCAGCGCCGGCCCGGGAAGCGCTGCGGGCGGCGGGGGGATGCTCCAAGGAAAATCCTTCTCGCTGATCCCAAACCTACACTGGCTCTTTTCTCCGCGAAGCCGGTGCGAGCAGAAAGGCAGGCAGAGAGACAAACAGACGGGGGGACAGACTGAAGGGGTAAAAACATATTAAGGACGCTATAAAGCAGCTGGGTGAGGATGTGGAGCTGAGAGGCTGCTCATGAAGATCTAGATAACCTGGCTGGCATGGTGGGGAGAAAGGTGATGGCAGGGAGGAAGGTGACATGAGCAGCCAGGGATGGGGAGAGCATGAAACTGGGGAGGAAAAAGGATAAAATCCTTCAGTGACTACGCGGGTCACACGCTGCTGGGCACCATTTGGGCTTTGCTGCTGTCCTTTTTTTGCCCTAAACAAGGGCTTCGTTATTCAAGAGTCAAGTTAAATTGCTGTATGAAATCTCCTCTTTTCTGTTTGGATTAAAAATGCATATATGGATGTGGGGGTGGTGGGAGATGGGAAGAAATGAATGCTCGTGGCCTTTTATTTTCTGCAAAACCATTTCTTTGGTTGTTTTTAGCACATCTTTTAGTTTTGACCTTCTCCAGCTTCCGAAAGGAGTTTCCATGTGGAGGCAGACTGTTCCTAAACCTCGCCCCACTTCCCTGCTAGCTGTATCCTTTCCTCCTTGTGCTTTCACTGGATACAAACATTTTAAGCAGCTACTGACAGAAATACAAATTGAACCCAGCAGAGCTCTCTAGTGCCTCCCAACGTCACCCTTGCTTAGGCAACACTGCGAATATTGCATTGGCTACTAATAATGCCCAAACTTTTTACCTGTGGGAAAACATTCATCCCACCCCTGCAAGCAATGCACAAGGTGCAACTACTCCAGGTAACCCACGTCATGGAAATGCTGTTTCAGTTACAGCACCCAAAAGTCAGAAATCCCCCCTGAAAAAGACATCATTAATGGGTACAACCTGGCCACATCGCACGTAACAGCCTCCACTTCGAAACCTCACCCCCCAACCTTGAATTCAGCCCTCAGGAAAGGCTTCTGGAGCATCCCCAGGTCGGGACGCTGCTTACCATCAGCAACTTTGGATGTTTTGGGGCTTTCCTCCGGCGCCACAAGGCTCCTGGTGACTGATGTCCACCTCCGGACAGGGCTCGGGCAGGCGGGGGGCTGCAGCAGCAAGGTCCGTCCTTCGCTCACTTCAGAGTTTGATGAGTCGTCGTTAAAATCAGACTCCAGCTCAGAGCTACAGAGGGAAAAAAGGGCAAGGTGGAAAGAAAGTGGGACATGTCAGAAGATGCACGGCATGGAGGTATTCATTCCCCTTCAGGGTAACAAGCACCAGTGTCAGCCCTGACAGCCATGCGGGCAGCAGAGAAACGGATGTTTTGTAGCCAGAGCTGATGTCCTTATTTTGCCTTTTTTCATTGTCGTTATTATAGGACTGTAATTTGCAGTAGGTGCTATACAGTTGAGATATCCCCATTCCCATCAGACTTCTGCTGCCCAGATTTGCACCCACAACTGCTATGTTCAGCACCTGGAATCAAACTGGCATTGAGAGAGACTTGGGGTGAAACACCACACCGCTTGGTTAGCGGGGACGGGCCTTTCTGCCCGCAAGGCTGAAGAAAGGGAAATAGCAGCATTTGCAATGCCATAATCTGCCTAGATGCAAGGCACGAGGGTCAAAACTACACTTTTCACCTTTCTCCCCTCAGATTTTTGGAAATATTTGGAAATTTCCATGCTGGAAATCATGCAGCATCAGCCATTCCTACCCCAAGGTGACAGATGATGCCACACTGGCACCCACAGCTTGGATGGTCACCTCTGTAAAACTCAGGTATTTTGTTATTGCAAAACTTGGGTACTTTTGTTATTGCACCAGCATCATTTCTTATCATGTGCTGGGCACCTCACAGAGCCATGGGGGGAGTTTTGGACCACAGCGAGCTGCTGCGCTTGGTCCTGACTCCACCGCTGGGTGCTGCAATACAGGACGAGGAGCGAGCCCGGAGGAGAGGGGTGGGGACAGCCGCTGGCCCAGCAAACAGGGCTTAGGCAAGAAGTGAGGGGAAATTGTAAGCATCAGTCTAGAGAGAAGACTGAGTGAAGCTACGTGAACAGCCTTCAAACATGCAAAAAGTGCCTATAGGAAATAAGGAAACGAACTCTTTGGGAGCCACTGGGACAGCCCATTGAACAGCAAGTGCTATGAGGCACCTGAGCTGATCACAGAGGCAGATTTTAGCATTTCCTTCTTTAAATGTAATTAAAAATATGCCACACAAACACATGTGAATGGCACCCACGTCATGACCTTGCCTCTGGGCAGGAGAACAACCATTTCAGGTGCTTATTAGTTCTTTTTTCAATAATCATGGGATTTCTTTCATCTCTAAAGGCCAGACTGTAGGGAACAGGCACTTTCAGGCCTTCTGATGTGACCACATTCCCACTGCCATAAATAAGTGCGCCACCATCCCACTCGGCCTATTTTTAGTGCAAACAATACTGCTAACCTAATTCGTGGATTTATTGTGATGATTAATAGCTCTACCTTAAAAAAGAGGCGCTTATGCCATGAGTAGTTCTGTTGGCGTGGCAGCAGAAAGCTCTTTTGTGTTTATATAGCACTGCCTTGTAGAAGGTAAAGATTTATTGTAACAGCCCAAGGCACAGCCCAGGAAGCAAGAGGAAGAAGGGCTAAAGGAAAGGCTGCAGACAGTACAAAGCCAGGGTAATGCCATACGGGTAGCGTCCACCAGGCCTGCACCCATGCTTTGCCCAGATCAAACCAGCAGTGCTGGGAGGCTGGGGCCAGCAAGGCAGCGAGGGTGGGAGCACAGCTCCAGGTGCGTTGCTCTCTTGATAGGTTGAATCAGAGTGGCCTTAAATTTCACCACTAACACATACTTTTTAGGTGCCTTTCAAGCTTTGTCAAGTATACAGATATATATAACAAAGTACAAATATATGAAGTCTTTGATAGCTGAGATGCTGTGTGGATGGGGGGATACCACACTGAGATTGGGCAGAGCGCCACACAAAAGAAAAAGAAAAAAGACCTGCCATTAACATTGATTGATATATTTCTGTTTTAAAGAGCAAAATGTTTATTTTCCTTGGCTGGCAAGGATGTAAGTGCTATAGTATGAAGCTTCTCCTCTGATCTCTGCTCGATAGGTGGTCATTATTCACAAGTACCTAAAGCCTGAACTGCAAAGCTGTGTCACCGAGCTGGTCGTTTTCCCCATCCCACCGAGTGCCCCGCAGCCAGCTCAGCACTGCCATTTGTCACTTGCTATTTCTCTCATCCCCCCTTTTTAGGCAGGGGCTGGCCTGCCAGGGCGTGTGAGTCAAAGGGTGCCCAAGCTGCCCCAGCAGCGGGAGGCTGATCTCGGAGCCATGCCGGTGACAGATGTGGCGTCACCTCTCACACCGTGTCCCACTGGCGGGGAACCAGAGGCCTCGCCATCCAGCCGCGGGGGCTGCCACAGAGAAGGGAGCTGATCCCTCAGATCAGAGGGATTAGCCGACTCTCATCGCTGCCTGGGCGCTGCAGGGGCACCACGAGCCGGAGGGTATTAGCAAGGGATACAAGCACACGCTCCGCAGGGGACTCTGTCAAACAGGTAGGAAACCCTTCCCCAAGCTCTCCATCCCCCCTGGGATAGGAACCCCAGAGAGGTTCATCCTTCCCCAAAAGAGCACACGGATCCATGCGGCAGAGCACAAACACCATTTAAAACCACCACAGGGAATAGCAGAATGTTGCACTTCTAAAAGCGTTGCTCTCCACAAGCTACACACAGCACCGTGAATTGGTGTTTAAAGGATGTCAATCTGAATGAGCTTCCTTCCACAGCAACAGTTTGCAACAGTTGGCTTTGGGTTTGCCTTTTTTTTTTTTTTTTTTTCATTTTTCTTTCCTCCCCCTCTTGTTTTTTAGTTCTTAGTAAGGAAAACTGCTTTACTCTGGAGATAGCAATCTAATCTTTAGATGGAATGAAATCCCACAGAATCCTGCCCAGAAAGCCAATATATTCTAATTTGTACGCAGAAATCAGGCTTCCTCTGACAGCTCCCCAAAGATCATCAAATAGCAGGTTTCTCAGGGGTGGGCAGGCCCTCAAACGTCCCGGGAGAGGCCCGGGGTGCGGAGCTGCAGGATGATGCCCAAGGTGGGAGGCGGCCATGTCACAGGATGCACCTTTTGCCACAACACACCCACTGCCCTGATCCCTGAGCTGACGTTTTTGGTACACAAAGAGCTGAACCTGGGCTGATCAGGGCAATGTTTTTCTCTCTGATTCAGGCCCCTGTGTGGGATGCGAATGTTTGAAGATTTCCTGCAAAGTGAGTCATGTGTCTGGGGGATTTATGGCTGTGGTAAAGAACAATTGTTATTCTGAGAGGTTTGTCTTTTTCTTTTTTTCCCCCCCCCAGTTTTATGTACATTCAGTACTATATTCTGTTATATTTTTTCTTAGTGTTCCAGAGAAAACCAAGCTGCTCTTATGGGTTTTTTACAGGCTTACTTGTATTTTAAAGTACCTGCTTGCATCACTGGTGACCATGACTCGGATAGCAAGAAGGTTGTGCTCAGTCATCTCCTCCTCAGGGATGACCCTCACGGTGGCCCACTCGGGGGAAGGGGGCGAGAACCAGCTCTCCAGGTCGCAGCGCTCGGGGATGCTCTTTGCCTTCTTCGGGGAGGTGGGCTCGTCGGCCGTGGGCAGGTAGTGGTCTGGGAAAGCACAAAGGTGATAGCAGGGTGTTAGGGGAGGAGGGAGTCCATGGGGGGTCCTCACCCCTGTGTTCGGGTGGCCCTTGGCCATCGCTGGCAGTTTCCACATGGGGCCCCGTGCTGTCCCCATGGGCACAGGCAAGGTGTGCACACCAACTGCCTGGCACAGCAAGAAGATCCCTTCAACCCAGTACAGCCCTGCTGGGGTTCGTCAGCTCAGATGCAGAGAGAAGGAAACTTCAGGGGCAGCCTCAGCTTTTGCAGCTGCAGGTTCTTGCTCTGCTCAGTGGGACGGCTGTCAGGCTGGTGGCAGCAGTAAGACATGTGCCAGCCACACAAGTAGGGATTTACCATCTCTTTTCAGGCCCCTGAGGTATGCATGCGTGCGACCTTGCTTGGGTGGCTAAAACTTCAGCCTTTCATTGCAAGTTTAGGTCCGTTTAGGACAGCAGGAGCGAGCAAAATAAACACAGACTCTTCAGGTTATTTTTGAGCATGTACAGCAAATACAGATGCTGATTTGGAAAAAGAAGCATCACAGCAGTTAAACAGCACCATCCCTGAACTTCACATTCAGGCAGGAGGAATAAAGAATAAAGCCAAGTTTCCCTCGCTCACCCCAGGTGATGCAGACGGAGCCAAAGACAGGAGATCATCTCTCCCTGTGAAATCCGTCATTTTTGAGCAACCTCATCTATCCACAATCTCCTGCATAAGCAAATCCAAACATATCAGCTGCACAAGGTCCCCTGGGGCTCGGTGCAGAAGGGACAAATGACAAGCTCCGGGAAAGTGGCTTTGCTCAGTTCACCTCCCATGTGTGGAGCTTTTGCCACATTTAATTCAACACTGTTGCTTCTAATTTACACCTATATAAGTGGGGAAAAAAATCAGACCTGGGACATGGCTTATTTTCTCATCTGTTAGAGCAAACTATCTAGTAAACATCAATCAAACTGCTCTTTAACCTGCAGTTCCTCCATTTATTGCAGGAGTGCACTCACCCCTGTCCTCCACCTTGCAAGGGTTTTTAACTCAAATGCAAAGCACTTGCGTGGGTTGAATGCAGAAAACAAACCTGCCAGGAGCAAGAGTGCTACAAGCAAATCCCAGACGCATCAGGAAGATTATATACACAGCAGAGCCCGAGCGCTGGCCCACAGGACCCTCCTGAGCAGCAATTCTCCACCTGCAGTCCCTGCGTCTGCCCCGGGCCGTCGCACATGGCTGTTGACTCGCAGCTGAGAGGCAGCGGCCGCCGGGCGCTGCTGCTCCTGGGAGCAGATGCAGCAGGTATTGCAGGTGCATGACCCGCACCGCGCTGAGCTCTAACCCCACCTCGGATCGCTTGGGCCGTCCACCGCTGTCCCCTCCCTGTTACCATTTCTGTGGAGCTGTGAAACAAGGTCCTCAAAGCAAGCTCTGACAGCAGAGCTATGCCTTTGTTTTGCACAGTTCAGGTAGCTCCCAGCCTCCCCCAGAAAAAGAAAACTGGTGTTCTGAGCTTCTGCACCTCTCCCACTTATTGTTTGCGCTCATCTCCTTTCTACATTTGAAAATAAGCACCACCGAGGAAAGCCCAGCTGCGGGCGGCAGAGGTGACTGCTCTGCAGGTACAACTCTTGTGCTGGCCAGGTGAAGCTCCCTTACTTGCACTCACAGACTGAGTAACATGGCTTTGCAGTTATTTTTTTTTTTTTAGTAGTTTTACTGATTACACTTTTCCCAAGTGGCACAGAGCATTGCACTTTTCAAACGGCTGTGGTGAGCTCTGGTTTTTCACCCTTCATAAAAGTCAACATATTTTCTTGGTTTGAAAACTCCTCAAGACTTCACTGCTCGCAAGAGGTTTGTGTGGGGTTTTTTATTTTTTTTAAATTCTTCTACTTCTATATACAAGAAGCCAAGGAGGATGGAGGAGTGGCTCACTGCTGCTCCGGAGCGAGCTGCTCCCATGTGAAAACACATGCTTGGGCTCTACGTCCAGCTCACTAGCAGCAGAGCAGCCACATGTTTCTTGACTGCACAGATTTCATTTCCATTGGGAGATGGAGGAAATTCATCCCTCTGCGATTTTTATGTCTGGCTTCTACTTTGGCCCAGGCAGGCCACCCACCCCAGAGCTGCTCGCAGGCAGTTCACAGCAAGCCCGGCAGCGTTTGGGTAGCAGCGTGGGAGCCCAGAGGTCAGTGGGACATGGCTGCCCGCAGCAGGGCACGGCTGCCCTTCCTTGCACAGGGGCATGAATCCCTCCTGGGAACAACCCCCTCTCCCCCAGAGCTGGGCTGGACCACAACGTGCCATTTCTACTCTCCAGAAGCAAAGTAGAAAGCAGTATTGTGAGCCAATTTGTTAAACCTAAGTCCTTCAACTCAACTTTCTCCTTAAAAGATGTTGCATTTTTTATGAAAATCAGAACATGCAAAACCAAACAGAAGTTCGCCGGCTCTGTCTATAAACTTTGCACCCATGCTGGCAATAAGCACTGCCCAAAGTCACTGCAAGCGGCTGCTAAAGAAAGTCAGTTTTGCCATTTGCTTGCACGCTCAGTACGTATTCCCTTCCCATCCCGCGCATTAATGCCTTCCCCACCACGCTAACAGGAAAGAGGAGAAAACATGTTTATGACTAACAGACACACAGCTGGAGAGCATTGAAACCCACAGACAGACAGACTACCTAAAACGATTTGCAGCATCGTTCCTGAATGTGAACAGATTTCCAGTCAACAAGTCCCTCTGCAATGGCCTGTTACACATCCAGTTTTCAATCACTGGAGACATAATAGTCCGAGCTGGTGAAGGACCTCAGGATGTCATCCAGGCCACCGGATGATGGTGATGGATGGCACCGTCACCTCTCTCTGAAGAGTTACATTTCTCTGCTTGCTTTTTTTCTTTTCTTTTTATTTTTTCTTTTGGTATCCCCTTCTTGAATTCTGCACCTGGAAGCTGACCCTCTCAGGAATCTGTTAGACAGCCAAGTCCTTTCTGAGCAAGATAAGTTTGCATTCACAGCAATACTAATCAGGTTTAAGATCAGCATCCTGCATTAGCATCCACCTCGATCTAATGAAAGATGTCCCTGCCCATGGCAGAGGGGTTGGACTAGATGTTTAAAGGTCCCTTCCAACCCAAACCACTCTAAGATTAGAAAGCAAAACCACTCCTTACTAACATATTTAATCAATATTTGTATTGTGACATATAAAGCTGAATAAACTACGTTGCACTTAACTCCATAAAAGCAGCAACTGGAACACCTTGGTGTTTCAGTGCGTGGGACACCCACATGTGCGCATTAACTCAAACTTTGTCCTTGTCTCCCCAGGACAGGAGATTTTCTCCTAGAAGCTAAGAGCCTGAGTCAGAGGAACTCAACTCCACAAGATAAACACATGCAATGTAAGAGCTACAGAGGCATCCGGTCTGCGGGACAGAAAAGGGCACAGCTCCATTTCCTGCCCACGCAGACGGGTGCCGTGCCACTGACCTCTGTGGGGCAGCACCAGGCGTTATCAGAGGAGAGCCCAGGCCTCAGGAAACAGTCGCTCAAAATAGCATTTGCGTAAGAACTTACTTCATTTCCACCATGCTCACTTCAGATTGCCTACTGTCTATGTCTCAGCATGCTAAAGACCTCCAGCAGTGAATACGCCTGCTCCGTAGCACAGTTTGGACTGGAGTCCCTACTAATCCTTTGCCAAAACATTCAAATAATTTACCCAGGAGGGCATGGACAAGCCGGGCATGGGAAGGCGTTAATCTTAGGTCGCAGTCAGCCAACCAGATCTGTCATGCGAGTATGACTGCAGGGACAGGCAGCACACACCACAAGTATCTCGTGGCGTGCTGCTGGCCAGTTAAAGTGGAAACGTCCTAACAGCAACTGACTTGCGTTTTTTAGATGCTGAAGTTTCCTAAGTGAGTCAGTATGAGTAAGCTGGGGAGCTAATGTGCTAATTTCCAAACCCTGCATGTCCTTTGGTGCTTTCCTGCACACGTCTGAAGGGAGGCGAGCAGGCAGGGCAGCCCTCCCGGCTCTGCTCAGACACGAGCAGCAGGTTCTCTGCAGCCTGCGCAACCCCGTGTTTACGCTGTCTGTTTTATGGACTACGCTTACACAACTGGAACTTGCTGTCTGAAGGTCTGGTGGGATTATGAGAATTTAAGTTTTCCATTCCTTAAGTTGTTGTTAACCTCCTCCTTACTCCTCCGTCATCCACATATTATGATCCTTCCTCATCCATCACACTGCCCCAGTGCTTTGTTTTGGCCACACCATTGCCATTTTCATTAATCTCCCAGTTCTCCTCTCTCCTCTCCCCTGCCAAGCACACTGTGCCTTGCCTAATTTATCCCGTACCTCCTGGTTGCCTTTCCCCAGCTGCCCTTCTCAGGGCGATGTCCCCAGCAGGCTCCTGGGTGCTTCCTTCCCTCCTCTTCCAGCTTCAAACCCCAACAGCCCTCACCCAGTTGCAGGCTGGCTCTGCTATTGGGCTGGGGACACCTTGCTGGCTCAACAGCAGATGGACCTG
The DNA here is from genome assembly GCA_020745775.1 of Theristicus caerulescens. Taxonomy (NCBI): domain Eukaryota; kingdom Metazoa; phylum Chordata; class Aves; order Pelecaniformes; family Threskiornithidae; genus Theristicus; species Theristicus caerulescens. The sequence continues at coordinate 11,339,225 of CM036564.1, forward strand.
GCCCAAGGCGAGGGTTTGGAGGAGCTCTGCTCATCAAAGCAGCGAGAACAGCTTTGCAGTACCACAGAACCGGCCTCACGCTTTCTGCCTCTAAACCACATGACAAAACCACAGGTCCCAAGTCGGGAGCGGAGCCAGGCTGGGTTGAAGCACACCAGCCGGTGGCTGCACTTCACCGCCAGGCACAGGGCGGGCAGGAGGAGGTGCGGCTGGTCTCACCCTCGCCAACCCGAGGGCACTGAACACAGTGACGAAGGGCGCGCTGCACCGTGGCGTGGTGTGGGCGACCGGTCTTCGGAGAGCGCACTGCCTGCCCAGCCAAAGCCTGGAGTGAGTTTATTCGCTTTAGTCCCAGACTGCAGCCCAGCAGGACAAAAGCATTGGGTTTTTTCCCCCCCACTTCAAGAAAAATCTGAGTTTCTGCTCAGGTGGTTTAGGTTCAGTTCCTCAGTTACATGCTTTCCTGAACAAAATAAACAAGTTACTTTAGAGGAATTTTCCAAAGTGTCCATAAACCCAAATCCTACTGTATTCGGGGAAAACCTCTCTTTTAACCTCTATCCTCTGCTTTCCGTGTTCACAACAGCAATACTAATGCTTCCTCCTTTCCCTGCTTTGCCACCGTCGCTGGCATGAAGGGCAACTCGGGGCTTTAGGAAGTCATCCCTTATGCAGAGTTACGGCTAGAAAAAACACGCATAGATCTAAAGCCCTTTAATACAGACAAAATTTTGCATTGCATCTTATAATGCAGAGCGATGCTCAAAATACTGGTGCACTCATGGCAGCAGTCACAGTTCTGTTCAGAGAATAAGCCCAGGGCAGGGACGGCCGATCTGGCCTGGGGCAGCACCATTGCCCCACACAAGCTCTATCACCCATCTCTTCACTGCAAGTGTCTCTCCTCAGTCTGAGCTCTCCTGATCTGAGTCCTTCATCAACTTGCATTGAGAGCAAATAACATGGCTTTAGGATTTTGGGGTTTTTTTATGCAAGCAGTGGAGCTTAGCTGCTTTCAGTTATTTAAACAGCAGCAAGACAGTAAGTGATTTCAACAGAACAATCCTGTATTCATCTGGCCCTCCCACTCAAACACGATGAAAAATTTGGATAAACAATTTCTCCTTTGTCTGTGTTTCAAAGCCCACCTCATCCTCCTCACACTGGGAGAGAAACAACCGTTTTCCTTACAGGGCAAGGATTTAGCTAAACTCTGTGGTAACTGAGAAGCATCCCTAAAGCTTCATCTGCAGGGCTCACATCGGGTCGGCGCTCGCCCGGAGGTCAGGGCTGTTCAAAACTCGCTCCAACGTACAGGCTTGGCCAAACAGCCCCTGCAGACCCCACAGACAGATGCAAACCTCTTTTCAGTAAAACACACTTTTATTCTCCATGAAGTGTCATGCCACGTTTTCCCAGTTCACCAAGAGTGCCAGCTCACCCTTGCATTCGAGAGACAGCCTTTTTTGCACCAAGTCTCGAATGAGTCAGAGATGCAGCCAGGGAGGGACAAAGACATTACAAGATCTCTGCAACGCTGGGAGGATTTACAAAACTTGGAGGTGGGCCTTATTGCAGCTGCACAGATATGGTCAAGGAGTGAAAATCCTTAGTTTTTCCCCATAGCACCAATAATCCAAACACCACAGTCATTTACTCACAAAAGGTAAATTAGTGAGACCATTTGGACAGTAAGAGCATCTTCAGGCAGCTTGTGGCTTCTGGGTGGACTTGCAGGATTTCACCCATCACACCCAGCAGAGACCGCGGCCGAGTGGCCTGGACCACTCGGGGAAGTTTGTACTGAGGAGCAGAGAAGGCAACAAAGTGACCCAAGCCTGTGGGACGGCACAGCAAGGCCCTGTGCTGGACTGTCAGCCCGCACCCAGAGCCCCAGCCCTTCAAAAGCCCTCGCCCCGCTTTAGGGGAGGACGGGCTATATGAAGATGCACCCATCTCAGCATGGCCGCCAAGCAGGAGCCAGGCAGGGCTGGTACTTTGGCAGGGGCCTGATTATCAAATCTGAGAAACAAACTGTAGTTTGTTTATGGCTCAGCAAAGTAGCAGTCTCTAATTAGGAATATAATTATGGTTTTTGGAGGTCCCTGTATATACAAGTCCAGCAGCAGCCCTCCTGCAGGAGTTCTGAAGAGACCTTTCCCTTCATCTCTCTGGAGACACTCTCCCTGTCTGAGCTCTGCAGAAAGCACACAGGCTCAAGGCAGCTTCATACTAGCAAAAAGCATGCAAATCCAGTGTGGTGGGTTTGCTCACTGAAAGATCATTGTAACTGTGATTCTCTCAATGACAGGCTTGTAAAATTCACACAGAGAAGAACATCCAGTCATGATCCACCATAACCTAAAAAGCATTTTTGCACGCCCCCCCCGCTTTTTTTTTTTTAAAACTATTTTTTGTACCAGCATCCTCAGTGGTCTGGATGCATTTCAGCATCTACCACCACCTTCAAGCAGCACCGCTCTCCTGCAATGGCTCTGTGTCCGGCAGGAATGGCCGAGGAGGAAGCACAGTGGTGAGACCGTGTGTGCAGCGCCAAGACCCAGCTCTGCAGGGGGGACGGCCCTGCAAGTCACCCAGAAGCCCAGAAACAAGGATGGAGAAATCTCTCAGCATGCAGGATCAGGGACTCGGGGATCTCAAGTGCTTTTGTGAACACCTCGGTTGACCTTCCTGCCTCAGGTAGGAGGGCAAAGCTGACAGCCAAGCCTAGCAGTGGAGAGGTCTTTCTTGTCTGTAATATGTTGTATATTACAGACATGAGCTACGTGAATATCCTTAAAGCCCTGAAAGCTTACAATTAGTTTTGTTAGTCATTTTCTCCTGGAGTGATTTTAAGGCAGTTTATACCCATGGAAATACAGGGCAGGTCTCCCCCACAGCTAGCAGGCACCTGCGCTCGTTTTACTCAAGCTAAACAGGAGCAGCACGGCTGCACAGGCCCACCGGCCTCGCGCTGGAAGAGAGCAAACCTCTCCCGGCGTCACAGGGCGTCACTGCCAGTCCCCGCAGGGACCGAGGGAAGGTTTGCATGGGGCACCGAGCTGCGCAGACCCAAATCCAGGACTGACGCTGTCTCACAGTCTCGGCACCACTGTGCACTGCCCGGCATGGCCGGGCCATGCCAGCTCTACTAGAGCTGCCAAAAAGCTCAAGCTCAGATTTTTGAAAGCTCAAATCTCAGAGCTGTTTACTGCCCCTCCGTGACTAACAAACTGTTAAATGTTGTCTACCACCAGGCAAGATCCCTCTGCTACTCCGAAACAGATAAATGCATCATCACATGCCTCCTCCTGGTCCCAGAGGCTTTGCCAACACACCAGCCCCGTTTAATGAGGGAAAGGTGCTGAGTTACACGCTGGTGACTCACGTGCACCGTGCCAATGCAGTGCTGCACGCAGAAGCACTGAAACCTTTTTCCATGTTATGCCATGCTTGGCAGTGCAATTGCAATGGGTTTTGCTTAGCTGATGAAAACAGCATGGTCCCATGACAGTCCCTGGCACGGGTCCCCTTCAGAAACCTGCCTGGGAGCAGTGTGCCACTGTACACATGGCAAAGGAGAGGCCCTTTCCAAAGGGGCTTAGCGTCCACCCACCTGGGGCTTCGCAGACGGCTCTCGGCACCTTCTATGATTACCATTTATAAGGCGCTGATCTCTCCAGCATCTGAGTGCCCCCACTGATAACACCAGGGTCAACAAACAGATGTAAGCAGGAGATGTTATTCATATTGGTGAATCCCACTTGACAAGTCAGCCTGACTTTCTGTACGGGCTGTTGCTCCCGAGTCATCTGCCAAACCAGTGTCAGGCAAATCACATTACTGTGACCTGACAAGGAGCTGACAAGGGCTTGGGAACCAGCCAAATCTGGGCAGAGCCAAGCCCCCGCTGGGGGCAGCTGGGCCAGATCGGCTGTTTCCCCCACACCTCGGGCAGAGCACGCGCTGCCCACAATGGCACAAAGCCTGACTTGTGCCAAACACCGGCCCCCTCCCCCCTGGGAGCACTGGGCCGAGCGCCTCGGACACCAGCTGGCTCAGGGCAGCTGCGTTTTATCAGCTTTGCTCAGGAGTGGCTCCTCTGTGCATGCCTCTGCCTGGCCTGGACAAAAATGGTCAAAGATGCTCCACTGAAAAATCCCCAGCGAAGGCAGCTGCAGCAGCCTCCCCAGCCAGTCAACACCACCATGCCATAAGCAGCCAGAAGCATTCATGTTTATCCTCCCTCCTCTTCTTTAGCTGGTTTTAAGTCATGAGAGGGGCATCCATTTTTAAGCAAGGTACGGTGAGAGCTCCCACAGTACTTCTTGGCTAAGGCAAGTCAGACCAAACAGGAGCCCCACACAGGTGGAAAGGAGGAATAACCAAAGTATGAAAACTTATACAAACCCAGAGAACATCCTTGAAGGCAGATGAAAACCAGAAACAGAGCCAGGAAACAACAAATTTTTAAATTATATCAGCCTTTCTGCTTTGGACCACAACACACCCAGCGTACTGGTGGTGAGGAAGAAGGTTTCTGCAGGGAGGCTGGTCCAGAAAACGCCCCCGAGAGCACCCTGATCCATGGCCTGGGGGGCTGCTCACACCAAGCACAAGGTCTGGTGGCTGACCGGGTGGAGATGCCCCAGCTGGGCCCTCCAAGGGGGTAAGAAATTGTTCATACCTGCTGCTGGCAGTGAGAGGAGACCCTGCTCCGACTGCCCTGCCCCGAGACCAGGCAGCTCGGCACCCGCCCCGCGGCTCAGGAAAAAGCAGACAAGAAACAACCGATTTCTTACAGCCCTGTCCATGTTGCACATCTGTGTGATAGCCCTGTCCATGTTGCATATCTGTGAGACGTCCCTGTTCGGCAGGGGGGAGGAAGAAGGAAACCTACTGGAATTAGGTGTTGCAACCTGCATTTGGGATGTGATATTTTGGCACCTCTGACACAACACGTTTTTGTGACTCCCTGACGGCTGTGAAGCAGAAGCAGTACTTACCCACAGCTGCCCCAGCCGTTCAGGACTGGCAAAGGGCTTTCAGGTCCTCAGGTGAACAGCACCACTGAAATCCCAAGTGCTGCTCTTACCAGCGGGAGGCGGGTGCCCGGGCACCCGGGGCTGGCACACAGCTCACCTTCCCTGCCGTGCAACTGGCCCAGTATGCCACCGGGCCCCCCATACAGACCCCAGCCTGTCTTGCGTCCTGCTTTCCCGGCTGGCAACCCTGAGGCTCTTAGCCTGCCATTAAACTGTGTCACCCCATAATTCATTCACAGGATGAGCGGGCTCTGCCTGGCCTTGTATGGAGCTGCTGACTAAGGCAACGACAGGAGTGAACAATTTCAAAGTGGAGTTACTCATAAACGTAGGCAGCTCTGATGGTGAACGCAAACACCAGTTGGCATCAAAAACTGACATTAAGAAATTCAGTCAGCAGACCACAAATTGATTTGTAGCACACCCAGCACACTTCACCGCCTCCCTGACTTCTTACTGTATAATAAACAAAAAAGATAAGTTACAAGTCCTGCTTACAATGCAGCAGTGCTTTAAGAAAGCTGTAGGGCAGAAGGAAGGTGTCTTCATAGCAGTGCTGTAGAAGCACAGCTGACACGAACCCAGCCAGCACAGGGATGAGACACAGAGCAGAAAGGACTCGCCAGGGAAGCACAGCCCACGTGGGACCGCGAGAGGGGATGGGGGAACTGCGACACCTCCAGCTTGGTTGGACCTTGGTCTTGCTGCAATACACTGGTTACCAGCCCACACTGGAGCGAAACCTGAGCTCAAACCTGTGACAGCTTCAGCTCTGCCCTGTAGCCTGAACTTCAAAACGTGTAAGGCTGCATAGGAGGACTGCCTGTGTTAAGAGTTTGAAACCGAAGACATCCCATTAAGGTATTTCACAGATCTGCCCAAAGAGGCTATAGGGCTCCTAGCAGCATTCCCAAACTGATGGTCTGTCCAAACTTGGAGTTTCCATCACACCTGAGAAACTGCCAGGCAGATTTCTGTCCTTGAAAAAGGGCTCTTGTAAAAGATATGATGTTTGACATTTCACAGATTTCAGTTCTTGCCACCTCTCTCCTCCTTTTTCCTCAGGCCTCCTTCATACATGTACAGAAGTCACTTCCACGTTACGGTGGCTAACAGGACAAAGAATAAAGACAACTGCTACTCCCATTTCTGTGGAGTGGCACACTGCTCCCTGTGCAACAGGGCCTGATCCCCTGCCTGGCTTCCAACCGCCAAAAGCAAATGCTTTCCTGCTGCCCCTTCGCCACGTGGCCCAGTGACAGGCTCCACCACGGCCCCTTCCTCCTGTCCCCACGCCAGGAGCCCATCTTCTTCCACTCCCCCATGGGCCCACACAAGTTCTTCAGCAGCAAAGCACTTTTTCAAAGTATCCATTACTTACTTGATGAACAGACACGTCTGAATTCAGGCACAAAATATAACCAGGGAATTCGAAGTTGGCAAAGCAAGACGGAGCCCAAAGCACACGACTTTTGAATGCATCTGGGACAGTGCACATTAATGCTCTAATACAAACTAAGCAAAAATTAATAAAGACAAAGGAAAAAGCAACTCACTGAAAACCTACTAGGTATGCTGAATGTATATATTTATGCAAAATTGCTTCTCAAAAAAACCCGGCTATGATAACACACTGTTTCTATCATTTTAGAGCAAATATATATTTTATCAGAGCAATCTGTGTTAGTCTGGTATATTAACGCATGTAATAATTGTGAATTTGGAGCGCAGCCACAACAGTTTCAGTCTCTAGAGTGACCAGTGTCTGTTGAAATAATATTTTTTTGCACACAGACTCAAATCACCAAAAACCTTAAAACAAAGATGTGAATTAATACCTGTAGAATAAACACTGAAAGAGCAAATTCAAGACTATAGCAACATGCAAATTTCTTTGCAATTTCAGATTTCAAAAGAACATATCAGAACTTCCAGCCATTTCAAACAAGTTTGGAGCCCACCACCTGATGAGATGAGATCAAAGCTTCAAAGCTTTTTATGTTAAGACAGTTCATGAAGAAAAGGAAAGAGACTTGGTGAAATATTTACATGACTAATATATATACTTGGATCAAACATTAATTCATAATGTCTTCTGATCTTCAGCAACATGATCTTTCATGCAAAAAAATCAAGTCATCTGCAAACATGTCATGCCTTTGAAAACATAAATATTAATGCGGAATTCGGTGCATTTCAGAACTCATTGTTTTGATTGGAATGTAAGGAATGAGTGAGCCAGAAATGAATTAAAGCCAATTACAGCAACTAATTGCCATAATGTTGTGGGAAAACGCAGACCATAGCCCTTGCTTGAGGTTGGAATACATACACAGAAGCAACTTTCACTGGCATTTTGTAGCTGTAGCACTCTAGAAGGAACCAAGAGGAATAGAAATTACTACTCTTGGTAGAGTTAATGAAAGGCTGACATTTGATTTTGAGCAATTTTAAGAAGTTTTGTCTGTACTTTTTTTTCCAAATCAAGTATGCTTAAAAACTGCAAGATCTTTTTCATTATAAAGCATTAGCATAATTATAATAAAGGAAGGTTATCTTTACAGAATCCTGACGTGTTTGCTTTTCATTAACAGACATCTAGGCAGGTAACGCTGCGTTGCTTTGAGAATGAAAGATTAGTCTGGCTTTTCAAAAAAAAGCACATCTGTGTACGTATTTCCAATCCAAATGGCCCTGGTGGCAACAGACAAGTTCAGATCCCATTGGAACCAGTATAAAGAGGAGGAAAGACAGAGCAACTCCTGAGCCTGCCACACACAGCAAATGTCACCTCTGCACTTCTAGTGCTATAATGGCATCTATAACATCAAGTAGCTTTCAAGCCTTAGAAAGCATAACTATGTAGAGAGGCATTAGTATCATCTGCTCCAAACCCGTGATTTTTGGAAGGCACCCAGTTCAGCGGCAGCTCGAGACCAGAGTAGCAGCCTGTTTGCCTTTCAAACAAGCACCGCTGCCAATTCCAGCTATACAAAGGGACAAAGGACTTCTGCTTTGGGGTGCGTTTGTAACAGCATGTGCTTGCTGGAGGCGGAGCACTGGAGCTTTTGGAGAGAGCTCAACGCAAGAGCAGTAGGAGGATTCAAGCCTCCTACTCACAGGGAGGTCTGCTCACGTGGCCAGAGGCAGACAGGAGTCCCAAATTAGGCTTGTTAAATTCGCTCAGAACTTAACCCACTAGCCTCTTCCTCTAGCAGCATTACTGGGAGCAAAAGAAGGAATATTTAGTTTTATTGTGTAATGATTTTGACTGAGAGTGAGGGAATTAACAAACTTGCTCCCCTCACGTTGCTCATTTTGTCTCTTTTATTTCTTTTCCACACACTGTGTCCTGTCTTGTCCATTAGCATGCCAGGGCATGGACTGTTTACGACTAGGTATGTTCCTCTAGTGGTAGGATTTGCTAGTGATTTGACTTTTTGGGCCTTCTGTGCCACCACGAGCAACACAATTACCACAAGTCTCGGCTCTGACATTACACCAATTCCAAGCTATTGTACTGATGTTTTAGCAGGAATAACCGAAACTTTGTGAGAATGGCACGAACATCTGATGCCTTTCAAAGCTTCAGTGACAAACAAATCATCACCTTCTACAGACACAAAAGTCTCTTCTGATGTTTCCATGCCACTGCCTCTGCTTAAAATGATCAAGTAAAAATGGCAGAAATGATCCTGCTCCGAAAATGTAAATTGTGCAAAGAGTAAATTTAGTTTTACCCAAATTGCTTTGTCGATTGCAATTAAGGAAGTGCCAAGTATTGTCTTAAATGGTATTTGTTGCTCTATGTTTTCATTATGCAAATCATCTCCCCCTTGGACAGCAAACTTTCTGCTGTGCATGGTGGCTTTTTCTTTGGCAGAGAAGATGGAATATTTCATTGGGAATAACATTTGTTGTTCTTTAGCAATGTTGTCTTTAGCAACACTTTCAAAAAAATTCATTTCTGTCATTCAATCAACCCTAGTGAGGCTCAGTTTGAATTAACTTTAAAAAAAAATGTATCACACAATCTTTCCATTACATTATTTGGACTACTTTTTTGGGGATTTGTTTTTTTCCTTGAAATACAAAAGAAGATATTATAGCTTAAGAATTGCAGAGCAAGCAAAAGAAAGAAGATGAAGGGGAAGAAGACTTAGGAAAGCTCTTTAGGAGAACCTGCTGTTTAAAAGGAACCACAACACAAGCTTTAAAAACAAAAATGAAAATTAAAAAAAATCCATGACAGAGCAAAGGAAGGCAAAATAAATAAGCAAACAAATAAATAAAACAAGGCCACTGTTAACAGATAATAGGTCACCACTAACTGCAGCTTCCAGGGTCCAGAAGATGCAGGGAGCTTACAAATAGCACTCCAGCGCCAGTAGCAAAGGTAAAGCTTTACCATAGTCATTACCTGCTTTTCCTGTACATGATATAAGATCCCAAACACATGTAACTTAGCATGACATTTGTTAATATGTAAAATAAAAACATAAGGAAAAGTAACAAAGGGCAAAGAGAAGAGGACGAGTGCCATTTGTGCATGCAATACAAGCAACCCCCACGCTCACCAACACCAACTTATCATTCCAAGGAAAGATAAATCCCAGCACCAGACACCTCCTGATCTGCAGCGGATGGGCTAACTTGTCAAGGACCCCGACATATACCCCTTTCAAAAGGGACACACGTGCAATTATACCACCACAGTGAAACTCTCTGGCCTTTGGGTCAGGCCACAACAAGGATAACACAACAGCATCCACCAGAAGAGGAATTTGCGAAATGAGTGTGAAGTCACTATGAAGTCTCTGTCCTCAGGAAATATTTTTAAAAGGAAAAGATGAAACAAGGAGACTTATAAAGAACTACATTTATTTTTGTTTACAGCAGATATCATAAATAAAGCTAAAACAATTTTCACTGTGTGCAAAATACAGAATTTCCATGTGAAAATTTAAATACAGCGTTAAAAACTATTTAATAAAAATATTCAGTTAAGATTATAAAGTAAAATGAAGACAGAAGATTGAGGAGGAGAAGGACAGAATCCTCACTGGCCAGGAAGAGCTAGGAAGACTCTGCAACAGAGGATAAAAAACACAGCAATGGGAAGTGGTTTGAAATGGCAGACCTTTACGTCACAACCTTCATCTCAAAGCATGCTGAGCTTTGTAACAAAACACCGTAGCCCCAAAACAGATAGGAAGTCATGTCCTAACCATTCGTGCAGGAAGTGACACTTAAAATACAGAGAGATTTCTGTGTGGGCACAGTGTGGGGACTTTCAAAGCCATCAAGACGTTTTAGGATACCCACACAAACAAATACTACTGCTTTAGTCATGCAAACATACAGGTCAGCAAGATAAGGTGTGGGGCTCTGACCCTGCAGCCCTTCTGCCTTCCTGGCTGAGGCGTGTGAAATGGGGCAAGTGGCAGAGGATGTTTTGCCCCTCCTGAAAATTGCTGCTTAGGTCAATTCCTGAAGGCCCTTCCCTTTGAAAGGGATCCTCAGCAGGGAAGGCTGGGTCATGGCCATATAAACCAAAACCTCAGCACACTTGCTTGTCAGACTGAGCCCTTGGTTCTTCTTTGGATTCATTTCCCCTTCCAGATTATCAACATGTGATTACACATACTGGAACTTATATAAAAAAATACATACAAAATAATCACACAAATTTGTCATGAAGAGTAGTGGCAATGTCTCATGCAGCAAAACAAATCGATTCATCAGAGTGGCAAATAGGGCCTAGTTAATTAGTTAACAAAACAATTCAAACCAAAACACTCTGGTTATATAAACTTGGCCTTTTGATATTACAGACTAAAAATAGCATGCACATCTATTGCTGTTAGACCTGCCTACTATGTTACTTGGGGTGGAAGACTGGAATTTGCATCACTTTTTCAGCAGAATCCTTTTATATCATATTTTTCCAGTATGAAAGCAAAGAAGTGCTTAGAAAGTGCCACAGTGCTCAAACGTTGCTTGCTCATTGCATAGTTGAGCTCAATGGAAACAGATGTTCACGCTAACCAGGAGAATCAGCTGGCTAATCTCGTCCTGACCTTATCTTAAATCTTTCCTTCAATACTTTGAAAGAAATAAGGCTTTAACTAGTTCTTTCAAGAAAAAATACACTTGCCTAACTTACCTTAAAGGCAGAAGGAAGTGTACATGCACAGACACAGAGAGCAAATCATTCTCTACAGAGAGCGCAGACCTCACCTTTTCTAGAACCATGAACTCAGCAATAGGTTAAATGATCATGCCAAAGCTCACATCCATTAATATACCAGACACACACAGTTTGCTCCAAAAGTCTTAAAAAAACCAAAACGCAAAATGAAATGCTGTCAAACAACAGTGTTAGTCGCACAATTTTGGAACTGGCAAGCAGAAAAAATCACCTGAGAGCAGAAAGGCTTCAGCCAGTGAGCGGGTGCAGCACCGGAATGATGAGTTGGACTAAAAGCAACAAGGGAGATTGACACAGAAGACAGCAGGAAAAAGAACACAGAACTTAACTTGGTTATACAGGAAAGCATCAGAAAGATTATGTAGGCACAAAGAAGAACTGGCCAAAATGAAACTGCCTTTTTTCATTATCTCATGAATGAGGACAAATAGGTATGAATCTTACTAGCAGAATATTAAGATGAAGAGATTAAAAAAATCTACCAATTAGATTGATACCAATAAAAAAACCTTCCCAACAGAATTACCTGCAAACTCCCATTGGAATACGCAGTGTAATTAAGATTCCTCAGGAAAATGTTTTCATTATGCAAGTTCCTGAATGGTGTTGTGAGAATGTAGGGATTTTATTCCCCATTATATAAATATATATAAAGCCAATACCATCTTTTTAATTTTATAATTTTACTTTATTTTTAAACTTTCTACTAGTAAGATTCATTTGCTTTAAATTCATTGGACAGAGATTTCCAGGTTTCTTACTATATCACCATGTTCTGTGAGTTTACCATTATGCGCACTCTGCTGAAAAGCAGAAAACTTCCTGTAGTAAACAGCAAGGGAAAATTATAGGAAAAAACGTTCCTAAAGACTGTGCTGCTAACAAACTGAAATCAAAATCGATGGCAAGCCAAATTTTAAAACATTACCACTTAGCAGTTTGCTGTGTTGCAGGTAAATCGCACTGCAGATTTTTTCCTTTTTAGGGTGAAACAATTACTATCATTAGCAAATAATTAAAAAGTATACAGTGTTCCAAAGTAGGGGTTTTTTTTTAAATGCTATAAAAAGAGGTACAGATACATTTCTTTACATATATACAGATGCCCACCATGTTACTATAATTGTCACTGTGTCCAGTCAATATTCTAGCAGAGTTTTGCTGAATACACATTTGAGCATTAATGGCAATTTATTTCAAATGAATGCTACCTTATATCTAAACAATTTTCTTCAAGCACTTTTTCAAGTTGTGTGCATATACTTAACAATTTTTCCCAAATTACATAAGCACTCTAAAATGTGAAAAGCTTTATCCTTGTAGTTTAAAGAAAGTCAAACTATCTAGAAGAAAAATCCAGTTTGTCATTTATTTTAAACAGAAGACACATTTACTTTTAATACCTAAGAAACAAAACAATTCAAATCATCTTTTCCCACATTATGTTAAAAAAAAAAAAAAATCAAAAAACTGCCAGCCCATTAGCAGTGCAGTCATTTAAGACCTCTGGAAGGTGATCCTCAACTTTGGTACTAACTGAATGCGACATTATTTCCTATTATTTAAGCCACATTCTTTGGGCTAGAAATAAATGCTACAGATGCTTTTAATTTTAGGCTACATATATTACCATGTTTATGTATTTACCTATTTCCTGGTTAACTTCTGAATTTAAACATTTATGTATTTGAGAGGCAGGGAGCATGCTTACCTCGCTGGCTAACTAGGCTGAAAGTAAATCAGAATTTGGGATATTGGTGTCTCCTTGCTATTAAATAGCTTATGTAACCTGTCCTGATACCTTCTGATTAAGGTAGACCTCGTTGAGAGACATCTGAAAGAAATTTACTTAATAGCTGCTCCAGATTATAGAATTTCACCTTTCTGCCATCAGCTTTATACATTGAAATTAATGAAATACCCAACTAAGAAGTAATCTCCTTAGAATACATTTGTAAGTTTTTGTTGTTTGTTCTAAACTTGTATTTTTAAAAAATTCCAAAAGACAATAGGAGCAGTGCCGACCCAGAGGCACAACAGCAGGGATTTCAGTTACAGATGACTGCTCCACAAATTGATATTCCTTGAATCAGCCACTTAATGAGGAAGCCTTTACTTGAGAAATAAGTCAGGTCTAATTATACTACCAGTTCCTTTGACTTACAGTTTCAATCAAGCCTTCACTCAACTAAGATTTGCTCTTCAAATTTATTTCAAAACTTTAAATAAATTAGTAGTACAGATTATACCCGCTATCAACAAAGGGTATCTATCACATGTAAGAAATGTAAAAGGCATGACTAGGAGCAATGTGAATTAAGTCCATGATTGATTTTCTTTTTTTTTTTTTTTTTTTAAACATGCAAGTTATAAACCTCATAACCCAGAGCAAAGATGAAAGCAAGGGGGCGGGGGGGGGGGGGGGAGGTATGCGCCATATTCAGGTTTCAAAACCCAGTCTTTTGTCATAAATATTCCCCAAACATCTGAAAGAACGCATTCTTTCTTGGTCTAACAAAAAAAAAAAAAAGGGGAGGGGGGCACACACGACAGGGAGAAGAATGGTTTTAAAATGTACCACCCCCTCAATGGTCTGATCACAGGATAAAATGGGAGGGGGTGGAAAATCTACAAAATATCCTTCATCCATCTCCGTGTTCTGGAAATGTGTCTGGACACTGCCCTTCATGCTTTAACATACAGTACATTTTATATTGAAAATTTTGATTGCACCTCGTTTATATCATAAAGAATCCACTGTTCATTTAAGTCACACATTAAATTGCATGAAAAGTAAAAAAACCAACCAAACAAACAAAAAAAACCCTCAAGAAAATAGCGAGGCTGTTAATTTTGAGAATCTGAAAGGCACAACTGAGCAAGACACGTAGAAGAATTTAAACCCTACAGAATTTTTTCACCCATTCAAGCACATTTTCAAGTGATAGCTCTGCTTCCCGGTACATATGAGTAAGTACCTCTAGAAGAGCACAGAGGAATGGCACACCAAGGCTCAAGAGTTCGTACAAGTAGGTATAGTTATATGCATTGTCCCTGAAATGAAGATTGGTAGCGTGCAGAAAACCATGCATCCAGTTAGACAGGCGTCTGGGAATGTCAAGCAGATCCCTTGTCACCCGAAGGGGCCAGCTTAGCGTGCCCCTAAAGAAGGAAGTCAGGATACCTGGGGACCTGTCCTCTGGACTGCTAGCAGTAGACAAAGTGCTTTCTGTGGTGGTCTCTGTGGGTTTGGGTTCCTCTTTCTTCCATGCTTCTGTTGCCTCCTTATATAAAGCATTAAAAGATGTTAAATACACTTCTAAAATGGAAAGTCCAGTTTCTGTTACGCTTTTCAAGTTTTTATATATATACATATATATATAGAGAGAGAGAGACATTGCCAATTGCTTTTAAGTTCAACTTTACTTTGTATAGGAAAAGCTAATTTCCATTGAGAACCAGACTATAAATATGCCAAATTCACAGAACCAGAAGGTTATATTTTAGTATTGATTTTGCTGCTTCTGGACATCAGGTAGAAAACATCTTACACAGACACACACGCACACTGCACTCTGCTCCAGATAAAGCTGCCTCAACATTTCCTGCATTAGTAATATAACGAATACGTACCTTTCCCTGGACCTGTAATGTTGCTCTTCTCTTTCTGTGTTTACTACTGATTTTGCAGTGTGTAAAATGAGGTTTACAGTAAAATTTACCTACAAGAGAAAAAATAAATTATATGGTATTTTATCTATATGTCTATGGACTGAAACCCCACTGTTGCATCTATAAAAAGATGAAATCAGGACAATTAATGGTTGGGCAGCAAAAGGAATGGGAAACTTGCCACCAACTCTGAATAGCTCACAGGTCTGAATGGGTTTCTTTTACAGTACACAGATTTGCACATTTGTTAAATAAGGCAACATCATTTATCTACCCCACAGGTTTAAGATTAATAAATAGAAGAAAAACAAGATTCTATAAATACCAAGTCACAAACCAACACAAGACATCAAGCAGAAAAAAGTCAAATAATCAGTTCAAAAAAGTCTTTGCAGAAGATTCTCTGGACTGCAAAAGAACCACCTTTGGCCTTGAGTCTTTAATCCTTTTGTACAAGGAGATCAGGTTAATACTCTGATCTACTCAAATCATTTGGAAGTAGCAAGGGAATTTTCATTCAGTTTAATAATTTCCCTCTAAACTAAAAAACAAACCAAAAAAACCCAAACCCAAAACAAAACAAAAAAAGCAAATGCAAAAAATAATTCCCCATCTCCAAACCCTGGGCTGTAGGTGGGATTGAGCGCCCAAGATCTGAACCTCCCATCCGACAGCAGACCAGAATAAATTACACTGCTGCTTGGCCAGTACTCTGATTTCAACTCCTGAGCCATAACATCTTGAAAGAAATAACCTATATTCCCCCCATCTGTGTAAATCTGCCACTATCATGGCTTATCCTTATAGATCATGTTATTTAATGGCCAGTTATAAATGAGAGATGAGAATAATTCTGTATTGTTGGAGAAAAATCACCTTTTTTCCCCCCTGCTTTGACCTGTGATTGGACAAATTGCATTTTGGTCACTCTATTTTCCACTGAGCATTTCTTCAGGTCTTTCATAACTGGATTCTTTTGAAAGACTAGAACTGCAAGTACAAGGACTCAAAGATCAGCATGGACGCAAACAACATACCAGCAGATTTCCTCCTGACCAAGCTACTTGGCCAGGTCACTTTCCCTAGTTCCATTAAAAGCATCAATACTCAGACATTTTAAATACGCTTAAATAGCTCCTATGTTACCTTCTTCAACATCAAAGGCATAAATTCCTAAACGGAGTGTTGTAGAACATATTTCACACTTGAAGCACTCCCTATGAAAGAAGTGGCCTTCTGCACTCAGCCGCTCCATAACATATACCCGTTTTTTGCAGAAATAACAAATGTCACTCCCCCCGACAGACTGAGGAAATTCTTTTCGCAGAGATCCCTGTTAAAAGATAGAAATAGAAACACACATAAAGCCATTGCACTACGCCCAGATATAAATTCTTACTAAGTGGGCAGCTGCTTTAGCTGCTTGAAGTTTTACACAGCACCCTCTACACACAATTAAAATGAGCACCAGTCAGCCTTTTTATTACTCATTTGCTGCAATTCTGTAGGTTTATGCAGCAATTCATAAATCGGACATCACAAGGACTTCAAGGGGTGAGTTTTCAGCTGGACTTACATCCAGCTTCCCTCTGGGAGTTCACTGACATTTGGTGTTTACTCAGGTACCAGAGCAGCATCAGCCCCAAATGCTCGTTCACCACCCTGCACCACGCTGGCTCAGGCACTCGCATCTCATGGCTGCGGGCATCGGTGTTTCTCAAAAGAGGGCAAAGGCAGACCTTGCCAGCCTCGAACAACAGACACGCATTTGGAGCTAAGAAAACAGACACCCTGAAGTCTCAGTTCATACGCACTCCGGAGGAAAATGTAGGCTTGTGCTTTAAGGTCCAGGACAAAAAACTGACAGTCTTCGATGCTGGTGTCTGAACTAGCATTTACATCAGCTGCAGACGCGCTTTCCCTCTTGGCCATGTTCATCCTGAGACTACAGCCCAAGCTGGGGCTTTGTTTTAAAAATCAATATCATTCCTACCACAGACATTCAGAATATTTTTAACTCATTGGACTTTAAAATATGATCCACATTAAAAACTTGAAACTATTTTGAAAGTTTTTGTTGAATTTGGGCTGGCAATTAACATTCTTTAATTGCCACAAATCTCATCCTCTCTGGATATACATGCAAAAGGTACAGAAAAATAAATTATAAATGGATTAGATGCCACTGGGCTTCCCTTTTCTTATTAGAGGCAGATATGAGGATGTTACTTTGCACTACTGCATTCTGCTTAGTTATAGGCCGGTACAGAGGAGCATCCCATCTCTGCCACGGCTGCCAACATCTCCCCTTTCCCCCTGCCGCCACATGAGGGGTACCACGCATGGGACAGAGGAGGCGCAGGCTTGGCAGAGTCCAGGCACATACAGACAGCGGCACACAGTCCACGCAACTCATCTTTAATTTGCTAGCAAAAGGCAGCCTCGGAACAGTTTTTTAATGTTAAGTGCAAGTCACAATTGTCATTGTCACAAGTTCCACTCTTGTGCATAAAAGTTGAGAATCCTATTCCAAATCTGCCATTAGTAATCCATTTTGCTTTGATGGATCATTTCAGAGTGTGAACTACATGAAACTTTTCAAATGAACAACCATGCAAATGGAAAACCACACAAATGCATTTTTAAAAACGCAATGTTAATAGAATGGGTCAGACAGTTACAATGAAGCAGAAGCAATCGGAGTTTAGTGCTGGCTAATAAGTGCCATCACCACAACACAACACCTTACTTCGCTTCCCAATACCTGACAGCTCTGAGCAGTGGAGACAGGAGATGGAGAATGAGGAACAGGGCAAGAACCTGTAGCTCTGTCCAAAGATTGCTTCTGGATTCAACACAGAACAGTGTCAGAGTTTAAAAACAGCTCTCTTCAAAATGAGGCACAGTGATTCAGCATTTGTGTGTTAAAAATAACTTCATAAACACCTACTGTACAAAACTTTCTTTAGAAGCCACCCTGATTAATAATTGTCTTCTGTTACTAATTGTACCAGTAATTACATTTAATAAAAGCCTCCTGAAGTTTTAATTCATATGGACAAGTAATAAAAATATAAATACAAGACATGGTAAGCAACATTTCCAGCACATCCACACATCAGCATATTTTGCCAATATGCACTTGATTCCTTAATAAATGTTAGACTAAGACCTTTCATAACGCTTAAAGTGCTCCACAATCAGGGTCATACATGAGGATGACATTCTGGAAACACCACTCTTTTAAGTTGAGTTATTGTTTCTTTGTGGGTTTAGTCTTACCAGTTCAAGGGGGGGAAGCTGTGGCTTGGGTCTGTGATCATTCACATACAGATTGACAAGAACTTCAGCCACAGCTCCAATTGCACGTGAGACCTTTCCTACAGTCATCTAACCAGAAAAGGGGAGAAGATAAAGAATAGAAGGAAGAGCTTTAGTTATTCTTGAAAAAGAATTTAATGAGAAAAGGACAAGAATGATTTGAAAACATGCAAACAATGATAAAGAGAAGCTAGGAGAAAGAGCAGAGGCAAAGTCTAGCAGAGCACAAGCATGTTCATGCGTGATCAGCGTGGTCCAGCTGATGGCCACAGAAGGCTTCCACGCAGCCCACATGCTTCTCCCTGTGGATGATGGACAAATAGCTGCTGGGAACAAATGTTGCTCCCACAGCACAAGGCCTTCTGCCACGTCCGCAAAAAGCTGAGCTGGGAGCTACTGCCTGGCTACCAGGGTTGGACCATCCTGATTAAGAAAACCCCTATGGTTCACTTTGACTTCTTGGGACTTTGTTGTTATATTTCAGAATGGGGGTGGGGACTAAACTTCACACTGAGGGACCACAAACTATGGCATTTAAGGAAACATTCTATGAAAATGTACTAGAAGTCCCACACAGAAGTGTTTTATTGATGCTCACAGAGCAACCATTCTCCCTCTCCCCAGTGACTCATCTTAATGCCAGGGAAAACTGGAGAAACTACGCTCATGAAAGGAAGACATCTCCTTTAATCTGCTTCATCACACTATTGCAGTCATGAATGTTACGCTGTTTCTAACCAAATTTATCAAATAGACAGGCCTGCAAGGACACTGCAGTTCCTTAGGCTGTGGCTCCAAACACACTGTAGCCAGACCATGGACTGCATAGTCCAGGCTTCCTTGCGAAAACATATGCCTGTGGACTGGAAAAGAAGAAAGGTGTGTGTGCGTGCACGCACGTGTGTGAGTGGCAGGCAGGTAGGTAGGTACTCCAGTTCTCTGTTCCTGGAAAAAAGACTGTGAAGACTTCATAGATTTACAGAAGTATTTTCTGCCCTAAACCAAATTTCCTGTAGTGATTTTGATTTTAGTTTTATAGTCAATATAAGCTACCACAACCTCTCTGGTGGCAAAGGCAGCAAGGGCCATCCTGGTATGGCCAGGGATCTGATACTCTGCTTCTGAAGCCAGAAGGATCCTAGAGGATCCATGATCTCATATCTTACACTCCATTTGCCTCCCACAGAGTCCAAATTTTAAGTCTTTCACTTCTCAGTGAAATGATTTTTCTACTGCCACCACTCTAAGTCTTGCTAACGGAAAGGTTTTAAAATATCGGAAAGTTATCATGAAGAAAGGAGAAAAATATAAATGCAATGGTATTCATGATGCTTTAAAATAATTCTAAAGCATTTTCTATCAAGCTTAAAATCAACTATAATGCATTGTGGATGTGTTTTCAAAAATTATGATGCTTAAAAATATTATTGCTGATAAAAAAAAATTCAAGTTCAGAAACTTGGGAACATGTCCAGTCCCTTACAGCTCCCCTTATCTTTTGAGAGCTATCCCGTAATTAACTTAATATCCAGGCAGATGCAAAATATGTATGTTAAGACAACAAAGGCCATTCAAGGGACAAATTTCTGTATTGCTTGGTTTTGTTTAATATAAGATGACTTTTAAATGTTATTCAATACCCGTACAACTTGTGGGGTAACAACAGAAAAGTAAACTGTTAATTACATACCACAATGCTGTGCTAAGTGGTACATTAAATTATAAACCAATACTAGAAGTGAGATTACTTGCTACTACAGGAAAACTACATTCCTTTGTATTGTTTAAGATCATGGAAGACAAAATTTTCCTCCCCAAATTCAGCACCTCTGAATATGCTGAGCAACTTTTAGGCCACATACAACTTAATACCCATGAGCTCCTAGGGAAATGAAAACATTCAAAGTCAGTTGAAGCAGAAAGTTTACCTTGAACTAGTTAAACGCTGGAGCAATCAGTTAAACAACAAGGCTATGCTTAAAGTGAGGTAGTTGAATTTCAGGAAAAGTATCCTTGAGCCTGAACTACACCTTGCCATTCATCAGGTTGGTTGATTTCTGTTCTCCACCCATTGGAGCAATCTGTGTCAACATGAAAGCAGTCAAAACAAGAGAACTGCATGTTTATACATACTTCTAAAATTGTTATTAAAAGGAAGTGTTCTTGTAATGAATGTGAATTCACATTCCATGTAAAAGCAAATGGGATTTCAATTTAATCTAGTGACCAAAAGATGGCTGACTGCTCTCCTCTGTCAACAACCACCAACGTAAACATTGTTGCTGCTGACCAGTGGGGAGGGCAGGAAGCAAGTGGCCTTGAAGACTGATTAGATCTCATTTTAGAGAAACTGTTTAATAAGGACACATTACTGGGGGGAGATCTCTACTGATTGTCCTTACTGAATTGAATATGCGGGTAGACAAGAGATCAATTTGCTGCAGCCTTAGTACTGCACCTTTCAAATGCCATTCAGTCACAAAATAGAAGCATCAGGGCAGGATGCGAATCCACCAGGGCAGCCCCATGAGCGTCTGCCACCAGCAGAAACCTGCAGAGAATGGGAGGGACAGAGCTGCAAGAGCAGCGCTGCCCTGCAAAGCTTGTGATTTCTGCCCTTGTACAACACCACCACAACTGTCAAGTGACCCCCTGTGTCTTCTCTAAACCTCACCCTGCTTACGGACAACGACTTCAGTAACATCCTCACCCATTACCCACCGTGTAAGGGTAATAAACTCCAGTTGCAGGAGAGAGGGTCTGACCCCAAATCTACACACATTGCTTTAGAGAACCTGTCAACTCTTACACACCTTAGCTTTGGTCAACAGTACATAGGTGTCTGCCTGCCTGACGCTGCCCAGCTACCCTAAGAACTCAGTATACATATAATAGGTTTTATATGTTGCTCATGCACTTACTACCCTCAAGGCTACCAGTGTACGTGAAGTCCCACACACATATGCAATTTTGTAGTGTTGGGGCCACTATCAATATGTAACAGGCTACTGCTCACAATTCAGGCAGATTTATACCAGTAGCTTTAAATCCTTTGTTGGAAAGGAATCTTAAAGAGTTACCTTACATGGCAAATTTCAGGAAACAATCAGGAAAACACTTAAAAATCCCCCAAGAGTTTGTGATTTACTAAGACTATTGACATGTCAATGACATGTTGCCAAAGCTTTTCAGCAGGTTGATCAGGGTGGTTATTAATGTGGGAAGAGAAAGCTGCCTTCTGTATTTCCCTGTGCTATTATTTATAACACCACAGCCAACCATCAAGAAAGCCTCAGCAGTATTTTCTTAAAACAAAGGAAACAGGCTCTCTGCCTCCAAAAGCATACAATGCTTCCCCTCTGCTGTTTCATATCCTTAATGATTTTCCCGGTCTTATTTTGCTTTGAAGGCAATTTATTTATTTTTGATACCACCTGCTACATATATTTTACCTCTGAGATAAACAACATTTGAGTAATAAGTTACTGTGTGTAGGAAACACCCAAGCCCTGCTTACTGATGGTAATTAGCGTCACGTCACAGAAGGCAAGTAGTTGGTCCAAACTCTGCAGGCAGCAAAGCCTACTGATTGCAACACCTTCATAGTTCTTATTATGACATATTGTGTGGATTCACTCATGCAAAGCTCAGATGAACACAATTTTCTGAAGGTCAATCCAACTTTAAATAGAAAACAGGAATAACCAAAGCACAGCCTATAATATAATACCTGTTAATTCATAATTCTACCTATGTGAATTTTGACAGCTAATTAAAGCCAGAAGGTAGTTTTGATTATTACTGGCAACTTTCATATAGTGTCATATAGAAGTTAATTCTTAAGTTGTAATGACTGTATGTCTTTAAAAGAAACAATATGCTTCCATAGCCTTCCTTTCAAGTGCTCCTTTCAGAACTGAGGCTTAATAACAGGTTTCTGTAATAAGACAGTATGATTTCTTACCCACCATTTTCAATAAATATGCCACCGTAATTAATACTGTTCAAATGAAAAGTCAACAGATGTAAAGGATTATCATGTCTGATAACAATGTCAGTACTCACTTGAAATTAAAATGACAGTACTAGCTATTTAAAGGATGGGAGGGTGCTGATATTTATAGGTCATATCTCAGGAAGTCTTAAAAAAACTCAGAAGACTTCTATTATCTTCCATTCTTCTGCTAGGAAAAAGCAGAAATACTGAGAGCGACATGAGGAAGCTCCTTCTGCTGGCTTACCAATCCTGAAACCCTTTTTGTTACTGAAGTCTAGACTTAGCTAGCGATATCTCTCAGAACAGAGACCAGAAATACAAATTCCAAGTCGTATAACCCCACCCTCAAGATAACACAAACACAGGCAATTACCGGTACATATTCACAGCAGAGCAGTCCAAACATATTGTTAAATTATCATGCACAGTACTCGAAAATGCACACTGTGCACCTGAAATATTATCAAATTTTATTTATATAGTGCTGCACATTTAGCCAGTGTTTTATAGAGCATGATAAAATTTTCATGTTCTGAAAAGTGTGCAATCTTAAAAGATAAAACACAGGGACAACAATTTAACCATGGAAGGGCATGGACAGATTGCTTGTTATGAAATCAAGGCCGCAGCAGGTGTTCCCTGAAGATTTCAGTAAAAACAGCAGTAAGAAATCTGCTTCTTGGAAGAATTTTGCTTGAGAAATAACAAGAGGTAAGCCAAAACATGGCCTGCATAACTTGAAGAGGAACAGACCTTAAGCTGCCAAAGAGAGGTAAAGCTGAAGTTACAGGGGTATCACAGGCCTGAATCGACCTCACAGCACATGACTAGTACGGAGAACAATAACGGTCCTGGGCAGGATCCACTTTACTTGTGTAAAGTAAGTGCACTCAAGGGGGTTTTTTGCGCCACACCCTCCCCCCCCCCCCCAATCTGCTTACTACCTTTCCCATTGAAATATCTGCAGTAATCCATCATCACTTGGGGTTCATTTGAATCAGCTTTCTATTACCGCATCTGCCTCTAAGTGGAGGAAAGTAAAAGTTTGCCTGTTCATTATCAGACCCGCTATTTAAAAATTCTCAAATATGCTATGCCAAATGCACCATATTTAGACATATGTAATGCATGCAGTGTACAAGAGAACCTGAGCCTGTACAACCCTATGGAGCAGTATACTAGGCATCAAGATATTTGTGCATGTAGATCTGCCAAAGAATACATGTAGCCCTACCTAACCAGCCAGATATTTACCAAATGAGATAAAGGTATATTTACTGTACAGGTGACAGAACAAGATTTTCTTGCCTCAGCTGTGTTGCATTCTGCCATTACCTCTGGAGACAGCATTTTCAATTAAAGTAAACTCAGCCTGTGTGAAATCAAGTCACAACAAACTATTACTACACCATTTAAATAAAATAGCAAACTAATAAAAGGCTGTGAGTGCACTTTAAACAAAATGCAGCTGAATTAAAACATCCAAAAATGATTGCTCAGGCCAAATGCTCTCAAAGTAAAAAATTTTAAAATTCCAGTAAAATTATCACTCACAGAGTTTCCATATGATTAAGAACCTAGTTCTCATATTCTAAAGGGTTGTTCACATTGGTTTTGGTTTGGGTTTTTTTGTTTTGTTTTGTTTTTTTTTTTTAATTTGCTTCGCACTGCCACAATAGTTTTCCAAATCAAATGAGCAACAAACCTCAATATTTTGGAAACCATTACTTAGCTTAAAAGCCATCACATGCTATACCTTCTAGGTCATAAAAAGTAAGAGGTAAATCCAGGCAAAGGAATTATTTTGAAGCTAAGGGAATTAGGGGATAACCGCAGTAAGGCACCTGCTGGGCTTGCAGTGTCCTTGAAGGGCTGTGTGGCCTATATTTTCCTAGGGAACGAGAGGAAGGGAGTCTTTTCAACACAGCTCTATCTCAAACAAGGAACGTGCCTTTGCAAACTGCAAGTCAGCTCAGTATCTACCTGCTCAGTTACTGCTGAGGCTGTGAGCCCGATTTCCAACCAGCACCAACAATATGGTGCAAAATAACCTAAAAAGATCTAGACCAATTCCACTAAATGATGCTGCTGAACACCCACCCACCAGATGGGAAATTACCTTCAGCCATGGCTTACCTGAAGTTGGGCAATACTCACATTTATTTCATAAAACTACTGTTATTTAAATACAACAAAAGCAGGCAGAATACTTTGCCCCTCCTTACACTAAATGGAGACAGTACTCAATTTTGCTGAATAGCACTTCTTTCATGTGTCAGGCAGCAGAGCCGCCAGCTCCAGCAGCACCTCCATTGGGTCACAGCAGTCGCCTTCAATACTTCTAGAAACTTGATGTTTCCACCTTTATTTCCACATCAACCCTATTCAATACTGCAGTGTTCCCAGACTGCTGCTACATAATCTGTGGGTGAAAGAAAGGCAACCTGCGTGTTTACCTGCCCTGAAAAGCTGAAAAATATCAAACTTCCCTCAATTAAAATACTTCTAAAACAAGGGGAGTTAGAAGCCAACGTCATTTTATCTTCCACAGATAAAAGCACAGCCCATTGTAACATCAGCATAAGTAGTAAGAGCTGAATATCTCCCATTCAAGTGTTATCTAATTGCTTGCATTCAGAGCACGCATGTTTCCTCTCTGTAAAGTTCGCTGTTACAAAGAACTGTATTCTAGCAATTAATGTGCAGAAGCAAGTTTTAAGTACAAATAAGTAAACAAACAAATCAACAATAAAATCTGTCTGTATTGACAAGTGCTCATACAATTCTAAGACATGTCCTCTCGTTAAAATAACCATTATTGTGCAGGTTCTTCCCTGCAGTCCAGATGGATATTCTTATGGAAAGAAACACAAATGACAACCAAGAAAAACTAACCGAACCCGTAACATCCAGTTAGCTGTACAATGCGAAGCGCTCTCTCTGCTAGGCATGCCTGTGGTATTATCAAACAACAGAATGTTTAAAATAAGCAGTAATGCAAAATTTTCAGAATTGAAGCAAAAATTTTGAGAACTATTTGCTCTGTTCTTTACTTTTACACCTGAACTATATTTAACAATGGCTTTCCTCTTACAAACACGCAGAATTAACAACAGTGAAGGAAGTAAAGTTTGATTCAAATGTGAAACACAACCTATACAACAGATCTGCTGGCTTTGCCTTCCATCCAAGCCATTTCTCAAGCAGCTTTAGCGCAAGGTTGGATTTTACAGGAAAAAAAATCTGTTAATAGAGTACCTGTCTAGAAGGAACAGCAGGGAAAGCTGAACCGACAGATGATGGAGAAGAGGCAGCAGCTGAATCATGAGGTGGAGGGCAAGAGGTAGTTGGGGGCTGAGAATGGGATAAGCCTTTAGTAGGTAGCTTATTCTGTGTAGAGCAGAAACAGGAGAGTTATCCAAGAGACAGTGACATTAGCACAGGTTAAGAGAATAATTTCACAGTCATGCATCAAAAACATAGAAAGCTAATAACTATATTTCTGCACAATGAGGAGCCATGGAAACCATCATGGCAAAACCTTCATGGCAAATGATATTATTGTGCTCAGTTTTCTTATAAAAAATATTTACAGTGGGCAGAAAGATAAGATAGTGCTAGGAGAAAGCATAACGAAACATAAGAAATGCCAGACTGCACTGACGAAGAGCTACTGCTCACCAATTCATTAGAAACTGTGAGCTACCAGTGAATACTTAAGCACAAGACATGGTTTATTCTAACGTATTTCTCTCGCGCTAAAGTACTCTGACTAGCTTTATGATTTAGATTCTGTTTTACTTCAATTAAATTATGCAGTAATATTTAAACAAAGCTTTTCACCAGTTGCAGTGGAATCCACATTACTTTTCAGATCCACCCAGGATGAAAGGAAAGTTAAAAACAAAATCATTGCAATTTTTTCTCCCCATGAATTCTTATGTGTCTTCTAACTCAGCACTTCTTCAGGTGCAAAACCTAATATTCACCTTTGGAAACTCCATGTATCCAAACATTGAAGCAAGATGTGCTGCTTTCTCTTTAATGTTCTTTTTATGGAACTCCCTATTTGCTATGGTCTGAGCTCTTTTCTGCAAGAAGAGCCAGGGAAGGAAAACCAAGAAAAGAAAGAGAGAGAAATTTCAGTTAATGTCACATACAGCATCAGAATACAGTAAGTTTGTAGAAAGACTTTTTAGTGTCTTAATATAACCTAAAGTCAACAGAGAAAAAGCCAGCATATCCAGAGAAAATACAGTATACAGAGTAACATAGGCAGTTAAGAGACAGAAAGGAAAAGAAATTGCTTGTCACCTGTTTCATTTTTTCCTCCAGGTGCTGAAGACGCTCAAGCACTCCAGAAAGTACAAATGCAGCAGGACAGGCAGTTGAGAGATTTTCAGAGGTTTCTGACAGACTGGGCTGGGTATCTGGTTTTTGTACAGTCTTTGCTCTCCTGGCCATATGATCAGAACCATTTAAAGACTGTTTGGGTTCCCTGACCTCGTGTTCACTCCTAGCTACCACCTGAAACTGGGAAACACTTGAAGTGAAAAAAACCTGCTTTCTGCACTACCATGCAGTATATGCAGCTTTTAAGGATGCTTCCGAAAGCGCAGCAGAGTCATGCACATAACTAGAAATAAAATGTTCTCACATCACTCTTTGCACACTTTCTACTGCATCTCTGATGCTTCTGTCCACGCACTGAAACAAATCAGTCCTGCATAACTTATGCAGGTCTTGACATCCTTCTCTAGGTTTGTCTCAGTTTTTATGAGTAACTCCAGATAGCATCAGCACAGAAGAACATGACACTACATCTCCTTCTAACGTTTTCAGCAAAGGTCTTGGGGCTTTTTTTTTTAGCATCACATCTGCCTGAAACTAAACTTACAATCTAATTGTAAGAATATCAACAGTAGTTCTTGGCGTAATTCTAGATCTAGTCTGACCCAATTCAAGCTATAATGTATTTCAGATTTAAAGCATTTTCTGAGGAATTCAGAATAGGTCTCTGAATTTGAATCTTCATATAAAATAGCTTTTGAAGTAAATGAAACATTTGAAGCAGTTTGGATTTATCAAATTCAGTCTTAAAAATGACCTTCCAGTTGGTCTTTTCATGTCAGTTTTATACTTCATCCTATCTGTCCAATTCAAATACATACACAAACTTTCCAAATTTCTCAGAATTAAAATTAAAAAACCTAATGCCAATCAACTTGCAGTGTGCTCCTGATGTTTCAGGATAGCACACTTGCCTTTAAAACAATTCTCAACTGGTTTATGAATCCACATTTTTCATCAAGCTGATGTGTAGATTTCCACATGCAATGCAGATCTCATTTCACTGCAGACTGCTCTTGAAATGCCAATACAGGATATTTACTTCCATTTAAAACTCTAATGTAAAGTGAATGTCAATACTATTTGATATGAGATTGCTTTCATTAGAAGTACTAAGAGAAAAATTTAGACAATGTATTCAAAAATTTTGCCCCATGCTGCAAAAGAGCTTTCAGCAGAAATTCTTATCACAAGTTCTACTTAAAGAAATAAAAAAACCTGGGCATCAATATCAGCTTTTCAAAACTCAGACATTTTTGCCAGGTTCCTCAGGGTGGAAAACTTCCTTTGCCTTATTACAACAGCCCAAAGCATCGAGTGCATGCACAAACAAATTTTCAGGTACTGCTGTAGTTTTCTCGCACTTTAAATGCAGCTATGTAATTACATTTATACAATTTGGATTCTAGATGTGATAACACAGAAATCAACACCTATGTTTTTAGGGGTTTTTCCACACAGTTACCAATTCTTTCAAATAGCTTTCTCAATTGGTCAAGCAGGTGTAAAATAGCCTTAAACTTCAATGCGGTTTTCACAATTCTCAGCTAAATATATCTGTTAACTCTGCAGATTACATCCAAATATTGTTTTATATACTCTGTAGTTACACAATAGCACTGAGTTCCAAGCAGTAAGAGAAATGGTGTGCTTGTCAGGTGTTACCCATATGAGTTCCTACCTGCCTTTTTGGTTGAGGTGGAAGAAGACTTGGATCCTTAGGTTTAGCAAAGCGAGGACTAACAGGAGGGTCAGAAGAGAGCAGAGCTGGTCTATCTATTGGCTCCTTGTAAAGCATTTTTAAAATTAGAAAGACAGAGTTGAAAAAATAAAAAAAAAAGGAGGACAGTAAATAGGATTCAAAGATCTTTTGAAAGAAATAAAAGCTGCTTTTAAAGACACGTTACTGTGGAGCTTAACAACATGTTTTGCAGATTTGTCACCTATCCATTTTATTAACCCCTTCTACCATTGAAGATACACTTAAAATTCAAGCACATTCAGTATTCTTTAAGAGAGGTTATGATCAAAAGGTAAGGCATCAAGGCTTCCTTCAACATGGCCAAGCAAACCTCTGTACATGTATCGCATGCAGAAATCTCGAGGCATTGACAAGTAGCCAGGTAGGGTGCAAACAACAGTGGTTCACAGACTGAGAAAGTCACTTGATATCTATAAAACCTACACTTCTGGAGAACTTAAATATGTAAATAAACAAATGGATACAAGCACAAAGAATTAAGAGAGCCACCACCCTTGACAGAACCTCGACACCTTGCTCATCTTTCCTTCAGATCTTTTTGGTGACAGGTCCGAACTCAGCTGTCTCAAACCATCTCACTGGCTAAAGTGTGATTTTGAGTTTATCATCCCTACCTTGACAGCATGGGATTATTTTTAAAACACTACTAGTCACACTAACAACAAACAATGAAAATGCTGTGGAATGTATAAATATATTCTATTATGCCTACTTTAGGAATAGAAATGGCAGCCGGACACATCTTGCAAAAGATGTTTCCACAAAATTTTCTACAAAGAAAGATTCGACTGAATGTGTAGTGTCTTTTCACAGAATATAGGAAAAAAAAAAGTCCTTCTGCAATACCATATGCAGCCAACTTAGACTTCCACACAAAGCAAAAATTTTACAGACTGGCTTACAAGAGATTTCTAGACATTGCAATTCCACTATGCTTTATTAATATAATAGATATTAATACATTATATTAATATGCATTAGTCAATCTATATTAGTCATATTTGTTCGCTAAATATTGAGAGGAATTTTTTTTTTTTACTTTATGCAAATTAAAAGTAAAGACAACCCACTTCAAACACATAACAGATCAAGTTTTTCCCTTGGAAATCTGCATCACGTTCACAGGGAGGGACTACAGTTTAATTTCAGAGATTACTTTTATGTTCATCTGTGACTTACCTGCCTCCTAAAAATTGTATTTGGAGCATTCTCTTCAAACTTTGCCAACAGTTGAGTTGCCATTGATTTAACTTTATTCTGATTCATTCCTTCTCTGCCATCACTCTGTTCTTTGCCAGCATTTGCCCCTTGGCTTGAAAAGCCTGAAGCCTGCAAGGAAACAACAAACTATGTTTTTCTCGAGTTTACCTACGACACTCATGGAGAGAGAGAAAGAGAGAGATAACATCCTCATCAGCAAAGGGTGAAAGGAAATACAGTCTACAGCATAATAAAAATGACACTGTTTAGCATGCAAATGTCACAAAAAAATATTTTATTTGGTCCCAGAGCACAGTAAAAAAGGAACATGAATCAGTGCTGGTGATAATAAAGCAGATTCACAAAGGTAGCTAATCAGAGAGGGGCTAGGAACCAAGCTGCAGTGCAAAGGCTTCAAACAAAAATTTGTTTAAATAACTGAGTTGGGAAAAGAAAAAAAAACCCAATGCCTTAGATATTCTTGGGTCAGAAAGAAAACCAGTGCAATTTAGGTAATGCTCTCCTCCCTACCAAATGATTTAAATAAATTTATCTCTTCTTTAGTACATTCAAGGATTTATGGGAAGAGGCTTTTTGTTCCCACCAAGAACAAGAGGTCAAGCCCTGGCCCCCCGATTCCCGCTGCTTCCTCAGCTCTGGTGCTCATCAAGGAGCTGGATATGTGTGGACACCACTGAACACCAACCTCCTCAAAGACACCAAAAAGACCTTTTCGACGTCTTTTGTTAGTCTCATTTTCTTCCGTTTTCCCTTCAACCTGAAACGGTAAAGCCAAAACAAGTTCTATGGTATACTGCAGCAGTTACCAGATTTACCCAAGCAGTTCCTCCCAGGATATTAACTTTCATAACCAGGAAAGTGTGTTCTGGCCTCTGTTAAACAAGGCAAACACAGGTGAGCAGTGCCAGCATGCGGGGGTCCTCATTGCACCGGCGTGCCTCGTTAGGTCCCCCCAGCTCAGCAGGATCATTCCTCGCATGAGGAGCCTGGTGGCCCTCGTGGCAGTTATCACGTATGTAAAAGCTGCCCTGTAACCTCTGACTGGGAGCTCCCACTGGATTCTGATGGGTGAAAATACATGCTCGTAACACTTTGTTGAACACAGGCCCTACAATGCTGGTTTTTACCTTTTCATCTTTCAGTACTAAAGAGTTTATAATTCATAAAGCACTAGCACATCCTTGAAAAAAAAGGCATTACAGCATCAGTTATTCTCTGAATTTTAATCTGGTTTCCATATAAATAACAAAATAAAAAAAATCTCACTCTTTCACTATAGCTTCCACATCTCTTAACCTAGATATCTGCATACAGATCATGTGTTCCTAGTGCAGACATATCTCCTTTTTTGGAGCAATTATTGTCTGCCTTAAAGGTCTGTCTCCCCCGTAAGGCTCATCTCCCTGACTATGGCTTTACGTTGCAGTACTTAAGCAACCAAATTGCCTATTTTGTGCTCAAGCTATGCACATGTTCAATTATTTTACTGAACTAGAGATTACACAAAGAATAAATAATACCTCATACTCAGTCTGCACAAACTTGCAAAATATTCAATGCTTAAAAATTTGTATCAGTTCTTATTAAAGAATTAAAATTCTTATTGAAGAATTGGTACAATGGAGAGGGTTTTTTGTCTGATAAATGTCATGGTAGGTTATATTTTATGAACAATAAACTACATTCCACTTATTTGCATTTGCCCACGCTGTAACTTAGTGATTGCTCAGCCAACTTAAAAAAAAAGAAAAAAGAATAAAGAGAGAAAGATCAAAGAATACAGGCTTCCTTTTCACATATACACTGTTCATAATAAATCATTACACAGTAAATAGAAGCAATCCCAAACAACTTTTGGGCAAACACCAAAAGAATCCCATGACAATATTTTGATTACTTTATATGCTTTGGTACATTGTCTTTCAAGCACCAGCTCTCAGTAACCTAGCTTTACACTACCTATAATCATTAGTCTACCAAGGAAGAGCGAACAACATAACAGCACAATGTATTCTGCATAATAATCTGTACCACATAAAAGCAGAATTTGCCTAAGTGAATGGCACAAATAAGATGTTGCCTTTCAAAAAATCTTACACAAAGGACTTTCATTAACATATTTACAAAGAAGTGAAAGACAAAGCAATTTAATTGCCCAGCAAAACTCCAAGAAAGAGGATTGTGCCCTTTATTGTATAAGCACCTCCATTCATTTATTAGTCTGGAGCACAGGAAATCTCAGATCCGCTCCAGCCCGACTGACACTCGCAGAACGGAAAACATTGTCCAGCCCAGCACAGGCTGCCAGAACAGCTACTGCCACACCAGCTCCAGGCCCCCGCTTCCAGGTCTCTCACAACCTGCACCCAGATAAGGATCTTCCAGCCAAATAAAAGGACAAACTAGATGGTACGGAAAGTTTTGTAAGCTACACTCTGTTACCCTGGCTGGTTTTTGACTCTGTGATACATGAGTGCTCTCCTACTGTCATGCCTGGATAACGCTCAGCACCACTTTTTGCGGGGGAAAGAACCATAAAACTGAAGCCACAGCCAAGCTCTTAAGTCAAGCGGCTGCTTTCCAAGGAGCTTCATTTCCCAGCTAGTTTCAGACAGTTATGGCACTCGCAAGTCTCTGTCCAAACCCAAGTACTGTGTTTCTTGCTAAGTTCCATGCCCCATCCATCACAGGGCTGCAAAGCCTCATACAAAATAAGGTCTTGACAGTCCCGCTGCCCAAGCCGATTTGGAAAATATCACTTCCATTCTCCTTTCAAATGAGCCCCTGTAGTGTGAAACCAAAGGGTCCCGTGAAGCAAATCACCTCATGCTTTCATGTAGTGCCAAGAAGTATACCTCCTGTTATGACAGAAGGCTTATTTCATGACGGGAGGTTAGTCAGAGGGCTGTACCGCTTAGTAATGGAAAGCTCTCCCCACTACTAAAAGTCTATTTATTTCTGCAAATAACGCATGGAAAAACAACAACATTGTGGTCATGAAAAAGGTTTTTCTTCTGAAGAAGTCACCCACAAGAAAAAGCAATATTTATTTTGCCTGTTTGGTTTCTCACTGCTTGGTTAGCTGGGAAATATGTCACTTGGTTTTGTGCATATCTGGGTGGCAGGGAAAAGTTATTTCCTAAGAAGGATATATGAGGTTACTGGGCAATTGACTGTCCACAGGTTTTGAAAATGTGTTTGTGGATGGAAAATATTCAAGACTTAAGTCAGGCTAGGAAATGCCTGGAAATTCTGGAGTAATTCTTCGGGTGGGGGGTGGGGTGGGGGTGTGGAGGGGATCACATTTCTACCAAAACTGAGAAGATAAGATAGCAACAAATTTAAAAAGCAATATATTAAAAAACGGAGAAATGCAGTACATACATGTACACCTGAACTTTTATTAAGGACACTGAATTCCAAAAGAAGTAGAAAATCTGTACTTTTGCAGGCAAAAGTTAGAGTCTCTGCATAGCTATAAATGAAGCAATACAGTTAAGCATTAAGGAGGTCTGTTTAAAAGAAAAAAGAAAAAAAAAAACAACAAAGAATGAACTTGAGAACCATTGTAGTTGATATGCAGTTTCTGGCTAGCCCAGGAAACTCAAAACCTGGCACAGTTTTGCATTAAGCTGTGTTTCAGAAAATGCAGAAGTTTAATTTTACTGGAGGAGCACATGCTGCTGTCTAACTTGTGCTGGTTAATCTACAATAGTTGGACTTGAGACACTGCTGCCTCTGAGCCAGGTTGTGCAGACGCTCCCCATTTAAATTGACATTAAAATGAAGGTAGGCTTGGCTGTGAAAGCAAAGCCCCTCCTCAAGGTCTCCTTTCAGAAGAGGACCAAGTTAATGAATAGGCAGAAGGTGAAACAGTTTATTACTGCGCAATTTCATTAGAGTAACTTTTAAATTAAATCCTCTAAAACTTTTGAAGTTATAATCCATTCAGAAACACATAGACAATACTCTCACTGCACACAGTCCTATGCCAGAAAGTATTAACTCAGCTCTCCATAACCCTTCAAGGCCCTGGAGTCTTTAATCATAACATGTATGGGCATGGATGTGTTTTATATAGGGACATAAACAGGGCATGTCAATAAGTTTTCATTAATAAGTGACCAAGAGAGAAAAGTATATGGGTATGACTAAAAGATCATTATCTCAGAGTCATGTTAGTCAGCCTGCCCACTGCTTGTCACCATTGCAGGCTTTATACATCTATAAGGGTCTGAAAGCTTCCCTCCAGAACCTTGACAGCATCCACAAACTGTTCAAATCACTGCTTTATTTAAAAAACAGCACCCCCGCCCAATCAATAAGCATTCTAACATACCAGTGATTATTTGAACTGATATATAATATTAGAGCTGTATATCTAATTCTAGGAATACAGAACTACAGTACTATTTTTCTTAAAGGCAGAAATAGCCCAGAATAATTCCAGACTTTCCCATCTCAAAAAAAAAAAAAAAACCAAAACAAAAAACCCCCAAAAAACAAAAACCCAAAGCCCCCAACAAAAATATAAAACTTAGCGTCTAGCACTTCACAAAACCTCCTAAAAACACCTTTTGAAAAATTTCCAAAACCAAAACATAAAAGACCATACAGGTAATGGAGTCAAGATCTTAAATATTTCAAATTGAAAACCACAACTTATAACACACCAATTAAAACATCCTCCTTGCCTCACTTTTACCTACATGGAAGAAAACTGACATGAACAATGGATCCTAATTCTTCCCAAGTACACCCAAATTCTTACTGTGATTCGAAATTTTGCATTTACAGAGAACGCTTAACTGGGACTATTATTAATGCTTCAGCAATTTGACGCTGACAATGCTTTAGTTTTATCCTTACAAACATCATCATGATTGAGTGTGCATGCGTGTGTTAGCTTTCTTTACTGTGAAATCTTATTTTACTTTTTTACTATGCTCAAAAAAAAAAATCTCCTACAGGTCTTTTAATAGTAGGATATATATAAAACCCTTATTTCTGAGCTTGACGGTTTATTTTCATCTTTTTAAAAGAGAAAGATTTATAGGGAAAGTCTTCCTTCACAACTTACCTTTGGTACTCGTTTTCTTGGTAAAGTTAAATTGATGTAATTATTAAAGATGAAGTTCGATGATTTTGCTGAACACAGATCATTATTTTCTCCATTTTGCTTGTCACCAGCATCTGTTCAAAAAATGACTGCTTAGGATATTTATTCAGGTTTTTTGTTGGTTTGTTTGGTTTTTTTTTTAAATACTTTGATTAAGCCAGAACTTTCCAGTTGAGTGCTGGTAGCAATTATATATAAGAAACCCAGGCAAACAAAAGTAAATATATATAATGTAGGGAGACTTTTTAAAAAGGAAGAGAAACACCCAGGAATGGACATGCCGTGTGCAGTCATCCTTACCAGAGAATCACTCTAATGATCTGATACATGAACTTCATGATGTCAAGCTGCAGTTATCCAGCTGCTCCTGTTCTCTGAAACCACCAAGGACCCACAAAACCCTGGTCTTCAATCAAGTTTTTCCCTCTTTCCTTTTTTAAGCACAAGGTAACTATTGCAGACAGGAGCAGGCACGCTGGCATGCCAGAATGGCTCAGCTGGGAAAGGACTCTTGGCTCAAGAGCAGTGCTCATAAGCAGCCTGGATGAAGTGCTTCCGCTCCCCAAACTTGCAAGAATTAGGAGCAGCCTGGGTTCGGCTTACCTACTGCCCGCAGAGGTGTGCCCCTGAACAGTTCGTAAAACTTGGAGAGGTACATGACCATGCTGAGCTTGTCGGGCTCCCCGGCCGACCCCACCTCCTTTCCCGTGGTCACAGGGGGGATCCCAAACTCCTGCTCAGCAACATCAAACGCCAGCTGGTTGTTTTTGACAACGTCCTCTTCGTTCAGAGCATTGAAGTCGCTGCAGGGACAACACACTGGCATCAGTGGTGGTTTGCTCTCTGCTCCCCTTGGAAACACGCAGTGGTCCCTTGCCCATCAGAGCAGTGCAGAACAGCACCATGAATGAGGGCACAGGCATTTCGCTGGGTCAAAGCTACAGAGCCTACACAGTGCCAAAGGTAAAAGTCTCATACAAATCCCGTTATTACAAATCCTGGCTTTGCCAGAAATGTAATTTAAAAGCTCTTTCACTGAACTGGATTTTGATGTAGTCCCACAAAAAAGGATTCCATTATTTATGAAGAAATGCAGTTCCTCCTCAGAAGTGCTAAGAAACTTTTTTCCTCTCCAAATACAGCTATGGTACTACAGATTTCACCTGTTAGCAATTGACTTTTTAGGTTTGATTAGTTCTATAAATCATCAAAGCCAGGAGGAGTAAATTTAGGCTAGCATTTTATGAAACAAATGTTATATGTGCACACACACACACGCATAGGCACTACCTTTCTTTTTAAGGTGTTACATGCACGAAGACCTCCTGTCCATGTCATAACTGGATTTAGCAGTGCACTAAATAAGTACATCACACATCTGGAACTGTGTTATCCATTCTCTAATCCATTTTCTATGGGACCTATTCTAAGACTCTGATCCCTTGAACAGCTTCCAAAATTCATGATTAAAATAAACATGTGAATAAATTACAAAGCTCCAGGCAGGGTAGTTTCTTTCTCCTCATAAGGAATGTGAGTTTTTGAACCCCCAAAGAATTTCTCTCTCTCCCCCCCCACCCACACACTCTGCCTGTTTCTGGAGCCAGGGGGCTGCAGGCAGCCGCCTCTCTTGCCTGCCCAGCTTTCATCTGGCCAAGTCCTTCAGCAGTCCTTCAGCAGTCCCACTTAATACAAAAAGCCAACAAGATCCAAACACAACGTTAATTAATCAGCAGGAGGGCTGTTAACTCAGGAAGATAAATCTATCAACTTTCTAGAGAGAGCAGTGCTTAAGAGACATGCTTTCCACAGACAGCAAAGATTACTTTGCTTTCTACACTCTCTCCCTGACTTATATCCACAAACCCATCCATAATTCTCATTTTTTTAAACTAACCTGACGCAAAAAATATCTTATTCTTACAATGTTAGCTCTTCCTCTGGCAAAGCTGTACAAACAAGCACCCTGGGTATCGCTCCTATTTTTTCCAATTTATCACACTTCATAAAAGAGCTCCATCATTTATTTCATTTATCCACAATAAAGGGAGGCTGACAATAATTTATTCATGACTCCTAAGTCTGTGTAGGATGGCAAGAGAATGCATCTGCTGCATTCTGGAGACTGGTGAGAGGACAGAAGAGTCACCCCACTGCATACTGTATCAAACAGGCCCAGTAACCCCGTGCCAGCGGGTGGCATTTCCTGACACCTGTTACACACTGACCCTCTTGTATCTAACCAAGGAACCTTACAAAATATTCATACATAAGAAGTCAAGTCTTGTAGGGTTAGGACCCCAGAAACACTGTCAAAAGGGGAATGCTGGCTTACACTCAATCCCTAAAGCAGTTAATTTACAAGGGCCAGCCCTTGTTGCATAGCCCACATGCATGGGCACTGCACTCTTCTGGACAAAGACTTGTGCAAAACCACCATCTCCTGTGCATCTCCATGGCCCAACATTTCCCTACATTCCCAACATCCCTGTCACAGCAACCACTACAAGACACTGAGGGTGGCTCATTTAAGGCCCATCCGGGTATTCCTGCAACTCATGACGGTGCCATTATGGCTGTGGTTTTAAACATATACTAAAAACCTGCCTCCAGGGACCTGGAAATGCAACTTTCACATTCACCAAGCACTGCAATTTTTGTTTTAAATAGCCATGTGACTCCCACAAACATGATCATAAGTCATAAGGTTCAAAGCCTTCCCAGCTCTTTGAAAGCATATATATTTCATTTTAAATGGCATGCAAAGACATACAGAAAAAACAAAGCAAAAACAACCCCACCCTCCCCATCCCCCCAAACTGGCAATGGTGCTCACCTCCTCACAAAAACCAGCAATAGAAGGGGACTGTAGACTATCAGTGTTGTTCTGGTTAGTCTTACACTATATTTTGGTAAACGCTTAATATATCCTACACTCAACAAGATCTAAAGATGTCACTTACATGAGGTCAGGTCTGAAGCGATGGATAATTGCACACAACGCAAGGCCACTTTTCCAGGAGGTAGTCAGGTCTGTGACATTAACGTTACGGTACCCTTCTGTCTGTTTCTGACACCAGGTCAAAAGCTTGTTAGGTCGAATATCTGACTCTGCAGTTACAGTGGAGAGCAAACGTTTCGATCAGTTTTTGTATGCTCAGAAGGCTCCAAATATTAAGCCACAGCAAAGATGTCACATACCATGTCTTGAGAGATTCACTGATCTTCTAATGGAGCTTACTCTTTCAAGAGGACATTGTTGTAACTCATTGGTAACATACAATTGTCTCACCTACAAGTAAAAGCGATTGGCAGTATAATGTTAGAATTGCTTGGAGAGAAACAAAAAGTTTTCTTTCTAGGTTAACTTTATCAACAGCTGAATCTAAATTAATGAGTCTCCTGAAGATTTTGTTTATGCACTACTTGTGGCCCTATTTCTCCTGGACAAAAAATGAACTGTGATTTCATAAGCAAGCCTTTTAAGTACTGACCTGGTGAGGTCGAACACAGCTTGAGTTCAAGTTCGGGTATCTTGTTCCTGGGTCAATGGTATACTGGTCAAAGTTCTTGTTAATATTTTCAGGGGTAGTCTGAGGCAAGAGTCGATAAATGCTCTCTCTTGTAGAGAAAAAAGATGCAAGAGATATTGATTAAAATAAATATTACATAATGAGTATTTTTTTTTTTTTAGCTACCTGCACCTTATTTTGATTCCGCCAGGACAAGTGTTATGCGTGAAATGTATAATGCGTCCATCCCATCTCTTATCCCTGCTCAGCAGGAGAAGGATGCCAGACAGAATAAGGACAACAAAAAGACAGACTCTTAGAACTTATGCCCATATTTTCCTGAGGCAGGAAGCGAGCAAGAAAAAGAAGGGGGGAAAAAAAAAAAAAAAGGAGGTTACATCATTCCGTCATCTGGTTTTGCTTTAACGTCCACCCAAGCAGTAACTCCTTTACCACATAACAGCACTAAATCCCGTCATTCTGCAATTCCTATAACCACCACAGCCTTTTTTATTATGCTGTTCAATTTTCCATTTGGGACTATGCTGTGTTTGAGTCATCCCACAGACTTCTATCTTAAAACTTCTCAAAGCACTGTACTTAGTAATGCTTCTACTTGCTTTACCACAACCATGACTATTTCTATTATGTATCTGCCCCAAGACAGCCTGGGCAGCTGTAGCGGAGCAGTGCAGTTGCCATCAGGACTAAAGTCAGCAACTTCAACCATCAGACCATGGCGACACCAGGACTGCTGGTGTACTTAACAGATTTTTTTGCTCTGGTCAAAAAGACATTACAGAGAAGCTTATGATGTAGCATTATAGCAATTCTCCTTTGCCACACATTTATCAGTCTAAATAAAGAGGGCATCAGGGCTATTAAGCTAAAATGCAGAGTTAAAATCACAGATACCAACTACAAAAGCTGTTAAAGTATTTATTTAGACTTGTTTCAGGATTTTTTTTTTTTTTTTTAGACAAACAGGTGCTGAGATGGCTGGAGGGTTAGTCTTTTGACACAAGGTATCTTTGGTTTATTTCCTTAAGGATCACACATAATTCTAGTCATTAGTGACTTAAATTAGTGATCTAAACCCATGTCATGCACATTGCTGGATCTCTGTATTAGTGTGCAGAAGCTTACAGAGCAACGGCCTGCTGCTATTGTAAATTGTTCAGTAACCTGAAGGAATGGATAAATTCAACCCAATGACACTGCAATGAAGAATAATATTTCTCCTGTTGGCATTCTGAATTCCACTGCCTTCTACCAATACTGCAACTCTTCAAAACACTGGAAACGATGGAGAAAACAAAAGCAGCACTTACCGTTCAGCAAGGATTTCTAATGGGGGTTTTCCTTGAGCCCAGCTCCGCACCATCCATGCAGTATCAAAAGCAGCTAAGAAGCCTCTTGCACAGCCAGTACCCATTGGCCAGAAGGGCTGTAAGAAGCATTTACATTTTAATTCCTTGTATTTCTTAAGGTCTTATTACAAAAGTAACTTTCAATGTGAATTTGGAGTCTAGGGTTTCATACTGTCTTAGAAAAGTAGGCAAGAAGGAGTTAAAATACAACATAGCCAACTCTTCCAGTTTTTAGACGTTTCTCTCCAAGTCTTAGGTAATGAAAAAGACTGCTTTCACTTTTTCTTTTTTTAGCTTCTATATTTAAAAACAAATTTCTTAACCTCAAAAGGTAAAGGCTGAGAAGGAAAAAAAAAAAGACTCAATAATCAAGAATTAGTCAAGGGAAAAAAGATGCCTTCTCATCTTTTAATTTTGCTTTGGACTGATCTTTTCAAACACTTGAGGCTGTTAGCATGAGTTTAAAAAAAAATTAGTTGCAACATACACTTTTCACTTCAGAAAGAGAAAAAGAGAACATATTAAGGCAAAGAGACTGCAATAAAAATTGGGACCAAGTTTTCCTCTATGATGGAAGTAAGGAAAATTATGCCATGCACCCAAGCTGAGGACACACAGCTCACAGTTTTCAGACAGAAATACAACTTGCATAAAGCAAAACGGGATCTCAGCCAGAGACTGCCAGCCAAACATTAGGTATGACATAAACTATGGCATAAAAAAAAAAGAAAAAAGAAAAAAGAAATCTATTCCATAGAAGGTACCATTGTTTCAGGACATGTAAGAGAGGATAGTTTATTTTGGAGGGTAGATTGAATGGCTGGATTGGGGGAGGGGGGGCAGGGAAGACTACTTGGAAGACATTCCAAGATATACCTCAAGCAAACTATCTCCAACAAGCGCCACCAGGAGCTGATGCCTGTGCCTCTCTCTCACTAGTGCAGCATTTTCAGATGCATACATGGAAGTAAAATCAAACATTGCTACATCTGGTTGCCCATAGTGATTAATTGCAAAATCCAAGGAAGGCAGCTGGTAATTGGTTGCAAAGTCAGCAGCTTCTCTGGCGTAGGACAGCAAATTGCTCTGGTTCACGTTTTCCCCACAGAGGAGCAACTCAGTATCAATATAGTCCTGCAAGGAGAGAAGCATGTAGGATTAGATACTCCAACTATACTCTCTGGATTGGAATGTTGCAGTCTCATAGCATGAGTGGCAATTACACACCTCACAGCATAAAGAACCAAGTGAGATTTGTTATCTCCTCCGAAAAGTTAATACACAAACATAGGTTACTGTACTACCCCGAACAGGAACTCTCTACGCCAACACTGAATAAGCAGCTTTATTTGCAATAGAATATTATAGTGCCTCCCAGTTACCCGGTTATGTGTTGTTTTCATAACATTACTTCCCTCCCATCAAAAGATGTTATCATCACTGCAGTGCTTTTTTGCATGTGTGCACCCCACATCTGAAACCACACGAGAGCAGAAATAGCGACATACTGATGACGTAACATGCGGGTCTCAGCCTGAAGGTTTGGCTTAACATGTCAGTAATAACACATTCAGACTTGGATTGTAGAAGCCTTTCTGTTGTTCTGGTTTGGGCTGGGTGGTTTTTTGGCCAGTGAAGGACCCTGCCTTTACAGGTCATCCTACTTAAAGCCAGTGATTATTAATAAGGCAGTTTCTATTTACAGCTTAATCGTGGATGAGACCCCTAATCGCAGGGATGATACCACAGAACCGCTATTAGCCCAGTTGTTTCAGACAGACTGTTTTTTTTTTTTCCACTCAGACCTGAGCAGGTCAGGAAAACAGCTCTGACAGGCCACAGGTGCCGCTCCTCTTCTCCAGACTCCCCACAGATCTCCTGGGACTGCCCCCACCTACAAACACCAGCCTCCCACCCCAGGGCCCACCTCCCACTCCCCCCTACACTGCTGGGGGCTGCCACCCTTCCCCTCTCCTGCCCCAGCTAGGCAAGGCCAGCTGCTCTGCCCTGGCAGCCCCAGTCCTCCAAAAGGGCAGGAAACCATGGCACTGAGTGAAGTGGTCCCATCAGAAAGCCAAGAAGCCTTCTGATAGCTCCCCACAAGCACTTCCTTCGGGAAATTATACTCGACTGTTTTGGCACTGTCTTACTTTGCAAGAAAAATTGTCCTCTCTTGGGTTTCCAGGAAGAGACATTTAAAAATGGTGCCAAAACACTTTCTAGAAACAAACAAAAAGAAACCCCCACATCTTGGGGGGGGGAGAAAAAGGGAAAAAGGCCTCAAATTCCCAAGTACCTCTGAAAGTTCAGGCCATTGTGTTTATAGCTTCCTAGTATGTTTCACTCACTTTAGAGAACTTGCAATTTAGCCTGGGGTAGATTTTAACACTTCCTTATTTGCCTGATAAAGCTGGACACAGCTGTACTAAGTTCATCTTTAAATAAATAAGGGGTTTATTTTCTGGTGTGATGACCACACCACGTATTTCCAAGGTGAGTTAAGATCCTACTTCAGCCAGTTTCAGAACTGACAAGTTTAGGAACTATTGTTTTCAGTTCTCTATAGAAACTTTGTGCTGACTGGAGCAAAAAGCCGGGGCGGAGGGAGGGGAAGAAGTCAGAGTAAGATCTAAGTGATCTGAGCTTTAATGAAGTGACCTAGTAAGTCTACAAACGCCCTCTATAACATGCAACAACATTTATGCAGATGTTCACACTTATTCTGCGCCAAGTAAATTAAATAGGGTTTTAGCCAGCATTTTTACATACATTAATAATCACTCCTTTGTCCAGAAGACTCTGCTTTTTTGCTGTCATCACAAAATAATGAGTGCTATCTTTATAGTAAACAATATTCTCCAGGTCAATTCCTGAAAAGAGAGAATAGATTTGTTAGGAAGCACCGTGCATTGTCTGTGTCATTTACTAGCAACATGTGATTCATCTCGAGAGATGCGTTTCCTTCTTGGGATACATTCACTTTCCCAGCTGGGATGAAGCATTAGTGGACAAGATGCTCTAAAACAAAACAAAACAAGAGAGGAGATCGGCCTTACCCCACATGAGTTTGAGCATAATTTAAAGTTATTTAGCATGCTTTAAGATAGCCAGTTAACTACAGCCTTAACAATCTTCTGAGGTAGAAAAGGGAAGCCAAGGGAGCTCCGCTTTTTAGGTTTGCTAGGGCTCTGGCATTGGGTCTAACCAGGAGTTTTGGTTTCAGTAGTAATAATAATAATAATAATAATAAGCTGTAAATCAAGAATGGAATTGCTTGTACTGACAGTGGATACAAAACCCCTTTCCACACAGACGTATTTCACAGTTTATATTTTAAGTATTTATGGCAGATGCCTGGCTAGTTCTTTTCAGTTTATCAGATCTACACATCAAAAAACAAGAATAAACTCCTCCCAGAAGGGCAGAGCCTTTTTCATAGGATTTAAGCTGTTCAGTATGTGAATGGATACAAACAAAACAAACCATGTCTTCAGGGAAATCTCTGGACACTGCAAATGCTCTTCTAAATTTGTTCAACATAGCAGACATTTTTACAGTTGAGAAAAATTTAAACATGAAAACAAACTATGATGTGGCAACGCCCAAGCTAAAAAAAAAAAATCCATTTTACCATAAATGGACACCTCCATCTGCAAGATTCTGACAATCAACAATATTTTATCACTTGTTTTTTTTTAATACAATGTATTTAAATTGATGTTAATAGGAATAGGAGGGTGGCCTGGCACATAAAGAGTTCCTCTACTGTGTCTTGTATTTGGTTGTGGAAAAAATGAGGATGCACCCACCCGTTTCCTCTTTAAGGTCCTGGAAGAACTTCTGATTGAAGATGAAAGCAACACCACTAATTTCTTCTACCTTGGCTTCTGCAGTTGTATTTCTGTTTATAAAATTGGCAGTGATAGCTATAGCCAGCTTTCCCCGAAACTCCTTCCTCCTGAAACCTGGTAAGCAAAGAAAAGAATTAAAAACACTGGAAACTTCATATTGGACTTGCAGGGAGGCTGAGCTCAAGGCAGCTCAGTCTCTTTCCTATGTTTAGTCCTACACTTCATCAAACAACACACCATCAGCAGATTACATCATTCCTCCAAAATTCCACTGAATGCAAAGAGTCTTTTCTCCATGCTTCCAGCTGCAAAACTGGAGCTGTACTGCATTCAAGATAAATCTCATTAAAAAAAAAAATACAGGTCTGGAGGGGAACTAATGGGAAGAAGTTGAACATGGGAAGAAGTTAAGGACAAATGATGACTAAATAAAAACAGACTGGAAATAGAGCAGATCAAATTTAATAAAGAGAAACATTTTTAACATGCTAAATAGCAAATAAGATTTTCGTTATATAGGTGGTAAACAGCTTATGAAAAAACATGCAAGAGATCAGCAATCAAAAGCAGCAGAGAAAGATCTGAAAAATAGAAATCTCTATAACAGTGCTTAGGTGCACACACTACCAGCTAACACGCTTTTGCAAAGATATTAGGGGTTGAAAAATATTCAGTGGCTTAACTGTTATATTTCCAAGGTGAAACTGACTGCGACGTTACTTGCTCTCTCACTCCACCCTAGCTTCCTCTTTTCACAAAAAAGCCCGCTGAGACACACTCTTGCAATCACACATTTAATTTTTCCCCTCTGCGTATTCCTCTTATCTGTAAGTAAATTCTGAAGTAGGACAGAAGGTCCTTAGAGTATTTTAAGGCAACTGAAGATGACTTTTCAGAGCATATATGTATTTTCTAAGAAGAAAAATATTAGCTATGA
This sequence comes from Theristicus caerulescens, assembly GCA_020745775.1. NCBI lineage: Eukaryota > Metazoa > Chordata > Aves > Pelecaniformes > Threskiornithidae > Theristicus > Theristicus caerulescens. The sequence continues at coordinate 11,383,593 of CM036564.1, forward strand.
AATTTTGTCTCTGTGCTTCTTGATGTGCTCTCATTATTTCATTGGGATAAATTTAATATGACAATACCAGCTTCCATATGTAAACGATCTTCAGTGCACCAAATATTCCCTTAGGTCCTGGTACTACGATAACCATTAACTTCTCAATAGAGTCTGCAGCTGCAGTAAGAATAATTTTGTTTTGCTGATACCTGACTACTTAAACAGTCTTTTATGGGGGATAGCTAGACAATAGTGTGGGGAATTTTCTAATAGAGCATTATAAGGAATGAACTCTAAGCATATTGTGGTTGGCAGATATAAGAATAAGCAGACAAACTATGAAGCTAATAAAAAAAGGAAATGCTGTACTTCGTGAACTGAAACTAACATGGAAATAATTAAAGCTACAAGGGGAATACATGATTAAGTAACAGGTTTGTTCATGTGACATGGGAGCAGCTTAGCTAGTGTCTCGCTAAGAAAGACAGCTCAGGTGGTCTGAATTCTCAGCAATGGCTCAAGCTCATGAAGTACTTCCCCCCTCTTCCTGCCCCTGCCTGCCCCCCGCAAGTTATTTATTACATTTTGGTATTGTTTCCAAAGTAACTGCTTCTGAAATTAAATCACCTCTATAAAAAGAGCAATACCTCTGAGCAATACCTGCCTTCATTAAATGCCTGGCAGTCACATTTTGATCATTAGTTCAAACACAGTGCAAATTTACGGCACAATAGCAAAGGCTATGCAATTCCTGATATGTATCTTGTCAGCCTCCTTAAAGTTAAATCATCACATAATTACTTAACCTTGAAGCAAGCCCAATGGCATCATGATGCATTTTAGAGGCAATGAAGATACATAGTGCTCAGAATCAGAGATGACATTAAATGTCTTTATTTGGAGCTACAACTTAACAACAAAAGCAGAAGATACCACATCAAAAATAGTTTCCACACAGACTTCAGTGGATTGAAAGGTAGCCTGTTGCTTTGTGTTCTCCTCTGACTTTCAGGCCTTCCAAAATACCCCAAAGACCATTAATAAGGCTAAAAGCACACATGCACCTACCTTCTAATGTGTTCCTGCGGCCATCTGCACCAATAATAACATCAAATTCATACTCTGACAAAGGGTGATCCATGGGGAGAAATTCAGCCCTCCAACCTATCTCTAAAAACACAAATAATATTTGTTCATTCTTCAGTAATACAATGGAAAAGTGCTTTCAGAGTCCAAAGAAAGAGCATTAAGATAAATGGTCCAATTCTCATTCAAACAGAGCTGAATTCTGCCTCAGTTTGAAGCAGGGAAGTTCTGCTGCAGTCAAAGCTACGTTCAGGCTGTATTAGCAAGGTGTCAAGCTTGTAAACTGACAACAAAAAAAATGGAAGCCTTCACCTGGATCACCTAATGCATTAAACTTCCTCTCAGACCCATATCACAAGAATATGCTTAAGCACTTCATTCTCACAGAAATAGCCCCACAATGACCTTATCAGGGCAGTACATAAATGTGGTAACAGCAAGGAAGGACTGGGTTTTAAAAGAAGAAAAATAGCATTCCATCGTCAATACCTTTAAGTGTCTTCTAAATAGAAATTAAACGGAAGCATACTCACAAAGCTAAGTTTAATCTTTGCATTAACACAAAGCTGATTATGTGAAAATGTTTGTATTGTCCATGTTTTAAAATTATGTATGCTTTAATTACTTAAAACAATATCTTTATTGTACTGCCCCTATAGGACCATTTAAAGAGAGATAGCTTAGTATTTTAATTAAAGTAAAATTTTAAAATATTTTATTGCTACTACACCCTAAATACTAATCTTTAAAAAAAAAAAAAAAAAAAAAGAAAAGAAAAAAGAATGAGAAATCTTTCACTATTTTATTTAAAAATCTTGCATAAGATGTCTGATAAGACTCTGTGTGCCAGTGGGAGTTATATGAAACGTGAAAGCAAAATGAGGCCCAGGGAGCTTAATCCATCCTCAATATTTATATTATCAATCAAAAATTGTTTTTGCAAGAAGATACCAAAAAGCCACACCAGACTCCCTACAAAGCCTCAAACACATGCCAGAAGACATAGTGCAAAACCTCAACTTAGACTGGGTCATATTCTAAGAATTATCAGTGCTCTGTCATGATGATAATTATCATGCCTAGGGCTGCATACCTAGCAAACCTAGCTGAATAAGGAGGGCAAAACCCTCCTATTTCTTTAACAGAATTGAACTACCTTGAATGATTTCACGTAATGCCCAACATAAAAAGAAGTTACTGTGAACAGAACTACATTATGATAAACAGTACTTTGGTTTTCTTGATCTTCAGGAGGTTCCAGGACTTTCACGAATTCTAGATTCACATGGATTTCAACTCCTAGTATAAGTGCAACTTTGAAGAGGATAAGTTGAAGTTGTCGAATACCTGTAGACAGTGAGTAACAAAGATGTATTTAATATGTAAGTCATCACAGCTGCTACCAGCATGCCACCCAACTGATACTGCTAACACAAGCATGCAGCATTATTATTTCCCATACTGTGATGAATGCAAATACCGCAACCACCACAGGATGTTGTTCTCTTCCAGAACAGTCTCGTAGGTAATAAAACCCATTTCAGTGAGTTTCTTAGAATACTTTTTTGAGAGCTTTCCTTCTTAATGATATTTAAAGGATCTGCTAACCAATATGTTGACCATTTTAGGATAGAGAATTTTACAGCATATTTCCCTGTAACATATCCCATTTTTGCATATTTTCTCATTAAGGGTTGTGTCTACCTTCAACATACTAGAATGAATATCAATATTCTTCATACTTCATAATAAAAACCTATTGTTTAACAAATCCAAACTAACAAAAAAGCTGCTCCATAAGACTGTCATTTGTTCAAGTGCCATTTTGCTTAAATGAGACCATTTTTTTTTCCTCTGTGTGCACACACGCACTCGCACATGTTCAAGGCAGATGAGCGTTCTGCCAAATCAAGAAAGTCTCCATTAAGCTTCTGACCTCGGTACACCTCTTATGTGAACAGTGGCCATGCCCTCAGATACTTACTGATGTGATCAATAGATCCTGCACAGAATTTTCCATAAAATTTCTTTGCTCCCAGTCCCCGGAGGTCATGGATTGTAAATGGCCAGAGATGCAACACATTGTTTCTTGAAAAAGTGTCCCGCTTCTCCACGACGACAACTTTAGCTCCCAGGAAGGCAAGTTCTATGGCAGTCCGCAAGCCACATGGGCCACCTCCAATAATTAAACACTAGCAGAGAAAAGAAGGAGTCTTACATGGGGTTTTGTATTGACTTCCACACAGCTTCTAACTTACTCTATTGGTACAACTTGATATTCAACAGGACTTATGCTACTGAGAATATATTCAAGTCATCTCTTTAAATCAATAAATGTTCAAATTTTGTTTGCCTGTGGTGTTCAGTCATTTATACAAGAGGATAAACTGTGCTTCATGCAGACATACAAGCATCTGATAAAAAGACATAACAGAAGAAACAGCAAAAAGCCAAACACTTTTGAGCATCTGCTTGTCCATTTCTAACTCACTCCCATTTAGTGTTTCAAAAGTGCTTGCAGTAAATAGGATTACAGCTACATAAAAGGGAGGGGAAAGGAAATAAGTGGTCTTGGTGTAGGCTTTTTTTGTTTTAAAGAGGAAGTTGGTGTACATTTGCTAGAATTGTTAGATGAATCTATGATAAGCCAGTAGTCTTACAATATTAGTTACTCTCTTTCAAGTGAGGGATTATCCTGAATATAACAGCCTAGTCTGCAGACTTGTCCTGCTTCACCAGAGCCAGGGAACTCGGCCTGTCCTATTCCATTTCATCCAGTGGTCAGCATCCTCACCTTCAGGACAATCACATTTTAGAAGCTTAAATCTAAGTTTGGGCATCCTCAGAAGAACCACTTCAGAAATTATTACAGAGAATTCTCACCCAAATTTTAGTTGACAGCTGTAAGCCTTCACAGACTAACAAGCAAAGGATTTCCAGAAAGTAAACTAATTAAAACCCAAACACATCTAATGCTTACATTTTCCTGACCAATTACTAAAAACTGATTAGAAACAGTCTTACAGCTGGACAGCATGGCTGTTCCACACATCCCACCAACCCCACCAACCCCCCAAACCCCACTCAGACTTCACAAAAATCTATGCCATCAGTTCAAGCACCGAGCTCGGGCAGGGAGGGACGAGGTGGGCCTGAGCCGAGGGGAGAGCTCTGGCTGCGAGGCTGAGCTGTGCCACGTTGCAAACCCAAACCCATTATCTCACACACCAGACACGCTCCTGTGCGTCCCGCACACATAGCCAGATAGTGATTACAGTTTCAAAGCAAGCATGGACTGTATCTAGAGGCTCATTGGATGAGAGTCTGGTTCCCATTACATTTCAATTTCATAAAATAGAGTCATTTATTTATTTTGGTTTGTTCGTCATTTGTTTTCAAATTTAACAACTTAAGCAAAAATTATCTGGTGCTGACTTTTGTCCGTGACTTTTGTCCAACCCAACGGTAAAAGTGCAAAAAAATTTTTTTTTAAATTGAATAAATAATTCAAATAAATTCCCACTGAAAGAAGAGCTCCTGTGAGGTGCTTACGCTTTGCTTTAGGCAAGTGTTTTGTTAACTAGAGATATTAAATAAGTTAAAGTTAGGTTGTTGCATTAGCCACTTGGCTTTCTTCCTCCTAAAATAACATATTTAATTCATAATCTCACAAGAACACTTCTCACTGCATGCTGAATATTAGGAAAACAGCAACAGATGTAATTATATAAAGGAAGAAAATGGAGTGCAGATGTTATCCTGACTGAAGAGGATCACTGGTGGAGTCTGGGTCAGCTCTTTGCTGCACATGCTTGTTGTGATTAACATGGGAACTCTGAGCTCTGACAAGTAAGTGACTGCCTTCCCAGATACAGAGTTTTCCAGTAATGTTTAGTAAGCAGTTAGAAACATTTTACAAATACAGACCATACATGGTCTGATAAGGTGGGGTTGGTTTTTTGGCTAACAAACTGTATTATATATAAATAAATGCAACTTCAAAAAAAAAAGCAATCTTTTGAGATTTAGTCATAGTGGATCCTGCCAAATAATAAAACCCACACAGAAAACACTGTTAGTTCCTCCTGGTGCTCTGCAACACAGTATGTTACAATTTTAAGAAGGATTCTGCTCTCTCACCTCCTCCTATCACCATTACAAAATATCTTCCAAATTGCCTAGAGACACTGTGAAAAATTGTTGTATATTTGCTATCATCCATGGTTACCTTCCATAAACATATTTATCTATGGCTGAGAACTATTTCTTCTTTGATTTATTAAGGACACTTCCTGCTGGTGTAGAGCTTACTCTTGGCACTTTGTCATCTTTTTTGAAACTTCTGGGGTGAAAACCAGCACAAAGCCCTTGCAAAGGTAATTCTTACTGTGCTTATGTTCCTACCTTTATGAAGTAAGGAAAGGGACTGTACCACTGTCCTGTCCCTGCCCTCCCTCCCCAGCTCTCTGCTTGCAAACAAAGTCACAGGAGAAACCTTGTAGTCAGCCTAGAACAAACTTTGAACGGCTTCCTGTTTTCACCTCCTGTTACCCCGGTCTCCTGGCTCATCAGGGGGTGCTTTTGCAATTAATTTCTTGCAATTTAACACAGATTGTGACAACCGACATCACATAAGGAAGTCTTGAATAATCACTCCTGAAAACTAACAAACAGGGTTGGACAAATGCCAACAGTTTCTTGACATCCACATCGCTATTCACAACCCAACTGTCTTTTAATGGTGCCAGATCACCTCCTAAAAAGGTAAAGGGTAACTTGACTTTTCAAAGCATCTTCTGCAAATTAATCAAAGTAACAGTTGCTGAAGAGGACTGACAAGGAGCTTTTGCATATTTCTTGTTCAGGCTGGAAATGAAGGGAGAAAAACTTGTATAGGGCACAGGGCAGCTCACCCAAGAATAAGATCACGACTAGACCTCTGTGACCTGCCTGAAGAATCAGTATCATGTTGGATGCTATAGCCTGTTTTACTACTGAGAGTATACCATGTTAGTGCATGATAGCAATACGGAGAGAAGGCATTTTTCTCAGTGAAAATGTCATAATATAAAGGGCTGATCGTCTGCCTGCAAGTGTATGAAAATGCTTCCTGTCAAATGAGAAGCTTCATCACATTTAATACGCTCCCCAAGAACAGCACCTACGTTACAAGACAGGAATAGGCAAAAGTACAGAAAAAATAAAGGAGGAGGGAGAAAACAACAGTTATCCATTCATGTGGCAGATTAAAGCACATGATTTTAAAATGCCAAGTTTCCTCCTTTATCCCTTATGAAAATAATTTATCTTTGCACATATTTCCTCCAAAGATCTTATAAACACTTGAAATATTGAGCACACATCCTCTAGAAGAGGACATGCACACACTGAGAAAAGGAGCTGTGACAAGGACTCCAACCTGGCCGTTCCCTGGCCCTAGCCCTCACCACAGCCCAACACTGCGCCCACGAGTTCCCCAGCCAAGGGGAGAAAAGCTGGGTGCCGAACATCCTGCATGCACCCAGACAGTGGCTTGCCCCACCTGGGCACACTTGTGCTCCATCACCTCATCAGCAACAGGACCAGGTAAACCTACATACATCAAATTTCCTGCACCAAACTCCAGCTACGCAGTAACTGGCAGTACTGAAGAAACTGCCCACAAACACTAACTTGTACAAGCAACAGTCGCCATGAGTACTTTTCATGAGAATTTTATGTGAGCTAAATTCATCTATTCTTCTTGCAAATATCCTGGATATGAACGATACTAATTACTGATGAGAATAAATGTGAGAATGAAAATTTTACGGTTATGATAGAAATTATCATAGGTAATGGACATGCTGGTTTGAGTTAAACTTCTGCAAGAGTATTTTTAGAATACCAGTTATAAAATTCCCATTGAAGAGGACTAATGCAAGTTTATAGGCCAGTAATAGTTACCTAGTGGCAAACTTGGGACTATTTCAGTTTAACATGATAGATATTAATTAATGCATGGAAATTTTTGTACTTCAAAATAAAACACTAATAAGGCCATGAATATTTTATAAAAGTTGACTACTTAAGCTGCTGAGTAAATATTATGTTTCTACGGTACTGTTAAAAAGTGCTGTACTTTTCCCTAAGAGATAATCAGTTGTTTCTGTATAAATCTTGTCCCATACTATAACCAAGCACACTCTACTCATTGCATTATTTATCTTCCCACTGAAACAGAGCATCATTCCCACAGAAACATAATGCATTTTTTTTCCCCCGGTACAATTAAAAGATAACAGAAAGTTTCACTTGTAATAATATAAACATACACAGCATTTGCTAAGTCTCATAAGCTTGATTCTACTTAAAGGTCGATCTGACTGTAAGAGATGCTACTTTCTCTCTATTACTATGTTTAAGAATGGCAGTGCCTTGAAAATCTCCAGAAAGTGTTTCTACACTGAATAAGAGCACTTAGTGCTGAGCTAAATGGCAGCACAAGTTACCTCTCCAAAAGCAGAATGACTTATGTGCCAGGCACAGGTTTTCGATACGATCTCCTGTATATAATGTACAAATATAGGACTTAAAAAATAGGAGGAGAGGAAAGGGAGAGAGGGATGCAAAGTAGAGGGCTCTTGCAACCCCTTCTACCCCCCACCATTAAATCCGCAGCCTGTGAGTCCAGGCACCTATATCCCATTCTGGAAAAACCATATGCAGTTTAACAGCTGAGAATTTGCAGAACGCCTCCATTGGTTTTCACACAGTAAAGTAAGCTCACAGAAGCAACTGAAGTTTTGAGAGAAAGGAGGGAGAGAGAAAGAATGCAAGCACTATGTTTAACAAAAACCAAAATAACATTCTACAATAACCTAGTCGCAAAAGTCTCGCCCACTTTAATAATTGAAAAAGGCAGAATCTACCCATTTACCTTGAAAAATGTAAAAAACCAGCTCTTGGCATTCACATGCTCACAGTGAAGGAATCTACCAGTTGGTAGTAGCATGTGGGTGGGGGATGCAACCAAACAGCATCTCTTTGCACAGTTAAGAGGACACAAATCCCATTGTAGCTCAATGCATTACACTGTTACCGTCCAACTCTAAATCCCTCACTCCTCTCCTGCCCAAGGTACCAAACCATTAAATTAGTTCTGGAAAATAACAGTGTGTTCAATTATGATCCACCCACCGTGTGTTCTTCGGATGAAGACAGAAGCTACAATCAGTCCAGGAATTCAAGATTTTCTCACTTCTGCCTTTCAGTTGTTTTGAAGGTGAAAAAGAGGAGATTAATTTTAGACTCTAGCTCAACAACAACCGGATAGACACAGAGACACCTTTCGTTGTCCTAAGGCACGCCAAGTCAGGAGCACCGCTTCTACTCTTCAGTGGAAATGCACACATATACTAGTGAAAAAATAGTGAAAGCCATCTGCCTAAGTTATTTAGCTTCCTTCAGCTTATAGGTAATATTTATCCAAATCACCAATTGGAAATCAAAACCTATAGGAATGGATCGTGCTGCTAGAAATGAGCACCAAGGGGTGGCTTTCCCCACACACCTCGAAGCCGCTGCCTGGTGCTGGAGGTGCTCTTCCCACGCAGTGACAGGAGGCTCTGCTGTGCCTAAACAGCCTGCAGGATGCAGAGGGAAAGAATACTTTGCCTTTCCATGGCAAACCCTCTTCCATCATTTGCTCTGGGCCTCAGGTGTGTTCATTTCTGTAGTCACCAGATCTGGGACTTCACACCGGCCCTGGCCTTTGTGCAACATCCAAAGTGACAGGGATGCACCAAGGATTAATTTGACTGACTCCACAGGATTACACCCTACATGGATTTGGGCAAGTGTTTATTTGTGATAGAGCTAAATGTGATGCAACATGAGATAGGCACAAAATGTAATGAAACAACACATCTTCTGGATCAGCAATGACTGCTTCCCTGGAAAGGCTCCAAAGAGAAACAGCTGCATAAGCAGCTAAGGCAGACAGCTACCAGAAGCTGCAGCGGGAAGCTCTCTCCACCACAACACTTTTCACTTCAGCCCCTTTACTAGACATGAAAATGCTTCTGGCAAAAATAGGACTGCTCAGTAGGACATTCCTCACTTACTGACTTACAGTTCATCTCACATTTGTAGCCTCAGATTTTATCACATAAATTATTGACAGCCGCTGGATACAACAGTGCAGTCAAAGGTACCCTGAATCCACTGAATAGCCAATATAAAGTTTGAAACATTACGATTGCAGTCACTGAAAAATAAAATTCTATATACCACTTCAGACAATGTTAAAATTGTCAAGAGCTAAAGCTTTGTTTAAAAAGAAAAATATGAAAAAGAAAAAAAGGTTAAGCTCACAATAGGCATGACGTGTTTTGTCAATCTAAGATGCAAGTCTAGTCTTGCTACAGCCCTGGTCTACCAAAGCACTTCAATATATGGTTGCTCCCCTCAACTCAACAACTCTATTCAGGCACTCACTGCTTCTCTAGATGAAGACCCCCATACAAAGTGCTTGTCATCTGCTTTTCTACAAACTAGCCCTGCCACTGGCACCAACGAAGGATGTGTCGCTATAAGACAGCTCAGTTACCAGACACATTAGAGCTATGCAAGTATAGCACTCTCTTGACACCAACATGCCCTGCGTTGCATGAGATGCTTGTACTCGTCATCTGTTGCCTGACTCGTTGAACGCTGCCATACCTATACGACTGGTTTTACTAAAAGACAACAGAACATGACCCTGTCAAGAACAGTGATGATAACTGTAGCTAAATATGACAGTGATTTGGAAGGTGTCCATTCGACTACGTACATATACAGAAAAGGGACAGTGCCAACCTAAAACAAGAATTTTCTTCTTCATTTTTAGAAAGAGGCCAAATACCAAAACATATACCCAAAACTTCTGTGGTTAACAGGTCTATACTACATGCACATATTAAAAGAAAAAAAAAGAAAAAAATTAATTCTTCCATCAAATGAAGGAGGAGGAGAAGGTATAGGAGCTTTTTGTAAGGTGAGTTTAATTAAGTAATCTTTAGAAGCATATTTTCCTCTATTATAGTACGTTTTATGAGCTCCTTATAAAATTAGTAAGGTTAAAAATGCTTCATTTGACAAAAATAATATTCAGTTAAATGTATTTTAATGAGAGGTCCTAACTCTCCAAAGGGTTATGTGAACACTACTTAAATGCACTACATATAGTTCCAAAACCTACCTTAAAATACTATTAAGACTAGCTGGATCTTGCTGAACGGACATTTTTGGAGAGTGAACACCACATAAATACCACTGTTGGGGAAGTTCAAAGACAGCTAGGAACAGCGAGGCTCACGCACCCCTAATTGCCAACCAACCACAGCAATAAAACCCCATCCTGGTGCAGGAAGCACAACACAACGAGTCCATTTCTGCTTTCGATCCCATTTCTGCTTTTGATCCCACCAGTATTTTACCCTTTGTACCCCTAGCTGAGCACCTCAGAAATATGCAGTTTTGGCATCTCCTGCCAAAAGCACCCATATCAGCAAGTGGCAAAAATGGAGACATTGCTATTTTTCTTCTTGAAAGACTGTAACATGGATTTGAGGCTACCTAATCTAGGCTGATTTTGGACAGAGCTCTTTCCCCAGCACTGCGCCCTGCAGTTGCTGCACTCGCAGCTGGACACGGCACAATCCAGGGATCAGAGGATCTATCTTTATTGCCCTCCTGTTTTACTGGGTCAAAATGCCAGAAGCGAAACATTAGTACATTTATTGCATTCATTTGGCTCATCTTCACTGGGATTTTTTTCTCTTTTTTGGAAGATAAGCTTCTGCATGGAAAAGACCACGTGCTTTCATTTTTCCTGGATGAATTTGGACACACTTGTCCATCCATATCCTCTCAGATATATGTACTAATATTAGATTTGTGTATAAAAATGTTTCCATAGTTTGAAATGAAAACAATGGTATGAAAGACATCTGAAACTTATAGTCTGCTATGCAACACATTAAAGAAAGGCTGTATGCATTCAGTGTGCTAGAAGGTCAAGAGTTCCTTCGTTGATGCACCAAAGCTGCCAGGACTTTGTTATTTGGAGCTTTTCTGAAGAGCTCTCTCAGGTGGCATTGGTCATATTTACATATGTTGACTTGATCTCAGAGCTTTTATAACAATTTACAAAAATAAATTTTAAAAAATTGCAATTGGTAGACATAACACAGAAAAGTATCTCTAGAAACTTTCAGTTCCCCTGCACCACAGTTACAGTTATCTGAAGAAAACCTGCACATCATCTGACAAGAAATTCTATACTATTTTTAATAAACAGATTATCCACCAGAAATCAGGCAAGTGCTTTAATCCAAAAATCTCCTCAAATAAAGCACAAAATAAACCCTCTAACATCCTTTGGAATTAAGAGCATATTTGCTGTTTTCTTACCTGTCTTTCATTGTAATCAAAACAGGGGGGGGAAAAAGAACACCACACCCAAAACCCAGAAGAGATTGGTTTCTTTTCTTTTTCTTGGCCAGTTGCTTAAACAATCAAAATGAAAACAAGATAAACCTTGCAGAAAGAATGTTGCCTGACTATCCCGGTCATGAATATGATTGGCAGTGTTTAAATACCTTGCCTTTTTTTGTAGGCTTATGCCTGTTATACTGACATAATGCTTTAAGACTATCCCTAGAAACATAGCAAAAAAAAAAAAAAAACCAAACCCAAAACCAAAACAAAACCATGAAACAAAACAATTCATCCAGAAACAGAGAACTGGTGAACAGAGATGAAGAAACAAAGGCACCAAGAGCCTCACCTCCAAGCACAGCAGAGACCAAGCCACAAGTCTTGGGAGCCTTGTGAGTAGTGACACTCGTGAGACTGAGATTGCAAGAAAATAATTAATCCTCTACATGGTTTCAGGGTCAGGGGCTGACCAGCCAGTAGAGGACTTGTCTACAGACCCAGAGGAAAGGATTTCTCATGCTTTATGGCATCCAAAACATGCAGACAAGTTGGTCAACAACCACGGCTTTGCTACAGGAAGAAGTTGGTAATACGCTTTAAAAAAAATAGCACTGTTGCTACAGCCTGGTCTCTCCACAGAGATGAAATACTACACTGAACCTAAAATTTTTAAGGAAACAACAACAATTACAACAATCTAATAAATCAGCTAAGCTTCTGCTTAGAAACTGGCTTTTTAAAGTCAGTGGTGAGTCAAGTTATTTCAAGGTCATTTCACAGAATATTTGAAAATATGTTCTAAAATACATTTGTTATATTAGGTGAATTATTAGCCAATACCTAATTAAGACTTGGCTTTTAGAAGCCAGTACTGGGTAAATGAGCTAATACAGAACTAGCCATCAGGTCTGAGTCAGAATCCAGATTTTAAAATTATTATTTATTTATTTTTAAAGAGCTGAATCATTTAATCCCATAATTTCTAACTTTCCTAAGCAGAATGACTGTATGGTAGTGTATGGCAGCTATAGCTGACCTCAAAATGCAGTGCTGTACAAGGTCTATTTTCTTCCAGCTTATCATGCATTATTCAAAGCTACTGCATTTTCCAGTGCTAGCATTCACAGCCACTTAACTAGTAAAGCCAAATACAGCTCCAAAGAGTGATAACCTGATTTTTTTTCCAGTTTATTTCACTGGTCACTTGCACATACCAGTTTACCATAGGTAGACAATGCATTTACTTTTTACATTTTTATTTACAACTTGAAAATGCTAGGAATTGACCAACCAGCACTTCCTAGCAATATGGCATCCAATAGTATCAACAAGCAAGATGGACTCGAACAGTTCAAACAACTAGAATTAGAAAATGAGTTTTTAGCATAACATTTTTTAGGAAGGTTTCTGATAGCAGGGAAAGTTAACAGCACACATACAGAACCAACAAACCAGGCTGCTGGCAGCATATCACACAGCGAAAATTAGATTTTGGCACCTCTAGTTCTTATTTCCAAAACTTTTTTGGCTGAAAACAAAGGTGGTACATCACAGCCCTTATTACTGAAGGAAAGAGTCTTGAAAAATAAAAGTAAATATAAAAAAGGTGAAAAAATATGAAAAGAAGCATGTTTCAAGGAGAGGGGCAGAGAGTTGAAGACAAAATTTGGCAGCAAATTGCACATCACAAGGTGTAATAGTGTCTTTTGGACCAACACCTGACACAACAGAAGGGAGATAAACATACATAGAAGACCAGTGTTTATTTACACGGCCATGTATTAATGACTCTGTTTTCACATTCCAGCCAGGGTGAAATTGAGAGGCACCTGCCTGAACAACACCGGCTACGCTTGTTCTGCCACTATCAGGACTCTATCTGGGCTGACAGGCAGTGAACTTCCTACCCCAGATGCCTACAGCCAAGCAGGAGACAGAGCAAGGTGGCCCAGGCAGGCAGCGAGCAGCCCCAGTGGCAGCCCCACCAGTCACGACAGCCCTCACCTGTCAGGAAAGGTTTCCTACCATATGCAATTATTTCCTACCTCACTAAAAAACAAACAGGAGAAAAAGGAAAAAAGAAAAAAAAAATTGGAGAGAAATGCCTCTGCCTTCCACTGAGCACTTACTGATCAGCATACGTTGTTATTAATGACCTGGGTGTGTAGTCCTTGGCAGGAAGCTCACTACCATCTCTTGCAATGTTTTCTAAGTCTGAGTTACAATTTACCCTGGGGCAGTTGCTTTATCTGAATTGTAAATCCAGCGAGGGTGGCAGAGAGTACAGGATGGGGAGGTGGACACCAATCACAGAGGGGAGCATTTGCTGTTGCACAGGTCCTTTTAAAGCTGCTCTTGTAACTCGTTCAAAGGGGCAGCGGAAGCAAGCAACACAAGACTAATTCCAAGTGTGGCATAACCACATGGTTCCTTTTAAGTTAGTATCTTAGTCAAATGAACAAATCCAGAGAGTGATGCAAGACAAGCAAGGCAGCATCTCTTTGTTGGTTTCTTAAGCAGAAACAGGCACAACCTTGGGAAACACAAGCTGTTCTTCAGGGCTGAAACAGGAGCAGCAAATGTCCAAGGCAAAATGCAAGCTTCGAAAAACTAATCAGAGTTTGATCTAGCAGTGTTAGCCAGACTAATAGAGAGAAGGTGAAATGAACAGTTCTGGTTGCGCTCCAAGTAACTATGTAGTGTTCCTCTTTGGGTCTTCCCTAACGTAGATTAGGCGAAGGTATTTAAGCCTCTCCTACAGGTCATGTTCTCTAAAGCTCTGACCATTCTTGCTGCTCTGGACTTGCTCTAGTTTACCTGCCTCTTGCCTATAACACATGCTTGAAACTGGGCAAAATATTTTAGCTGAGTTTTCACCTGCACCAACTAGATGGGAAGGAAACCACCCCAATCCCCAACACGCGTCAGGCTGCCTTGGACAGGCTCCCAGAATCAGCTCCCCTTGGGTCAGCCCTATGGACTCCGGCTTGGCGCGTGGTGTCTTCTAAGCACCAGATCATTTTCTGCAGCATATTCCCAGTTTTCTCTGAGTGTTGCACTCCTTCATTAGAAGGGTCATAATTTTCTAGTAGCTTTTAGAAATTTTATCCTCATGATCTCAGACCATTTCTTCAACTTTTCAAGATTTTTTTAAATTCTAATCCTGCGTGTCAAAGCAGTTACAGCTCATTCCAGTTTGGTTACATCTGGACCTCCTCAATCCAGCACCCAAATTTTTAGTAAGTACGACAAGCACCAGTCTACACCAGGAGTCACTGAAATCCCCCTTAATACATTCCCCCAGTCTAGCAGCAAACTATTGCTAACACCACTGTAAGTACAGTTCTCTAGCTGCCCATGTGACATAACGTAAACCACATTCACAAGTTTGCTCGTTAAAGCAAGGGCTCTACGAGGGTCAAGTCAGAATTGCAACTTCTGCTTCCCTCAGACATGCTGGGCCAACTTCTTCATAAAGGAGGAAGATACCTATATCTGGCTGTAGCATTCGCAATCAATGCAAGATGTCACCGTTACCCACTTCGTCCCTCAAGCCTCATGTCCCAGTATATAGCGTAACAGGCCCACAGCTCATACGTATTTCTAATTTAAAGCTTCTGTAGATATGAAGTATAGCTCTTATGTTAGCTGAAATGGTGTAACGCTTGTCTCTGCCATCACCCAGGACCCAGAACAAAACCAAGACCCATTTGGGTACCTCTCAGACTCGCACGGGTCAGGAAGATTTGACGCAAAATGTGGCCAGCTACCAGGACAACAGCTCTCGGTCATGGAGGGTTTTTCACCACAGAAATACATGGTTCTCCCCCCCGTCAGGTTTGTTTCAAAATACAGCTTAAACTCACCCAAACATTTCCAACCTGAAGAAAAGGTTAAAAGACTGAAGAATTAGAAAACTGTAATAATGTCACATTATGGTATAAATTCAAATTATTTTTCAATAAGCACTTTTCATCAGATCTATATGTTCAGACACAAATATCCTAGAGACCTGAAATGACAAACAGGTGTCTACATTAGTTTGCAGACACAAACAGATTTTGTGTGTAAATGTAGACATGTTAGGGAACGTGGGAATTTTGAGAACTGACACAAAATAATCCACCTTTAAACACTGTAGCAGAGAAAGTAAGGCAAATTAACCCAATTTCAAGGGCATTAAAGGGGAATTTCTACTTTGTCATAACAACAGATCCCAGTTAAACTTTTTTTGACCACAACTCTATCACTGTTAAGGCTTTTTAGAGAGAAAATGCTAATGGAAATTCTGTTATTTGCTTAAGTCAATCAGCTTTTGCTAAAATATTTTACATTTTCACTTCCTATACAGCATCTCTTGGAACTGTGGTATTTTACATTCTCCCAAAAGTGTATTAAAAGCGATCTGCACAAATGCCTAAAACAGAAAATAATGT
The DNA here is from genome assembly GCA_020745775.1 of Theristicus caerulescens. Classification (NCBI taxonomy): domain Eukaryota; kingdom Metazoa; phylum Chordata; class Aves; order Pelecaniformes; family Threskiornithidae; genus Theristicus; species Theristicus caerulescens. The sequence continues at coordinate 11,399,561 of CM036564.1, forward strand.
AGAATTAGATTTGTCAGCAGAAAGAGAAAAGAGAGCAACGACATCCCCAGAACCCCAGTTCTCAGGACAGGCATGGGAACCTCTGGAAAGAACCTGAACTGTAGGAGACAGGAAATTGCCTTATTGTCTGAAATCTGGTTTTTAGCAGCCAAGTGTTTAATCACTTCTTGGTAGCAAAAGTTATGTATTTCCTCACTTTATCAGTACACAAACATTACCAGAGCGAAGCTGGAAACGTAGCTAACAACAAACCCGTAACAACCACATCTGGCACCGTCGGGGCCTCTCTGAAGCCAGGAGAAAGGCCTGACCCGAGCAAAGCATCGGCCCGGGGCGTGAGCGGGGGGCCAGGCGAGAGCACCCCTCGCCCCGCACACACCGCCCTGCCCGGTGGATGGACACACAGCCCCGCTGCTTCATACAGTCAAACCCAAAAGCATTACAAAGCTACAGGGCAACATGCCCTGTCGTAACCTTTTGTTTCATTCAAACTTAATTAAGCCACTTGTGGTGACAATAGTAGTGTTTTGTGTGAAAGTAACTGGGTGTCACTCCCTGTGGGAATCTTTATAAAATATCTAGGAAATCAGGTCAGGGTGGGACAGTTCCCTTCTGTCGATTACTTGCAAAGCCATTAAGCAAGGGACAGAGAAACAGTACAGTGCTGTTAAAGTACAGATGTAAAGCTACTGTTATCTTGCAAGCCAAAAATTTTAAAATTCCCAAATGTCTGAAAGTGTCTTATTTAGGCTGTCTGATTATGCTACTTTGGCTGGGTTTCATTGCTTCATTGCTGATAAATCTGAAAAATTGTATGTTTGTGGAAATGTCTGTAGGTTAATAAAGAAAAAAGTGATTTCATTACCAAATCACATGCCAAACATTTGCTTTTGCTGACGTAATTTGGCCCAAACTCAGTTTGAAACACAGCTCAAAGAATCAAATGCTTTGTTTTCTTTTCAAAGAACCCTGTCTGCTGTGTGTCCTGTCATCACCCGAGCTTCTCCCCATACTCTCCCTAAAAATCCTTAGAGAAATGAATGCACAGACAATGTTCAACAACTGTGGCTTCACTGCATGTTCATAGGTGATTTGCTGCTTTTCCCCTCGTCTCAAACAAATCTTCCTCACCACTCATTCCCATTAGTCCCATATCTTCTACTACTTTGAAATAACTCTATAAAAGTTACTTACTAAAATTCTTAAAAATAAGTTTACAATGGAAATCCAGTGCAAGATTTTAGGTGCCCTGTCCTACAAGGCAAAAGCAAAGAAGCATAGATACCAAAATAAACAGCTTGTCTTTCAAGTGTACCAAACACACCTAGATGCTACTTAAAAAGTCAGTAGAATACATGGTGCTTAATACCCACACCACCTCAATAGGATCTGGATTCCGCTATCCAAGCGCTGTGTGTTTGGATTTTAAAAAAAAAAAAAAAAAAAAAAAAAAAAAAGGCAGCTGAATGTCTTTTTGTGAAAAGTCACAACCTTTCATTCAGTAAACTTCCTATAAATATGGTACTCAACTTCTAGTTTCAAGCTTTATGACCTTCACAGGAATGTATTTTTATTATAACAAGAGAATTAGCAATGCTATCTAATACATCTAAGTTAAGTTTTGTGTGTTCATTATAAACCTAGATTATCAGGTTTGGAAATCTCCCCATTTCAATTATTATTCTGAGGAGATTAGTATGTCCAGCAAAAGGGATGTGCCATCTGGATATTTGCTCTTTATAGAATAAACAGGTTAAAGTTTTCATTATAATAAGGATATTTTTGAGTTGGAGCACAGCTGGCATTCCCTTCTTTCACCTTACAATTCAATTACTCTCTTAAGAAACCAAATATTTGTCTCAAGGGACACAATCAATCATGACACTTGAACACACAAACTCACTGGCTTCTGTACCAGTATACACAGCACAGGAGAAACCCTGCTGAAAATCCAAGTTACCTCTGAAGGATCAACAAATGCCGGCACTTCAGGAGGAAATTTAGCCACAATACCAGCAGGTTTATACATGCTGGATGATTTGCTTAATTAAGAGACAAGTAGTTGTTTAGCACTACAGAGGAAGGTGGGGAGAGAGGAGAGGAAGACATCTAGAAGCCAACCTGCCTCATTTACTATGAGGGGCAAGACTGCAGATGAGGATGTTTGTAAACAACTGAGGACTGGTAGGAAGCCAATTTCTACCTAATAGGAAGGAGAGAGACCTGGTATCCACTCCTCATCCTGCTGATTACCTTATGGCTACATAACATGGCAGCACCTCTCCCTTTCTCAACTCTGTGGGAAAGAGAGCACCAGGCAAAGTAGGTTTTAACTCCCAAAGCATTCATTTGACAGTCTTTGGAAATGGAGACAACATGAAAAGGAACGGAAGGGGTTTGGCAGATAAAGGCTGTCCTGTTTTATCATTTGCGGGTATACCAGTGTGGTTAGTACAGGGAGACGAGGCTCAGAGACAGTGCTGAGTCAGTCACAAAACCTCCATCCTCCATCCCCATTTCTGACCCAGGGCTCCCCTTCAGCTGACTCACACCCTGGCCCCTGAATCCCCCCCGCTCCCGTCCTCCCTCAAGCCACACGCCCTCTGTAATGCTGCCTTGGCTAAAGCAGCACCCCACCAGAGGAGCCCGTGGAGCCCTCCCTACAGCAGAGATGCCAATGCCACCACGTCCGGGTAAGACTGACAGCATATGACGCTACTGCAAAGAGCCACAGTGTTTTTACACAAGCCCTGGAAATGTGGTCATAAATAATTTTAGAGTCGTTCTCTTGCAATAAGTTTCCCAACAGGAGTTTTTGGAAGGGAACCTAATCTATTATAGAACAAGCTTTGAAAGGCCAGGTCCAGGAACGAGGAAAATAAGAGAGGCCAACAGGGACAGAGTTCAAGATCATTTCATTTGTTTTTCAAGGATTTATATGATATATATACACATATACCTACAAATGCACATATGTATGTGTTTATATACACAGCACTCAAAACTTCTTAGCTCAATTTTATGCTAATGTTGTCTAGTTAGGCCTCGAAACCACTGCTCAGACTGTACAAGTCTTCTGCCCAGGAACCGTGCCCAAGGTGGGGTCTATAATAGAGAGAATGCTCAGAAGACCAAAGCTGTACACAGGAATTTGCCGCTGCCCTCCCCCCAACACGCAACACCATCATCTGAAACCGGGTATATCCAGAGAGAAACGCTAGAGTCTACCAAGGCAGCTGATAATTACACATTAGCACTTTAAACAACGTTTTCTTAGCTCTCCTCAAGTGTAAGCATGTGTTTTGAAAAAACAGCACACATGTTTGAGGGGGAAGACAACATCACATTTGCATGCTTTAGAGAATCAATACCTCCCTTCAGAGTAAGTCTGGGATGTTTTTATGTGGAGCGATCTCTGCTCTCCTCAAGCATGAATCTACAGTCATGGGAGAGCCAGAATTTCAGGTGCACAGCATGAGCCAGGTCCTGCTCTCTGACATATATACTTACTTATCTCAAACATCAGTGGGAGCCTCATTTATATGTGCATGCACATATCTGTATCATTTACACAGGTAAACTGCCAGTAAATCAAGTAAAGAATCTACTCCATACAGAGAGGTTCAAATAAACGTTTAGAGAACACTCACATATGTCTTAAAAAGGCTGTTGAACACACCCTGCAACTAGCTGGACAAATTCTTGTTCATCACCGTATTATGCCTTGCACTTTCAAAGATTTAGAGAGACATTCAAGCTGCTAGCATGGTGAACAACATATGTTAAACCTTTAATCTTCTTCAATTGTCTAGCTATGTTTCATTCCATGAAGAAGAAAATAATCATTACAGATTCCAAGCATGCTACTCTGCATTGATTAGTAAAAGATGAGAGAGAAACTTTGCCAGGATAATAAAGTTGTGCTCTTTTTCTAGACATATTTGCAAAAATCACAGTATGATTTCTAGAGTTTTGGCTACTGAGGACAGACTTCTGTTTCTCTCTAGTACTGGTGAACTGGTCAAATGCCAGCTCCAGAAACAGCTATTCTGAACAGTACTCATCCCCATTTTACAAGTTTGTGATGGAAGGAAGTGTGTGGTTGATACAGATTTAACATACATACAGATGGACTCCTACAGTTTCAAAACAAGTTTGTTTCTGCCCGTTTTGTGCATGTCTTTCTGCAGCACTTTGTTTTTGCTTTTTTTTTTCTTCTACAAAGAATTAAAGGGAAAATAAAGTCCACAGTAAGGCAACTCTGAAATAGCAGTGGGTTTGAACTTCTTGAAAATTGTTCAACTGGCTTTATTCATTCAGCTTAAAATCATATCATCGTAGAAACTTTGAAAGCCATATTTGGCAATGTTCTTCAAGAGCAGTTAAGACACAGGATTATTGTTATTTAGTTGGAGTGGAACATTCTGTATGTATAAAACTTGTGTATATTGTAATGAGTAACTTAAGTGTGGCTGAAGAGTTTATAAGCACAAAAATCAACAAGTACAGCATTCAGGTCAAATACTGTGCAAAAAATGAACAGTTTTTGGGTGAGGCACCAGGTTCTTGGTTTGTAAAAAAAAAAAATAAAAAAAAAGACCATAAGTAGTTTAGATCCTGATTGTGTTTTATCTCCTTCATCTCCTCCAAAGATTGGGAAGATTGCAAGAAGCCAGACCGATTGCAAAGCCTTACCTGAGAAGAACTGTGAGCTGCAGACTCAGCTACAAAGCTCATGGCCACAACCTCATATAAAGCCTTCGAGTCATTTTTTTAAAATGATGCCTACTAGCAACCTTGGCTCTGTTTACAGAGCCGCAATTGCAAAAATCCACTTAGCTCATTTTGTGATCCTGCTTTAACAAGCAAGATCTTTACTCCAGGATGATCTACTTCAACCAGTCCCCAGGCAACTCCACAGAGGTGAGCGCTGGGCACTGCTCTCAGGATTTAGCCTGCTAACTCCTGTTTGCCCACTTCACTACTAAAAATGGTAGCTAGCATAACATGCAAGAAAGACAGAAACTTATAATCACCAGTTGCACCAAAGGATAATTGTGGTATGTATATTGTAGCCTAATCTCTCTGCACTGGCATTTTGTTTGGACTGCCAGCATTTCTGAGAATTCCTTATCTGTAAGTGGGGCTGTCAAAGTACACCATGGCAACGATCAAGGAGCCCGCCGTCTTCTCGCAACATGTCTCCTCTCATTCATGTTGCATAGATAGGCTTTCACAGCAGACCGTGATTCACGTGTGAGGAATGTGTGGTAGATATCCCCACAGAGCCCGCAGACTGCAGTAACTGCTTTCATTTGCAGCAATCTGAAGATTCATGTTTCTCTCGTTAAATCAGTGATGACACAGTGAAGTGCAGGTCTGGGCATGGTCCAGGTTCATAATGAACATCTACAAGTATTTCACAGAATATCTATACACACACTGTTCATATACAGACATTCTATATTCATTTGCAATTTGATCATATGTGCATCACAGATATGTCCATTAATTTCTGCAAATACTTACACCATGCCACTAAAAATAAATCTTTACTCTCAAAGAGCGGCAATACCATACTTTCAACTCTGCAGAAGGTGTTGATTATCCTCCTGCCTGGCAACCTTGTGAAGCATTACACAAGCTGCATTTTATGTACCAACCAATTTCCCTGAGTATTCTCACCATATACAAAAATTAACCACTTTGCTTAAGAACTTTGAAGAACCAGGCCTTGGCTTTGTAATGTCACATTTGAGAGAGAAGTACTTAATTTTTATATTTCATGTGGCTCTTAAAATCGCTTTTTTGTGTTGCAAATACTTCCTCAAACTAACTACAGAGATTTGGACCCGGGGCTGTATGTGTAGGTGAGGTGTATGTGGAATATCTCCTATACAATTTGTTAATCATCAGACACTTTCTCATTCCTTCCCTTTCCTGTCTGTTTTCATCACAAATATGCTCAATGACATACATTCAAGGCCTTTTCAAAAGAACAAAAGGGAGGAAGGAAGCACAGGTCAAAAAGGGAAACGAAGGGAAAAAGGAAAGGAGAAAAAACAGAGGCTGTCAGGAAAGCAGTGCAAATAGCTGTAGTGGCACTCTTCATTTTCTAAAGAAAACTGTAGTAAGGACATTTATTACCTTAGAAAAAGTTAGTAATAATTGGGAGCTTATTAAAAATTAATAAATAAAACCAGAGGCCTCTATATGTACTGAAGGTAACATGGTGTCCTTCTCCCTAGCGCTTTTGAGAAGTTTCAATGCAATGATGCAAACAAAATGAAAGACCTTCAACACTGCCAGTCTACTGAGTCCATAAAATAACACTTCAGTGACAGCTTAAATTAAGAAGTCCTCCACAGTTTGGTGTCTAGTTACTCGCCAGTGTGCCCCTCCTCTCTGTTCTACTTCTACACAGTCAAGTAGCTTCTTAAAACTTACCCTTCTTGGGGCAACTTTTAGCTATCACTTGCAGTAAAGAAGTGAATTGCTCTCAGACAAAGCTATTAAAAATATTCCATGATAGCTAGATGAAACAAGTAGCATGAACTAGAGTATTTTGTACAGTTTTATCAAGAAGATTTATACCAACGTTCAGTACTTCTCTCTGTCAAAATACGGTATTGCATGCTCTGCTGAAGAGAAGATAATTTCCTGTCCTTTCCACAACCAAGCAGATCACCTCCTTCAGTAACTACCACATAGCAATTATCCACATTCTGCTTGCAAAAAAGCGGTTACAGGAAAGTATTTAAATCCCTAAATAGTGCAGGATTTTCTTTTGCTGTTGTTTAGCAACTATAGCCAATTCTAGGTGACAAAGACAGATCCTCAGGCCTCCAAGTAGCACTTTTCAGAGAACCGTTTAGGAACTGCTGTTGAAACACATTTGGCCAGCCCTGGTCTCTTACAGCATGCACCAAGCAGCAAACAGAGGACCCTGCTGAATATACTATGATTTGCACCTTGCAAAACCCTATTTAATAAAAGCAAGTAGTTCTTGTGAGCCTGGAATGAATGAAGCCTACTGCCTCATGACTTTACATCTTATGCCTGATTGACACTGACATCTAAAAAGGGCAGAAAATATTTCTTCCACGATTGAGGCAGATTCTAAAGGAGGGTGCTTTTAGGACCACTCCTGCATGCTGTGTGCTTCCACAAAACCTGCAGAATAAAAATGCCTGAAAATTTGTCAAAATGAGTTGGTATCAGCCGGTTTCAAAAAGTACATTAAAGGGAGGGTTACTTGAATGGACACATTGTATGTGATGGTATAAACCTTGCTTCTGCAGAAAAACAAGTTTAAAAGATTCTAAGCTATGAAATCTAAAACTGCACTTCTCCACTTACCTTAGTGTTCATACAAGATTTTCCGCGTTTATATTCTTTGTGGCTTGCTCTTTTATCCAGCTTGTTCCACAAAGCTTTGGCCTTCCATGTGGTCACTCTTGACTTCAGTTTGCTGTAAAAGTTTCTATTGTCCAAAGGATCTAATTCAAGTTGGCGAGTGAGAATATTAAAGGCCTGAATGGTGCCTTTGCACGTTGATGCTTGTACAAAGTTTTCAAATATCTGGCCAGCTTGACTGTACTTTTCATCATCGTTTTCCCCCATGTTCTGAGAGATGTGTTTGAAAAGGATTAAGCTGGAGCTCTTGTGCTGGGGTACAGGTGATCAACACTACCAAGTACTTCCAAGCATGTTATTCCTAGAGAAGATAAACACAGGTCATGTTAAAGCAGGTTCTGCCTAACAAAATTAAACCCACAAACTGTATATCCAATATGAACATAAAAGCACAGCATATGGTGACTGGATAACCAGGTACAAAAAGTTAGTAGTGGCATCCAAGATAAAGTGTTACAAGTAAACATAACATACTCATGCTGTCATGACACGTAACAAAGACTGTTATAAAAACCCTACAAACTCAAGCCTACTGCTTCAAAACAACCAGCTTCACTAACAGCCTGAGGATTCCTTAATTTTTGTTCAGTGATAAGTGCTAGATAACAGATGAAGAAAACCCAAATGTCTAGATGCTTTTCCCAAGCAGAATTTATGTCACAGCAGATACATCTATGGTAACGTTTTGGTCTTAAGAATTCTTAGAAACCTGCAGCCAAAAGTCCACACTATTTGAGAGAATTTTCTCCCATTGCACAAGCTAGGGCCAAGAGTGCAGCTTAGCCAAAGCAATTTACAATTGGTACGATCACTTGCCATGAGTAAACACACACAACAGGCTAAGCAGAAACATTATCACAAGTTACACCAGAACTGAAGAAACAGAAAACAAGTAACCACAGAGAGCTCCCCTTTTTCTAACTCTCTTGCCAAAATGAGAAAGGGTTCGGTGCTTTAGTGCATAGAAAGGAATTTTATCTCCACGTCTCCACATGTTAAATGCCAAAGTTATGCGTTTGGAGTCTTACCTTGTCATGTGCTGATGATATAAAGTAATGATGTTTGGCCCACTAAGCCCTGTTGGCTTTTCCTAGTAACATGATCACTGTCAAACTGTGCCTGATATTCCAGATAAATACCCTTACATTCAGTAAGAGCAATGCTATTCTAAATTAACATAAGTTTGCAAGAACTAAAATACTTTCATTGAGGCACTCCCTTATCCTTCTTTAACCTTGCTCTCAATTTCTAATGGTAAGCATCTTAGAGTCAGCCAAGGTCCATAGAAAACATTCAAGTGGCTTTTACATTTTCCAAGAAAATTGTTACAGGTTATGTATAAACTTGTCCTCAGAAGAGGGTCTACCTGGACTTAAGTCCAGAGATTTAAGTCATACATACTTTTTCTTGCTATTAAAGAATTATCCACCAGACCAAGAAATCAAAAACTAAATCAATGCTTGTCTAACCTCCCACATAATTAGTTATTTTGCTTGGAACATCATCTGTTGGCTGATAGTTTTAGAATAAATTGTTAGAAAGGCCTTTGAAGTTATGCTTTTTAATTTAACACTGTTCACAAACTATTCATTCTCTGCTTGCATTTCCTTCAAAGAAGAAAAGAGAAAACATAACCAGTGTATTTAAGTAAGGAAGAGACCTACCATGTCTATCTTACAATCCTCTAATACAGAAAAATATTATGCAACTTATTAAAGAGGTCCCAAGGGGAGATATAAGGAAGCATTTGGAATACTCACATTCCCTGGCTGCACTCAAAATAAATAACCTTTGTGTGCACATCATCAGCCTGTTGTTGGTTTGTGGGTAAAATAAATTGGCAATGTTGAGAGTTTGTACATTTTCTTAGACCAAATGTCATGATTAAATATTTGGTGCCAAGAATAAGTCAGGAAATTTTTGTTTTCCCCTCTGAATACTTCATTTATAGTATGCTCTATGCCCTTTTCTGAAGAGCTTTGTGGCTTCGTGAGGTAAAAGCACAAACATTTTATATGCCCTGACTTCCAGAAGGTCTAATTTTTCAAGAAACTGAGTGCCATGAACTCACATTGACTCGAAAGGAGTTGAGGACATCCAGCACCTTTCCAGGTTCAAGTCCTCAATGATTAATGAGCAAACCCCTCCAACAATCGCATGCCGGCAGGACGGAGCCCGGCCACCTTGGCTGCCTGGGTGCAAGGGGGGCCCAGCATGACCCTCGCCAGCCCCCCCACACAGTGGTTTTTGGGTCAGTCCAAAACTGGCCAATAGATCCAGAAGTTCCTAGGGAAAGGGGAAAGGTAGGGGACTGCCATGCAGAAAGGCCGATACATGTCTAGGTTTAAGTTTTACACGAGTACTATTACAAGGGAAAGGCAACACAGGGCAACTAAAGATAGCAACAGCACAGTGTAAGATGCTACAATGTGGCTTATACGGCTTGATATACAGGCACCCCAGAATTCGAGACCCATTGAAAAAAAGAATTAAAACCAAGGATAAACACTTAGGTTACCTGACTTCCATACCTGCCTAAGATATTTTTTTATAATAGAAAAGCCAAAGTACTTTTCTCTCGAAATAATCATGAATAGCTTCTTGGTGAGTGGGGAAGCATCAGTGAAACATTCCACTTTGGACATTTCAGCTAATGGAGTGGCTGTCAGATTAGGTTTTCTTTATTGCTATAAACTCACATTGCTATTGCCTCAGCGCTACCAAAGACTTTGACCAACCTAATAACTATAAAACAATGCTTCCTCTCCATTGTTTTCCTTAGCTCACCACAAGACTGTTATCATGTTCATATAACATAAATCTCTTTAAAAGTTAGCTCTGGCATAATTGATAAGTGAGTCTGATCACAAGCTCTTTAATTTAATGTCTTTTCTGCTAACAGAGAGGAGATTTTTATGGCCTCAGCTGTTTCCATCCAGCAAGGAAAGAAGGAAGATAAAGGCTCAAAGAGCAGAGCCGTATCTGAACCAACCAAGGAAGAAAAGCAGCATGTGCCAGGGCCGATAACAGTGAGAAGACAGAAGAGACGGTCAGCAGGAGCCACTGCAGGCAAAGGGAAGGGGAGGAAAACATTTTTAGTGTGATGCAAACCAGTGGGAGTTGCACACACACGCGCACACACACACGCAAACACACGCAGCAGGTCTGGGCTTCCTTTGCCTTTCCACTGGGGAAGAGAGCAGCTGAGAAGGACAGCCAGGACACTTTCCCCAGCCTTAAAACTTCCCTCCTCCAACACCACAAAGCCAGGACCGAGGCCATTCTTTCTGGGCACAAAGTTTTCTCCTCATGAACTTCCAAAACACTCCCATCTTGTCCACACTGAAAGGCTGTGGAGTGGTAGCTTAGCAGAGACGTTTGCTCACCAGCGAAGCATTTCTCCTTGCTGTGTCAGAGGTCATGTTCTCCAAAAAAGCCACATTTTGTGGTCAGAAAGGCAGGATGAGACAGGAGACTGGTTACTGGGGTTTCTGGCTTGCTGGAAATACCACTTTTTTCTCTTTTTTTTGGCATGAACAGTGTGTTGACAGATGACAGAGAGGAAGACGGTGCTCTAAGTATATGCAGTTCATGGAAAAGTATGCGTTTTTTTCTGAGTCACCACCAATATTTCACTGCAGTATTGTACATAACTCACTAGAAACAATGCAATAAGGACAAGATGTTGAACAGAGTAATTCTTAACTATAATTAAAGTTTCCTGTTCTATAACTGCCTCAAAGACTTAAGAGGCAACGCATAAACTGCTTACCTGTAGTGGGGGGAGGAACCAAAAACAACCACCAGTGTTTGGGGAAATACTTGAGTTCTTAGACTATTATCATTTACCCTTTTTTTTTCTTCATCATACAAATCACTCTATAGAGTGATAGAGATCCAAAAGTCTCATCAAGGTGAGCATTGATGCCGAAACTGCAAACTATGCTTTTCAAAGTGACCATTGAACTTCCTCTGGAAACGCAATCAAAAAATACAATTACGTTTATTTGAAACTTTACTGAAGTGCTACAGAGCCCAATAAAAATTTGGGCCACAGAAAGAAAGAATTAGAGAGCAGGAAACAGCCTGGACAAACAGTTCTTTTAAGTCAGAACTGAAGCATCCACGGGTTAGATTCACAGCTAATAAGAACTGTCATTTTAGGTCCCACACATGATGTATTAGGCACATACAAGAATTTGGCCTTTCACGCAGCTTCCCGTGGTATTACAGAAGTCTCTAGAGAGCTCCCAGACACAAAGTACAGACACTGGGAAGAAGAAGGGTTGCATTTTGATGATCCCTTCTCCTGTAATAAGTTAGCCCAACCTCCTTTTTGCCCCCAGTTGGGGGCAAACAGGAACGTCAGATGAGAAAATCTGAGAAGTACTATTCGTGCCTGGTGGCTACCCAAGGAGAAAGTGACAATCTTATTACAACTTAAAGGAAAGCAATGGAAAAGGGACAGAGAAAAAGCAGAAATTAAAGCAATGGTGCATGTACAAATGTACACTTATGAGAGCAAATGCCTCCAGTTTTGGCTGATATTTCCTGTCAGTGAAACAAGCTCTGTTACTGTAGATGATTTTGAGAATAGTGAAAAAATGCCTCCACTACCAGGGTAATTCCATTAATTATCACTAGTTAAATGGATGTACAGAGCTGGTTCACATCTGCACATGAAGCCTTTCAGCATAATACAGCAAGTAATGAAGTTGACATATAGGAGTCATTAAGTGAAAATAACTTAAATTTTTGACAGCAGTACCATGTGAATTGCTTGTCAGCAGCATTTTGAGGTCATATCATCAAAACTTAAAAACCTTTTTTGGCTTAGTTGTCCCTGGAGACAGAACAACCCTAATTTTAATTCAGATTTGCAGCACTTAAGTCCTTCCTTAGTCCCTTAATGCTCCGTTTCTAATATTTGAGAACATGTTCCTCAAGGAGATTGGAAAAGAATTAAATTCCTCGCATTTCAATACCACTAATCCTGATTCCATTTTCAATACAGCCTTAATTCTGCCATGTTTACCAAGAATAAATTCTTTTATTAAGACTTCAGTTTGGCATGCAGGATACAATACATTTATTGTTTGCTTAAGGTTAGAAACATCAACAGAAATGAAAGACTGGATTCTGCAGCATCTGTAGTAATCATTTACTTTGGCCCTTCCTCATAATCTGTAAAAACTACAGTATTTCTGCATCTCTTCCCTAACATAACTGTCTAAAGTCTCAATATCATTACAATAAGTGAAATTTCCAAGGGAGACTGGCTGTTACAGGACCTTCTAGGTTTTTCAACTTAGTTTCTACTCACATTATGCACTTTGTTTTCATGGTGACCATTTTAAATATAAATATTTCTATCTGGAGGAAACATAGCTTTTTGGTGGTTTGGTTTCTTTGCATGTTTTCCTAGAACTGACATAAAAGGAAAAAAAAATTTTAAATGTGATTCTGGTAACAACTGAAGCTCTCCCTTGCTTTGCTTATAAAACTGGTTAAAAAACACGAAAGTACGTTTGCCTAAAATACTTGTTTTCTATTGGTGACAAATAGAAAACACATTTCTTAAGATGCACAATCCTAACAGAAACATCAACGAACAGAAATTGCTTCTGAACAAAGCTTCACAAACAGTCTCTCTTTATAAATAGCCAGATTACTTTTCTGTATTTTTATAAAAAGCTGACTTCCACAGAACTCCTGCAAAATAACTTTTCAGGCCAAGTATGGAATTCAAAACAGTTCCTACCGAGACACTCTGTGCCTATGAACTTACAAGGTTACCGTACACGCTATCAGCTTGTTTTGCCGAAGTTATATGAGACATTTCAAACATAAGCCTTCCAACAAGTGCTGCTGTGCCGATTTAACCTGCTACATCTGGAATCATCCCACAATAAAATATAGCTGGAAGCATGTGCACAAGTACACTAACACTTTGCAGTGAATATTTTAGACATGTTCACAGGAAGCATAAAATAAAATGACCTAGCTCTAGGATTTTATCTGCCACACAGACTAAGTCACATTCCACGCATTTTAAAGTTGAAGGCTTTAAAAATAGTTGTTTGTTTCTTGATGTTACTGGTCTGAGCTTTCCAGTTTTACTGTGGGAATACACTAAGACACTGACAAGTAAAACGAGATCAACCACATAAGCCAGCAGCTTGTATACATCTCCAGTCATGCAAACACACATTGTTGGCATGGGTAAAGTATGGGATGCTGCCGAAGGGTCCAGGTGCATAATCCCGCAGATGGAGGCTCAAATGTCTGCCCCTGCCACAGCCGCTGGTGGGCCCAAGCCACGCTGCACTAGCTTTACCATACGGCCACTCTTGCAACCCAGATTTCAGATAACACAGAACAGAAAACTGGCAATCACGGGGTTCACACCATTCTGCCGCCGGCACAGGAGGTCCTGTCCTGTGAGCATCACTAAAACCCCCGGATGCTCATTTTGCAAAGCACAGGCACAAGTATTTCAAGTGAATGACAATGCATAGTTTTCCAGGCATCTGTATGTAGCATATACTTAAACTACTCATCAGAAATACTGATCAGAAATACTGATGCATTACTGAAGACTGAGTTCTAAAGTAATTCTTTTTTTTAAAGCAATGGTGTTGTACCTATGCCACTCGAAATTGTGACTCTAAACTTTTAAGTCCAATGGTTTTGAGGAAAAATATCTCTAGCCCAATTATTCTGTGCAGATTACAGTGAGTATTTAAAAACTATTATTTCTAACAAGGGTGCTAAAAGCTCTATTACAAGGTCACAAGTTTCCATATAGTCTGCATCTTCAAAGCTAACTGTAGCTGATTAAGGCACAGTCATTAGGAGTTAACGTTATGCATAAACAAGGTATTAAAACTGACTCTTGTTTAGACTGGTTACAAGAAAGAACATTTTTCAGCTCTTTTGTAGTAGATGATAAGCACAATATGAACAACAGTATAGAGTTTATGCTGATGTTTTCCTAGGTCAGGATTACAAGAGCAAAGGAAAAAAGTATACCATAAGGATCATGTCGGCAAGAATGTAAGTGTACCTCTTAAGAAAAGGCACCTGTTATTTAAGTTAGAAAGGTGTTATGAAAATACTGTCAGTGAAAACAATTAAAAGGACAAACTTTAAGCTCTTTGAAAATCCTGCCTTTCTTTTCCTGTAGTGACACGTATCATTTCAAGCTCACACAGTGGAACAGCTGAGATATAAAAGCTAATCACAGAACAGGCAGTAGGCTGGTTGTTTTTTTGATCAGCGCAATATTTTTTATTTTCAATAGAACGTTAGGACATTGGACCAGACAAATTCAGCAAGCAAGTAATATCCTATTTACTGTTACCAAAATCACATCCAGCAGGGAGGCAGCAGGACCGGGCGCATCGACCCGGGGCAGATGACACTAGAGGAGGATGCAGAGGGAGCTCCGGCACCACTCCTGCCCAGCTGCCAGTGGGAGATTCAGCATCCCACTCCCTCTCACAGCCCTGCGTCCTCCTCTCTGCTCCTCACCCCCAGGTCACAGGGAAGACTTAGATGGCACAACTGTGTCTGTGAGGAGTATGAAAAAATGCATACCCACTAGCTGACGGAGCTATGTCAGCAAAATCCCCGGTATAGATGCAGCTATACCAACAAAATTGAGCCACATTTGGCAGCAGCGGTTACTCTAGTACAGCTTTCCCTTTGTATGCATGGGGATGTAATTATGGAGGTAAATACACCATGAAAAAAGAACAAACGCATGAACCAGGAAAAAGCAGACTCTCTTAGTCAGCAATCATGGAAATAATGTTGGTTCATGACTCTGAGAATAGGGATAATCCAGAAGGATGTGGCAGCGAGATAGGCTATGTACTGACACAGCAACACGAGAATGCCAAGGCCTCTGCAGTGCCCGAGGAGGTGCCACCACATTTCTAGGCAGCTGGCGGCCTCCAGCAGGGAGCACAGGGCAAAGGGGGCCACCAGTCTTGGTGCTTCCCTGCTCTCTGCAGCTGGCAGCCACCCTATGCCCAGATACAGCCTGTCCCCTTTCTGTGGCCACTCTTGACCCAGAGGGGCTACGGAGCAGAGAAAGGTGACCAGCACTGCTGCTGCTCAAACTGAGAACCGCCCAAAGATATCAGCTGGAGACACCAGAAAGTGCCTTGCAGTGAGGGAGCACAGTGGATACCAAAACAAGACTGTCTTTTGTTTCCCCTCAGGATTTCTGTGAGAAAGCAAATTAATGTTTGTTTGGGGTTTTTTAAGCAAAAATATGAAATGATGGCTGAGTTGAAGCAAATTGCCCAGGATATGTCTTGGGGAGGTAAGATAAAGAACAGCACCAATGTTAGCTTGGACAGAATACATGCCAAGAGCTCTCCGGAGTATGTTTCAGATTGTCTTTCCAAGTGTGGATCTCTGGTTATATGTCTTCTCTCCAGTATGTTTCCCTCTCATTATTGGGGCTGCGGCAATTACCCAACAGCTGAACAGGAGGAAGAAACAGTCAGCACGAGGGCTGCAAGGCCCCAAGGGCTCCAGGCCATGATCATTCATTTGGCAGAGCTGCCCTCATCTGTAGACATCAGACTTCCAGATCAGTAACCAGGATTAATCCACTGAAAACACAGACAGTATTGCAATGCCAATCATCAAAGAAATAAAATATTCGGGGCAATATTTTCATATCTATACACACATGTTTTTAGGAATCACCACATTTGGTTGTTATAATTTTTTTAATGCAAGCTAGCACACAATACTTCCTGCAGCTTATTGGGGTATTAATGTTATCAGTCACACTGAAATCCATGGGAACCACAAATAAGTTAAAGAAAGAGAAAAAGAATTAAAAAAAAAAAGCAGTTTTGAGTTGTGAATGATAGGTTCCTTGGTTAGAGTAATGTTAATTCACCACTGAATACCAGCCACTGAATGACAGCAGAGAACTGTGAAGCCGCACCCAGACAAGTCAGCCAGAGGGTGGTGGAAAACCAGAAAATTTAGGTTAAACACCAAACTGTGCTCCAGGGAACATTTACATGAGAAGATAAAACAGAAAGCAAGCTACTGGGATTGCTTTATATCTGTTTTCTTTTTTTTGTCCTTGTAAACTGGATCCATAGTTACCAGAAGAGACTAGAAAAGACATCACTTCTGAAAGTAGAAACAGTATTTTTGGAAGAAAATGTGCAGGACAATTTCTACCCTCTCTCAGCCTTGACTTCCCAAAAAATGAAGAAAAACAAAGTATAAAAAACCCAAATAAAGATTCCAAGAGAGTTACAAAAACATCATCCATTTCTGCTGCAGAAAAATCCTCTCAGTCAAACACCAAAATACATCTTGAAACATTATTTTTGGGAAATCCATCAGAGAAAAAAAAAAAAAAAACAAAAACAAACAGTGGGGATAAAATGTTAGGAAGCAGTCCCTTCAAAAAAAACTTCTAAGGGCAGAACATCATTAACCAATAATAGGAGAGATGACAAATGCATCACTGTTTTCACAAGGCAAGCTGAGATATAGTCAGAATTAAATTATGATTCATCTTCTCCAGCATAGAAAACTTTACCCGAAAATGTGAAACACCAAAAAAGCACTTCTAAAAGCACTAGTAATTGTTCATCATACAGCCTGGTTCCAAAAGCCCGAGGTTTAAATCCTCTATGTTAGTCCTGTCAACGATATCAAAGGTCAGAGGTGGATGCAACTTCACATATCAAAGTCTTTATGCAACAGTGGCCATTTGATTCCAATCACCAACCAAGCAGAATGACCTACGCTTAAATATATAGAAGATGTTATCATCGGGCTCTTCATTAGTCATTCTTTCATTTGGAAAATTTATTTTTCCACGTACCTGTGCTTCACTGCATGTAAGTGGGCAGACACTGTAGGAACACAGGCACTTCTAAAGTGCCAAGGCAAAGAACAATGTCAATTTTTTCTAAAAAGTTACTTTTCTCACTGTCATCTAGTCCTAACATTCACTTTACTGCATAGAAGATCCAAAATTTCTTAATGAAAGAATGCATCTATAGGAGGCTATGGCCAACGTCAAAACACACATACCTGAAAGTCAACGTTAACAGTGTTTTTAAAGAGCTGAGCATGTGCAAGGACAAAAACATTACAGGTATGTCAGACATATCCAGAAAGTTTTAAGACAGTGGTACTGTTTCATTCCCATATATTAACATGAGGTTACATGTAACAGCTACAGCCGTTTGGGGATCCTGAAATGATGCCATGTGGTGATAACATGTTGCTTATTTGAGAATAATGTTTTCAGTACCAGAGCAGGCTAAAGGCATCACATTTCTTCCCCTTCCTACAGCTACAGAAGACAGAGCTAAAGCTGCTTTGGTGCCCTAACTATCAAGTTTGTAATTTTAAGAGAGAGAAAGGATTAACTGGTTCTGGGTTTGCAGGGTGCCTGGTATGCAAGGTCCTGATTAGAGCTGGCTCTGTTAGAGAAAACAACAATTTAGGAAGGAAAGTGGTTTACAGAAACATCCTGGGTCAATTCGGTTTTGCTTTAACACAACCCAGCCTCTGCCAGCTGGGTGGATGCCCGCTGGCCCGTGCCCCAGCGCTGCCAGCCCCCCAAGGCCATGACTAGGGAGGGCGTGTGGCGGCTGCGCCCTGGCCCCAGCTGCCGTGGGCTGCCCACGGCCCCCGCGTGGTCCCCGAGGCTGAGCCCGCACAGCCTGACCCCCAGCGCTGTGCTCTTCCCTCACTGTGCCTGCCCTGCCAAGAGCGGGAACCGGGGAATGGGAGCTGTCAGAATACTGGAAGTTTTTACTCAACTTCTGATCAGAAGAAAACCCAAATTCCATTCATCAAATGTGCTTACCTAAAGCAAACCAACTGAAGATGTGAAGATGTATTGTGTTATTACGGTTCCTTCATATACAGTTTAAACAATTTTAATATCCCCCAGCTTATAGAGACCAAGAAGGAAAACAGAGAATTGACCATCAGAAAAAGGATGGAGACAAAAATTTCTGGATGTAAGCTATTCACAAAGTTAATATTGTTAAGTTTTCCACTTTACAAATATGATTTAAAAAAAAAGTTTCGTTACTGAGCCCGAGACCTTATATTGGCTTGGACTTCTCTCCAGTTTTACATAGCACAGATTTCTCCCTCTCTTCTGCATACAGGTAAAAAGTATTGCTGTTATTTCACTGAAATGTGCAACCAGATCTTTATCTACACTCCAGTTATCAAGCTTTAGTTTACTAGGAATAAAGAGTTAGCTAATGCCCAAATACAGTGGATATATTACTATTGTGATTAAGTACTAACACAACCAGTGCCCCAAGAGCTGTATGCACAAAACAGCACAGGCTTTGTTGCAGCATCTTTCAAACGTAAAACATCCTTGGAGCTCACTACACAGGGCTCCGAGTCTTCATAAAGCCATGACAACAGCACATAACTAGCCTTTAACTTGTGTTGCGCTTTCCTAGCCATTTAATTACAGACTGTAGCGATCTGCATTTGGCATCTCGCTCTGCCATTGCCATACTGAGCCTGACTTTTGGCCTAAGCATCAGCACGGAGGTGGCTGGTGATGAACAGGCGCAGACAGAGGAGGGCAGATCTGTGTTTGGACCAGACCAAATTCTGCCATTGCCTCCATCACAGCACAGTGATAGATGCTGGTTAGGGATGAGCAGCTGAAGGACCCCCATGCAACACCGCTCACAACTCTGCTGCAAAGAAAACCCAAATTGGCAGAAATACCCCTAAAGATCATGTAGTACCTTTCAGCTTTGTAAAGCATTGGGGCGGGGGGAGAGAAAAGAAAAAAAACTTTAGAGGTACTGTTGGATGCTTGTCGCTCCTCAGCTTTTCTTTCCAGCTGGGACTTGTTTTGTTTTTAAAAGATACATGAATATTTTTATTTTTTCTCCCCCAAACAGTTGCTTAGGACTGCTACTTGGATTACCAAAGAGAATGAGCAAGCAATAAACTGCATAAAGCAAAGAAAAGCAATGATATTTTCTGAAGTAAAAGCTGAACTATGATGCAGTATTTCCCCTTTCAATTTTGAACTGAAGTTAAAAACAGGTTCTTCAGTACATGCTGCACCCACAGACACGTGATCACAATTCAGTTTCAAGTACTGTGGAGTTATGTCATGGAGAGAAGAAAAAAAAAGAAGGGGAAAAAAAAGGCATACACCAGAAGTTTGGAGAGTTGGCACACCAGGTCCAAATGGATACAATTTGCATAGTATGAGCTCATCTCCCTCAAAAAAAAAAAAAAAAAAAGAGTCAACATACAAACTAAACCTCAAATGAAATAATCTGCGGAGGAAGAAGTATGGAACAAGCTTAAAGGGAATTTATATCAGCTCTGGAAGCAAAATTTTCAAGGAACAGTGCTTCCTTTTGCATGCAAGTCACAGTACAGCCAGATACTACTTAAAAGAAAACTCTCAAACCAATACCAAAGGGAAAACAAAAAATTAAAAAGCACAGCAGCATGAAAAAAGCTCGTATGCCAGTTAACAGATTTCCATAATGCATTTCTAGATCAGAAACCCTTATGAAAGGGAGCTGGGAAGTGACTGCAACAGTTACAGAATCAGTCCATTTCTTTAAGGTACAACATGGGAGCTTTTACCCCCACCCTCATTCCTGCCAAGCACAGATCACAGGAAACACATTAAGTTCAAATACTCCAGAACCTCCCCTGTGTGCAGCACAGATTATCATAGCAAAGGCTTTGAACATCAGTGTCTCTTTGGTGGTGTTTCTGGTGCCTGGTGCAGCTGGGCAGGATGAGAGGCTGTCAGACCTCATGTTTCTATGAAAGCTAGACTGAGCTTGACAACTTCATTGATGCTATCAGCTTCAGGGAATTCCTTTCAAACGAGGTCCATCAGACATACCACTGTCTGCATCTAGGGAAAATTGTCTCCTTTTAGCCAGATTAACCTGCTACCTTAAACTGCCACATTTAAAACCATGCACAGGCACATCCAAGGATATACTACAGTGACTTGGTTTGTAAGCACATATCCCAGGCCTCCTGCTGCCACTAATGATGTGGAGTCTTTCATGAAAAACTCTTTTGTTGTATTTCATATGATGGCTTATCTGTGCTCCATGATCCAAAATTCTCCTCACCCCACCGCACATAGCTGGGGCTCTTTCACCTCTGCCCACTGCTGACCACTGGTCCTGCCAGTGGACACAACCAGCACGCTGCCTCTAGGGGAGCAACACAAGAACACCGAGAAAAATTCAAAACCCTTAGCAACAAAGTGTTTGCTTACCACATGCCCTAATGCAGCAATACAATGACACCCAGAACAGTTTATTCCTAGCTTTCTGTGATTGACGTGATTCAATTAGTAGCTTTATTTTTTTCACTGCAACAAAAGATGCCATATGCTTGCATAAAAGAAGGAGACTAAAAAAATTTGTAAAGGGTTGTAAGTTGCAGATGTTGAGTTACACGAGTGGCCACTACAGTCTCTCCTGTTGTTGCCCATAAGACGTGCACATGAAACGCCGCTTGGACTATATAAATTGGGTCCAAGAGAGATTACTACAAAAAAGGGCAGAAGACAGCACTTTGTTGGATTCCTAATATCCAGTGTATCAACTAATTACAAATCAACTTTTACAGAGCATATTTCTCCAAGGCATCTTGGCAGGCATTGTATGGCAACACGTGAACAGTTCACCTCAGTATTTTCAGGTCACGCTATATCCTAAATGGGTCAGCACAACATCAGGCAGAAAGCACCCTTCCTTTCTGAAAACAGAAGCTGGCAGCTTTGCGCAGGCCCCTCACAGCCCATCTTCTGGCAGCTGGGGCAGCTGCACTTACTTGATTACTCCTTTTACCTCATGGCAGACCTTTCTTGGCGGGGCCACTCCAGAGCAACCACGTCTCATAGTGCTCTGGCAGAGGTCTATTAATCATTAGCGGGTTAAAAGGTCAGATTAGCAAATCTGCTTAAGGCATATGCCCGACAGGCAGGGGCAAGGATCTCAACCAAGGATGTTCATTCAGCGCAGCCACTGCTAACGTGACTCCACTTCTCTGGATCTACAAAATGCCCAAGCAGGCAGAGGCAGCGCACTGCGCTCGCAGGCGCTACCTTCACAGAGTAAAGCATCCATCCAGGATGCTCCGACAGACTGCTATAACCTTATAGGCACAGATCCTTCATGTGTTAAGAAGCACAATAAATCCAACATGCTTATATTTCCCAGACAGCAAACCCAGATTATTAGCAACAGTTACCAACACAAGTACCACAGGAGTTCCCAAATGGATTTCTCTAGATTCTTCCCTCATCCTATTTTTCTGATCCCTATGAGGCTGCACACCAGCGCATCTCACAGCTTAAAGCTGAAAATTTTAGTGCTGGAATTTTAATCAAAAGCAATAGGAACATAATCTAGAATATAGGCTTAGAAAAGAGAAAAATCAGGTAATGGCAAAAAAAAAACAAAGGAGCAACTAAAGTACGATTTTGGTGGAAGAAAAAAGAACCTTTGGCCCGAGTCTCTCTGCCACTTTGGCACTTTCTTACAGAAGTTCACTCAGTTTTGTAAGCGACACTGACCAAAACCTTCAAGTCACAGTATCTTGAGTGAAATTTTTAAACATGCTATCCAAGCAGAAAGTTCAGCTGTTTCCACCTCCCCTTAGCACTGGCAAGGTTATCATTACACTATGTCACTGCTGTAAAACAAATCCAGTCATCTACAATTGCACCACAGAGAAGATGGCTCTGCTGAAAACAGGGGAGGGACTGCATCTGCTGGGGTGTGCCAAGCGAAACTCATCAGCATCACAGCACATGACTAAGCATGTCTTTGGGACGTCAATACTCAACCACCAATTTGAAAATAAAGGTAATTTCTTCCTATCTCCCCCCTCCCACCAATCTGTAACTATGCGAAAAGACAGAACATTGCAGATGAAGTTTAAGAAGCCTCAACAAGAAAAAAACAACACACCACAAGATATGAAACAACTGTTCACACAGGATAATGACTGTTAATATTCTATTTAATATTAAAATGTATCAGGTAAGAAATATTAGAAATTAGGATCCTGTTTCTAAAAATAGAAAGGTGACTGCAGATACACTTGACAGAGACTATTCATGTGAATACAGGCCTGTAAGGTAAATAAATAATTAATGTAAATGTTGCCTTTTTTGCTTAATTCTAATTGTGAGAGGTAATGTTTATGTTGTCAATACTAGTTTCCAATGACTGGGTCCAGAACAATCAACTAGTTTTCATTTTAAATTCCCCAGAACTGGTAGGAAAAAAGCTCGCTTTCTTCTGGATATCTTCCCCCAAGAAAGCAGACTAATCATTAAAATCATAATGGAATCATCAGCCAAAGGAAGAAAACACTGTTCAGCTTCACTTCCTCCTCCAAAATTAAAAGACACATTAATTTCAGCCCTGCATCTGGCATAATATCCCAGCAAAATATTAGACAACAGACAAAACCCATAAGGAAAGTAGAAAATTTGGATTTAAAACATGAGCTGCTTCTTAGTATGACAAGGGTGTATTTTTCTCATTAGAGAAACAGTCATTAAAAATAAATGCAATGAAGGCTTCCATGAACTCATCAGAAGCACTGATCACAGCCTTACAAAGTTTGTTGATACCTAGTAGGAAAGCCAGACAAAGTAATGAAGTACGCTGGCTTTCTACTTTGTAGAAGCACCAATAATTCTCGCTCTCACACACATTTTCAATAAACTTTGCATACAGGTTAGCATATTGGCTGCACGACAGCCGATTAGGCAGGCAGACAAGGAAAGCCTTGCCATTCTTTGCTTGCCTGTATGTTACTTCAGTAAAACAAATAAAACTGGAAACTAGTGGCTCAGTCTCTTTGCGCACTAGAACTATTAGAGTGAAAAACCTGTGATATATCCACATTGATATTTACTTCTAAATTAAATCCTGTATGCAAATGCAGACCTGCTACACTATATATGCCATTCCTTTATTTATCTTAGAAATTAGTGAACTAAAAGTGACACTTAAATAATTATACAGCTATTTTCCAGAAACCAGTGTCTGTAGTTATATTAGCTTGAGATGTCAAACAAGCCAGATCACCTTAGGAACACGTATCCTATTAAGTTCTGGGCCAGTTATGTCCTGTTGAATGTTTTACTTGTCAAAGAACCCACAAAGCTTTAACTCAAAGGGCAAGAGAGTTTCATGCTGACACTGCTTTGTAGAACAACCTCCTTTACCTGACCATATGAAGGATACATACAAATGCTCCGTTAGAAAAAGCTGAGGCAAGAAACTGTCAAATACAGTGTTAAGTCATTTGTATATTTTATGGAACGTCAGGTTGAACCTTAGACTTACCTTTGCAAGAGGAAAGTGTTGTGAACAACACACAAAAATGCCTCACTTTGCTCTGAAATAGCTGCGTAATTCCTTTTGTTCTGTAGTAATGCATGATAAGCATAAAATAAATGGGAAACAAACATTTTGAATCCGTGACTGAGCTTGAAGGTGCTTCTACACACAAGCTACTAATAACATAAATCCATTCATTAAGTCAGGTAGTAGCTAAAGAAGTAGCTATATACAGGTTTGGTGGTATATATTTAAATGAATGCATAAAGAAGGCCTTAAGATATCATCAAGCTTCTGCATTTGTCATGAAAAAGCATTAGAAATATTTTGCTGGAGCGCTCTACATGCATACACTCGGGAAACAATCACAACTCCTTCTCAGTAAAAAAGAAAGTGGAGAGAAAGAAAATGACCCTGCCCTTTGCATTTTTGCATAGGCAAGCGTAAGATAAAGACCTTGTGGATCTCCTTTCCCACATAAATACACAGAGGAAAACTCCCCATTGTGGAGTTGCATTCCCAGATCAGAAGGAAACCCAGACAGAAACCTCCCTGAGCGAGGGGCCAGCATCCACCTCTGCCACCCACACCCAAGCTTCTGCCGAGCTCCCGGTGCACAGCACAGCTCCTCCTTCCCGTGCCACCACCCGCTGTTCCACATCTCCCAAAGCCATCTCCCTCGCAGGGCTGCCGTCAGCCCCAGGATACCTTAGCGCTGCATCAAGGCACAAAGTGTGCTGAACTGCCCGAGGTCAGCATCCCGCTGAGTCCACCTCCAGGGGAGAAGTTGTGCTCCCAAAGGAATAAAGCCATTCCCCTCTGTATGCTATTCTATATTTATCTTGAAAATTGATATGTGAAGTATTCATTAAAATTACTCCACAGAGGATACTAAAGGCAATTTTTTCCCCACAACATGCACTAAGCAGGTTGGCCTAGTGCACATTAACCTATTTTCCTGTCCTCTTATCTAGGCATCAAAGTTACAAATAAGATGTGGCTGACCCGTAGTGCTGGTTGTGTCTTACTGTACTGTACAGAGCAGCTCTGCAGTATGTGCTGGGGAGTATTACATTACTCATCACCCCTCTTGCTGCAGTTTCAGCTCAGATACCTACTCCCAAATATATACCAGGTACCCAGGACAGGACCCAGTGCTTCATTAAATATTTGGCACATTGTCTCAAATTACCTTTGACACGCAGGGTTATTTATACATCATGGCACATTGCATGCCTCTGCGACAAGATAGCATCACACAATACTGCACGTCAGGAATGCAGGCAACAGATTTAAACCAATCCCCACTTCAAGACACTTTTACTAGGAAGCAGGTCACAAACTGAGTAATATCCGTTTTCTGCACTGAAAAATGTATGCTATTCATTTCCAGGAAATAAAGTCAACCACCCTAATCCTCCTCCCCCTCACATACACCCCCCATCAGAACAACAGAAAGATGGTTTCTTCTGTCTTAACAGGTTCGCTGTTGGGATGTATTTAGTTCTTTATGCAAGCCTTATTCTTCCTAATGCATTTGCTAGGACACCTAATGCTGACTTGGTGCAAGGGCAGTGTTTCAGAGAGTAATTACAGCAAGAGGTATTTGGTTACATCCACTGAATTCAGTTTTGAATATGCACCAACAGTTCATATTTATGGAGCTTGCTTCCAAGCCTTAAACATGTGCACATTTCTGATATTCATTCAGCCACATTAATGTTCTGAACACAAATACTGTACAGAGGAGCATGAATTGTTACTTTTAAAAATCTATAGACAGAAATGGGAGGAACTGCATTCATCTTAGGAAGCAGAACTCTGAAATCTGAAAAACAGCTCTTGACTTTGATATTTTTCTGTCCCTACAGCTGTGCAATTACTTAGACAATTTTCTGAACTGATAGAAACAGTTGGTTGCACAGGTGGCAACCACAGGAATCCTTAGCACTCAGTGAAAGGGGAAAACCAAACACGAGGCAGAAGACTGGGAGTTTGGATCTGAGAGAGAACTCATTCACATAAATTATCCAAACCCAAATATCACAATTCATCAGCAGTTCCTTTAGTCCAGCTAGGATGGAAATGAGACCTGGAGAAGTAAGTTGTCTTCTCAGGATGCTCACTCCTTTACGACCTCTAACAGGAGAAAAGCAACAGAGATTCAACCGTACAAGTATATACTGTGCCAGATCCACAGCTGGGGTGAAGTGACAATGACAAGAATATTTAAGATAAATAAATAAAATCAGCACTGACTATACACTTACTACCATGAAGTCAAGGCCAAGTACTTCCTGCAATACAAGCCCAGAATTTTGTCCTAGTCAGTTCAGATTGCTACTTAAAATTGTTCCCCAGCTCAGCACAAGGTGACACAGCATAAAGAAAATCCATAATAAACAGCCTGATAACAAGCATATACAATAGATGATTCTGTATGAAAAGGAGCTGATCTCATGAGTAAGCAGAAACCAAAACCTACCCACTATCTTCTAAGGTTCATTAAGGGCAATGTTTAACCAGAGGGTGTTTTCAGCTGGAAAGGGTGTCAGCACAGAACATTGTGTTGCATTATGAATTTCTCTCTTGCTTCTAGCAACTGCCTTCAGAGACTGCACTTGTTTCTCTAAATCCTTCTGTGCTGCTCCCTGTGTGCACAAGTTTAGAGGCCAAGGGTACTGCACACCCCCAACACCACTAACAGATGGGACTCAACTCAGCCAATAACAGAGATTACAGTTATTGCGATATACTCTCATCCGATTACATGCAAAAAAGAATTCCACTATCTGCCAAACCTAAGTCTTCTCAGAGAGAGGGGAAAATGCATCTTCTGCTCCTGCACCACTTTCTGCTTTGCTTTTTTTTTTTTAAAAAAAAAAAAAAAAGGAAAAACCTGTTAATGATTTTTTGCTGGACTCTATCATACATAATTTGCACATGATAGACTAGGAAAACATGTCTTGGAAGATTTAAAAGCCTTCCAATTGGCTTTTGGAGTTGCTTATTCAGGTAAGAAAATGGCAAAATATGTTATCTGAACCAAGTAGTATTTTGATGTACTCAGTCTTTCAAAAGTAATGCTATATTAAAAAAACCCCAAACATAAAATATGCAGAACAGTTAAGATAAGCAATTGCATTACCAAAGACTATTTAAAGTTGATTATAAAACATCCCCACATATTCCCAACAAAAATTTCACATGGCTTTGGAAATTCTATTTTGGTGCTTGACTATGGCAGTTACACAGAAGGATAAACTGTAACACCCCTTTGGGCATTACTGCAGTCTACACAGGCAATAAGCTGCAAGCTTAAAAGGTCTGAGAAGGATTTATCGTGAACTAACGGATCCAAAGAACCTGCTTTTTAAGAAGCCAAAACTCCACAACACACACTTACACTGCCAGGCACAGTCATTTTAAAAACTGAATTGGTAATATTCACTTGGCTGAATGCAGCAAGCAGAGAAACTGCTGGCATTATTTGTCCAGACCAATGCAGATGAGATGCCAGTGACAAGAACAAAAGTTTAAATCTAGTCCACATATTCCCATCACACAATTCGATAAACCATCTGCCTGAAGGAGTCAGGCCCCAAACAGGAAGCTTTCAGAGACCAGTTAACAAAATGTAGCAAAGTGCCCAAAAACAGACAGGCAGGTGATCTCTAAACCCACGGGTCGTCTTCAGAATTATCCCCTCCTCACCACATCTTAACCATAACAGCTGTAGGAGGAAAAAGGCAAGAAGAAATGAGCCCAAGTTCAGACTTTCCTCCTAGTTACATCAGTGTTACTGCGACACTGAAATAAAAATAATCAGAACTCAAACTGAATATAAGCTAAGGCAGTAGTGTCTACTATAATTTGTGTTGAGGTAGGATCTACCTTTCCCAACAAGGAATTAGGCTTCTTTTCCCCCCTTCCCCACACAGTACATTGCCCACAAAAATTTGGAGTGGATGATAAAACAAAACAAAAACCGCAGAACCAAAACTCCTCACTGAACAACAGTCCAGAGCAGGAAGAGGGGTTGATAGCACACATAGCTCAGATTCAAGCACAAGTCTGAATTTTTTTCCATTCATGGAACTGAGTCTAAATATGACTAAAGATCATTTTAGGGAAGTTTTTACTTGCTTGTAAATGTAACTATGCATAGATGAAAGAGTTATTCTTAGTCATCTTCTCCATGTCAAAAATAACCCCAGCAATTTCCAGAATGTGTCACAATACAATATTAACGATGTATCTGCACAGTCACTGAATCAGTGGACACTTAATAGCCTTAATTTAGAATATCTGTATTTTCTGGAAACAGTCTAATGTACCATGCTGGAATACCCCGAACTACTAATACCACTTCTGAAGGAGTCAATCTGCAGCATAAACACCTCTAAAACTGGTCCTAGTGATGAGCAAAGCAAACAGCGTGCCACCCCTTAGCAGTCAGGGTGCCAGACACAGAGCAGAGGCTGCATTTTTCAAATTAATGGACTCCTCACACAGAAAGAGCTTGAAAAGAAAAGGTGCATCAAAGAAACAATTTGCTCACATACAAAATGCACACGCTAAATGCATATTATACAGGAACACATGTATTATACAGATACGTGCATGCCAGGCTGCCTGTACAGGCATACAAAGCAACCCCTCGGCCTTCCTGCAGCTCCTTGGCTCTGAACACACCACGCGAGCAAGCTGAGAAAACAGAAGGACCATACGGGGAGGCAGACCTCAATTTCAGTCATCTGCAATTGTCTTCATTTTAAGGGAATCAAAACACACCATGCCCCTAAGAAGCAAAGCCTCTTCCACTACAAAACGGAGTTTTTCTGCTGACACCAGGGAAATCGAACTGAGGCGAAGGACTCCTGAGGAACAGATACGCGTTACCAAGGACTCACAACAAATGTTACAGCCACATGGAAGAGTCCCAATGGGAAATATATAGCATTTGAAAGTTCTCCCCTGAGTT
This sequence comes from Theristicus caerulescens, assembly GCA_020745775.1. Taxonomy (NCBI): domain Eukaryota; kingdom Metazoa; phylum Chordata; class Aves; order Pelecaniformes; family Threskiornithidae; genus Theristicus; species Theristicus caerulescens. Next base: position 11,428,352 of record CM036564.1, read on the forward strand.
TTCAAGACACTAGTTATAAAATACCAGAGCAGTGAGACAGCTGGAGCAGATACAAGGTACATGCTAAAAGAGGTGAAAGACTTAAAGTATACTCGCAGAGAAACCAGATAGCAATCACCTCTCTTGTTTCATGGTTTCTTACACTTAAAGAACATCTTGAGCCAAAAAACAGGCACTCTCATCTCCACAAGGAATGGGACGTGGACATCAGACAAGAAAACTCTGCTTCAGAATATCTTAGGAAAAACAAAATCTCTTCCGATCATACTTACTTCTAGATGCTAGACAAAACCGAAGGAAACCTGAACTCCTCACAAACAGCAGTGCAACCGCTACCCTGATATCAGAGATATTTTACTGCTGTGCATCTTTAGGGCAGCATTAATGCAACTAAGAACAAAGAAAACCAAAAAAGAAATTCAGAGTTTCAAACAGAGAAGACTTCTCATGTCTGTATACTCTACTGGTTTCCGAAGAATTCACCTAGTTTTACAGACAGGGCAGGAAAAGTCACATCATTTGCTGCAGGCCAAGTGGCAAGAGGAATTTGGATGCAGCATCCTTCAGCTTCCCATTGGAACTTCATTTCACCACCGCACAGTATAAGCTGCATCTCCAATATCTTTTTCTAGTACTATGAAGAGAAGAGCACTAACCAATGTCAAGCAGCATTTTAAAACATTTATTTGTCAGGTATGAACTTGACAGGTCTGTTTAACGTGGGGCATAATATATGTTTTGCTGCAACAATCTTGAAAAGGAGAACTGAATAAAATGCATGAGTCAAATGCGCTGGTACCTGGCTAGTCAGCCTCATCATAAAGCAACCTCAACCATAAAGCACACAGCCTTGCAGTATGGAGAATCCAAGACGTAGGAGAAGGACTGAGAATTTCTCAACCCAAGGTTTTAGCCGAAAAAGACCATTACGCCTGTGCTGTAAGTAGGTGTGTCCATCCATACCAGCTGGTTTATGGAATACAGATATTTTCTGGCGTGCGTTGCTGGTGACCCCATCACCCCAGCCCTGCGCTATTGCCACTGCGGGCTCTGCTATCTGCCCGAGGGGGGAGGCAGCAGTGATAAGGAGGAGGTGGGGTGAGATTCGAGTCAGGGGAGTAAAGTGGCTAATTACTGCTTTGGACAGCAAGTAAAATGGTTACACAGATAAATCCAGCACTTGTATTTTGAAGACAACTTGTATTTTCAAGCAGAGAATTGTAAAATTGTACATTTTTCAAGTTTCTAAAGAAGTGAAACATGACAAAAACTGAGACTGAACATAAGATTCAGTCTGAATAAGACTAAGATCAAGGATGTGTTGAGTGTTAAGTGAGTCAACATAATTTTAATTCTTAAAACGTTTACTGACCTCATAATACACAGAGAAAAACTGTATAATATCTCTAGAGTTAGGAGCAAAAGTTTGCTGATACTTCAGTACAGTATTTTAGAAGTGTATTTTTCAGATGCATCCTCCAGAAAGAATAAAACCTACTGTATTTAGATAAACACCCAGATAACTTCAAACTAAGCATACATGGACATACACTTATTTAGAGAGCTTGTGTAAATGATAACAGACATGGATTCCAGTTTGGTTGTTGGATAATGTTTTCCACCCATGTAATATAATTAGCAATCAACACAGAGTGGCAAAATGAGGGAAGCAAGATGCCCTCTTTTTTCCCAGATCAAGGCACTTCATGAACATCAATCAGATGTTAATATCCCTGGGAGGCAAGTGTGACAAGTCTTATTAAGCCATTTTAAAGATTAGGACACTGAGTCACAGAGAGATTAAGAACTTCCTCAAAACCAACAGCAGAGTCAGAGAGGGGGCAGCTACACCCCAGCCGGGCCTGGCAGCACGAGACTGCACCACTCCACCTTATTACAACATTTAGAGTCTCTAAGGCCAAAAAAAAGAAAAAAAAAAGTTCATGCTCATATGAAGTTTCCTTGCCATGCCAACACCTTGGGTTTGACCTGCAGGGACCATCTTTAGATACAAGAATGCAGTTTGGTTTCCACGCTCAGATCTCATTTTGGCTGAAAGTACCAGCAAGGTTGCCAACTGTAAACGGTTTTTAACGTCGACAGAGACCTCCAGATCTTTTCCGATAAGTTTGAGAGAGAACTTAAAACCTTTTGATACTGGTTCAACCCTATAAGCCTAGGGGTAAATAAATCTACAACCATCAGTCTTCAAGCCAACCCACGGCCAACTATCTGAATTTAAGTCACATGCTGAATTTACACATTAAAAACGCAGTGAACATGACAAGACAATTACTATCGTAGGTTAAGACATACTTCAAAGCACGAAGAAAAACCCAACAGATGCCATATTCAATTAGCCCAAAAGGTGAGCAGAGAAGGATGTTATGCTGATTAACACACTCATTAAGACGCGTCCAAACTAATAGCCCACTTCAGTGTTGTAACACACTTGGAAAGCATTTTGCTGTCTGAATCCCAGGGCACTTAGGAAGCTAAAGATTATTTTTACTTTTCCTGCGTCGCCTTCCAACACAGCGCGGGAGCGAGCCCACGCAGCTGCCCCGCGTTGCCACGAACGCGCAGGGGGCAGGTACAGCCCTCGGCTGTGAAAGCGCCAGGGTCGGCACAAACCCACTCGCGAAGCGCAGCCCAGCCCAGCCCAGCCCAGCCCGCCGCCCGCCCCGCCGGGCACCGCCGCGCAGCCCGCCGCGCTCGGCCGGGCGCCGCAAAGGGACGGCGCGGCCCCGAGCGCCGCCACCCGCGGAGGGAGAGCCCGGCTGCGGCTGCCCCCAGCCGCGGGGGGACCCTCCGGCCCCGGCCGCCGCCGCCCGCGGGAGTCCCGCTCCCACCGCACCTGCTCCGCCCGCCGCAGCGCACCCCGCGGACCTACCGGTGGCGGCGGCCCCGCTCCGCATGCTGCCCGCGGCTCGGCTCGGCGCGGCTCGGCACGGCTCGGGGCGGGGCCGGCGGATCGGGGCGGGCCGGGGCGGGCCGGCCGCCCCAGCCCCGTGTCAGGAGCCGCCGCCGGGCGCCCTTGTGCTGCGAGCAAGGTGCATTTCCCCCGCCGCCTCTAATCCTCATCGGTTTGGGTTTTTTTCCCCCACGCCCCCTCGTGGCTTTTCGGGACCGGCCGGGCGCGGCGTGGGTCCCGCACCCCGCTCCGCCTGCAGCCCCGGCTGGCGGCAGGGGCTCGGCGGCGTCCCCCGCTGCCGCTCCCCGCGGGGGCACCGACGGCGCGGTGGAGGAGAAGCCACCGTAAACGGGGGAAGCGGGGTGGGTGTCAGCGCACCCGGCAGAGCGTGAAATAGGGAACTGGGAAATGGCTTCTCGTGTCTGTTTAGGTTCTGTATTTGAGGAAGCTTAAAGGTTGTCATATATTCAGGAGATTTAAGAAGATGTCGCTCAGCAAGCACACAGAAAACTACTGGAAAGAAAGTTCAAGATCGACAGCTAATGTAACTAACAGCACTTATGCTACAACTCCTTAACTTTTATCAACAATAATGACACCTCGCTAACAGTAGAAGTTTTATGAAAAAAGAAAAAACAAAGAAAACCAATTAGGATTCACTTGAACTGCTGCAACAGGGAGGGTAAAACGCTCCGCAGCTAAAGCTCATATCCACTAACCTACAGGTTCGACAAAAGCCTCAGCAAGCCTACTTTTCGGTAGCTTAAAACATTCATAAATATTTTGACACGTGCCACACAGACACTGTACCTCAAGTGACCTTGAAGAAGGCTGAGGCAGAACAAGGGAGCAGGACCCTCGTCTGCCATGCCATGAGCTACCTGACCTTTTTCACACTTGCCTGCTCTGAGCCAAATTTAAAGTTGCTTTGGAAAACATGGAGAGAAAACAAGTGTGAATGTGGCCCTATTTATCCACACACAGGTGAATGTAACACAATCTCTAATGAGCCAAGCATTTAACCAGCTCTCTAAAATATTTTGTTGACCTCAAGGTAAGCATTTTGTTCTGTAAAATACCTCTCATCTGGGCTGAAATTTGTCTTCTAGCTGCTTGCGTCATGCTTGGCTGAACCCAAGTTTTACTCAGTCATTAACTTTTGAATTGCAGTATGTTTATCTGCTTATTTAACTCTGAGAGATTAAACGTACTTTTTCCTCAAAGTGATAAAAGCTAGAATATAGAAATAATGGTGCATAGGAATGAGAAAATGCTTTTGGCAAACTTCCAGCAAAAATGATCTGTACTTAGCAAAGGGTGTGTGTGTGTATGAAAGAAATAATATCTATATGATTTGTACAAAGTCTTCCTACTTTCAGTCCAGCATTGAGAGCCACGTGAAAGCAAGATTCCTCCACAGAGAACCCAGAAAATATAAAGTGGAAAAGAATTTAACCCCTCCTGGGAAATATTCCAAAACTTCCTTCCTTCTTCAGGAAAGATGTTCCTTCTTGGTTAGGAAAGATGCTCACAGCACCGGCCTCCCATATATCTCTTCACCTTTACCAGCTGCCCTCTTCCCTCCACTCCTCTCGGAAAAAGTTACTAAGTCCATAAAAAGATAACCCTGTCCTGCCAAGTCCTTCCAAAATTTTTATGCGCTCCCTAGGGAGGCATGTCAGGGGCTGCATGAAGACTGCCAGGGACCTTGCTGTTCTAATAAGTGGTATATTTACTGATTGTCCTTAAATATTTGAGCTTTGAAAATGGCCAAAAGATGAATGTATAGTTCACACTCACTAATCTTAACTATTATCATAACCATCTTTTAAAATTATTTTTCATTAGATGTTACTTGACCAGAATTAAGAAATTCTTTATTCGCAGGCACACCTACCTCTCTCCAAAGGAAAACATAACTAAGATACAGTCTAATCACTCTGGGCTAAGATGAACACGCTTCAGTAAAGATCAGATTAATAAACACTAATCCAGAACCACAAATTTGGCATTACACATGGCTCTGTTGGCTACCCTAGCTCACCCTCCCTTATGTGAAGTGAGGGACACGCAACCATAAAGGGAAATAGCGACTTCCCTGGGTGCTGCACAGCCTCCCCTTCCAGCGAGACCAAGTTCCTAACCCATTATTTTTAACAGTGCAGCTCCTTTATAATTTTTTTTTCTGTTCAGTCCTAGCCTGTTCTTCCCCCTTGAAAGGATAGGGAAAAGGAATAAGAATAGCCCTTATGAAAAACAATCCAGCCTTATCAACTAGTACAAAGCCATGCCTGCTAACTCCACTGTAGGATGTTCATCCCCTCGCTATGGCTGATTACATAAAGCACTCCCTTTCCTGACATGTGCAAGCCTATCTATTCAAATTCTTGTAAATGTAATACTATCTACATATCCAACACAATAAAAGCCCTTCTTGTGGTATTTAAACAACCTGTCTGATCTTTTCTGATTAATTGTGGATTTCTTCAAAGTTAACTGAACTTTTTTATACAAAAGAGATGGTCTGGTTGTTATGTCGTAGCCTGGGTTGCAGGAGACTATGCTGAACTCCCTCCTCCTCCACTCATCTCTTTTATGACTTTGAGAAGTCACGCATACATGGTGTGTTATCAGTTCATGATCTATAGGGTTAAGGTAATAAGACTTCCTTACCTCGTGGGGGCTTATGAGGGTGAAGCCCTCATATGAGGGTAAAATCTTGACATTCTACTACATTACATGAAAGGCCGTTATGGGTAGCATAGGTATTCTCCTGCTCTTGGTTTGAAGTTTGTCATCATATTCATTTCTGGTGAGAATCAGTAGTTAAATACAAATTTTCATGTTCTCTTCCTTCAGTAATGCTTTTTGTTTTAAATGAACATATAAAGCCATTAGAGTGGTTCTCTTAAAGGAATTTTGCTTTATAGATTGAGGAAAAGAAAATAGATCTAAGGAAAGGAAGCTGAATTCTTTATGTGGGAGCATATAATTTTCCTGGAGCCTGGAATAGCTGGATTTTCTTACCACATGTGCAGGAAATAGCCCTTCCTACCCGGTCCTGAATGTATCAGATAATACCCTTAGCATATAATGGAACTATTCTAGTGTCAGACACCTTCTAAGCAACTTTTCTGTTCATGTTTCTAAACACATTTATATATGTCTATTGAGGAACAGTTCAGAACACTTTGGTTCATTGGTAAATAACGAATATTTAAACTATTCCACAGGATCCTTGTTTCTTAATTAAAAAAAAGACAGATGTACCAACAAAACACACCTAATTTTCTAGCTCTCTTCCCACAGATGACTCCAAGTTCATTTGTTAGGGAAGTTTGGGGATGGGTCCTTCATCACCCTACCTTCCTCATATTAGCAATTTCTCATACACTCACTGCTGCTGCTGCAGTAACAGTGACAGGGCTCTCCCACATTGGCACAGAACTGCCGGGATTGGTATTTGCCCTGTGTTGCCGCTATCCTTTAAGACAGCAAGCTCTAACAATCCCACAGCACACCTGGCCAGTAAGACATCCTCAGGTTGGTAACATTAGTCCTTCTTTCTTCAACACAAATATTCTGTTGTTTGGGTTTTGGGGGGGGGCACGGTGGTGGGTTTTTTTTAGTTTGGGTTTGTTTGGGGTTTTTTTTCCCATAAGTGAATACTTTCTCTGATATTTTGACAAAAAGGAGGTAGAGCTTGTCTGATGCGGGTTACTGACCCAAATCTAGGAAATGTCACTCTTTGGATCACATCTTTGCTGGTGAAATCTCCCTGAAGCTAAAAAGGATTTTACTGATGTGAAATTTCTAATAATATACCAAATCTGAGCACAGGATGATCTCTTGTTCCCAGTATCATTCAATATTAACTGATTCATATCTTAAGACACTTCAATAACTGCAATCTCATACAGGGAGTACCCAGCTTAGCCAGCATCAGCCTCTTCAAAATCTTCACTTCTTGAATCCAAAAATTCCTTCTTTGAAGGCAGATGAGCCTCACACTCTCTAGGATAACTCTCATTTTAGTAAGGCATAAAGTTATAATCCCATATTTGTTCCTACAACAGAGTCACATCTCAGTGTCATCTCACCTCATGTAAGGGATAATGGCAGCCCTGGTGATGTTGTAATTACAAATCATGGAAACATTTTTTGAGTTCTGAAAAGCAACAGCCAGAACCTTAAGAAGTTTGAAACTTCTCTTGGGGCATACGTCATTTTGTAAGGTATATTTGAATTTTGAGAAGATTTGACAGATAATCAAATAAGGTGGACATTATGAAAGGTAGAATAAATCATTATTATAGAGAGTTGCATTTTCTTTTTTTTTTCTGTCTTTGTTGTGGCCAGTCTTTTAGTCAGCTGTTAAAAGATTTAGTCTTCCACAGGGATATATTTGGATATTTTCCCTAAGGAATATCATAATTATTGCACTAAAAGTCTTCATTTTATTAATGCTGAGTCCCCAGTGCTCTAAGGGATTTATTCCACAGATATTTTATATTTTCATTTCTGACATTTGGGTTTGTGTGCTCAGATACAGTTTTGATTCTGCTTTGATTTGCAGGAGTCACTACTCTGAGAAATACATACGAGAGAATATCAAAGGCATAGAGCTACTTCTGCTGTTGAAATAAATGTCAACATCTCACTGACTTCAGAGAGCAGAGGATCAAGTAATTAAACATTGTTTTGCATGGATTCCAATAGGCTTTGGATCAGGCCTCATTTTCCTAGCTGGTACTTGCAGCTTTGCTGCTTTGGATTCTGCTGACAAACGACTCTCTGTAAAACTAACCGACCAAGCTCAACAAAGCTGATAAGATTTCCTTCCTGCACTGCTGTGCTAACACCTTCCCTGAAAATGTACTCTGAGGTTGGTCATACTTGATTTCAGATTAAGACTTTGCAGAGCAAAGTGAACCTTCAATGTCAGCTAAAGTGATAAAGAAATTTAAGTTAACGCACAGTCTTTCAAGCCAAATGATTCCAGGCTGCATACAGCTGGTAAATAGATTCTGCTTTGTTAGGGTGCTAAAACATCTGCCTGAGCTGGTAACTGTCAGTTGCTTAAAGGATGCCACATTGCAAAACAGCCAGCTGGGTTGCTTCAGATTATATCAAGACAAAAATACAGTGATCTGTGATAGAGATGTTGGGGAAATTTTGTGGAAAAAAACCCCAAAAAACTCCTATAAAAACAACACAGAAGACTTGTGTATTTACCTGCATGAAAATAGTTCCTACAATGTGACTGTCAGTGAATAAAGGGAATCTTCTGTAAATACATGCTTAATATAAATTAACCGTTCTATGTGTGTTGTCAGCAAGAACCTGAGATTATTTCTCATCTGTGGGAAACCTTCTGTAAGAGACAAAGATCACTTTCCAGATGCTTTGATGTTAGCATATTAAATCTTAGCAGAGACTTTATTTAATTAAATGTTATTTATGTTTTGTGGGTGTTACTGAACAAAGGCTTCCCTGAGTGTCATTAATGGAAGAATGACAGAGAGTTTGAACCAGTGAGGACCATCATGATAAGTCTGAGTGCAGAGATAGTCTCTGGTGATATTTTAGGGAAATTAGTGTTTCTCAGACAGCTGAACACTCAGACATACTTGTCTAGCTCAAGGATGAAACCACAACACTTCTAAATTGCCATGCTTCCAGTTTCACAGATTCTCATTCTTCATTTTTAAGTTAAACAATTCTAGTTAGTCTGTGCTATTGTAATTGTTTCTTTAATGAATATGACTCCACATGCATGAGTAAACCCATGTTATAAACCCATGTTAGAAGTTTAATGCTAAATTTCCCCCCCCCCCCCCCCCATTCTTGGGGAAGCAGGTACTTTCTTTGGCAGTTCCAGAGTTTACTTTGGGAGATTCCAGGGACTGATCATTTACTGTGCTGCATTATGCTGTATTAGAGAAGAGATGACCTCGCTTCTCATGCTTAGCCAGGAAGGAATGGCTAGGAAGAAGATGTAGTCTTTTTTTTTTAAATTAACTAACACAAATGTTTCTAACTTGCTCTATGGAGATAATAGAAAACAATCAGCAACTGCTGGGTACAGTTTTGTCTGTTATACATTATTGTCTGTCTTGACAGCATTAAATAAATAAATTATATGTATTCAACCCCCTTTGTTTAAAAAATAAGGTTGCTAAGAAACAAGTTATATGTGTTTAATGCCATTTACAATCAGCATTTATACAAAACCATGAAACGTAACACTATTACAGTGCCAATAAAATGCAAACTCGTGGTCTGGGCGAAGAAGGAAAAATGTGAATTTTACTGTCATGTCATAATTAGGACTCTGGACAATGTATAACTACAACTTCTAAAGTTCCTTTCCATGTTCTGGATTCTGTCGGAAATGTCAATTAATGTCACTGGCATTTTTACTCTTACATTTACTCTTTCTTCAACATAATGTTGATATGGATTTCCAAAGGATACTGTCAATAAGAGTGGAATAACTAAGGACCTATAGGTTCCACAGAAATTATGTATATTATGGTTACATATAGTTCAGCAAGAAAAGTGTTGATGCATATAAAAATTTGGTTTACATTTGGTTTGCATTTCAGTCTGATTTATATGTGTTATAAATATTTGCATATGTAAACTTGTTCAAAAATACTCAGTTGTTGTCATGGCTCAGGAGGTAAGTGGTTATGCTCAATGAAATATGCATATTGACATTTTTCACTACTATGCTTATTGGTAAGAAAGAAAATTTCATCCAGCCTCCTACCTTTCACTGGAGTCAATCCTACGCTCATTTAAACCAAAACCCAACTTTTCTTCTGACCTCACTCAACTGCAAAAACAACAAAAAAAAAGACCGAGACATCTGTTAAAAGCCAGGATTCTGCAGTCCTCACTGGAGGCCAAATAGCAGCACAGCAACACAACTGCTAAAGCTGAAGATATTCATGGCATTGATAGGCTACCCATAGTACAGACACAAAAGAGACTTTTTCCTAAAGTGTTATAAAGTTGTGAGTTATAGGTCTTTAATCACTACCTTAACCTTAGGAAAACTATCCCCAAAAGACTGGACTTCTTTCTCGGTAAAAATTACAACAGTGGTCTGAGACTGCTACTCAGGAATATGTTCTTGAAAGTTTAATTGCTTTTTAACTACCCACTGCAACTTCAGTTTTTTTTATTTTATATCCAGCTACAGCAGCACTGAAGATTTCTCTTTCTTATCTGATCACAGAAAAAAAAAGCAGCTTATTCCTGTTTCCACCCTTTCATCCCTGGTTTCTTAAATGAGGCCTAAAGCCATTTACCTCTTTAACCTTATGTGATAATTAAGTTGTTCAAGCTTAGTCAACTTCAGTTTCCCAGTTAAACTGGCTCCCTTCCAGCACTGTCAGTTTTCCATAAACCTATAGGGAAGAGCTCAGCCTTACATAATGCCCCCGCTCCCAGGGGAGCTCAGTGCTGCCATGCAGATGCCGGCCATGTGCAGACATCAGTGCTTCCAAAACCCATCTGCCAAATTCAGAGTGGCTCAGGAAGATACAACCCTCTTCAACACCGCTTATGAGAGGGAAGACAAGTGCTATAGCCCACCTGGAAGAGCAAAATAAGCTTTACAGCAAGCATTTGACATGTTGAGACCACATGGGTAATAAGGCTATGGTCATTCTCCTCCCTGCCATAAGCTTCGGAGATTTCGAAGATGCTGCAGGTAATTCAGACCCTACTGCTGCCTCCCCCCCAAGACAGCAGGCTCTGCAGCACCAGGTTTCCTACCACCACTTGGCTATTCACCTCGCGCTTGACAGAGGGGTGCCACTTCATGAATTGCCACCAGCTCCCAGGGTAACACTAAGGCTTGTTGAACAGCCTCCTTCCTGTTGCTTGGGTTTTCTTAGCTCATGTGACCTCGCTGGATCACAGCACAAGCAATATTGTTCTTGACAACCTGTACAATATTTTTATGAACTCCATAATTTAGTATTTATACATGTCACGTCAGCAACTTCAAACAAACAAGTGTAGCTTAAAGAGAGACCTTTTCAGAGTTGCACCATCTGCCAATAGCTTTCCAGTCTCAGTGCCAGCATAAAAAAAAGGTATTCTTTAATTAAAAAAAAAAAAAGTCCTGTGCATCTGGAAATCTGTCAACAGGGCAGTTGGCATCCCTCCACCCTTCCTGCTTGTGCATACCCGGAGTTTGAAATATCAGATTTCAGCTGGTGAAGGAGGAGCCTGAACACACCGAGAGCAATCCACTTTGAACTCTCTGGAATGGTAACAGCAGCACTTGGGGAGAAAACAAAGCCTGAGCACAAGTGCGTTTTCACAACAGCTGAAATGAAGACATCTAACAACTGCCACATTCCCAGGGGAAATCCTGTTGAGCAGAAACTTAGCCCATCAACTTGTATGATTGCTCCATGTTGTTCACAGAACTGGCATTTCTTTCAAGTGCCCTTCATAGGTTATTTAGAATTCATACATGAGACTGACCTGTGAAACTCAGCACAACTGAAAAGTCATCTTTTGCTGTTCAACCTTCCCGATTTGAAAGCACTTCTTTCTGCATGTGAAGTGCTTCTTTTAGCTATATTGCATCCTTGCAATCTTAACGGGCAGCAATTATGCTGCTCTTTCAAGACATGCATTTGGCATCACCCTTTCACCAACACACTGGTTAACAATCTATATGCTAAAGCCTAAAAGGTATTTTCAGTATTAAAAAAGTCAATTTGAAATAACTTCACAGGATTCAAGTGGTTTATTTACAACAGTGCAATACTTCCTGGTGATCTAGAGATCACTGTCTGGCCTTTCATTCACACAGACAAATATTTGTTGTCAGACAGTAAAAAAAAGTTTAGATATACATGGAAAATTCATATTGAATTTCAATCAAATACAGTCACTATCTAACAGACTGTTTCAGAGAATGGTTTATTGAGAAACTTTACAGATGAAACTTCCTCATTAAAAAAAAAAGTTCAACATTTCAAGCAGACTTCTGTCTTTAATTAATTGAATTAAACAGCTGGTTCCCTTCATGACCCTGCCACTTGTCTTATCATTTACTCCAGGCAGTGATAGAGTAGGATTTTTTTTTTTAGTGTACAGTAGTAAGATTTTTAGCGAACACATGCATTTCACTGTGCGCTCATGGAGAGAAAGCTTATATGTACTCTTTTTATTTCACAATATACCCAGATTCTGGAAACTTGCCCACTCTTGCCTTCTGTTTTGCTTAAAATATTAGTTTACAAAGCATCAATGAGCATCTTACACTAAACTAATGTCTGCCTGTCATTATTTACAAATGTATAGCAGCTTGCCTGGTGGCCAAAGAACCCATAATACTGTTACTATTTACTGTTATTTATATTTAGCTTTTTCTTTTTTAGTGAGAGTTTCCCTACAGCATTTTTTGCTTCAGGTTTTAGTTCGGCCTGCCCTTGATACTGTATGTAATACCATTTTCACCCTAGCAGCTCTGTATGCCAGCCAAAGAAGGTCAGCTGAGAACAAGGGGTTGGAGCATCTCCCAGGGCCTGGCTGGGCTCTATTACTAGCACTTCTGTGGACAAATATGCAAAGTTTAATGAAGTCGGTGGAAAGACTCCTACTAGGTTTGGATCCAGCTACAAATTAGGAAGTTTAATTTTAGTTCCATTACTTGTCCGCAATATTTTTTTCCTGTGTTAACAACGTAGCTCCTCTTTAAACAATAAAAGAACTGCTCTTTTCAGTCAAATGATCAGTTTGTCAGTAAGTTACACTGTAATATGACCAGATAGGGATCCTAAGATTGCTGCTAACCGGAGAGGGGGGAAAAAGAGATGCCCTTTCTGGTTTTGTGGACAAAGTCATTGACTTCAAGGGAATCGTACAGTATCCTATTATGCTTTGTATTCAGCATGTGGTAAAATACCATTCTGAAATGGGGGAGTAGCTGTTATCCTACCTTTCCAGAAGAACAAAGTGAAGACAAGTCACAGTCCTAGGAAAAACTAGGTAAATCATAGGAAAACTTGTCTAAGGCAACTCACTAATTTAACAATGGCAGAAACAGTACTAATGCAGGAATTCCTAGCTTCTGTGTCCCATTCCTTGCTCCCTCTGTATGTATGACATATGACCTATACATACTGTATCACAGAAGAAAGCACATAGGAAGTGCACAGTAAATCAGGATTTTGTCAGTTTAACAAGAGTAAGTTTAAAGAAATATATGCTCTCGGAATCAAAAGCATAGGCATTGAAGACAAAAGGACAGCTATCAAGACAGTTTATTTTGAAGTTTAAAAGTGATTACTGTCCCTACACATTCATCTGAGTAAGATAAAGATGTAAGAAATAGTATTATGTAATGAAAGTTTGGGGTTTTTTTTAAAGAAATAAAATTTTCCATTAAAAAATACTGGTCTTCTACAACAGACAACATCTATGCAGTCATGTAGCAATAGAATTTGCTTTCTGAATAACAATTTTCCCTCATAGCATTTTCTATTTATAAACCCCTTTAAGCCTTTTGCAGTACGTTTCCTGTTCAGACATACCACTTAATCACCAGAAAATGACTCAGCCAATCAGCCCAGGCACTTCCCAAACACAGGATTCAAAACTAGTGAGAAAATTACGAGCATGCTCAAAACTTGACTGATGAGGCAAAATACTGTTTAAACTGATTCTTTTTTTCTAGATAAGGAATATGTTAGAAATTTTTCACCTTGTCACTGGAGGCACTTAGGCTTGTTCAGCAAGAATATTTTGCTCATTCATTCACTCTGAAATGTTTTCTATTTCTGTAATTACTCTACCACAATATTATATTTCAAAAGCAAACAGGCTTATGTCTGAGATTTGAAACATGGATAGCTCTCCCGCTGCTGTTCTTTGGTCTGGGGTGGGCGTTGTTAGGCAGAAATGCTTGATCTTTTTAACTTGCATAAGAAACTATCTTGGAAACACAAAGACATAACTGGCTAAAATGGTCATTTTCAGCTTACTTATTTACTAACTCACTGCTAATTTTTCATCTCTAGAATATCAGAGATTGTTACATTTTCTATGCACAAAAATGAATGCTGTTTAAATATTCATCTATAAACAACATCCAGCATATTAATCTGCAAAAAAAATTAGAGATGGAACTGGAATACAGAGCACAAGCAATCTCAGTTCTCCTTTCAAGAGCAGAAGCATTATCAAAAACTAAGAATGGAGTTTCACCCTCAAACATTAACTACTGCATAACTACTATCTGCACGATTCATCATGGAGACAACCACAGAAATTCTTTCACAGTCCACAGTAAAAGAAGAGCAGTAGAAATATTTCCTTTTGTCCAGATGTAAAAGCACCAAATTTCTGGCATTTCAACCATTTAGCTTAAAGACAGCCCCACCTGCATGCGTTGCCCTAATCTGTATGCACCAACAAAACCCCAAAATACTCCTGACCCTTTGGAATATCATGAGGGACACAATCTGCAAATAAATCTCAAATCTGTAACACCTTAGAAATAGTACCATAGAAATAATAGTATTTTGCATTACAAACGACAGTTTTTTTATTTTGAGGACTCTTGAGTCTTACCCTGTTTTGCAGCTGTGGATGTGGCTTAAGGAAATAAATGCTCACAGCACAAGCTAACAGCCAGGATGAGAATGGAATTGACATATTTTTACACCTAGTCACAGCTTTCACCCTCATAGTCTATCCACCAAACACTTGCCTCCATTATTTTCAGTTACAGATAGGGAGAAGGAAGCTATGGAGATTACATTCAAGTAATATCACTTGCTCAAAATCTGTCTTTTAGATAACAGCTTCTTTTCTGTTATTGTTTCAGGTACTTCCCAAATCTGAGGCAGGAAGGAATAACCACTTACAGTTTATGAGACCTTGGTCTACTAAGCAGAATACCACCCATGGTCCACAGCAAGAAAATTATCCTCATTCAATATTTATTTCTTTTTTTTTTTTTTTCTCCTCAGAGAGAATAACCAGTCTTTCTCTAATCCCAGTGGTTTCTTTCAAGCAGACTTTTAAAACAGGTTGGAAGTGACAGAGGAACATGTTAAATATCTACACACAAGAGAGGGCTTTTGAAATTAAACCTATTTCATATTAACTAAGTTAACTTCATATTAAGAGTCTTAATATGCCATTTATGGGTATACACATGGCATGGCAATATACGCCCCCATCCTGAACTGACCTGATTCCCTGCCAAAAGTGGTCGGAAAAATAAGAATGCCACATCGTCTGACAGACAATGTCATTCTGATAAACGTCCGAGGTCACATTCCAGTGCTATCATTGCTGGCTTTTCATCTGCAGAAGCTGTTCTCTCACTTTCACAGCCAGCAATACAGCCAAGTGACTCAAAAGCAGCTGAAAAACATACAAGGATAACTACCATAGAAACATCAGGGGAAAAAAAAAATATCAAAATACTAGAATGTGTTCAGCTACAAATGCAGCTTCAAATGTGTTAACATCTATTTCTACTCCAAGCTTTGTTCAAAGTATCTATCTTTCTACATCACTACAGGCTTACTGTGGGTTCAGTATGGAAAACTGACAGAAGGTGTGAACAATGAACTAGCGCTTACAAAAGCTTTGTATATCTCAGTATCTGCAAAATGCCGTGAGTTCTCCCAACTCTGAATGGCATTTCAGGTTCCACATTTCTCTGCCTCTGATATCAAGTGATATTATTATGGTAATAACGAAGCTGCTTGTCAACACTGCAAAATCTCAACATGCTTTGCTAAGTCTTTGCTGTTAATCAGGAAAAAAATTAAGGTTCTTAGGTAAGATATGCCTACCTTGCCTCTTTTTTCTGAGCCAAAATTCTTTCAACTGGTCCTATAAGGGACAAGGTAACCTTGACTTCTCCTGAAAAAGAAATATTTTTATAGCTCTACATTATGCATATATTTACTAGGAGAGGAAAGAGAGAGAGGTCTGCAATGTCATCACAAGTTTTCCTGCTGACCCAGGGAAAGTACATGTGACCCTCGCCCTATAGCTGCAAGAAGTTTTGATTTAAAATTTTATTTTAAAATAGATTTGGACAACTGCCTAAGTCTGAATGCCTGGGGCTGTGTTCCGCAACAGAAGGGAAAGAGGGAAAGAAGAAGGAAAGAAGAGAGAAAGAGGGAGGAAATTGCATTAAAAAGAAAACTCCCCAAGTAAACATTGGTGAAATAATTAAACAGAGACCTTAGCAAACTCCATCTCTTTTAAATTATCAGGAAATAAGGATTTGAAAATACATGCAAGGCAGCCAAAGTATAATTAAACAGTTCAACACTGTACCTTTTATTTAACAAAAAGTCATTATGCAAATGTATTTTTTAAATTAGATAGAGTGAAATGAGATGTATACAGTACAGAACAAAAAGTAAACTCATACCGGGCACCAGTATTACTTCCAAGGCCCCTGTTTGTATTGTGCTCTTAAACAACTCCTTCACCCTCTTCTGTGGAGGGTAACTTGCTTATTTTCTCCTTTCCACCTTCCCCTCTACTCTGATATGGTAAGTTCAGAAGCATATGCAAAGAGCAAACCAGCTAGAGTGCAGCTTGGTCACATCCCATCTGTAGGTAATTCAGTGTACCTTTCCAGGGAGGTCACAAAAGCAAACTTCATCAATGCAAGGCAAATTAAGAAACACAACAAACTGCTATTGATACATATCCTGTCAGATAGAACAATAAAACCAAACACTCAGCAAGGAGTAATATATCAGTTGGCCTTTGGTTAAGAAATGCTCAAGAAGCAAGAATCTGTCAATTATACCAGAAATAGTTCCAAAAGAAGCACCAACACCACATATTCAGAGGCTCGTACTTCCATAGTGAATTAGGAAACTTGTCACCATATGCTGCTGATTTACTCAGGAGGGAAAGAAGACTTCCCAAAGTGACAAGTCAGATTAAAGCTTCTTCCCTAACTTTGCCCTGAAAAAGTCTTGCTAGCCCCAGAGGGAACTCTGTCTCCTAACCTGAAGGGATGCAGTATGAGCACATTTTTGTACATACAAAAAGTTCACAAGACTAATACCCATTTAGCTTCATCCCACTTTCAGTGACTTCAGTGGTGCAGGATCAGATCTGCATCTGGGTGATGAGAAAATAACATAATTTCTTGCAACAAATTATAACTGTATTCTTCAATGCTCTTTCAGGAAGTGCTCCCATATGACAAAAAGGTAAGACTGTAGATAGCATAGGTTAAGTGATTTCTAAACTGTTATGTCCTGTTGGCTAGGAGTTACTATTCCCCCAGATGCAGCACCTCATCTGACAATAATTCCATTGCCATGCAAAGTAAATGGATAATCTTAAATCACGCTTTTTACCGAAACTGAACATTAAAGTACTCAAAGTATTGGCTTATTTTAAAACCACTCACTACTTTCTCTGGTTCTGATAAACTTCTGTGTGAATTGTTGTATGTGCACATGGAAATAGAAAATAACAGGAATGGAGCCATGTCTTCTACTGTTTCAACACCTGTTGAATATACCCTTGAAGCAGAGGTTACTAATAATCAGAAGGAAAATAGGATTCAAAGGAAGATATATATACATAGATTAAGACCCGAGGAACTTTATCATCGTTTACCTTGACTTCCTATCTAACACGGGCTGTTAATTTTCAACCATATACTTTCTGCTTGCATTACAGTACCCATTTTAGAAATATTTTAGTCTTTATTAAAAAGGCTCATGCATTAAAGAAGCTTCTGCATACCAAAGAAGATTGCACCAAGAACTAGTTTGCCTCAGAATAAAAAACCCCTGCTGCTGCAGGTTATTTGTGGCTTGAATGTATCTAGTTTCTGCTTCCAAATTTAGGGTGTTTCTTCTGCTTGATTATAGAACTGGCAGTCACCTTTCCTTTACTTGTAGGCTGTGATAAATGCTAACTCTTGGACTAAAAAAATAAATTAACCTTTGTTACACTCTTCCTCCATAAGCATTGGTTGTTAATATTCAAACACATATTCAAGTGATCGTGCCTTATCAAATTATTCAGGTCAGGTTTTATAAGTGACTTGGAGTCATCAGCATTTTCCATGTTGACTCTAATAAAAACATGGCATTTCACCAGAGCAAGAACAAATTCTTCGGAGTAACAGAAATAATTCAAGCTAACTAATCTTCTCTTATAACCACTTTTTCAGCCTATCAATTAACTAGCTATTTAATATTGCATTTCTCCCTTTTTTTTTAATCAGAATGTCCAGTGTCCTCAGGATGATCAAACCATATATTATATCAACATAGGTATGTTTATTAGCCACACTTACAAATGCACATTACATGTCCATTGTCAAGCTCTATCACCCATAAAACTATGTCAACTGGTATTAATTACGTTACCATCAATTATTTGTTTTCTTATTGAAACCCACCTCAGATTTTGTCTTATTTTGCCTCTAGCAGTCCTAGAGTAACTACTCTGAAGTTCATGATCCATACTTTTTCACAGTTTAAATATTGGTACATCATCTATTTTTAGTGCCTTGTATCCTACAATTTGGTAAAAATGCTACTTGATCAAAAAATGCCTTAAGCATCCCAGCTATATCCTGTGAATTATTGGACTACCATCAAAGCTATAAACATATCTTTGTATGTACAACAAATTAGAAGTATGAATAAAGAGGGACACGTCATCACACAATGCAAAGAATAAATAATAGAATAATGTGACTTGAAAGTTTAAAAAGATTATAAAGTTCTGTTCTCAATAGTTTGACTCTAACAAACCCTTTTAATAGCAGTGTCTGGGTGGGAAGTTTGGCAAGAATCACAGTAATCCAGTCTGCAGTAAATAAAGGTGGGGGCAAGTTTCAAAACATCTCGGGTGGTGACAGGGTCAAAGCCTAGCGCTCTTCTACAAATGGTAAAAAGAAAATGTTCAAATGCTTGAAATACTGTTCTCGAATGGGAAGATTCAAAAATAACCCAACAGCCTGAATCCGAAAGGATACAGTAGCTGAAAAATAATTCCATATAAAGAAAAAAATAAAATCAGTAAATTCAGTAAGTGGTTATATTTAGAAGGCCTTAGTGCCAACTTTTTTTCCTGGTAATGACTTGTTGCCAACCCTCCTCCTTCTAAAGATAAATAATATCAAACAGGCAGCTTTTTGGTCATGAGAAGCAAGCACAAAGATGGCCAAGACTTAGCAGAAAAAGATAGTGAAAGGCTGCACTGGATCATATGAAAAAAAAAAAACAACAACCCTGATATTGTGGATTTCTATGGCAGAGTTAGATCAATCAGAAGAAACAATTTCATTCACAAAGTTGACAGCCTTGACTCTTGGACAGTAAGTCCAGGTTTATACTGGCCCTAAGCCCATTCACCCTAGAACAAACAAATATGACCCTAAAACAAAATCAGGGCAAAATCAGAACACAAAGCACGACAAATAATATTTGACTTTTCAAAGTGGCAGCAATATTTTGTCTTTTATGTAGAATTTAAATCTTCCAGTAACTTGCAGTTAATATTCTGAAAGCTTTTTCTGAGTTAAGCTGTGTTCTTGTCCCATTGATAGATTTTGTTTCTATACTTTCTCTATATAGAGTGACTGAGTGGATTAGAAGTCACTACAGTTATTCACATGGGAGAAGACTATTCATCTGGGTAAGTATTCTTCTTGTCCCAAACACTGCTGACCAATATGCCAGAATTAGTACAGCATATTGAACAAAATCCAGCTCATGAAGAAAGCCATTTGTAAAACAAACAACCCAGCTGTGATTGCATGCATGACATGACAGAATTTTTTCTCTACGAAGCAACAGAACAGACCTATGTCAGCTGGAGATCCTAAATTTAAACTAAGCAGCATCAGGTTTCAGATATGCATCAAAACCACCTATATCTCAATATTTATTTAGACTTTTGGATCTGTAGCTGCATTTGAAAGGAAGAAAGATGTTTATGGAGAGATGTACTGAGTTTTAATCCCAGTTCCTGCCTGGGTGAGCTTGGCTTCTTCTCCTTGCATCTTCAACAGGATGTGAGAGTATTTAGAAATGTTTCTTCTGTGTGAGGAGGACCTTACTCATGTGATTACTGGGTTAAGAGGTACAGATTAATGATTGTAAAGTGCTTTGAAATCCTGAGATGAAAGGTATTATGCAAGAATGATGATTTTATACCATTTAATATCAGTTTGTTCATGATGATGTCATGTAATGAGAAAGGAAGTATTCTTAAGCTAGACACTCAGATCTGGCAAGGGAACTTGTATTCTGGCCGAAACAAGTTTTCCATGTCCATGTGGCATAGCTACATGACAGACCCTCACTTTCTTCACCACAAAATAGAAGTGATAACACTCCTCCCCCTCCCCGTTAGTTTTCTTGAGCAAATCTAATGCGTGTTTGTGATGGGTGCAAAGCTGCTTGGGTGCAATGGCCATATAACACATGATAACACGACTATCATCATATCAGACACAACAACATAATCTCTATAGTCCTGAGATAAATTGCAAACCAAGTGGGGAAAAGGAAATACCTATTTTTTGTACATGAAGTCTTCCAGTCTAGCATGTTGCTGGTTTTTACTGGGCCTCCAGCCTTTCTGGTTCATTAGCAGATTTCTCACACACAGAAAAAAGACTCACCACATTTTTTTTTTTTGCCTAGTCTTCAATCACCTGGTTCACATTTCAGCAATACTCCACAGATTATGTCTCCTGCCAGCTGGTGAAAGAAAAAAGTGCCAAATCTCTCCCTATATCATTTCCCTAGTCCTGCTTGCCACACCTGTGAAATAAAGGGAAGGCAGAGAAGTAAAATGAAGGATACAAATGGATGAAGGAAAGAAGACAACCCCAGAATATTTCTGTACCAGCAGTGGGAAAAGGGTTCTAATGTTTTCTTCCTTTATTTTTTACAAAAGCCTAATATATACAAGCTGTTGAAGTGCTATAAAGTGTAATTCTACTTCTGCAATGCTGCCCTCTCTAAATAAAGACTTAGTCTCCTGGAGAGTTCTGGGCATGGCAGAGTCACTAGGACAGGGCCATGGCAGCCTGCCTAACGCCTCCATGTTGCTGCAGCAGGTAACCCACTCATCTCAGACAGACACTAGTAAAAACTTCACGTTTCTCCATGACATAGCCTTGCACGTTATATAAGTAAATACATCTCTCTGTGTATAGCTGCACAGAGGAAATATTTACACTGCTAAGCATTTGGATTACAAAAGCATAAATAAAGTAAAGGCTACTGGAGCCACTGTAAACTGTCAGAGTTATGCCAGCTTAAGTATGGTGAGACATACTATATAACGTGCACCATTGTATCACATGCTCTGGATATGTCAATACTAGAATATTGAACTGTGCTTTTAGGAAAACTGTATCTTCAGTAAGCACTGGCAGCATCTTAATCCCTTTAGTATGGCTCTGATACACTGATCACCAAAATCTAGGGCAGGCCTCTGAAGTAGTTGGATCAGGCTCTAATACTCCTTTAGATCATAATCCTGCAAAGATTTAACATTTACAAATAACTTCATCATGTGAGTAGTTAAATGGGATGTTGGAAGATCAGGGTCAGAACTGGAACATTCAACAAATTCCAGCTTTGGTTATATCTATCAAGGATACAACAGAAACAAGAAAAAAAGCTAGGGTGGCTTCTGATAGAAGCTCATTCTTAGGAATATGCAGCATTTGAGGACTTACATATCAGCTTAAATTCACCCACAACTATTCAGTCCTATCAGCTTCAAAGGATTTTAATCAGCAAGCAAAGCTAAGTACATCTGCAAAAGATAGGGACCTGGGCTGTAGCAGTCTTTCTTCTGACACAAACATTCAGCGCTCTGCTGTGACCCAATGCCTATTTTAATGTGCCCCCCCTGTTTCTAAGCCTCCTTTTTTTTTTTTCTTTTAACCTTCATCCTCCAAACTATCAAACAGGATACTTACATGGATACCTCCATCCTCCAAACTATCAAACAGGATACTTACCTGGATACCTCCATCCTCCAAACCATCAAACAGGATACTTACCCAGATACCTCAGAGTGCAAATGCTGTGAGGCTTTTACCTGTAACAACAACAACCAAGATAAGGTTAGAAATAGGAGAGCTGAAAGAGAGAAGCTACTCTTTAATTTAAAAGCTAAACAATGAGTGTTTATAGCCCTCAGCTGATCTAGGCTACCCTGCCCTTGCCACCTCAAAAATTCTGGCTGTGGATTTGGCCTCTTACCTTCTGTGTAAAGCACTGGAAGTTTAATTTGAGGGAAAATAGTTGCATTTTGTGAGCAAGTTTTGTATGGTTTTGCAGGGGGAAGAAGAAACTAAGCAGATAAAGAGGTGTCCAAACAAAATAAATTCTAAAACAACAGGCAGACTATAGATGTGTCAGGTGAGAAGTATTTTATTGGTCACTGCTAGGTTTGGTATTGGATAATTAAAAAAGATTATCTAATTCTCCATGAGAGTTTCTACCTGGAGATCTGCTAGAGCCCTGCTGTGTTTAGTTTGGTGTTTCTCATTAGCAAGCCTCTTCCTTGTTACTTACACATATCTCACAGAGATAAAATCACATAATATTTTAGGAATAAACACTCTCAGAAAAATGAAAAGTGTTCTGGAAATAAAAGAGAAGGAAGGCAACTGCTTGGACCTGGCACCTGGTTTATTTAATTTATACATGAAGAATGAATGCTAGTTATTGCATATATTTTTTACTTTTTCATTATGAAGAAAATAAGACCAGAAAAAAACCAGCAGTGATTACTGCTGGTTTTGTAGATCAGTGTACAATGAAGATTCACATACTATTGGAAGAAAAACTGGGCAAGACCAGAGTATGAATGGTAAATTCAAAAATTCCTGCCTATTTGAAAATTATGTATAAGTATTCAAATACTGAACAGTGCAAGTATTACATGTGTAAAGGAACAATCTTTAGTATGTTACCAAGAATCTAATTTTGTGCAGAATCTGTCCTTCATTTATAAAATAAATCCATCTATTTTATAAATCACATGTAAAAAATACTTTCACTGGTAATAGAAACATTTGGTATGAATGCTTCTTTAGAAGTTATCACTTCCTATTATCCTTTAGAGTTAATTTCTAACAACAGTTGCATAATGGGTCAACTCTTTTTTTATAGGTTGCAGTGATATGATGCCTGTAAAACTGAGGTTGTGAAATGCAAATTATTTTACAACAGCATGTCCCTGCTATCACAGAGTAGCTTCCACAGCAAATTCACAGCTAAATATTTCTGTGCTTGTATACTGATTTCACTCCTGATAAATAAATAAAAGTCTCCCTTTATCATTACAAGATGTCAGCTGCAAAATTCAAGGTTTTGAACAAACCTTTGCTTGAAAGTAATTTATTAAAAGCATTAATCTTAAGGTCTTGAAAAGCTACACAAGTCAGAAATACAGTAGTAGTGGCTAAATGTAGAAAATAAGTCATACTATAATGAAAGAACTGTCATTTCTAAATAGCATTGTTAGACGTCATCAAGAACCCATATGTGCTTAAATCCTTGCAGCTTGAAGCCCTATAGTAGTCTTTTTCCAATATTTTAAACAAGTTTCTAAAATCTAGTTTAGACGAAAAAAAACAAAGTGCTAATTAAAGTATCTTTCTATATTTTGTGACTGAAGAGTCAAAGGAGATGCTACCATTATTTACTACAGAAAACACTGTGTTAATTAGATTAGGACAGGAAATTTGAATGCTAATCTATTTGTTTAAAATAAAAGTGACAGGGTACAAAAATAGGTTGCTGCTCCAAGCCACACAACAGCCTGGTAAGAAAAAAAAAAACACATCCAAACAAAACCCTGAAAGTTGGGGTTTTTTAACAATTCTATATCTAATAACAAATTTCATCTTAGAAAAGTTTTACAAATCCTATTTTTTCTAGTCATTCTTTAAAATACAATGTTCAATGTAGGGGTTTTCCAGGAACTGAAGGCCACACCCATTAAATAGCTCAGCTATTCCTGGTTTAGAAAAACTCATAAGCAGAAGATCATCTCACCAGCCCATAAAAATAGATTTCATTTTTATAGTAATTGGCTAAATTATTAGTCACATTTCTAGATGTGTTGAAAACAACCATGTGCCTACAACAGCACTGTCACTAAGTCATTAAATTCCTAATCTGAAATTCTCCATTACAGAAATCCTGACCTGTTGCTTATCTGCTAATAAACAACCAACAACTGTGTATGAAATATCACCAATCCCAAGCATTCTAAAATCATGGCTCAGGCCTCCCAATCAGATTTTTTTTCACAATAAATATGCTTTTAATTTGCTTTTCACATACAACTGAGCAGGTTATTAAGTGCTTTTCTGCAACCACAAGAGCTTGATATGTAAGCTATTTTCATGTTTATTTTAAGGAAAAAAATCCAGAAGCTGCAGGTCAACAAGAACCACCAAAAATCATGACACTCATGATATTGTGAAATCTAGTGATGAGACATATGGAAAAATGAAGTGATACATGACATTTTAAAAGCTGCTTATTTATTTTTGTCATGTCAAATAGACCTATCCAACAACTTTAACATGCATCATAGATGGGCTCTTTTATCAAAAGGAATTAAGGTAAGACAGGCAGGCTAAAAAACAGAGTCCTGAGAAGATCAAAAGGAAAATTATTTGCTTGCCGGCAGGAAAGGGAAAACCTCATTTAACTAAACACCCAGGAGAAAAGGCAGCATGTACACAGCTTGAGAATTTCCATCAATGGTACACTTTATCCTCTCGATTTCATCAAATGGTAAATGACTGTACATACACATAAGGACAATCAGCTACATTCTGTTCTTAGTTGTAGTCACGCAACCCATGTGTGAGCAACTAGAGCTTAACTAGTGGTTGCTTTTTTACCTCTCTGCGTTCAAACATGTTCATTGTTTATGTGGATGTAAAAGATGGCAGTATTTGTCCCATATTTCTTCCATTGCTGCATCTCAAGCCATTCTTGTAAGACAGATTCAAGGTACTGTGGAGACAAGAACAACTGATACCATGGGGATTTTAAATGGGCTCCCTGCTTCCCTGAAGAAATGCTGTAAACCTAAGCCGTAACTGCTTAGCCGGTACGAACAGGCTGTAGTCCAACCCCATCCTCACACGTAGCCTCCATTCACTACAGCAGGATTTCACAAGAGCAACTGGGGGCAGAGTGCAGCCGTTGTGTTTCAAAACATTTGCAGAATGTTTGGATATAATTCTTTGAAGAGGATTTAATTTTCTTAATGAGTCTGAGTAAATCATTAGCCTCCACAGTTGCACAGGGAATGCTTCAGGAGATTTCATGAGGTATACTTTAGCAGAGCAAAACACCACAAAGATCTCAGACACAAGCTCTCAGAACTGAGAGAGCTGTTCCTCTAATATTTCTACTGCACAGTGTATTTTTAGAATACTGAACAAACCAACCACACTGATTGATTTTACTGTACCAGAGAGTATACATGAAATTTTTCTTGGCAATATAATTAATATTCCTTCTCATATCATGATTTTACCATAAACATGCACATTGAAGTGCCTTCATCCCTGAAACCAAAATAAGGAATTATTTTGATAAGTGGAAATGGGGAAGAGTGGAAATCTTAAGCAGATGCCTTTGGAGCCAGGTTGTAATCAGTGTTCACTCAGCATATAACATTTACTTGTTTTCTTTTAGTGACCAAAGATCTGAATATCATGCTCTGGAAAACGACTGTCACGGTGCCTGGATGCATTCCATTGGCCACAAGTCCACCAGTACTGGAGTCCGAGTGAAGGAAGCATTATTTAGTCGTGCCATTCTCCACGTGCCTCTCTCTGCCTGACTCACCTTTCTGATACTTTCCCCGCCCCAACTGGTCATACTTGCACTCTGCCATCTGCTCAGCCTATCTCAGCAAAACCCGTGTCTTGTGCAAGCAGCAGTCTGTTGCATTCTCTCAGTGGGAAGCCCATGGGGACAGAGGGCACCCTCCAGAACAGGGCAAAACACTTCCTAAAATAACCATAGCTATGACCCCGCTGTAAAAACTGGCTTTCCTGGGGTTTATTCCTCATTGCCGCCTGCCTGCCAGCAAAGAACCTGACCCTTTCAAATCAGCATCAATTTAACATGGCAGGGAGCCATAGGAAAGCTAGCACTTCAGGTTAGCACTCCCTTTCCCCTGCTTTAACCTTTATAATCAAATACCAAAAAGAATGAAAACAAACTGTGGCTGTCGTCATTGGTGCATTACATTTTCTGTTCTCACCAGCACATTTTATTGGTCACTGTCAGGCCAATGAAACATAACACGGTGTTCCTTTACCACTTCCCCCTTGTCCTCCTTTTTAAATTTGAAAACAGGTATCTTCTTCTAAGCTAAATACTTTTAACTACTGAACTTCACAGAAAAAGGTCACAAGCTGACTCATCAACAGCCATAATAAATGTGTTAAAGATCCTGGACAGGACATCAGATCATATAAGTTATATAAATGCCAGGTACAGAGATACTCGCCACCCAAGAAAACAGGTGTATGTGTTCTTAAGGTTTACTATGATTTATGAAGTAATAAACATATTACTCCAGGCCAAAATGTCCTGGTCCTGATCCTCCACTGCTTATCATCCATGTACATCTATATACCTCATCTTCTACGCCCCATGCACAGAGTGAGCTTTCAAATAAATCAGAGCGGAAGGGGGTTATATCCCTTTGTGTGAGGCATAAAGACACAACAGTTGACTTCTAGAAGCTGACCTGTCGAGTTCACTGAGAGAGAGAAGGACAGTTGTTAAAAAGAGTCTAAGAAACAACTGTAAAGATGCCTTTATCCAAACAATTTATATCCCAAGCATTCAAAATACAGAAAAAATGTCCTTTGTGCTTACTATTTGGCACCACCAGCTGGATGCTCTAAGGAACTAAGATATAGATTTTTACTGCTTAAAGCTGGAAATACTGGCAAAGTGATCTTGTGGCTTATGGTCCTGTATACTATTTTGTCCTGCTGGTAAAGTGTCAGTTGTAAATACTTGGTACCTTCTGCACAAGAGGATGACCCTGCTGAATTTTGTGGATTGTGTCAAGCAGCAGTCAAGTGAAATCTTGGAAATACCAAAGGATGCCCATCTGTATGTTGCGTGCCTCTGGTGAGATCTCATGGCAGCAGATAGAATGTATACCAGGGTCCCACATGGAAAAGGATTGCCCATCTCACCTGCCCCCTCGCCTCTATGGGTGCAAATGTTAGTGCAGAAGGAGCTTGGTCTCATTGCTCCCAGCCATACCAGTAGTATGGTCTGGGCAAGCGGCCGAGCACCATGTGTCAGGGCAGATGCTCCAGTGTTGAGAACGTTTCACTTGGGCAGATTGCTGTAGCACGTTGTCGCTTCCTGCAGGGCTGTTTCTTGCATCTGAGCTAGTAGAGGGTGCTAACAGCAACACAGGGGAAGAAACAGAAAAAGTTTTAGAACTCTAGATATCACCTCACAGGTTTTTTTTGCAAAGCCCATCCTAGTCCAGTTGGAGTCTACGACAAACTTGCACTGTGTTACTGTCATAAGTACTTGGCATATATCACTCCTTCGAAGGAGTACACAATGTGAGCTAAGTAGGAACAAAATGTATCATTCCATTTTACCTGCTGGCAGAAAAATCCTGAAAGGATTAAGTTGTGGGTAACAGAATATACTAGAAGTGTGTAACGTAAGTGATGCAAAAATATTACTTCTTAATACAGAGCAGCATAAACATATCAAGCGCTCAGCAGGGTTCTGCTGTCCTTATCCCTTTGCCAGGGGTGACAAATGTCATGAAAGGAAATAAAAATGACCTCCTGTAGATTCAGAATAGGTGTGGTGGTGGCAGATTGTATCTCTACTCCCAGTCCTGGAGGCAATACTCCTGTGTACAAACGTCCATTTTGTCTGGATACTCCTCTCTACTTAAAAGACAAAGTAGTTCTGCTGCAAGCACAGGAAGGGAAGGGTGAGTAACTGCCTGAGATAGGAAGTTTTATGTCCAGTGAGCTCAAAGGCATCATACCTCCCCACAACGACTTTTAGTCTAAGCAGAATTGGCCCCTAAAGCTTTGCAAGAATTGTTTCCCCTTCCCAGACTGGATTCCTGTGCAATGCATGGTGGAGGTACATAGTCCAGCCCTGAGGAAGCAGGTCAAGTGGCACAGTGACAAGGACTGAGGATGGAAAAGGATTAGAGAGGCTGAGTCAGGCATAGTAAGCAATGATTAACTTCGGGGTTCTTTGCTTTTGACATTCAGATCATGTAAAATCATGGGATTACTTCAGTGCCAGTCAGCCCCATGTCTGAGCCCTTCCCTTCATTACAGGCACCATGGACAAGACAGATCATACCAGCAGAGTAAAAAGCAAAAGTTGAAAATGAGTAAAAGGTATTCACAATAACTTCTGCTTCAATGGAAACATTGCTCTACCTATAAACAAATAAAATATAAAATTTGGCACAAGAGGGGCCCAGGACTGGAATAGCAGGAATGTTGCAGGTCAAGATTAATGTGCATTGGCAGAGCTACACGGAGAAACATGCACGGCACCTGTCTCCACAGTGCCTGTCTTGAGCTAATGACGTTAATCTCCTGGTTTCATAACCACGGTACTCAAACCTACATTTTAAAACAATACTTTGTAGATTGTAATGTAGACTATTTTGAGGGAAATTTTGCTGAGAAGAAAAGACATGCATACATGTAACAAGCCAGCTGCACAAGAAAGCAATACATGTCTATAAAAGTGTTCATAGAGAAAGGATCTTACCTATTCTTAGGAATATATATACATGCGTGTGTGTGTGTAAAACTATGTATGTTCTATATGTCTTGATAACAGGATAAGCATTAAAAAGTGTGACAAGAGAGATGAGGACTTTCCAGTCCCAGTCATGTGAGGTGCTGCATAGTTCCTCTCAGAAACTGTTCTCACCTTCTACCTAAAACCCGTGCTGCAGCCCGGACAGAAATTCCTAGCCTGGATGGGATGCTGGAGAATCTGAAGCCTTGCTTACAAATATCTCCAATAGGCATCTGATTAGTTAGATGCCATTACGTTATTCGACCAGCCTTAAATAACTATTACACTATTTAGGCCACTAATCCTTTCTGAGAAAGACAAGTAAGAAAGCATTAATTGGGTGACCATTACATGAGTACTATACTTTCTTTAGGACTGAATGTACTGCAGGTTTTGCTATGCTGTATTACTTCCTGAAATATTCCTCACTAAGCCCTAACTCTATTAATGTCAAAATTCCTACTAATTTTAGTGGGTCTAGGAACAAACTTTCTTTTTTCACCAGCTGAGAACAGCTCCCTCAAAAAGACAGGGGAGAGATTAGATACAGAATTTTGTAGCCATGTCTCACATCAGGATAATACTATATTTTCACATTGCTTTTGACTGTTTTGTCTTGAAGACAATAATGAATATTTCCAAACATACCAGCTCTCAAATCCCAATGAACTCCTTCTTCTTATGTAAAATATATTCTGAGATAAGCAGTACCTTTAACTGTGGGAAGTGTATGTCAAGCCTGAAAATTTTTCAATGTTTTTCATTTTTTTTAAAACTCATTCAGAAAATTCCTGGACAAACCATCAGAGATAATTTAGCTTATTTAGGCATAATGGACTCCGTATACACTGCAGTGAGAAAAGCAGAACAGTCTATCACTGAAAGATACATTGTACGTATTTTTAGAATACCCATGTAAAATCTGAAATAATTTTACAGTTAATAGGAGATTCCTACTTTACTGTTTTCTCTCAGGAAAACAACAGATGTGCAACTGCTTTAAAAACAGCGGACAGGCAGTGTCCCTGTACACCAGAGGAGTGTCCTCAGCCCACTGACACCCACTAGATGGGGATATTTCCATAGGACACTCCTGGATGGCGCTGGCCTCTCCAGAAGCATTCATCCAGTGTGCCATGACTGTACCAACACCAGCTCATATTTGCGTTTCAGATTCTCGAGTTTTGGATAGGATCAGAGTTAACTTGTTATAAATATTAATTCAGAGCGGGAACATACAGTTTGGGACAGCCTGGGGAGATTTTCTCTTTAAAGAGCAGCGGATCCATATAATTTTTTTACATTAGAAAGAACAGATGAACATGTGCCTGTGAGAGCACACACATGCATACTTGCACACATAGATGTGTTCAAGAGCCTAAATGGAGCACAGGTCCTACTGCTTCTTAGTTGGAGTAAGTGCTTCTACAGTTTTCACAGTTAGGCAACTCAGACATGCAAGACTTTGGACACAGACTAATTTTTCAATGGCACTTACATGTTTGGTATTAGTTAAACAGTTACAATTTTAAAAAATATTTCAGGTTTGCTTGAAAATCAGACACTTTGATTTCGTATATGTGTGTGCTTATGAGTACGTGGCATGCAAAAGACTGCACGATGAGTGAAAGACATCTAGTGTATTAAACAGTCATCAATTACAGTGAAAAAGGTACCAGAATGCATTAATGCTGTTTGCTTTTTGTAATTTCAATGGTCTGATTTTTCAGGACTCCTTAATACAAGCTACAGAGATCAACTAACTGGGGTGATTAACCAGCCACAGGAAGCATGGCTTTTCCTACCTGTTACTCCTAGTTCTTTGAAAAGCAATGTTCACCCCCAGTTTAAATCTTCCATGGCTCAGCCAAGGCTGATTTGACTGTGTGTAAGATACTTCTTTTCTGTAGCCCAATATTTTTTTCAGTCTGTAGGAATCTGATCAGTACTTCCTATGCAATGGGGTCCACAAAGAATAAGGAGCTACAGAAATCCTGAGCTTTATGAGGCCCTATTGTATGTATAGCTGCTAACTTCAGGACTGGAAATATCCCTTATTTTCACCATATGTTGCACAGGTTTGGGGAGCTTTGGGGATCTGCTAGATCCACTCACTTTCTCTTTGCAAGAACAGCACATAATAATGATTTTGAAAGATTTCTGTGTTCTTTTACCAGTATTTCATCTGTGCTCTCTCCACCTCTCAACTTCTCTGTGTTCCTAATGTGTCATATGCAAAAAAACTGAAGAACTAGTTGTTTGGTATTTTTTGAAATCACTTACATTAAAATGGTCTTTCTGTGAACCTCAGGGAAACCAGGTCCTATATGAACTCCACAGGTCCTGTATGAACTTCATACACTCTGTGTGAACTTCATATACTCTGCAGCACAAGACAGATTCCAGAGACCTAGGAAATCATCACACATACCACTGAGCTGAATCACTATATAAATGTTATCTTTGTTAACTATTCATTCTCTTACCCCTACAAGCTGGATAAGAGCACAGGAACCCACACCTCACTATCAACAGGGCCACACTGCTCTTTTTTTTTGTCTCACCCCTTTTCCATTGCACTGGTAACTGTGGATTTTTGCCAGCTACAAGTAGTTCTTGGCTGGCATTTGAGAAATAACTTGGCTGGTATCTGGGAAAAGTATGTAGGGATGATCCACCAGAACAAATTAACTCCTTGGTCTCCGCTATATTTCTTTGACACAGCTAGCTTTCCTTTAAGTATTAGGTGCTACTCAAATCCCCTGAAGTGCCTTCCTTTGTCCCCCTCCTAATTTGTTTATTCAGAATTATTTCAAATGGCAAATTAGTCATGCATTAAATTAGAGTATATAACATACGGGAAAAAAACTTATGGCCCCATCTCATTACTTATATATATCATGAGTAAGAAAACTGACAATTTATCCACAGCCTGCAGTTTTCCTGAAATAAACCATCAGTAGCCCTTGCAAGCTTAATTCTGGACAACTTTCCAGCATCAGTGATGTGACTCAGTGGAACTGCCAGAAAGAGTTGTCCAAGACAAGATAAATCAAATTTTTATTATAAGGCAAGATGCTCTTTGTAAAATCATGTTTTCAGAGAAGTGTTTGCCCAGACTCTTTGTTTATCAGCAAACTGATACTTCTTCAAACTGTAACATCCCATTAACTTAAAAAAACACTAGTGTATTCAAAGTGTTGTGGGGAGCATCTTATTTCTCAGTTTGAGTACACACCCTTGCAAGAAAACAATCAGAAACTCTATTTAAAAAGTTGTTCTTGATACTTACATGGTGTTACATGTCCTTTAAAAAATGCCTAAATTAACTTCATGCATGTGCCATGTTGAGACCCTTTCTCAAATATGTAGAGTGAAAGCCTTCCAAAGACAGAAATACCATTGGTGAAAGCTTGCTGTGAAGTAGGTAGACATTATTAGATATAAACTGCCAATATTTTTTATACTCTAAAAGAGAACATTATAATCACAGTCCAGCAGCTGTGACTGAAGGAAAACCATGTTCATGGTTAGCACCATGGGAGAGGCAGGATGGTAGTACTAGGAACACAGTTTAGCAGTCTTTACATTAGAGCAGCGATGCGTCTGTGCATGGTGCAGACTCCTAGGTGCTGTGCAGCCCTCTGAGATGTGCTCAGGCATCAAAGAGCTCAGTCTTGCAGTTTGACGGAGGTTGCAGAATCCCTTAGGTTAAAAACCACTTTTGTTTTCCAGGCCTCCGGAGCTGAAAAGAGAGTGATGCACAGGCAGTTGAGAATCTAGCCCAAACCAACACATGAACTTACACAGAGACAACAGAAAAGACAGTAATTTCTAATAATTTTTTTTTTTTAACTCTGTCATTTACAACAAAATATTAGTCACTGGAAAATGCTTTTGTTACAGCTTTGTTGTGTTCCACACTGCAAGTATGATGCTCTCTTATCTTTTTATAAAAATGTTAGCAGTATCACGGTTTGTGTTGTTCAACAGCAATTCTTGTTTTCACAGTTCTTTATCACAAAAACACATCTTTATGCTTCCACATCATTCCCACCACAGGGGGGGAAACAGTTCTAATCAAACAAGTGCAGAGCCTACAACTGTTTTGACTGTCATTTAAAAGGCAACCTCACCAGCTGAAGAGCTGCAGGGATATCAATCATATCAGATCAATCAGACCCAGTTCTGACCCAGGCTTAGGTCCAGGAATGAGCTCAGTGTGGTCCACTGATCAGTCTTCAGCCCACCCCTCCTACCCGAATTTCAGAGACATCTGTCCATGCCAGCCCAAGCCCTCGAAGGGAATCTGAAAAGAAACAAGAGGGAGGCTGTAACTGAAATCAGCACCAAGACTTTGCCCGTTTCTTAGTTTTCATGTCATCTTCAGAATATCTCCAATAAAGAACTGGATGCCACACCAGTGAAATTAATTAATTAGGGGAGTAGTGCAGGTGTGCTACACTAATGTTAGGGCTTTTAGTTTAATGGCACGCTTTTTGTGTCTAACCACAGGCTCCAAATGGAGCGGCCAAGAGAAAGAAAGGAGAGCCTATTCAACACAGCACATACAGGAATGACAGACCAGCCCATGGAAACATCTCTATGCAGGAGCTGGCAAAAAAGTATAGAGTGGTAATTGCTAAAAGAATTCAGAATGGATTAAATAACATAGCTGCAAAAGTAGATAACTTACGGTGAAATCCTTTCCCTTCAAAGGCTGACACAGGTGCATGTACATGCAGCAAATATATACAAATCCACTCACTTGTGTGAATTATGCTGGAAAGAAACATATGCATGTTAAAAAGTAATAGGAAAACCTGTGCTTTGCATAGTGTATAATTTTACTAAAGCATATTAACACCTTCAGATAGATGGCTTATTAACCAATCTTTTGCCCTAAACGATGGCAATACTGTAGCCTTCTGGGAAATGAGACACGAGATGTGTCTGTCCCTTGCCACATCTGTGTCACATATATATCATAGAAGGGATGAAGGATATAGCACGATCAGAAATTGTGCTGTGCTTTTGCAGAACTTGACAGATAATAACATTATGAAAGTATTTGTCTGACCGGAGGCTTGGAAGCAGTCAGTCAGAGATATAAGAAAGGATGCAGTCTTGTGAAAGACAGAAGTTGAAGTATAAATGCTTTATTCCAGCTAAGTAACAGTGACGTTTTCCTAGTCAGCTCCTGGCCACAGGGCTGCCTGCCTTAGGCTGTGTGAGTCTAGAAAAAAAAAGTGAAAATTCAACTCACAAATCACAAGGCAGTTGCCTTGAAATATGTACGGATATAAAAATCGTTATTGTAAACCAGAGCAAGATTCTTTGCATGCTCAGTGGACTCTTGGTTCTGATGAGGAGAAAACTGAAAAGTTCTCACTGGGGCATTTGCTTTATTAAGTTTTTTACTTCAATAAGTACCTACAGCAAGATGTGTTTTCATGACACAGATAAAATAGAATTATCAGGTAATATGGTCCAGTTTAAAGGTTACCAAAACCCAAATAAATCAAACCTCTTTTTGTTTCCTGCCAGAATTTTATTCCAGAGTAGAGATGTTAGCAAAAAAAGTTCTCAACACAGAATAGAATTATCCCAAGTTACTACAGGGCAGTGCCCTCACTGTTTATTACTGCACTGCAGGACTTGTTTTCTGCCATTGCTGCCTTACAGGTCAGTCAGCTTATAGCGATCTGTGGAGCTGTCAGCCCCCTTTGAAGATGCCAAACTCCTTGTTGTCCCAAGACAGGCTTTGCACAGTCATTAGTCTGCACTGCAATTGGAAGGGCAATTAAAACCTGAAGCATTCACTGTAGCTAGCAAAAAAACCATTGTAGTAAATGCGAAAGTTCAAGTTAAGTATAGAGAACTGTTCTACTATCAGATGAAGCTGCATTAAAACAGAAATCACCTTTTAATATGCTGGAGTGTAATAGTGAAGAGGTTCTGTAACATATGCCCTTTCAACGTCCCTCAGTGCCATTGACAGGTGCCATTAGGAGCCACTGTTCACAACAGGAACATCCAACATAGTGCACATATGAAATGGCACACCAAAAGGAGTAGAGATGTAAAGAGAACAAAGCAGTTACTTTAATTCATTATTTATCATAAGACACATAAAGAATGCTTAGGAAATTTACTACTGTTATATTCATTTTTATTGAAGGACTAATCATTCATGCTTTAAATACATTAGATATTCCTAATGTGCTCTCAGCATACACATACACACAAATACAGATACACACATACATGCATACATACATACATATATGTATATCTACTCCTTCACCCCAAGAATTACAGTCCTATATTCCTCGTTGTCCAGCAATCCTTGCTAGGTAAGAAGAAAGTTATGTAAGAGTTTTAAACTAATCCTGTATGTTTCTTGTTTTTCAACCAAGAGCAGAACAAGTCATGGTAAATTAGCAATCACAGTGGGCAGCATACTAAATTCAGTTGAAAAATGCAGCCTACAGATTGATTAGTTGAAAAAATTACACTTAAATACCTTAAAATACCTGCAAGCTTTGGAAGTGAGTGTCATTTCCATTATGAAATGGTATTAGAACTGAAAAGAACGATATTACCTAAACAAAACAGAAGCAGGAACACATTTTGTTAAAATAAAAGTTATTAAAATTGAAATATAGCAGGAAAATATGTCTTCAAAGTCTGATCTCAAATCGCCAGGGAGCAGGAAGGAGGGAAACTACAAGCCGATTTTTAGGCAAGTCTGAGACAAAAGGCCAACTCTGGACCTGCTGACGAATGTCAGCAGAGATCTTCCCTGGGGGCAGCCATAACATGATGCCGAGGGAATAAAAGCAGAGACTTGCACAGGGGTATTAGGGTGGGCACAACAAAGAAAGCTTTGAAAGAAGATGATGGCCTGTCCCTTACCCAACCTGGATCCTAGGTGCTAGGTAGTCCGTCTGACCACAGGGAGAAGGGTGTGACCCAGAAGAATCCAGAAATCATGTGAAATCTGGCCTCTACCAGATTGCATGGCATTGCCTTAAAAAGGCTTTCAAGAATGCTTTCAGTACAAGGGTTGTCTCCTAACCCCAAACTAGGGCACACAAATCAAAGACCCTCAGCAACTGACATTCTCCATAAGGGACAAAGATATAACCTGTAGCCTGTTTGCAGAAAGATGTTCAAAGGTGCTGAAATAAAAAGTATGCTCTTGGAAGACTAACACACTTTCAAAAGCCAGAGAAGTCACATTATTAAAAAACTGAAGGTCTTCATAGGTGGAAGGAATGTGATTTGAGTCACTGGCCCAGTAAATAATTCACTCATCCTGGGCAAACCCACAATGCAGATGAGCCCTTCATTGCATTGTCTCTGTAGTTGTCTCGCAACCACTCTGCACCCGTTATCTCATCTCATTAGAGCATGATCTAGAAAGCTACCATGACTTGTTTTGCTGCAGGCTGACAACCATGTTGAGTCATTAGTTTATTTTAAAATATGACTGATAGTTGTATGTCTGTGTTCGAATGAGTCATTGATTGCCTGGCTCTGTCAGACACATCATTAATGTTCCCTCAGTTCCCCCAGATTCTGTCTTTGTTACTTTGCACAAATGGTAATTTCTTTTATCCATTCATTCATTTTGGGCAAATTATGGGTGTTTCTTCCTCTCTTGCATAAGACCATATTAAAATGGCCATTGTTAATGCTTTTGAGAAGTTCTTGATGAATTACAGTTGAAATCAGTATATTCTCTTCTTTCAATAATTGCTCTCTTTCCACAACCTGCACTTTTAATTCCAGTTGTCCCCTACAGCTAATGAACATGTTGCTTTTCTGCAGGCATTGTGATTTTATTGTTTTTTCTTTGTTTAAAGCTTAGTCACATCATCCATCTTTATTAATTCTTTCTGATAGCCTGTTTCTAAATGATAAATTTGGTGATACGGTGTAAACTTCTTCCAGCTATTCTTCCTTTTCCTATCTTTGCACAGTGTAAGATCAGCAACAGGAATATATCTTCAGGGCTTGCAGCTTCCTGCCAAGTCATATTTTTGTAGCTTTCAGACTATGTGCAAAAGCTATATGCTTGTCAATAATGCTTTTTAACAGTTGGTGATCCTCTTCAACTGTTGCTGTGCAGCCACACATCTACATTTATGGCACCAGGCAACGGTGGCAAATCATTCCTTCTCCATTCGAACTGCTTAACTGCTTTGGCGTCACCACTGCCACTCTTTCCAGCTGTGGTGCTGCACCATTTGGTGTTTGTGAAGCATCTCCTTTTAGTGCTTATTTGTAGTTTCTGATGACCAGTTTCAACAGCGTTTTATGGACAATGACACCTTCATGTGCTGGGAGGTCTTGTCCCAGTTGCTTTCATTCTACCACCTGCTGTTTATTTTCACAGTTCTTGTAGCAATGCAGCAATTCTTGTTGCCATTGCTACCCATATGCCACTCTTCTAGCACATTTTACCTCTCCTTTGGGTCACTTGTGATGTTAATGTCACCTAGATTTTATTTTGTATGGGGCTGACAGCTCCTGTTCCTAAAATGTGACCACAAAAATTTATTTGCACTCCACAGCACAGTACCACTCTGGTCCACTCGCATGTTAAGTCCTTGAAAATAACTTGCAAAACAAAATACTTGCTGTAATTTTCATAGTTTGGTCATTGCCTCTGCTCCCAGATCCTTTCTGATTCTTAAATAACATAGGATTCAGGCCTCCATCAAAAGTGGAATCCTCCCTCGTATTGAAGTACACAGAAGTATTTGATTTTTTTAAAATCAAGATGGTTATTAAAACCTTTCCATGTAGGTGACTGTCCTGGTTTCAGCTGGGATAGAGTTAATTTTCTTCTTGGTAGCAGGTATGGGGCTATGTTTTGGGTTTAGGACGAGAACAATGTCGATGCTAAGTACCACTAAATAGTCGCTAAGTAGCGCTTACATTGGTCAAGGACTTTTCAGCTTCCTATGCTCTGCC
The DNA here is from genome assembly GCA_020745775.1 of Theristicus caerulescens. Taxonomy (NCBI): domain Eukaryota; kingdom Metazoa; phylum Chordata; class Aves; order Pelecaniformes; family Threskiornithidae; genus Theristicus; species Theristicus caerulescens. The sequence goes on from CM036564.1 coordinate 11,466,131, forward strand.
CGGTGCAAGGGAGGGCTGGGAGGGAGCACAGCCAGGGGTGCTGACCCAGACTGGCCAAAGGGCTATTCCATACCATATGACGTCATGCTCAGTATATAAACTGGGGGAAGAAGAAGGAAGGGGGGGACATCTGGCGTGATGTCGTTTGTCTTCCCAAGTAACCGTTACGCGTGATGGAGCCCTGCTTTCCTGGGGATGGCCGAACACCCGCCTGCCCATGGGAAGTAGCGAATTAATTCCTTGTTTTGCTTTGTTTGTGTGCGCAGCTTTTGCTTTACCTATTTAACTGTTCTATTTTATTTTACTTCAATTATTAAACTGTTCTTATCTCAACCCACGAGTTCTCTCCCTTTTACCCTTCTGATTCTCTCCCCCATCCCACCGCAGGGGGAGTGAGCGAGCGGCTGCGTGGTGCTTAGTTGCTGGCTGGGGTTAAACCACGACAGTGACCCAGTCCCAATGCTTTTACGTTAGTAGTTTTATGTTTTATTATGTAAACAATAAAAATTTCGTTTCAAAATCTGCAAGAGATATCACAGTCCATTACTTTAAATTTTAAAATATCCTGAATTTAAAAGAAAACTGTTTAAAAATATTTTTGTGTGCATAACAATCTTGCATTAAAGCTAATTAATTGTAACAGCCCCAATAGATTGCAGATAATGGGAATTTACAGAGGCATATGCAGTAATATTTTTTTCAAATGACATTCCATATGGATTATCAACTTTGCCCTTCATATTTCGATAGGAATTCAAGTAAGCGTCCTGGCAGAAGAATACTGGAAAAAAAGCTAGAAAATAGCAGCTGAATACACATTCAAGACAGCATGCTGTTTTGAGTTCTTTTACCTTATCTCACAAAGTACATCTCAGAATATTTATGAGAGTGTTGCCAGCTCTTGCAATTATTTGTTGTTGTTTTTGCATGCGGGTTGGAGCCAGTAATGCCAGCACTGATGGCTTCTCCCAAATGCCACTTTTTAGTGGAATCTCACTCTGATGTGTCCCATGCTTGGGACAACTGAAATGCTGCCGGAGAGAGGCAGATCTCTCCAGGGCAGCAGGAAAGTGGAGGGTGCAGTAGGAGATGCAGGGAGGGACACAGGGAGGCTGTCTCCCAAATATGAGTGGTCTGTGAGGGAGCTACCAGGGTCCGCCACCTTTTTCTTTCCCTATGCCCTTCCTGTGTCCTCAAATATAAGTGAGAACTTGAGTGATCATTTCTCATCAGAAAAGGAAAATTGCAAGAGAAATTGAGTGAACTGGTTTCCACAGAGGAATCCTCATTCTGTTGGCTTCAACAACAACCTTGAAAAGCAGATGATGTGGGGAAATAGTGTGCTAAAATAAAAAACCATATCTATGAAAAAAATGGATCATATAATGATTCACAAATTCAAGTAAGGCAAAATGGAGGGAGCACCTATTTTTTCTTAATGAAATACATTTCTTTGTTCTGAATCATTCAATGGCTTTTTCTTGTGTACTTTAACAAGGACCATATGCAAGTTAAATACCAGTGTATCAATGACTTTGTACTTGCACTAGCAGCTTGGAAGATACACAGTCAGCTGAGAATACTGGCTAGCTCTAGTTGAGCAAATGGATTAGAACATCTTTAATTTATGAATTTTAAAAGTCAGATATTTCCAAATGAAGGATTCATATGTTTTTGTAGCCTTGGGGAAGCAGCCAGCCGTGAATGGCTAACCTTTATTGTGGGATTTCTGTTCTATTTAATACACAAACTTATTCACCATAACAACCACTAAAAACTGTGTGGCATGAAACAGTAAAAAAAAAAAAGGCAGCAGTGCCCATCCTTGCAGGAATACTAATTCAAGCAAACTTCAATTCCATAATGGAAAGATGTACAAAACACCATAATTCAGAATGGCAGGCAATTTTAAAACTGGAAATATTGGAGCTGTTCCTCTTACATGGATATAAATAATGATAAATCTGCTAAAATCTGTGAAAGTAAAGTACAATGCCCAATTTTAGCTTAAATTCTGTTCTGTCTTTTGTGAAATGAATAAATCATAATGTCCTGTGGTGCTAGCTACACAGGCACAGGGGAAATATGTTCATAAGATATATTTGGAATAGGAAATGGAAAATCAGAATATAGGAATGACTGAATTTCTTAGAAAGTTTTATCACACTGTTTGCATTTTTCTTTATTTTGAAATGACAATGACATTAAACTAAGTTTTGACTACGTACTAAACCAGAAAAATTGAATAATGATGCTCACTTATAATGTACTATTTAGAGAGAGTGGAAATTTGGTAGAGAAAGGCTATATACGTTACAGAAGACAAATTACCTTGTTAGGTCTTAATTATACCTGATGTTTTTGATGATGCTTTAATATACAGTTTTGTATTTCTCGTGACTTCGTAGATGCTGAAGATATGTGGCTAAACACCATCTAGCATAACATTGACGTAGCTTCACTAAATCTACAAGAGGGAAGGCTGGATTGCTTGTATGATTAGGCAAATCCTTAGACAACCTACTGGCTAGTGAGTCATCTATGAAATACTTCATGTATATTTTGTCATTGCTTACTGGCTTATCGTTTTGAGAATAAATGGTTGTGTGACCTTTGGGGGATTTCTTGAACGCCTAGAATATGCAAAAATCGAAGTGGATGGCTGATACATGATCTATAATGTTTTCCTAACACAACTATTATCTTTGGGGTTTTGGGCAGCAGCAAGTGCAATTTATAGCTTAAAAGAGGAGAAAACTGGCCAACGTATGACATACATTCTTGTCCAGGAGATGAAAAAAATTTTAGCCTCATACACAACCAAAGCACTATTACACTTTAGATTCCCTATGTTTTGTTAAAAAAAGAGGCAAGCAAACAATTTTTTCCTCTAATTAAATGTCTCATTTTGTGTATCACATCTGTGATAAAAGTTTTCCATTTCTCACTGTTCATTTGGTTCTTTCTTCTCCTATGTCCTTTATTCCATGCAAGCATATTTTCTATTTTCATTCTCCTTTAAACTAGCTTCAGGTTTCCCTTCCCCCAGCCATTTGCTTTTCTGAACTAGCTTTTTTGTTTCCCTGCTAAAGCTTCACTGTTTTTTCCATGTGACTTTCTTTCATACAATCACTCCCATGTACTTTTTCTCTGCAGCTCTTCCCTCACACTGCTTCTCTCTTCCCATGTCCCACACCAGTCTTCTCACTAGCACTTCAAAAAACCTCTCTACTGCTCTAGGGGTTATCTTTTCAGTTCTCCTTGTATGAGTTTCTGTCTACCTTACTTCAACCCATTTAATCTCTTACTATATTTGGTTCCTTCTCTTGCAGGCAACTTTATGAGTTACTGTTGGCCTGATTTCACAGCAGCTCTTTGCCCATTTCTTGATTCTTTTGTCCCAGCTCCATATACACCTTTTGTTTGCCTATAGTACAATTTCAAGAAGCAGAATAGGAGAACTGGAGCTAGGACATGAGATCTGTACCAAGACTTAGTTCATACCTAACTTCGTGTTATGAAGTGCTGAAGCTAACAGGACTGGTCACCAAGTAATGCCATGGAATAGAGTAAAAAATTTGACTCCAGGATGGCTTCTCCCTACACATATCACCTCTAATCAAAAGGGGACCTGCTTCCCTATGCTATCCAGGCAATATGGCTCAACAATGGCCTGGAAGGATCCCCTCTGATAATAAGACAATGGCTTAATATTTGTTGATACCCAACCCTCTTGCTTTTGGGAACTGGTATCAACAAAGCTATTAACTATCTACCTACTACAAAGTGAGTGGAGACATTGATTCATTTCATATGAATCACTACAAACTTTCAACCATTACTTACTGATCTGAATTACACTCTAAAAAAGATCACAAGATAGTTCTGTATTTCACTCCCAGATTTCTTAACCATGAAGTCTTAAAAATACGAACTACTACGACAGTCCTCATGAGAGTGTTTGTAGCTATGGAGTGTCAGTTGACACTCTCCTCACTCCCCAACAAAAACATATGTGCACACTTCTGTAAAAAGAATTTACATTTTCATTTATCAGACAATATTGCACTTCCTGGATAGTTAGAAGTTTTAAAGTGTAATTTGATTGTATGAGTGCACATGGACAATACATTTGAGCAGCAAAAAGATTTCCATCCACTGCCATGAACTTACATTACAAATAGAAAAAAATACTTTCTTATAACTTTCAGAACCTTATTGCCACAGGTCATTATTTTTAAATGGAGCCAATGGCTTGGAGTGGCATTTAAAGTGTCTGGGACATGTGCTAGAATACAGCCATTTGCCTGTGCACATAATTTGCACTTGTGATTGTAGAAAAGAGTCCTTACCAGGCTTTGCAGTTTGCGTAAGTCAAAGTAAATTCAATATGCTGTATTCCTGTGGTCTGGAAAGCAGATAGAGTTTAGAGGTTTCATCTGGTTTCTTGTTGTCACAGCTCTAATAACGTCTGGTAGGTGACTCACTGTTCCATCCATTCTGGTCATGAGTAACTGAGATGATACAAGGCACACTAAAAAAAAATAGGCATTGTTGATTAGTTAGGTCTTCACCAGTTAAAACGTAGAGTACCTCAAAAGGAAAATACAGTCCACAAGGCAATAAAAATGAGATCAAAGCATGTTCATATTTCAAATGCATAGCTGCTATCTTGTTAAATAATGTGCCATTAAAACTGAATGATATTTCTATTTGCATAATTTGATTTTTCTTGAGTAAAGTACAGCTGCCACATGATGACTGTTTGAAAAGACTGTCAAGGACTTACTGTGTGCTGATAGGTTAATATGTCATAAGTCCTTGGCATACGATAATCTAACTTCTAGAAAATTTTATGCTCATCCGTGAGAAGGCCAGAAGGAGATAATAGAGCTCTACTCTAAACTCTGCAGGTGTGAAGGTAAAACTAATACAAGTCCACTTCTTCTTTAAGAAAATAAAATTAAGCAAACCACAAATCTCTTCAATCTATTAAATAAAGACCCACAACGTGTTCACCTATACCTGAAAGTTACTCTGGTTCTGACAAGGCACAAAGTTAAATACAATAACTGTTCATAATCAAATCTATGTGTGATACTCTCACATTTTTTAAACAAGGTCTTACTACTTTGTGATTTAATCAACTTACAGAGCAAACTAAATTAAACTAGAATGAGGCACAGTTATTCCCCAAAAGTGTTAAATTAGGAACTTTTCAGGACCCGTAATTCCAGGAAAACCCTGTCTGTTGATATTCCTCTCATTGCAGTCAGGTTTCTCCCAAACATACGTTAGCATTTCAGTGTCCTTAACACCTATTTACTTGAGCAAGACCTGAGAAAACTTCGATCATTAAATGATTCTGCACTAATTGCTTTGAAATTCCTAATTCTTTTCTAAACCTTTCCTAAAGCTCCTAGATCTCAGATTGAGCTTAAAAATTTTTTTGTGTTTAATGTATACAAATGGTCTGAAAGTTAAACACTGAGCTGACCCAGCAAATCACTCTGTGGTTTTTTATACTTACATTTATTCAGTCATGACATTTACAGGTTTCCATACTGTAAAACCTCATGTGAGTAGAAAAATATTTTTACTACAACTCAGAGCTTTGTAAGTCCAAGCAATCTGATAAAACAAATGACCAGTAAAAAGAGTAGACAATCAATACTGTTATCACATCTCGATCTGTCTGGATAGTGTCTCTCCCACGGAAAACCCCTAACTGGTACTGTACTAATAAAGCAATCAGTTTCACTGGGGAATTAAACTTAATGCTGACATGCTAAACAATATTTCTGAAGACTGTAGTATGGATATATAAATTCAATGTAGGCCATAAGCATTCAGTTTGTCATTTGTTGTTATTCCACTTTGTCAGTTAGCTGCACTGGGTTTGATTTGCCCTTGGCTGCTGTTACACCTGGCCTTTCATGCTGCTGTTAGCAGGGACTCATTGGCACAACACAGTCTCCCACAGGACGCCAGCTATGATCCTCCACTGACCACCCATCACTGAACTGGACAGCTTTCCCATGAGCCTCATATCAAAATCATCATGGCAAAAAGCCACAAATGGGCACTTTAGTGTAGGTGTCCTGCATACTTGGTGAGTAAGGGAAAGGAGCACTGCAGGGAGTAAGGGGAATTCACTCTGCAGGTGACAGGGTCAGCCCAGCAGCAGGGTGATCCCTTGGCAGTATCAGCCTCAGCAGCCTTCCCGGCCTGACTCCAGCCATACCGTACAGCCTCTGCAGCGGAATTCACATGAACAGCTGAGGCACATACGGCTTAAAATGGTAGAAAAGGCAAACTTCACTGTTGTTAATTCCCTCTCTTAACTGTGCTCTCCCTCTCTCATGCTTTCCTTTCCCCTTCAGCAGGGAATTTAGGCTTTCAGTTTCTGGAATTTTTGCCTGCTGGGATAGATTTTGTCTTTGTTGTAGAGATCTTTGATGTTGTTTATACTTACATACTTCGGAAGACTGCCTTTTCTTTTCATGTTATAGGTTATACATTAGCCAGACATCTTGCTATGCTTTTTTTCTGCAGCTAACTAATTGGATTGTTCGCAGTACAATTGTTGGAAAGGGAAAAGAATGCTATTAATTAATTGGTAAATGAACATGCAAAATAACAGATGTTTGAAACATAGAAAACAGAATATAATATACTGCCTTTAAATGAATAAATAATGTGTGGGAAAAAATAAATCAAACATGCACAACTCCCTACCTTGCTGCTTTCAGGAACACGGTCTTTTGTCTCAAAACCCATCCAACCAGAAGGTGGTTTCTATTCTCCAGAGTCACTGATTCAGATGATGTCTGCCTTTGACAAGAGTGCATTCACCATGACGGGGGGCCATTTTTGCCTCAAATCCATCTTAAGGGTCTTGTATTGAGGCTGACCTAAGTCTTACAAATTCTTTTTATGTATTATCTCTGGGATGTGCTTTTCCTAACTGTTTCCAGCTAAAATTATTCCATCTTATTATGTCCTTTCTAAATTAATAAATTAATGTCTAAGAATAAATTATATCTTGACAAAAAGATCATACGTGGTTTTGTGTAATGTAGTTTTTTTGTGTAATATATGTGTTCAGGAAGAGAAGCTTTTTAGCTGTGTTAGTTTGTCTTAGAAAAATATCAGCTCTCTGGGCTGCACCTTAGCTATGAAAATTTGTTATAGTCCAAAACATATTCTCTGACATCTTTTACCTAACATAATTTTAAACAAGACTTTGCACCAGTCCAACATAAGAACATACTATTCATAGTTAATCCTATGTCCTCAGAAGCACGCTTTTAAACAGAAGCAGTATTTTCAATACAGACGTGGCTTTCTTCCTGCTGTAAAAATGCAGTAGAGATAACCTGATTACAGGCTTCTGTTACATTAAATACAGATGAATTTTTATCTTTTTTTGATTTTTGTGGTTCTCACTGTTGCTTTAATCATACAAGATAAAAATGGTAGAACAAATGACCAGAAGAGGTGATCAATACTACAAGCTCCTTCTGATCCTCGGCAATTCTGTTTAAAGATAGAGTCTAAGTCCCACTGAAACTTATGGGAATTTTTTGACTAGCCTCAGTGGGAGATAATCTAGGTTTAACATTTTCAGTGTAAGTAATTAAAGTACCCAAGGCCTTTATCTAGGTTGTATGCCAATATAATTATAGAAGTGTAGCTATTTTCTGTACTATTGTACACATAGCTATAAAGGTATAATGTCCTACATAGGCATTCAACTTCTGCTCAAAGAAAAATAAACCAGTAACAGCTCTCATGTTAGCTGCATGCTTTGCTATGACTTAATTGAAAACCAAAAATTACCCGGTACTAGAATAGAAGTACAGACTTGGGGGTTTATAGTAATGGAACCATATTAGAACAAATGTGCACCCCCAAAATTTTCCATGTAGATAAATCCTTTTGCATAGGCATTCCAGACTGAGCCAAGAAGGAAGATAAAGATTAATCATTACAAATGCTAAGTTTTAGGGGCACTACCATCTATGACAATTTTCCCCACTTAGTTTGCAATGTCCCTATACCCAGCAGATCAAGTGATACCAAGGGGAAAAGCACCTAGCTCCAAACGCGGGGAAGAACCTAATCATGCTGGCAATCACGTCAGGCTGCTGCCATAGCACTGTGCCCTGATGTATATACCTGCCTTTCAGTAAGGCTAATGAGCTCAGGCATGACATGGGGTCACTGTGAACTAGACCTGGTTCGTGTCTTGCCAGCTCAACACGTGAGCAAGGCACACCACCCCCGTGCCCATGGCTTTCTTTACAGACACACTGTTATGGGTGCAGGGGACTTCAGCAGCTCCAGGGCGAAGTCTGAATCTAAGCAGGTGCTCTAGGGTGCTGCAGGTTGAGCTCAGAAGACGTAATTTGGCTTAACTGGCTATAATCATAGCGAGTGTAAAGCCTTGTGAGCACAAGGATGTTATTATGAAGTAAACCAAGGTGACAGTGGAAAAACAGAAGAGCTATTCTGCACTGACTTCAGGTGCAGATTTTCCATTCTGGGATACAAGTGCACCCTCACCACTTAGCTCAATCTGCATCCAAAGAAAGCTCACTTGAAGGAGCTAGGAAAACTGAGTTCAAGTCCATGAAAACAGTCAGAGTAACTGGGATTGCATTATAAGCTTACTCCACAGTATTTCTCCATATTAAAAGATGTATGTAGCCTTAATTCACGGCAACAATATTGAATAAAGTGTACACTGCAGCATCTTGCTAATTGGTCAAACAATGCATGACATTATATCCTGTCAGCCCTGTCAATGTCAGGGTTGGTTTTTTTTAAACCACATTCATCAAAGGCAGCACAGAAGGGTCTTACCTGCAAGCCAGGGCTTGGGACTGTGGCCCTCATCTCACTGCGAGAGAGGGAGACTTTAGCTCTTTAGACACACCTCTTCTAAAGTATTTAACACTTACGTATGTTTAGATTGCTTGGAAAATTGATTTGAGGCCCAAATTTGCAAGGGTATTACAAAGAAGTATCTGGCTTCTACTCCATTTCCTTGGGAGCCCAATAACTAAATACCTTTGGGAATTTGAGCCTCAGGTCTTTTTTAAAAATGTTTTCATTGTGTCTGATCTAATCTTCAGTACCTCCTCAAAGCTAAGAAAATTAAAATTCTAAATGTTACGTGTCACCTGTACATTGTCAATGGCAATATTATTAAGCTTATTTGAGGCAGTGGATGAACTGGAAACCTAGCCATAAAGACAGAGGTAGAAAGAGGAGTATGTTTTCTAAACATTTCTCTGCCGGTACAGGATTGTTTCATATGCCACATTTCCTGCAAGGCGATGGAACATAGTTAACCTATTAATTCATTCCAGATAATTCCTAACACTCTTTATCATTTAAATTGTGTAGTCCAAGAAGTTTACATGTAAAAAAATCAAACTATTGTACCAATAACCTAAGATTTACAGAATGAAACCTTCTGTGTCACTGAACAGAAATATGACGTGCTGCGGCTGGGAGACTGAGGGAAGGGTTTCCCTCTGGGGATACAGGGGCCTTCCCATCTCCGCTGCTCTCTACTGCGTTCTGCTAGCATTCAGAGCTGACTGAAGCTGCCTTAGGCTGCCAATAACACTGGATTTTATATTGGTGATTATTGTAATAATGCACTTGCAGGAAATTTTCAGGACTTAAGTAGTTTCTGCAGAAACACTTTACTCACTATTACCGGTCACTCAGGCTCCAAAATAAAATGAGACGCACAGGTCAGTTCTCTCTTGGCACAACAATGTTGCCCCAGAGCAGCGAGCCGACTGCAGCAAAAACTGCCCATGAAATTCTTGGGTGCGGCATGAAGAGGAAAAACAATGTGGAAACTGGGGAAGACGCTCACAGATACAAAATGATGATGTTGTCTGAAATTTTTGAGAAAAAAGTGTGAAAGGAAACAATCGGGGAGAGCGGGGTGCTGGCCAGCCAGATGCAGGATGTGTCACCGCTCAGAGACCTAGCTGATCCCCCGAGCCCAAAACATCTTTTGAAAAGCTTCGCTGAAGACTGGAAAGCAAAATACACAATGGAGATGTCAGGCAGCTCCCACCATCCTCTTCCCATTAAACCTGTTCGAAAAATCAACAGAAGGACGGTCTCGGGTCTGAACGGGAAGCTCACCCTGCTCCTAGCCCTCAGCATCTCTCAGCCCACCTCCCTCAGACTGTCCCCGCTGTCCTTCCCGCTCCCCCCGGGGCGAGGCTTTCTGCCCGGGGCCCGCGCTCTGCCTCGCCTCTCTCAAGCCCGGGGCTGCGGGCTCCAGCGGGGGGCTGCGGAGGCCGGGCTGGCGCTGCGGAGCCGGCGGGGGGCTGCGGGGGCCGGGCCAGGCCAATGTGGGCCGGCGCTGGGGGGCCGGCGGGAGGCTGCGGGGCCGGGCCGGCGCTGCGGAGCCGCCCGCTCCGCTCCACCCCGCCCCACCTCCGCGCCGCCAGCCCGCACCGTTGAGGGGCAGCGGCGGGAGCGGCGCCACCGGGATGCGGCGCGGAGCGGGACCGGGAGCGGGGCCGGGGCGGCGATGGCTGCTGCTGGCGGCCCTGCTGGGGGCCCTGGGCTGGTGCGCGGCGGCCGCGGCGGGGGGCAGCGGCCGGCGGCGGGCGGCCAGCCTGGGCGAGATGCTGCGGGAGGTGGAGGCGCTTATGGAGGACACGCAGCACAAGCTGCGCAACGCGGTGCAGGAGGTGAGGGGGGCGGCGGGTGGGTCCGAGGGGACCCCGCGGCGTGGGAGGCCCCTTCCCCCCTCACCCCGCCGCGCCGCACCGCACCGCACCTGCGGAGATTCCTGTCAGCCCCCGAGCGGGGCCGGGCCGATGCGTGCGACAAAGCAAGCCGGCGGCCGGCCCTGCCCGCGCCCCGCCGTGAGGCGCCGCTGCCTGAGGCGGCGACCTGCGCGCTTCTCGGCCGGGGGAGCGCGGAAACCCTTTCAGCGGGGTGTCCGCCGCCCTAAGCCCGCCCGGCGCTGCCGCCCTCCTCCGGCGCGGGGGTGGGAGGTGTGTGAGGTACCGGCGCGGCCGCCCGCTGCGGCGGAGGGTCTCCCCTCCGCTTCTGGCGCGGTTCCTTCTTTCCCGCCCCGCTTCGCACATCGCCCGCGCCGCCTCCGCTGCCCTCGGCTGCCGTGCGGCCCGGCGGCTCCGGCTGCGCCCCGGGGGTGCGTGGCTGGATTGCGGCGCCGGGAAGCCACCCTCCTGCAGGCAGATAGTGAGGCGAAAATGCAGGCAGGTAGTCTGCTGCATCCTGAAGTGAGAAAATAACAGTACATGGCAAGGGGAGGAGTGAAGAGAAGAGTTATTTTATTGTCTTAGTACAGCAGGAACTAAGACACAAGAGGTTATCCCAAACCAGGATTCAAAGGTGTAAGACAGCCCTGGAAACACGTGTGGAGAGGCAGCTTATTTTTGGTGTAATTCCATGTCTTGATCTCGAATCCCTCGCCCAGAGTCGCGCAGGACCTGTTTCAAAGTCAGGAACTGAGTCTGGACCCTGAGCTGTTGTCTCGTGCCGCTATCAGAAGACCTTGCTCCTGCATCCCCCTTACTTCTGCGCTTTTTTCTCCTTCATGTTAAGAATCTTCCTTCCAAATTCGCTTTTCCTCTCATTCAAAAAGACATAGTCCGAAAAAACATTTTACTGACAACCCACTGGGGAAAGACACCTTTGTTTGCTATAATTAGCTGATTTCTGAACTTTTACTGTCACCTGGACAGTTGCTGAAATCTACCTCTGTCATCCACTTCATTTAGACTGCAAACCCATTGAGACAAACCATTTTTTTAAAGTATTCTTTACAATGCCAAAAATATGCTTAGTTAGAAATAAGGATGTAGTCAAAATTTCTGCCTGTTTTACTCCTCCTGTAGTCAGTTCTGGATTGAGGAATGGTCTGTATACAGCACAAAATGTGGGTTGTCTGAGCTGTGTCTGAGCAGATAAATGCTTTACACTTAAAAAGGTTTGCAGCTGTCGTTTAAAATAAACAGACACACCAGAAAGAGAAATGTTGTCTTGGGAAAAATTCTGTTGTTCAGCCTGGCTGAACTTGTGGCCTCCTAGCTCTGTTACAGCAGTTGCAAATAATGAAGCGACACAACTTACTCAGTTTGTGTTGTTTACAAGATTCATGCCCTTTTGCTGAGCTTACTCTGTTTTCTGATTCAGGGAGGACTCCTTTTCTGTGTTGAGTCTTCATCTGGTAAACAAAGTCAAGTGGGAACTGAAATAGAGAATGAAATTCTGGATGGGTGCACCCTGCTCTATAAGACTGCTTCTGTTGACTTCAAGGGGCTTTGGCTTGTCCTGCCAGAATATTTTCTCTTCTTTGTCAGATGGGAAAGTCTGTCTTAAGTGTTTAGTGGTTTTCTGGGAAAAATAGAAAGCTGGGCTCTTGACCGGCACCAGCCTGTGCAGATATCAAATTGTCACTAGTCTTCACACACTTTTTCCTCACAGGGACTGACTTTGGCTTAAACAGTCCAGAGCTCAAGGGTTTAGCTCTCCACTGTTTTTCTAGTCCAGTAAAAGAGCTGCTGTGATCACTGCCTGAAACAGCTGAGTAAGCGTTCCCATACAGGGGGATCTGTACTAACAGCACCACATAATTAAACAGGGTGTTACAGAGGGCTGCACACGAAGTGTTGCTTGTTCTCTTTTGTGTAATCGTTGCTTTATTTAATTGTTGTTTTATGTGAATTTGGCAGATGGAAGCTGAAGAGGAAGGGGCAAAAAAACTGTCAGAAGTAAACTTTGAAAACTTACCTCCCAACTACCATAATGAGTCCAACACGGAAACCAGAATTGGTAATAAAACTGTTCAGACTCATCAAGAAATTGATAAGGTATGAGAAAACACATATAGCAAGCTGCTGGTTCTTACACAACCTTTTCTTCAAAAATGAAAACAATTTTGCATGTTTTGGGGAGAAATAACAATTTGGAGCATAAACTTTCCTGATGATAATTACTTTGGGGCTTTATTGTATCTTATTTGCTTGCCTAATCACTGTGTAGGGGCATATGTCATAAAAGGTTAATATGAAATAATAATTCATTTTGAAAAAAGTGCCTGCTAAAAATAGAAGACAGGTACAGCTATTACATGGGTCATAAAAGAATGACCATCTCCTGCTCAGTTAGCTTCATTACAGTGACATTTTAAATAGATAAGGAGGTAGCCTTGTCAGCTACTTTTTCCCCCCAGATTAGGATTTTATATGAGTGACAGCAAAATGGGAAAAAAGAGGGGGTGGGGATGGGTTAATTATTGCAGAATGTAGGACTGAGAGTAATAAAAGACTAATAAAAAATGTAGTTTGATATTTTGTTCTTCTTTTGCCGTATCAGGTTACAGATAACAAAACTGGATCAACAGTCTTTTCTGAGACAGTTATTACATCTATAAATGATGGAGAAAACAAAAGAAATCATGTAAGTGAACACATTTTTTCCTTTTGAAAATTAAACAAATGCTTTGGGTTCATCATTCAGAAGAAGGTGATACAGTTCTCCTAGAGAAATTTCTGAATGCTTTAGAACACGCAAAAGCATTAGGGGTAAGCAGTCAACATTGGTTTTGGTTTTGTTTTTTAATTAATTTAACTTAGGAATATTAGATTATGAATTGGAAGCAGAGTTTCAATGTTGTGGTTAATGGAGGTTCTTGATCTGAATATTCAATTTGTCTGTCAAATGTAAATGTTGTACTCAAATAGCAAAGACAGTTACACAGCCCTTTCTGGTGAGTGTGAATAAACCCTTAGTGTAACAGTGCTTCATGTATGTCCTCTCAGTGCTTTTGGGTTTCATAAAAAAATTGCTTTATGGACTTCTAACACTAGAAAATAAACCCCAACTTGTCTATCATGAGGAGTCTGTGGAAAAATATATGGCTCTATTTGCTTTTCAGCCTAACTTAGTGATGGACAACTGGTTGTGAAATGTCACTTTGGGGAGGGGGAGAGAGGTGGGACAATAAATCCCCCTCCCCTCTGGAAATACAGTTGTTTAAGGATTCTCAAAGAAGTTTAAAAGATCAAGAATATTCTTTATCTGAGTCTTGCAAAAACAGGCACATTTGCTACACATCAGTAGTCCCATGAGAAATTTGGCAGGTACCACTACTTAGAACAACTGTTAGGTTTTCTTCAGTTATAGTCTTACCAAAGTGGACTTTTTTTTAATGCTCTTCCTAAGACAGGACTTGCCAGTGTTTCCTCTGATAGCTGGCTTCATCTGACTAATAGTTTGTGGTTTAATTTGGTTTAACTTGCCCTGGCTTTTTTTAGAGTAACTTTCTTCCATTTTTTTCACAGAAGCAGCTCTTTAACTATTTTATAAAACATTAAAAAAAGAAAAAAACATGGTGGTAGTTCCTATTTTTAATGGGCATAAAACCTGAAATTAGTGCATCTTTTCTGCTATTATCCTCTAACTAAGTTTTCCCTCTTTCGACTCATATTTTTGTACTGCTATTAAAGTTTGAGAATGGCAAGTAGCAAAATAAAGTTGCTTCTGTATGCTACACTTCTCTTTTTTTACTATTTTGCAAAGCTTGTAGATTAAGTGGTAAGTCAAAGTACAAAATAAATTGCAACTATTCTAAGCTACAGCTTGGTTTTATACAAAGTGTTAAAATATTCCACAATGCTTTTTAATAATGAGATGTGTAATGAAGGCAATCCAAATGGGTTTTTTTGAGCAAATGTGGTCATCGTCTTCAAACCCAGTGTACAAAGGCAAACTTTTCAACCTTCTTAGCACTGGGACACAACACTGGTGTTGTTTCATAATGTATTTGGCTTACTCGTGGTGTCTAATCATTCTTCACAGCTGTAAAAAATATTTCTAAGTTAGCTTTCTCCAACGACCATACGAAGTTCCTTTATAAGCTTCATATGTCCAGTGACATTATCTGCCTTTTCCTTATGGGAAGGTTTTCTCACTTACCAATACTCCAGAACCAATACCATTATTAGTCTTCCAGCGAAAGAATATGAGGGCTGAATACAAATTTTTGTCAAACTTCATGGTGGCGGTCTTTATTCAGTTACGAAGTAAGCTGATCAGAACTGATCGCATCCTAATCATTTAAATCCTGGGGTCATCAACATCCTTACTGCAGCAGCTGCTGA
Source organism: Theristicus caerulescens (assembly GCA_020745775.1). Classification (NCBI taxonomy): domain Eukaryota; kingdom Metazoa; phylum Chordata; class Aves; order Pelecaniformes; family Threskiornithidae; genus Theristicus; species Theristicus caerulescens. The sequence continues at coordinate 11,481,307 of CM036564.1, forward strand.
AACAGAACTACATTTGTTAATGTTTATTTCCCCTCTCACACTCATTTTGAACTTTCAGCATGCCCATGGTACAAACACCTTATTTAGAGATTGCCAAGTTAGAGAAAAAGCTAAATGGGAAAAGCAACCAACAGACGTATTTGGTTGTTATTTAAGGAGAGCAGGCAAACATGCATATATTAATTTGACTAAGAGACACCTAACAGAAGTAAATCTGAAAATACTTGAAAACTTTAAGGAGGAATATGAATTACTTAGGGTACTACAAGGGTGAAGAACTATTGTAGGAGTAATGGCATAAGATTGAGAACTGGAAAATTTGGGTTACAGCAAGAAAAACGAGCTGCCGAGGGGAGATCTACCAAGTGGAAGAAAAATTTTGTCCAAATTGAAAAGCACTATTGCTTAGATCTGTAAACTTAAGTCAAAAGTATCGGGAAAATGAGTTGCAGAAAACCTTGCACTGGCCCTTTAGGTCCTATATATATATATACACATAAATTTTCATACTTGAAGTGTCATGTGACATCGTGGGATGTCCCAGTCACTTTTCCAGGCTTCACAGACCACTGGATGGTAGAAGAGTAATTCTGCTTTCTGCTGCTTATTTTAAATGTTAGCAACAAAGTAACACGTGTATAGATTTTATATTCTCCAGGCAGTTGAAAGTGGAAATCTTTTGAAATCTGTTTGGAGGTTATCTTAGTGGATCTCTAAATACAGCTACTATATGCTGTTCTGTAATACGCATCCTTAATACCCATCAGTGATTCATCCTGCTGTGTAGTATAACGCAACAAGAGGTTTGTATAATTGTAGCTATAAGTATTGATGGTCATTTGAAAAGGGTGATACTGACATTTTGTTCAGTGGATGGAGAATTTGGTAGCAGAGGCTGTAGGGAGCCAGCCATTGGGAACAGGACCTCTGTTCTGATGCTACTCCCGTAGCCTTCAGATTGGTGCCTCTTTAGAACAGCTCTTTTGTTTTTATTTTCAATCTGCCAAGTAAAAGAAATGGGCACACGCTATCACACAAGCTCAACTTTACTGAATGCTGAAAACTAAACCTTTTTCATAGGTTCAGTTTATAGGCTTAGCTTATGAAAGTTAATGATTCCCACAGCTCCTGTACTTTAGGTACAAAATTGGGTGGTAAGTAGAAGAATTCATCAAACGCCTCAGCAAACCACCTGCTCTGAAATGTAAACTCCATTTAGTTTATTATATGGAGTAATATATATAATTACTCCATATAATAATGGAGTAATTCATAATAGCTGGAACCCTTACAACCCTCAGTTCACATTTATTCTCTGAGCCGAGTTAAAAGCCACTGAAATCACTGGAAGTTTTTCCAGTGACATTTTTAGGCTTTGAGACCTGATGCAAAAGCCTCACAGGTAGATAAAGATGTGTCTTGCGACGGGTCTGTGTTGCAGTAATAAATCCACGTACTGGCTGGAATGAGATTTGGCACTGGAGAAGCAGCTTCATGGAAAATAGGTTGTGTCTGCTTTTTAAATCACAGCGCCTATGCCACCTCTATGTCCTCCTGCAAACAGATACAAATACACACATATGTAGTACATGTAATATATACGAGTATATACACATATGTATAGTGCAGATACACTATTACAGGAACATAAGGCATAATCTTCCATACACACACACACACACACTTTTCCCTCCTACACAGTATTTCTTCTTGGCTTTGCATCACAAAAGTATTCTCTTTAGACTGTGTTCTTTGTTACTGAATGACTCACTTGACCGTATTTTGATGTCCAAAAGACTATCAGTATTTTAAGTCTCCAGAAGAGGAATTGGGCTGCTTGCCATTTCTGGCAATGCAATCCAGTTCTTCAGAGGTGCTGCATTATTTGGAGGCGCCATTTACATTCCCAGACTAACATTCACTTTCTCAGATGTCAGTGAGGACTGACAGTCACCAGCATAGATGTCAGGCTTTGATCCAACAGTCTTGTGTCTTTAAAGAGGCCAAATACAGGCAAGAGGTAGCTGGATGTGCATGTTTTTATGCCTGTGCAGGGTTTTACATCCACTTGCTCCTGGTTTAAGGCTCAAATATTCTATAATTTACTTCTCCGGTGAGCATTAGTTAGCTTGCAAATTAATAGAGTAATTCCAGTAGTAAGCTCAAGTATAGAACACAGATATAGTAACAGCACTCTTTGTTACCATATGAAAATCAAAATGTGTTCTGGCTTGTTGACTAGTCCTATTTCAATTGTGATACATTAGCCTAACCAATGAAAAGCAAACATGAAAAATAAAAGGAAACAAAATTGGTACTGGTAAGATTTGCTGCACAAAGATTAGTTGCATTTCTTCTCAGTTGTGTTCAGAGTAGTATTTTATGTAAGCTCTCTCTTCTAATTCAAAGCTAGTGTACCTAAGATTTTTTTTCTTGTCTGGATTAATTTGATAAATAAAAATAGCAACAGCTTCTCTTTAGCAAGTGTTGTTTTGTTTTTTTTTTTCAAACTTTAATAGAAGTACGTCTGTTTTTTTTCAATTCTCTTTCTTGAAAGAGATTTTTAAAGATGCTTATATGTAGGGAGGGTGTACCAGGGAACCTGGAAGAGTATCATGCATTTTTCATTTGACTCTGGCACTATAAAAAACATTCTTTTCTTTTACCTGTCGTTGATGGTAGAGGGTCTTGAGGACATGACTGCACCTTCTCATTAGTTACACAGTACGGGTCAAAGTTTCTTTGTGGGGGAGTAAGGAGAGATGCCTCCAGTGTGATTCTGTGCAAGGTGCTTGCTCTTTCTCTGCAAAGATGGGTGTGTGCCTGTATGCACGCATGTATTTGGTACCCACCTTCTGCAAATACAGCAGCTGGTTAGTAAGTGCTGAAGAGAAAGTGAGCTTTGAAAATTGAGAAGGAAGCATTAATGGAATGGAAATTGCAATATTTCTATCAGCAGCACTGCAGGAGAGCCGCTGATTTCAACATGCAGCATCTTGGTGTTGACTTCTGCTCCCTTTGGCATGCTAGTGTCTCAAGGAAGACACTTGTTTTGGGCATCCCAGTCCTACATTTGGGTCTAATTTTTTTGTTTAATTTTTCACAGAACTTCTAGTCCCTGGTGACTTGCACTCAACAACCTTAAACTATCAATAGACACACTAAGTGCATTCCTGGGTTGAAATCCTGGTATCTGGCTAGCCAAAAATCCCATAATATCTGAATCTGGTAGTTTTTATATACTTAATAATTTAACTCATTAGCACTCTTAGTTTGTTTTTCTGTTAACTGTCCAGCCTGCTCTGTTGACGTAACTTGTTACATGAATCATGTCTTGACTAGTCCAGTTCTTTTCAAAACACCCACCCTTTAGGTAGCTCTTAGTGTAGAGGTAGATAAGGCAAACTATACTTCCTAGCTAATGCTCCAGGAGAGAATTGAGAGATCTGAATGAACTGCATCACTGTTTTTCAAGTTTATATACTAAACAGTAACTTGAATAGGTTATTACAGTTATAATATAGGCTAAAGCTTTCTGAAAAAAATGCATGAATAGCTTACAATGGCAATTAGTTAAAAAAGTGAATGATAGTTTCATTAGCCTTTTGTAAACAGAATACCTGCATGCTTTACACTCTTTTTTGTCACATTCGGCTGATACTTTTTAAGTAGTACATCTCAAGTGTTTGCAAGTCATAGCTTACATTTTAAAACAAAACACCTCTTGTAGGCTAAGTTCCCATCCAGTCCCAATCCACGTAAATTCCTGCAGGAAAACTAATAGGCTTTTTTTAATCTTACAGTGCATGAAAAACTATCGCTTTTCACTAGCAATCTACCCTCAGTTCTTTCAGTCTCTTGCACAACCAAGGCAGTGTGATGTGTGTTTCACCCTTCTGATGTTTTAAGTTTGCTAACCTGTCGGATGCTAGCAATCTGCTAGTCTGCACTTAACTCCACTGCAAAAGATACGAAGTAGCCGTGCAAACTGAAGCTAGGTCTTGAGCTCTTTGAGCCCAGTTAGTGAAAGAGCATTCTGATAGTGATCCTGAGAGGCCTGAATACCTGTGTCTTGTTTTGAAACAAGCAAATCCATCCCTGGCTTGTTTTAGAGAGCCAGGGCTCTTCAGCCAGGCAGGGTTCAGACATTCTGAATATTTTACTGGAAGCCCTTTTTTTTTTTTTCCTTTTCTTTTCAGTTTCAGTCCTGGCAATGTAGAATATGAAGCTGAGGGGGACATACAAATAGCACATGAGGACAAATAGCTTGTGTTTTTAGAGTAGAAAATGATGTGGAGAAGGGTGCAAAGGGAAAGAGGATGTGGCCAAAGATGAGGAAAAACTTTGCAATTAATAATTTGAATGGCTCTCATTAATCTGGAATACTTTTAGGTTTTGAATCTTGTTGTAGAGCAAGGGACATATCCTTCTTGTATGAAAGGTATGATGGAGTGTGTGCCTACCCCTGATTGTTCATATCTAACTCCATAAGCAGCAAATGCTTCTTAGTGATGCAGAAGCTATTAAGAGATTTAATTTAGCTCATGGATGATAGGATGGCCTTATTGCCAGTCACAGTGTATCTCTAAGACCAAAGTTTTTACTGGTCATCTGATGTTCACTGGACTATAGCCAAAAAAATCTGAATGTTAGCCTCAACAAATGGAAAGACCTGACATAACGAGTTTGATAAACATGTGTTGCCTCTGATCCTGCATGAAGAAAACTCTCCGAGGAAGAAGGTGGGCAGTCTCCTGTAATTGCCAGCTGAGCTGTATGTCATACAGCTCAGTGTCCACGTCTTTATTTACTGAACTTAGTCCATTCTGAGTTGGCTTGTTTTCTCAGAGAGAATGCTGTGTAGAAAGTTATGGATCCACACAGAGAATCGGGAATGGATAGTGTGTACAAACATAAGATGATTTTGTAATACTATAGTGCTGCAATGGCCATGATGTGGAGAAAAGTGAGACTGCAGTTTCCATGGACTCAGATATCACGCTTGGTGACCCTGAACAAACAAGCAGGTGTAAACAGCTGCTAGACCTTATCAGAGTGACGAGAAGCAAGGTGCCTTTTGCTGAGAGGTGAGGCAAACCAGGCAGGTGTTTCAGCTGAAAACACAACAACCAAAGGTCAGTGAACACAGATCATTATCACTTTTTTTTTTGTCTTAAATAGTGGCTTGAATTTACAGGCAAAGAACTGATGCAATAGCAAAATTTAAAGGTATGAAATCCTGCTCTCGTTTGTGTCAGTGGGAGTCTGAAGTAATTCAGATAACTTTAGTAAATTTACTTTGCTAGTAATGAAAAAAAATTACAAGAATGACTAGGATATCTTTCATATTTCCTATTGGTCTAGCGTAGTGTAAGTTGGTATTTTTTTGTCAAGTTAGGCAAACAAAACTGTGTAGTACTAATTGATATTCTGAAAGTACCATTCTTCACTAGTAATTCAGGTCTATGCCTGTGTTTAGAATTATTTTAAAATTTGCCAGATCCTCGTGTGCTATAATGTGGTATTTCTATTCCAGTTAAACTCCAAAGAAAAAGAATATTTTTATGCAAAATCAAGTTGGCTGAAGAACTGCCTCACCATTTTTATCTATCTGGACTGTTACCCTTTGAGTAGCTAAATATTGAAGGGAGAAAGATTTTCTTGGAATAAAAATCAGAAACAAGCTATTAGTGTAACACAGTCACAGTGCCTAGAATTGATTCATGTTCTAGGTGATTGTGTTAGTAAAAACACAACAAGAGAGTCAGTGCCCACCCACTGCTTCATCAATGTCCATCTGAGAGCCGTGCACCACTTCTAAAGCTTACAGCATTCTTCTTAATTGTGGAAATAAATTCTGAAGCTTTTCATCTGTGGGGAGGTATGCATCATGTTCAGTTATCTGCTTCTTCCTTGTTTGCATATTGGTTGGTACAACTCTTCTGCAAACAAGCCATGGTAAGGGAGTAATGTAAATCAAAGAGTGGTTGTTTACCTTTTCCTTGGTTTTAGTTCAGTCTTCTCACACATAACATGCTGAATTTAGGGAACCAAGGCTGTCCAAATGTCTTTTACAGATCATGTCCAAGTTGTAGGTAGATATAAAAAATCACCATGAATGCTTTTAATTTCTGCCTCTACTAGATCTACCTATTTATCCTAAGAGAAATTAAATGTTTTTTTATTTTCTCTGTAAGGTAACAGATACAGTCAGGAGAGTGAATCTTATATGCGGGCTGCTGACAATTCTGTGATCTACTGGCATCTGTTAAGAGACCATAGTATGGACTGTCTTCAGACAGCAGTGAAAGTTCATCAGCAATGTTTCCTCTGGTCAGACCCATGTGGCAAAATTAACCACATGATAGGAAAAGCTTTAAGGCAAAAGAGAATTTTTTTCCACTGGTAGGGTAGCTGGTAGGGTAACAACATGTAGCAAAGGCTTTCGGAAACACAGGCTACGGTACTGGATGTAAAGCATAAATGTTTTGTCTTTTTATTTTTTATTTACGTCTGTTATAATCTTAGAATGATTGAGGTACAAAGGATACAGATGAATGGACTAAATCTGCAGCTGGTTTACATCTGTGTTGTCATATGTAAGGTGGCAGAATGGTACCAATTCGCTATGGCTGGGAAGTTGGTCCAGTAACACCTAGTTCCATATATGATGAGCCTAAGTCTTCTCTAACATTTTCATGGACCGTAGGAAGGGTAGATTCATCAAAATCAGTAGAATTATACTGGTTTTACACCAGTGAGTAGGAGGAGAACTGTGATTGCTTGGCCTTCTGTGCGGTTGTTTACAGTCAGCAAGATGTGCGAGTTGCTACTAGTCCAGCTTGGTGGTGTTTTGTATTACGATTTACTAAGGTAAACCATGGAAACTGAAGAAAAGTGGTGAATTGAACTGTGTGTTTAGTTCTGTTTCATCAAAGATTTGGTAAACGTGAGAAAAAAAACACTGTAGAATAGCAGCTTCAAATGTATTCCCTTGAGAAATGCATTTCTATGTCAGCTAAGTAAGTCTCGCTTTGTCCTTCCTCCCATCTGATTCAAAAACAGCATTTTGGCATCTTTTGCGGCGTGAGTGTCTGCCTGACCTTTTGAGGGACTGAGTCACTTTGATAGCACTGAGGAATACCACACCAGTGAATGCATTAGCTGTCAAATTGTGTTTGTTCACCACTGCAGCTTATAGAGAGAACCTCCCTCCAGCTTTTCTACCTGTCCTTTGACCTTAATAACAAGTCCACTTCTCCCTTCCAATTAGTAATATATCATAATATAGCATAATTGGTAAAAAGATATACAGGGTGGGGTAGGAGTTTTGGATTTGTTTACTTGTTATTCTGTCTGGAAATGACTCAGAGCCTGTTCTGTGAATTTACATCACATGAGGAATCCCTCAGACTTGTTCTCCTAGAAAGTCTACACATCCCAGGGGGAGGAAGAAGCATCTTATGGCATGTAGAGAGGCTAACATCATGGTGTCAGGCAAAGGGAAACCTTAGTGGTCTTTCTGTGTCCAAGGTATTTCATAGCCATCAGCAAGGGAAAGTTTTGGTCCCCTGGTAGGTGTTTGTCTTGGACTTCATACGTGGTAAAAATCTGTAATACATTCACATTCTTATGTCCTCTTTGGAAAGATGTAAAGAGTATGCTGAAGACCCTTTTTCATTTCTTCTTCATTGGAGTTTGTTTAGGAAATGGAATGAATATTCCTGAATAGTCATCATCTTGTGTTGTTGATATCCTCTAGACACATGATTTCAGACAGAATTAAATTAAGGAAAAAAAAAAAAAGCTCTATTGTAATCCCAACAAATGCCCCAAAGAGGAGGTCTGGAAGAAGCCTCAAAAAGTCAGTGCCTACCACCTGGATGCCTACTCCATCCTTAGGCAGACATTCATCTCGTGTTCTCAAAATCCTCAAGTGCTGGAGACTATTTATTCCAATGCTTTTCTATGCTTACTCTACAGTCTCTATTGCTGTAATTTAAACCCCTTCTTCTTCCATCTACAGCTCGTGGAAAATAAATTATTCTCTTTCCTCTCCAGTAACAGCAGTCTCCCACTCTGTCAACTCTGCTGTAGGCAAAATCCATTGTAGATGAATTCTTACCCATGTATTTCTGTTCTAGTATTATTATCTTTGGCTGACACCTTAAACACCATAAATAAGTCTGTTGAAACTGCAAGCTACCAAAAAAGCGTATTATATAAGATCAAAGCACGTACGATTCAGGGTTTGAAATAAGTTCTGGGAGGGACTGGGCACAGGTTGGCATCTTACTCTCAGTGTGCTACTCTTAATTCAGTGATTAAGATTAGCGAGGAGCTATTAAGTACAGAAATCTTGTTTTCAACTGTTTTTGCACAGCTGTTTCACATCCTTGCTGTGTACAACTACTCTGGGTTGTTTTGCTTTTATAAATTTTCAAAATTTACATAGTTTGGTAGTGAATCATGGAAACTTTGTAGCTGCCAATTGTAGAAAGAAGAGACGCCGGCATTAAAATTCAGCCCTCGGGCACACCATTACATGAAAGCTGTATCTTTATATGATTACTGACTACTTAGATAATGGGACTTTAGAGCTTTGCAGCACAGTTTTACAGTGTTTCCATAACTGTTATTGTGTCTCAAGACATTTAGAATAAAAACCAAGATCTTTTAGACCACAACGTTTTAGACACATTTTCTGGTTATCAAAGGTGAAAGAATTGTTGTTCTCCAATTAATAGATCCACAGGTAGATGCATTTCTCTATTAAGACAATTAATTGCAAAATCATTAGGAAAACTTTGTTTATAAACATGCATCAGTATTTTGACCTCATTTGATAATCTCATACTATGTGAAAAAGCTTTTCTTAACATGGAGCAATTAAACATGGAGCACGTGGCTATTGGTTTTGGATCTCAGATTGTCTAACTACAGAATATTCCTTCTCTGTCTAATTATGGATATAGAAGATTATAGAAGTATACATGTATATATATATGTATACATACATATACACGGACCTTTGCTCCTTTCTTAGTTGGATAGCTCTTAGTTTCCAGGCTAAGTTAATTACCTGTCAGATTATAATTTGTGGGGTTTTTCTACCAAATTTGAACAGTTCTAGTGTGCCTCCTCTGATACCATTGCAAAATAGATTGAAATAAGTACTTTGCACTGTGTTTCCTACTGAGGAGGCTTTGCGGAGGCTGTAGTCTTGCCAGGATCAGATTATTACCTTGCTTCCTGAGAAAAAGAGGGGGTGAGGGAAGAAAATAAAGTGACTGCTTCTGCAGAGTGACCTGCCATGAAATTATTACATGACATACAGAGATTTTGACCATGTGTGAACAGAACATGATCTGATAGAGCATCTAAGCATAATTTTTCTGATTATCCTGAGGCATTTGTCAGGAATCTTTTATTTTTTGCTTTTGTGTGTAGTTTCTTCTTTCATTGAAGTCTCAGTTCCTTGAAGCTGTGGATAATATGACATTTTATTTATTTCCTTTTTTGACCTGGAACATTAACTGCCTAAGAGTCTGATCAGTGACAGGATCGCTGTATTTGTGGTGAGAATAAGCAGATGGTGTAGAAAGGGGTGGACTTCTTACACTAGCTTTGGTGGCGGGCAGTTTATTGGGTGACTATAACTTGCCTCAATTAATTCTCTAGGCTTTTTGACAGCACGGTAAGGCTAACGTAGCTATGTTCCTTTTGGTACCTAAAGCCAAGCTCAAGTGCCTTTGGGACATCTTCAGTAACATCATGTAGACATATTTTGCATTCATTCATATTGCATCGTGTGGAGAGCCCAAAATGAAGTTTTTCCAATTAAAATGTTTGTTTTCTTGACAGGGGAAAAGGAAATGGGTGAGATTAGTTCTATGGAGAAGTTCAAGACAAACTGAGGGAGTCACTTGTATTTTCTTATTTATTAGTTTTGAGCTCAGAAGTCACATTTCTGTTGAACAGCCACACAAATAGCTGGCTTTCCCACATAGCACTGGGATGTGACTAATACCATAGTTTGCAATTCACATGTCTGCTCTTTTTAGTATGTCTTTTTTTAACAGTAGTCCTTATTTTTATGAGTGCTATGTACTTGGCAGGACAGCAGTCAGAGGTTTGCTCTGCTGGAAAGTATTACAGAGGTTTTGAGGTATTTCAAGGCAAATTAATTCATATCTCATTAAGGACAAATGCATTATGTGCCCTGTCTAGACAACTAAGAGATTAGAAACTGGAACGCTACTACAATTCAAACTATGGTAGTAATTGCCATAAAACAATATTCCATTCTATGTAATTCTGCCATTTTTCTAATACATGTAGTACATGTAAGATATAAAACAGTTTTTATGCTTTTTTTTCCTTACTACTCAGCAGTTTTTGCCATGTGCTGCAGTAATGGAGACCAGCCCTATGTGAAATGACTTGTAGAAATTAAAACAAAACCTAGAAGGGGATATGTAAACACAGAAGTAAATATTAGCTCTTAGAACTGCTGATTGCTAATAAATGTCAGTTTCAATGTCAATAAGTGGTTTTGCTAGAGAAAGAAAAAAACAACTTTGAAAAGTTGTATATAAAGTCATCAACAGCACCTTCCTCTGCTTTCTTGGGTTCTAAGCTAAAGTGTAAAGAGCCCAGAAGGAAAGGAAAGCTCATTCCGGACAGTCGTTTGCCTGTCCCTGACAAATATTGCCTGAAGATATGACTAGTGAAGAGAGGGTTTTGTTTAAAGTTATGTTTGAAGAAGGACTTTTTGAGAATGTGGGGGATAGGGTGAGTGTGAGTGGGGAGAGGGAATAGACAAATCAAGTGTCAATTTTGAATTTAAAATCAATGATTCCATTTTGAAAGTCAGACAGTATCAGAATAGACTTGAGCGTATTTTTTAGTCTACACTTAGGGTGTTAATTAGGAATTAAGGGGAAAAAGAGCAAAGCAAAATGAGCATGATTTCAGTACATACTATATCACCAGCAAACCAGAGTATTAAAAATATTGCCAGAGTGAGTTACAGAAACCAGATGAATGCTGCAAACAAAAGTGGGTTTCTGTGTGAAAGTAGGTTAACTCTGGCCTTGTAGTTCTGCTTTCATAACTTGAACAGAGAAATTCTTTGCTTCTCCCTCTTTCTCCTTAGTGTGTTACATGGGCAGAGGATAATGTGGTCCACACCACAGTTGGCTACACTCCACCAGCCAAGTACAGTCTGCCAGAAGAGCCCACAGTGCCTTCTAGGTCAAAGCAGCTGACCATAGCTCCATGCTATTGGGTGGACTGTGAAGTTTGTTGTATCACGATGAAAGAAAACTTTTTTCTTCTGTGCCTTTCCATGTATATGTAAACATTCAGCCAGAAGGAAATTACTCTTATCAAAACCTGTCACACCAGTTCTGACCTGTACTCTCCTGCGCCATCTCGCACTCAGGCATCTGTTTCAGTTTTCTGGTAGTTGTGATACTACCGTACTTCACTATCACTAACATCCGTCAGTCACTTTTTAATTTTTTTATTCTCAAGTGTGGAGACTAACCATTCTTTAGGAAAGCAAACGATAGCTTGGCATAATCTGCCAAAGACAAGAAAACTGAAGTTTCTTTCAGCAGCAGTTGTTTTAGGGTCTTAAAATACAGGGAAACTTTTACATGAGTTTCAGTGTTTTGTTGATTTTTTTTTTCCTGTTGGTTTTGGAACAGATCCTAACCACCAAATTGCTTTCAGGTGTTGCAGGATATTCACTGCAGAGTACAATATTATAATAAGAGCCCACAGGATGCTGAGTGTGTACTTACAGGTACATGGCATGTTCTTCTCCATCCTGGCTTCTGCTGTTTATGGGTCCTAGTATACCCATCAATAAACAGGCAATCCTGCTTTCACTCTGCATTATTCTTTCACGCTTCTCAAACAGCATATTCCTTTGCTGCTACGTTAAATTAATGGGTATAACATAGTACACCGTTATAAGTGTAGCTAATTCTGTCTTTAAGCTATCTGCTCAACTTGTATGCTCTGCTGCATGTCAGAAGCTGGCACCCGCTCTTCTCAGTTTACACAGTTGCTCCTGGAAAGACAAAATATTTTGAGAAATAACTTAGTTTGCAGAATTCCAGAAAAAAATGGATTGTTCAGAATCTACTGCAGCTGAAGAAGATGTTTAGGTTTGCTCCTTGTCCAGAAACTGTTGTGTCTCAAGGTAGCCTGATTAGATAGGGTCTGTAGCCTGATTAAATAAATTTAAAAAAAAAAAAGAGAAAAAGGAGATAAATAGTTACACATTTGCATGTGGAAGCATTACTGAGTTCTGTATTGACTGTGGATTATAATACCTGGGTGAAGGAAGCTGGAGCGTGGCACAAAATTTCACAGAGAGCATATGAAAGCAAGCTTTTTCCATGCCAGGAGAGAAAACCATGAAGGGATTTTTTCCCCAACTGAAAACCTTCATAAAACTGGAAGTCTGAGCTGGTGGGACACAATTCAGTAAGAGGGGAAAAATAAGTTTTTTGGCTGGGAACTCATTAGTGCAGGAGAAAGCAGTGACTGGAGAACTGCAGCTTTGGTGCTAGATGGTTTTAGAGCTAGAGAGGGAGTTATTCCGTGAGCTTAAATACGATTATGGCAAGATTTCTCCTCTGTGGAGAGGGACAATTGGAAAAACTGACTACACCGAGACCTGGCTGTTTGCCTGAAAGTGGATGGAACAGGAATGAAACAGTATAGTTTATTCTGAGTATGGTTTATACAGAGGGATTCATAAAAGAAGCTGACAAAGCTACAGACAGAAAATTGGCCAGAAAGAGTGTGGCTGCTGAAAAGAAGTGGCTAACTGCTAACTTGGAACCACAAAACCTCAAACATACTGTATAACATTTGGATTTGGACCCACCTGATTATGTAGCAACACAAAAACAAACAAGCAGAACACATGCTGTACTGGAATAATGACGCTGCGAAAACATTATGATAACGTACAGCAGCCTCGACCCGGTGATACTAATGTCTCAAAATAGGTGAAATGACTGCTTCTTAGTTATAAACATAGAACCTGAATGTCATGTCATTGACTTGAGAAGAATCAGGCCCCAGACTGTGTTTGGCTTCAGTTCTATGTTCTGGGTAATCAAACTGTTTGGAAACATCTCAGATAGCCAAAATGGGTAACTTAGATGAGGCACTGCTCTTCATGCAGAGCAGCCTTGTCTCACACAGGGCAAGAAGCTTCCATAAGGTTTAATCTGGAGAAGATCTAAAGACAGTATAGCTGTTTCACAATGTAATCTTTTCCTCTTTCAGTGATTATAGTAATTTCAGAGCTTCACTCAAGCTTCTTGCTGAGCTAATTTTCAGCCCAGCTGAAACACAAAACCCAACCAGGATGGGGTGGAAGAAGTCAGCAATTTGGGGAGAAGTGATCTGAAAAAGTAGAAATAGAAAATTAAACGTGTAGTCGAAACCTTCGATAAAGGTTGCGCAGATGACAGTTGATCTGCTCCAGCAAGTGAAATTAACATCTGCCAAAGAGCAGTCAGTTTTTTCAGAGAATTCAGGGATTTTTGTATAACTCCTTTTTCTTTTCTTTTTTTTTTTTTCATTGACTAATAGCAAAAAGATAGCATCAACTTTATGATGGTACAAACCAATGATGGAGTACAAGCGACACAGAACAGTGCTATGAGATATTCTTCTGTTGGCTGGATTGTTTTCAGCCTGGAAAAACACATTTTAGAGAACAGGGTTGATCGCATGATTTTTAAGAGGCAACCATTAGACGGGAAGAGGAAACACCCCCTCCCCGTGAACCAGACACCTCAGGGGTACACAAACATGCACGCTTACTCTCTGTATTATCCTCACTGTCATACCTGCAGAGTTATGTTCTGGGAAGAATTTCTAACCAGTTTGTAACATTCACCCTGTGCAGCACAAATGAAAGGTGACCCATCCCTACCACAGTGCTTGTGGGACCGCTGGGTGAAGAAACTTTAGTCTGAGTCTGTGATTCAGATGGGAACTCAGGTGTCCCTCTCACATGAACATTTTTGTTAAGGCCATGAAATGATTCCAGGTTTGGAAAGCTGAACGCGTGCCTCAAGCACCTTGCTAGCTTGAGGCCTACTCTAGTGTCTCAGCTGGGTAGGAAAGGCTGATGCATTAGGGAACTGTGAGGGGTTTTTTTCCCTAGGATGTATGTGGCTCTTCAGTACTTGTCAATCTTAAATTAGTGTTCAAACCTGTCTGCTGAATACTTATGTGCAGCAAACAAGGCAGGGAAACATTGATTTTGTTACGTGCATTTCAAAAGTGTGTGATGGGGAAATCACGTTCTTCGACAGGCTAGAGTGTTACTAAATCTAAATTAGCTCCATTGACAGCAGGGAGATGCCAGAGGAATGATGTCATCTGAGAATCTGCTCCTGCCTATTTTGCAATATTCAAATTAAATTAAAGTAAGGATTTAAAATTTACACGTGTAGGTATTTAGACATTTGCAGCTGTGAGCTTGCAGGTGATGGGCTATGGTGATAGGTACATGAGAGGCATGCTATCAACCAAGAAAAGGAAATCAAATGGTGTATGACGTCTGCTGCTTCCCAGAAGTACTGGCTGTAAGGTAGTGCTGCTGTTACCATGAAGTCCCAGGAACATTTAACGTTACCAGTCAGGTGGAAAGAAGCACTGTGTTTTTAAACGTAGAAACTGTTGCCAACGAAAATGCTCAGGCACTGCAAAGATTGCCTGAGAAGAATTTGTCTGCCCCTTGCAAAAGGGAGCAGAGGAGCAGTTAAAAGGCAAAGGAAACATATTTCCCTTCTCCCTTAGGGCTGTCCTTGCTGGCTTAGGGAAGCTAACCATGCTGCGGAGTTTCTGAGGTCAGAACTAGTGTGGCTCGGGAAGAGGAGGGAAGACAGCATAAAGCTGCTTGGCTGGGATCAAGAAAGCTGTTGCAGAATGGTCTCCCACAGAGCATAAAGATACTCTTGGCTGCTGCTGTAGCGTAGCCTCTTTCCTTTGGTCTTGCCCCCCATCTGAAAAAACAGCCAACAACTAATGAATCACAATTGTACTCTAATACAAGTAGAATAGATTTAATACAAATGTCTTCAGCCCCGCCCCCCCAAAAAAAACCAAACGAAAAAGCCTGCAGAACAGGATAATTTATTTTCTTAAGGTTGCTGGTATTAATATTTATAAAAGAAGTGAAGCCAGCTAACACTTTGAGGCCACAATATTTAGGTATGCCACGGAGATAGCATTGTTCTGTCATAGAACTGAGGTTGTATGAAGAACTGAAGCAAGCTTCTTTTCTTTGTTCCCAAATAAGAAATATAATCAATCAAGACCTTCTGGTATTTCAAGAAGAGTTACGGATCTGTCACACAATGGCAAATTACACTTTTATCCTTTTCTTCAGGAGTGTATCATTGACGAAGACTGTGAAACAGGGAAATATTGCCAGTTCTCCACCTCTGAATACAAGTGTCAGCTCTGTAAAACCCAGCACACAGTAAGTCCCAAATGAGATATGATTTTATGTGGTCTTTAGAAACTCAATATGTAAGTTATTGTTGCTAATGTCAGCAAGCCAAAATTGATAGAAATCAAGATGCAAAGCTTTCTGTGTGAGGTTCAAAAATGGACGTGTAGAGTGTTTTGGGTTGGGTTTTTTTTTCTGCCTGTTAACACAACTAAGTTTTAAGGTTTCTGTTCTCATATGCCTTAAAACCTGCCCTCCACTCCTCCTGACCAAGCTTGACTTGTTAGGTGGCCTAAGGACAGCGTAAACTAACACGTTGTATGTTGCCAGAGGAATGGGCAAAGAGGAAATGCTGCGCCAGCTCCGAAGGCTCAGCTGGCAGTTGGTCGTTTCCAGCTCTTGATTCACAAGGAGAATTGCAGCAGCCTGCGCTCTTGCCTTCATGGACAACTTGTACAATGCTGTAGCGCAATTGTTACTGTAAATGATCCTCTTACGTGGATCGTTTACGTTCTTTGAATCTGTGAACCTCAGGAAACATAAATTCCTGTCTTTTGAGCTAAAAGATAAATGTTCTTGGTAGTAGCTATAGTTAGATTATGGTTAGTTCTGCTGATGGCCTCTTGTAAAACAAATTCATTCCTCAAAGCATTTGCAGACAGTTGAGTCTACAAGCAAGCAAACCTTGCTGTAAAGTCATGGTATCAATAGGATTATTATAATCTAAAACCAACAGGCTGTTCCTGAAATGATTTAAGTCCTTACTTACCTTGATAACTTCAAGGACTCTATTGACTTCAGTGAACTGAACGCTTGCTTAAACACAAGTCCTGAATATATGCTCAAATGTCATTATGAAAACTTATTCTTCATATTTTAGAAAATGTTAAACTGATAATTTTTCATGTTAACATGGAATAATTAAAAATCAAGATTATAATGACCTAACACCTCCCTGCCCCTTTTCTTTGCAGTCTTCAGTAGAACATTGGTAGGATAAAGAAAGTAAAAATTGGGTCCTAGCTACAACTCCTGTTCTAAAGTGAGCTTGGACTGAAGATGTTGGGATCAATTTCCTGACCTAGAACCCCCACAATTACAAAACATTTTTCTTTTTAATTAGCAGGTCTTAATAGTGCTAGCGTAGTCCTGCTTCTTGGCCTGTGTTAAGCACTGCCTGCGGGATCCACCGGAAAAGAAATTCTGATTTTGTACAGCTGCCCAGACAGGGCTTTACACAGACAGAAGCAAGCTGTTAAAACACTGACCTACTAGGAATCTTTAAGAGGTTAATCAAACTACCTAAAAAAAGAAACAAAGTGACACACCGCTTTTATTAGGGTGATATATTAGGTGTGTATAGTTGAAACACTGGGACAACTATCATAGAAAGCTGTCTCTAGCTAGAGATTTGCATTTCTGATTTTCAAAGAAAAATTTTTTTTCAAAGATTCTTGGTTACAAATGAGGTCTGGTTCTTATTACAACTAAAAATTGGATTTTAGTAAGATTTTTTTTTGCGTTGGTCTTTGAAAGCAATCCTTCTGAACAAATTGTAAATTCCTGACTGCATTTAACAATGGAAAAAATCAGTAGTATTTTCCATTGATAATGTTTCTTTTATTAATTTTTGTTTTCCTCGATTGCAAAAGGCTGTTCTGAAATCCATGTTACACTGTAGGATGTCTGGCTGCTGATTAATTTTCGTGTCAATGCTAAAATAAGAATTTAGGTTTTGTAAAACTGAAAGCATAATAGTGC
This sequence comes from Theristicus caerulescens, assembly GCA_020745775.1. Classification (NCBI taxonomy): domain Eukaryota; kingdom Metazoa; phylum Chordata; class Aves; order Pelecaniformes; family Threskiornithidae; genus Theristicus; species Theristicus caerulescens. The sequence continues at coordinate 11,498,564 of CM036564.1, forward strand.
AGGAAGAATGCTGTTACTCTGCTGCGGAGGCTCCTGTCTGGCAAATAGTTCTATGTATGCTTGAAGTCGAGAACCTAAGCAGTTCTCTTTAAACAGTGGGAATATGACATGCGTATATTTAAAGCACACACACACAGTTGTCTTCAGGACCAGGGTCTAATTCTGTGTTTCGCTGTCGGTTGATATATGCAATTAGTGCTGGAGTGACAGTTTTGTCATGCGCTTCTTCCATTTGCAAGCATTGCTCACGGGATGTCGAATGCTGCGGAGACCAGCTTTGCGTTTGGGGCGAGTGCAGGAAATCCACTTCAAAAGGAGAGAACGGCACCATTTGTGAGAACCAACATGACTGCAACCCTGGAACGTGCTGTGCTTTTCAGAAAGGTACAGAGGTTTTGCTTTTTATCCTATTCATTTTATAATACAGGAGTGTTAATATTTAGCTCTTTTGCCCAGGTGAAGTGGTTACATCTCTACAGAATCAATAGGTCATTCTCCCTTGGCCTGTGGAGCGCATGATGTTAACTTCACTATAAAATTTTAATAGAATTAGGAGTGAGAAACAGCCTGATGGGGTGCACAATGGTGAAAGAAAAGCCTATTGCACGCTAGAGATGAGAACAGCACGAGAAGCACAAAAATCTACTCTTGCTAAAGGAGAGTCTCAGTCATTTAAAAGTAGCAGAGCTGTGTGTTAAATTTTTACCCAATAGAGCAAAAATAAGAGCATTAAAAATGTACAAAATAAATTAATGAGATTACTGAAAGTGGCTTTTCCTTCACATCAGCAAGCAGGCCATCAGAATCAGACTGCAGAAACATTTCATGCTCTGAGTTTTATGAGCCTTCCAGGGCACCACGCTGTGCAATACTGACCGGACAGCCAAGCTACGCAGAGGAATGATGTTCCGGGTTATGTGGTCAGTCCACATGGGAACGTGAAACTTGATTTACAGAAGGGAGGAGAGAAGGAGAAGGTATCAGGCCTGAAATCAGTCCTAAATCCTGCCTGGTCAGGGCCCAGCTCCTCCTGTTTTATACCCACTAGTTCCTCACTGCTTTTATCAGACTTCACCTTAATTTTGTAGTGACAGGATACAATTCCAACCATCTTTCTACACCAGGTCAACACTTCTCTAGATAGCTTTTTTCCTGGCTCTTGCTATGAGCAAGAGTTGACCTTGTACCTTCACTGATAGTTGGGCTGCCTGTCCCGCCTTCAGCCTGCTGGTGGATCAGGCAACTAGGGCATTTCAGGAAAACAAAGGAGAAAGCTCAAACACCATTTAAAGGCAATTGGGTCTGCTCAGCTTTTCCTTGTTAATTTTGAGCATTACATGGTGGACCTTTGATGTTAAGTAAGTTTGATTCCAGCAACTTTTGGTTAGAGCAGTTTTATTCTCCCCTTCATCACATTTCTGCCTAAAACATTTACAGGTTTTGCCAAGCTCTGTCAGAGATTTCTTTGTACTCTGATTCTGAAATGAGACAGAAAGAGTACTTTTAATAAATGCCCATTACTTTCGCCATGCAGGACTTTGAATCTCTGCTCACACTGCGGAGAAGAGTAAATCAGTAATTTACATCCAGTGGTGTTTGTAGCACTAGGCTAGTCTCCTGTGAGGGTAACACTGCTTCTGGAGTCCTGATCTCCTGTGGGATCCAAACAAGCTGTGTCTTCATTATGATTATTTCAGCTGCCTAAGACGTTCACACTAATGTGAGTGTAAGTTAGTGCTTGGCTTGAAATGGAATTTAGTACAAACCTGTAACTCAGGAAGGAACAATACAATAGATAAGAATATTGATGGAATGCTATTATTAAAACTTTAAACAGAGCTATTGATTAATAGCAATCGATTTTTATTCTCTACAGTTGTCTGCTTTAGCAGTGCTTTAGGGTTTTTCAGGTTAGGCCTAACCTCAAGGCCTTTCTCCATCACTAGAGTATTGCAAAAGGTTGTCCTAATAAAGACTGGACTGTCTTTACCTGTATAATTTTATATAAAAATGCAGTAAACTAGAGCATTCACTGCTTAAGATACGATCTGTTTTGGAATTAGGAACTAAGTAGTCATATAGATTAAAGCATATGTGTGTGTCTGTATACACACACACATATATATTTTGACAAGCCTGTTTTAAAAACTTAAATTCTGAACTCTTCACATATTTTATTCTGCCATACCACAAAAAATGAGGTGAATGAAGACACGAGGAGGAAGGGAGGTTTGACAGGAACATCTGAAAGAGCTGAATTCAAGACTGACACTGTAAGTTGCCAGCATCAGGAAACCCAAATGACGTATCCTTCTAAACGATTTCTTACACAGGCTGAAATTCACCCCTGTGCAGAAACAAGGGTGCCAAGCCCCAAATGCCATCAGACAGCTTTGCCTATTGTAGAATTACTATAACAAATTAAATGGCTGAGGAGTAGTTCTTGTAACCTCGTTATTTAGTCTCTGAACAATTGCTCTGTATTTGTAACCTCTGCAAAGAGCTAGAAGAAATAGGAAAAATAAGTGTTCTAAAATATAGAGATATTTCTCTATTCAGATTTTAAACCATTAATGCTATGCATTGAAAAGGATTCACTGTCATGTTAGTTTTCTTGGTTTTAGAATAGTCTTCCAAATCTCCAAGGGATGGAGCTGTGCAGTACTACTGTATTGACAGTAGTCTCTTTGTGAAGAAGCAGGAGTTGATCTTGCTCATTAAGCATAAACTTCAAATGTCTTACTCCCACCTAGTGGAAAGAACATTAAGTTATGGCTCCCTAATACATAAGGGGACTTAAAAAGAGGTCAAGTCTGTCTTTTTATATCTTGCATGTAGACTTAAAGATTAGGTCATCTCAGTTTAGCAGACAGTTAACAACTTCTCATAAAATTAATTTACTCTGGCATGCAGAACTACTGTTTCCTGTGTGCACTCCATTGCCTGAAGAAGGTGAACCCTGCCATGATCCTTCCAACAGACTTCTCAACCTGATCACGTGGGAACTGGAACCCGATGGAGTACTTGAGCGATGCCCGTGTGCCAGCGGCTTGATCTGCCAGCCTCAGAGGTAAAGATCAAAACTGGGCAAGCAAGCTGCTTGCAATTTTTGAGGGGTCTCTTTCTGTGGTAAATAGATGCACAACTTGCAGATTCTTCCACACTAGAAAGTGTTTTGACAGCTTTTCTCATCAGTAGCATTGAAACTTTCTCCAACTTACTGCTTTGTCTCACACAGATGTGCCTAATTGAGTTTGGCAACCCCTTAATCCTGTGTGAATTAAGTTTGTGTATCAGGCTGGTGCTGCTTTTTAATCAGAGTACTAACAGCTGTCGAGATGTATCACTGCAATTTAATTCTCTACATACAGCTCTTGTCCAGCAACTTTTGTGTTAGACTGGGCTTCTGTTAGACATTTTGCTTGCTTTCATACATAAGACAAAGACATTTTAATACCTGCAGTAAGTATAAACAGGCATGTTCCTGTACTATTGATCAGCTTTACAGAAGGTCACTTCTATCACAAGGAAAAAAAAAAAAAACAACTTTGCTTGCACTTTCCTTCAGTTTCAAACTAACCCGAGAAGCCAGTTTCCCTACAGCTGACTTAAGGTCTGCTGTTCAGGCTTGAAACACTTCATACTGTGCAGACTTCTTCAGTATCGAGTTTCACGGAATAGGAAGGAGGCCTACTCCATATTTTCAGCTAGAAGCTAAAACTTTTAATATATCATGCCTTTAATCATTCTTTAAAAGGACAGTTATTTGCATTATCAGCAATTTCATTGGGAGAAAGTGAGATCATTTCAGTTTTGTACTAAAAGCGTTTTTAGAAAACCCACGTTATCTGTGAAATAAGCTCTCCAAGTTTGTTCCTACACTACCATTTTCATTATATTAACTTTCAACAAGACACCATAGTTGTGATAGAGATGTAGATTAAGATTTCTCTCTTCTTCTGTATCCAACTGTTTCTACATTTTTTTTTGTGCATGAAGAGTAATGGGATAGCATTTTGTTTCATAAATGTGATCTAAGGAAGCAAGCAGAGTTGATCCCATCCTTTCAGCACCAAAATTTTAGTTAATGTGCAAGCACCGTTAACCTCAGGGAAGGTAAGTCAGCAAATGTCATGTCTAGTAAGAAGGAAAACATTTCAGATGAGGATATAGACAGACAGAAATGAATTAGGGTGTGGATAGAGCTTACCTGTCCAGCTATAGTCACAGGAATTATTTATCGGTTTAGGGTTATCACAAATACAGTAATACTCGCATGGACAGTAAGATAAAGCTGCTTCTGTGACTTTACATGGTGAATCTGAAGATTCAGATAACATTTTTTGTTAAAGGAAACAGCCCATCTCTGCCTGAAGCGCCCTTGGCTAAATATTACTAGTGAGCAATAAACACTGAAACTATCAGATTCTATCCTAGAGAGTACGGGAATAGCCTGCCCACAAATGGAAGTCTTATAAGTCCTGGAAAGCAAAACATACAAGAATTCAGAACATACACAAAATAAGCTTCAGGAGCATCTTCAGTTCATTCACCCTGTGTTTCCAGTGAAAGAGGCTGCAGCTGTAAGCAGCTGTTGAGGGGTGCCTGGCACAAGCAGTGGCCCCCTTGCACCATCACAAGGACCTGTAGCCCTGTCCTGTCCCACGCAGTGCAAAGAGACAGCAGATGCACCGTGATCCTGCTGTATTCCCCCACCTCCCATCAACAAATATAAATCATTCTTGTTCCCTTTTAAAGTTCCTACAACAAATGTGGGATGTTTGTTTGCCAGCAACTGAAGCCACTTTTCAAAACAAGGACAGCAGCAAATACAGCTGCTATCCTATTTAGAACCAAATATATCATGCTTATAGGTTTCTCAACTCTACAGCTTGATAGCAAACAACATTTTTTCTGCTTTCCTTTTAAGCTGATGTATCGTGTTTCTTAACTTGGCATTATGACATGAAGAGAAAGGACCAGTCACCATGATTGCTTGTAGGTAGGAGGGCCAGCTTGTGCTGAGGTCCACTACCATCCTGTCTCCCAGTATTAAACATTTTTTGCTATTGGGATCTTTGTTCTAGGTCTGTATGTGGAAATCTCATCTTTAACTCTCCAGCCGTCAAGCATGTAAACATCAGGTGTTTATGAAGTCAGCAATGGTAGATCTGACAGTATTATGCATTTAGCATGCTTTCACGTGGGGAGGGAATGAAGAATTTTATTAAAGAACTAGCAAAGGAACATGATAAGATCTACTATATGACCAGATGTCTCTTCTTCCCCACAGCCACAGCACTACATCTGTCTGTGAACTGTCCGCCAATGAAACCAGGAATAATGAAAAAGACGACCCCTTAATCATGGATGAGATGCCATTCCTCAGCTTGATACCCAGAGATATTCTTTCTGATTATGAAGAAAGCAGCGTCATTCAGGAAGTGCGTAAAGAATTAGAAAGTCTGGAGGACCAAGCAGGTTTCAAGCCTGAGCCTGACTCAGCTCGAGACCTGTTTTTGGGAGATGAAATTTAAAGTCCAAACACCAGACAGTTTAGTTAGTTATTTCTAGAAATTTTTGTCTAGTGTCTCGCTTATATAAACCCTAAACACATACTGCTGGATAGAAGTGCAATAAACAAGGTCTTCAATGAGCATCCTTTTCTGCGCACCAAACCTGCATGTTCACATTATTGTTGAATTCATTCAATCCTTGGACCAAACCTTCTGTCAAAGACAATGAGAAATACAGCAGTGTTTCTTCTGGATTAGTACTTTCCCCTTGTACATTAGAAGTAAACTTACCAGTACTTGTATTCATTAAAAAATACACATAAGCATAAATAATCTTAAAGTTATTAGTGACTGTAGAAGTGACTTTTGAGCATGTATGTTAGAATCGTTTCTTTTTCTAGGGTAAGGAAGATCTACTTCAGACTGTTCTAGTCATTGATTTTAAGCAATTTTTAAATTTTTTCTTTAGAAACTATAATCAGTGAAGCTGCAACATACAGATTCTGGGTGTCACCTCCCCCCCCCCCCCCCATTGTGGAAGGATGGAAAAGATAACGGATGCTTACCCTTCTAGATGAATATACCCAGAGCTCCTTTTCAGCTGCGTACAATGGATGCCATCTGTCCTGCAGCAGCCTTCAGGGTAACTTAAGAGCTGGTGTTCCACAGCCAGAATACCCCTTGAGTCTTATATTTTCACATAGGATGGTCATTAGCCTCCCCCATTACGTAAGGGGCACACTATCAAAAAAAAAAAGCCTACAACATTTTCCACATCAATAACAAATAGTGTGTACACGCTCATATCTACACAACACATTGGTTTCTATAGAGGAACTTTCAACTTCACTGTTCAGGGCTCCATCTCTCAAGGGCAAAATATACTCTTTAAAATTGCAGAACAAACAGCTATATGGGCTGAATACAAAGAATACAGATCCTCTGTTGTACACTGAATATGTAAGTATCAATACCTAGGAGAATAGTGCAGCTGCAGTTACAAGGCTATGCTTAAGCTAGAGCTAAATAGAGTGCACATACATGGCAGCATTCTGCACCGCATGAACATACCTTCTTGGGTAATGTCAGTTACAGGATGTGTTCACTATACTCCATCATCACCTACCCTTTTTGAGACAGAGGCAGTGAACATAAATTCATTACTTCAGTTTAGCAGTAAGACAACCTAAAGAGCTTCTTGCATTTAGAGACTTGTGCTTCTCCTACTTGATTCTATTACATCCAGAGAAAATTCTTTGAGAAATGGTTTGTGTTCTTAATACACTCCACAGGCATAAATCTGTGCGTGTTACAAAATGTGATTATCACTGCCATCTTAACAGGTCATTGATTTAAGAAATCAATAGCAAGCTAAGAGTAAAATCCGATCCAAACTCCCCAGCTCCCAGCTCTCTCAACAAACCATTTGCTACAATGGCTTTTCTACTATTACTGGTTTTTTTGGGTTCAGATTTCACCATCTGTTATTGCACACGGTAAAAGATGCCATGAGGCTCCAGCCAAGTAACTTTTCATGGAGCTTCTTCCCAAATAATCCCTACTGCTATGTCGAATTTGGAACAGTAGAGCACCAATAACTTAAGGGCAGCTACAAGACTGTGCTACTAGCCTGCAAGTCTTTCACCACTTCTGGTCTGTGAAAGCTTTTCAACAAATTCCTTGGGTACCAGAATTAACGTTGGCCATTATCATCGTGAACAGGAAGGATATTTCACCAGAACAGTCTGACTTTTAGTTGAAAGATTCATTTCTACCACCAGTTCTCACACCAACACATGCACACATACACATGCTCTCAGAGTTCACTGAATTTACCTTTCCTTTCTATCCCTAATAAAATTACTGTGCTTTAGAGACAGCCCATCCATACAAAGAGAAGGAATTAACATCATTGCAATTTTCCTGTTAAAAAAAATACTTGATGAGAGCAATAATTGTCCATAAATACTGCCCTACTTAAGGATAACATTATTCTCCCTTCAAGTTTCTTGATGCCTCAATCCCTGCAAGATAAAGTGTTAGTATTCATCAGAAGTTCAGCAAGATCTCTGCTGAACTAAGCAAATGAGAAACTCGAGGCTTTTTGTTTCTTTAAAATGCCCATGGTCAAACTCAAAAATGTTTGAAATGATCAGAATGTAAAGCAGATGCTGGAAAGCGTCTCCCAGAACAACCCAGGATATATTCCAGTACGCTTATGCAGAAGGGAGTGCACCACTGGACAGGAAATCACGTAAGGATGCCCCTCGGTCCTCTATCCAGATTTCTGTCAAGACTTACAGGTTTAAAATTAACTTCTTCAAAGAAGTTCTCAAAAGAAGTTTCCCAAATAGGGCTAGAGATGAAGCAAGCAGCTTTTGGAATTCTTTTCTTAACTACTTTATTCCATCTGTGGATTTTTGCCTCTCCGAATGTCTGAGTTTGAAGAAAATTCATGACCCATTTGATAGTTAATTTTTTTCTCTCTTCCAAAACCTCCAAGGATCCTTCAGCAGTCTCTATCCATGTGTAAATGGTAGCTTAAGGAAGTACTCTACCTGCTGGGTGGGACTCTATGCTTCCTTTGCTCCTGCTTCCACCACATCTATGTTGGAGAAGAGGTAGCACAGGTCAAATTGAAGAGGAAGAACAAGGGAATTCCTCTGCGCAGCGCCTGGTTCTCCAGCTGCCAGAGTCCTCAGGGTTTTCGGGTTGCTGTGGGCCAGCATGCAAGGAAGAACTGAATGTTCAGTTATTCAAAATCCTTTTTCCTCTCTGGAGCAGAACTTAGCTGCCAATCATATCTGGAGCTTAGAAGTTTCACTGGTGAGGAATCCAATTCTGGAAAAGGAGACTTAGAGTTGCAGAAAAATTTGGTGTGACTATAGGTAAAGAAGAGCAGCAGAGAGGCTACAAAACAGGTCCTGCAATACTGTGTAGATGCGTGGGGGATGTGCGTGCCTATACACACATACATACACACAGCCTTACAAGTCTGACATTGCCTTGGAAAAGTCTGTATTTCCATGAAACAATTCCATAATTTTTCAAATAAAAGCCAAGCATTTAATGATTAAAATAACACAACAGAATGAACAAATGTTTTATTGGCATGTTCATCGTTGTAAACAGCATCTGGCATGAAAAAGTTTACCAAAATCTTTTGATTGTTATAAATTAGGTGGTTTTCCAAAAACTACGGAGAATTGTTCTCTATTGATCTTTATGGACCAAAGCAAAAAATTGCTGTTCCTAGGCTTTGCAATGAAATCATGTTGACTGCATCAGTCTTTGCACCACAACCTGAACTACCAAGTTTATATGTTGAGGTGTTAGAGGTCGCCCCAGTATTTGACTACATATAGCTAAGGAATCAACTCTGGGAAAAATAAAATGACTTTCAGTGGGTGGAGAAGTTGCAAACTTGTAATAGTCTCAAAAACAAAATGTACAAAAAGTAGCAGAACAAAACAAAAACTTCATTAACAAGGGGAAATACAACCCTAAGTACCCAGCATCGTCAAACATAAAATGAATACAAATTTAAATAGGCAACTATACTTCCAAATGTACATAACGAATGTTGATATGTGAAAAGAAATACCATGGTAAATAGCTGAACTGCAGTTCTGTTGAATGGATAGGGCAAATTTTATTTACACATTGAACGCAATGTAATAGAGCTGCTCATCGGCTTCCGTAACCCATTATAAACCAGTTTACCTTACAACAGCACTTCTGCAAAGTGAACCAACACCTGCTGGCAGCTTTCTGCAGACACCTCTCAGCCCACCTCTTCTATGGAAGAATATGCTAAACCTTACGCTTGCAGCACTTCGTTTCATCTTCGACCCTTTTCTGCTGCTTTTCTAGAACCAATGTGTTAACATTTACTTCAGACTCTCTGATGAGGTAATGCGTGTATCAGTGAAACAAACAGAAAAAAGGATTCTTTCATGGCCTTTGCACAGCTTTTATTATTAAGCTATGAGTATCCTGTTTGAGGCTAGTTTCACTAGCTACTATGTGCACACCGTCCTCAACAATTTCCACTCGTTTCCCTCCCCGCCCGCTTTTTAGTTCTAATCTTTTATTTGCACATCCCTTTTAGCTTTACAGTACATTTGACTATAGTGCACAACATGATTCCAAGTCAAACAGTGGCCCAACAGGGCACTGCGCTTCTGATTGGTAACACTGCCCAATCAGTGCTGGTGTCAGCGCTTTACACCTAATGAGTGTCCTGCCGTAATGGCACTACACAGTAGTAGTGAACCTTTTATTTTAAACAAAAAAATTCCCCAGGGAAAATGCTATAGCGAGTATCAGTCTTGAGTCAAATCTTTATTTGGTGCTCCATCCAGATAAATTTTTAGTGCTTTTTCTTTACGAGGAGAGTAGGTTACCCGATGTCCAGTTTTCTGGAGTCTGCTGCTTTCTTTTTTCATCAGTTCATTTCTCTGCTCATCTGTTAATTCCATTAATTCTTCAGTTTTATCCCTGAAGTGAAAACAGGTGTTAAAATTTAGATTAGTACAATGACCATAATTAGATTTCTGTAATTTTTTCACTCGGAGCAACTTAGTAAAACACACAACTAAGCATAATACTCCTTACAGACTATTTTCTTCTCCAGAAACTAACAATCTGTCTAAACCTGCTTTTCTAACAGAGACGTTCAGTATCCCAGCTGACAGCAGACCCAAGGGAAAGCTGCAGAAACAAGCCTATACTCCTCCATCTACCTGGGAACTCCTATTCTTTATAGACAACTATGCCTCTGCTCTTTATTCGGTCACAGTGCCAGCCGCTGGAAGCAGCATGTCAGCCAGCCCCTCCTAGAAACTACCAGCTGCTCTCCCAAATCATTTTCTTCAAGGCCAGCACATTATCAATCAGCTGTTTCCCCCAAACTCACATGTAATTATGAAAAATACTGTAGCAGCAATGTGTTCATGAGGTTGCCCCACCCACCAAGTTTATCAGAAATGACAACATTCAAGCTCTTAGTCCTCAAATAGTGCCTTTGGGCTATTGCTGCCAGCTGATGAATATTTTTCATGTTACCAAAATTTTTAACATTTTTTTTCCAAAGATGCCATACCAACTTCTCAAAGAAATAAACTCCAAAAATAAAATCCTTGCTCTGTAAAACCTATGGCAAGACTCTCACAGGCTCCAAAAGGGTTAGTTCTATTTTAAGAGATTAAATCCAGACATACACTCAAGCATAGCAACCAGTTTTGCATTCAGTTTTATTTTCAATGGTTTGGGAGGGAGGATTGAGTAAAAGGGTGTAGTGTTTGTTTTCTTAAACGATAAACATAATTAATATTCAGGTTTTTAGGAAGCTGAGGAGCACAAACATTTCAGCTCATTGTTTTAAACCCTCTTTCCTTTAAGACAATAGAAGAGTATTTTTATGCTTCTGTTGATTACATCACGCCTCAACTCTTATACACAGATTTTTCGCATGGTTTACTATACTGTAGTACAATACATACCTATAAAATATTACTGCACCATCATCACAAATGTACAGAGGCCAGACATTCAATGTAGATACTTTAGGATTCCAGTCCAAGTCTTGGTGAATCTCTAGTATGGAAATGTCGCATGGAAACGTTCCTCTACCCTGAGAGGAAGCAATTACTTCGTGAATAAAACAAAACTCATAACCACATATCCATGCCATTATAAAGGTAAAATAGACAAAATCTTACTTACCTTCGCAAATTCTATGTTTTCTAAGGGTATTCCACTTATTTCACTCAGCTGTAAAGTGAAGAAAAATGGTGGATTTAATATATTCCACAACAACATTACGCAATGTCTACACAAAGTCAATAGACCCACCAAATCTAGAAGTCAATTAAAATATTCAAGAGTCCTCCAATGATCCAAAGTATTCGTACAAAATTAGTGACAAGGTACAAGTTTTTTACACTTCTGAAGTTACTAGTGTGTCAAAAGTGACACTTGCTGTGATCGCACTTCTCTGAACACTGAAGAGGTGACAGAAAATAGTTAATAGAAACAACTAATTATCCAAGTTCCAAGATACAGAGAGACCAACTGCCTCATGTTAAACCTTCACGTCCATCAGTTAGCCCTCAGCAGTTTCCCTGTATGAAATGAAACCTATTATAATCAAGTCAACCTGGCAGCAGACAAAGCTGTAAAATGCATGACAAACCCATCTCCACACACCTGCACTTCCTACGATAACAGCCCCCCAATTCCCCCCCCAACCCCAACTGTCTGCTCTGCCCCCTTGCAACTGCCCCTGGCGTGCACCTCCTCGGTGCACAGAGTGCATGACCGCCTGTCCCCTGCTGCCGCTACCTAGCACCCGTCACAGGGTCAACCCGGCTGTGCCGGGCACAGCCTCGGTGGAGCCCTCCCTCCACGGAGCGGTCTCATGGTGCGCACAGGCTCACAAATCACTGCCTCGCCCTTCACTCAAGTGCAGGCTGCAGTCTCGTCTCCCTGGCAATGCAGACACTAACTTAGATTTGTGTTTATCTCTGGCTGCTTATTTTCCCAAAACTTGAAGAGATTTCCTCTCTAAGATTCTTGCCTCCTTCAAATCAGCTGTTAAAAAAGACGTGTTCAAATTAAACTGATGGTGAGAACACACTAACAGCCAGTATAATTTTCTCACTCTCATTTCCTTAGGAAACTAGGAGAAATAAACAATACTGACAAAAGCCAGACAAATTCTGAAACATTAGCCCTACACTCTGCTAATAAAGTTTGTCTGAAAGAGAAGAGCTGGCTGAACACATCTGTTACTACAGCTGTTTCAAATTCAAATTTCTCTTATTACTGGTGGGAATAAAAAGATCAAGGTGTCTCAGAGAGAATGCTGCTAAAATTGCTCCCTGCACATCAATTCTTAAGACAGATAACAAGAAGAGCCAAGTCTTTCTTCAGATACAAGTGAAGAGGAAATCTTGAAGACTGCATACAAGAACCTGTAGTCACAACTTCATTTCTACCTGAAGAATACAAGGAATCAGTCCATAGCTTAATCTGTGTACATTCGCAAATCCAAGGCTTTTGCATTCTATGGTAGATGAACAATGTTCCTCTTTCCAGCCTGTGAACTAACCCCTAACTTACAAATGCTGAGTGTTTTAGTAAGCTAAGACTTTGGCAGACTTCACTGATACTAGGATTTTTGCTGATCTCAACATCCAAGGTGGCCTTCTTACATCTAGGTATTGCCAAACATAAGTAACCATTTCTCTAAGGGCGGAACCCTGTGGTATACCGGTTTAATAAAATAGTCTCTATACGAGACACACTTCTACTCTAGATTTCTGCTAGGATGGCACATGTCTGCTTACCTGTTATAGGGCTCTAGCCTTAAGGAAAAAAACCATACCAAAGCCATATTTCTTTCTAATCAAAATACAGTTCAATCTACTTGGTACAGTTACACTGTCCCTGAGCAACAGCTGTCAAATTCAAATATGAAGAGGCTGAGAGACTTAGTATTTTGGAACACCAAAATACTGGCTTGAAAAAACAAAGTGACAATAGTTTAGCTTTTCTTTCACAGGTGTTTTTCAAGGATAAGGGACACAGGTAATATAATGCTTCTTAAACTGCAAGATATGACTTTTTTTTTTTTTTTTTGCATGCATTCACCTGAATACTTTGATACCAGAACATTATATGAAACTAAGAACTAAAGCTGACAATTCATATGGCTTTGGTAATAGGATGGGACAGGTTCCCAGTTCCAGAGAAAAAAAAATAATCACCGTGCAACAAGATTTTTTTGTAGCTATGACATCTCTATGCTTCCCAACAGAGGACATCAATAAGGCTCTTGGAAACCACGAGAAACTTGCATCATGTTACACATTTTACCTTCTCTTTTAATTCTTCAACACTGCTGCTTTCTAGCACTACTTCCTGGAAAGAATCTAGTTTCATCTCTGATGGCCTCCATCGTCTTGATAAAACAGCAAGTTGTGACATGGACTTCATCTTTTCTATTCCTAGGAAAGAAAGATTTTTTTTATATTAACAACACAAAATATCTTACTTAAAACTAGGAGTTTTCCATAGCATAAGCACATTTAAATATACACACACAAACTAAGTAACCCAGTAAGCGTGCTGCAAGTAGGCCACCAAAAAAAAAAAAAAAACCAACCCACAAACCAAAACCGGGGGGAATGGACTAGGATTTTGTTGAACTTTTCTTTGTTATCAACTCCTTTCAAGGAATTTTTCATAGGCGGCATCTCTTAGGAGCCATGCAATTCCTCTTAAGAGCACATTTTTTCCATCACACCAAGCTCAGTTATACATACAATACCTATCCACCTAACCAGAGGCTGACCTCCAGATCTTGCACTGGCATGAGACCTTCCTCAGCAATCTGATATTTATTCATGTGCTTCACTTTCTTTACTAAAATAAGCTTTCCATGTTTGACTTCTAAATTTCACACACTAAATATACATTTGTTATTAAAGCCTGCTTTACACATACCACCTTGAAGAGCTTTAGTATGTACTGCCTCCAGCCTTTTTATATCAGTTTCAGGTAACAGCTTTCTCTGGTTGACAGTGTAATACCATTAATGTTACAATCAGATAAGCAGAAGTGATAACAAAAGGCTGATTTTATTTTTATTTTCAATCAGTCTATAATTTTGTAATTAAGCATGCAGAACTTGTGGCTTAAACATTTATGTCTACCGTTACATGCTTGTTTTACACGAAACCATGACCACTGTTTATGCTTCTCCCTAAATACCTTCTACAATCTTGCCTACAACTACATTTGTGCCGCCTTTCAACACTAACCTATTGGCCAAAATGAAGATACAGCCACCTAGTGCTTCTTGACATGTATTTCAAGTCTGAGGCAATTACATAAGTTTTCTTCAGAGCCAGAGAATAACTAATTTAAATACATCTGCAACAGTGTGATGCAAAGCAGCTATGCTAAGAAACTTAACTGTAAATTATTCTAAGTTGCCTTATTTACCTGCCTAATATCTTCAGTGTTTAGCTGAAGAACAAGATGAAAGCAATGGTGATGGTGGAAGGCCTTACAAACCCTGACTTAAAGCAGTTGCCTTTTCACTCTTTCGACCACCGCTGTGGTAGCAGCAGGTACATGAGCTGATACATATGTCTGTAGGAATCTGCAGGCCTCCTGAACCTCCCATGTTCGTTTCAAATTTTGGTACTTGCATTGGCACTATTTTGTTAAAAATTAAAAATACCAGGATTGAACACAGCTGCCAAAATACTGGAGTTACAGCTAAATGAGACTTCTTAAGCCAGGTATGCTTGTGAAGAAAGTTCCCGAGTGAATGGAATTCACATTCTTCATCTAGCCATTAATGGAAATACCTGTTAATCTAGAGGGAAAACAGCATGGCCTACTTTTTTCCCCTGTAAGTTATGCTTTTGCATTCAGAATCCAAATTTTAAGTGTATATGCAAAGGATAGCTTAAGAAATGCCATATTTTTAATGATATTTAAGCAGAATTTAAGAAACAATCTGCTCTCTAACATTTGATCCAAAGCTGTTTTGATGACCAAGGTCTGTTCAAAAAGTTAGCACTTCATGACAGAAGATGAGTGGTTTTTCACTCCTGTCTGAAAAATACTAAATGACTGAACAGCTGTGCTGAATTTAAAAACAAATTATATATGTATTATGTATATACATATAGACATACACATATATTTCAGCTAACTACAAACTTGACCAATACTAGTCCAAAAGTTAAATGCAAATAAAAGCCTGATGTATAGGCATTCCTACAGTTTTTATGTACAATGAAAACATACACATGCAAAAAACTGCCTACAGTACTACGGTATGTCTGAAAGTTTCCAGTAAACCTACAAAACAGTACTGCTATTAGACCTTTAGCACATCACATCCACAGCAAATACGCACTTACACAATCCTCCCCCCCAGCTTCATGCAAAGCTATTATAATGTTTAATTCTTTTTGCTTCTATTTTTGTCCTAATAAAACACTATTAAAATGTTAGTAATAGCCTTTAAAAAAAGGAAAAACGGAAAGTACATTTTCCAATGTTCTCTAAAGAAAAAAACAAATCTCTAATGTTATCTTTACTTTCTGTTCACACTATATCATTATTACCATCAAGTATTTCTAAGAAGACCTCCCAGTTGCTTGAAATATTGATATCTTCTTCATAGATATGATAATCTAGAAACACAGTGCCTGGGTTCTTCCAGGTTTTCTTTCGTAGGCGAAACCTGTAAATACATCACGAAGAAAACACTTAAGTTTTTATCTGCTCATAAACACTCACTACTTACCACTGCCAGAGATCAAAACTAAATTATTTTCTGACAAAACTGAAATACAACTCATTTATGCGAGGTTTGGCTAGGTTTATCAGGAATGAGTTTAACATTCTGAAACAGTCCTGACAGCAAGGTATCACTACTGGCTCTTAGTACGGCATCATTCATAAACACAAGGAAAACAAGCCTGTGTTGTGCTTGTTCAGTGCAAGAAATGTGTAAGGACATAAAGGAAGAAAACAGTTTCCTATTTAGGATAAGAACACAGAATATTCCCAAACACTTCTGACCATTTTGCTGCTCCTTTTTTTTTTTTTTCTTCCTTTCTTTTTTCTTAGAGGGGGAAATGGGGAAGAAGGGAAGAGGTGGAAGATTAGAAGAGGACTGGTATCTGATTTATATACTTAGTTCTACTGCATCAATCCAGTGACAATATAAAAGGATGAGCTTTGATTTAGATATGGAGGTAAATAAAGGTATAAACAACTAAAATGAGATTAAACCCAAGTACAAAACTTTAATTATAATGGTTTCTCCACACACGAAAGCAGACATAAATTTTGAGGTGCCTCATAATTATAGGGCACTAGAGAACATAACCCAAGCAGAACAGCCAAAAATCCTTTGGCCCAGTCATGGTGAGGAAAGGAGAAAAACCTGGTCCAGATTTAGGTTTCTACTCTTTTTCTCAACAGGAAAGGGCCAACGCTTGTCCTCCAATGTTTTGCTCCAGCATGATTTTAAGCATACGTCAAGGCCCCACCAGGTTGCTTATCGCATCTTACAGGCTTTAATTCATTCCAGTGAATACAGTGTCAGCTATTCCACAGTACATACCACATCACTTGTAACTGACAGTAGAGAGTATGTGGAATCAAGACCCCAAAGCGAGTTCAGCCTTGATGAGATAACCGATTATGGGTATAGGGAAGACGGTGCTAGATCACTGCTGTACACACACCCTATGATAATGCACGAGGCAGTTTGCTGCAGTAATCTAAACTAAGCTGGCATCTAGAGAGAAGGTGGCTTTTTTGTGAACTGATTTACTTAATGCTCTCCTTTCTGAAGAAAATCATCCTTAGAGAGAATAAAAATTCTCAGATCTAAACCTGTAGACATGCTGCACACAGGCAATTCCACGTAAATATTATTCCCTATATCATTCTACATGAGATGAAAGCCAAGAATTGCTAAATTAATGTTTGTATTCACAATCTGATTCAAAGACCACAGTAACTTATTTCTGCTCCTTTCATAATTTCCTTTCTCCACAAGAGGAAAAAACCCACATTTTAAAGTAATATTTAATCATGTAACTTCAACGGATTGCAGTCTCTTTACCTGTCAATTGTCAAGTCTAGGCCACATTGTTCTCGAAGCTGAGGAAGCAGTTCCTCTTTTGACTGTCGGACAGTCATTCCTTTAGCAAAAACTGCATCTAGAAGAAACTTGCATGGCTATGAACATAAATAGAAAGTGATTAAGGACAAATTTTTTTGAACAGAAAAAAGTAGATTTGCCTCCTGTTCATGCTTTGTGACCAGTCCCATCCACCTAGCAAAATGACCATTAGAATGCTTTTCATAAACAAGGTAGGCAATGAATTGATTAAAATTAGGTTTAACTACTTTGTGTAGCAGCAGCCCTTTGACAGGTCATTCAAACATTCTGAACGCATGCCACTGCAGTAATAGTGTCTTGTGTCTGTATTACTAATTGCTACCATTATATTAATATTCTAAACAATTTAAAATGAGCTTTTAAATTAAATAAGCCATATGATAACAGAAATGCCACTTTCTTGGCTTTCATTGATCAGACAGACCAGAACTCCATGACTGGAAGTTACTTTTAAATTTATCGTATTCCCTGCTTTATTAGTTCAGCTTCAGTCTTTCACGCGTATCCATTATTAATATGTATCCTGCAGTTTGGTCCAAAAACTAAAATCAGAAATTAAGGTGCATACAAAGTCAACTTTTAAAGACTGCAATCTATATAGTGAAATCACTTTTATACTTTTCATGTCCCAAAAGATATAACAAGCAAGTGAGTTGTGTTATTGCAAGAGAGGCATTTTTGTTTCAGGCTTGTCTTATGCAGAGAGGACTATTATCCAGCTAACCATTCTGATTAAGTGCTGCCTGCAGTGCACAAACGTGACAAATTATACCAGTACAATATTACTGAAAACTGCAACCTTGAGCAAAACCAGTTTCTTATTGGGAAAGAATTCTACATGACTTTCATACTTTTAAGGAAAACAAAGAAACAATTATTTTCTTTTGTCCTCCATTTATGCTGCAGAAATAGAATCATAGAATCGTTTAGGTTGGAAAAGACCTTTAAGATCATCAAGTCCAGCCATTAACCTAGCACTGGCAAGCCCACCACTAAACCATGTCCCTAAGCATTACATCTACACGTCTTCTAAAAGCCACCTAGGGATGGGGACTCAACCACTTTCCTGGGCAGCCTCGTCCGGTGCCTGACTACCCTTTCAGTGAAGAAATAGAGACACTTAAGAGAGATACTCTAGATCACATTTCAGTTGTATACTTGGAAGAGCAAAACCAGAAATAATCTAAAGTTCCCTTTCTAAATACATGAAAACTTGCAGGAAAATGCAGAGAAAAGAGGCACTTTCTTTTCTTCCAAGATTTCAGAGAAAAACCTTGGTCAAGGCACATATTAATAGTTTCATGAATCAGTCTTAAAATATTCAACACCTTACCTCTGGCTCATTTACCAAAAGCTGATAGACTTTGACTCTGTATTCACCCTTCTTAAGGGCTCTTCCAAGTCTAATAGTTATCTAGAAGGCAAAAGGAGTATCTGTTAGAACTGACATCAAAATCAAAATTACATTTTGTAACACACTACCAAGACCAATGTAATGATTTCATCTGGCAAGTTAACAAAAAATTGTAAATTATGTTCTTAAGTTTGCCTATATTGTACCAATATATTTTTAACGATTCAAAATAACTTCTGAATAACCTTATTGTCATCAGAAAATGATGAAAGTGTCTCATTCAGCCGAACACTCTCAAACTCTTGATTGCTGGCATAGACTCTAAAGACTTTGAAGTGAGAAGATGGAACTCCAACAAAAGGCTCCAAATGTTGCTTGAAGGCAGACAGTGTAATTCTTTTATCAACATGCACCATCAGCCCTAAGCAAAAATAAAGATAAAAATGGCATGAAACACCACATTACCAAAAAAAGCACTCTAGTGTATTATTTCCATATATTCATAGTTATCACTTGCAGCAAAACAGTACTGAAAAGTCAGAATTATAGTTAATGGCCACATTTACATTTTATCTGAGGGCGTTACTGTAACCTTTAAGAGCTTTGCTGTATTTTAAGTGTTTATAGGTAGATACTCCTGGAAGATATAGCAGTTTCAAACTGCCCTATTTTGCAATCAGTGAAGTCACAGAGCAAAGTAGTATCTTCTCCATTCAGTAAGACAAAAAAGAGAGAGAATCAGATGGAGTGTTTGCAGATAATCCCCCTGCAGGTTTCCCCTGCCTCAAGGGAGAGACAGAAGTGCTTCTGAGTTGGGGCTGGCCAGGCACATGCCACCAAACCTTTCTTTTCCTCCTGGCTTTCAGGATTAAAAAGTTCTGTTAACTCTGTTCTGGAAGGCCACAGAACATCACAAGGCAAGCTCAAGTCTAGATTAAGGGACTTTTTCATGGAATAATTTTGTAATTAAGGAAAAGCCACTGTACTAATATGAAATTCTGGAAAGTAAAGTGAATAGTTTATAAATCGTGTTTCTTAATATATGCAATTTGGACTACACTATAAACTACAGTATGATTATATTGTGTCATGACTCACTAGAATTAAAAAATTGCTATTCAGAATATTTAACTCAACAAATAAATTATTTGAATTATAAATTCGTTCATGTTATATTAAAAATACATAAAAGCTTTCTCCTCAGGATAATCATTTATACAGTGTACTATGAAAGTGTCAAAATTACTGTAAACAAATAATTCCTGCATCCAACTGGTCCTACAAAAAAAAGGGGGGGGGACGACACAACTAAAGTAGTTCAAGATTAGCCCCAAAGAAAGATCCTTCCAGGCTAAAGGAGTAATTTTATTAAAACCTTAGTAGCTGCAATTAAATTTCTCTGTGGTTTTAAAAATTGTTTGTTCACCAAAAAAAAAAAAAAAAAAAAAAAAAATCAGCAAAAAAGATTTTACTCTTTATCTATTAAAATCAGGATTTCTGGATTGACAGGAAAACCTTTTCCTTTCAAAGTATTTATCTTATATCCTGCTATTCTTTAATTATTCTTCTGTTAGTTATAAAACATATGCAGATACTGAGCATTGTTTACATGATTTATCTTTATGACAATTAACATACTACTTAGGCTCTTACATTGAACTTGTTCAGACATTTTCATGTCAGCCATACACTTGTACCTTTTATACTTCAGTCAATGAAAAGCAACACTCTACTGAATTAAGTGATCAATATCAAGTATATTTGAATTTTCTTTACAGTCAAATGACTAGGAGTTTTCAGGTTTGTTAACCTAAATGTTAACAGCATTATTGCTCTGTGAACCACTGTAAATAACTGTGTTCTGAAACAGGTGCATCATCAGGTGCAACTATTTTCCTTTCTCTGGAAGACAACTCAGCTTGCTCTCTAGAAAATGTTTCCAATATAAGGAAGTAGATGTATCATAGAGGTAGCTTTTCACTTTCAGAAACAAAAAAGACACTGTTCAAATATGTAATCACTTATTACAAGATCAAAATTAGTCTAGATTTTTGCTGAACATGACACCACATCCCATCTTTGTACTTTCATTAGCTTTAATTTGACATATAATCAAGTTTTTCAATACTGTCAAATAGACTTTTTAACACAGCATATGAATTAAACAGTAATAAAAGCTGGATTATTTTAAGGCACTTAAAGAATACATACATTTTTGCCCTTCTCCCGAACCTTCATCTGCAGTGTAGGGTTCTGACTTAAAGTACATGTATTGTGCTTCTCCTCTGCTCTTGCCACTTTCATCGTATTCACTATCTGTTCCAGAATCTTCTTCTGCTGTGTCCCAGGTTTCCTTCTTCCCCTGATTTGCTTTTGATCGCCTACTACTTGTGATACTATGAGAATCAAGCCCATTAGCCAAGGGAAGTGGGGCATTGTCCACATTGCATAAAGTATCACTGCTATGACTGGAGCTGAGGATGTCACTGTCCACTGAACTTGTACTCCTGTCATTATTTACGTCTGAATCTGACCGTTCCTCGGATTGGAGATTTTCTGGATCAGAAATCTGAATTTGGTTTTCAAGTTCTCTGTTTTCTGCTGATGCCGAAGAGTCTATTTCATTTAAAGGTGATTCAATGTTTTCAAAATCACTGGCTTCTGTGCTTTTGCTGCTGTCTCCATTATCCCCCTCCTGCTGCTGCTGCAGGGACAAGCTTTTAAGCTTTTCGGTGCTTTCTTCCAGAATTGCCTCTACAGATTTCATATTACCTACAGGTCCTTTTACTCTTTCACAGGCTTCATCCAAGTTGCCTGAATCTCCACTAGACTTCTGATAAACTGCTCGTCTAAACTGAGATCCAGGTGATTGCTCTGGTAATGAAACATATAGTCTGATTGTATTTGCATGACGATCCAAAAGTTTCCATAAATGAGAATCTGTATATGCCACATGACGATCTAAAGACTCTGAGCTTTCAATAAATACCTGGACATAAAATAACAGTGTTTTATCATGTAGTGTTATTTTAAATAAAAGTAACAATAGCAAACAGATAGGATTGAGCACGCATTAGAAATTATGTCACTAAGAAACATCATCCTTTATAAAAAAATTAAAATACATGTTTAGGAAAAGATAGGCTAAGGAGTCTGTAGTTTAACAATGATTTCAGTTTTCCTTATTTTTATAATCATGTTAAGATTGGAGTGAACTGTAACCAGACTGACCAGCTGCAGTAAACACTTATGTTCAGAAGCACATTTATGTATCACTTCATGTGCACCCTTCACCTGTACACTAACCCTAGTTATGGTAGTAACGAGCCCCACAACTACAGTTGGCAGTCTGTCTTTATTTTCTAGTATAGTATCATAAATAAGAAACCTTTAAATGTACACATGGGTAAGCAATAGCACAAATTGGAACACAATGGAACAAATTTCTCGTTTCCCTTTGTCGAAGGCCACTGTGTTGCAGTGACAATGTGAATGCAAAGGGCCTGAAGTAACTGAATAACAAGTCAATGCCATTGTTTTGCTCAGCTATAAGCCATCAAAGCCTTTGCTAATCTTTTTTCATCAAAGATAGTTTGTTCTTGAGCTTAAATTTCAGACACAGAGGATGTGCAAAATGTGCTAAAAGATATGCTCTTACTACCGTAGTAAAAAGAGCAATGCTACAGATGTTGTTTAAGTACTAAGTTACTCTTTTTTGGAATGCATTACACAACTATTATTAGAAACATTTATTGTAAGTCTTTTTGGAAAAAAAACATAAATTTGGCTAGGGGGAATTTGCATAGTAAAGATTACTGAATTTAAGACAAAAACCCACCAAAAACTTGCTCTCAGTTTTGACATTTGTTTCTTCAGATCTTTAATACTGAGAGCAGGCACAGCTGTTCAAAAGGTTTAGAAAACAAATTAGGCACGTTTCATAGTAACATGCCAACCTTTGTTGCGTAAGAAGGGTTGACTTAAAAAATCTTCATTGTAAGGCTGTTAGCCTCACCATCATTTGAACCACTGAATATCAATCAGATGTCTGATTCTGAATCTGCTCTACCTTGTTATGTACGCTTGATTTCATATATAGCCTATAGTATTCAGCAGCAGCACAATATTTGCTAGTTAAAAAAGCCCCACACAGTACACAGTGAAATACGTGACAGTTACCCATTATAAATTCTACACAGAATTCCATACCTTTTACAGCACAACAGTGAAGCCTGCAAATATATGAAATGAACAATTTAAAAACCAGAGCATGTACCTTGTTGCTTCTAAAAAATCCTTCAGCTTTCAGTGTTTTGCTGGAAACGTTCAGAAGACGCAAGTCATTGTAGCAACGTTCTAATACTACGCGCATTGTTTCAGCGGGCAGGTGTGTAGCCTAAAATAAGACATTGACAGTAAGGTAACATGTGCATTATATGTAATTTCAGATACTGGAACAAATATTTCATTTTTAAAGATTATTCATAGAGAAAGGAGAAGGTTTGTTTCCTGACTTATAAATTGCAAAAGAATGTTTGGGAAAACCTCCCAAACCTGTTCAGTCCCAGTTCCTTTCCTCCATCCTTTGATATGTAGCAAATGTTAGTTTTTCCAAAACGTCAGTAGACTAAAATGGCTTGGCTTTGCAGCGAACTGGCAAATTGTTAATGAGCAGTAATATAAGGAATCTGTCTTATTATTTAGGGTATGAACCAACTGAAAATAGAAAATATTCTCGAGCATCAGGTTTTGCACACTGTTCACTTAATTCTTAATTAGACTGAATTCAAATTACTGAAATCATGTTTCGTAACAAATATCATGAAGTTACACCAATCACTGAACTATTTTACACGGAACTGCCTAAAACATCTGTCTTCCAATTCAATAGAAGCAGTAACATTCCATGGTTTAAGACCATGTAAAAAGCAATCTGCATCTTAATAACAAGTGGCTGCTGGGATGAAAAGGAGGGAGAATGTGGACAGCTTTGGATGTTAATTTCAATTACTGAAGCCAATGGGGCTTCACATTGGTTCAGTTATATGGTAACAGTTCGCTAATTCTGCCACTGACTGGATACTCAGTGCGGTTCAAGTTACTAACCCAAAAGACCATGAACCTGACTCTTCAGCTTCCTCAAAAAGCGTATTATCTGGTAAGCTAGTAAGCAATACAGCCAGACAGTGGCTAAGGTTGTGCAAAAGCCAGGGTAGAACTCTGGATGGAAGCAAGAAGGAGATTGCTGCTTCTAGCAGCAGTGAGCAGATAGAAAAGCTCAACTAACCTAACCCTATCAGACATGACACACAGTATGAACTGCAAAAGGTGCAGGCTCTCATTTTAGATATTTAAATTATGACACATTTTCACAGTCAGAATGAATGAAAACTCTGTAATACAAGTCCTTAACGACTGTAAATTACCTTTGAAATGAGCTGTTTAAACTCTGAAACTGTTTGATTCAAATAAGCTCGTACGCTTATTGGAGGAGCAACAGATTCAGTCTTTAGGTCAACTACATGAACCTTTACCATGACCTCTGTAGGGAAGAGGAAAAAGAAAACAAAACCACATATACATAAGAGAGTATTCAACAGGCAAAGAAACCACACATATGCTTGTCTGATGTACTGATTACGGGGTTGCATTAAAGACATACAAACAGTAATGAATTTGAAAAGCAGTCCAAATTCAGAATTTCATTTTCAGATCAATTTTGATGCCAAAGAGGCAAAAATGTTCCAGTTTGACAAATTTTAGTATACTTTAAAACTACTTCAATTAGAAACAAGTTGGCAACACAGCACAGTATGTAGTTCTGAGTACTGACTTCGTAAAATTTAGTATAACAAAGTTTTTCTTCTTTCACACATCGTAATGGAAGTTCAATGTTTTACAAGTTTTATTTTCATGCCATCACACAATATATGATTTTAGTCTATCTTTGTCTATATATAATTACGTGTCTTACCACCAGGTTTATAGCACTGGAAAATTTGGTCAGGTCTTCTTGTTTCCAACAGTAAGTCAAACATGTATGTTGATTTGACACCTCCAAGTAATAAACCCATTGGTGTATCCTCTTCTCCTTCATAAGATCGTTCCAAATAGTCATGAAACTCATCGTATTTGACAAGACGACAGCAATCCAAAGGAACAGCCTCTTCTAAATCCATCAGCTAAATCACACACACACAACAGAAACCCCAAAATGTTTAATAATGGTTTATTTGTGAGTTTAGTTTTTCCCTTGTAAGCTAGAAATACCCCAGTATGTGTACATCCAGTAATCCTTTGAATTCACAAATTTCAATTTGGTTTTAGAAAAAACACATGTATAGATCATGTATATTATATACACAGGCGTGCAATATATATACATGCTTTCAAAATCCAAAGAGAAGCCTGCATCAAACTGCAGAGAAGAGGGAAGTTTGAAAAGTATGTATATAAGCACATGAAGACAGGTCGCGGAAGTATATTCAGAGGAATACACTGCCTATCAGTTATATCAAACGGCATCTTAAGAGGCCTGAGGAAGTCATATGAACTAGTTATCTTCCTTGCATCTCAAGATGTTAACACATTCCAAATACTGCCTTGCTGGTACTCTCCCATAAGGCGCATATGGCAAGAACCAAAGAGTACAAGTAGGTAAGCAAGAATAGATGTCTCCAACTTCTACCTGTTTGTGGAAGGCAAAGATGAACAGATGCTTTGCTGCCCACTGATGTTATTGTATTAGCTATGCAGGAAGTTTCGTGAAAGAATTCTCTTATTACGTATCTAATACAACATTTTTACTGCAATACAAATATAAGCATTCAAAACTCTTTCAACTTACTGAGACTATGGTGAGTCTGACAGCAGCTCTCACTGATTTTAAAATAAGGATATGTAAAATCATACTGCCTTTTAAGAGGGCAGGCTATATCATTTGGATCAGAAATCATCTGATGGCTACTAACAGAAAACTCAGTCAATAATCCCAAACTAGAACACCTCTTAAAAGAAACCACAACCCCCCTCCCAAACCAACCCCCAAAAAACAACCCACAACAAAAAAAACCACCACAGCCAAACCCCCACAAACACTCCCACAGCATTAGAAATTTCAAAACTGAAGATACACAACAGCAGAAAAAATTACATCTAACAATTAAACTATTCTGTTATGCATAGTATACCTTGTAAGCTATTTCCACAGCTTCCTTCAGTGTCCTGTCCTTATGAACCTCTAATTTGTTCTCCATCATTATTTGTTTTGTAGGATGCATGCAGAACAATTTAATCTATGAAATACAAAAGGAGGAAAAATTATCATGAAGGTATTTGCATATTACAGTACATTTAAATTTACAACCCTATATTCAAACAATCTAATATAAAATACATCTTTAGCTCTACTTCAGATATAGGACAGCTTCCTTTTAGTTGGTTACACAACTGTAGACAGAAAACGTCAAAGGCACAGTAGACAGCACTAGTATGTATATACGTATATCTATCTTTTTGCCAGCTAGGGTACAACGTCTATAACCAGAACATCTTTAAACGGTGGGCAGCGTGCAAATCCTCCAAAACAAAATGGCTCCAAAAACATAGGAGCAATGAATGTAAAATTCTTTTTTCATATACAGAGTTACATATTTCACAACCATAGAGAACCTTCTAATAAAACAATCACTTGATTCATAGTTAGACCAGCTGAATGTCATGCTTGTACATCATAGATGTAACATTTTGTTTGTTACTATTGAATCTATGGTTGGAAAAAGATTCCATTCTTTCTGCCGAATAATTATTTTAAATTGGTTTAAGAAATATCATTTCACAAAGCAAAGGGTCACAATATGAAAAGATTTAATAGCACAAAATACCTAACACACAGCATTACATGCTCTTTGGAATTCATATCTTGCTGAAATCAAGTGATGTCAGATTAACTGTAGTTTTGTTTCGGTTTTAATACCAATTCAAATTCACATGGAAGACGAACTCAACAAAAATCTCTGGTGAATACCTCTAACAGATGCCTCTACTGTGTACAGGCTTCCAATAGGTGTACAATTTATTTTAAAGAGTTATTAATACAAATACACTTATCACAAAAGAGTCCTTTTATTGTAGTAAAAAATTACTATTTACCATAGAAACATTTCTTACTAGAAACATATTGTTACTTTATTCAGCAGAAATTCTAACCTTGCAAGTGTTGCGCTCAATTTCACGTTGCCTCTTTTCTTGTTCTTCCAGTTCTCTCTCTTTCTGTACCAATTGTTTAATATGCTCTGGATACTCATGTGCCTCAAGAAACTCTGCCAGTAAAAACAAAGCAATAGTTTTAAAAAATAAATTTTTCCACAGTGGGCAACATCTTAGGAATTATGGGTATATTTAATAGTTATCTTTCTTGCCTTCTTCCCTCTCCTCCACCCAAATTTCCCACTATACCATGTTCTGTTCTCTTTTTCATTATTTAAATGAAACCAAAGTCAGCCTTTTATTCCCCCTAATTATACATCAGCAACACAAGAAAATGCTATTAGCACAAGATTAATATTCCAGCATCAGTAAGGGAAGCTTTGCTGTTGTAAAGAAATACACTGAGACTGATGACTGCACTGGAGCCTGTTTTTACAATAAAGGTAAATTCTGTTCTAGAAAGGGAATTAGCTGATAATGAAAGTCCGAAGATATTGTCTATATTGTGA
This sequence comes from Theristicus caerulescens, assembly GCA_020745775.1. Lineage (NCBI taxonomy): Eukaryota > Metazoa > Chordata > Aves > Pelecaniformes > Threskiornithidae > Theristicus > Theristicus caerulescens. The sequence goes on from CM036564.1 coordinate 11,525,876, forward strand.
TAAAACAAAATATTGCATTTAATACAGATTAGTGTACTTCATGAAATTTTGCTTCATAAAGTGAAACAAAAACAGAACATCTAATACTTCATCAAGTTTTAAAAACATCAACTTCTGCAAATACAGTTGTCTTGCAATCCTGGTGCCACCCCTATTCACAAGGAATTGGGCAAATAATTTTTCAGATTTAAAAATGGGTTTGGCATGTTCAAGAAATAGCTGATTCAGTTTCTTTATTTGCTTGTTGAGGAATTAACAATCATAGCACTTATAGGAAAATCTATTTCCAAAGACAGCTCTTGACCCAAAGACTTTCTTTATGGTTGCTATTTATTTTTAAACTTCATACAATTTACAATCACTTCTTGTTCAGAAGGAATAATATTGTTTCAATGATTCAAATATTGAAACAATATTATTTTTTGTTGCTCTTAAGACTTACTACTATATCAATTTGTTGATAAAATGCTTTGTTTTAACAGTATCTTTCTTGTGTTGAATTCACTTCAAAACTATATAAAGCATCTACTTCAGATACTGTTACTTTAAAACCAAATAATATATTTTTATAACTGCACTGTCCCCTGTATCATGAATTCTCTGAAACAAATAGAAGCGAGCAAAATTGATTTTGTGAGATACTTAGGTTTTCCCCTCCCTATTTCCTCAAAGAAAATGCCATTGTTCAACTTTATGGAGAAAATAGTAGAAAAGAAAAAAGTACAGAAAAGTAGAAAATAATAATGTCTGAAAGTACTCTATGATGAAATAGATTGCTGCTAAAAATAAACGTGGTTTGTGTTTATTAGGATGTTGAAATGAGATGACAAATTTGCTCCAAGTATCATAAAACACTTTTACAATATACTGATATAGAAGTAGTTGCAAGTCTACTTTTATTAATTTTACAGGTTTTTTAAAATACAATTTAGTATAAGCTGAGGTTTTTTTAGTTTGTATTCCAAAAAACATTAAAGCATTAAAGCTTGTTTTACTCATCCTTGCACTGCCAATTTCTCTCCTTATTCTTGCTAATAGCCATCCTCAGTTTCTCATGGTGGAATTCAAAATTTTACCCCAAAAGAAGCAGTTAAAGGAAGCAGATAACCATTCACCTCCCTCCTAAAATATTTACAGCAGTAGAATAAGATAAACAAAATGTTATTTTCAAAGGTCTTTCATTCCCTCCTCCACTGGACGCATTACAAGCTGGTGTGTTACAAATTCTCTCAAGTATACAAGTATCTTCTACACTTGCATGCTCTTCAAAAACAATGCCCCAAAGGGAGCTACACAATGTGAGGTGCCAAAGGTTTCAGTTGTGAGATTCTCCCCTATTAAGTAATGTGTAATTTCAGTTTACCAATTAAGAATAAAATAAATCCAGCTATCAAAATATTCTACCTACAAAGGATGATTTTAAGACTGAGAGCTTGAATTTATTCTTTGGGATACCTGACCTCTAAGCATTTAATGGGAAAAGGGAGCGGGGGAAGGAATACAGAGGTATTATATGGTTTTTTTTTATCTGCCTTTGAAAGTTTATCTGGCTTCTCATCTGCTCAAGCTATTAGGAAAAATTATTAACTGACAGGATTTTTTTTGTGCACTTCAGGGCATTACAGTTCTAGCAATTAAACTACATACACCTTGAAAACTTAGAACAGTCTACGCTTTTTATCAGCCTAACTTCAACCAGGCTACAAACAGACAAATTTCCCTTTGTAAGGGCAGACTACTGAATTTTTCTTTTAAGGAAAAATAAATACAGCTTTGATACTGCAAGCAAATTAATCTTTGGCTCAGTTCAACCAGTTAGAATATTAAACAAAATACTTGATTCTTACAGGCACACCACTGACGAGAGCAAGTGTGGCTAGCCACTGCTCTTCTGGTTTCCTTTCCATAGCTCTGCTTCTAACAGGGGATTAACAAGAAGGGGAAAATAGCAAACTAACACGCTTCCTTCTATTTTGATGTTAGTTAAAAAAAGTTCTATTCTATTAAACTTACATTTACTACTGCATCATTTAGGTGTGCTCAGATTTTAAATGAGAAGCATTCGTGTTTTCAAGCAAATAATGCAGTATTATTAAAAAATCTACAAGAGAAATCCTGGAAGTTTACAGTTATTAGTAATTTGAAGAGTCTAAGACCCTATGAAATTAGCCAATACTTGAATGAAGCCTCCAACCAGACATTCCTGGTTTGAATCCAAATAGAATCTTCGTTTTCCACTGTGACATATTTCAAAGATTAATTAACCTGTCAGCTATTACATGGGGCCAGGCATCCTCTAAGCCTTGGTGAACTAAATCAGAGATAAGGGGAATAAAAAACTGAAATCCAAGATTTGTTTCTGACTATATAACTTATAGTATATTGTCTCACCTCCTAACTGAAACACAAAACAGTAAGGGCTGGTTATAAAGTGTAAAATTTGTCATTATGAAGTTCTTACATACTCATTTTTAACTGAAGTAATTTTTTTATTTCACTAACAATCGTGACACTAATATAGCATTACATTATAGTTTATTCAGTGTCACCCAGTATATTTGTTCATTTCCATGACATCCAAAATACTAAAAAATTAGAAAATTTATTTTGCGATGACCTCCTAATGATCCATAAAGGTTTACTATTAGAAGGAGTAATGGAAAGCTATAAAAGAAGGCTTCCTACAGGAAAGTTACATTACCTTACCCTAAAAATACCATTACTACAATCCTCACAAAAATGAGGACTCATCACATGTAAAACATCTCCTTATTCCACAACAGAGTCTTACTACTTAAGAAAACATACTTACTTGCATTTCTTGTTGAATCCTTCAGTCTATATATCAGCATGTATGCATTTGTGGAGCTGGTGGAGAAACGAATAGTTATGTGAATGTATCAGACAGGAAGACAATACTGACTTCAAAAGTTTTGGGTGGTGTCCGTTCCGCCCCCGCCCAGTAAGGAGCTATGGCATACATATCTTAGCAATACACTAACCAAGAAGGATTTTCAAAAATAAATATCCCATTATTTTAATGATTTAAAACAGCAGTCAGGATAGTTTTTGCAACTATTTGAAGCATCTACTATTAATTTTCAGGTAACAAGTTAAGCACATGCATATTGGCCATTCATTTGGTTATACTAAAACACCACTAGAAAGAAAAGTAATATTAGAGTACTACTAACCTAGCGAAAGCACTGGAATAATAGCCTCTGCTTCCGGAAGATCCACCATATGTTTTCTTAATATCTTCCTGAGTTATCTAACAGAAGATCAATTTAATGATTATTTGAGAAACTCGCACTAATCGAGATGCATTTATTCTCATTAGGAAAAATGGCATTACATAATTAACACAAAATATTAATCATTCTAGTTTTTTTAAATATTTCTGCTTATTTGCTGACTGCAAAAAATTGTTTCAAAGTGATCTGCCTCTTCATTTTACAGTCAATCTAAACAATTTTTTTTTTTAAGTAGGAACATCTTAGAAGAACATTATACAGGTTCTTGATTGCAATAACATTTATGGATACGTGTAACATCTGAAATGCAACAGCAGGACAGGTTTAACAGCACAATCTGGGTTGTAATAGATCTACAAATACACTTCTCTAAGCAAGAAGTATTTTTCACATGTATAGGAGGCAAAATTCTAAATCCAGCCTGGTCTGTACATGAATAAATGCTTCTTTATGAACCACCCTCCCTTCACCATCACAAAGAAACACTCCTCTCCCCCAACGCACAAAAAAACCCTAAAAATCAGTTAAGCTAATGAGTGAAACATATGTATATGGCAGGACATTAGGATGAGAAGATGAAACAAAGTAAATGCTTGAAATACCTGCTTCATATAACCATATAAGCATAAAACCAGCTTCATTACATGTAAGTGAAAAATCACATGCAAAATATAAACTTATTGGTTCATCTATGAGTACACAAGATAACTAAAAATACCATTTTTACCTTGCTAACATGCTGATCATTAAAGCTATACCACTGGTCATCACTAAAAGATTTTATACAGGCATAATAATGGCCACCAGCAGCACTTCCAGAATGAACCATAACAGAAAAGAGCTCATACAGTAAAGAACTCTGGGGAGAGAAGAAAAAGGTGTGATATATATTAAGCAAAGAAAAGGTAACCAAATGATCATATTAAAAAGTTTTAAAACAATTACATGAACCCAAATATATAAATAGTTGTATGTTACAAAACAGATCTGTATAACTGAAATGCATTACTGCAATAGACACTGAACAAAATCAGAGCTCTGATATGCTAAACATTATACAAGAGTGTGTAATAATGGAAGTAAAGAGGAATTTCCCCTTTTGCTGGTGGGAAAAGAGAGAGGAAAGACCAAACAACTTAAGGAAAAAAAAAAAAAAAGGGGGGAAACATTTTTGAACTGGCTTAATATATTACCGTTACTTCTTTTCTGTGCGAGCTCTGAATTTGTGAGTTCTTATGCTAGATAGCTATTAAACATATCTCCACACAGGAAACAAAGTAATGACCAACTTGCCTGTAGCTACAAAGTTTAGGCTTATTTGTCATCACCCTTCTCTGCATTCTTGAAGATTGCTTTTTTGCCCCTTAATGTATATTGCAAACCAGCAACACACCATTCCATGTTTATCAGCACTCTGCATTAATTTCTCTCACAGCACTCTGAGTTTGCTGTCATAAACCTTTCTGTTCATAGATGGAAGGATGGAAATAAAGGGTACTAAGGACATGCCTTCAAGTGTTTTGTAAACATTAAAAAGTAAAACTGAGCCATACTGACTCACACAACCCTCTGAAATGGTTTAAGGTAAATTTAAACAGGGACAGATGTGCAGATTAAAATGCAAGTCAGTCTTTAAATATTTATGAAAGTAACAGTTACAGACAAACAGCTTCCTAACAAGTCTTAATAAAACCTATTGGCCCAGTTTCAGATGAGTTCACTGAATAATGACCCATGAAGTACACATTGTAGACATTACTACAGAACTCAAGATTTTTGGTGAATTTTGTATTGGCAAGAAAACTCAATCAGGTTTCTCGAATATCTCTGCTAATCTTTATGTCCCACAGAAGGATGACTGCTATCCTAGACTGACTTGCTTCTCAATTCCTTCATATTAACTCAAGATGACCAAATGAATATTTAACATTCAGACCCATGGCCTCATCTATATGACCATTTTTATAAGGACAAGAAATGGATGGCAGAGACTGATCAAAACTTTCCAATCTTCTTCTAAACTGCAAGACACTTTTGCACTCAAAGCCTGTAGGCCTCTAACAGCTGAACGCAAAGAAAAAACACTGCTCACGAGACAAAAGAGTCTTCAATTTGAGGGTCCGCTGCCAAAACAAGTTATCTTGAAATTTTCAGTCTGACAAGCTGGGAAGACCTTTATTCTCAAGTGACCTTCAAATCAGTTACATGCTTTCCTTTTGCTGTAGTATCAATTTTTTGAATGTGAACAAAAACACATACTCCCACCCCCAATATCAGAATTATTTATATTTTTATCATTTACATTTGTGGTGGGTTGACTCTAGCCAGCAACTAAGCACCCACCTAGTCCAGTCACTCACTACTCCCCTCGAGTAGGATGATGGAGAGAATCGGAAGAGCAAAAGTGAGAAAACTTGTGGTTGGAGATAATGACAGTTTAACAAGTGAAGGAAGGAGTAAGAGAAAAAAAAAAAGATGCAATGATGCAAAGGCATTACTCACCACCTCCCACCAGCAGACCAGTGTCCAGCCAGTCTCAGCAAAGGCTACTTTGGAAAGCCCCCAGTTCTTACCGCTGAGCATGACATTACACAGCAGGGAATATGGCATGGAATATCCCTCTGGTCAATTCAGATCAGCTGTCCCAGCTATGTTCCCCTCCCAGCCTCTTGCCCACGCCTAGCCCTACTCATTAGGGGGCTCATGAGAAACAGAGAAAGCCTTGGTACTGTGCAACACTGTTCAGCAAGAGTTAACACACTGGTATGCTATCAACACTTTTAGTCACAATCTAAAAGAGAGCACCATACGGACTGCTATGAAAAAAGTTAACTCCATCCCTATCAGACCCAGTACAATATTTGTTTAAACATACCTTTTCACTGCCAGCTTTAGAAATTCTTTCTGCTGCACTATTGCTTTCAAGGCAGATTCCTTCATCAACTCCATCATCATTAGAAAAATCATTGCTCATCTGATCACTGTGACAACTGCCTTCATTTTCAGCTCCACTATCAGTGCAACTCTCAGTCTGAGGAGACTTCTTAAAAATAAGACATACATAGTAATATTATACAACATTTAAAGTTACACGGAACAAGAAATAACAATACATTTGTGAAACAAAAAAAATTCCAATCTGCAGAACAATGAAACTCCTCAAAACCCTAGAGACCTCTGCAATTCAGCATCAAGAACACACTTTTTTCTGTCAGTTACTGTCTTCAGTCCACCTCTTAAGATCGATATTTTCTGGTCTTGTGTGCAACTGAATGGTAATTACCTGGTTTCATACTTGACAAGATTATATCCGTTATTAGCCTATTCCATTTACTAGTTAATTCAATTAAATACCTGGAAGTCTAATATCAGATAACAAATCCTATTGTAACATGGCCCTGTTAATCAGAACTGATTTGACTGGAAATATTTTCATCCACAAAGATTTTTTTCCATTTCAACTCATTGGACAGAGTCAAGGTATTACAGTAAGAGTGATTAGTGTTCTATTAGCTTAAAAGCACAATGTCAACACCACTATGAATGCAGTTCATTTAGTACAAGTCAGCATATCCATCTCTTACCTGATCCTCTCTCCTCTGGATAATTATTTTGATTTCCTGACAGTTGTTAATTTTGTCTCAAGTTCTATTCTCCCAAATCAATCTTCCTTCTCATTTAGCCCCCCCAGTAACACTTGGAGAGGTTTAAAATTGCTTAAATGGTATACTTCATAAACCAAATGTTTGTATAGAGTCAGAAGCACCTCTCCATATGCATATCAATGCAGTATTTCTCTTATACCACTACAGGCTAGCAAAGTGACATCATGTTTTCAGGAATGGAATTAGAGGAATAAATTTAGTCTTTAATGCAGAAGGCACATTAATACTTTTTGGTGATGTAAGTGCATAATGTGAATTTTGGCTAAAATCAGATGGGTTAAAACCCAGAAGAAGATCCAAGTGAAAACCAAAATTTTACAAATCTCATTTCTACAGCATGCACAACATAGTGAGTCAGACGCAGGGAATTAATCTTTAATGTTTTCTGGACTAACCTTAGCGTTCAGAATTTCAAAACTTTACATCACCCTCTTGTGACCAAAACAGTTTCAGACACAAATTTAAGATATAAGTTTCATTCTAGATTTGCAGTATATGTAGAAGCCCTGAGACTTGTGCTTTTAAATCACTCATGTAAAGATATAAGAAATCAGAAACAGCTTCTTTATGTAAGCATGGAAACCCTGTAGTGATTAGAGAACATGCCTCCTTTTCAACATAAAAATCCACATGGACAGATTTAAAAACTTCAAATAAAACATTGTCATGGCTAAAGAACATTTTATGTAGATGAATAACGTTGTTAAAGTGGGTTTATTAGACTGACATTTTCATTTTCTTAATGAGAAACTTCAAGAAAGTTAAAGACTTTTCTCTGAAGCCAAACACTTTACCTCATCTTCAACATCAATGAAGACACTCATGTCTAACTCCTCAGGAAAAGTCATACGATCATTGAGTTTAATTCTGTGCATAGTGGTGTAATCGAAGTCAAATCTCTTCAGCTGTAATGTCAGCAGATACGGAAAATGCAAGAACCGCAGACCCTAAATGAAGCAAAGACAAGATTATGCTACAATTGTCAGGATTGGTGTTTACCAAAAGCAATTTTTGCAAGTGATTTGGACAGTCTTTACCTTCCTTGCATCACATTTCTTCTTACATCGTTCACAAAAATACTGATTGGGGCCATCAAGAATCTCGGGCTGAATGAAAGCATGCAGTGCTTCTTCCTAATAATAAAAAGATGTTACCTGATTTTTAAAGAATGTTTACTATGTAGGTATAAATCAGAATGATAAATTTACAATGAGATTGCAAACACATACAAATTACTTCAATTAAATCTACAACCAAAATTTGATTGACAAACTTTGATACAGACACAGTCAGGAAAATATGAAGAGAAACCAACCTTTCTATCCAGCCCAAGGTTAAACAGTCAAACCACCATTACTGTTAACTATACTTCATTCAGTATTTGGTGAATCCAAAGTGTCTTGTTTTAATAAACATACAGTATAAAATGATATTTACTCCTGTTATCTTGCACATCACATTTAGTCATGTCTGTTCAGTCAACTGCTGTGAAAATGAGCTCGTTTTTTAACCCTGCTTTGGCCCTGTTCTCCCAGAATTTTGAGATGGTTCTTCTGCATTACAGGAGGAGTTTTTCCCAATGAGACCATCCAATAATTACAGGGGGGCAGTGACAGGAAAAAATGTTACTCAGTTCCTCAGTGCCCTGCCTGAAGACAGCCTTAGTCCCATTCTACAAAGGGACTTAGGAAACTACATTTGAAGATATTACTTTTAAGTGAAAGGTAGGGAAAGGATGGAAGGAGAGTACTCGAGCTTCACTCCTGAAGGAGTGAGAATCAGACATGGCCACCTCCTATAAAGACACAACTAGCTTCCTAGTGTAAACCTTATAAGGCAACTGACCAATAACTGGACTTTTGTCCTCTGACAGCTGCCTGAAAGTTCTGTCACTAATGCTTAAATCTAGGAATTTAATGATTTCTACTTTGCTCCCCTCTACAGCAAACAATATTCAAAATACAACCATACTGATCATTAGTCCTCCCCCTGACATAATTTGCAACAACGATATTGCACATAAGTTGTATATACTTGAGAACAAACTTGTTCAAACAAAATTCACTAAGAATACTGAGATTGGTTCAAGTGAAGAATTTTACCCACAGATTGTAAAAGTTAAAATCTTTAACCCAGTCACCTTGCAAACCGATAGGCTTTGAGTTTCTGAACTCCAAGTGGAAGCCAGAAGTTTCCTGTTCACCTATGGAGGTGAAAACAAATACCACTTGCATATTTAGATGTTCAGTTTAAAGCAAAGATGAACAGAAACCATGCTTTAAACATTATCATCTCTTATGAAGGAGTGTAGCTGTTACCTAGGTCTGAATAAGAAGGGGCTTAACTGGGCAGACTAAACTCACCAATTGTAATGTGGTTGGCACAGAACTTAAGATTACTATCTAAATCATGTTGTTTGATAAGTCACACTTTGGGAGGAAATCAAGGATATGTCAAGTTCTTCAAAAAGCCTCCAGTTTTTCCCTTCTCCCTTCTTTCTTTCTGAGAACTCAGGGAGGCAGCAAGAACAGTAATAAAACAAATGTTTTACAAAAGCTCTGTTGCTGTTCTAGGAGAAAAGACTTTTTAAAAAGGACTGTATTCCAGGTGACAACTACTCACAAATGAAAAATGTGCCAAACTCAGTAAGATGACTCTACATTGAAGGTAGTCATCTCACTTCACCATTTTTGGATCCCACCAGAAAAGCCTTTGAACAGCCCTGAAATCACAGCTCTTAGGCAAAGAGACTCTCTGGACATGTGAAAACATTTTAGAGTCTGAATTGAACTACTGTTTACATATTTACTTTCTAAACACTACAGAGGATGAATTGCTTTTTACTCAAAGGCAACAAATAGCTAATGTTTAGTAAGATTATGCACTGAAATGTAAGGAACCTCATTCTAAAATGTAAGAAAAAAGTCTAAGCAAGTTATAACCCTGCTTAAAAGAAAGGGGAAGAAATTAATTACTGCATTTTGACTATTCTGTGAACTAGTTAAGGAATTAATATTCAGAACTATTTAAATGAAAACAAAAAAGTTAATAACCAACACAGAAAACATGAAACACAGAAGACATCACATAATGGCCACAGAACTCTCTCTTATGAATCAAATGCCAGTTAAAACAATAAAAATATTTCGAGTGTAAGAAAAAAGTTGCAATTCATGCATCAACATGAATATGAAGGAATGGGAATATACAAATGATGGAACATAAATCATTCTGTAATACTTACATAGACTTATGTGATGTGCAATTTAACAAGGAAAGATACTATAAATTTTTATGTATGGAAAAAAGCGATGATCATTCAGACCCCCAAAAACCTGAATGAAGTACTATTACATTACTCCTGTGGTTTCACTGCTTACCACACATAGCGAGCTGTGCTTTGAAAAACCTGATTAAAACTGTTGAGAATTCCATTATTTTTGAGCCATATGAATATCTATGTATTTTTCAACCCTTGTATAAGGAACATCACTGTTCCTCAGGTTTGCTCATTTATGTCTCCTCCAGTTTTCTCCTATGTAATCTTTACAAAGTTAGTTCTGCTGATTAGGATGCTTCTTAATACAATTCCTATTCTAATGCGGTTCACCATATTCTACTCTGACAGTTTACTCAGCAAAACCAGCGATAGAGCTTCAACGCTGCACAACCTATCACATGACATCCCCTATTTTTGTGCAACTCTACTTTTAGAGTAAATGTTGCCTTCGAAGTTATCTTCAGAGGTAACTACTGTGTAGTCTTAGAGCTACTAAGCGTTTCCAACGGTCCCAACACATGCACACTTCAAAATATTCCATAAAAGATCAAGCAATAGATTAGTATAACAAAGGCTATTCAAACTTTTTTTATAGTTCACAGAATCAAAAGAACAATATAGGCTGAAAGAGACTTCTGGAGATCATCTGATCCTAACTCCCTGCTCAAAGCAGGTCCAACTTAAAAGCACACTGCTCAGGGCCCTGTCCAGCTAAGTTCTGAGTATATCCATTTTTTAATATTCTGATTATGAGATTTATAACACTGAGCATACTAAAATGCCATAACAAACAGTTCAAACTAATTATTGCCTGGCTGAAGACAGGCACTTAGGACATACTCTTCTCCACAAAAATGCATTATGATATACTAAGTAGTTTGACAGGTATCTTACTGCAAGCATTTGTATAAAATCTGTGAACAGGAACAGTAGAACCTTTATGAAAAGTTACACAATAAATAGCAATTAGGCAAAATTGTTCGTGGAAAAAAACCTAGAAACTAATTGTCATCTCGGATTTTCAGAGCTCATCTAGTTTCACCATGTCCAAAGAACATGCTTAACTAAAAATACAAGACCTTGCTGTTACCAATCTAGCTTAAAAAGAAGTAAATATCACATCATCCATATTCTAACTGCCTTCAACAGTTTTAGTTTGGCAATGACACCATAGAGTTCATGCAGAAGTCCAAATTAATTTCTGCCCAAAAAAAGTCTACTTGTATGCATACTTACACCCTCAAAAGAAAAGCTAACATACAAAAGTGGTGAAAACTAAACACTTAACGAAACAGAACTGTACTTGCTACATCTCCAGAATCCTTGTATTATTACTAGTCTTCTGGTATTACAAAGCAATTTCCACTGTTTTCTAGTAATATAATTTCAGCATGCCAGCTAGTTCCCCATTGCATCTACTCTTCTCTCAGCTCTTCTTCATCTTGCAAAATTTTCATGTTTTGCAGTCAAAAAAAAAAATCTTTTTAGCTTATGTCTAATGCTGTTAAATTCAGGCATTTATATAAAAGATACTAGTACCTACAAAAATCAGTATGCGAATTGCTGCTCCTGTTTGCCTCCCTGAAATAAGCTATATATTTTTATGTCTATATTTCTACTGACCTCAAGAAAAGACTGATTCAGGTTTTTTTAAACCATGCCCTTGAACAATGCACATAGTGTAAGTACTTTTTCAGAAACTATCTTGGGATACATACTGACAAGATCTCAGTGCCCCAGGGATGCCCTAGTAAGTTTGTAGCTATGTAGTCTTACTACATGACTTGGGGGATGGAGTGGGGAATCAGAAAAAAGTTTCAAAATGCAAACCTTAAAAACATACTAAGAATTTCAGAATTACTCCGTATTAGGAAATAAAGAAAGCACAACATTATTCTCCCCAGTTCTTCAATGTTCCCATGTATTTAAGAAGTAATACATATATATTTATAAATAAATGCAACATTTCATGTGTCTACATTTTTTTGGTAGTACACAATGTCGAACAGTGGGATAATACGCTTTATGTGGCATTCTACAGATTAACCTTACTTAAAGCTCATTCATCCATTCTCTCTTATTAGAAAGTAATGGAAAATCACTTACCTCTAACTAGAGTTCTTTGAAGGTAGTATCCTCCTTAGATCCCCTATCTTGGGTTGTGTCGCCTGCTGCAAGTTCCCTCAGGAGCTGACTAGCAAGGTCTAAAAAGTTTTACATTCCCTTCTATAAGCCCTATTAGCGCATGTGTGAAGTTTTTGATCTCTCACTCATACCCTTTTACCTACACCTCCTAAATCACCATCATCTATGGATCAATGGAGGATACTACCTTCAGAGAATTCCATTTAGAAACAGGCGATTTTTCCCTTCTCCAAAAGCAAGTATCCTCCATATCTCCCCACTGTTGAAGACTACAAAACTAGAAATTATATCTGCCATAGATAATACAAATGCAGGGAGGAGAATCAACTGCATATAATCAGAATATGAATTAAAAAAGCTCAAAAATTGAAGCATCAGTACAAACTGCAACCATGTAACTCTGTGTAACAAAAAAATCTTAAAACTATTTTCCTCAATGTAGTAAACCCAGTAGATGCTGATTTACAGGAGAAGTATCAAATACTACTAAAAGTAATCTGATATTTAAGTTCTTAATTGTTCAAGTTTTCTGTGTTTTTAGAAATATACACAGGGGGTTTTTTTTAGCATTCTGCCACAGACTTCTCTACTAAAGAAAAAAATTTCAATTTGAGACACGTACAATGCATTGTTAAATGCGAAATACAACTACATGACCTGAATTATTTTCATTACTTTAATAGATTAGAAAAATCTCATTATGGAATAAAAATTACAACAAAAAATTTTGTTTTAGGGAGTATTTCTAGAAACTAGTTTTAAAAGGTGAAAAGGGAAGCCATCTACGTAAAACAATAATCTCTATCAATGGAATGGCAGCTCAAAATACAGCTTCAATTAGCTGGATAGTTCTAAAAAATTTTAATGCAACCTTAAAAAGAATTCAAAGGACTTTAGTAACTTGAATCCTTTTTGTGAGATCAATGTCCCTCATCTTTACTACTTCTCAAGATTGGTATTTAAAGTTTTAAAGTATGAAGTACTTTGAACCTACACTGCAGTTTAATTCTAACAATTCTTAACAGAATTATTGTTAAGAATTACAGAGTATTAGTGCTTAAAAAAAATACTGCCAGCATACTAAATACAAAAGGAAAAATAGTTTATATATAATAAATAATCCTGGTAAGCCAATTACACAACAAGCATCTGTTTAAAACAACCTTTACTGAGAGACTTGTTTGATTTATTCCTATTCTTTCTCACAACTTCATCCATAGTACAGGTATTTTAAACCACAACAGTGGAATTTCACAGTTCGTAATCACTTCTTTTCAGGGGGGTGGAAAAAACAAAACAAAAAACTTCCACAGATTTATGAAGCAATATATATGCTTGCCAACATCAGTAATGCTGGAGCAAAAGTGACCAAGAACACTGATGTATGATACGATTTTTTATTATCATTAAATTGCTTGTTAAAAGCATATGGTATTTGAGAAGTGAACTTTAAAAAAAGCACAGCAACAACATGGCAATTAAACTAAAAAGTCTAAGTCAACGTTCTGTTCTTTCACTAAGGTTTTCAACAATACTATGAAAATTTAGCAGATGTGTCAATAAAGAGAACAACCCAAATAAAACTTAGTGATCTCATAAAAATATCTCGGGTAAATGCTGAAGATTTTATCAGGAAGAAAATAATTGATTACTGCAGCCCTAAGGCAATAAAGTTGCATTTCCCCTCCCCTTATACATGCACCAGTAGGACTCATTGAAGGGCAAAAGAAAAAACAAAACAAAAAATAAACCAAAAAGCCAAAAAAAATCTTCTAGAACTTGCTAGCTGGTTCACTGCACAAAGACGAACACCCCAAGATGGAGTATCTAGGATGATACTTACCATGTAACAAATTATACCACTGTCGCATTATGTATTCTATGTGTGTATGGATGCACTATTAGTCAGCATAATAGTACACACCACGCTAGCAAACGCCTGGTTGGAGCCATACGGCCGGATGACCAAAGGAATATCCAGGTAAGTGTCGATTCTCCAGCCTTCATAGCCACATTCTAGACATCTTACATAGTCCTTCAGTTTGCCTTGGTATAGTTGATTTATCAGATCGGCCTGAAACAAACATATTCAACAGAGCTTTAAACAAATGAAACAGAACATGTTTCCCTTCTTTAGCTTTACAAGACAATGCCTTTTTAAAATCAAATCTTAACTGCATAGCTACCCATTTAGAATACCATTCCCCAGCAGGACATCCACCTCTTGATTTCTTGTTTTCCCCTACCCCGCCACTGCACAAAACACATCTCAAATGAACTTTTCAAACCATGTTATAAGTGCTTCACAGTATACCTTATGGTCACATCTTAAGAGTGACTACAAAACTACCAAAATTGAAGTTTATGTTTTAAAAACAAGCCTGATCTTGCAGACATTGTTAACAGACTGATACCACAGTCCTTCCCCCTGTCTCCAGAGGTAGGTGCAGAAAGATAGAGGAAGTATTTGCCAATCTACAAATCTGAAAATTGGCCTATAACAAGTTGGCCACTTATCAGAATGTAGCACGTGTTATGAATTTATTCCTTTCTCCTACATTACAAGAGTGGGCTTGAGCTGCAACAGTCTGCAACATAGCCTAATAAATACTGACAGTGAGGAAGCTATCACAGAAGGAGTTACACAATCACTTTCTGTGCTTCAAATAAAGACTAAGTATCCAGAGTTCAGAATATTACACTTTTAATTGAGGGAGGAAAATATAGGCAACACAGTCTCAAAAGTCATACATTATAGTAGCTTAACTATTGCATCAAACAAGAAAACTGGCAACTATTGCAGACTTTCAAATAACCTTGTATTTAAAACTCAGTTAAAATTTTTCACAATCATCCTTACAAGAAACAACAAAACCTCACAACAATACCACACTACTGACAACAGAAGAAAGTTTCTATACAATTACCTGTTCCGTTTGCTTCCATTTCTGCTCCAAAGCATCAAACATGACTCTACAAAGCTCCTGTACATCATGTTGCTGCCATGCTGTTAGAAATTTAAATTAATCTTAATTAAAATGAGATATTATTCGCCCTAATACTAACTGCAGCCTGAGAATACCTCCTAAAAAGCTACCAATTTGTTTAAGTCTGTACCTATTATTTACTATATTATTCACTATTGGGCCAGTGTTCAATTCCACAAGCAGCTGCTTCTCAGGTTAAGTTAGAAAAATAAGCAACCAGCTTGCTCACAACACTTGTGTATAAACAACAGTTGCGTACATAACCAAGAATACATAAATAATATAGAAATGCTAATATGCACTGTTATAAAATAAACTGGTTCTGACTTACTTCCCACTTTGCACTGAATCTCTAAAACTCTATTTTTTTTTCCTTGTAAGCATAAGGACACTGAAATCCAACTCCTTATCATCATGTAATTACTCCATGGAAAAATCAGCAGGTTATGGGGTAAAATTACACTATACAAGTGTCAAAAAGACAAATACAGTGTTTGATATTACGGAATTATCCATATTATTTTCTATTTAAGTGGAACGTGTGCATTTGACATTTGTGATTCAAAACAGATGCAAGTTTCTCATAAAGGGCTACCTCTTTAGAAACAATTAACAACTGTAACGATAGCTTAATTACAAAAATATAATGCTTTTTACTTTAACAGCCTAAAACTCACAGACTTAATTTCTTTAAAAATCAAATACACACCACAATAAAGTATCCATTTAGGCTATTTTGTTTCCATTGAAACAAAGTGGATTCTAATAATTATTTTTAATTATTCAGGCATTTTTTCCCCCATTGACAGCAGTTAAGGCTCCTAACAGGCAACTGCTGAAGCAAATCACACAAGCTTAATAGCTGCATATTACCCTCACTACTATCCCATCCAAAACTCCGCGTAACATCTGTTGTTTCAATTGCTCTTTTTTTGCTGGTCTGCAGTAAAACAAACAGTCTTTGAAGCTGGTAGGGGATACTTGTCACAGGATCCTCTTCAGATTCTTCAAATTCCCATCTATTCACAAGATATTTGACAATTAAAAATGCTTTGAAAACATTACTCAAAGAGGCATTTAAATCAGCATTTATTACATTTTTAAGAAGTCTGCCAGATTACAGAGGTTAACTCAAACTCTGTTTCTTGGGAAAGTCAAATGGAATTGCTTTCCATTTCTGCAGTAAATGACAATACTATTTTTTAAATGTACAAACCTAACACAAACTAATGAAATAATTTTGAAGCCATTCACTGCACAAATACAGACATGAACTGCATCTCGTACCAAACGTAATTTCAAATTTGATGTTTTCAAGATGGGGCACATTCTTTAAAAAGCTTGTCCGTGCTACAACCAATAACATAGCTTAGTATTTTACTAAAAATCTGAAGCTTTTAAGCAAATGTAATTTATAATAGTCTACCTAGCTTGACTTCCAGTATGCTTTTCGGTATCCAAATGTGGACATTTTGACAAGAGGAATTTGAAAGGGTCTCCTAGCAATATATACCAGGGCAAGTTTAAGAACAGGTTTTGATTATATATACTTACTTATATAAAGCATTTCTAAATTCAGGAGTCATGAAAAGTGTTTGTAAAAGGCTGTTCAAGTAGCAAGTCATCGCTTGATTTACTAGACCCACATAACCTAAAAATACAAGAAGAATGAGGTGGAAATAACGCAAAAAGATGGGCGATCACTTTAAGAGTTAAAACATTTGACAAGAAAACAATTCTGTGATCATGTTTATTTAAGAACTGCATCCAGTTGTTATTTATTGTTATTTGCACTATAAAAATTGAGGGCATATTACAATTGCTCACTTCTGAGAGCAATAGAGTAATAGTTTACACATCAGAAATAATTTCCCTGAATGACACAAAGCTATCTCAGTGATCATGAAGTGTGTTTCACAATAATAACCAATATTTAATGTTGAATACTGCACCAATGAGGACATAAGTAACTGTAAATATTTTAAGAGTTGATTTAAATATTTTTACAGAAGAATCTAGAAATTGTTAGGAAACCATTGTGTACTAGCTTAGTTATTGCCTGATGTCAACTAAAAATATCCTAGTTATAATGTAAATATAATTTTTATCTGCACTCATGTGTACTATCATCTCAGAACTATAAACAAATTAAAAAAAAAATCTCTCCAAAGCATCCATGCACATATATCTTCTAAAACCTTCTCCCATAATAACCAATTAAAACAGCTACTAAAAATCAGTGTCATTTTTATTAGCTGAAAAGGGAATTATTTACTCTATATTCATCTTACTGTCATTTTAAGATTTTCTCCAAAATATACAATATTAACAACAGTTGATAAATAAGCAGTATATACTGAAGCATAGTGTAATAAAGAAATTAAATATGCCTACTTATACTCTGAAGCTCTTAGTAAGTATTAAAAAAAAAACACCCTCCACTCAGTTCTCTACTAGTAATGAAAAGGCAGCTACTCCATGCAAAACACAGGCATTTTCTGTGAAGAGACTGAGTTAGAACATGTCTATTTTATTTATTACTCTATACAGATCCTATTTTCATAGCTATATTAAATGAAAAAACAGTATGTGGCAGATAAACTTTCGTATCTCTCAAAAAATCTTGAATTAGTGCAATATGAATGTCCTCTTTGTGTCTGCTCAACAAATTTAGTATCAGGAGTTTGTCTCATTACTGAGCCATAACTTGCTGTCTCCTCCTGCTCGCTGCACAGCAAATGCACCCAGCCAGCCTCCTGGGATCCGGCCTGGCACTTGTCTTCGAGGCAGAGCTGTGCTTCCCTTCCAGAGGGAGTCTCCGCTTGCTGGTGGGGAGCCAGGCAGCAGAGGATGAACCTCTTGGGGAATCATGCAGAGAAACTGCAACCAGGGGCTACAGGAGGAAGACTTTAGTTAACAGGCTGAGTGCAGAGATTTGGCAACAGCCCCTCTATAACAGAGTATCAAGTACTCATTAAACTGTGAGTGAACACACAGCTTGAGGTGAATACTTTCTGATAATACAACCCTGAGTACTCAATTAGGGACACAGTAGCAGATTAATACTGAAAAGGAGTGCCCCTGACAGAGACTTTGAATTGCAGTCGCAAGTAAGAAAAGGAAGGGGTACAGCTCTTGTTCCCAAAGTGATACAAGAATAGTGTAGAAAACACGATGGAAAATGTAGTAGTGATGTGGGTTTTTTTTAAATAAATAGCAATTTATTTCAAAAATCTTGAAGTGCTGCTATTTGAAAATATGCTAAAATAATTACGAATTAGCATTGTGTATACAAGAGAGAACACTATACCTGTCTCCGATTTGCTCAGGACTGAAGAATAAGAGTAGCTTTGATTGACATAGTCATTGGTACAGCCAACAGAGCCTTCTCTCGGAAGAGGGCCTATAAATCTCTCTTGTGCACTGTCATCTGTTGTACCTGACTCCTCCTAAAAACATGAATACACCGATTTTATGCAAAAATTAGACAACAAATATTTACTGAAGCACCTACAAGTTTTACCTCTTCCTCTGGTGGCTAAGAAATCAATTTTTTTAGCATATCACACAAATTGTACAAAATTGCAACTTGAGTAACTTTAATGCTGCCCTCCAAATTCTCAACCCCTTGAGAAATTGTTCTGTGCATTAGTGGAAGCAAATGCCCTTTGGAATACTCTATGATCAAATACAACACCATAATGCATACAACAAGCAAGCTTACAATTTAGCATCTCCTATGTCTCAAGTTTTCTGCACTGAAACAGAGAATGAAATTTTCTTTTTTTTTTTTTTTTGATATAAAAATTACAATTCACTATTCTTTCAGAATCACCCTCAAATTGTGACCTCGTGCACAATTATTTAAACATGGTGGTTCTTTTCCCCTTCTCAGAAAATTAAGTCCACAACAAAGGCTAAGTAGGCCAGCATGACATGAGAGCTGAGTAATAAATCTTAACATATCACTAGTCTATCCAATCCCTGATTTAAATAAACTGCAACTGAGTTTATCTTCCACTGCATCACATATTTAAGAAATAGAAAATTTCAAGTATTTTGTTATGGCAGACAGTTGCTTCTAGCAACACCAACAACTCTTCTTTTATATATATATATTTTTTTTTTTTCTTAAAGGTAAATTTGGAAGTAGGTAACTGCTGTTGATACAGGACTGCTGTTTCTGAGAATTCTGTCAGAGTGGCCTAATATTGCTTTCAAACACCCAGAGGAAAAGGATTAGTTATATGATTAAACATGTATTGTTAAGACTTATCTCTAAATATGTCAAAGATTAATTAATTATATAACCTTAGAAAATTATTCACAGCAAACCATTACATAAGTATTTGACAAGCATGAATAAAAAGTGACAGCAAATCATTACTGATGGAATTGGTCCTACTCAGGAGAAACCTAGAAGTGTGAAATAGTAGTCTAGAAGTCTGTTGAGAAGGTTCCTGAAGAAGCTTATTCAATGAAATATACAGCCCAATTTTATTTCATTTTCTAATCTCACAAGAGCAATACACAGAACATACGTCTCTGTCCCCCCAACACTATAGCTTATGTAGCTTAGCAAAGATTTTACTTACCGGCATTATATGAGGCTGCTCACCATCTTTGTCTGTCAAATGCAGAAAATTCTTCTTCCCTGGCTCAAAACCAGCATCAAGAATAGTTTTGTCACTGTTCTGATCTATTGGAGTCTGCTAAAAAAAAAAAACAAAAACAAACCAAAAAACACAAACCACTTTTTTTTTTTTTTAAACAGATCTACACACAATTAACAGATTCCATCCAAGTACATTGCTTGAAGTACCTTCTAACACACTAAGATGAAATGAAAATAAATAATTATCCAGTATAAACAAAACATACTCATTATTAATACTGAAAGAACTTGGGAACAGTTTAAGAAACAGTGTAAATTAAGTATTACAGTACAGTTTAATACTTAGAAGTTGGTTAATCTATTCAGGAGTCAAGTCACTGGTCTACAAGTTTCTTGCAGAACATCAAATCATCTAGTGTCCCATATAGCATGCACATACTTTTTTTTTTTAAGGAAAAAAACCCAAAAACCAAAAAACAACGAACTTCAGCAAGCATAAACATGACCTGAAATAAACTAACATCTAGTTCTCAATGAATCTTATGACATTTTCTAGGTGCATCTATAGAAATCATATTAACTAAAACCAACACTGATTTACAATAAAGCACAGAAGTTATATTAATCACAATTTTTTTGTATTATAAATTCAAATAGGTATAAGAAACATGGAAAGTCACTACACAGCATGCTTCTGTTGAGAAGAAAACATTTCTCAAACAAGACCACAGGAAACAGAGGAGATTAATTATCATGGGTATTATTATTAAAAAATACATACTGATAATGAAAACTAGCATTACATCTTAACGATCATATTAGTTTCTTTTGTTTAATGATTAAATACCTATATCAATTAAGAGCACATTTTGAGACTAAAATGTAGATATAATACAAAATAAAACTCGGCCAAATCAAAATAGTGGGGTCAATCTGCTCTGGTGCACCTACTACAAATTTTTACAGGAATTAAATGAGAACACATTTTTACAGGAATTAAATGAGCACTACGCAATACAGATAGCACTCTTCTATAACATGAAGATTTAAATGTTTGCTATCAAGAGGAAGCAAAAAGCACTTTTGCCATACCGTATCAGTTACATTATCTCCATTTCCCCACACTAGATCAAAAGTTCCATTCACGTAGCCCACTTTTGAAGCCACATCTTCAAACAGCCTTTTAAGTGGTGTGGAAGCTGGCAGGTTCAAGGTAACATGCTCATTTACTGTCTTGGAATTTGTGGTATCTTGTATTATACACAGCACCCTGGGTTCCTCAGCAGCACTTTCCACCTGAAATGACAGCAGGCAACAATTCACGAGTAAAGCTAACAACATTTTGGAGTTTAACTGAAAAATCAAAACAAGACTTCACCAGTAAAATGTGGTATACTTTTACAACCTAAGGATCCTAAAACTGAACTTTATTTTTGAAAGCAGGCATAAGAAAATTAAGAACCTTCCAGTTTTGGAAAACCTATGTAAAAACAAGATCCATTTTTATAGAACAAGGAGGAATTTGCACGGGTGGATCACTGTATAGAGAGATAAACTGCTCAAGTTCTGCACAGAATTTCAGCCAGTAAGCAGACAGAAGACTGCCTCAAATCAGGAACAGACCTTCAAATCACCACTTCAAGCTCATATTTTGCTTTAACATGATCATAAATCCTGATGAGGTAGAAATACACTTTTTGTGATTTTTAGGAATGCAACCCAGAAGATCTGCAAGCTTCCAAATAATCTTGGAAGCTGACCATTTCACAAAAAGTTTCATAATCAAGCCACCAACTTTCTTCTACTAAATCCACTGCTGCGCACATCACAGGAGAAATTCTTCTGCCTGAACAGAGTAAGAAAATTAACATTGCCAAATGGCTACTAGACAAAGTAAAGAGATTTTAAACAGCAACCTCAATATATCTGAAATCAGAAAAGTAACAATCTTTGGATGGCAATGTAATAGTGATAAAATTTTATGGACCCAGGTAAGCCAAGAAAATGGCATTTTCCCAACACTTTCCAACACTGAAAACCCAGGAAGTCAAAGATCTAAGCACAATCAATTAATTCTCTCAATTATCCAAAGTTGTAGAACAATCAGGAATAACTAATATTTAAATACAGGGCACACAAGAAAGCATCAGGTCAGTAAACGGAATAATTAGTCCCCAAGGACTCAGCCTTTTCAACTTGTAACACACAGAAAGCATTAGTAATGCGTGTCAGAGCACCCAAATCTCAGTCCATGGCTAAAGGGCAGATTGTCTAAAAAGGCAAAAAGATACATGCAGTGCTGTCATGATTTTCAGTGGATAAAAACATGAATAAATAGCAAGAACTGTGTTCATGCTAAAACTGTCAGCCATGTCATAAGCATCTTCTAGAAACCAAAGAACTACAAAGAAGATCTAAACAACTTCAGCACCCCTTGTATTTCTATACAACCAGCCTCACAACACAGGTGACCACCACCAAAGTGGTATAGTCCCTTATGGAAGCTCTTACATCACCAAACCTTTTAAAAAGGAGCAGAAACATTTTAGCTGATGCTGCATCCCTTCATTTTACAGAATTTCAAGATCAGCTGCAAGTCTTCACACAACTATAAAATAAAATGTTAGCTGACTGCAGAGTCTATTCCTATCATCATCAGGAAAAAGTTCTGAGAAGGGCAAATAAAATCATGCCCCCCCCCCAATCTGTATTACGTTAGTTTGCTTTAGACTGTGATTTTTATTAAGACTTTAAAGTCCAATTTCTCCAAGCTTATCAAATGTCCTGTGTGGAAATCTTCATTAACTGCATGCTCAAAAAGATGCAAGGCACCATTTCCAGCAAATCTGCAACGCTTCATCTTCATACATTTAATCTTTACTGGAGAATTTTAGGTTTACGAACTACTTTCCAAGAAGACAGACAAAACTATTCCTGAAACATTAACCTCACATTAAGCAGCAAACACAATTTAGAAGTCAAAGTAATTTTGACATATTATATCCTCACTTTCATCCACAGCACCTGCAGAGACATACAAGGTATTTGAGTAGACTAAAATTAAATTTCACCAGTGATTACTTCTCCTGGGTTCTTTCTTTTAAATTTCCCAGCACAGCTTCATTCTTCAATTTTTTTTTTTTTTTGCTAAACAAGCAGCACACAATTTGTCTCTTTCGTTGTGTGGTTATAAAAGAGAAGATGAAGCTTGTGGCCCAGTTCAGTGGTCTACTTTCTTGATTTTTGTGGAGAAGATGAGCAGCAGCTAAAACCCAACAAACTCATAAGATCAACCTACACTTATGACCCAGAGTCCCCAGCAGCAGTAGAGGCTTGCTCTGGGTGGAAGCCCACCCTCCTCTCTAGAATACTGCAGAGAGGTTAGGAGGCATTTGCTACTATTCATACAGCTTCATCTAGGAAAATGTAAATTAACTCAGATTTAATGATTCCCACTGACCCTACAACTTGACCTGCTACTGTATATGAGCATGTCAGGAATAGAAGTTCTCCACTGGAGACTAAATTCCTTGTTGTCCTACTGCCTTTACATAACAAACACCTTAACTCCCTTCCTCTCTGCAGAAGATACCTATAAATTCAACTCCTCCTACTCACACTTTCTCCACTACCTTTGGTAGTGAATCAGTTGTTACTTACATTGGAGTTGCTACTGAAAATAATTAGACACGCTGTATCTGAGGGATGGAAATAACATTAAGCAAACAAATTATAGAAGATTACAGAAGATTTGCTGGTTGGGTTGTTGGATGTTACATGTCAGACAAATCCTCTCTTCCTTGTTCACAGATGTAATTCTGACAGACCAAACTGGTTTAACTCAGGGTTGGTATAGCAAAGGGTATTAAGCCATCATTTGCGCTGCTACTGCTTCAAGTTGTTCATAGTAAATAGATAAAGCAAAAAAACCCTCAGTCCAACTCTGTTCATTGCAAACATTCACATATACCATCTGAACTATCAGACAACAATGCAAACATCTTGTTTGTGGCTACTTTACTATACAAATAGTGTAAAAGGCAATACTGGCCAGTGACAGGCCTCTAAACTATTTTGACAGGCTGTTATCAAACTGACCACACAAAGTAAACACAAAACTTAATTTCAATCATTACATTATGACAGCTACACAATTCCTTTTTTTTTTTTTATGAAAAGCTACAGAGGGCCAAAAACCCCCACGCCAGTGTAAAAGCATATAAACATATACTCAATTTGAAGCTTCTCCTGTTAAGACTGCATTTAATACATACACAATCTTTGTATTCAAGAACATGCACAAAAAATTCAATAGCTCATGCTCATGTTAAGAAATAAAAGCTACAGCATCATGCTGTTACTATGTATGTTGGTTATCATTTTATGAAGTTGATTTCATCTGTCTACCTGTGAAAATTTCTTCTTCATTTCAGCAAAGATACTTTGTCTGCAACTCCAAAACATATCCTATAGTATATAAAAACAAAATTAATAAGTCATAATCCTTTAAAATAGTAAATTGACTTTTTTTGCATAAAGTCAGTTTTACAGTATAAGTAAAATATTATTACTGAGTTCCAAACCACCATTCACAGAATAACTTTAAAAGGAATAGCCTCCAAATATTGTAACAAGAATTTGTCTATTAGCATGAAGTTCAGTGCACGCTATTTTAACACTTCAATTATAGGAGCAGTGTTAAATAAAATGTTAGTTAAGTTGTAATACACGACAGACTACATTTCATAAAGTAAAAAAAAGAAGCAAGTGGATAAGAAAATGTAAACAATAATTCAAGATATAAATTCATACTAACCAATTCCTTCATTATATTAAAAAAGCCCTCCAGACATAGGTAAACGTTTTACCTCAAATGGCTCAAGTGCAAGATTAGCATATAACCCTGTAATTCAGTTTATTATTGCATTTATAAATTATGAAGCTATCCAATTTTGTATGAAACTGTTCCTTCATGCCTGAATTTTTTCCTGTAGGAAACTTTTTATTACTATGAACCCATTTTGAAGTATGCAGCTGAAGGTAATAAAGAGATGAAGTTACTGACTTTTCTTATTCCTAACACTCAAAGAAAGCCTGCCTTAGTATCTCTGTTGTACCATCAAAAATGCAACAATAAACATCACCTGTACAAAACTGTTTTCGGACTATGAACAAACATCAAATTAACCAGTTTCTGAATCTGAAGCATTGGCACTTTGTATTTTTCCAGAAAGGAAAAATATGAAGCAAGAACAAAGATGCTAAAAACATCATTGCTCTTTTCCAAATTTCTTCAACTGCGCCCTCAGTCAAGATTATCAAAACATAAAAACTGACATAATCTTTACTGACGTGCCCTATTTGCCCTACCAAATGACCTACAAAAATAGTCCAAATTAGACCACTGCATTTAACTTCTCAGCAGGATGACACATAAGGCGAGATTTCTTTCTTTGCATACAGAGAACTGAAGTTCTAGTTTTGAAGTTTTAATAATCTAAGATTAACAATTGTATCTAGCAACTGTTTTCTTTACACACCAGTTTGTAATTTCAGACTTGACAGAGGTTTTAAAAATTATAAAAAAAACCCAAAAAACAAAACAAAAACAAAAACCAGAAAACAAACACCACCGCAATTTAAATGTTTTGTTCCTTACTAGTTTTACCTGCTCTCAACTGAAAGTTACATACATTTTGCTAAAGTGACTTAAAGGCTAATAGAGTCCCAGAATCATAATTTTGAAAGTGCTGATTTATAATATTATGACAGTCATCAAGTATATTGCCCTGTGCTGAAGACTTGTATTCTAATTTTCCTCCTATTCAAGTGTCTCCAAAGAGCCTTTACTTTAGCCTGAATTCCTTCTCTCCAGAGAAAGGTAAGCTAAATCCAGTATACACAGGAGCATGTGTAATTTTCTAGTGTGCTATTTTACTTGGTGCATGCAGTGGAGGGTAGAAGGGGAGTACAGGCTCCAGGCATCACCTGAACTGGACAGAAGCATCTACATGCTGCTTCTTTTATAAGAATGCTCTTATGCTAGGGTTCTCAGTTCATGATTTCTCAGTAAAGGACTGCTGGAAGATTTTCAAGAATTATTCCACTCTAAAATTCTGAATGGCAAAAGTTGATTTTCAATATTCCACATAACACATCAAACAAATCAAATTTACAAATTATACTGTTTATATGATGTTCAGGAATTTGAGAACTAAGAGCCTTCACCTGTTGTGACAAGACAAATCACAAAATCTCACAGATGTGTCAATCTTCCAAATGAAGCATTCCCTACTTCTCAATTAAAGCATTCACTCCACCACTCCATGAATACACTTTATAAAAACCACTAGTTGAATTCTACATTTTACAGAAAAGCTCCTTTCACCATGGAAATTTATGCTTTAAAGTACAATTAAGAGAACAAAAATCGTACTATAAAGTTGCTTAAATTTTACCTGATAAAAATGACTCTGGAATTCAACAAAGCAATTATTTATTACACCTTACAAAATAGATGAGCATATTAACTACATAGTTCAAGGGTTTCAAACTAACGTACATATGATATTCACAGGTACATACAAAAATATCCTACTGCCTTTTCTTCAGAAGAGGTAAGAGCAACTACTCAAGCAGCAAGCACATCTATTCTGTACTTGTGAGAAGTCCTCAAAGCTAGATGTTGCTACTTTGCCATACCGTGACATAGTATGCATACCACCAGTAGCTTAGTAAAATAAGTTGCAGACCCTCAACTGCATAAGCATCTAAAAAGGCAAATGCAGACTGTTACTTAAGGCTACAACTCAGGAAACCATATTATCATTATTTTACCACAGAAGTCTTGTCAAGCTAATATTTTGGTCAATAAATATTTGAAATTGTAATTTCAAATGCTAACCTTTAAAAAAAAAATTGAAACACTGACACTTTCATCCCAAGTCATTCCATCTTTTACACTCTTCCATTTCTAGAAAGGAGATGATGTTCCCAAACAGGCAGGCAGAAAATTTCTGACTATGTATTAGACCAGACTTGCAAAAGGCTCTTTATAATACAAACATGCAATCAACACACAGGTCTGACATGGGTGGACATTCTAGAGCACCATTCTACAGAAGCATTTACCCCATGTACCTTTCTAAAAAATATTCCATTTTTTTTACATGAAAGATCTGCCTCTGTAAGTTGCAGAGCATAAAGCATATTGTAGCCCTGAAGTAATTCAAGCTGTAATTCTGTATATACTAACAAAGGAAGCATTGTTATTAGTGCCATCTGCAAGACTGAGACACTAGTTTTGACCATACAGGTTCTGTATTTGTTGAAAATAGAGGAACAAAAAAATTACAGTGTTACTAGATCTGTCAAAACAATATTCAAATGCAAAACTGTAGTGGTTTTAACACTGCATTTAGATGTGGCTTGCTATTTTTCAGCTTTGAACCACTAAGTTCATTAAAATTCTACAGCAGCATTTTACTAACCTTATGAGGACAAACTAATACAAATGGATTTTATTTTTCAAATGACAGAAGATTCTCCCAAAGTTTTAACTCCTGCTTCAGTTCTTTTATAAAATTATTTTCAGAGATTGAAAGTGAAACCTAAAGCTAAGCTCAAACTTCAACATTTCCAAATTCCAATATTTCCAACAGGCAAAAATATTGACAGCATGAATCAGTACGTAAAATCACAAGTTTCAGGTCAAGAGTTTAAATAACAGATGTGTGAAGTTTGACTGCCAAGTAAAGTTAATGGTCTATTGAGACTTAAAACGATCACCAGTAGAGAAGTTTCTACATGTCCACACCCTATAAATAATTCTCAGAAATCACTGCAATACAGAGGAAATACAAAGAGATCAGTAGCAAGTGGCAATGGCAAACATCATGCTTACATTCACAAAATGACTTGGATGATTAAGCCTAAGATAGCAATTCTCAAACTTCACGTAGCTTCAGCAACTCAAGACTACCATATGAAATGCACACAAGTGACTACTGCCTATCACATTACTGCTACTCAAACTTTGGGGTGTACATTCAAAGTCTGTGTAACTGATTGGGTGTGCATTTCCAGCAATTACAACTATAAAGTGAAATTTGGTAATTTCAATCACAAAAAAGTAGTCTGTACTTATACATTTTACTTATAAAGTAAAAGTACTTATCATCGCCTAGAAACATTCAGACATTAATTACAGTTCAACTGAACAGAAGTTTGTTTCAACTCTCTTTCTCAGCGATGACAAATTGCTATCATACTTTACAAAGAAGTATTTTATAGTACACTCGTGGCAAACTGAATACACTTTTTAAAAAACCAATCCCAGGAGATCTCAGTAAACAGTATCATTTTGAGCTGTTAACTTGATATACCTTGTGTTGGAACGTTCCCTGAGGCAAAATAATTCTGAACCACCTTTAGACACAATCATTTAGTTTTGAATCTGACCGACTGACTTTGTGGTATCAGATTTGTGAGTACCTGAATAACATACCTTATCCTCAACTTCAAATTCTTCAGTATACCTGAAGAGACTTAAGGCAAAATCCAACAAATGTGCTTTGAAACTAGTGAAACTAAACAGAGGTTTTCTGTCCCATTACTAGTGACGAAAAAAAATACTTCACACCAAGCCTAAAATACCATCCACATTCAAGAATATATATCCTGACTCTGACCACTTTCATAATTATTGAACTTTCATCCCCTCCTTTTTTTTTCCCCAGGATGGGATATCAAGGATTCACAAGACTTAGGGAAGCCCTTTCAGTCTATCCTCTTGACTAGGAACAAGAGTGGAAAATAGGAAGGAAAACTACCAAAAGGGTGTGTACTGGGCCAGGCTGGGGTACAGGTAATTTTCTTCATAGAAGCCCCTAAGGTTTGTGTTTTAGATTTGTGACTGAAAAAAACACTGATAACACAATAATGTTTTAGCTCCCGCTGAACAGTGATTGCACAGCATCAAGGCCTTCTCCGATTCTTACTCTACCCCCTCAGTGAATAGACTGGGGGGTGTGCAAGAGGCTGGGAAGGGACACGACCAGGCAGGTGGCCCAAACTAACCAAAGAGATATTTCATGCCATATAATGCAATGCTCAGCAACAAAAGGGAAAAGAGCAGGTTTAGTTAGGTTCCATCTGTGCTTGGGAATCAGCTGGGTATTGGTTTCCCCATAGGGCATGGCAAGTGATTGCCTTTGCATCCTTTGCTTTGTTTTTTTTCCCCCCCTCTATTCTTCCACTTCTCCTTCACTTATTAAACAATTTTATCTTGACCACCAAGTTTTCTTGCTTTTACTCTTCCTTTCCTCGTCCTCTGTCTCACTGGGGGTGAGAAGTCATGCCTGACAAACCTGATGGCCTTCTACGATAAAGTGACCTGCTCGGTTGACATGGGGCCAGCGGTGGACATTGTCTACCTGGACTTCTCCAAGGCTTTCGATACAGCTCCCTGTGGCCTCCTCCTGGAGAAATTTGATGCATTCTGGCCTAGACAAGTGGTCTGTGCAGTGGGTGAGGAATTGGCTGACAGGCCGCACCCAAAGGGTGGTGGTAAATAGCTCTTTTTCAAACTGGCAACCTGTCAAAAGTGGGGTCTGGATAATGCAATCAAGTGTAGCCTGATGAAGTTTGCAGATGATACCAAACTGAGTGGGGAAGTAGACGCTCTGGAAGGGAAAGCCACCCAGCAGGAAGATCTGGATAGGCTGGAAGAGTGGGCTAACAAGAACCTTATGAAGTTTGACAAGGACAAGTGTAAGGTCTTGCACCTGGGAAACATAATCCAGGAGTGCAGCAGACTGGGATCCACCTGGCTGGAGAGCAGCTCTGTGGAAAGGGACCTGGGGGTCCTGGTGGACAGGAAGCTCAACATGAGTGAACAGTGCACTGCTGTGCCAAGAAGGCCAATAGGACGCTGGGTTGCATCAGAAAGGGCATCACCAGCAGAGATAAAGAAGTCATTATCCCACTCTACTTGGCGCTTGTCAGGCCACACCTGGAATACTGTGTACAGTTCTGGTCCCTGTTATACAAAAAAGATGTGGACAGGCTGGAGGGTGTCCAGAAAAGGGCCACCAAGATGATCAAGGGTCTGGGAAGCTTGCTATATGAGACTAGGCTGAGAGAACTGGATTTGTTCAGCCTTGAGAAAAGGAGGCTTAGAGGTGATCTCATCACCATGTACCAGTACATAAAGGGTAGTTACAAAGATGGAGACTCTCTTTTTACAAGGAGTCACATGGTAAGGACAAGGGGTAACGGGTGCAAGTTACTCTTAGGGAGATTCCGATTGGACATGAGAGGAAAATTTTTCACAATGAGAACAGTCAACCATTGGAATAATCTCCCCAGGGAAGTGGCTGACTCCAATACACTGGACACTTTTAAGACTCAGCTGGACATGGTGCTGGGCCATCTCATCTAGACTGTGCTCTTATCTAGGGAGGTTGGACCAGATGATCCTTGAGGTCCCTTCCAACCTGGTATTCTATGATTCTAGGAAGTGAGCAAGTGGCTGAATGCTCCTTAGCTGCCTACCAGGGCTAACACATAACAGGGCGATTTTAAAAAATAATCTTGAAAGTGATATCATTATTGTTTTAATTTGGCATAACTGAAATGCAGCTTTATTTTTTGTGTTTTTATCCTCATTGCTTATCAATTTTTAATATACATTCACCTCTGCTGGATCACAAAGATTTCAAACAACTTTCCCATCCCCACAATTACAGTTAGAGAGACTTCAAAGACAGTGCAAGGAAAGGAGAGTCAATAAAAATTGACAAAATATTTTTGAAAATTGTCAGTAAAAATCTTGAGACAAAAAAAAAATCCCACATACAGGCTAGCCCAGTTATGTCCCCCATTACAAAGCTTGAACTCCAATTTCAACCTTGTGAATCCTCATCTAATTCAGTTCACACAAACTACTTCACTTAACCACATTTGCATCACTATGTCCTTGGTTATACTGTTTCCCTCTACTTCAATCTATGGCATTTAGCTATGCTTTCCTCTCATAGTATTTTATATACTTTAAAAAAACAAAATTGATGCCTGAATGAGGCACCTCATTAAGACCACTGCAATTAAAAAATAATTATGATACCCTTATTAAATAATATGAACACACCCATCTAATTTGGAAACTCAACATGTAAGACTGATGAATTTACAGTGCACTAATAACACTTCACACATACACAGCAGCCTAAAAACTTTGAACAGAGCAATGCTTCAGTTATACAAGCAGTTAAAGCTTGAATAGCTGCAACTGCTGCCAGAAGCGGCAGTCTTGCTCCCACCTGCTTATTTCCACCCCCACACTGTCCCCTTCCTTGTGCTGGTACAAATGGTCATGCAGCTACATGTTGAGCAGGCTCAGATAGCTAATCCTTCTTAAAATTAATCATTTCTCATTCTTTTTTCAGTGGGCTAGCTTTAACCTGAGTCAGACCTCTAGCTTCTCAACAGAATCCTCAACTCTCCTAAAAAAGGACCGAGTGACATAACGGTACCAGCAGAATAGTAGTAGTATTTTAAATGCATGTATTATATGTAGTTGTACTTAAATTACTAAATACCAACACAACCTGGATGTACTGCAACTTGCTTTGGTACCCTGAAAAATTAAAACGACACCCTCCATCCTTAGGTATGAGTCTCTATAAATGTCAGTGCTGCTCACAGAACAAGAGGAGTAACTCCCCCTTCTATCTTGAATGGCCTAGAAGAGCAAAAAGTGCCACTACTGCAGCAATCCAATTGCTTTTGCCTTCACTCCATGCTCACCCTGTTTTCCAGCCTGCTGTAGATAGAGGATAAGTGTTGGAGATCCTGGAAGAAGGCTGGGGCCATACTGAGACTAATGGCCCTGGCTAAGCAAACCCTAAGAATGCTTTCCTATGGTGGATGTCCCAATGCAGAAAGGAGAAGAGGTACAAAATAAAATTCTGTAACAGGGCTTCTGTGATCTTGTTCCTTTTGGAAAAAGGGGTACATGTTTTACTGTCTTCTCTGCTTCATGTAGATCACGGATTCATTTGTTGTTTTCAAAGACCACCTCCTCAGAAATGTTTCTCAAGTAACAAAACTTTAATTAAAAAAAATTAACAGAAGTGTTTGCCACCTCACTGAAACAGAGTTGCATGCCAGCTGTTAACTGTCATTCTTGTAAAACGCTTATGGACAAATTATTTTTATAATATATACACTCTTCAAAGTCTAATACTTCCAACTTTCTAAACATGCCCAAAAATAACACTATGCCTCAGAAACAGAGTATGTTATGAGGCTAGCATTTAACTTTGAGAGTTTGTTCCTACTGTTGTGGATTACTGGGTAATTTGTAAAAAGCATTTACAAAAGAATAGAAATGACAACCAGAAAAAGTTGGTATGGGGCCAGAGATAAGTACACGTACCTAGGGTGTTCAAAAGACTATAGAAAAGGATATGGCAGGAGGGCACATGTCTGGGGACAGCTGAACTAGAGATCAAAACATTTACTTTTCAGTTTTATAGAGGCTATTTTCCATCTAAGTTCTGCATTTTGAAAGACTAAATATGTCTTAACTTAAGAATGTATTGAAGAACCAGTCGTCTTATGCTTATCTCCTAATGGTCTTTTAAATATGGTAAATTAAGGTGATTCAAGATTAATTACTTCCCTTAAAAATCAAATGTAGCAACTGTCAATAACGAAACAGTACAAATATTTCCTGGTCATGCTTAGAGATCACACAAGATCTCTAACAAAGTTTCCTGCTATTAAATTAAGGAAATTAAAGGGTAACAAAGTACATCCACAACAGTTTAAAATCGAAATAGTTTTCTCTTAACCACTGGACGTTTTGAGTATTTCACTCTCTTATTCTTAAAGGTTATAATTTCAAGTGATCTTATTTTCTTTCATCCTATAACCCTGAACTGTTTAATTTCCAAGAGGTTTTGCAACCAGACTAAAATAACTGAGAGAATTAAATGTAAATGAAGTTCTATATATTTTCAAACTATCTGCCAGCTTCTATACATTCATTACAGTACAAATTTTACATTCAGATCTGAAACAGCCTCATCTTTATATGGCTTCCTTTTGTTTGCATCTTGTCTCCACCTTCTTGATCATCATGCTCCTTGTTTTTCCTTAAAAAAAAAATCTGAAAAAAGGAAATGCAAGAACATCACGAGATACTTTTTACACTTTCATATATTATTATTTATATATTAACCTATAATCATATTATTTGTCATTTGCGTCTGAGCAAAAATAACAATAAAAGAAGAGTTTTCTCTGTTTGGACAACTTTGAAATGTTGGTTTACTTCACTACAAAATCACCAAAGACACATAGGCTAAAAAATTAAATTTTTGTACAGTTTAGAGATTAAAAGATGTGAATAGAGGGGTAATTTTTAACTCTTTAATAACTCTCTGATTTTAAACTGTCCACCTGCTGCTGGGGAAGGATAAAGAAAAGCTGAATAGTGAGGTGGATCAGCAGGGATTCTTTGCATAGTTCTCTAGCAATATTGCACAGAATGAAGGATAACAGAAAAGAACCCATGAAGCCTGGACCTAAACTTTATCTGCTACCACTACCACAAAGGGCTCCAGGGAGAACACGGAACTCTGAAGCACAATATCTCCATACAAAGTATAGATATGAAAATGTATATATGAGGAAGGACTTAGATGATTTTTCTATATATTAACTGATGAAAATATTTTATTTACAAAAAACAGGTACTACTTTAAGTTGTTACATCTATTTTTTTTCTTTTCCTTCAGTCATTGTTACTGATCTCAACACAACACCTATACAAATCAGTAAACATACCTACCTTCCATTCCTTTAGTCCCTGCAGTATTCTGCCAGACTTCTTAAAAAAATGCTATTTACATCTGTTTTCAGACATTATTTACATTGAAAACTTTCACAGTATATCAAGTATATTTCTCACACAGCTTCAAAATTAGAGCATTCACCAATCCTACAGAATTCATGCATAATGTACATTACTTAAAAGGCTTTCATCACATCTGATTATTGATAAGATACACCTGAACTGCAGCACCATAACCAGTTCTAAGCTATTCACAGAACTGCCAATCTAAAAATAATGTGTTGTCATTTTTCAGAAGTACCTAGGTATCCTTGTGGTCACAATCTCAAAGATTAAATTGAATCAAGTGATTTTTACCAATTTTACCCCTTAATTTTTTAGAACATGGCCAACATGTCCTTTTTAGAAGTTATTTCATCTGCCAATGCTGTGCAAGACCATTTGTTCAGTGCAAGCTGATTACACGCCAAACATTGCAAAAAACAAAGAAAATACTAAACACTTCAGTGTCTGAAACTGTGATCAAATTGGTCATCATTTTATCAAAAGTTTACAAAAAAAGGTAAAGATTTACTAGTATTTTTAATTATCAGTTCTTTAGTTACTAGTGGCATTATTTTGAGAATATTTTGTTCAAGACAAAAAAAAAAACCCAAACCACAAAATGCTAAATAAGCAGCTCACCTGAAGGTATACCATATTAATTCGCAAAGGCATGAAGTGTAAAATATCAGCTTTAAGTGTTCACAAAAGGAATCAAAAACTTTTTCAAACTGAATAAAAATGCTGAATATGTATATGTAACTCAATCACTCAATTTTCTAGAGACATAACCTTCCCACTTGGTTTCTTACGTAAAACCCAATATATTTTCAAATACAACAGAAAGAGTGGAGCTATGACTGGATATATGAGCATCTGTACATATTTTAGTGCGTTACTGTATCAATTGTAATGTACTGGGGAAAAAGGTTTAAAATAATACCTCTCCTCCCACCCCGCTCCAAGTTTAATTCTGACAGGACTGAAACACACAACTCAAAGGTAACACAAAGTCAAGGTATTGGTCTATTTCAGTAAGTCTCCACACATTTTAATCCTGTATTAATATCAATACATTCTATCAGCAAAAGGAAGTTGGACAAAATTATTTTCATCAGTATTTGTGTGGTAGGATGATTCATATTTTAAAACTATGACAACAAGGCCACACTGATCTAAATCCACAGGTACTTATGTTTTAAAAACAACAGAAAATAGAATTACTGGACTTTATTTACTTAAAAATGGCAACAAACAAAGCACTAGAAACTTTTTTGTTGTATACTGAAATTCTGAGCTCAAGAAAGACGGTGTAGAATGTAAAACTGGTAGATCCTTAAAGTATTCCCTGCCTCCAGGAACTACTTCATAGTTTAGGAAAAGGTTCATTACTAGTTTGAGAAACACTGTTTAGCACCACAAAAAAATTACGCGTTATATTTCTACTACTGTACTCATTTGATTTAGAAACTTTAATCACCAGTGATCCACAAAACACTAGAGAAAACTGCATTTCTTGTTTGTGGTGATGTTCAAAATGTATCACTGCAGAAAAAAAAATTAAAGTGATATGTTATTTAGCTGTCAGATTATTCTACTGAGTAATAACTTTAGCTAGCAGCATTTAAAGACTGAGGTTCCAGTATCAAGTACTATCTAAGAGGTAGTTGATACCCCTTAGGCAAAAACTTTTCATCACATGATATCGAGGTGCTATTAGATAATTATCCTGATCATCTTTCTTATACTACAAATTAAATACCCAGATGCATACAGCAAGGGGAACTAAACTGTGACTGAGAAGCCCAGTGGCTGAACTGAGCAGGGAAAGATCTTGCATTCTATTCTTGTGCCTTATTCGATAAACTAAATTACTACCTGAGCATCATTCAGAAAGCGTCTGTTTGCAAGGAATAAATGACTTGGTGGAATTTTGTGTGGATTTTTTGTTTGTTTCCTAAATTTGATTTCCAGAATATCTGCTCGGTCAATGAAGTAGTCAGTTACTCTATTTGTCACAACTACACCCTTATCTTTTACAAGGAAGCGCACAAGAAGGAAAGCAGGAAAAAATTGATAAATTACACAAGCTGTAACCACTTGTAGAATCTCTTAATACACTGGAATGAAAGAACAAGGATGTCACCAGCATTGAAAAGAACAGCATCCCTTTACTAAACAGAATTGCAAAATATCTTAATCAGATACCTGCTTTTCTAATGAGGAAGTTAGAGCAACACCCATCAAGAAACATATTTTATTTGTTCAATGCAGAAGATTAAAATGGATTCATTAGTGTAGGAGAGAAAAGACTCACATTAGTTAGCTGAGAGAGAACTCACATTACCTTCTTTGATTTAATGGCAGTAAGTACAAAGGAGATATATATATTTTTTCTGACAGGTGTACTTTGGATTGTTCATGCTGGAACATGTTGAGAAAGTATCTACACAGCATTTATTTAATTAGTGGCACAGACACTTCAAGAACCTCACAGCAGAACGTACTTTTTATATTCTGACCAATACTTTTTATATTCTAACTCTTTTTATATTCTGACCAATTCTGGGTAATATTCATTAAGTTCTGATACATCTTGATTTTCAATAAAAGTCTTAGTAAAGTTCACTTACATTACCAGTAAACAAACACATGGATCTTTCTCATTAACTGTGTTGATTAGAATATTTTCTTATTTTCTATTTGAGGTAGATTTGCCCAAAGTAAGTTTCAGGTCTACTTTTCCTCTCGGAAACACTGAAAGCCACAGAAGTGTTTTCCCTTCTAATAGCACCATTTTCTTATTTCCATTATTATCTTACTTATACTATTCCCTCTCCCTCTCCGGGGTTACTGTTTTACTAGACTAATGGGAGAAAAATCGACACCTAATAGCAAAGCAATGTTACTCAATGCCTTCTGTTTTATTGGATATAAAAGAAGACTAAATTGAATGACTTATCTTTCAGATGAAGAGAGAAAAAGAATTGAGGGTTGGAAGGAAAAGGAACATGGACCAGTTCGCACTGAACCCCAGATCTAGCGAACAGGGATTCTCATTGCCCCCACCATAAGGAATTATTGGTCACACAATTAACGGAACAGCTGGGAAAGCATTAGGCAGTGGTAGGGACACAAGAACGTATTCACTAAATGACTGTATAACTTGGGCAAAGATCTTAATATAAAACAAAATCCCAACACTGGGTTACTAGAAACTGCTTTAATACATCCGTTCCAAATGAAAAAGAACTTTATGCCAAAGTTATGAGCAAGGGAAAATAACAAGGCTCCGATTACCTGTACTTTAGAGATGCAGTGGAACCTATGCAACATCCAAAAGAAAAATTTTCATAAGAGACTAATAAAAGACATTCTAAGTGCAGCAATAGAACTACTAGTATTCTGCATCCATGAAAACATGCCATTATTCTTTACAAAAGCTAATGAAAAAATCCATGCAATATACTTTAAAAACAGCGATCTGAGCTCCTGTTAGCATATACAGATATACACACACACACAAACACAAACTGAAGACTTATAAACAACCTAATACCTATCTTTCCAGTCTTAAAACAGAGGTTGTTAATGTTATAGGTACCTCCTACTACCACATCGACCATGGCATCATGTAAGCTTGTAGACAAGAACCAAAATCCTTTTCCCATCCACTCCTTTAGATGATTAGTCATTCCCCAGATCAGCCTAAAGCAAACAACATTACATTTCTTCTTGCTCTTTTATGCTGGAAGGCAAAGGAAAAATACGGTTGCGTAGTCATCGTTAGCAGACATTGGTTCACCTCCCAGTTTAATCTTTGAAACAGCACAAGACAGTAAAATATACAAGCAATACCACCCAGCCCATTGGGAAGGGACAAAAACCATGAACTGTAATCCTTTATCCACCCCTAAAGGGCAGAACTGAAACTCCAAACAATCTGCTTTGCCTCCAGCTGTTGATAATGGCATAATAGGAATATTTAGGAGAAGGCTGTTGAGAACTCAGAAACCTGGAGAATTCTGTTTACCCATAACTCAGTGTTCTCTGCAATGAGACTGTTAATGAATCTCAGAAGGACTTCATGTGAATGCTGTAGCATAAGATTAAACTTCCTATCATGGAAATAAAAATGGGGAGATACTGAAAAACATTGGAAAAGCTGGAGATAAACTTCTATTACAGCATATATATATATATATAAAAAAGCAGACAGGCTTAACATAAATAGTTAATCTGTTTTCCTCCTCAATTTGATTTTTCTTATACTCTGTTCAGTTTCTTTTACTTACAAAATGCTTGGAGGCATAATAAAAAACTTGAGAAAGCTTGCTGGGAAAAAGCAACTCACACTAGGGTTATCAATGTACAAAGTTTATAGATTTCACACTGTATGTTTAAGATATCCATATCTATAATAACACGTATTCATCTTCCTTTACCCATACTTCCCCTCCCCACAGATAAAAGTGCACTCAAAATCCTAGTCCAATGAGTCAGTTAAAAATACACATCTGAATCATACGTATATTCCGAATACAACTTTAAAGCCAACAAGGATACTATTAATACATATAACTAAAGAAACAGCCTCAGCGAGCTGCTTTTATTAATCACCTTGTCTGTTCCAGTTAACTACAACTAATACCACAAGGTTTCTCCTGCCAGTCTCCTTTATCTCTATGTTTCTTTGTTTTTAAAATGAAATATTTAAGTATACTAGCTACTATCTTCTATCCCTGGTCTTATGTTTTTGGAGATTTTTTTTTTAAAGCAAATATTTATGCATACTAGCTACTACACTCCATCCCTTGTTTAAAGTTTCTGGAGATTTCTCTTTCCTGTAAAAAGACTTAACATAGTCCTTTAAACCTCAGGATTTTAAGAAAGCAAATAAGAGGTAAAGTTTACCTTTGTCCTACCGACATCCTGTACTAACCTGTACAATTGTATGCACAAAAATGTGTTTCCAAAATTCAGTATTGGCATTTGTTTCACAGTTCTGCTCAAGGATACCATTTAAGGATCATCACCTCTTTTTGCTAAACTCTACAAAATTTAAGTCCTTGCCTCACAAAGCTTTCTGTAAGAATACACGATAGAACAGGCAGATGTAACAAACCACCGACATCTGATGAAAAACCAACAGGAAAGGTTTGAGTAATTTATCAGAATAGTGAAACCGTCAGAAAAGTTGGCTGAATACGTAAGTGTACCTGCTCATGGAGTAAAGTTTCTGCTAATACTACTCTACGAATAGCTGTTTCCAACATTTCACACCATCACTCGAAGACTCCTTTCCCTGAACAGTATTGCTCTTATTTGACACGTGTCATTTGCCTATCGCTGCAGGACAGAGGCTTAGCCTTCCTCTTTCACGCAGGCTCTTATCTTTAGCCTATGGCCAAAAACAAGCCTTCTCCCTTCCTCCTGCAGCAGAGGAGAGATGAGGGGCCCTCAATAAAGGAAACTCAAGCCACTGCTGAGCCGGGCCGCGTTTTCTCCAGCACCCACCGCAGGCACTACCGCCCGTATTTTGCAGCGCTTCGTACCGGCGCCGGGGAGGCGCGGAGCCCACCCCACAAACTCGGCAGTGGCCCTCCCGGCTGCTGTTTCGCCCGCCAGCCCCTTTCCCCCAACCGACACCGCCCTCGGGCACCCGGAGACCCGCCTCGCCGCCGGGGCCTGCTCTCTCCTCTGCCCCCTCAGCTCAGGGCCCTCGCCCGGAGCCTCCGCTCCCCCCCCACCCGGCGGCGGGCTGCCCTCCCGGAGGGCTCCGCACAAGACCTCTGACACGGGCAGCGGCCCGAGCCGCGGCCGAGCGCAGGCGCCGCCGGCCCGGCCGCCACGCAGGCCGGCCTCCCCGCATGCCGCGACACGGACAGGTGCAGCTCTCCGGCCGCCTCCGGGGCCTTGCGCAGCCCAGGCTCGGCCCCGGCCGCCGCCTCCTCCCCACGCCAGCCCACACGGAAAAGCCTCCCCTTCCCCCCGCAGCACCAAGAACCCCCGGCCAGGCCCCCCACGGGCCAAGGGCTGCCCGGCCCCCTCACAAAGACGGGCCCTCCCTCCCGCCAGGCCTCGCACCGAGACAGCGAAGCCAAGCCAGGCCGGGCCTCCTCCGTCCCCCTCCTCGGTCGGCCGGCCCCGGCACCCCGGGCCTCCCGCACACCGCAGGGACCGCCACCGCCTCCCCCTGCGGCGCCCGGCCCGAGGCTCCCCCGCCCCGGCCCCGCTCCGCCTCACCTCTTTGGGGACGAGCTGGTTCTCCTCGCTGGGCACCATGGCCGGTGGCGCGGCGCTGGGCCCGCAGCAGGCTGAGCTGAGCGTCGTCGTCAGCAGCGGGAGGCGGGGGGACGCCAGCGGCTCATCCTCCGCCTCCGCCGCCGCCCCAGCCGGCGAGGCCAGCGCCACAGCCCCCGCCCCTCCGCCGCCGCCGCTCAATGGGGAAAATGGCCGCCGGCACCTCTCTCGCGAGAGCCGCGCCTGCCCCGCCGCGTCTGCCCCCGTGCTCCCCTCACCCCGGCGGTGCTGCCGGCTGCGCGCCGCGGCCGCGCTGGAGGGGTGCGGTTGTCGACTAAGTACGAGGAGCGGCGTGGGGGACGCGGCGTATAACCCCCGCAGGCGGCCGGGGCAGAGCCGCACGTCCTGTCCTCTTGGCAGGCGCTCGGCGGCCGTAAATGGCGCTTGGCTGTCGCCACCCGCCCCTCCTCACGTTACCCTGCTCCTGAGGGCAGCGGCGGGAAACGCCGTCCGCGGGGAGGCCGGGGCGGGCCTCGGGGCGGGCTGGGCGCGGGGGAGGCCCCCGCTGCCGCCCTTTGCCTCCTCGCCCCGTCCCTGGCGGCGCAGGGCCCCCGGGCTTGCAGCGGGCGCGGGAGGGAGTAGCAAGGGATTAAAATTGAGTTGCGCTGGGTAAGTGAGGAGGCAGCGCGTCCAGAGATCGTGGCCTGCAGGTGCGGGAGAGAGCTTATAAGGGCCTCCCGTGGGCGTGGGGGCTTTCCCCCGCTCATGAGAGCAGGGCTGTTGGTGTGCTCAGGTGCTGGGCTTCTGTCCTGAGGTAATGGAAGGCACGGGAGCCAGCCAGCCTCCCACACCACAGAGGTCTGCTTTCCTTCATGCAGCTTTGCTGCCTACAAGGTGCCCTTGGGGGGCCCACGGGGGATGTGGGCTGCAGTTTTGGTTTGGTTTACTCACTTTTTCTTCCTCGTGTTTGGACATAACTTGCTGATGCTTGGCAGTGGGGTTAGGAGACCAGCGGAAGGGGTGGAAGAGTAAGCGTGGCCTGATCCCGCTAACACACAGGTGCTCTTCTTGGTGCCCAGAAATTGTTCTTTGAAGTCATGCTGGGAAGTTAAGCATGTGCTTGCTGCTCTGTAAATTTAGGGTTAATAGTGCATTTTCAAATGAAATACGAGATTATGGCATCACTTAATTGTTGATTTTTGTCTCCAACAAGCTTAAATATATCTGGTTTTCATGTCACCTGAGGCACACTAAAAGCCAAATACTAATCACTAGAATGACTAAAATGCACATTAGAAGAAAAGTACTTACACATTAATGTCTGCTTGACTGCAAAATAGTTTTTAAGTGAAAAAACATTCTTAGCTAATGAAGAAGAATAGTACTTAGTAGTTG
The DNA here is from genome assembly GCA_020745775.1 of Theristicus caerulescens. NCBI lineage: Eukaryota > Metazoa > Chordata > Aves > Pelecaniformes > Threskiornithidae > Theristicus > Theristicus caerulescens. The sequence goes on from CM036564.1 coordinate 11,567,363, forward strand.
TACCTTTTTGTACAACTATTTTTCTCATTATTTTAGTGTCCTCTTGTGGAAAAATGCAGAATTAAGGATACTTTTTGATTTTGTGTCCAAGAAACTTTGTGTTTTGGGGTAGTTTTTGAAACCCATTGTACTGAAGTTTACTGGAAATCTATTGTGAAGATTTAGTAAAATTAAGTGACCTCTTCTACCTTTTCATGTTTAAAGTATGTAACTTTTCAGGTTCCTCTTCCTCACCCTGCTTTCTCAAAAGTGAGATAAGTAGCATGTTTTGCAGTCAGGTTATGTTATTAGTGTTTATATTAGTATAGTATTTTAACACTTTAAAAAAGGCTTCAAAGCGGTCATTTCTGTGAATAACAACATCAGCAGTTTTATTTTCATCTTTCAAGTGTGCTGTGGTGGGTGCTAAGGTTTTTTGGGTTTTTTTTGTTTGTTTGTTTGTTTTTCCAGTTCTGCTCCTTGAACTAAGCACAGAAATTGCCTTGTTGAAAACTTACTCAAAGCAGTTTTTAAATGTATTTCTGACCTGTTTTCCATTACATAACTTTATGAGACCAAGTTATTTATATAGTAAAGGTTAGGAGGTTCTTTGAGACAGGAGCTCTTGCCCTCTAGTTGCAAAATATGTTGCACCTGAAAGCCACTCACCTTAGATGTTTGAGCTCTAATATGATGAAATCAAGCATCAAGGCAGGAGCCTGGGAGTCCCTTGCTTTTAATGATACTTTATGTTAAGCACAGGCTTGTGTAGAGCTACCTCTTTACAACAGGGAAAAGTACATAGAATAGTTGGGGGTTTTTTAATAGAAAAGACAGTATGGAATTAATGAACTCATGTCTTTTAGAAAAGAGGTTTATTATTAATGCTTATCAGCTGTGTTGTTGATTAAAAGGTTTGAGATTTAGTTGGGGTTTTTTTGAGGGGGACTTTTTCTTGGTGTGAGAAAAGGTATAATTGCAGAAATGAAAAATGGTATCAACATTTGTAGATGTTTGAAGAAGCACAGCTGCCTGGTGATCTTCTGTTGTCCAGTGGTATCCAATGATCTGTGAGGTTAGCAAGCAAGTACTTGAGTTGAAGAGCCAGAACAGAGACATAAGCTTGCAATAGAAGGCGATACAATCATCAAAGCACTGGCTGGGAGCCTCCAATAGTGGCATGTGACTGATGGGCCTGGTGTTACTTTTTTTTTTGGCCCCCCCCACCCCGGGGACACACACACCAGAATCTCTGGAACTTGGGGGATTCTTCCTCTGTTTTGTAAGGAATCCAGAATTCAGGAACAAGAAGCTTTCAGAGATGTTACTTTTGAAAGTTCTTTTGACTTTCTAAAGTGTTATGTTCTTAAAGTTGGTTTGTTTTGGGTTTTTTTTTTTGCATTTGTGCTTAACAAGGGGCAAAGCTCTGGGACTCTGACTTTAATTAAAATACATTGTTCTATTGGGATAAAGAGCTAGCTACCACAACTATGTGCCTACTAGATAAGAATCAGGAGTTTATTTTTTAAAGAAATACTCTGTTAGATCCTCCTGCCAACCTTTAAAACTGTGCAAACATCTAGTGTAGCATGTGTGCGTGGAACATCTTTAATGGAGTAGTAATCTCTAGTTAATAATTAAATCTCCAGGAGCTTTTGTAATTTGTGGATGGTACAGTATTTAATCTCTTTATGTGAGACTTCTTAAAGAGGAATATTCAGATTTCAAGTTTCATGAAGGGAATCCTAGCCTTATGTAAAGACTGATTTAACATACCACAGGTTTAACTTGCTATTAGTGTGAAGAAGAAAAATTGCTATCTCAGACTAAAAATTATGCGGATTTGCAGTTACAGGTAAATTTCTTAGGCTGTTGATTATCAAACTATTGTTCAGAGATGCATTAATGAGTGTCACAAATGCTGAAGTGTGTCAGTCTGTCAATGACACTTGGCTAGTTTTATTCAATACTTATCACACTAATGTATGCATTGTATTAATGGAAATGTAGTTGTGCAACATCGGTATGTTAGAGTAAATAGCAGGCCTTCATTGTAAGAGATGATGAGCTTTTAAATTAGTCTGTGGGAATGGGATACCTCCTCCCCTCCACAGCCTGTTTAAAGTTTATGCTTTAATCATTTCTCCTTCTCTGTAAGAATTCACACACTCCTGTCCCAACTCCTGTATCGAAGATTTGATGAATAATGAAAAAAGTTTAAAAACTAAATGGAGAGAGGGCTGCCACGTAGCTCTTTTGTATGTAGAGTTGTATGCTAAGAACTCTGGGGGTGCAAAATCTTTAGAAAAACAGATGTCAGAATACAAACTGATGTTGATTTCCCTAAAGTAATATTATCCTACCTGTTTGAAATAGAAAGCCTATGTAAAGAGGATTGTGTGGACTAGTACCATTGATTTGGGATGTCTTCTCTGAAACACTTCAGTTTTGATTTTTCAGTTAGGCTGTTGGTGGGAGATCCATTTCCTGTTTCAGATGTTGGGGGTCTTATTTGTAGAGCCAGCATTGCAGTGCTTGTTTTCTTCTGTATTGTTCTGTTAAAAAAACAAACCAAACAAAAAAACCCAAAACCACAAAAAAAAAATCCAAAACCAAAACCCCAAAAAACCCCTCCAAACCTGAAGTTTGCAACCCTTGGCAAGTTGCTAATGAATATCAAAATGACATAGCCATTCCGTATTTGCCAGCAGAAGAAATGTAGCCAATGCTGATGCAGTGCTTTTAGAGCTCTTCTGCATTGTCAGCACTTTAAGGAAAACCAGCTGAAGGCCTCTCCCCTTTTCAGTCTTTGGCAAGTCCATGTCTACTGATAAGAGGAGAGATGTGTGAAAGTTCAGGATATCACAATCCAGCAGTTCGTTGCACAGCAGGTTGCTTTGCTGTTTGAGCCTTAAGTAACTTTTCCAGAATTGCACAGGAAGTTTTGAAGCATTTCTCTGAAAATCTGCAGCCTGACTGCACCATCCAGTCCTTGCAATAGGAAAAAAAAAAAAAAAAATCAGTAAAATTGGCCCTTACATGGATGGAGTGAAGGTAAGGTGAGGGGAGAGTTATTAGGGAGAACAAGTAGAATTAGCGCAAGGTAAAGAAGGGACAGTTACAGAATTCCGCATCTTTCAACGTGCTTTTTACTGGATTACCATTTCTTTGATATTAGCTCCCTAAATATGAAGCAGGCCAATAAAAGGCTAAAGAGCAAATTAAGATCTTTAAAAAGGAAACACTGATTATTTTTAATTCTTCTGTAACTGTTGTTAGAAAGGGACTTTTACATTTTAGCATTTTGGACTGTTTCTTGAATGTGTTAAGTGCTGGAATCAAAGTATTATAGATAAAGAATCATTAAATAATTTTCTATGATCTGTATCTTAAAGAGAGAGATTATAGTCTTGCATGTCTAAAGTAGTATATGCAGAATTTCAGGAAATAAAAAAATCAGTTTGTAAGAGTTGAGAATGCTGTGGGAAATTAGAGCTTTAAATGGGAGATGAGCTATGGAAAAAGTATTCTTCCCCTTTAGAAAGACCATTGTAGTAAATAGTCTTGTAGGTCTAGTAGGTAGGTAAGCAGCCCTCTGAAGTTAAACTTCACAAGATTAAGAAAAAAACCCCTCAGATTTAAGTTCAGTGCTAAACACTGTGTTCTGCTGTTCTTAAATAGTGTTTTCTGCTATAATCTTTATGAGCATGCAAGTGCTTTTCTGTCCTCTGACACTGCAGTTCATGCCAAGACCTTTTTACTCAAAACCAGTAGGAGATTATTTTAATTTTAATCAGCAGCCAAGATTCGTTGACATTTTTGTTAAAGATTATCTTCTTACTCTGGTTTCAAGACACTGAGTGTTCAGATATTAGCTTAAGAAGTTAGTTTTCTTTTCCATGATAGCATTAATCTTATGTATGAATTCCCAAATGGGTTTGAAGCTGAAATTACAGTTGTAAAGAGAAATAGAAACCCCACAGAGAATTTTGCAGGACGATGGATTCCTTTATTAACACTGAATTCTTGTATCAGCTTGACTTAAGATTTTCAACGTTGTGCGCTTAAAACTACAGAGCAGTTTCTAGCATTAGTAGTCTAAACAAAACGCAGTTCTGGGGTGTTTGACTTCTTGATGCACTTGTCAAAACTTTCCTGGTGTCATTGGAAGTAAAACACATGCACTAGTGTGCCAGCTTCCACTTTGGTGAGAGTTTGGAAACAGATGTGGGCTGGTATCATGTAGAGTTTGTGAGATACAAGCAAATCTCACACGGAGTTTGCTGGCTTAGGCTCATGGCCAGACTGTAACTCTTCTATCATCTAAAATGTGTGCAGTAGCTTGAAATCTGCTGTCTTTTTAAATGTGCAGACTAGTAGAGCGTACTGCATACATTCTTTCTGGAATATGGGCTAGTATGTTATCTAACCACCTCCTCTCAGGCTGGGGGGTGGCAGGGGGAAAGCATCTCTATGCACAGCAACATAGCAAAGGCTTATGTGTGGGAAAGCAAGAAGAGAGTTGCCTTGAATGCATACCGTGATGGTAATGTCAGTCACCAAAGTTGTTCAGTTATTTCAGAGGTTCAAAAAAAGCTCACAGTGATGTAGCCAGTATATTTAAAAACATTGAATTAACACTTACCACATGAGGATTGCTCTTGGAGAGTGACCGTCAGAGTGAAAAGGCAGCACTAAGTAAGACTATGTAATGTGCAAAAATAACAGAGTAGCTTAGCTTCACATGGGGCTGCTCTCAGTATGGACACTCAAAGTATTTATAGCTGCCCTTGGGTCCAGGGGAGTTAAATAGTTCAGGTTTGCATTAGGGGTTACCAGTGACCCTTCAGATTAAATCTGGTGACGTTTAATATTACGAGCAAGTGCTAATTATACTGCTTACAGCTCTTGGGCAAGCAGGAAGTGGTTTCCCATCCTCAGCAAGCCCTAGCACATAGGGAACATTCCTTCATCCCAGATGTAAGATCCTAGGTGGCCTTCCCCTGGATGAAACATGTTTTCTTCACATTTTCTTTGTAAGGTGTCATGACTGTTAGTGTAAAGCAGTAGCTTGCAGCTGCCTGGGTCTTGCCCCATCCCCTCACTGAGGGGAGGGAAGGAAGTGCAGCACTTGGCATCTTTTGAATGTGCTGTCTCATGGCTTTGAGTGCAAGGGCAGTACCTGCAGCAGGATCTATGCCCTGGGCTGCCTTGTGGTGCGGTTTGCCTTTGACCTCTCTGCACTGCACGGGAATAGAGACCTGCCAGCCTTCTCTACTGGGGCGGGGGCAGAAATCAGGAGGGGGCTGTCACCTCTCTTCCTGTTTCTCCATGAATGCTGCTTACTGACAGTGCTTGACACCACTCTTTCTGCTTTGCTCTGTGCCCCACTAATAATTTTCTTCCACTGGTGATGGGAGGAACTTTGTATTTTGAGGAGTATTGGGGTGGGCTGGGTTATTTTATATCTGTTTTAGGATCTCTAGGGGGAGGGGAGTTGCTCTTCATCTGTGGTCATTCCTCGTGCCAGGGCTCCCTCCTGTCCATCACAGGAGGGCCATGTATCTGCAGCCCAGTAGCTTCATGCTTATGCAGTCTGCATAGCAAACACTGTGTCCCCACAATGGTAGGGGCTCAGAGTGTCCTGCAGTGAGATGTCTTTAAAGTAGCTTTTAGGTAATGTGCATAGCAATTGGGAGGCTTGGTCTAAAACCTGCTGCTGGCTTCTGTGGTTCTCCAAGCTCGACCTTGCCCTCATTTTGCAATAGGCTGTCCCCTGAAGATCTGCAGCTTTCTTGGGCTTTAAGGGCTAGTCTACTGTGGGGGTTACTAAGCTCTTTCTTGCATGAATTAATGTAGTTTTACCTTTGGCAGAAGCAAAGGGAGCTCCCAGAGGTCTTACATAGCATTTAAAATGTCAGCTGCCAGTCTAGAGCAGATGCCAGCACTGGGGCACTGGCAGGGGGAATGCTGTCACAGGGCAAATGCGGGGAATGTCAGTGTGGACACAGTGTGAGTCAGGCTGCGCAGGGACTTGTGTACAGAGTATCCTGACGTTGGTAAAATGCCCTTTGAAATCTCCCAGCAAGTTGTCTCCTCTGTTGCTTGGGTGATAAATAAGGAAATGCTGCTGGCTCTTGACTGTTATGTTTTGTATTCAGACCTGACTGTAAGTAGCCTGTCAGAGTGCGGGGTCTACACTGATAAAGTAATCCTATGGAACTGGTAGTCTCTCTTCTGGGTGAAAGATTAAGGCAAAACACTACTTAGTGAGAGTCTTAAGAAAGAATGTAGTTTCTAGAAACAATCTCATTTTGTTCATATGTATGTCGATTTTAATGTCTTTTAAATTAATTTTTCTTCTGTTTGGAATACATCTGTTGGTTGGACTGAATTAACATGGGAAAAATAATTAAAAAAATTGTAACTACTGTCCTTGTTTGTCATCATTGCCTTTGTGAGAAGATGCCTCTGGAGAGCAGGTGTGTTTCCTCAACATTTTGTTTAGAAGGCTTAGCTGCAGAACTTTGAAATGTGTGCACATTTATGCTAATTTGAATCTCCTATTTGCTGTTAGTGTGGGGAAGTAAATTTCTTTTCATACTGTGAGTTCTTTGCAATGAATTGTGCCAGCTGTTATAAGTTAGATGCATATTCATTTGCCTATCACCTGTGATTTAAACCAGGCTTGTTAATTGGGCCTGTTAATGTAAGCATGTCTAGCAGAGATGCCCAGAGAGGTAGAGACAAATTCCAGATCATTTGGATTGGATCCAAACCCATTCATGAGATTTAGCTCTTTAGCAGAGAGTTCTTTTATGTGGCGATGTTAAAGGAAGAGGGTTCATTGGGGTTTTTTGTTTGGCTGGTTAGTGATGTAGGGTGCATCCATGGAATGCAGGGGTGCGTGACTTAGAAGGGTCCAAATGCCAGGCTTATAGATAGAATAATAGGCTGGGTACTGTAGTATTTGGAAGTAATATATGCCCTTCCTCACGCAGGAAACATGCGCCTTTCATGCCCTATGCCTTTGCATATATGCTGGTTTTGTGTTCCTTATGGTAACAAAAGATTTACATCAAGCAGGCCAAAGCAATTTTAAATACTAACAGGCATACAAAACTGTTTTTGGTACCACCAGTAATGGAAATACTTACTGGAAACGAAATTCCAGACTTGCTGATGGGAATGCTGTCTACTAGGATAAGAGTGAGCCAAAAGCATCCATGAACTTTTTGATGTTCTAGGTTTACTTCTATGTACAGCAAAACTTGCATATACAATAAAGCCCCCATCCTTTTCTGCATCCAAGATCTGGGTTGTATTGCAGATTTTTTTTTTTATAAGTCTAGGAGGGTTTCTGAAATGGGGAAAGTGCAAGCCTCAGATCATCAGAGGGTTATCATTGAAACTGCCCAAGAAGTTACAAACAAAGATAAAGTCAGTCATATTTGTCTTGAGGTCTTTTGTCTGTTCTGACCACTGAATTCCAGGAAAAACAAAAGCCTGGCTATAACATACTTTTCTAAGTGCAAAATATTTGCTAATACCCTGACCATCCTTCAGTCTGGTTGTCCCTATTTTATTGCTGCTCCTTCAGCCCCTTTCTGTTCTTGCTGGTCCCAGATTTTTTCAAAGACAGGCTGAAACTATGGTGGCCTTTTGTTAATCTGCTCTTTGTATTCCCATGTTATTTATTTTCATGTCTTTGAATTTATTCAGGATGGCACTAATGTACTGTACATGTTTCAGGCATGAAGAGGTTAATGAAGCTTTAACTACCTCATAAAAACATTCATGTTCTTGGCAGCCTTGGGGTGGTAGTTATTGCCTGCAGTCACATACAAGGACTATTATCCTTTTTGATTGCCACATTTCTATACAGCCAAACTAGATTTAACAGAATCTTTAGGGTCCTTTTGTACATTCCTCGGCAGTAATAGCAATTTTATGGTGCCTCTTTTGAAAATTGAAAGGACAACTTTTAGTAAGCAGTTAATCCCACCAAGAATTCCTATGTTAGAATGAATAAAATAATGTTCATGAAAAGGTGTTTTGAAGGTGTTTTTGTGATGTAATTTTTGGAAATGAGAAATTCATGGCATAAGAAGCAATTCTCAAAGCCTCACTGCTAGTTGAATTCTGGTTTTTCGGCTGCTTAAACCATGGCTTTACCTTAGGATGAAGTAACTAGCTAAATATTTTTTTTTTATTTGATGAAGGGGAAAAAGTGAAAGTGGTAAGAGTTAGTGGACAGGCTATTTTTTTTAATCTCCAATGGAAGTGAATATTTTGGGAAATTTTAGAGTAATTACTGGTTACTTGTGCTGTGCTGGCTATTTCAAATCCATCATGTGACTGAGAATGATGCCACTCAATGCACTTGGATTGCTTAATTACTTTTTTCTAGGCAATGTTATGTTGTAAAACATATCTAGGTAAGATGTTGTTTCAACCACAGAGTTAGTTTGGTACTAATATGCAGTATGAAGAAATCTTGTTAAAACCGTAATACCTGTGGGACATTCACAGGCAGAACTAAAGAGCTAGATATGAAGTAAAAAACAAACCAGTATTTGTTACGCAGTACTCACTTCATCTGTATAAAATCGAGATGTGAGAAGTATGACCTTTGACACCGTCTCCCACAGCATTCTCCTGCAGAAGCTGGCTGCTCACAGCTCGGGCAAGTGCACTCTGCACTGGGTTAAAAACTGGCTGGACGGCCGAGCCCAGAGAGTGGTGGTGAATGGAGCCAAGTCCAGTTGGCGACTGGTCACGAGTGGTGTTCCCCAGGGCTCAGTGTTGGGACCGGTCCTGTTTAATATCTTTATCAATGATCTGGATGAGGGGATTGAGTGCACCCTCAGTAAGTTTGCAGATGACACCAAGTTGTGTGGGAGTGTTGATCTGCTGGAGGGTAGGAAGGCCCTGCAGAGGGACCTGGACAGGCTGGATTGTTGGGCCGGGGCCAACTGTATGAGGTTCAACAAGGCCAAGTGCCGGGTCCTGCACTTCGGTCACAACAACCCCAGGCAACGCTACAGGCTTGGGGAGGAGTGGCTGGAAAGCAGCCTGGCTGAAAAGGACCTGGGGGTGATGGTTGACAGCCGCCTAAACATGAGCCAGCAGTGTGCCCAGGTGGCCAAGAGGGCCAATGGCATCCTGGCTTGTATCAGGAATAGCGTGGCCAGCAGGACCAGGGAGGTGATAGTGCCCCTGTATTCGGCACTGGTGAGGCCGCACCTCGAATACTGTGTTCAGTTTTGGGCCCCTCAATTCAAGAAGGACATTGAGGTGCTGGAGCGTGTCCAGAGAAGGGCAACGAGGTTGGTGAAGGGTCTAGAGCACAAGTCTTATGAGGAGCGGCTGAGAGAGCTGGGGTTGTTTAGTTTGGAGAAGAGGAGGCTGAGGGGAGACCTTATTGCTCTCTCCAACTACCTGCAAGGAGGTTGTAGTGAGGTGGGGGTCAGTCTCTTCACTCCAGTAACAAGTGATAGAATGAGAGGAAATGGCCTCAAGCTGTGCCAGGGAAAGTTTAGGTTAGATATTAGGAAAAACTTCTTCACTGAAAGAGTAGTCAGGCACTGGACCAGGCTGCCCAGGGAAGTGGTTGAGTCCCCATCCCTGGAGGTATTTAAAAGACGGGTAGATGCAGTACTTGAGGACATGGTTTAGTGGCGGACTTGGTGGTGGTAGGTTAACGGTTGGACCTGATGATTTTAAGGGTCTTTTCCAACCTTAACAATTCTATGATTCTATGATTTTGAATACATGGTTATGTTGTTTAGTCATGTTGTTCCCATGACTATTTGCTTATGTACATTTCAGGAGCCTGTGACTGTTATTGTTAAATATGTAAGATGTTTAACGTATCTGAGTGTTGCTGCAGCCTTAAATCTTGGAAATAGCTGAGCTTCATGATTTTGAACTATCCACTTATATTTCATTAGCTATTTTGCATTTTCTTACATTTTTAAGGGGGGAGTGCTTTTACTTATTATGTGCTACTTTTTATTTATTAATATTACCTAGTACTAGTTAGCAAACATATTCTGTCAGAGCCGAAATACCTAGATTTAGAGGTTTGTATCAAGTACGCCAATCCTGAGATAATTAGAGTACGGTTGAGGGCCTCTCTTTTGAACCCAGAGAAGGAAATCTTTGGTTTTTAAAACTGAGACTAACCCGGGCTATCTTTTCTACTGTAAACTAGATGTATCTATACATTAAAAGAAGCTAGATGTTAGAATCCTGATGTGAAATGTTAACTGCAGCACGATGTCCTTTTGTTTCTTTGAATTTATAACATGTCTTAATCTTATTTAAAAAAACCCAAACAACTTAAGATTTTCTTGAAAGCACAATTAGACCTTCCTCTATCACTATCCTAAGAGGCTCCATGTGAGTCGACTAACATCTCTCTGGGTATGCAGAGAGACTATTTTTATTTTAATAGTATGCTTTAACATCATATTAACAGTGTTTCCTTGTGCTTAGTGAACATTATAGCATCAGAAAGCATGTGAAAACAATATGGAAATTTCAGGTATGGGAACAGCATGACATAGCTGCATGTGAACATTAGACTTCACTATGCATGATGTAATTCATGACACTTAAAATTTTGCAAGTTACTGTATATCCTAGGTTTTTTTCACATTAATTTCAAGACTTTTCTCTTTTCCTAAGCTCTCTCAGTTCAACCTGAAAGAAGGAACTAAACTTGCTTATTTTGTGTAAATTTGAAGCTTAGCTTGATGACAGAGGGCCCTCCAGAAAAGGGCATGGAAAGTAAAAGGCAAATCCAAAAAGTTTGGACAATAATGGGAGACAAAGGGAGAAGAAAAGAAAATTAAATCTAATCTCTCTAAAATAAAAGAGAACCTGGATGCATGGGTAGCTATGACACTGATCGTAAAAGGATTAAACATCTTTAAAAGAACAAGCATGACACAGTCCAGCTGCTTTTTTTTGTTTGTTTCTGTATCCAAAGAGATTCTGGGAAGAACCAAAACACTTCTCCCTGGGCCTTTATAGGAGAGAAGGCAAAAGCAACAAAGCTACTTCCTGGTACTGTAGTAGATAGTGATAATTAAGAAAGCTTTTGATAAGAAAATCTGCTATATCATAAAAATGCTAGAATATTAAATCGAGCAAAACCCATCTCTGCCTCCTTTCTTTATCACAACAGTATTTTGTTGCTGAGAAAGCTGAACCTAATGTACTGAATGACAGAGGCAGCTCTAGGTGTCAGACACCTTGCAAACAGGAGGCCTGTTGGTTCTGCTGGGAACTGTTTTGGTGGTGGAATCAGAGCGAGGTTTGAGAAGAACAGGAAGTTGCATAAGGACCTCTCTGTTGCTTGTTTATTAGGAGCCAATGCCACTGGAATAAACAGCTGTATGGGCAGTACAGTGTCTCTTTTGTCATCTAGTCTAGCAGCACTGGAGATGAAAACTTGGAGCTCAGGCCTTGAATTCAGTGAAGGAAGCCTAAGGGATAAGGGAGCTTGTCATATGACTTTGAAAACTGAAGCAATATGCAGTAGTTTTGATCATAGACAAGAGCTTTTTAAGTCCGGGAGGTGTTTTTGCCAGTATCACTCTGTAAACAAAACTTTAATAGACAAACATAGAAGTTGAAACCCTTTCCCCACCCTACCTCCCAATAAAAACCACCTCCCTCCTTTCTTCCCCTAGGCTGTAGAGGTATTTTACAGTTTTCTCAGGGGTCTTTGGACAGAGAAACCTGTGATGAAGAGGGTCAGGTTTCTCATTGCACTATGACATCAAGATGGGGAAGAGAAATTCCTCAACAAGAGAGTGTGCAATGCAGAGACCTTTTCTGTTCACCAGCCTTAGCCACGTCTTTATTAAGGAGGGAAAGATCTGCAGACTGACTCAAACAGTGACTAGACCTCAGTTTGCCTTGCAGAATTAGAAAAATGATGATAACACAGGAGTGCTTTCCTCATTAGAAGCTACTGCTGATGGTTTCATATTATTTCTAAGCATATGTAAACATTTGGATCCACTAAACATCCTCCTGCAGGTGTAGTGTTTTCACAGGAAAGGGAAAATCATGGTTTCACCAAGTCACAGATATTTATGAGGTAAACTATGTTCAGATACTGCTTAATTCATCTTGTTTCTTTACAATGAAAGGTGATTCAGATGCTGAGTTTTGTAGAACACCACGCATGAATCCAGTGCCAGAAAACGGGCAAAAAAAAAAAACCCCACCAGGAATTTAATAAGACTAAAACATCCTTGTTGTTCCAATGCTGAGCAAGCTAAAAGGAATGTATTTACATGGATTCACTGGAGGTTGTTAAAGCTGACTTATTATTTCAGTATAGTAGAATGTAGTGAGTGGGTTGGAAAGAAATATGTGCTAATATTGAAATTATTACACCTCTAGCAAAGATAAAGAATGCTTGATTTACCTCACTGAGGTCCGTATTCTCCCCAAGCCTTCTGCACAATAATAGCCTTCTGTGCTCCATTCTACATCATCAGCCAGTGAAGATGTGTTGTAAGAATATACCTTTTTGTAATTTCTGAAATGGGAATAGTTCAATTAGGTTCTTAGCTGAATAACTGAAGTTCAGTGACCACGTTTCAATGTTAATGTTAAGTTCTGTAATTGGAAAGAAAGGTCAACTAAATAGGGGGAAGGATTTTGTCAGCACTGTAGAAAAACCTTTATGCTGTTCTTCTATGATACTGCAGGAATTGTCCTTGCTACCATGTCATGTATGCATCTTGGGTATCTGTGAAGTCCTAGAATAACTCACTGTAGGTTATATTTAGAGCTTTTTTTTTTGTTATTTTCAAGGAACACCTGGAAGGTCTGCGTTTCTGTGTAGTTAGTAGTGTCTTGACTTTGTTTTTGGGAGAGTAAGAGAGGCAGAAAGCTGAACTTCATGAAACTTCGTTGGATTTAGGCCTAGCAAATTTAAAGGTGTTTAAAGTATGAGAAAGAAATGCTGTATGTTCTTGCTATTTTAAAAAACAATTTAACACTAGTCCAAAAATTACAAAGGTACTATGAAAGCATTTTACTTCTCTTGTTAATCTTTTATTTTTTTGGCCAATTAGTTTCTTTTTCATTAAAATAATTCATACTAGCTTTTGATTTAAACGTTGCAGCTATTTAAATAAAGCTCTTATTTACTGCTACTTGTATGTTTTCTACAGAGCTCTACATTCATTTAAAATTCAGTATTTCATTTATATGCAGGAAACAATCTTTTTTCACCTAGAAATCTGCACCACCCATGTATATTTTTTTTAATCTTTGGATATAACCTTCTTAAATACTTAAGGCATAGCTCCAACAGAACAGTGATAAGCTGCTCTTCTGTTAACTTTGCACTCTTTTTTTCTAGGTGTTAATGAAATACTCAAGGTGCTTTACTTTTCATAGTCTGAAGACCTCGTTATTCAGATAATAAGGCACTTGTGTTTTCTAGCCTGACTTACATACCTAAAGGGGTTAATATCCTTCATGGACAACAGTGAAAGTGAGTCTTGTTAACAAGTTAAGCAAAACCAGATTTGGTTAAATACTGAAGGCAGAAGCATTCCTAATTAAACAGATAAGGTGAAGATAACATGCAGGAGATAGAGAAGGCAAGGGAAGGTACTTTTCAATTTGGGAAAGTTACTATCAAAGTGCAGAAAAGGTGCTGGCATTCTTACATTTCTACAATTCTGCTCACTTCCACAGTGCCAACTTATCTGTGTGCTATTTTTGATCTACTTTTGATAGAGTTCTTAGGTAGAGATAGTTTTTTATTTTTCTTACATAGCAACATTTTCAGAGTAGAAATTCTTCCTTTGTTCAGTTAGCACTTAACATACTGGATTTTGGATGTTTAGATATTCCTGTAATAAGTTTAATAACTTTAAGAATTTATTCCTCTAATATTTTTTGTAAGTAGTCATTAAGCTATTCCTCAAAAGCTTGATGCGCCAACCTTCAGAAAAGACTGCTTATTTATCTCTTGGCTTTTTTATAGAGACTTTGCAATTAATTTGGTAGCACTTTGAAGCGAACAGTCGGAAGGATGAGATCTCAGTTAAAAGCAGAGGACCACCCAGATGGTCTCTTCAACATGAAGTCACTTATGTGTTCCCACCTAATTCTGGTGGGACTGAACCAGATACAGGGACAGAACAAGTATTATAAAGACAGTTTCTTTGACCATTTATTCCTATGCCCCAGTTTCTAAATTTCTAAATATGCAGGGTACATGTACATTTGAGTTCAGATCAAGAATGTGCTTTTTAGGAGTAAATCTCCTAATTATTACTATTTACTGTTGTTTGGCTCACTTCATGGAGCAGTCTCTTCAAATGCATATAGTCTGTGGATGCAAAGTCCTGAGCACCGCTGATTTGTTCTGCAGACTTTCTGTTGGCTGGGTTGCACTATCTGCAGATTCCCTACTGTTAGAGAGAAGTTCTGCAAGTGATATCCTACATTACCCAAAGTTCAAAGTAATATGGGATTCCTTTTGCCTTTGCTTCTATGATAAGACCTTTCAAGTTTTTGGCTCCTCTGTGGTTATTTGGCTGTGTACTCAAAATATTTACTTGCTGTGCAGAAATATTTACTGCAGCTAGGAATGGTAACCAAAGAAGAAATTAATAAAGAGAAAGTAGTTCAATATGCAGTACAAGCCTAAAGTATGAAGAATAGTTCCAGTGAAGGTCATCTATTCTAGGAATCAATGTTGTTGAGCAGCCTAGTGGTCAAAAATATAATAATAAATAAAAATATAATAATAAATAATATAATAATAATTTCTTTTCAGAAACTCTTATGGAGATTCTTAGAATTCTGCATTCCTTACCATACTCTTATAAATGGCTAAAAATAGTTTCAACATGCACAATACATCAGATAATAGATGTATGGAAAATTCTTACTACAGTATTCTCAAAACGCACTCTGTGAATCTGTTGGAATAAATGCGTCATATTTAGTCATGGTTTTGGATGAGCAAGGAGCTATATCTTAAATTATACAGATATTTTAAATTGCTGAATTACGTTACTGAAAAATGTGTAGAAACATTCTCTTGCTAAACAGTTTTGTGGTAAGAATTTCTCCAGTTTCAGAAAGTGATATTTCATTTTGCTGATAATAAAGAAGTTCAGTTAGAATAAAAACCAGCAAGTTAAAATTTGAATATTTATGATGGATTCAGAGACTGATGATGTAGGAATTCATGTAGGAAGCTCAGATCAGCTCAGAGGAGCTCAGGGACTTAGTCCTCTAAGGTCTTGTTCTGGCGCCCGAACTGCTGGCAGCGTTTGGAGCAGAGTTTGGGTTGCCCAGGTTGTAAGAGCTGTTAATGGCACTTCGAGGAGGCTGTCTTCTTGGGGCTGACAGGGAACCGAAGGCTGCAGAGGTGGGGTGGGGGGGCATAATGACACCCAGACTCTACTAGCTGATTCCTCCACTGAGCATTTTCTGACTCGAGATGTTCTTAGTTGGTCAGTTAGATAAGTTTTATGGCTTTTCATTATTTGAAGGAAGCACAGTGTATACATACCAATTCTTGGGCTGTTCTAAACTGTCTAACTACAAAGGTAGTGAAGCACTGACATTCTTAGTTTCGACTGTACCATAATAGGTATGTTTATTTTTTTAATGTGTCCTTCTGTATCAACAGAAAATCTGCAAAAACTCAGGAAAGACAAATCCTATGTATTAGATCATTAGCTTTGAACTTATTTCTTAAATTCCTCCTTATGTAATAGCCTCTATTACTAAGTTTCTACTGCAATAATCCCTTCCTTTGAAGGGCTTCTGCAGATCCCAGCCACTTCTAAAGACTGGATTCTCAGTAGAAGGCTAATTGGTTTGCTCAGCTATGTGAGTTTGTGTAGTGTAACAGAAATCTTATGCTTGATAAAACATCTCACCCATGCAAACATGTCCTTTGTACACCACAGTTCTAATGCTTTTTTAATAGGTTCAAGAAAGCAAAGTAAGCTAAGGTGTGTAGGAGAGGCAAAATATGAGGGCAGACTAACATTCAGAAGTGAGATATACAGATAAAACACATCAAAACCCCTTAACTTTGAAGGGACATTGTCAATGCTGACCAAGTAAGGTTGCTTTGCAAGTGCAATACATATATCTCCTGCATCCATTTTTTTTTAAGAGCTCCGAGACTCCAGCAAAGAAAAAAAATCTCAAATTATTAGCTTGGTAACCAGTGTCGGGAAATATAATGAGCAGTTTTTGTTTGCAAATGTGGGTAAGCTTATGCATGCTTGTCACATCATCCCTCCTCTCTCGCCGTACCTGCTCTTTTCTGAGGCCAGAAGCATTCATATTTACAGGAATTAAAATGGTGATGCAGAGCATCAAAGGATTCGGAGGCTATTACCCATGAATCCAAGACAACTTTGCAGAGGAAGGAGAAATACAGCATATTCTAGTTTCTCCTTAAACACAATTTGTTTTAGGCAGTGGTTTCAGCTTGAATAAGTAGCTGAGTACAGAGTTTAGAGACTCCAGACACCTGAAGTATATTGAATTAAAAAAAATTAGGGGGCATTGTTGTAGTGAATAGAAGGCAATGTGTTTTACAGAGAAGTGGGTAGAATGTCTCTTGATTTAGTATACTTCCAAGTAATTACTAAGAGCAGATCCTGCTGCTAATTCAAATAACAAAAACATTTTCTACTTATATAGGGCCAGATTTTCTGGTTTACGGTTTCCTAGTGAAGAACTCTTCTTTGGGAAGCCTAGGGTAGAATTTCCCCTCTTCTGCCTGTCCTTCTGCAGCAGCAGGGAAGCAGAAAAAGGTATTCTTGGCTCACACGAGTGCTGGGGTGGTGACGCAAGCTAATAAACGTTGCACCTAGTTTTCAACTAGTAAGTGCCAAAATGTCTGATAATTGAGACTGTAGTGCCTTTCCTTCAGAGATACCAAAGCATTTTACATTTGTGTAAATAGCTGTGTTACTCAAATATGCATAGCAAAATGGTGCTTTATGCTATTTTTCAAAGGAATAAATGAAGACCCAGAGCTATATCAGACTGTGACAGAGCAAGAATAAAATCTAACATTGTGCAGCAATGATGGAAACCGGTAGTCCTCTGTCTACTAGCCAGTTGCTTCAGCTGGAAAGGAACAGCTTCATTTTAGTAACACCTGCAAAAGGAATTATTTTAATAACTCCTTCTAATATCTTGTAACAAATTTACATATTGGGAGAGTGGAAGGGTTACTGTCTATAGTTACAAGTGTAAACCCAAATAGCATGAAGCTGTTTCTGATGTGAGAGGTTTGCAGGAAGACATGGATTTTGCAACCAGAAAGAACAGGTGATTTTTTTTTTTCCCTAGCAACACAGGAAATCTTTAGGCATGCTCATAAAATTAATTTTAGGAGTTTTTCAGTATTCCCAGGTGAAAGTTGAATATGTCTGCAGACTCTATGGTATACGGTCATTGTAATACTACAAAATTTTTTTCTTACTTTGATAAAGTGAAACATTTAAAAATTGTATTTTCTGCATTACACATTTTAAACATGGAAATAGAAGATTGAAATATTCAATTTACAAAGATGAAGTCAGAATATTTTGATCTTATTAAAACTACTTTATTTGTTTTCAAAACAGATTCCTGCTGAGGGTGTGTAACACTTGTTGAAGTGACATTTTCAGCTGTAAAAACATTGTTAGAAAATTTCACTCTAGATTTAATTGCAGTTGCTGTTTCTTTAGCCCGTGCTATTAAATTCAGCCCAACTGCAGGTGGTCATAGCTCATGTCTTGAAGTCTCTGTGTGCATAGGAATTAGAGACAGAATATAGAGGATGGACGTTAGTACGCACTTCTGACTTCCTGGTGAGAAAACGCAAGTGAAAGTATCGCTCTGTACAAAATGGCCTGCTATTTGGCCAATGACTTAAGAAAAGACTTTGTTCCCTTAAACTGCACTCTGTCCCTTCATCCCTAATGTCAAGGATGGATGGATGTAACTTTGAGAACCGAGTTAAATATCTGACCTTGCGAAATCATTTTTTTTTTTAATTGCTTGGATTTTCCAGTCCGGCAATACAAGATACCAGCTGCATAGCGAAAGCTAAAAGAAAGGAAGTGGAATTCACCAACTTCTAGCATGGACTGTCTGTAGTTCCTTTGCTTTCATTTTCACCTGAAATGCACGTTCGCTTAGTTTTGAATTTACTGCTGCAACACTGAATGTTCTGCTTGCTACTGAATTAAACTAAGAGCTTACTTCTAAGAATTCTTAGCTCTTGGACAGTAATGCTGTGGTGGTTTGACCCTGGCTGGATGCCAGGTGCCCACCAAAGCTGCTCTATCACTTCCCTCCTCAGCTGGACAGGGGAGAGAAAATCACTTGGGATAAATCTAGAAAACTAAAACTTTAGTTTAAGCATTTCCCTCACAAGATGGCAGCATTGCTTCAGGGAATAAAATTGCCTGGATTCAGGATGTCTTAAAGTTTTTAATATTTCCATTTTATCCAGTATGTGAAAGAAACTCTGACAGATATGTTCATTTGTGTTATCTGAATTTACATATCAACATCAGGCATGGGACTGGATGAGTTTCATTCATTTGCTGTGTTTGCAGGCTTTGTGATGAAAATAAGTTACCAGCACTGTAATGAGTTTTGTGAATTGTATTGAAATTATATCATTATTTTGATTCTTTGTCATTCTTATAGCGACTCTAATTAATACTGTAGTTACATTTCCGAGACTTCAGCTGCAAACCTGGAACTGGGTTGTTTCAATTGCACTGACCAGAAATATCTTACAGGAATTTTAATTTCAGATTCATATATATTTCCCTTGTCCACTGAATGCTTGTATTCCTTCAGGGCTTGATCCTACTTTCTCTGAAGTAAATTGGTGAGTCAGAAATTTAGGGTAAGTCCTGTAAGGAAATAGGAACAGCAAATAAGAAAGGTAAAGTAATTCTTGATTTTTTTTGTATTTTGTTCCCTATATAAATAATCAGGAATGATGAAAGACCTGCTGTTTGAACCATTAGAAGCATTGACCTTCAGTTACCTCTGGGCAATCCCTTTATTTGATTTCAGTGCAGCACTGATTGACTTCTAAAGGAATTAGGTCAAGTTTATTTCTGATTCTAAAAATAGGTCTACCAATTTGGCCTTACCCATAAGGAATAAAAAGCTTGGAAATACAGGAATCCTCACTGTGTTGTCTTGGATGCAGTTGAGCTTCCCAAGAATATAGATATGTTTTGTTTTCTTTTAATTATTATGTTGCCTGTGATTCTGATTTTACAGCATGAGTTGTGAGCTGAAGGATAATATTTTCTAACTCATATGGCGGTTTCATAACTCTGTTCAGATATTCCACTTGGCAAAAATGCTAACAAGACTGTTTTCATTCTTAAATCAGGAAAGCATTTTCCATGATTGCCTGGAGAAATGTCTCTCTTATACTTGAAGTATAGGAAATATACTTTGCTCTCCTGAGTAGCAATGGTTATTATTTCAAGGAAATATTGGTTGGTGTGTTATGACACTTTAACAAAAAAAGATTTAAATTCTTGTATTTTCATTTTCTTGAAGATTTTATGCTGAGCACACAAAAAATAAGCTTGTCTTTCTTTTTATTTCTCAAAATCCAACATGCTAAGATCTGGTTTTACTGAGAGGTGGTCAGTTACTTTGCACTGCTAGGACTAAGTCTGCAAGCATAACTCTCTACTAACAGCCCAAGTTGTTCGACTTAACGTTTAGAGATATTGAGTTCATATCTTTATACTTTCCCAAACTGGAATGTATGAATTGAGTATTTAATTTCTTCTTTAATGTGCCTAGAGATTTTTATTGGTGCAGTTCTGCTAATCTTCAGTGATTCACAGTACAACCTCCCAAACACAAATTTACCATTAGCATCGTTTACTTTTGTGGCTTTGAACACATTTTCTAAAACTGCTGAAGGAAGAAAGCCATGGATGTAAATGATGTTAAGAGAATGAAGTCAGGTCCTTGTGTGATAATGCTAAATTCTGCTCTTTCCTTCCTACCCCAGCATAAAGTCTAGGTAAATAGAAGAAACATACATGATGCTATCTTCATTTGTGGAGGCTGGTGTCTCCACTTTAACATATCTTCTGGGATGTTGTAAGAACTGAACTGGAACGTGTGGATAGTAATGTGTGAGAGCTTCAGAAAAAAGTAGGTTCAAACACTGGAAGTTGTTTTGGCTCCTGCAGGTCAGCACACCTCCATCATTCCAACTCCCTTTGGTTAAAAAAGAGAGAGAGCACGAATTTAACCTCCTGGTCACATAAAGCCTGTGATATTCTCCATGAGCCCTCTGCTGCTTGCCTCCTCACTCACTCATCCTGGCAGTAGAACAAGTCTGGCCTTACTTGCTTTCGAAGGAAATTGAAAGACATTCTGCTTTAAAGAGGAAGATAATTAAAGGGCTAGCCTGCAGCAGAAAATTAAGAGAGATTGTTTAAGGAAACTAAATAATTGAGGTTATTGGTATGAAATGCAATATTGATCACATTCAAATCTCAAACATGGCATTAAAAGTCAGAAGCTATTTTTTAGTAGACTGCATGAAATTAATTTCTCCTCTTCCTAGTGGATGAGAATTCTTGTTATAAATGGGTCCCACTGGTTTAATCAGCAGTGACCATATGTGTGGTCCTTTATTCTAGAAGTATTGATGTACATGTTTAAGTCAATTTATTTTTTCAGAAAGCATTTAAAATGTGTTTGGCTTTTACTGTGTTTTTCAGGGCTATTTAGAAGCATGCTTGAAAGACACTGGCGAATGAGGTACTCTTAACCTTTATAGTGCCACTTATAAGACAAAAACTAAACTTTTATGATGTAGCTTTTATCATGTGTTAATGCCATAAGCATTTGTGTCTACCTGACCCACAAACAAGTAGAAGATTTCATTTTTAAGGACTCGAAGGTCAGTACTTTTCACACATGCTTAATACAAAGTACAAAAAGAAAGAAAAGACGTAATGTTATTCTTTTTAAGTATTCAGAGAACATAATAGAAAAGCATGTAACAAAGACAATATGCATCTCAAATGGTTTAATGAAATGCTGAATTTTGATTTTATTCTCATTTTTGATATGCCCTATTTATTTGCAGTCCTAGAATAATATTCATCCAAGTTTATATTATGATCCATATATGCAATTTTCATAGGATAGCTTTGTAGCTGTTTGCCACTCTTGAAAGCCATGTTGATTAACTAAAAATTATCAGAAGTAACATACAAAGAACTGGAAGCATCTCCTTTTTTAATACCTCACTTCAGTCATTAAAGAATTTGCAAAGATACTATTGAATATGACCAGATTACCAAAATTTGCTTCTCACTCAGACACACTGAAATGTTCTGCTTCAAATTCCCATCCTATTTTACTTCTCCATGATTTAAGGATTTGTGTTGGCATTACAAAGATATGCGGAGACGAACATTTAAATTTCAGTTGGTTCATATCCTGAGAAAGGTGCACCATCAGAAAATAAATTCTTCAAAAGCATACGTCATGTTGTAATGTTCATAAGAATGCTTTTCAGTAGCTGAGTACTGCTCAAAATCATTGGATGGGTCTGCATTTGGCTTCTATTTTACTGCAAGTAAGATGTACTGAAACCCCAAACTTTTAATCAAAGTTTCTGACCATTATATAATGCAAATGTGTCAAAAGAAAACTTACTCTGAAATGGATAAGTAGACATATGGCCAAAACGTCATTTATACTTTTGCTTAAAAACGTAATTAGAGGAACATATGTTGTCTTGTGAATAAGGACGTTTCTACTAATAAAAGAAAGGATTTATTAGAAGTAGTCTTTGGGCCAGATTCCACTTTCTCTTTCTGCTACAATACATGTGGAATAAACTTGAAGCAGAAAAATGTCAGAAAAACACGAGCTATTGCGTGCAGAGGTTTTATATTGGCATGTTTGAGAATAGTATCTGTTCCATTTGGTGTATATAAATTTTTAAGTAGTAATACATGTGGTAACTACAATACATACTACCTAGTCCTAAGCATTGTCTAGTATATTGGCGTACCTGGAAAGTAGCACAATAAATAATTTTTATGCTTTATGCAGTATTGCTAAGAAGAAATATGGTAATATGCCATCATTTGGAGGTTGGGGGGAATTACATAAAATGTAAAAGCAGCAGTAGTAGTAAGGTGAAGTGCATTTAAGAATAGGCTGTTAATGGAGAAGAATATAAAAATTAATCATATAAAAAAAGACTAATTCAAGAGAGTTGAAATGAGAGCTGTCCTGAAGAGTAAAATTTTGTGGTTTGCTCAAGCAAAGGGCTTGATATTTATCTATGATATAGGCTACTTCAAAACCCATTTTCAGATACAACATGAGATTTTTTTTTTAACAGAAGAAAGCAGGGCAAAATACTCTGAGTAACAGTTCAGTTTGTTTACTTCAGAAGAACCTGTATAAAGTAAATTTGCTTTATTAAGTCCTTAGATCTTTGAGCTGTTTATTCAGGAATAATTCACAACAAATTAAGCAAACCAGAAGTTTGTAGGCTGTGGAAGAGCTTTTCAGGAAATATGAGCTGTTATTTGATAAGCAGCAGCATTAAGCCTTCCTAACAGACTAACTTCTTGATGGTACATACCTTTCTGTATCAGAGCCATAAAAAGAGACATCTATTTAAGGTTACAAATGATATATTTTATATATTCAAATTATTTGTCCTAAAATTAAATATATATATATAGTTCATCACACTTGACAGGTGAAAGATTGTGGATACAAACATTCGGTTGCATAGTTGAAGATGTATAAAAGAGAAGGAAAAACAGATTAACTGTGAATAACAGTAAATTGGGAGATATTGGAGAAGAAGCTGAAGGGTTTTAGAATAAAAAAGAAGGTAAGTCAAAAGTCATAAAGGAGTTTGCAGATAAAAATGAAGCCAGGAGGAAGGCAGGATGAAGGCAGAGGTGTCTACATGAATCATGAGTAACGGAAAGAGTGGACAGAATATATGAGAATATGTGATTGGAAAAAAGGTAGGTTTTTTTAAGAGTATTAGGAAGCTTTCAGGGATCTAGGCAGAGGTGTAAAGAAACAGGAAGATTTAGGAAGCTTTCAGTCTTTAAAATGTAAATGAAAACTTAACTGAAAGAAGTCTTAACATCCCAGAATCAATACAGGCCATTTAGGACTCCATACAGTCCTAGCAAAGGGCAGATTATTTTGCTCAGTTTGCCTACAGGCCTATGTGGAAACAACGTATTAAGGAATCTCGGGAGGCTTCTCAGCAGATTTGGAGCAGTAATAGAAGTTGTACATTTGAATGCAATGGTTTAATTGTTTATGGTTAGGATGTTGCAGAAATCCTAGATTATAAAAATACCTGTCACTGAAAGATACTTGCAATGAATTTTCTTGTAGGTGACAAAATTGAGATAAAGCATCTGACAGTATCCTACCACTTCAGATGAAGTAGGCTAAAAAAAGAATGTGCCTTACAGTGTTCTAGGGGCAGTTGTTTCTTTGTTTCTTCCTCAAATCCCTGTGCAAGAGTAAATGCTGAAAAGCAGAAATGACTTGGCGTATTTGCACCAGAAGTGGTCAGCAGTAGGTACACGCAGAAGGGGCGGTCAGAAGATATTTGTTTCTTGCACTAAGTATGGAAGGCTGTATTAGTTAGTTTCCATTATCAATAGCAAGCTTAAGTGGACAGATGTTTTTGAAAGTGAAGGGCAAAAGTACAGCTATTCAGAGACAGGCAGTACTAGAAATTAGGGGATGGAGGAAAATGAGAAGAACAGTTTGGAATAGAAGAAATAGGGTAGCTGGGTGGTACATGAACCAATTAAGGAGTGATGAATTAGAAAATATGGGTAAGAGGCAAGAGGATGGGAATGGGAATTAGAAAATTGATGGAAAGAAGAGAAAAACAGAATGGTTATGGAACGGTGAATGTGAATGAAAAGTAACTATAGGGAGTTAAAGCACAGAAGGGAGGGAATAAGCAAAGATGTTGGGGGGATGGACTAGATGACCTTTAAAGGTCCCTGCCATCCCAAAGCATTCTATGATTCTATGTTATAATTATTCTATGTAAGAATAAACAATGTTACGCTCTGTGTGATCCCCAAAAGGACTGTCATAGAGCATAGTCTCATGAAAATCCTTACTGTTTGCTTAAAGGAAAGCTTGCTAGGATTTCATATCATGAAGACTTTTCCCCACATGAAGTAGAACAGGCCGATAAATCCAGAGAGCGTCCATGGATTAAGAGAAGCACCTATAAAAATGTACTGTCAAACAGTTCCAGACTGCATACTTTCCTATGAATATTTGTAGATACCACTCCTGCTTCTGGCATCTTCCCCTGCTGTGTTTTGATTTCCAGGCAATCCATTCCTGCAGTGTAGCTGTAGGATGGCTCCTGGTTTTCCACAGAACTAATCACCAGTTAGTTATGGTTAACTCTTCTTATCTGCTGTCCCAGCTCCTGTCCTCTGAGATTCTCTTGCTGGTATTTGTGTCTCAAGTACCCAACCACATGGTTGTGTGCACTCGGAAATGGAGGGAAGGGGTTGGTTTTAGTACAGAGAAGTGGAGCTAGCATAGAGAGCAACAGTACTGACACAAGCTGAACACATCCTCTGTTTCAGTTTTTCAACTCACATTACCGTATTTAACTAAGCTAAGGTTATTGAAGTTATTAAAACTAAAACAAGATGTAGGCTCTGAAAACTTCTCTGCAAGATACAGAGCTGTGCTCCATGTGCAGGAAGAGCTTTTGTAATTCCAGTCTCAGAGAGGGGAGAAACAGAGCTGTGTACAACTGGTGTATATTGATGCATGACCTTGATACTTGCACTGTCAACAACAAAAGTTTGCAGGCAGCATGTTTTGTGGGGAATATTTTAAGTAGGATTGGAGGAACAATGAACTGAGAAACGCAAACCTTGACTGTATTGTAATATAAACAAGCACTAACACCTGCTGTGAGTCTGAAGCCTTTAATTGTGTTTCTCTGAAAGGTAAAAACTCCCCAAACCATCCAGTATCTGAAATAACTTTCAGTATAATAGCACAGAGTAAGCAAATGCTATATGCCTTTCATTTACAAATTGACTTTACATTTTTGAGAGACATTGCTCAAAAGTATTAGGTGCATAATACAATATAGGTTTGTAACAATCTATGTAACATGCTAATCCCTTGCTAAGAAATGAATTGGCATAAGATGACTGTAGCACCTTTATGATTTCTCTTGAATGATTAACATGTAGTCTGAAAGATATGTATGGTCAGAGATTGCTAGAGGAAATCTCCAATACCTTTTGCAATGGTATTTGCATATAACCTGAAATTTTGTCTTAAATCATAGCTCTATATGTCAGCATTACTATCAGTGTCCTGACCTAAGACACCTGATATTTATATTGAATATAAAGTGGATTTTTTTAACCATTTAATGTTCTGGAGATACAATTTCCATGTGTTTTCCATGTTACTCAGTTCGGCTCTGAAATGTGCTGCTCAATGGCATTGAAGTATGTCTTTCTGATGTACAGTTCAGATTTGTTCCATTTGCAGGTGAGGAAATGTACCTTCTAATTGACCAGCCAGGAATTCAGCACTGGAACCAAAACTAAAATTAGTTCTTTCTAATTTGTGTGAAGAGGAATAAAGACTTTGCAGACTCCTTTCTGCCTTCGTGGCAAATCTTGTCTTCCAACTGTAATTGAATAGGATGGTATTCATTAAGCATTTGAAATGAACAGTGAAGGTGCTCTGAAGGAAGTGCTATGTGGATTATACAAGAGTTTAGGTTCCTAACTGTGGAGACAGTAGCTTAAGAAAGATCTTGTGAATATTTCTGTTTTGGTTCAGACCAGCTGCAGATGGGACACCATCAAATATATTGTTTGAACAGACTATAAAAACAGAGCCTTGCTAAATCTGAGTATTGTGATGATTCCAGCAAGCTCACTGAAATGAGTTATTTTTGGCAGGAAAAAAAGAAGATAGGACTTGGGATCTGCACTGGGAACCTAATTTTCTGTTTATTTAGGGAACAGGAAGTGAGAAGCAATGTTACAACTCAGGATAAATCTAGCATAAAACAATGAGGATGAAAAAGTAAGATAAAACTTACCTCTCTTCAGGGGAAGAAATCAGGCTTATAGATGTGTCTGGTTGGCTTGGTGGAGAAGAGATTATAGGGAAGTTTGTTTTTATTTTGGATTGGATTGTTATCTGGAAAAGGCAACTAGTGAGGTCCTTGGGGAGAGTTTTGTTTAGCTCTCTTACCCATATTTTCTATATAACGTCTTGTACTTTCTGAGGTCCCTTTTTAAAGCATTGTTCCAGATAACATTTATAGTCCTGTCACTTAGTGTTTGGAAGCCATGTGTGAAATTTTGATAGTAATGAAATGCCTCTTGTTAATTTAAAATACAATGATAATTAAGTTTATGGATTTCCAATATTCTGTGCTATTGAATGTTCTTAAACTAATCCATTAGTAAGGATGAAAGAACTGTGATTCTGTGATCTATGCAATGTTTTCACTGCTATTTCAGTGCTGGTACTAAATTTGTAACCAGGAGAACTGAAGTTATGAAATTAACTTCGAAGTAGAGCAAAAGGCTAAGGAGCATAGAATTTGAAAATAGATCTTGATGAATTCAAGGAGGGAGTTATATGACTGGCTAGGATGTTCTTGAATATTTTGAATGGATTAGAAAGAGTTGTTAAACTGAGTGTCTTTTGTTTTTAATCAATTATCTGTTAGTTGAGGATTGCCACTAGTTACCTGAAGGATCGAAGAAGAATTCTTTCCCCTGTCTCTACCTCAGGCATTCTTATTTTTTCATAATTACATTTGTTGTTTCTTTATCTTTGCTGGGAACAAAAGATGGGAGACTGAACATGCTATACTGTCATTCCTATAGGAAATTTTCAGGATCCTGTTTGTTTTCCTCTCATGCTTGGCAATGCCATCTGGCTTGTAGTTGCCAGATTTGAGAGGAGTAAGGAATTCTCCCCCCACCTTCTCATCCTTGTTTATGCTGGCAGAGGCTGCTGGGATTTTTATTTTTTTGTGCTCTTCTGTTTTATGGAGTAAAGTTCACTTCCTGAGCTTACTTCAACTGCTTCACTGTAACTCCCTGACAGTGCAAGACACATAGTGCTGCTAAATATGCTTGCTCTTTGTTTCTGTGTGATGTCTGAAGGGTGTTTTTTTTTCATCTTTTGTACTAAAGATATACATTACAGGCTGTGAGTGTTTTTCAACTGCTGTGTATGTATGTATGGGCAGAATGGGTGTTGAAGTTAAATTTTAGTTTAACACCTACTACATATGTTTAGGACTTAAGGGAAAGCTCAACTTGGTGATCGAGGTAGTTCCTGCCATCATTTACACCCCTTTTGTGCTAGGAAATGTCTCTGCCACAATCATGCAAGCAGCAAAATCGATATTGTGCTTTAATCCTGAATGTATTTAAAATTTTGTTTTGAAAAATCTGTCATTTTAGAGTTTTTCTTTGCTATGCAATACTGTAGGCTGTACACCCTCAATCTGGTTTACATGATTGCACCAGTAACAGAAGTGAACTGTTTAAAGTCAGATTTCTCAGTAAAGGAACTAGAATTCCAGGGAGAAAATATATGAGGATCAGTGATCTTAAAACTATTGCCCAGAAGGCTTTCAAAATCTAATAATCCTAACATTTTTACTTTTCAAGAAGATCAAAGCACTCCTAGCCTTTCAAATACCTTTCTGTGTGATTTAGAAAGCAAAGATTAATATGCAAATGTGAAGGCTTTGAGCTAATTGAATATGAGTTACTTTCTGAATATGCTACTATTGAGATGTTTGAACATTAAGGACATTGAACATCACATAATTGATAAAAAATGGCTCATTAGTTAAAACAAGTGATTGCGTGACTATTGATGAATGGTTTAAAGTCGCACTAATTTCTTAATGGTCTCTGTCAGTATGGAGTTAATTTTTGAGATGTAAGGTGATATTAGGGTGTTGGATAGGAGGTTGCAGAACATTATGATAGGGTAATACCAGCTCTGCCAGTGTTGCTACATTCAAGCGTAGTGCAATTAGGCAGGGGTGGGGGGAAGCAACTATTTTTTTGTGCTCTGCTTTCAGCAGTTCTATTTATAATTTTATACTTTGCATTAATTCTCTTATAAAAGTTATAAACAGTATGATCTGTTAAACTTATAATGTGCAGATGTGCTTGCTCAGGGAGTGTGCTGAGACAGTGAATAGGAGAGACCACCTTTGTCATGCAGCTCTGAACAGGACATGAAATCCTAACTTTACTCTGGCTTCCTGCAGCCACCACGTGGGGCCTGGAAGCTGAGGAGAACCTGTGGTGCAGCACTAAAAATGTCTCAGTTCCAAAACCTAAATGAGAGAATGAGGCTCAGTTGATCACTAGCAAATATGAGCCTGGTGCTTAGTAAAATGCGGTCTTTAGTGACTGTGATATTGTTCACTAAAACTTATAAACATTGATATGTTTCAGACTGAAGAAACAGGACAAAATGAGCAGGAAGAACCTGTGTTGCAGATCAGGTATAACTGATTTCACTGCAGTTAAGTCACAGAGTAATTTCTGTTGAAAGGGATGCCTGGAATCTGAGAATTAGCAACCTCCTCTCTAATGAGCTGGCAGAGTTAAAGAGGGAGCTAAAAATTTGAATGATGGCAGTGTGATCTAGCGTGAAGATAACTGCCAATTACTGGCTAGCGTGGAAGTGGCCCAGAGGGGCCATCTTAACGTAAAATATATTTACACAGGATGCTTCAGAGCAGTAATATATTCGCAAAGAGAAAATGATTACATCATGCAACTATTGGGTGAGTCAGATACATTGGTGAGTGCCAGCAGGGAACAGAGGAACTAGGGATACTCAGGACCTGAGGAGCTGATGAGCAGCCAAAAGGGAAGAGCCCATTTATATGAGAAGCAGTAGCACAAACCAACACCTGCATTGACAGAAGTTTAGGACCAAATTCTTGGCTCTCACGTGAGTGTGCAGGCATGCGGTGTGAGAGCAGAGACAGCAGAAGCAACAGTGTTGAATGCTTGCTGAAATGGTGGAAGGGCAAAGCAGAACTGCAGTCCTACTGCCTGGGAGCAGGGAGCCCACCTGAGAGTACGCAGGGAGACAGAAGTTGCTTTCTTCAGTCTCATCGGAAGAGATGGATTAGGGGCAGGAGAGAGTCAAGTATTTCTCAGCCATTTCCCTGGCAAACCAGAGAAGTTGTTTTATTTTACTTACCTACAGAAAAACCATACCTGAGCATTAATAGATGCATTACTTTAAACACACCTGAACTAGAATCACTACAATACATTTTTAAAGTACAGCTAGCAGCAAATATAGATTCTGTGTGTAGATGCAGAAAAGGATGCCATTCTTGAACCTGTTTTATTGCTTTCATCTTTGATGATGTGACATTAGAAAAAATGTGATATCATAGAAATATTTTTTGGTAATAGGTGACTGTCAAAGGTATTTATAAGGTAGAACTGAAAGATAAGTATGGACTCAGTGCAAGAAGACTCATCAGAGAAAATGTGTAGCAGATGTTTAATGTATACTGTGATGTGACACAGACATTTTTCTTGTTTCCTATTTCAAAATATGTGAATAAAATAACATATGCTGAATCAGGTAAGAATAAACTGCTAGTGTTATACAGCTGTCGTGGCTGAAGGATAGCCTTTATCTCACGTAATTACATTTACAGTTGTATTACAATAGAGCTGTATACTAATGGGATGATTTGGTCATAAATCCAAAAGCCATGCTGAGACTATTATAATGTTGAGGGTGTCTTGTGTAAGTCTCCCTGGTGCACTTTCTGGTCACCATCTGGAAGGAAGCCAACTAGATGCAAATCAGCTTTTGTGGCAATAAGAGCCTAATCTGTGTAGGGTCCCACTCCAATGCAAAATAGGTATGGATTTATCAGTGGGAGTCATTACTAACATACCTTACTGCTTCTTTTTGCCTCATTGTGGATGCCAGCTCAAGTGAAAAATCAAGTGACAGATTAATGCTATGCATTTGTAAAACCCCTTTGAGAGGAGCAGACACTGTTACCCACAAATTTAAACCTTTGAAGAGGTTAAAACGGGTGAAGGGGAAACAAATATTATTGTGCTTATCAACATATTACCGCACTCTACGGGGCTTGATTCTCTTCCCCCTTGAAGTCAATTTTAAGGCTTCTATTAACACTAATGGGAGCACGCTTGGCCTATTTCTGATCCATACAGGGGCTACACAGAGAGCTCTTCAGTGTTTCAGTTAAATACAGAAAGAGAAATTAAAAAAAAAACAAAACCCAACAAACAAACTAAAAAAACCCCACCACCACAGACAACCTACAGGTTTATTTCCAAAGCATGGTACTGAAATCTGTGTTATAATTAAAAGGGAGCTAGGGAGAGGGTTGTTGCTATTCTGTTTATTCCTGCAGAATAAGTCATCTAGTGGGGAGGGTGAGTTTTGATAGTTGGCCTTGGTGCACTGTTACCATGGTGAGTTGCAAACAATTCCTGTCTGGATTCTGGTGGATTTGTGCGTGTGTGCTGAAGTTAACACTGCTACTGAGGGAATTATTTAGTTCAGATTTCCTGGCTTATAACTTGTTGCTTGCAGAATTCTGGCACTAAAGTTTCAGTCTCTGAATGGCTGGCTCCTGATAAAGCAGTTTGAGGTTGTGTCCTATCCTTAAATAAGCATCCTCTGGAAGGTGTGAAATGTACAAAATACGGGACATGGAAAAGAGCCTCTGGCATTCAGTGAGATTTGTGAGTGTTCCTGACTGACTGTTTGCCAAGGCTCATTCAAAATAAATTGGATGGGTTACTTTTTAATAGTTCATGGGCAGTGACCCATAGAAGAAAAACTTCTTAAGAAGTCATCAGTGTTTGGTTTAAAATTTAAGTACTTCACTTGTGTTACTTAAAGAATTTTTGGAAAGGGACCTGCTACAAACAGATTATTAAGCACACTGTAAATTTGTATTTGCTGCCTTCTTGTTATCAGTTAACTGTTTTGGGTGGGACAGACCAACCTGGTAAGGTTTGAGCTTCTGTTGTTGGAGAGAGGAACCAGGATATGAGCTGAAGGGCATTAATCCACAAAGATGCAATTAAATGAGGAAAACGGGAGGTGTCTGTACAAGGATGAAAACTGGAAGCAATGAACTATAATGTTTATCTGTACTAGGACTGGAAGCAGGCTGACAGAAGAAAAATCTAATTTGGGAAACAGCTGGTCACATCTCAGATTCTGGGTTAACGTACAGACCTTAATCCCTAAGAGAAATCTGGAAGTCAGCCCTGAAGCCAGCTATCCAGGCTGGCTGGATATCCAGCCTGTAAATGCAGTGGAGTTGCAAATAGTAGTGAACTTCATAGAGCTGTTTAGTTTTGGTTTATTGTTGGTGGATTCTTTACTGTCCTTACAGATGAAAGAATAATAAATATGTAATCCTGTTCATTATGCAGGATGTTATGTGTTACTTGGACTTGGAGACACGCTGGATTTGAGACAGATCCATGGAAGGAGGTACTTTGTCTCACTGTGCTCCCTTTGGTCTCACCTGCCCCCACGGCAGTGTGGAAAACATGAGTTCTGACTCCAGTGTTTGTATGGCTCAGGTTGGAAATGGATTAATGACAGGCTGCAGTAATTGGCTCTTTAGGACTTGAAAGTGGGAAGGAAACAAACAACAGTTTGTCACCAAAGTTCATGGCTAGATAGGCTCTTGATATGGTGAGGAAGCAGATGTGTAAGTGAAACCATACATTCTCATTGTATATAACATCTTTTGGATAGATGGCTCTTTAATTGTATGTCCTACATTATTGTAGGCAAGGAAGTCCTGAATTCAGATTTTCATATCTTTATATAATATGATATATTATATTACTTTTTTCTAGGCAAAAGTGCACATGTTCTTCCAGAGTAAAATATTTAGGATATTATAAATAACTTCTCAGCAATGCATAGTTATTTGCATTAAAATGGAACTGTGTGAGTAATGAATGTTGACTTGAAATTGCAGCCAGTATGGTAATGAAACAAAGCCCCATTAGATACAAGTAATTTGGAAATTGAGGTTGTTTTCAATTAAATAATGATCTCCCTAGCTGATCTGAGGGAAGGGGCATGTCAGTCAATCAAGTAGGAAGAAGGACTTTTAAACAAATGTAAACTAACATAACTGTTAAATTATGGATTCATTCCATACATACATAGCAGTAAATCCCCACTAGTAGACAGCTGTCAAGACTGCCTAGAAAACCTTGGTTATAAGGAAGTCTCTATAGGCTCAATTTCCTTTTTTTTTGCTACAACATTTATTTTAAATGTGATCATTCTCCTGCTCTTGTTCTACTTTTGGGAAAGCTTTAGTAATTATTTTTGTGTAAATTCCAACAATACATCAGTTTATCGCAACGCTTCTGTTAGTCAAATGTACTTGTAATTAACTACAAGTTATTCAGATGCTAAATAGTTGCATGTATTGGGCAGCTTCTAGATCAGTTTTGACTTTCTTAACTAGAGCCTTACAAAAGAGTAGGCATAAGTTATATTTGAAAGAAGATTCATCCACTGTATCACTAGAGTTTTAGTAAATGAGTGTTTTTACCTGAAGGAGATGTAGGAGAATCAAAATGCATCACAAACCTCTGTGAACCAAGAGGGTGTTTTGCCCCCTCTATAATCCTGGTTGTGTTCTGCTGTTGAGTTTTAAGCCAATGTTTTGTTGCCATTGCATTTCCTCTGACAGAGGATTTGACCAGGGATCTGTATAGCTATAGAGCATCTGGTCTGTTTCTTTACCTCCCTTAATTAAAATCCGATCTGTTTGTTAGAAAACGTTATGGAAAACCCAGAGGCACCAAATGGGAGCCTACAATGCAGAAACTCACTGCAACACTCTGGAAACTTCAAAGCTCAAAACAATGAACATCTCTGCAGCTATGGCAAAGCAGAGTATCAAAGAATAGCGAAGTCACCCTGACAGGTCAGTAATTTGCAAGCAGATATAAATAGAACCTGAATTCTCTTATTGTGCCAGCTGGGTCCAGTAAAGTGTTTTATTTTCCAAAGAGAAATTTATCCCATGACGTGGTTGATCAAATATACCAGTCGAATACCTACTCAAACAAGAAGCACTCGGCTATTCTTTTTCTCTCTCAGTAACTGTGGCTTTTGCAAAATTTCTGTTCTGTCTACATATTTCCCCAAGTACGACATCATATTAATGGTAAAAAATTTGGTTGAATGAGAGCGCTACAAAACTGTCTGAGTGTATAGTATGGGTTCTATAAGCCATTAGTGAATAGAACGTGAATTTGGCTTCCTGCTAAAACATACCAGTCTCTCCATAACTGCAGTAATACTGATATAAGTTTGCTAGCCTTGTCTTCTCACTGCCTCACTATTTATGGAGTCACTTATGCCTCCAAACAGTGTGTTTAAAATGCTACTAAATCAGAACACCTGTTTGGCCACACTGGTGGTAGCATGGAGGCAAATAACTTTATAGGTGTGACACGGAGCATGGGGCTGTACCCCTTTTTTCAGTAAGGATATTACATTGTAGAATTGCCTGTGAATTACAGAAGATGGTTTAATGTTACATCTTCTTCTTACAATATCAAGTCAGACATCTGGCACTGGCTGGGTGTCCCCTGCGAGGCTGCTGTCCATTCCAGTGGTTCTCCTGTGCAGCTGGCTGTAAACGGGATGTGATGTTTCTCCGGTCACACACCTTTTCTCTTGGCATTGAACACTATAGCTGAGAAGTGTAGGTGAAGAGGAGTCTGCTTATTGCCAGAGGAAGCTCCGAAATGGAAAAAGGCTGAGCTAGGTGATTCACAGGGGTTTGGGGGTTTTTTTGTTTTGTTTGTTTGTTTTCCGTAAATGGCTGCTGTCATGTGAGGGTCCAGGCTTAGAGTACTGAACCAACTGCTTCTGCTCAACGTGGACCTAGCCTAGGATTACAGTGTTCTCCTCATGATAGTTTGAAGTTCCAGACTTAAAATTTATCTCTTTCCTTTAGACTTCTGTTCTGACTTTGAAAACTGATCATAAAGCAAGAACAATAACTCTGAAAATTAGTGGGTTTGGAGTATTTGCTTAAATCAGTATCTGAACGGTAAAGCTGAGGGAGTGGTATGCCATGTGTTTGGTCACTTCAGTTTGAAGTGAGTATATCGTCACTGAGTGTGATATAAATTGAGGTTATGGCTGAACTGTGGAGAGTTAGGGAAAAATTCAGTTACACTTCTAACATTTTTTTCCTCTCTGCATATGAATGTGTATATTCTTTAAATATTAACTAGATGTTCCATATTATAGTAGTCAAGGATGACTGTTGCTAATCATTCATCTTTTGCTTCCTTTCATATAATATAAGGAAAAATTGCTAAAACTACATTTTAAATTATTAATCTGAGACCAGGTGGCCAAACAGTTCTTTTTCTTCTCTCGTGCCTGACCTTCATGCCCTGACAGAGAGACAGGTGGCCTAGAACTACTGTGTGGAAGGAAGCATAATCAGGGGTGAGGGGTCAGTTACAGTGAAATTAGATAGACAAATAACCACGGGTTCAAGATATGCTTAAATGAGCAGCATAGTTTGCACTATCTGTTGGCAGTTATTTTAAGATGCATAAAACATCTGAGTTCACAATGTCCCAGTTTTGCAGGGATAGGCTGTATAGACCATAAATCCTATGCAGACTATTGAAAGGGGTCAGAATCTAATTTACAGATCTGATTCAAAGCTTGCTGAGGTCAATGGAAATCTCTCTGTTTAGTAGGGTTTGGAACATATCTTTATTTAAAAAAAAACCAAACTGCTGAGAGTATGCTAAGATTAAAAGAGAGAAGTAAAAGTTTTCCCAGGATACAGCCACTTTTTATATATCTATCACTGAAACAGGAAAAAACTGTTTGTAAGAGTGATAGACTCTCTCTTATGGTTCTGTTTTAACTTTATTTCAAAATACAGTGAGCCTAATGAGTAAGATGTGAGATTAGTTATTACCTGCTGTTATACAATAAATGGAGGTGCATGTTTGCCCCAGGGATCTGCATGAATAGTAGATTTGGGAAGACATCCCCTGCAAGAATGTCCTTTCCAGTACAGAATGAACCAAAAGGACTGTCAGAATTATTTAGCCCATTGAGTATACAATCCTGTAGCTATCCTCTGGCTAAAAACACAGGATTACATTTTCTGCTGATAGAAATGCATGCTGCTCCACTGACACTAGTGACCCGTATCATCACATTCTGCAAAGAACTTGGTCTGGTTTTATCTGCTGCTGTTGTTTAGTTGTAAAGGTCCCACTTGAGACTTGGGCTTATTTGTCATACATGCTGAAGAAAGCAAATGGTAAGATGAATGCAATGAAAGGCACTGTACCAAACAATAATTAATGCTAGTCTGCATCAGCTTGCCTTACAAAAGAAAAGTGGCCCTTAAATCAAGAACCAGCAATAAGATCCTTTTAAAAGAAGGAAAAATAGTCAATTTTGAGTTTGCTTTTTTGCAGCAAAACAGAAATTTTAATGCTCCTATAATGTCAGGCCAAGACAGACTTTGGTAAGTATAATGGGACGTAAGTGCATTTAGTTCTGCTGTTAGTAAGAGTAAATTGTATAGCTGTCAAGTTGTGGCACGTCTGTGAAGTGCTGGGTAAAACCATTGCTGGGAGTGATGAAATTAGTGTGCCAAAGGAGAGGGAAGAATGCAGATCCATCAAGTGAACCTGTTAAAATTTTGAAGCAAGTTTAAAACAGTACAGATGCCTTGGCCATCTGCTGAGGAGTATCTGTGGATGTAATTGCACAGGACAACTGTCATTTCGTTTTTAAAAAAAACCACCTCGTTTTACAGGAAGTTTGCAGCCAAAGGAAGCAGCTTCTCCCTCCCTCCAAAGCCCATGTCCTTGAAATAGCTGTATGTTCTTTGTTTAACACTCAGTTCCAAACGATCCGATTTATTTGTGGCTCTTCTGTTGTGTGTAAGGATTTACATCTAGCCTGTCCTTTAGAAGAAGCTGGAGCCTCTTGCCGTTTAGCATGCCTGAACCATACATCAGAGTTTATCACAAAAGTACCGAGATACTCGTAACTGTAATGATGCTCCCAGGGCTTTGTTCTTGTGGTTTATATCACTAGAACCTTTGGCAGAATTATATCTTTGCATTACGTGGCTGCTTGTCCATTATTTTTATTGCAGAAAAAGAAAATGTGAGCTTAGATCATAGGAGTATTGCTGTCCCTTTCAGTGCATGTCAGAGCTGTAGAAGCCACAGAGATGTATTTGTAAATAGATAAGATTTAATAGAATGTAATGAAGGCAGGGGACATTTTCTTATGCTCCAGTATACCTTAATGGACAATTATAAGTATTTAAATTCAGAAGTGGCCGCAGTAAATTTCAACCACCATTTTAAAGGAGGCATTTTTCACTCCAGCTTCCTAAGCACAAACAAAGTTTTAGGTAGAAGCTCAGTCTTATGTGGTAGGAATA
This sequence comes from Theristicus caerulescens, assembly GCA_020745775.1. Lineage (NCBI taxonomy): Eukaryota > Metazoa > Chordata > Aves > Pelecaniformes > Threskiornithidae > Theristicus > Theristicus caerulescens. The sequence goes on from CM036564.1 coordinate 11,603,985, forward strand.
AAAAGTAAATATCCCACGACTGGCCTCTGTCAAGTGATTAAATATTTCTGAGTGTGGAGCATTTGCTGTGAATTGTTCCCAGTTGCTGGGTTTGTCATAGTGCCTTTGCTTATTTGTGATTTGTATAATGAAAAAACTAGAGAGATGTGGGTAAGTAGGTAAAATAGTATTTTTCTCACACAGACATTTTTGCATCTACGTTTTACATTTCTGTTACTTGGGTGATGACTTTTGGTCACTATATTGTTCTTTCTTTTGGAATAGAACATGTATTTGCAGAGACTGATGTTTTTCAAAAGCAGATCCATTGTAAGCATAGAGAATCAATTAAAAATGTTTGGAGAAAAAATGATAGAGCTGGAGAAAATGTCTGGGCTCACTCTGAGAGAAATGTTCAGGGTTTTTTTATTTTATTGTCTTAGCAGTTTTTGCTAGCATTACTTTAGCTTTAAGCCATATAATTTTATCAATTTGACTTTAGCTTACTAAAATAGAAATATATATAGATAGATACATACATAAATTCTAAAATCATCAAACCGTTTCTCCCAAGATTCAAAAGTAAGTCGAGAAGCCAATGACCTAAGGTTCCTTTTTTCCATACTTTTCCTTACGTTATTTGTGTAGGCATTGTCTTTTTGCAGCTGGCTTTTAAAAAGTTTTAATGCCTTCTGAAACAACAAAAACTGATTTAAAAATTGTATCTATAATATTATTATTGCTTTTTTTGGTCTTACTGAATTAACATTTTCTGTAATATGTTAAAGGAAGAGAAACAGTAAATGCAGAAAAAATTAGTCAGATGTGTTTTCCATGCAGATGTCTCATAATACCAGTGATATGGGCCCTTGTAACATGAGGCTAGTTCCAATATTTGAGCTTTCTGTTCAGGGTTTTTTTTTTTTTTAATGACAGCACTCTTTGAGGAAGGAAGGGAGAAATATTTGCTTCCTTTGCACCATATTTGTGGCTGCATTGCCAATATAAACTAGCAACAGCTCTTGGTGAGTTCTGCTGGCCTTTGTCCTCAGATCTGTGGGATGCAACAGGTAAGCTTTTTAGTTAATAGGCAGGTTTTTACCATGTGAATGAAGCTTTCTGTTTCTCCAAAAACCTTTCCAACCATGAAAACTTTCCAATAGGTATCTGGAAAGCCAAAGTAAGCAGCTGCAATTCCTGCAGAAGATAGTACAGAAATGATAACGATATAAAAGAGAAATCACTACTGGCTCCTCAGTAAAACCAATATACATTGATTCAGCCACTTCAATATCTGGCTGTCACTTTACACACCTTTGTTGAACGTGTAGATCTACAGACTCCACATTGAGCACTGCTTAACTCTGAGGGTATGTTTTCCTTGTGACTGTTCCCAAGGCACTTGAAGTGCGTCAGAAGTGTTGGCATGCTCACTCATGAGCTCTGGTCATTCCTGCTGGAGACATTTAAAAGGTTATTTTTCCCAGCTCTTCATCAGAAGCTGCTGGGAGCCTGTGCAGCTCAGGTGGCAGAAGGGCCATGTATGGGCTTCTGGGCTGCTGCCATTCCTAGCCTCAATAATTTAGACCACCATTGATGATGATATATATTAAAATATTGGTCTGGGAGCTGCAACAGTTGGGAGATCAAATTTTCGCAGCCCCTGTGACACTGAAGTGATGCAGAGATCGCAGTTCCCATTATGTCAGCTAAAACAGAACAACTGCGAATTGGTGCCACAGATAAAAAATGTTTCTTTTGAGCGTCAGATTGAGTCATGAAGAACTGCTCTCTTAAGGAAGCTCAGTCCATGAATTCTTAAGGAGATGGGGCTGCTGAGAGTTGGGGTTTTGCTACTTGAGGTATTATGCTGTACAAACAGATGCTCAGACTGGTACAAGTTTAGAGATAGCTTGTGACTGTCCCTCCTCTTGAATTTTAGTAGAGCAACAGTAATCTGTCTTTCCTCCTCCTCTATGAGTTAAATGTAGTGTAACTGTGACTTGAATATTGTGAATTTTTTGTTCTCTGAATTCTCTTGAGTTTAGAAGTTGGATGCAGTGACACTGTTACTGCTGAAGAAATTAAAGAATGAGTAAACTGGAGAATCCTTAGTGATGTGATGCACAGAGGACTGTGGAAACAAAGGGTCCCTATGGGATGACCCATGTAATGCTTCCTCTGTGAACTTTTCCAAGGAAATGGCATTAGTATGAAACTGTCTTGGAAAAAAATGTTTTATAAATTAATTGTAATGTGTGTCATCCTTGCAAATCAATAAAACATAGAAAAACTTGCCTGTAGGGTCTGTTGCATCATACTTACACATAGTAATGTGTTAAATGAAGCTAAAATAATCTACAAAGACGTCTGTGACAGATACTTAATCTTATCTAACATTAAGGAAAATTGTAGAAGAAAGTGCAAAAATATCTTTTTATATTAAAAATCTTGAGACAAATTTGCCTACATGTATAAACAGTCTCTGGGTTCTTGGGGGAGAAATAGTTTAAATCCTCCCTCTTTTCACTTTCTGCTTTGTACATCTCCATTCTTCTATTCATACATACTCATCCCTTAAAGATCATTTGTGTGCCATTTAAAACTGGTCATTTAGATGCAGGTGAATTGCTGTAGTACAGGGATGTTTGGAATTTGTGTTAAGCATTGAAAGAGGCTTGATAAAGTTCTTGATTTATCAATTTTGTTGTCAATATTTTTTGTGAAAATGGAAATTTTTCAAAAGGTTTTACTAAAAACAGTTTTCCCAGTTCTTGAACAGCTCCAAATACCACATTTGTAGTTCACAACATACCTAGGGTTATAAGGAAATGTATTTCATGCTTGAAATACTCTGTGTCACCATGTGCAGAGCCAGATGCAGCCCCAGTCTAAATGGGAAAATATGTACCCACACCTGTTATGCTGTGAGCACAGGCTGCACTTCTTGATGGGAAGGAAGAGGATGGAAAGTTTCCCTATAACACCCTCTGGTAATTTTCTGCCTGTTGTATCACTCAGTCATGGGCCAGGTTAGAGATACATCTTCATCTCTGATTTACAGATTACATCTTGTTTTTTAAATAGTTAGGCAGTTAGTTCGTATTTTACAGCTTTTTTCATTTATTTCTGGAAAACCCCTTCCAATGCCAAAATGAGCTCACTTATGCTTTCAGTCCTCATTCTTTAGGTTCCTAGAGTACCATCTTTATAAAAAAAACAGAAAATATACTCTGGAAAGTCTGCTCTGATTCTTAGCAGCAAAGATCTTGTACACAGACTGTATGTCAGCTGCTTAATAAAGGCTTTTTATACTGTCTCCGGAACATTATTTGCTGGTCACCCTTGGAGATACTGCACCAGCTGGACTGTAATTCAAATATCGTACATGAATTGGGTTTCTGGTTCTAAGATACATCTTGTTAATTCTTCCATTCACAGTATAGAAGCAGGGAGGAAGCCTTTGAGTTTGATCCAACATAATTTAAAAAAAAAAAAATCTTTCACTAGTCACTGTCTAGAATTATTTCAGTTTTCTTTGTACTGCTGATGGTGACCAAAATCTGTGTCAAGACTTGCCTTTTCCGCCCTTCTGGTTAAAACTGTATTTAAAGACCACGTTTAATATGTCAGTGTATTCTGTATTTATAGCTATTAACTATGGCATCATTCCAAGTTCTATTTTAGGACAACTTTTGTTCAGTTTCTGTGTGGTGCTCTATGTTTTTTTCCCCAGTGTGATGGGGGCTTCTGTTCCTCTGGTATTGTAAGTCTTATTTTAAGCTTCCTGTAAAAGCTCAGAAGATGTATCTTTATCATTATGGTGATTATCTGACATCGTTGAATAACTGCATCTTGTAATGTTTAGAAGCTAAAGCTGTTCATCAGGCTTTTTGGTCTAAACCTTCCTCTTTCCATGTTGATCTTTTAAGAAATGATACCTTGCTTCTGCAATTGTTTCCAGTATTTTGGTATTTCACTGGGATGTTTGTTTTTTGTTTTTTATTTTTTATCTCAGATTTCCCAGGAGGTAAAGATGGCATATTTTTATCTAAAATATATACCAGAAACTTGCTGCTGAGGTTGGTATGTATGTTTGTGCCTTCCCACATGGATTATTTTTGAGCTAGAGGTTTCCAGATCAAGTTACAGAATAGGCTCCAGATGGTCTGGAATCTTTCTTTAACAATCTATAGCTAATTAAACATTCAGCAATAACTACTCTGGTTTTAAAACTGAGCACAGTCTTTCAGAAAAGCAGCATATTGATTTTTAGCTTTACTTAACATAATTTATATCTTTTGTTTCATTACTTAGTGCTTTTCACTGCTGGTCCTTGCATCTATTTTAGTAGTCTCTTTTCTCCTGTGGTGCAGGGGCTGCTAGGCACCTTGTATCTTACTTTTCAGTCAATAAAATAAATGAATAATATCTTTGTGGGCTATAGCTTTTTGTTTTTCTGAGTTACTGTGAAGGAGAGAAGAGTAAGAATGTGCTGTGGCTGACACTTGCAGCAATCTCTACTTGCCAACTGATACCATGGAACAAGAGAAAAGGAGGTGGATCTGTGTGCATCATGGTACGGAAGGTGAAGTAGATTGTGAAAACAGCATTCATTTACTTTCATGGGTCTGATTTTAGTGTAAAATATAATTGACCTATATGCTAGCTTGGACTAAGCAGTGTCTTTTTTCGTATCTGAATGCAAGCAGTACAGTACAGTTAGTACAGATAGTCTTCCTGACTACCTGTAGGCAGAGGGACACATCAAGGAATAAAAGCTTGCACTCATGTCTATGGAGAGCAGATTCCGGATAGGATCAAACCAGGGTTCCCAATGAGATTTTTCTGTCACGCAGTCAAATCAGGATTAAGTATTATCCATTATTTATTAAACAGTGGAATTTATTAAAGAATTAATATTATTTATTCCACTCTGGAAGCATTGTTATAGAAGTGTTTTACTCACTATTCTAGAATGGAGGGGCCACAACATTGTGGGAATATTTTTATAGTGCAAAAATAGGCAAATATCAGTAAAAGTTAATAAACATTCTTTCTGCTTCTTACATGCCCAAAGATAGTTCATAGCACTATCACTATTGTAACTCCCTGAACAAAGTTTGACTCAGATTAACTCTGGATCTGATTTAATTAAACATTATCAGGCTTCTGTGACAGAGTTAGGACCATGCTTATTATAAATTTTGCTGATTAGAAGCCAGTGTATTCTTCAGTTCTTAAGATAAGCTTCAGAAACAGTATTGGATCCATATTATTCTGCAATTTTTCCATAGGAATGGTTAGGTGAGTTAAGAAAATAGCTACTGGATGTCTTTTACAATGAAGTACTAATACTCAAAAGCTTGTGGAGTGATTGGCACATAGCACGCTGCTTCTGAAAACATGTCTCTCCATGATATCTTGCTGACTGTTGAAACATGGTGTGCTCTGGGAATAGCACTGTAGTTTTGGAACAGGTTAGATACATGACCGTCCCTCTAAGGCATTTTAGTAACATTCAGAAATTTTCTTACTACCAAGATTTCTGTTGAATAAGTGTCTGATACCAGTATGAACTATTTCTGCCAAACCAGTATCAGGTGTTGTGATAGAGTTAGAAAATAGTACAGAAGGACACCACCATGTCCAGGAAATCTTTGACACTAGGACAGTTTTGTGTCACTGCCACTGATGTTAATGGCGACATCAGCAGAGAGAGACAGCCTTAAATGAAAATAAAGAATAGGAATTTTGAGATTTGTCTCTTCTAAAATGCAATGTTCCCGAGACATCTCAATAACTTCTAGAAATACCAATAGGGTCCTGCTGGACCTTCCTTTTTGGAAAAGTGCTTAAAAATGTATTTGATTCTGAACACAATGTTAACTGCTGGCTTCTCTTATACTGCCTGCCTTTCTGAAGTTAAGCGTGTGTATCTGTGTTTCAAAGAAGTGAGGTTTAAGACAAATCCTGTGCAAGTCATTGAGATAGGTAGGTGCTGTCTTGAAAAAATTTTCCCTGCACAGTTGATAACTGAACATAAATTGACCATAGCAGTCCAAGGCGTAAAGTTTTCACATTGTTACATGTATATTTACTCGGTTATCAAGGTCAGATAAATCGCATTTTAAAAAATATTTATGAATTACTTTAAAAATGCCTTAAGATATGAAAAATTATATCCCTTATAAATGTGAAAAGAAAGTTGTGGGGTTTTTTTTAATAGTGCTTTAGTTCTAGAGGCCTATGGGCCACTCTATGGCAAAGAAGTTAGCTATCCACACAGTCTCTTACAGGATCTGATTTAAAGTGTATTAAAGTCACTGGGAGGCCTGCTGTTGGCTTGGGAGTTCAGAGGCTACATGCTGTTCTGGGACTTATTTCAGGTTTGACTGTGAGAGCGTATTTATTTAACTGGAAGAAAAGAGAAGTTTGAGAGTAACTGGAGGCAAATTCAGACATATAGAAATATGCAGTGTATTGTTTTCAGTGTAATTGAATGCAAGCTGGACTTCATAAAGTTTCTGGACTGCTCAAGTTATGACATTGCAGTTGAGTTGCTTTTTAATTAAAAATTTAATGTACGTAACATCTTAAAACTAGTTGGGTGAGATCTGAAAATTTATGACTTTAGCCTACAGCAAATTTTAATCACTGATCTCTGGAACAAATTCTGTTGTAAATAAAACATTGCAGTGATACATTATGAAGGCAGAAAAACTTTTTGCTGTGGCACTGCACTACTGAAAGTTAGATACTCTCTTGTTTTTAATAAAATGGGTTTTCTCCCTACTCAAGGGAAATGTGTGAAGGACTTTCCATTGGATCGCAGAGTACAGTCAGTGAATGGCTCTCTGGGATATGAAGTGCTGGAAAAGCATTCTGGGTACAGGCAAGCAAGGCAGGCTTCTCAGTTAATCTCTGGATGTTAGGAGCCAATGCCCAGGATTTACTGCATCAAATATATGGTAAACACTGAGGAAGGTCAGAACAGAGAAACAGCAGTACAATGTATTGGGTTGATTCTAATTGTCCGACTGTTTGTCTTTAGGAACCAGAAAGGGGATTTAAGGGCAGGCAGAAAGGAGGAATTTCACTTTTGTAATCTATCTTCTTTCCATTGTGGCCATACACGTCAAGAAAAAACCATGATATTCAGCAGATTTGTAGGAAAAGAACAGAAATTGAAGCATCTCTCAGTCTCTGGGTCCCAGATAGGCCAGAGATGAAGCTAGCAGAGCTAGAACAACAGCTGTTAAAATAAAAAGGAGAGAGATAAAGTTCTGAAACTGCCAGTGAGAAGCCTGGTTCAACATGCTGCATTGCTTATCCAGTCCAGACCTAATTTATTGTTCATATTGACTGTAAAAGTAAATCAGCATCCTGTATGTCTATGCACGTGTTCCTTTTGAGAAGCAGAACAGTGCAGTTCTGCCAGGGAGAAGTGCTGGCCTTCAGTATGAAGGTGCCTTCTAGCTGCTTCATGAGGAGTTCTTTTCAAAGTTGGGCAATAAACAGTTTAAAAAAACCCCAAAACAATACACCAAGAAAATAAGAGTAAAAATGCTTTCCTCCTCTCTTGTTTGGTACTTTGGCAACGGCATCTGGACTCCTCTGTCCCCTCCCGGCCTCCCCAGTCCAGGGAAGGCACTGATGCGTGGGGTGCGGGCCCAGCCCAGGGCCTTCGAGATGGTGAGGGGCTGGGGCACGCGGCACACAAGGGCAGGCTGAGGGAACGGCCTCTGGTGACGAGGGCGGTGAGACACGGGAGCAGGCTGCCCAGAGAAGGTGTGGATGCCCCATCCCTGGAAGAAGCGTTCAAGGTCAGGCTGGCTGAGGCTTTGAGCAACCCGATCTAGTGAAAGGTACCTGTCAGCCTCACCTCTGTGCCTGGGAGGATCACGCAACAGATCCTCCTAGAAGCCATGGCACATGGAGGACAGGGAGGTGATTCGAGAAGACAGCCAGCATGGCTTCACCAAGGGCAAGTCTTGCCTGACCAGCCTAGTGGTGGCCTTCTGCGGTGCAGTGACTACATCAGTGGACAAGGGAAGAGCTACGGATGTCATCTAGCTGGACTTCTGTAAGGCCTTTGGCACGGTCCCCCACAACATCCCTCTCTCTAAATTGGCGAGACAGGGATTTGACAGATGGACTCTTCGGCAGATGAGTGGAATTGGCCGGATGGTCACATCCAGAGAGTAGCGGTCAAGGGTTCAGCGTCTGGATGGAGATCAGTGACGAGTGGTGTCCCTCAGGGGTCCGTATTGGGACCAGTACTGTTTAATATCTTCACCAGTGCCATAGACAGTGGGATCGAGTGCACCCTCAGCAAATTTGCAGAGGACTCCAAGCTGAGTGGTGCAGCTGACATGCCTGAGGGCTGGGATGCCATTCGGAGGGACCTGGACAAGCTGGAGAAGTGGGCCCGTGTGAACCTCTTGAGGTTCAACAAGGCCAAGTGCAAGGTCCTGCACCTGGGTCGGGGCAAGCCCTGGCATCAAGACAGGCTGAGGGATGAAGGTATGAGAAAAGCTGGATGTGAACCGGCACCGTGCACTCGCAGCCCAGAAAGCCAACCATGTGCTGGGCTGCATCAAAAGAAGCGTGGCCAGCAGGTCGAGGGAGGTGATTCTGCCTCTCTGCTCTGCTCTGGTGAGACCCCAGCTGGAGTACCGCATCCAGCTCCGGAGTCCTCAGCACAGGAAAGACAGGGACCTGTTGGAGCACGTCCAGAGGAGGGCCACAAAAATGATCAGAGGGATGGAACAGCTCTCCTATGAGGAGAGGCTGAGAGAGGTGGCGTTGTTCAGCCTGGAGAAGAGAAGGCTGCAGGGAGACCTTATTGCAGCCTTTCAATACTTCAAGCGGGCTTCTAAGAAAGATGGGGACAGACTTTTTAGTAGGGCCTGTAGTGATAGTACAAGGGGTAATTGTTTTAAACTACAAGAGGGGAGATTCATAGTAGATATAAGGGAGAAATGTTTTACGATGAGGGCGATGAAACACTGGAACACGTTGCCCAGAGATGCTGTAGATGCCCCACCCCTGGAAACATTCAAGGTCAGGTTGGAGGGGGCTCTGAGCAACCTGCTCTAGTTGAAGATGCCCCCCCTGGTCATTGCAGGAGGGGCTGGACTAGATGACCTTTAAAGGTCCCTTCCAACCCAAACCATTCTATGATTCTCACAGGTAAACCCCACAGAATATTTCAAAGTGCATAGTTGCCAGAGAAGTTGGTTGGCTGTGCCTGCGATATAAATGCTTAGCTGTAAGCTAAGTATTTGAAGAATCAGGCCTTAACTACTGTGAACCTGCAGGTCTTCCGCACGGTAGAAGTTCCACTGTAGTGTGAGTGAGCGGAACGTGTGTCTCCGAAATAGGATAAATTGGTACAGAAATATTTACAGCTGTAACTCAGGTGAGTTTCAGTAAGGTAAGTGCATTCAAAAGGAAACAACCGAAAAGGAAGTTCTTGGATAAGTGCTTAAATTAGTTTTGCTTGCCAGAAGTCATTAATTACACTAGACTTTATTATAATCAGGTGGTCTACATTTGCTTCATGTTTATATTTGTACTATGTTTATGTGCAACTGACAAGGCCTTAGTATTAGATATGCAGTGTGTAATGTTAATGAGTCTTATGAGAAAAAATACTATAAATTTACATCGTGTTGGTTGCCATGATTTTGAAGGCAGAAAAAGGTCTCGGGAATTACTGGTAAAAATGGCAGCCAGGGATGTTTGTTAGTAAAACTTCCCCTCCTGTGGGTGTTGAAATATTGCTGTATGGGCTGGGGTATTCCCATAAATCTTACTGAGTCTGAAAGTCAGAAGCTTACTGTTGTGCGATGCGCTTGCAATGAATCTTGTCATCTGTAAATCCAAGTTCTTTCTTTTAAAGGTCAAAACTGCCAGGAAGCATTGCTGCACCTGGTATTAACTTTCATTATTTCCATTGGCATTGAAAGAGGAGCTACAAATCATCAAGTGTTTCCAAAATTAGATACAGTATTACAATCTCTCCTAGGTTCTTGAGTCTCTCCTATGAGTCATTTCTTTTTGTGTGCATTTCTGTTCACATTAGTACAAATAGAACCTGTACTTGTATCCCATTCCTGATGAGATTTGGAAATTGAATTAAGCAGAAAGGGTGTATTTCAGTCTGGGCACCTTCTTCATTTTAGCCCTGTTGTTAGGGGAACGGCTGTTTTGCAGAACTCACTCCAACAGATCATCAGATAAATGCGTCTTACCCATAGCGGGGCTGAGCTGTTTTAACTTAACTGTAACTTCATTCCAGTGATTAAAACTATGTCCTCCTCACTGAGCAGAAAAAGGATTAATAACAGGGTGGTTTAAAACATTGTCCAGATACAATGTACAGAAAGAACAAAAATGATAAATAAAATGAATGAGGAATATTTCCTACTTCTCCTTTCTTCTTAGTTAAGCTTCTTTAATCATGTTGGGGAAGTCTCTGCCCAGTATCATCCTGCATTACTGTTTGTGGGAACAGGCCCACATAAATCTGTGAAACTTGTATGACCAGTGTTTTCACTGAGAAGGTTGAAGTGAGCACTCTAACCAAAGGCATTTGAACCAAAGTTATCACCTGGGTCATGCATTGTCTGTCCGAATTTTCTAAAAATGATGGGTTTGCTGCTCTGAGCGGCACTGGTAATAGCTAGCTGCTACCAGAGTGGTGGAGTTTAAAGGTGGAAACCAGGGAGGCTCCATAGTGGCTTTTCTCCTTTCCAGTTTTAATCGTCAGTAAATTTCACTCTTATGAATGAAGTTAGATTGCCATTGAAAATCCTAACTTTTTTCCTACTTCAGTAGACTTCAACTTTTAATACTGTTCCTATAATTCTTGAACACCCCAAGACAAAGTTAACACCTTCGGGTAAACCCTGATGTAGCATCTCGTGTGGCATGTGCCACTGGTGAAATCACCACTGGTGTTATTCATGTGTGGATAGCAACTAATAGATAATAAATGTATCATTTTAGCTGGATATGTTAATTTTAATAATTATTAAGTCAAACCTTGGTGACTATATAAAAAGTAAAAGGAGCATCACCGGTGTTATTTTGCAGGTTAATATCATACAGATCAGGAGAAAGTTTTTCATAAAGAAGTCATTTTCTTTGCACACTATCCACAGTATTTTGTGGTATGTTTTGGTTTGATTGTGGGTTTTTTGGACTACACTAGGCAAAATGGGATGTGCATACTGGTTTTCATAATGTTGCTGGTCTAAGAAGGCACTCTGTTATTGATCCATGGAAACACATTGCTGTTCGGTATTTTTAGTTAATACTTAGCTGATGATGGTGTGTGGTGGGCTGCCAGGTGTTTTAGGGCTAGTAGTACACATCAGGGAAATATTACTGTAGAGGATGTGAATAGCAGCTTACAAGTGGGTTGTCCTGTAACACCTATGACCATGTGATTCTGAAAGATGTATAAAATACTCTTGTGAGGCTCATGGGGCGGGAAGCTGATCAGCATTTGAACTATTTATATAACCATTAGAACTAGAATTGTTTTCTCTGCGTCATCTTAAATGTAGAAGCAACAGCTCTGATGTTTCTAGGAAGTGTAACTCTACCCTGTATGCCTAGAACAACTATGTAGTAAATGAACAGTAAGCCCAAAAGGTTTCACACTTAAATGAATATGGACATGGTATTATAACCAGAGTATGTGCTGTGGATGTCCAGGATCTCTGAGGCATATGTTGTCCACTGTGTATACTTACTGTGTAGTACCCTCCAATCAACAGTACAGCTTCAAGTTGTCCAGAAACCTAGCAAAATACAGTAATTCCTCTCACTCTGGACAAGACTGGGGAAAAAGCATATGTTTACTTTTCCCAGCAATATCCCTTCTGCAGTTGTTAGGAAAAAAAAAAAAGCAACAAACCCCAGCCCTGTCTTTTTACAGTCGTTTCATATAACTTAATAATTCTTATTTTTCTCCATAGGCATTAACACCTATTTAGCTTTTATGAGCCAAATAGTTGAACATAAAACTGAGCTCAAGTTGCTGAACTTTGCCTGCCTTAAATCTGACTTCACTCATTATCATTGAGCTGAATGTTTTCTGCTTCTGAGAATGTTAAATTAGTTCTGAGATTGCCCAGGAAATGCTCACTGGGAGGGTCGCAGATATTTCAGTCTGACTTTCTTGTCTTCTTCCCAGTTATATTTATGGAAATGGTTGCCTATGAGATGGAAAATATGTATGTTTGCAAAGGTGGGGCTTTACACACAATACCAGATTGAATCTCAAGAGTTTCCAATTAGAGTGAAGTATTGTATGGTTTCATTGTGAACATAGGTCTGTATGCAAAGAACTTTTCTCAAAGTTGTTTCTCTCTCTGTTTATGCATCCCAGGTCTTCTTTCAGAGATCATGAAATATTATATTCTCTGTAGGGTATTAAACTTCTGTAAGAGCTTTGAGTCACCTATGTACGAAGAATGAAATCTTGACTTGCAAGAAAATCACAAGCAAGTTGTTTCAATAGTCAATTATCCTTGCATGTTATCTGCAATCTAAGTATGCTTAGCCTTGTCTCTGAGCATACCTCTTGGTACTTGGCATACCTCTTTGAACTAGATTCTTGGGCTTGGCCTATTAACCCTGGGTATGTATTTGTATATTAAGATCAAATAACCTCTAAAATTTGCATTGGCTGGAACAAACAGACCAAACAACTTTAGTTGGTTGTTTTCCAGGCCTTGAAGAATTCCAAATTGTCAATATGTAGAGGTGCATTGATGGAGCACTCTGTCACAGATTTCCCAGTATGTAATGCTAACACATTAATTACTTTACATCCTTTTTTATGGTCTGAAGTGCACAGTAAGTTACAGCTCTTTTAAAAAATGTTTTTTAATACATTATCTTAAAAATCTAAAACCTTGACCATGTAAAACTCATGGTTCCAGCATTTGGGGGTGGTGGTGGTTTTTTTTGTTTTTTTTTTAATGTCTGGATTACGTTTCTCTTCCCTGCAGTTAAGAGTACAAATCAACCCCTGGTATTGGTAATCCTACAGTGGAAGGGGATTTTTTTAAGACACCCGTAATCTTAAATAGCTAAACAAAGTAGAAAAAAGTTGTAATGAAAAAAATTACCCTTTAGCTGAGACCTTTTTATACTGAGCTTTAGCCTGGAGCACATTTTTATAGCTGAGTTATAAACCTGTAAAACAATGTTTCTTGTAAAGCAGAGCCAATGATCTACAATAGCTGAAAGCAGACTTAACGGTCTAAAACATCTTAGAATTGCTTTGAAATACCTAATGCATATTTTAAGCACATAAATTCTAGAGCTATGTGAAGTTCCACTGGCTGTTTGATTCTCTGGGGGACATGTTTTGGGTGACTGATGACTATTTGGTACAGTCAGCAAAAATTACTTCAGCTCATAAGAAACGCATTTCTGTTGAGGGACTCTGGAATCATCTTTAAGGAGCATTATTCTTTAAAACAAAAAGGGAATCTCTAAAACACATGCTAGTCACAAGTCACCATCTTAATATCACATCACAGAAATTTTGGACGTGGAGAGGACCTTGTCTGTCATGCAGCCCATATTCTTCCTTGTTCAGCTGTTTTCTATATTTCATAGAATCATAGAATTGTTAAGGTTGGAAAAGACCCTTAAGATCATCAGGTCCAACCGTTAACCTACCACCGCCAAGGCCGCCACTAAACCATGTCCTCAAGCACCACATCTACCCGTCTTTTAAATACCTTCAGGGATAGGGACTCAACCACTTCCCTGGGCAGCCTGGTCCAGTGCCTGCTAATTAGTGCTATTAGTGCTTTGCTAATATAACTGTTATTTTTTATTTAAAAGCTTCTGATATTTTAATCACTGTTAATTAAAAGGTGGCTTCAAATAAATAGGATGTGTAAAAAAAGGGCTCATTCAACTTTAGCTTAGACAGCATTCTTCACTCAGGCAGAACTTCCACCAAAATCAGTTCAGCTTAGCAGTGCTCAGCTCAAAATCAGGTTAGCTTGAGTAGCGAGTGCAAAACCATGTCCTGCCCCAGGAAAGCTGCTTTACTGATCTATACTAATCACATTGACTGGCAAAGATTATGAAACCAAAATCCCATTTACGTTTTAGCTGGAAAAAAAGAAGGAACAGGGAACCTTTCCTCCTACTTGCCTTCCCAAGACAGGAAGGAACATCAAGGACATCTCTTTCCAGTGAATTTTGTAGCCTTTGTTCAGATTTGTGACCCAAGCCAACGAGGACGGGAGGAGATAAGGCAGCCCCATACCAAAATCCCTCTGGGCAATTGCCAGAGTGCCCAGGCTGTGTGCTGCCAGCCGGTCCCGTGGCTGCCCTGGTCCCGCCAAGCGGGAGGAGCAGTCCCTACCAGAGCATGGCCTGGAGCAGGGGGGGTGCAAGCCTGTGCTTAACCCCCATGCTATAGCCCCTCACTGGGACTTATTCAAGCAAGGGATAAACAGGCCTTAAATTCTATATTTTGGCTTAATGTTGTTCTTCTTATGAATGCTTACTTAGAGACAGTCAGGTGAAGCAGGCGAAGGAGGGGTGCAGGCAGCACTGGTAGAGTTTTTTCCTTAGAAAATTCTATCCTGAGTTAAGATGATTTCAGTATATCTGTAACAGACAGGGATTCAGGGTAAGATGGTGACAAGGAAGGGAATGATATTGTCAGTTACTTTTAATAAAACTTTTCTTCAGTGATAGATTAGAGATATGAAACCATAAATGAGACTGTCGACTGACAAGGCTTTGCCTGCAAATGCAATATTATGAAGGTAAGCTTCCAGTGACATTCTCTACCTCAGGCTACTGGCAGATTAAGCAAGTCATTTCTGTTGCTATTGACACTGATGCAGTATTGTTTTTCTCATATCTTTTATATGCCTTGTCAGTGAAAAATATGATAATTCCCTTCACAGTCACCAGAGGTGGTTCTACAAGGCATCAGAGGATGGTGAGTCACTTCCCTTGCTCACAGCAGAGTGGCCACTTGTGGCTAGACGAGCCTATGTCCAGGGTATCGCTGGTGTTCTGCAGTGATTACATGAAGGGCTGTTACAGGCTTCTGCTTGGGACACATATAGCTAAAACAATAGAGGATAGCAGACAAAAACCAATCTTCTCATCTATGTTCTTTACATTCAATATATTAGTTAAATGGCCACAAGCTTGTGAATTTTGCTTTAAAACTGCTCTCTTTTCCACTTTATGATATATGAAGAGAAGCTTAAGTGGGAAGGGTTTTTAGGCATTTTTTTAATAAATTTTAGCAAGCAGTAGGGGAATAATGGGATCTTGACATAATCAATGCCAAAGAATATTCTCTAAAAATGAAAGGACTTGTATGCAAAATCCTCAGCTCTGGTGATATAAAAGGGACCTTAGAGAGAGGAAACAGCTTAATAAATATCCTTGCCTATGGCTGTTTTTCAAAGACTAGAGAGGGTAACTCATGTAATGGCTCACACCAGCCCTACTTCTAGCCCTGACATGAGGAGCATATGTCAGTGTAAGAAAAATAATAGCCCAAGGGTGAGGTGGGGATGTAGCTGAAGTATACTGTGCTGCAGCTGTTTCCCAGGGCCTGGAAAGGGGTGCTGAGAGACAAAGTATAAGCTAGGGCTAACTAAGCCTGTACCAGGGTCTAGGAGGAAACACAGCCTCACCCATGGCCTGAGGAACACAAAGGGGGTTTTGGAATCGCTTTTCTCCTGCTCGGTTTCTGTCCTGAGCACCTCATTTGGAATAGAAACAATTTCTTATCCAACTCTAACTGCAAAACAAATTGCTTGAAGGCTATCAAGTGTGTGTGGAGGACCTGAAAGCTTTAACTGACAGATGAAAACTAACTTTGCAGATTTCTATGGGAAATTGCAATGGCAGAAAGAGTTTTCAAGATGGATAATATGTATGGATAATACCTTATTTTTGTACGTTTTTTGTAAGATTTCTAGTTTTTTCCATATTCCAGTCTGCTGCAGCCACTTCACTCTTCAGACAAAACTTGGGAGAATGAATCTGTCATAACGTGACATGACAGGCCTGTGACATGACAGGCCTGTGACATGACAGGCCCATGACATCTGTATTTGAACGTTATTCTCCAGAAATAAGAAAGAGTGCATTAAAGAAGCCTTGTTCATGTGGTACACCAATCACTCCCTGACAGCCTCCCTTTTAGTTCATAAAGAGACTATTAAGGATGGTGATGAACCATGCTAGTCCATTTACTAGCATAACAGGAATTATTAACTCTAATAAACCTATTATTATGTAGCCATTAGGTATCAGTTATAAAACTGCTTAATGTCTGCATGATTACTTGTAAATGGATTTGGAAAGGAGCTAAATTGGTTATTTATTGACCATACTGAACAGCATTATTTACTGAGTTGACTCACTAAGTTTGATTTTTCAAGCTGAAATGAGATTCTAAGTTTGTAATGGTCTAGCCAGTGTGTAAGCTGATTCAGGAAAATGACATTTTTTCCTGAAAAACTGCTAAACTTATGGTAAATAGGATTCTAGAATGAACTGAGTTTCTGTTTCCTTTCAAGTTCATTAACTAATTACTTTTAAATGTGCTCCTGAGACAAAAATCTGAGAAACTAGAGAATTTAATACTAGCTACATTGAGATACTGCTTCCAAGTAGCATGTGGTCCTATGAGTCAGCAGTAGACAAGGCTATCAGGCGTACGCAGACTGTATCGCTGTAAAGCGAGGGCACGCATCACTTTTGTCTGGGCTCTTTGCTTGGTAGATCATTTGCTGTATCAATACTTTAAAATTTGCTGCTACAATATTTTAAAACACTGAAGCAAGTAAACAAGTTTAATTTCATGGGATGTAGTCTTGTCACTGAAGTTGATCACATTTATCTCCACTATATGAAAACTAATTTTAGTCTGATTATTTTCTAGAAAAGAAAGGCTGAGGGTACAGCCGACTGATTTAATTCTAACACAGAAAGGCAAGGCAAGAAAAATACTGAGGCAAAGTCATCAAGTGCCAGAGTTCAGTGTTTGCTTCTTCAGTAATATTTAATGCATGGTAAACATTTAGTGCATTTAATCCAATAGAGAGACATTGCACATGCATATGCTCCTAGACTATCAGAAGAAGAAAGAAGCATTTTAGCATTCTTGAAAGATGTTGAATTGCTTTTAAGTACAGAAGACTGACTTTCATGGACATAATAGGGACTTTGGAAGCTCTTGCATTTGGGGGATTTGGGGGTTTTGTTCAGTAGTAAAACCAGGTTGTTCTTGTGAAGCAGACCAGTATTATTTGACTTCTATTTCTGGTGAGTACAGAGCTCAGACTTATAATTAAATATCGTGTAAAAAATTTCTATGAATTGTGGTAGGAAGGGATAGAGAGTTGACATCATAGTGAAAAGACCGCACTTGATAAATTTGAGCATATTAAAGACCTTCAAGAGGTCAGAGGATATGCAAAAGCTAATGAGGGTCTATCTTTAAAAGGCATTGCAGAATTTAAACAAGCTGTTGGATGTGATGTGCTGGCAGGGTGAACCCACTTTTCCCTCACTACTCTTGCCTGCTCCTTTCTTTTTCCTTGCTCTTGCCTTGCAGCAGGAGATAGGGCAAAGGCCATATTGTGGTGTGTTCTTGACTATTGCAACAGATACAGTAAAGACAATCACTGCTTTAAAAACAAAAGCAACCACAAGAACAAAAGACCAATATTATGAGGCCAATCCCATGTGATTGTTGTCTTTTTATTTCCCCTGGGCTGCAGACAAGGTTGCAGAAGATGTACCTGACTTGTTTCTAAAGCCACAGCTCCTGGGAAAGGATTTGAAGGCCTACAGAGATATTGCTGAATCTTGATGAGTATTTGGCCTTTTCCTTGCTGCATTTGCCAGTATTAAGTGAAAGATGGAATAGAGGTCTGGTGTTCTAGTTGTGTAAGACTTAGAAATGGTTAGAGATTTTTCAACTAAATGCTTTTTCTTTTTAATTAAAGACAAAACTTCTTACATGACAGAATTAGTTTCAAACACAAAAATTTATATTTTTAACAATGTTTGTGTTAAAATCCACCCTTGAATGAAAACCTACTATTATTTGAAATGAAAAAAGGTATTTGCTTCAATGTTGAAGCAAACCTGGAGCAAAAAAATGCATCAAACCGAAGCTGAATATTTTCAGGTAATTGAAACAGAATGCTCATCTAAAGTTAAACTCTCCCCACCCCAACTTCTGTCTCCAAAATGCCTTGAGTTGTCCAATCCTAATAACTCTTAAAAATAGAATCTCAAATACTTATGTCGTGGCTGAAGTTTTGAGGTTTTACTTAGAAACTGGTCTGTGCATTGCAAAGTATAATTAATCATGAGTGAGAACTGAATTTATCCCTTGAAAACCTTTACTATCTTACAGATGTTTACAGGCTCAAGCCTGTGAGCAGCTGGCAATTGTCTGCTGCAGGCTGCTAGATAACATCTATCCTTTTCCAATGCAGCTTGCTTTCTCTATTTCACAGCATAGAAGAGTTAACTAGCAAATGTCCTGTTAAATTTGCAAGGATGGAAAGAAGAAAGGAGAAACTCTAGACAGAAATGGCATGATATGCCAGAAACAGTCTTGCAAAGAAAAAAAAGGCAGGTAGTATGACAGTGATGTATTTAGACGGAGGGACAAAAGTACTTGAGGAATCTTTTGGGAATTATAGAGGAATTATACAGATTACCAGCACTTTATATCTTGTACAAACAATTATAGACATTGGTAGCTTTCTGAATTCTGTAAATATAGAAGCACCAAGTGATTGAAAAGAATTTTGGTTTTGCTATATGGCTGGAGGATCCTCTCTTGTTTTAGTGCATTGTAGCACTGTTTTTAGCTCCCTTGCACTGGCTTCTTTCTGTTTTAAATTGAGCAAAATAAAATAAAAACCATGTGAGTGCTCCCTACAGATGAAAGCAAGAGCACCCAACATTAATGTTATAAGGCTCTGTCACCAGAATTCAAGGACTGTGTCATGTAGCTGGAAATCATAGCGGTCAGATTTTCCGTGGGCTGCTGACAGGAAAATGTAACATATGCTGTATTTCACGAGTACTTATATTTTCAATTCTGCACCAGAGCTTGTTACCTGTTATTTGCTTGCAGTTCACTGCTAAGGCTTGAGGAACATTTTTCTCGATTTACAGCTCTATTAAACCGATAAATCAATCACTTGTGTGAGGAGAGGCAGTTTGCTGGCATTTGCTTTGCCAACACGCTGCCACCCACAATAGTATTCACAGGTCCTCAAGGATATGGTAAGAGGGAGGAAGCTTTCCCTGTAACTTAATTTTTAAAACATAAAACCTGTTTCTGGTGCTCTGAGCAACTTTAATGAGGATATTTTTGAAGAGCTGTCATCTCCTAATCCAATATTTAACTTGCTTTGTTTTTACATTGCTGTTTAACAAAATAGCTGCGCTACACTTTAAGAGGTAAAAGACATTTTTTTTAAAAAAAGTCGATGTTAGGCTTATTAAATTCTAATTCCCAAAAGGGGAGAAATCAAACCAAATATTCTTGGGAGTTGCACAGAATATTTTTGCCACTGTTTAAGTTGTCTTACCACTGTACTCTGGGATTTGCTTGTCTTTCCTTGAGCGTATGCTTACTTCTGGAACAAAAGTGTCAAGGCGATTCTTTTTAGAAGTGTCTTGAGACTTTTGTCTGTGGTGCTTAAGTTGCTTTACTGTATGACCATTGGTTTAAGTTGTGGTAGACTTTTTTTTTTTTCCTTTAACCACACAGTAGTGAGGTTACCTGAATCAAGTTGGCAGAGTTCACCATACTGTGCAGGACACTTCCAAGCTCTAGTTAGAAGTTGCAGAACAACAGTGCCAGGGTCTGAAGTAGAGCAGAGGGGTGTCTGTGGGAAAGCAAAGTTCTTGTTGGAGCTTGTTTTCTAACAGTACACAGTACAGATACAGCAAAGGAAAGGTCCCTTCTTGTTGCCTTAAACTGCCAGATTCCTTCTGTTAACACAGGTAATTTTGCATAGTCAAGTAGAAAGAATCATATATACTGTGCTATCTGTTCTAAAACTAGTAGTCTTTTCCTTAGACAATATAGATAACTTTAGTTTTAAATGTTATTATTCTGATCTACTAGTTTTGTCAAAATCAGCTTACTATTACATATTGCCTCTTAGTTAGAATGATGAATTTATACAGGCTTTATTGAAGTTATTCTTTTGCATGGCTGTAATTGATGGGAGACCTGGCTGAGCGTCTTGGAAAGGGAGGATGCAAAAATATAAAATGAAGAAGCATGTACTCTGTCAGCAGGGTTTCTCATATAAACAAGTTTATGTTAATGTTATGTATCATCATTTATCATAATGTCAGGATGAATCCTTTCATGCCTACATAGGATTTAAATAAAATTAGTAAGAACTTTTGTGTAACTTCTGCAGCAACATTGAAGGGAACAAATGAATGTAATATGCATAATTATTTTCCTGCGATTGCAGTGAGAGACTTAGCTGTTGGTCCTTTATTTGCATTTGACACATAATTCACTTCTCTAATATTTTCCCGTGTCATTGCCCCCAGTGTTCTGCATTAGACAAATCTGCATCTTCAGGTAAGCGCTATTTTCAGCAGTGCAATTAGAATATTGCAGAGGGCAAGCAGGAACGTCTCTCTTGGTCTCCTCGTAGATTGGGTTGTGCCAGTGTGGTAAGTGATAAAGCACATGAGACTGCTTGGAGCAGTGAGCTTAGCGACTGCAGTTTCGTTATCTAGGCAGACATTCAAAACACTAGGATGACGTCCGTTTGGTTTTTGTATTATGATACTTTCAGAATCTACTCGATTCTGACAAAAATTTAGGTTGTTCAAAATGTATTCTCTATATACACTGATGAATGAGGCAAGATGGAAGAGAAGAAAAACACCTCAAAAAGGAAAATTCAAGTCTGTGTGCAATAAAGCGGTTTTGTACTGCTGTATTTGTCAACAAGCCTTGCTTGACTTTCATATCCAGTTCAATCTTGTAGTCCTTGCGTAGAGAAAAACTTTCAGGGATAGCAGTAAGATTCTCGGCACTTGCGAAAATCAGGAGCATAAATAATAGTTTTTCTAACTTTCAGTAGCCAGCTATGAACAATTTGTACTCTGTGATACTATTCTAAAGTATTTTGAATTCTGTCTCATTTCACTATATCAAAATGCATTTTAGAGAAAGAGTTGGTTTTAAATCCTTTTCTGTTGTGCCTCTTCACTCAGCTTCTCTGTTACTGTCTGTCCTAAACTGACTCTGCTGTGCAGTGAATTATATAATTGTTCCTTTTCACTGAAGATCAAACATAAGAAACCCTATTCTACTGATTTTTAAAAATCTGCCAGGTTCTGGTGTGAATTGTCAGAAGACCATGGTGCGTGCAGACCTGTATGAGCTGCATCTTTTGCCATCTATTCTGCTATTAAAACAAAATCTTTTGCTTTCCTGACATTACTGGAGATACCATTTCCACAGGTGGGAACTCATAAACTGAGGTCTTGTTATTGGACAATATGTTATTTGCTCTGATGAAATAGTTAAGCAGTGGTGACCCATCTCTTTAATGTAACTTCTGGGCTGTTGCTGAAAGGAGATTTTAGCCTTGACCACTTCATTCTGTTGCTTTCTTTGTGCTGGCATGAGCTTATGTGCTATGTATAGCAGCTGTGCAGAGTAATTGACAATCTGAAAAGTAAGTTGAGAAATTGGGATGTTTAATTGGCTTGAGCTCACCTCCCAGCCGCACAAATACTGGAGCTTACACAGAGCAGGTGATGGGACCAAGTGGCTGTGCTCAAGGCAAAGGGCAGGTGAAGGGATCTTGCTTCTGGGAATTGTGTCATTGTGGCAGGAAAAATACGGTGTTCGCCTGGGCAAAGAAAGGCGTTGGGAAGAAATATGTGAAAATGCCCAGTGTATTGAATATCAATGTTTCTTCATGTCACTAACAGTTTCAGGAAAGGCAGCATGCAAACCATGCTTGGATTTTGAGGGATATGCAAGAACTCTAAATCTGGATAGAAAGACTTAATTTTGAGAGAGTGAGAGTTGCTTATTGAGGATAAAATGGATATTGCAGAAGGGCTGAAAACTTCACTGAAACTTTCAGCTCATTAAACTCTAAGGCATTAGTTTCATTCTTCGAATCAATATGTATATATCCAAGAAAATCCTTCCTTTATGATGTATGGGTATGATGCTGAAGTCAAAACACAAATGCTGTCTGCAGGCCATACAGAGGTGAGAGATGACAGACTCACCATGCTACTTTTTTTTATTAAATGTGTGGTGCTTGAAGGGAAGGGGCACAGATTATCATTATTTTAATTTTACGGATCAGTAAGTATGTTTCCCTGATGCACAACAAGCACTTCAAAACTGATCAGTCTTCCTGCACTGTAGGCTTCAGATTCACCATTGCTTAAAGCACCCAGCACTGCTGGCAGTTACTCTCCTGGAAAATGTCACTTTTCAAATACATTGTCAAATTGCAGGTCATACATGAACCAAAGCACACCTAATCCCTTAAACAGCTGAGGTACTTTCTTGCAAAACTTTTTGAAATTATCCTTGGCCCATGAATGCAAACTGTGGCATTAAGACACAGACTTGCTTTCAAAGTTATAAATATCTTAGTTCTTATTGTTGTCATGGAATCTGTGGCATATTCTTACGAGGAGTAATGTGCTTGTCACACCAGACAGTACAATTAATGTTTTATTTACCCTTTCCCTATTCTGATTCTTAGTTTATAGCAATGCCTCGTCCAGGTGTGATGCAGGTTTTATGACATTTCTCTGACATGAAGATGAGACCATTAACTCTCACCTGTCTTCAGGACGCTTTCTGCGGCTCTGGCTTCCCTTACTTGTTTTCACTGATCGGATCTGACTGCTATGGAAATCCTTTTTATGTTGCAACAGATACTCCAAACCACAAATTGTACAGATGTGGAACATGAATTTATTCATTCCTAGTGTTCATCTAGCCCATGATAGTTACCATATGACTGAGCAGCTCTGGGAAGTGATTGGGCATTTTCAAATAGTATACTTTCTGTTGAATAAGATGATTTTTACCACATAACTCTCACACTGTATATCAGATATGCTACTGTATACAGTTTGGTGAATAACTCCACAAGTAAAATTAAAGAGACAAACTGAAGAGGGGCAAAATAAGTTGCCTATTCTGGTCATACGAGCGGTAATTCTTTCAAGAGGTGCAGAGATAGGATTTTGTTTTCAAGTTGAATTGCTGTTGGCTATAAGTAATTACTGTTTGTGGTATGCCTTTGTATAGATGCTATACCTTTAACAGTCCTTCCTCTGCTGAAAGCGCCCATGATTTCAGAAGCTAGGTTCCAAATGAGAACACAGATGTGCAGCAGGTTAAAATGTATCTGCTCTGCTCTTCAGAAACCATTTCTGGGATGCGCTTTTTTTTTTTAAATGTTAACCAACTAAACTGAACTTCTACACACGTGCTGGAGTATGGTTGTCACCCTGTAAGGTGAAGCTGAAGGACCAGTGAATATGGCTTTTGCCTGTTATTTATCTGAACTTTGCAGAGGTGCTTTTTTTTTTTTTTTTTAAACACCCTGATATTCCCCAGCTTCTGGATTCTGCCCCACATCCTTTTGTCCCTCTCTGAATCATCATCTGTAACAGCCTGGCATGAATGAGGCTTTATGGGACTTAGTACAATCCCTTTTCCCTACTGGAATTTCTCCTGGGCATGATGGAGATAAATTGATAGAGTTGTACAGGAAAAGCTTGCACTGCAGTGTTGATACTGTTATTGTTTGGATAAATAGGATACTTGAGCTGTCTGCTAATAATCTGGCAGCTGCCTGTTAATAACCTTTCATAAAATTCAAACATTTTAGAAATTCTGTGCTCTGCTAGCAGTCTATTCTGTAATAAATGGGGAGTTTTTAAGATGATGATGATCAATTGTTGTTCGTGAACAGAAATTAACATAATAGAGATTATTAAGTTTACATATTAGGATAAGAGATTTACATACATTAGGAACCGGGGAAACTTTCAGAAGAGGAGGAGCAGGAAGGAACGGTTGAAACCTTGGTTAGAAAGTTGCCAGGCTGCTGGCCCTAAAAACTTAAAGTGCTAAAAACTGGGGAGGCTGACAGATGTAGAGGAGCATAGATGTCAGATGGCTGTGATCCCCCAAAATGGCCGTGGCTAATGTTCAGTGCATGTCTGAAAAGGCTGGGAAGAAAGCAGCATAACTGCAATAAGTAGGGAAAGCAAATCAGACTCCTTCCTATGTCAGTCGACAATGTGTCCAACAGAGTTGACAACAGGCGAACGGCAAAACTTGCCGGTGCTGGAAGCCTGGAAAACGAGATGGGAGAACTGGGATGCTTGGTTCATATGATGAGCCTGACAGAGAGGCAGCTCAGAGACCTTGCAGAAAGTGGATGTGATGTTCCCGGACTATTGATTTTGCACAAATTGACAGAATAAGATGTGTAAGTGGAGGAGTGGCATTGTTTTTGGAGACTAAAATGAAGTGTAACAGAATGAAATTATTGTTGAAAAACAGAAAACAGTATGAAATCCCTGTGGGTGGAAGTATCACACTGTAACAATAATAAAAATGTAGTGTTAGAATTTTATTATTATCCCCACCCCCAATCAGGATATAGATATAGGATAGAGATCAGCAATGTTAAGTGAGTTTAGATAACCTGCAAATTCAGGACAGGTACTAATATTGGGATGTTTCAGCTACCAACAGAACTAATGCCTCATCATCTATGACAGGACATAGAAATAAATTTTTTGAGGTAGTAAATAGCTGCTTTCCAGAACAACTAGTCTTCAATCCCAGAAAAGATCTGTTCTGGCTTTGGTCCTGAATAGTTCACAGGACCAGCTCAAGAGGTATGTGGGAGAGCTGATCTGTAGCAGCAATTACAATGCGATTAGATTTGACACTGCAGCAGGAGAGACTAAACAAAATAAATTCAGAACACAAGTGTTCAATTTAAAGAAAAGGAACTGCATACTAATAAGGCAACTGGTCAAAAGGAAGAGAAAGCATTAAGGCAAGAAGCCTAGAGGTAGCTTAGACACTTTTCAAAGATGCTGTATTAGAATTCAAGACAAACTGTGCTGAAATTTGAAAAGAAAGCAGAGTGGTCCAGTAAAAAAACTCTACATGGCTCAATAGAAAATTTGATTATGTAGAAAGGAGTGGCATTTATAGCAGAAAGTTTGTCCTCCAGAAGAGAACAGGAAAGTCCATAACTTGTGGCAGATCAAACATAACCAGAAAATGAAGAAGGCTAAGACAGACTTTGAGGAGCACCTTGCATAGGATGCAAAAAATTCATAGTTCAAAATTATTTCAACATAAGAAAAGCAGGAAGATTCCAGAAGTCAGTCTGGTCCACAAAAATGGCTCTAGAAAGGATACCAGGAACGATGGACCATGAGTCTGACTTCCATCCTTCAAAAGATGGTAAACTTGATAATAAAGATTAAGATAAGCTGTTGGGGAAAAAGATCTCCATCAGAATGGGAGAAACATATGAGAAATAAGAGAAATCTGAGTTTCCCAGCCACCCTATCTGAATTGGCTCAAGGTGCCTATGGTTACTGTGGTGCAGTCTCACCCATAGAGACTTTTGTCTGCCTTGTTTTCATTAGTCTAAAGCAAGACAAAAATTTGTATTTTCAGGAGTCACTAGGGAAATAAATTATGATGTTTCTCCAGGGAGAAGGTCAAAAAAGAAGGGAGTGAATAGCAGGGTATCTGTAATGACATAGAGTGTGTGGGTTGGTGGTGAGGAAGGACTGGGTGGTGCGTAGACCAGACGGCAAAGGAATTTTGGAGAATGTGTCCTGTACGCAGGAAGCAGCAAAGCAGCTGGAAGGACGGATGGAGACAGACTTGTGTGTATATGAAATGTCTGTGGCATATGCAGGAGCAAGGACTGCGCATAATATATGAAGGAAAGCAATTCCTTAGGTGGGTATTTTCTTGCGTGGGGCTGTCGTGGCTGTCCTTCCTACGTGCAGTTGACCACCTGGCCTCCTAGGCTATTATGTGTGGACCCCAGGCCTGCTTCTTTCCCAGTTGGTCTGACTCTAGATCTGTGCCTGTCGTTATTGCACGCATACGGGAGGCATGGATGGTGGGCAAAAAGGATGGTAAACATAAAGCAGAGATTGAAGGTGGCTTCAAATGTGTGGACAATAAGGACTCTGTGTTCTTGGGTCTTGGGTTTTGTCTGCTTTGGACTTATTTATAACCTTTGACAACACTGAGCTCCTTAAGAGAGAACATTTTTACATTTGTAACCGCAGAGGCTGCTGCGGGAACTAAATACACAATGAGGTCAAAAGGTCTAAACAGAGCTCAGGATATTAGTAAAGTTGATAAATTTAAAGAAAGCATATTTGTAAAGTGTTTGGACAAATAAACCAAATACTACACTGCAGTTATTATGGAATCATCAAAGCTAGCATCTCTGGTATTCTAAAATGTGCTCTTCAAATAGCACATTTACTACTCAGGGGAGGGTTAAACAGCAAATTCATTTGCTACTAATACCACAGACCCATCAAGGAAGCACATATGTTTTTCAATTGTCTGAATTATCGTTCTTATCTAAACGGATCTATTGATCATTAATGATCTAGAAACCCTTAGGGCATGACAGGCAAGTGAGAAAAATCCAATAAGCTCTCCACCACTGCAGAATACCAAGAAGCGAAAATGCTACTATTGTGTCCTTATAGCATGCCTGTGAAACACTGCAT
This sequence comes from Theristicus caerulescens, assembly GCA_020745775.1. Classification (NCBI taxonomy): domain Eukaryota; kingdom Metazoa; phylum Chordata; class Aves; order Pelecaniformes; family Threskiornithidae; genus Theristicus; species Theristicus caerulescens. Next base: position 11,630,835 of record CM036564.1, read on the forward strand.
GAATTAGTAAACAGGATCTTCTGCATGCTACACGCTGACCTTCAGTTCTCTTAGCATATACAGAGATCTACTGCGTACAGCCTTTCATTCAAACAATAGATTATAAATTAAAATCATATTTATAAAGATAATGGAGCATATAACATACAAACATACTAATTGTTATTTAGGGCCTTAGGAGTATCTTTAACATGAACACAGCATTCCTGACACTCCTTTTTTTTTTTTTTATTATTTAAAGCCAACTCAAGCATTTTTAATAAATGAGTATGTTCCCTTATGTGAAATAAAGACATTGCCAATGAAGACATGACTGAATGTCATAGTTACCTTCCATGCCTTACTGAGTTAAAAATCCTGGTGTGTGACCCCTACTGTGTGAAAGTGAATGGGATGAGAAAAACCTAATTTGATTCTTCCATCAGATGCCACGAAAGATCATAATTTTCTATTGGCTTTCAGACATTTAAGCATGTTTATCTGTTTATTAAGAAGCAAGAAGTTCCTGTTTTAAGGAACTGCACTAATAAGAGGACCTCTTAGATTTACCAGTAAAAAAGTCTGGTGGTGTACCATAGGTTGTAATATCAAGAGGGATTGCTGGTCAAGGGTATGTGGGGCTAGTCGCTCAAGGCCTGATTCAGACAAAGTGTCTGTTCTACCGTCCAGCGTCCAATTTTTAACGTGTTTTAGACCAATAAAACAGTCTCTCTTGTTCTAGAGCTCTACTGAAAAATCTTAGGCCTTCCACCAGAAATGCCATTTGGATTAAACCACTTTAATTAAAGCATGCAGATTTTGATCTCCTCCTTAAATAATGCTTTTTTCTAAAATATTTTGCTTTGTAGGTGTCAACAGTATCAAAGTTGATGCATGGTCAGAGAGTTTAAGGGATAAAACTTTCTGTAGATTTCATCCTCCCTACAATAATCAGGCTTGAGGCCAAGAGCCCGTCAGCCCTCTCCATATCAGTGCAGCGCAGAAGACGTTTCTCAGCCACGTTTGGCACTGCAAGCAGGACAGCATGTCAGCTCTGATTAGCTGTACGAGGAGTCAAGTGTTCTAGTATGGGCATGGTGCTGCTCTAACCTGCCTTTGGTACCCAAGTTAGTTTATCCTCTGATGTGGACAGCATGAGCTGTGTTTGCTGTGGAGCAACTGGAATAGTCGAATTAACTCTGCATTATGCTCCATTGCATGGTATAGACATGCCCTCCCTGCTATGAAATCATTTGTATGTAAGAGGAGAGGGAGGAAGATTCATACCCACTAAAGTCTAATATTCCTCCTTTAAAGCAGTAATGGAATAGTGTGTGCTGAGTACAGTACTGGCTTTTGCCCAGTGAACAAATAAGAACAAAATCAAATAGTGGATAGCAGCTCAGTAAGAGAGCAATCAATCTGTCTCGATTCTGAATAAGGCATGGGTCATGTAGAAGAAATAGTAGATGCGCATGCAGTAAAGATGTATATTATAATGAATATGCACAGTCTTCATCCTGGTATTTCCTAATTAATTAATTCTTGGCTATACTTTTCATATCCTTGTAAATTATTCTTATAAGTAATATATGAACATATTTAAGAAAACTTAGCTTAATGATACTGTATTCTTCATAATGGCTTGCTATTTTTTTTCATTCTTGAATGGTGTGCATTTTTTTTCTTGTACTCAGGTGCATATGTGTGTTTATAATATACAGAATAGCAAATGAAATAAAGCTTCAGGTGTACTTTTTACATACAACTATGTTTGTCTTGGGTTACTTATTATTTTGTCCAACGTAAGCAGTGCTTTTCAGGATGATATACCCCAAATAAACTTGCCAGATATCTTTTAGACAACAGACTAGAAAGAAGACCTAACCCTGTGAATACAAATCAACCATGTTTTATTAAGCTAACCTACTATTAAATATAGTGTAGAATAAAGCAGTTTAAAAATCTGCCAGGAATGAAACAAAACAAACAGAAAAAAGGAACAGGTGTTATGGCACAAGAAGCACGAAATAAGGCTTGATGCCAAGTTCTTGACAAAGTTCTTGACTGGAGAGAGGAAATGGGTTCTGCACAGTAACTGGGGACCTTGAAGGAGTGAATGATGATAAAACCGTGGAGGAGAAAGCAGAGGGAAGAAGATCCTGATCTAACAGCATCAGGAAACATTGCAAGAACTGTCTCCCTGCTTACTTGCAGCAGCTGTTAAATAAATTTGGTGTATCTTGTACTTTTGGTAATTGTCACGCAGTAAGCGATGTGATACCTTACTCATTTTAGGGGGTCCAGACAAACCAGGTCAGTGATTCACCCTGTCAGTGACTGGACCAAAAATGTTCCCTCCCTCGGGTGTTCCGGCTGGTGAGTATTCCCTTTTTCAGCTGGCCAAGATGGTGGGTGGTTGTGCTAATTACGTAGCATGCAACACAAGTCTAAAGAGGCCTTTTGTTTGAGTATGGATAATAATAATAAAACATTCACTTTGATTAGTGGAGATGACTAATTCATTAATCCATATCCACTGCTGTATTTTAATAAAAGTGTGTGATATGTATAGATTTCTGCTTCTTGAAAAAACAAGCATTTTCTTTATTATTTCCTGATAAATTAATAATGAGTATTTTGCTACCTCTTTGATGTTGCTGGAATCAGATTCTATGGGTGACTTTTACTCAGACCACTATATTTCAGGTCAGTTCATCTTGTTTTGTCTGATTCTGATATAAATCAAATGTTTTCCCTTTTAGTCCTCTGGTAAATTATTATTGTCTTAGGCCATCACCTTTTTCCTGCTTACATGCAAGCATTAGGATAGACATGCTGCATTTGAAGAAATCTACCCCTTTCTGCAAGTATGGCTCACTATAGCATTACGATGCATTATTAATTCTGTACTTAGAAGATTAAGATACATCACACAGTATTATAATGAAGCTTTGGGATTTAAGGATATAAGGTGAGGTTGGCACCTCCTTAAAAGGAGTTATGAGGCTATAGGGAGTTTGCTTCTAGAGATCATCAAGGAATTTTCTTGGGTCCGAACATGTGATGCTTTCATTAATGACCTTTGTGCAATAATGAAGAGTTTGCTAATGAAACCTGCTGTTGGTATGCAGCTGGGAAGCATTGCTACTGTGCAAGAGAATTATAGTATGATAAAGAGGAACTGAATAACCTTGAGGATAGGCAAGAGAAGAAATTCAGTTGCTGAGAGAACAGGTTCATGCACTTACAGGCTGTTCATAAGAGCTTTCTCCTATGAGACAGTGGCTGCCACTTTAACCCAGTCAAGGCCAGGATCCACTAAGTTTCAGTCACTATTCATGTGAAAAACTGCTTATGGCTCGAACATCATGGCACTTCTACCAAATCAAAGCTGCTGCAAGTTTTACAAGTTATATATTTTCCACTTGTACAGCCCTCGTGGAAACACAAGAGAGGTGGCAACACCCAGTAGGCACTGAATAACACAAGCTTGTTTCACTTGCTTAGCGCAAGAAGAAAAAGAGAGGCTTAATTCACTTGCCCATCCAATTTGGAGACAGAATCTGAGTCTCTCAGGAGAGTATCTTAGCAAATAGGATCAAGAATATTCTGTTACAAGTTTTCTGTATTCTCCAGTTGAAATACTTTCACTATCTATAAAATAACCTGATACAAATTGCAACAGAAACTGGACTTGGTCTTACAAACAGATCATCCAGCTACCAAGCTGTGGGGTCATTTTCACTTTCTGGCCCAAAAACTTATCAAAGTTTTTGTTTGGTTGGTTTTGACTGGTAACTGCCTTTCTCAGTGTTAAACTGACTGGCAAATCCATTCCTCAGCAGATAGGTTCCTTGAAGAAGGGCTTGAGTGTTTGAAACTGCTAGGTTTTTTTCCCAGCTGCACTAGGTTGTCTGATAAAAGGTGCCATCTGCCTTGACAAATGTTGCTTCCTGTTTTCTAGGCATCTACTGTGGTTTCACAACTGGCTTCTGTGCTACTGCTAAAAGCTGGGGCCTAGTTTCTGCTCACCTCCCGTATGCTACTTCTATCATTTATATTGCATTATGGTGAAACTCGACCAAAAAACAATGTTACTGCCAGGTCAATTGACATATGTTGATATTAGAACCAGAGAAGGGATGGAAATGTCTGTCTAGTAGGCAGAGTGGTACTGCCGCTTGGGCCAGCACTGGCCTCATGGATGTGATGAAACTGTGCCCAAAGGATCCTTGTTCACCACTAATGTGTTGGAAATGCATACTACTGTGCTGCTTATGTTCCTGTTGAATTCGGACCACAGCCTTTGCACACCAATTTTAATTCAGAAGGAAAGACCGATGAAAATGCATTTGACATGTCCATTGTAACAGCAACAGAGGTAACTCATAATCTCTGCTGACAATAAGTACCGTATCAATCCACAAGGATGAGACCCTTGGAACAAAATGCTGCCCAAAAGCTGGGTACTTATCTTTTCTGATTCTTTCTTAAATATCTTCCGGCAGTAGTCCTGCAGTGGCATCTCTCTCTCATTATTTTTCACAATTGAAAGGCTTTCTCCCCTTCTCATGAGATCTTTGTGCTGTACAATAGGTCTCAGGTTTACTGTTGTTTCAAGTTCCCTCGTGGATTTTTTCCTTTCCAAGGAGTTTCAAAGTAATCCTTCTTTACTGATCTTTCACAATCACTAAAACATTGGAAGAGCATCCAGACTGTGACAGAAAACAATAAAGTCAAAGCAATTCCTAGCTGAGGGTGATACAGCACCATACGTCCATCACGTACATTTAGGTGTTAGAGAGAAAATTAAGCAGCTTGTTAAAGTTGCAGCATTGTGCCTGGGTGTTGGAAGGACATACAACACTTTCCACCATTAAATGAGGATTTAATGTTCAGGGTGCTCAAATGCTTCTCATTTTTTTCTAAAACAAACCTTCATTAGCGTGTTCATTTAAACAGTACAAACCGTCCCGTCCCTGCTGCACAAGAGTGGATGCCAGGGTTTGGTTGCAGCTGCCAGTCCCTCACGATAGGCACTTGGACATCATCCGCACAATGTGTCTGCTTTGCGCTGGGAAAATACGATTTTTAAAGGGTCAGATTACTGACTGGTGAAAAGTGGAAATAGGTTTATAGAACCAGTGATAGTAGGTACAAAACTGTGCCTCTGATTTAGTTCTTTAATTGCTTTCTGCAGAGTTTTGTTTCTGCTTGCAGGGCATTTTTATTCAAGGGTAGTAAAATTCTGGAAATCAGGGTTTGTAATAGAAATTGTGACCTGACTTTAATGTTAGTCTTGCTGACTGTCTGCTGAAAAAGCTGTACCTTAAGAAATACTGACTATGACAAATCTGTATCTACAGTGAAACACAAAAAAAAAAAGAAAATGCATGTACAAATAATTATTTATAGAGTCCAGTATGGGACCAGAACAGGAAGAAACTTGAGGAGGTAAGCCTTAAAACTCTCTGGTGCCAGACCCTGGAAGTAACAAGCAATATTACCATGTTAATGACGCTTAGTCTATGCAGACAAACTCTATTTTCTCTACAGGACCATTTTGTGGAGTGCTCAAGGCCCTGACTTCAACAACTGCCCTAGAGAAAAAACAACTTCATTTTTGCTTTGCATTCACCTGCAGTTAAGTTAAATCATGTGTTTCGTGTTTGCTTAGGGATATCCAGCAGAATGCACGCACCTGTGTGCAGGGGAGCCCAGCTGAGCCTCCGCGGGGCGGGCCGGCACTGGCCTCATGGCCGGGCCCACCTGGCCCCGCACTGCCAGAGCCTTCTGGGCTGCCCCTGCACCGGGCACAAGGCAACACCTGAGGAAGGGCTCCCTTGCTTTTGCTCCGAGAGGAAGCATGGTCTTGAAAAAGATGGTTGTTGGAGGTCTTGCTGCTTTGCCTGGAGCTCCAGAAGGACGTTTTTGACCCAGAAAGATGGAGTTGCATGTGATTTCAGAGGAGAAAAAAGCAGGTGCGCAGCCTGTAGAAGATGCTGGTAGGTGATGAGGCTAAAAGCCCTTTAACACTACTCCTAATTACGGGGGGCAGTAAGATCAACTCTCTTTTAATCCCTAGAGTGAAAGTGGAGTGATGTGCTTTTAAATTTTGATACTGCTTTTGTGGTCAGGACTTCTCTCTGCAAGGGGCCAAGGGCAGCGGGGTGTGGCTCCCTCCTCTGCGGCCGGGGCAGGCCGCTGCGGGGCGGCGTGCCGCGCGTGAGGCGGCAGAGCGTGGTGCGCGGAGGACGCGGCAGCTGCCTGCTGCCCTCGCTGTTGCAACTCCCCCAGGCGCCGTGCTTTCTTGGCCCGCTCTCAGAGCGGCCAGGCAGCCTTCGCGGGGCCCGGGCAGCCCAGCCTCCGCACGCCTGGAGCTGTGTGGGAAGGCTGCCGCTAGCAACGGTCCGTCATACCGGCGCCGGTAAACCCGGACGAGGGCCGCAAGATGGCGCCGGCAGGCGGGCGTCCCGTCCCGTCCCGCCTCGCCTGGCGCCGCCGCCTCAGGGAGCCCGCGGCCCCGCTGGGAGGTGGGAGGCAGCCGCGGCGCTCGGCGGGAGGGACCGGCGCTCCGCTTCCAACTTCGTAAGTCTCTCAGCGCTTGAAACAGTACTTGTGCACCGTGTAGGAGCATAGCCCACGTTAAACTCAAAGTGCTGCGTATGGTTTCTCGTCTAGGAGTCTGGGTTCAGCTTCCATTTTTAATGCGCCTTTGCCTTAAAGCCGTAAGCAAGCTTCTTTTGAAGGGATTGACAACATAAATGCTTCCATTTTTAAGAGTAACGAAAAGCACTTGATCAGAGCTTCAAAGCAAGGTTTTCCTGTGTTGTTTGTCGTTACACAAAGACATGGTAATATCAACATGCCCAGGGTGGTTTTTGGAGTATCTTGAATTTGTCTGGTGGTGGTATGTGGGGGAAAGTGTTTCCCAGGGGAGGAAAGAGCTTCTATCCTGTTTACTTCTAATTCTTTAACAGGCTTGAGAGAGGAGAAGGCTGGGTATTGAAGGTTAGCTTCTTCCCCTCACTCCCAAAAGAGGTTTATTTCTCACAAGAAAGAGAAGAAACTCTTGGTGGACAGTTTGAATAGGTGGTGCAGCCTTAGCAGGAAGCCTGTGGGGAACTGGGTGCATTCAGTCTCTACCAACGACAATAAAACCAAGCATCTCCATCCGTAGTAGTTTTATTCCTGTCTCTGTCCTCTTCATTAACATAGATATGGCCTTGAAGGCAAATATTATGCTTTATTCTTTATGAGGGATCTTGCTTCCAAATGTAGGGACCCACAGCAGAGTGGGAATGAGGTTATGAATTATTACATCTGAAGTAAAGCCAACTTCAGAGCTCAATGGTAGGGCTGGGGAGGAGGATGTGAGGAGTTCTTTCGCGCCTGGCAGGAGAAACTGGTCTAAAGTAAAGATAGATTAAAAAAAATCTTCAGTTATGACTGCCAGAGGAACACCTATAAGCAGCCTTCTGATATGAGGAAAATGCCAAAAAATGCGTCTAGCTAATGGCGTCCAGTCAATTTTTGAAAATAATCTGAGTGGCTGTGTCTGAACTAAGTTTCCTGTCATCCCTAGAGAGTCTATTCCAACTCTAAAACCTTATTTTAAGAAGTAACTCAACATTTCAAAACAAGCTGTTGGAATTTTGGTGGTGCTGCAATTGGCCATCTGCTATTTTTCTAATTCTAGCTTATGTTCGAATAAATCTGGCTCATATTCACAAAAGTATGTTCTAGCACTTGCATGTTCTGTCACTGTGTGATCCTCTTGGTTTTATTCATAGATTGCGTGGGTACCTGGGGATGGGGTCTCAGAACTGAAAAGGTTTCTGAGGTCTGTTCAGAAAGGTCTGTATCCTTCTTTTTTTCCGAATGTAAGAAATAGTTCTAAATAGCGTGCTTTATTATTCTGAAAGGAAAGTGAGAGGAGGATCAGTCATGGTAATCTCTGCTTGATTCTGTGTAGCTTTTGGTGATTTGACTTCCAGAAAGAGTACTCTGCTATCATAAACACTTATACTGCTCTAAATGAAAGAATATGCTCAGGGTTTTCTTTCTCTCTCTTTTTAAGATGTTGTTGCTGTTATGAAAGCATGAACTGCATAACTGATGGGCAGATTTCCAAAATATATGAATGCTTAGCAAGGTTAACATTCTAGAGGAATAACAATATGGAGCACATCTGGATTCTGGTTAACCTAGCAGTTCTCAAGGGTTGGGTCTTCTCTACATTCCAGGTTACTTTAATAATTTCCTGTATTTCTGGGAGACTTGCACATACCATCTTTTAAGTTGGTTTTCCTGTTACTGTATCCAATTAGTTATGGGTTTATGTTTTAATAGTTGCACTGAAGTTTCACGCAAAGAATAGGGATGTTTGGATCTGAGTCCTTCCTCAGTGTGTTAGGCCCAGTCCTTTGGCATCTAGGTCCAGGTGACTTCTGTCCCTGTCTTTTGGATCACCTACTCTTAGCGTAACTTAAGTCTATCATAATATTACTTACACTTTATGAGAGAGAGAGCTTCATGAAATGCTGCAGGAAGGACATGTTTTTACTCTTTTATGGGCAGAACACCTAATCCTGTTTCCAGTCACACGATTAATGTACTTTGGGCTGCCTGGGAACAGAATCACAGCCATAAGAAAGCCAGAGAAGGATCTATGTTTTAACTGTTGTACTATTAAACACTAGCTACATTATGTGTGAATGCTATTAATAGTTAAAAAGCAATTTAATACTAAGCTTCATTGTACAATGAAGCAAAACAAACATGTTTTCTTCTTCCCCTCCACAAAACCAAAGCTCTCTATCTGGAGACTTCTAAAATGAGCTGGTATTAGGGAGCTCCTTGAAGAAAAATTAAATGTGGGGTAACTAATAGAGCTTACTTAAACTTGGGAAATGATATTGCTTGTTTCCAAGCACAGTAAGGTGTAATACTTGCTCCGTAAGAGAGCACTGAAAGCACATGAGTGTTACAGACTTGTGTGATAAATGTACATCGTGAGTGCACTTCTTGTCTTGCTGTAAACCTGTAGCTGACACTGTACCTGCAAAACCACACCTTTTCACACCCAAAAAGGTCAACCATAGCTTTATTTGTAACCTAGTACCTGAGATTGCCATGTAATTTACACCCACCCCCTGATGGGGGAGCTTGTTTTCCTCATGCCTAGTATATGAAGAAGTAGCCAGGTTACAGAGCAGTCAAGTCAGCACAGTGCCACAGAAGCTGAGCTTTTTACTGCTGTGGCTTTCGTCGCTGCTCATCACCATACAGTGTTGCCCTCTCCTTTGCAACGGCTCCAATGCATGGCTGACTTTGCAGTGAGTCGACTCAGAGAGCTGAACTGTCTGCCAGGAATCCTCCTGAGCTCGCTCCTTGTTGGGTGCCAGTTCTAGAAAAAGTGCTGACATGCATAGTCTGGGGCAGGCAGTTCCTGCATTGACATGCGTATGTGCCCTAAACTTGCCCTCGGAACAAGGGATAATCAGATTAAGATGGAAGAGGGGCCACTGAGGTGGTTGCTAGAGAATGCTTGCTGACTGTCCTCTAACACAATTAGATGCATCAGATGGTGGAAGGTTGGGGGAAGGAAACAGAACTAAGGAGGGAAGCTACTCTGTGCATATGGATTGAACTCAGTTTTCAAGGGTTGGGTCTTCTCTGCATTCCAGGTTACTTTAATAATTTCCTGTATTTCTGGGAGATTCAGTCAGGGCTGTAGGACACCAGAGCACCACCTTTGAATTAGGAACTCTGCCCACCATAAATCTCTGGAGGCTGGAAGAATATTTTGGAGAAAAAAAAAATACTGTTTTGTGCTCCCTATATGCTCTTTCTGGGCTATTTGCTGTTGGCTGCTGTAGAGGATGGGTAGTAAGTCAAACAAAGACTTGTTCTGACCTGTGTTGTTCAGACACAGTGTGTTAAACACTTAGCTGGCTTAGGAAAGGAATTGGACTCCAAGGAATTCTACTGCCTTACTCATAGATGATCTTCTGTAGTGGGCTGGCTATATGCAGGTAGAATGCAAAGGGCTCCTTTTGTACCCTGCTGCAGTTAACAGCTGCTGGGTTTTAATCCTCTGAAGTGCTGAGTGCACTTCATCTAGGGATAGGTAATCTCTGTACTTCAGGCATCTAAAATAAAGTAGGTGGCTGTAGGTGCTACAAAGGAAGCAAACCTCAGCTGCAAGAAGGAAATGGATTCAGTCTGTTTTCTTTCTCAATACTACATTCCTCAGGGTTTTTTGAGGGTTTCAAAATGCTTCAGGTCATATGTAATACAGTGCCTGTGCTTTATATATGGATGTGTGTACAGGCACATGTATGTCCTCTGTGGGTGGTAAGGTGCAGAATAAAATAATACTGAAATACATAATTTTGAAATGTACTTCTCAATAGTACTCAGTACCCAACTGGAATAGCGCAAAACCCAAAAAATTCAAGAGATAAATGAAGAGCAAAATATTAAACGAGAAGAGCAGCCTGCCAAATGCTGCTTGACTGCGCTGTTTGGCAAGGTGATTTCTGTAGGTGTTGACCTTTTAGAAGCTATTTTGAAAGAAGCCAGGATTTTGGTTAGCAAATGCAGGGAGCACAAGTACTTGCAGTCAGCAGAAGGTTTGCAGTGTCAGGCTACCATACAGAGCAGCAAAGAATTCGGTGCTATTTATATTCCTTTTTGTGCATTTTCAAGTGCTTTGCATCATTTAAATCCAAGTATTGCCAGAATATTTTCAACTGCCAGTGAAGTCACTAGGATGTGAGGTCAATTAGGACATAATGAGATGCTGAGCTCATAAGGTCAGCCCTATCCTGACTCTTCAGAAGAAATTTTACTGAAACACAACCGTGTTACTTTAACAAATATGGGAGATGAGGACTAAAAAAGGCTACTATCTAGGCAGAGAAAAATCTGTACAGGTAAGTTTTAGGCAAAGGACAATTGTTATTAAAGAGCAGTTATTGTTAGCATTCTCTTGGACACCAGTATAGTCTGGATTAGCATAGTCATGTTGTGATTAATGGCCTTATCAAAACTCAGAAAAATTACAGAACTTACACAAAGGAATGCAATATCCCCTACCACCACAGCACTTAATAACAAGGCAAAGCATGAAACAGTGTTTGATGTCATTAATAAAATCTATCATGGGATGCAGAAAAGTATTTGCAACTGTTTCAGTCCTTGAGGAAAAAGCAGATATGACAGCTGTGGTGATAGAATAGATAATACATTAAATAAAAATTAACATATCTTTGGGGATCTTTTTAGCAGAAGGTGAAGGGAAGCTTTTCTTCATGAGGGGAAACTGCAGTTATCTGAAAGCATGAAGAACATCATGGTTAGAAATCTTCACTCTTAAAACAAGTATTCTTAAAATAGACCCCCTTACAGGTGCCTGCATGTTTTACATAACCAGTGCTAATTGTTCAAATAGCAGTTTCAGCTGCAGTTGTGTCAGCTAATGACTCCTTATAAAGAATGCACCCACTATTTTCCTCCCCTATTTTGGCTAATAATATCCTATAGTAATGAAAATGCAGTGAGAATTCAGGTCCTTGGTTCTCAGTTTTAGCTAAACCATACCATAAAACTTCTTAAATCTTCAGAACTTTGAGTCATTGTATTCTTGTCTTGCCTAAATAGTTGTCTGGCTTTGCCTTTCCTTGAGCACTGAAATCTGCAGGTTTTGTGGCCTGTCCATTCTGTGTTGGCTTCATCCCCTTAAAAGATGGGCATGCTTTTATGATTACATGATCGCACATACCTGTGAAATAGAAGACAATAGGCATACTGATCAAGTCATGAGGCACAAGCATCAAACAGTACATCTAGGAATAGCCTAAGATCATCTCTGGAAGGAGGCTGATTTTAGGATTCTGCTGCTACAATCACTTATCAGATAAGTTGTGCCCAAACTTGCAGAGAAAGAAGTCCATGCTGCCACTGGTGTCAAATGAATATATGTGGCATTGAGATGCGTACCTTTCAGTCACTTGAAATCTGGCATGAAATAGAGAGGCAGAAATTGTAGAAAAGGCACAATGGTTGTCTTGCAAAGGTAGACAGTGCAAAGTTGAGAGAAGCAGGAAGGTCTACAGGATGCAAGATGTCTACAGATTTTTAACCCCCCAACACTGGTACAAAATACTGAGCATGAAAAAATTCCAGGATTCCCTGTGAGAGGTTCCTGCTGTTGCCCAAGTTCTTAGTAATCTGACCACCACCTGTGTTAGTGCTGCTGATAATGATGGTCACCATGCATATTAGTGTCCTTGTCTTGAAGGCAGGAATCCACTCACCTCAGTTTGGCTAATAATACAGGTACGATCAACTCCTCCACTGGTTCAGGAAATAAATATTTTTGAATCCAAATATTCCTGTAAGAATGCAGCCTGTTCATGGCTTTGGGGATTGATGAGATCATCTTGATCATGTTCAGAGGAGGAGCAGAGGTCGATTTCCAGTGTTTCTTCTGTCAGCAAATTGGTGATATTCCATCCTTCCTAACACTGTAAACTGACACTTAAACATCTAGTTCTTATCTTATTAATGAGGAGATATTTTCATTGCTGTAACTGAATGACTTAAAATAATTGAGAGCTCACTGGGCATGTGGCCAAAGCTCTGAGCTAGAAAAATCAAATCATTTATGGATTTTTCTCCTTATTCAGCCTACTTGAACCACCTACTGATGCAAGGCCTGGAGGTCACAGGTTGCCATAAAGCTGAATGTGAGATTATTTGAAATGAATCTCATCAAGTTGGCTTAGATTCATATAAAACTGCGGTATACTCCCTTACCACAGCTAAGCTCATCTTTCTACAGAGCTTTCTAAGCTCATCTTTCTTTTTTCGACTTTCTATTTTTGTCAGTCTGAACCATCCAGTTGCAGAGAACTTGAAGAAGGACTATGCAATAAGTTGTATTTTGAACAAGAAGCCTCACCACTAATTGGTAACAGTCAAGCATGCTCTATCAGAATGTGGGCTACATCTGTTGCTTGCTTCTTGAAACATTTCTTCAGCTGGGATCTGTTCACTGACTTCTGCGATGCTTGCAGAAAAAAATGTCAAATGCTTCTAAGATCCTGAAGAACGCATATTAGCTGCCTGTGATAGGATCCATTTCACTGCATGTCTGAAGGAGGAACATCTGTCTGATAGTAACCGTGTTCCTCTGAGACAGTGAAGTCGCGCATCTCCGTTATTCTGGCTTGAAGAGATCTCTGCAGTCAGAAGCTGCGTTCTAGCTGGAGTGGTGAATGATACCAAGGTTACTTCAGCTCTTAGACTATTAACATTAGCACAAGAAGGAGCAGAGTATGGGAGCTGTGTGCTGACCTGAAAATGAAATGCGTGGATGTTCTCACTTGATTTGCTTACTCTGTCATAAGTGTGGTTTTAATGGTTTTTTTAGTATGGCACTATCCTTGGGCACTGTTAAACATAGCACATATGCCTATCAGCATAATTCTAGTTCATTCTCTTCCAATTCTCCTGATTATTTTTCAGGAGGTTATTAAAAAAAAAACACAACTGAAAGGAAGACACACCTGCTAGGTGAAGACAGATTATTCAAATGTCAGGAGAGAACCTCCTCCATATGTACTGTAATAAAAGCAAAGAATCTTAAAATAGACTTCTGTGACTTGCATAATAATTGAAATACAGTTTACTAGGAAGGCAGCATCAATGTAACTAAGGAATCTTCCTTGTCTTATGGCCCTGGATGAAGAAATGATATATCAAAGTGCTTCAGTTACTGCTTGAAGAGTATAATCTGTGTCAGTCGGATCGAGAACACATTACGCACCCTCTTTCTCACCATCTGGCCAATGATCAGCTGAACTTAATCTGCAAGTGATACAAGAGCAGCCTTCAGTATCTTGAGAACATGACATTTATCACATTTAATATCTACTGAAGAAAATGTCTGTTAATAAAAGGGTGCTGAGTCTAGCACTAAAATAAAAAATGGAGAAGTTCTTTGGGTTTCTGTCTTCATTTTTATATAAAACCGTCAATGAAATGCTATAATCTTGCTTGTCAATGTGTAATTGTCTTTTAATTATTGGCTGCTAAGTAGTAATTTTTTTCACATTTACTGGTTTCAAAGGCAAAATCTTTTCAAGACTTTCCCAGCCTGGAGGAAGTGAAACTGTTTCACTGTCTTAAACTGTAGATGTATCTTAGATGCATCTTGTCTTCACCACAGTGAATTCATTGTGTGTGGCCTGAGGATGAATGAAGGTACATGCACAGACTTCAGTCATTGCCATATCATGATGTCAAGACTTAGGTATTCCAGCTGATTAATTTGGAGTGGGAGGGAGGGATGAGGGAGGAGCCCATGTTGATTTTAGAATTGTCAGCTATGGCTATCTTGTGAAGAGTTCAACTTGCCTGAAACCTTCTATGTGAAGCAGCAACACAATGCTGCAGGGATGGTTCTTGGGGATAGAAGTCTTTGGGAAGCAGGGGCATGTTCTGTCTCTTGCCTTTCTAAAGACTGGTGTGGTAACATCCTCTTTATGACAAAAAACAGGTATATACATTGATCTGGACTCTGAACGCTAGCAGGGAATAACTAAAGGCATTGGCATGAGAGATGTGTTGATGGGGCAACATTTGAAGATTTGATTCATCAAGCATTGGAAGTTGGATGAATGAGGCACCTGTTCATCTCCCACAATGCTGGCTCCCTCACCCAAAGCTCCCAGTGTGCTGCCATGGTTCTGCTGCGATTGAACAGATGTATAACACAGGTCTGCACTTGGCATAGTCATAGCATAAGGTGGTAACAGAAAGCAGATGGGAACTGATGGTAAGAACAGTCATCAGCCTAAATGGTGGGCACACTCTTCTGCGTTATGAGCACGCTGTGTTACCTGTAGTATACTTATATGGTTAATGCCATCCTGGGCTTGCCTGAGTTTTTGTTTTAGTTTTTTTATTTTATTTCAGAAGATAAATTCCAAATATTTTCCATGAGCTGTTTTTTCTTCGGCAGCTTCACAAATGAAAACTAAGTTTTGATGGCTAGGATCAGATTCCCTTAGATACATAAACACGAAATCAGATCCTAGAAGGCAGGGAAGTCATGCTATTCTATCCCATTATTGTGTGAAAGGAAGGTATTTCAAAGACCTTTTCTATTAAAATTTACAGAAGAAAAGTCCATTTTTTGCTAAAATCTTAATAAGCTGACAACACTAACTAGTCAAATCCTGAAATTATTTTAATGAGAACTTAGTTGACACCGAACAAACTTTCCACATGGTGATCAGTGGTTTTACAAGTCATTCACCAAGACTAGTGGTGTGCTTCTACTGATGCTGGATCCACCTGCAAACATTGCTATAAACTTCAAGCTCTTCAAGACTTTCAGCTGACTTTTTCTCCTGGAAAACACTTGGACTCTCTTGATGAGAGGATTTTTAGTGCATAATATTGAGGACAGATTTAGCTGCATTAAAAGCAATTGATTCTACTGGGATAATTTCAAAACATAGTATATGCTGTTGACTTTGAGCAATCTATAAAGTTTTCTTTTAAAAAAATATTACTAAATAATGTTCTTGCCAACTGTTTGGAACTTCATGATATTGACTCATGCTTCATCAGCTTCTCAGTATTCAAGTGAACTTTGTGGCTAGTTTTGGTTTGTTCTTTTTCTGTCTAGAACTGCATATGCAATGGTGAAAAGACAACATCTGTAAAGCTAATAAAAATTCTGAAAGAAAGGGTGGCTTTCAGCAGCTCATGTTAAAATGTGCCAAAGGGCTCACCAAACTTTAGCTGTTAAGCCATGGTATCTGAAAATTCTTACTTTGTTGCAGGCTGAAAACATAAAGCAACCTGTCTATGTTGGATCTGAGACAGAGCCAAAGCATAGTCATGGGTCAACCTTTCCCATATGCTCTGGCTACAGCAGTGCTGAAGTAATCTAAATGTACATGAATGTGTGTGCGTGCACATGCAAGAGTCTGTGCTGTGGATCTGTGGTGAGCACACATACGTTAACTGGAGCTACTGAAGTCTTCCCCTGCACAACAAGAAATTTTCTCTTACAGAGAGAAGTCCCTTAGCAATTTTCGCTTGTTATTACGGGTCATCTCTGTATCACGGTGACTTCACAACATGGAAAAAGACAGTGTAAATTTTTTTTTTTTGTGAACTTGAGATTCTTATTAACAGTCTTCTGGGTTGTTTTGCCTATGATGCCTGTCAAAAATGAACTGTGGAAGGAAGGGGAGGCGGGAGTCTTAAAATCAATATTGAGAGAAATCTGACTTGAGTGAAATCTAATTTGAGTGACATGTTCATTTTCCAATTTCTTGTAAATAAGAAGGGTAAAGTTTCTGTTGCAAGTGAAGAAAACTAAGTTGAGCTGTGCCGATTTGTCAGTTAGGGTCAGTCCTTACCGTGTGCACAAAATTAATTCAAGGAACAAAGAGCTGGAGACTCCGTATCCTTTGGACCTGTTCTACAGTGTACATGGGCAATCAAAACACAAATATTCTTCACGGCAAACAAAAGTAAAAATGAGTGCTTTGTTGCCTGAATGTGTAGAATAGCAAGTACAACAAAAGCTAGGAGAAGCTACTTTTCATTTTCTAAGTAATTTTGATGTAGTCATATGTTTTTCCTGTTCTAATTCCTTGCAAGTTTTGTAAATCCTTTTTTTTTTTTTTTTTTTTTGTTTGATGGGGGAGTAATAGCCACAGAAAGCATACTTTAGCATCACAAAAGAAACAGTACGTAAAAAGGTAAAAGTCATGGTTTCAATCTATGACACTGTAGGCTTGATCTGAAAGGGCATTCCATAACATAGGTTCTTAGTGTTTCTGAGCAATCTCAAGTTTCACAATATTGCAGTTCTCTTAACTGTCAGACAATCCTATTAGTCTGAAATAAGAAAACTTTCTAGCTGCAACTAAGAGAGAAAAGCAGCAATGTTTACAGTCAGTGTACACGGATTTCATGTTTACGTGTGGTTAGTGGAAACTGCCCTCTGGGAAATAGTGCTATAAGATAAAGACTTTTCCTGTAACCAGTGAAGGACAAACATGTAACCTTAGATTCCTGAATAGTACTTTTGCAGCTTAGTGATCGCAAAATCCCTTTCTTCATACTTGAGCTGTCAGCTAAATGTTTGAATTTTTTTTCTTTAATAGATGCAATAAAATTTACTGTCCATTAAGTTTCTTTATCAATGAACTCTGCTTCACTCAGAGAAAACTGTGTAAATATACACCCTCTAATTTACAGTCTTGCCAAATCTTTCATGTTCCAACCCAACCAGCTTCAACCAGTTAATGAAATTATTGGTCTCTGATGCAGATTCATTGTATTAGCCTACTGGAAAGAAAGCAGTCTAGAATAATGCTCAGCAAAGCCCAACGGCAGTGATGCATGAATTAGTGGTGTTAAGCCTCCTTTAGCCTCCATCTGTATTCTCTTTCAGCTCTGCTAGATGTTTATCTAGCAGGAAGAAAAAAATGCAGCTTTTGGCAATGGCATCTAGCAAAATTTCAGTAGGGGTTCTAGATTTCTATTCCCAGTGACACAAGGTGGCATTCATAGCAACTTCAGTGGTTCTTATATTTAATGAATGAAAGTAGAGAAATAATAGCAGTTGCAGAGTTTGAGAGGTATTCCGTGGTTTTTATTTTTTTTAATTTGTCTCCACTTGGCACAGTAATTGCTATAGTTAGGTTTTTATCTGATTTAGCTGTCTAACTGGAACTCGTTAAAACTCCTAAAACATTGGGGGAAGTGGACAAAGGGAAGGAGAGAGAGAGGAGCAGATCAAGGATTTTAAGGGAAATCTTCTTTTTGAAAGGAAACAGAAAACAGAAACTCTAAGCATGACTTCTTTGCCAATTCTAGAACTTCAGATAAGATTTTAGGTGTCGGAACTCTCTTCTCTATAAAGAATTACTTAACATTTAACAATACTGCTATACCATATGTTAATCTTGTTTGGAGTATCATTTCTGTAATAAGTGGGTTACAGTCAGAGATTTATGTAATAGAAAATAGTTGAATTCATGGTTTCTTACATATGTGAGGCTATTGAGTCTTCTATGGTAGGTGATGGAAACCTTCATTGTTAACATTAGAATAAAAAAAAGTATAAAAAAATAAATTCTGACCCTCCAAAGATGTGCCCCTTTTGGTAATACAGTGTTTCTGTGTAAATGGTGGCTAAGGCTGGATCATGAGCTGGGGCCACTTATCCCTGTTGTTCTTAATGAGTGCTTCCAGAATAGTGTCCACAAATATGTCAGAATACTGGGTGGTATAATTGGTCTGAAATACTTACTATGATCTCTGCAATTTGCGATGTTTCTGCTGCTGTTCCTTCCACCCCTCCATGAGAGCTCACAAACAAAGGGGGAACATGTCTACTGGTTTCAGATCAATATGGTCCATTCAGGTTAACAAGGCTGTGTGAGCCTTAAGAATTGTTGCTTAAGAATTTTACCCTGTCTCTCTGCTGTTCCACAATTTTTTGAAACCTATCCACCTAGTGGCATTGATGGACAATAGTAAATAATGCATAAAAGATTCTGTTCATGCCAATATGATGGATTTGCCAAGAGCAATAGCAGTTAGTAGGGTTTTTCCAATATGCCATGATTGCTGTCATAAAATAGCATGTTCTCTCCTTGCCCCTCAAAAAAAAAAAAAAAAATCCTTAACAGCCCCTGCTCTGCTTTTCCCCCACCCAATAGAAGGGAGAACCCTTCTAGCTCTGTTCAAATAGTTATGCTCACTGGAGGATTCAAACAAATTTCAAGCAAACTTCACTGCTTTGTTGCTCTGAATATTCCAGTCTATACTGAATCTTGGCATAATGTGCACATGCATGGTCTGTAAGAGGATCTTTTCTCTCCTCTGACCTTGATGCCACCTCTCTCTCTTGAATTGTTGTAGTTGGTGCTTCTTAATTGCTCTCCTGTTTATTAACAAAAGTGGGATTTTTTTTTTCCTTCCTTTCTTTAATGGAATTCTCGCTCTAGGAATTCCTGATCTCTTTCCATGAGCACTGTCTATACCTCTGTAAACAGTCTGGGGGGTTGTGCTGTTGCCTGTAGACCCCAGTAAAGCCTTTCTCTGTTGTAGGGATAATTTTTTTTTCTTAGCACTTCTTGAGATAGGCCCATTTAACAAGAATTTTGTGTATTTTCCTACTGCAGCATCAAACTTCAGTGCTCCCTGAATTCCTGTCTAAAATCTGGAGAAGCTTCACCCTCTTTTTTTCTCTTCTAGTTGTAAATTCTGTCTTAAGGAAGTCTTGTTCTTGTGCCCTGATGCCTATGTAACGCTCCTTCTCTAAGTGAATAGCAGAAACTAAACTGAGCTGTTTGAGCCTCTGCTGCCTGAGGGAGAGGACCCTGCTTTGTTGATCAAAGCAGGGAGCAGGATCGTTAATCTCTCTGTGAGATAGTGCCATCATTAGAGAAGGACAGACTGACACACAGACTATGGAGGGTTTTACCTTAGTTATCTGATCCAGGTGCCTTGCTTGGCAATCAAGTAACAAGGAATAGGTGCGGGGGGGGGGGGGGGAACATCTGCTGTCTAAGGTGACCCTTTCTGTGGTTTGTGAGTGGCTGTATTGCTGTAAGAGATGTTGTAATTCACCTCCTTGTCCAATAAACAAAGCAAGGAAATAAACTTTATTTAACCTAATTAAACTCCAGCTGCAGAACAAGATGTATTCAACTTTGTAATGTTCTCCAACACAGAAACAGTGTGCAAGAACTTCATATCCTATCTGATATTAAAGATATTCTATTTCTAGTTCATGAAGATGGATATGAATCATGTGGCATCTTTTGTCTTGATTTAGGGTATCCATTAAAGATGGCTTAAAGGTTGAAAGTAAATGTTTCAGTTATTTTTCTAAAAGCTTACGTTTTGAGGTACAGGAAAGGAGTGGGTTTTTTCTTTTTGTGGTGGTGTGGTGGTTGTTTTGGTTTTGTTTTTAAAAGTGTGATAGACTTACTACAGTTTCAAAAAGTCTTGTTAATATCCTACAGGGTTGTGAACCTACTCTTGGATCAGTTTCTTTCTAAACTAGTCCACAGATTCTTTCTTCTTTATTGCAAACCAGTATGTCCGTTAACTGACTGATTTCATTTCACTGTAAGAATGTCAAGCAGTTTAGAAGTAATACAGCATAAATATACAGCATTAAAAGTACCACTTAATTGGAAAAAAACCTGTAAGTTAGCATGGTGGTAAAAAAAAAAATTGATTTTTATTTTTTTTTAAAATTATAATGCCTTTTCCCACAAAAAGGAATGCTTTCTGTGGAAAAGCTTGAGGGGGGAGGAACCCACACCTAGTTCTTAGGCAAAGGCTTTAAAATCAGATTTGAGATGAACGCTTCTCATCTTTGTTGAAATTATCCCAGGGAAGAAATGAATATTTCTCAATGAGCTATTCATTGTATTTGTGCTGCATGTTGCCTAAAGTTAATGGCTTTAAAGAAATAATGTATTATTTTAGTCATATTGGGATCTCTTTTTCTCTTTTTTTAAACTGATTTGAATAAATTCGTATCTCCTTAACAGTAGGCATGAATTAGTTTGAAATATTTTTCTGCTCCCTATTGTCCAAACTAGCAATATTCTCTAGCCTTTGATTAAGAAAGTGATATTTTGTCTCACTATGGCAGTACTAATGTCTATTGGGTTTGTGTGGCAAGGTTTTGGTAGTGGGGGGGGGGCTACAGGGGTGGCTTCTGCGAGAAGCTGCTAGAAGCTTCCCTCATGTCTGATACAGCCAATGCCAGCCCGGCTCCAAGATGGACCCGCCGCTGGCCAAGGCCGAGCCAGTCAGCAACAGTGGTAGTGCCTCTGGGATAACATTTTAGATTGGGGGGGGGGGGCGGAAAAACCCCAAAACTGTGCAATTGCAGCCACGAGAGAGGAGTGAGAATATGTGAAAAAGCCCTGCAGGCACCAAGGTCAGTGAAGAAGGAGGGGGAGGAGGCGCTCCAGGCACTGGAGCAGAGATTCCCCTGCAGCCCCTGGTGAAGACCCTGCTGAGGCAGGCTGTCCCCCTGCAGCCCATGGAGGTTAATGCTGGAGCAGATATCCACCTGCAGCCCGTGGAGGACCCTACACCAGAGCAGGGGGATGCCTGAAGGACGCTGTGACCCTGTGGGAAGCCCCTGCTGGAGCAGGCTCCTGGGAAGACCTGCAGACCTGTGGGCAGAGGAGCCCATGCTGGAGCAGGTTTGCTGGCAGGACTTGTGACCCCACAGGGGACCCACGCTGGAGCAATCTGTTCCTGAAGGACTGCACCCTGTGGAAGGGACCCATGCTGGAGCAGTTCATGAAGAACTGCAGCCTGTGAGAAGGACCCACGTTGGAGAAGTTTGTGGAGGACTGTCTCCTGTAGGAGGGACCCCACGCTGGAGCAGGGGCAGAGCGTGAGGAGTCCTCCCCCTGAGGAGGAAGGAGTGGCAGAGACAACATGGGATGAACTGACCGCAACCCCCATTCCCTGTCCCCTTGCACTGCTCAGGGGGAAGGAAGTAGAGAAATCGGGGGTGAAGTTAAGCCTGGGAAGAAGGGAGGGGGTAGGGGAAAGGTGTTTTAAAATTTAGTTTTTATTTTCTTATTATCCTACTCTCACTTTGATTGGTAATAAATTAATTTCCCCAGGTCGCATCTGTTTTGCCTGTGACAGTAATTGCTGAGTGATTTCCTTGTCCTTATCTCGACCCACGAGCCTTTCATTATATTATCTCTCCCCTTTCCAGCTGAGGAGGGAAGTGATAGAGCAGCTTTGGTGGGCACCTGGCATCCAGCCAGGGTCAACCCACCACATAATGATAAAATTTTGATCCGTTAGCCAAAATGTAAGCTATTTCATTGCATTTACCCACATGTCAGAGGAGAAAGAGGATTCTTTCTTTCTTGCTGCTGTAGTGATGTATGTTGCCTCATTTAAACAAAACAAAAATAATGAAGCAATATGTTGGCATTGTAGAGAGATTCCTGGGCTCTTTTACCAGACATAGAGAACTGGAAAACATGCTTTAACAAAGGAAGTTTGTGGCACTTTACTTCTACTCCTCCTTTTGCATTTGTCACAGCTATTAAGTTGTTTTGCTTTAAGGAAAATAACAAAAAAAGTTATTCCCTATAATTCCTAATAACAAAAAATAACAAGGAAAGAAAAAAAAAATTATAAAAGTGAGTCCAGGAGGACCAGCTCACTTTTTCCAAAGTTTCCTTAGGGGCTTGCCATTTATATTGCCCTTGAAGATTTAAGGATGCTTAACTTCTATGTTCAGGCCTTGTAGAAAGGACCTTGCAATTGAACTTTCAAGATGGTAGAGGTATTATAGGATGGTGTCAGTTGACTTCTCTGAAAAATACAACAAATCTAAGTTGCTAGCACCACAGAAGCAGTATTGCCTGTCTCACTAGTTCTTCTCTTTGCCACAAACTGGCTTTAAGACATGTTGCCAACAGATGTCCTATTACAAAGCACCAAAGTCACCTTATCGCTGTATGCTGAGTGTTTTAAATGCCATTTGATTATCAGAATGGATTGGAATGTACTTACAAGCATGAAAACAGATCTACTGAGAGAAATGGATAATAATGAACTTGTGTTCAGATTCTGAGTAGCAAACAGAAGGTCCTGCTTAACAAAAACCCCAATGATAATAACTCCCAAGTTATGGCTACCTATTTTTCCTATCATCAAAAATTGCAACTAGAATTATTACTGCTCTTAACAGCTAGCAGTGTGTTCTGCTGCCTGGCATCACTGAGTTCTGCAGATATTTTACAGAAATATTATTTGACTGATGAGTCATCCTCAGAACACAGCAATTTAATGAAATAATGCTTGGCATGCAATAGATAAATCTAAGTTAAAACTGGTGGAAATTGCTTGAGCTGGGGGAAAAACTACATTGAAACATGGTTGGTTTTTTTTCCCCAAGTCTTTTACAGCAGGAAGTAAAATAAATTAATATCACCAGAAAATAAACAGCAGATTAGATGCTTCTCTTTAGTCCTTCCAGTGGTCCTTCCCTTGAGAGAAAAAACAAACAAAGCATAGAGTTGTATCTTCTGTCACTGGTGAACACGTAATACTAAATGTAAAATTTTTATTGCACCTTGTTTTTTTTCCCTTTGCTTACAGGGTGAGTTGTTTGCCTATCTTTTCTCATAATCCTCCACCTTCTGTCTACCCTTTGCTCTTTACTTTCCACTGCAAGAGCTTAAAATGTTCTTTGTATGGATTGTTTATCATGCAAATCAGTATGTGAATCTTGATTCTATATCATCTTCTTCCTAAGGGACTTCAGCTGAGAAGTCTAGATGCAGGAGAAGGGCTGTTGTCAGTTAGGAAGTTACTAGTAGTGACACTTTACACTCCTTTTCCACGGCATTAGTGACCCACCAAGAATTGATACTAATTCTCAGAGTTGAAAACTTTATTTCTGAAGCATTTGCAGTGGAATCTTTCTAATGCCCTGGAGAAAGAAACAGACATTTGCTGAGGCAGACCCTGGGGGGGAAGCATGAGCCTATTCTAAGTAACATGTAAGCCTTGAGCAGAATTTATGTTGCTAAAATAACTATATTAATTACAAGCTACAGAGAAGCAGTGTCTGCTGCAAATTCCACACTTTACAAATTGGGATCTATGGTCTACATTGCACTTCTTTGTCAACACCTGGGTAGAAATGCCATCCACGTTGTTTAGCCTTCGTGAATTGTCCTTACCAGATTTTCTAGTCTGTTTCGTAGTTACAACTAACTAAAAGGCTGATGGCAGGATACAACTTTGTCTTGTTTTCTTCAGTAGCAGATGGAGCATTCTTGGCTCGAAACTGGGAATTGGTTTCTACAATTCCTGTACAACTGACTTTGGAGTATCTTATGGCTACCTTGCCAGTTGGAAACGCAGCCAGCTCGGACACCTTGCATTCACTAGGGACTTGTCTAAATCATATAGCAGCAAATTGCGTCCTATAACAATAACTACAAAAAATTAGAAGATCTTTTAATGAACAGGACATTAAATAAAGCAACTCAGACTGTTAGCTGATAGAAACTCATGTTCTTTTATGATTTCAACAGATCTATGCTGATTTATTTCAGCTGAAGTTCTTTGCCCTTCTCCCCATTGTGTTGAAAAAGGCTCTTGTGGTTAGCACTATTTTATGGTTGTGGTTAACCTGAGTTCCTGCTGTGAAGATGGCATTAAACACAACAGTTCTGACCTATGTTCATTATAATATCTACATCTCAACTTGAAGTTATGTTTAAGATTAATGAAATTTGTCTTTTAGCACAGTGTTGTTTGTAGATGTCACGCTACAGTTGCCTGAAGATATATGTCAGCTACACTATTCTAGTTGATGGCTGAAGATTTCAGCTCTTCTAGTCTGAATGTTTTTGGCAAGAAGCCAGTGGAATGTAGTCCTATACAGGAAATTGTCTAACGAAACCAACACCATAAAACTGGGTAGCTGAAAACACACAACTAAGGTGCTAAGAAGGAAGAGACGTGATATGATTTAAATGGATTGCACCTTACTCTTAAAACCATATTATCTTGTAGCTTTTTTTGAAACTGTATAGGTTGGCAAACACAAGCAACAGCAGCCTTTAAAGTGTCTGCATGCCGTCTCAGTGGCTGCAAAATAGATATCCTCCAAGACTCATAATAAGTAGTTGGCCAGGTTGTTGGATTTCAAAAATTGTAATTTAATTTGTTAAAGCTGTAGCAACCTAAGGAACTGAATCGATGTCTCTTCTATGGACTAGTTTGAGGTAACTAAAAAAAATGGAATTTTTAAAAAATCTCTGAAACTCTTGTACCCCTTCTTGTTCTGGACTGATGCTTTCTGATCCCATCTCCTGATTAGTGCTAGAGATCTAGTGCATAAATTTATACTTCTGAATATCTTTTGCTTGTGAAATTTCCATAGTAAAGTCATTCTGCAGTTGACTTTATTCTTTAAACTTGTGGTGTTTGGTATTTCAATAGTTGCTTGAGCTCTCATTTTCTGTTCTAGACCCCAGGAGCCAGTAATATTTTTATGGAAGTTCTCTGTAGGGCAGAAAGGAATTTGGAAGGAACTGTTCCAGCACGTATGAAGCAAATACTGTAATGAACGGGAAGGTAAACTGGGATGCCTACACAGGGAAATTCAGCTGCTTGCTTCTTTAGAAGATCTTGTAGTATTGCTAATTGGTGGTAATTTATTCTGTGACTGGACATACTGTGAGCTGGCATTAGCAGAGGCAAATAGAAATTCATGCCCTTTCCTGTCTTGAGCTTTATAAAAGTAGGTGATTTTATAAAACAAAATTATTTTTCTTAGTGTGCAGGCTATTTAAGACCAGCAAAGGAATAAATAGTTTGATGTTTTTCTGACATCCGGTATGAATTTGGCAACAAATAGAACGGTAGCCATAATGACAATGTGAGTCCTGTTTAGTTCTGAACTTGATTAGAAAAGACAATACAAGGAAGGGTGAAACCACTTAAGCATATTACAAAAAAAAAAAAAAAAAAATTATGTTCTCACTTGCAGTCCTCCAGTAAAAAAAAGCCTGGGCATTTTTGTGATCCTGTTGTGATCATTAGAGTAAAAGCTGTGGGTTAATGAACTGCTGGGTGCCTGTTACAAAATACATTTTGTAGCTTTTATTTGGACTAAAGAAGCTGTGGAGTGTGTGTGTGTTGTGCTGATAAAAATTCAAGCTGTAAATTAAGCTGTAAATAATGTTACAACTGGAGCCTAGAATTAACTGTATCTGAAGCCAGCTTCCAGGCTGGAAATCTTCCAAATTATGTAACAGCATTTTATTTCTACCTGTTGTACCATCAACCCACAGAAGTACAACGAAGCAACGTTCTCCCTTGCTTCAAATAACTCACAATCACCTCAAGTTGTCATCTAGAGTTTTTGCACAGTTATGGCAATATTTCTAGCTGCATGATAACTTTTCCCTCTAAAATCCTCATGTTGGTTGTTTTCACTCCAACTTTTCATGCTTACACCTTCAGTGGCCCAGTCCTTTTAATCTAAGCAAAATCTCAGTGAAACTGGTGCTCCGTTTTCTCATGTTACAAGTACCAAAGTATCTTCCTTGTTTTTTTTTTTTCTTTTTCTTTTTGACTAACTTTAGAATTCTTCAGGCTCAAAGAATAAGTCAAAGTAAGTCTGTATAAAAGTTAATGCTACTTTATACTTCAAGCTTGCTTTGATTTGTTAAATCCCTTTGCTAGTCCCTGATTGGTTTTGATTATCTCAGTAACTGAGAATTTGTTGATTTATGTGGACCATTCAGGTTTGGTCAAGCCTAGGTCCCTCAGGCCTTTCTTCATTTATACAAATAATTCTCACTTATGCTGTGTTTTTCGTTTTTGAAACCAATGCCTGATGGGGCTGTGGTCATTGTTTTGATGTAAGATCTCCAAATTGCATTGCAGACTTCAGGAAACTTTTCAGTAGGTAGTTACTTTCTCTTCAGCCAGTGTTCAAAGGCTATTGTTCCTTTGGTGTATTGGGGGGCTCTCCTGCTAATTGTGCCAGGTATGATGTAGAAGGGAAGATCTGATTTTTCAGGAAGACAGAGACACTTAATTTTTAGAAGTAAATGCTAAGATTTTGGTAGTCTTGATCTGACTCAAGTAACATTTCAGATCTGTTGAATCAGAATAGTTCACATTCATGAACTATTCATGCTTCATTCTTGATCTTCATGCTTGAAACATGAAGTTACTTGTCCTTCATCTCAACATGTTGAAGGATGTTCATAGCCTGCGTTGAACTTCTTAATGTCTGTCTTGTGTCAAACACTGAGATCTTTTTATTTGTGGCTCCGCAAAGGTGTGACAGAAGAAATATTTGCTATCTATTCCCAGAGGAATGCAAGTTTTAATTAATGGCATTTTTAAGTGCTTTTTAGAGCCGTGGATTCTGAAAATGTGAACTAGGAACTTTTATCTTTAACTGATGCAAGCATACTGAAGCCAGTGGTTATATGGAAGCCTATTGTGCTTATAATCTAATCATAAATCCTTTTCTGACCTTCTTTTGGAAGGTGCAACTGATACAAGTCTACCCCAGGATGATGTGTTGAGATAAGGGACTGCATTAAAAATGAACTTTACTGCCATGTTATACCTCAATATTTCTGCACTTTTGAAGAGTTCTAAGATGGAAGGGCATGAGCTTGATTTGTTATGCTGACGGCCATAGAGCATATATATTCCACTGAACAAAATGCAAGGTATGTGATTGTTGCACATCAAAAAGAGTATGTGCATATGCCTCAAACGTATGCCATCTGGAATATTGTTATTTAGTAAGGAAAGAATCTGGATGGAACTGTATGCGAGATTCTTAAAATGTTTGGGTTTTTTTTTTTTGAATGAGTACCAAGCTTTCCTTTATTTAAAAAAAAAAGGGGGGGGGTTATAAGTTGTCTGAAGTTTATTCTTTGAAATATTCTTTTTAGCAGTTCTAAAATCAGGAGCGCTACATGAAGGACTAAAAACTTAGGTATAAATTTCTGAATCATATACTGGGTGAGCTGTACTGGCTGGTACTGTACTGGCTGTTGAAATAACTCTTGGCTCTAATCCATTGCTTCCTCTGCAGGCTTCCTTTTGGATTACTTAGATAACTTTTGTAAGTGTCTCTCTTTTTTTTTAAACAAAAAGAAAAGTCCTTTGGCAGTATTAATAATGTTGCTTACTTTTGTTAGGCATTCTTGCAGCACAGACCAGCATGATATTCCAGGCCCAATCAAATGAAAGCTTCCATCTCTTCTCATACTGGGAGAGTTGTTATAATAACAAGCTGGACTAAAAGCTTTCTTGTTATGGAGTCAGTTTTGTTTAAAAGTGGCAAAAGGGCTTTTTTGTTTGTTTCAGGGTGGTTGTTGTGTGGGGTTTTTTTTTTATGCAGTGAAAGAGTTTACTCCTAGACATCATCAAATCCTTTAAAAAACAAAAACAAACAAACAAAACCACACCCAAAACTGAAGACTTTTTCATCTACCTGAAAAGAGAATGAATTACTAACATACTCTAGGTATTTTAATGTAAATTGTTTGTTTGCTTAAGCTGTGGCTGCAGTACCTGATGAAAGAAGGTGTTATCCAGAAGATTGTTTCAACAGTCTCAAATTGTAGAATCTATGTTTCAGCTGAATTACATGCTTGGACGTGAATTTGGCAGAAGAATATCAACAGAGGGTCTTGTGCATTTACTCTAACCACTGGCTGAAGGACAGCTGGCCAACACACATCTTTAAAAAGACTGGGATAATGTTGATTGGGAAATGGAAGAATTAAACCAACTGATTTCAGCAGCATTGTCCTTCAAGGGTGTCTGTCCTACCTAGCATTAAGCCAGTGAAGCAGAATCATCCAGATTCTTTATAACTTCTGGGTGAACACTAAACTGAGCCTACAGAAGTCATCCATTTTTTCTACCCATCAATTCAGATTAAAAAGGACAATTACTTTAATGTTGCATTCTCTCTGATCTCTGTTTTGAGTTTTCAGTCACTTCTGAGGTTCTACCCCCTAACTCAATAGTGTTTTTATTACCTGTCTTTACTCTGACATAATGCTCTTGAATGGCTCAGTGTCCCTTCCTCTGAAACAAAATGAAGCTCCAAGCCTCCAGAAAGAAAAAATTCCTTATAAGAAGCCTAAAAGTCTGCAATACTCCTTTTCCTCCTACTCCTGTAAGACAGAGGGTGATTATTTCTTCTAAATTCTATCTGGATAAATAGTTCTCTTATGAGCAATTGAAGGAAGTCACTTTCCACCTATTTACTGAATTTTTTTGAAACATCAGAAAACATATGGATAATCGTGATACAGTTGATGCTGGATTTAGTTGGTACTCAGGCTGCAAAGCCTTCCTAGGAGTTTGTTCTCCAAAGGCCCTTGATACCCATTATGCATAAGGAGGAGCTCCATTCATACATTAAAAACTGATTAAGACAGAAAGAACAAAGAACAGGAAAAAGAATCATTAGTTTCCAAAAAGATGACAGTCATGAGTAGGGGGGGGTTGGGATCTGCTTTGTTCAGCATACGTAGACATGATCAGAAAAGCATGTAAATAGTGAGGATACCATATTCACTATAGTAATTTCTAAAGCTAACTGCAAAAGGTTGGAGAAGCCATGACCCTGAATGACAAGTTGATGAAATAGCAAAATGTGAGATAGCCTACACCTAGAAAGACCAACAAAACTATATCTAGTTTATTACTGGGCTTTATATTTATGTAACTGAGAAGGAGATCTTTGTGACTAGTTTGCTGAGGTTAACTTGAGGCTTTGTGACAGTCAAGAAAGCTAACAGTGTTAGGAATTATAAAGCAAGGAGCTGAGAACAAGATAGCATATGAAATGATGCATCAATCTGGGCTGCCATGCCATCCCACCTCAAAAAGAAAAAAAAAAAAAAAGATGAAAGTAGAAAAGAACAAAAAGTAATTGAAGTATTCCTTTCATGTGAGAAGAGACTGCATATAGGAGACTCAGCTTGGCCAAGAGCCATCTAAGAAGGAATATGATAGGCCTATGCAATCACAGATGGAAAGATGACTGCAAAGTGGTTGTTCACCTTTCCTTGGAATATGAGAAAGTACAGGTTCAAAAAGGGATTAATTTGTGAATTTGCGATTGCTTACATAGCTAGCGTAAACAATTGTTTGGTTGCAACCTCTGACACAGAAAGTCTTTAAGTCATTAAATGTGTTGAAGCTTTGCCAGGCCAAGCCTGGCAAAAGGACTATTCTTGTCTCTACATGTTCAGAGCTAGACATTATTTGGAAATAGGATATTCAGCTACATGAGGTTTTGGTTGACACAGTACAATGATTTGTATTATTGTAGTTAAAGATAGAAAAAACAGCACTGAGAACTGGGTTGAGAAAGCCAAGATTTTTGGATATCACAAATGATTTCATGTTTACTAATTTTTTGCTTCTGAACATAAAAAGATTGAGATTGAGTGGGCCACAAACTCTGAAGATCTGTTTCAAATGTATCCAAGGTTTAACACCCAAAAATGAAGATACTTGAAGTTGCTTAGGGACAGAGTTGTCATTGGGAGCTTGGGGGTAGACACATGACAGCTTTGAAAAGAACAGAACATAAATGCTTCTCTGAGTAACCGTAGATGCGCCACTTGCAAAGGACCATATGTTGCATCTTTTACTCATACTGGTGAATTCCTGGTCACACACGATTCACTTGAGATGGATTAGCTGAGAGTTTTGCCACAAATAAATAGTGCAGTGTAATGCTGCCAGAAAAAATAAATCACGCTAGTGCGTAAAAGTAACTAATAAAACAGCATAGCAGAGATCAGTTAAAGTGATTTTAGATGTTTTGGATAGAAAAACATTTTGGAAGGACAAATGAACAAGATAAGCCTGGCAAACACTGAGAATGGAAAATGCCATTTGGAAACAAAAAATACAGACATAAATTTTATAGCAACTCTATAAGGGGGATGGCAAATGTCTTCTAAGGCATGAATCTGGTGATGAAGGAGAAGACAACATGCACCCATGTGCCCCTATCTCTTGCAGGTTGCTTTGCTAAATAAGTTTCCATTAGATGTTTTAATGTTCCTGCTAGCTCTGTTCTGTTCCCTTTGCATGAGGTGTTTTCCTGTTGCTTTATGTACAGTGAGAGCTCAATCCAGAAGACAAGATCCAGTTCAGTTTTCAACTTGAAATAGTACACACACATTATCTCTCTTGTTTCTGTATCTTCTGTATTGTTTCATTTCTTCTTTTCGGTGCAAGGTAAATGATTTTGAAATACTTCTTCATGGGTGTTAATTATCCAAATGCTATTGAATGTCTGTGAGCTGGGCACTGCATTACCTTTCCTCCCTAGGAGACTGCAATATGGTGATATGGAGCTGAATTTCATTGTAGTTGATGCTTTGCTGAGCAGTCTTTGCCAAGCAATGAAAAATTAGGAGTCCTACGTAACCTAAATGAACTGATGATTCATAAAAATGTCACAAAGGGTGATGTGTAACAGAACTAGTGTAAACTTAAAAGTGGTTATTTTTAAACGAGGGATGGGAAAGATGACAGGAAATAACAGAAGAGCACAGATATGGACCCAAAGAAGGCAAGAATGAGAGTAAGAGTAGCTGGGAAGAGAGAAAATGGCAGAGGAATAAAGAGCATGATAATGTATCCCAGCATAAGAAGGAAAAAGCAAGTTTTATTTTTCTCTTGTTTTCCTCCACCCCACTTTTCATCCACTCAGCTTTTTTTCCTATCCCCCTCCCCCTTTTTTTTTTGCATTCAGTTCATGTTCATTATCTACAACATCCATATGACAAATCCTTTGCTTCACAACCCAGCTACAGAATATGGAAAGGCATCTCTGCAATACCTGCCTATGTCTTTTATGATTTAATAAAAGTTTCAAGATTGGTTTAAATTTAGTGAGAGAGATGACTAGGGACAATAGATACCAAAGATCCTCAGATCACTTCCCTGGGGACTGAACTCATGAACTTTACCTTCAAAATACAGAAAGCTAACCTCTTTTGGGGAGCTAAAAAAACAGCTTCATAACTTGAACTGTTTGGAAGAGCTCATCTGCAGAAGGGGTCATCTCTGCTCAAGAGACAGTTTTTGATTGATGTGTGTGCAGACCTGGACATCAGAGCTTCAAAAAAATTACCTGCTCAGGGTAATTCAGGCTTTTCTACGTGTGTTTGGTCCTCTCTCTCCACAATGTAAAATGCTGTGTTGCTTCTTGAGTGCCTTTGGAATTTTTTAATCATCTTTCCAAACAAAAGATGTGATCATCGTGGGTGAGAGGGAAGGAATAACAGAAGAAAATCAACTCAGACTAGGTAACAATGAAGATGATATCTCCACAAACTAATAGGATTTCAGCTAAGAATCTGGATAGAATGTAATTAAAATAATGTTAAAAAGTTAAGCTTTTCCATTGATTTCTAACAAGGTGCAAGAAACCTCTTCTTGTAAAATGGGATGTAAATACTGTGAGTTCTGATGTTTCGCTACTGCTTTCTTCAAGGACCCTCTTACTACTAAAAATGTTTTATCCCGCATCAAAATGCACCAACAATTAGTTCTTAACCATAACTTTCTTTCCATCATTTCCCCTCCCTGAACTGTAATAATAGGTAAGAAATACGAATTGAGTTACTTTCCTTACAGAACACTTTAATGCAAGGTAAGTGGCAGCTGTATTTACTAGGTTATGAGGTTAATATTTCCTCAGCAATAGTTGAAATGGTGTCTTATTACAGTAGTGTAGTTGAGGGCAATTCATATGGAAGCGTGTGATACATACAAATTATTTTTTCTATTATCTAGAGTGAAACAGAAGTGAAATAATTTGCATAGCATGACATAGCAGATCAGCATCAGGACAAGGATAAAATCAGACTCCTAGTTTAATGACCTGCACAGTAGATTGTACTGCCTCAACACCTGAAGTAGAACTTTGAAAAACATTACTGTGATCTAAGAGAAGAAATTTCATAGACCTTGTGCTCCCCTATAATTTAAGTGTTCAAAAAAAGAACCATTTAGGGCTTTTATCACCTAATTTTCTCCCTGACTATAATGTGAGGCTGGCAGCATTTCTATTCTCCTATTGTTCCTTTTCCTGTTTTTGTTCCAATTAAATTATAAAAGTGGACTGCTTATGTATTTGTATAAAACCTTGCACAAAGGGGTCTCATCTGGATTGTAATACTATACAGTAAATGAAAATGACAAAACCAACCGATTTCTAAACGGTGTACACTTGGATACCTCCAACTTTGTATAAAGTCATAAAAGAAGACTTCTAAAGAGACCAGTCCAGAATATTATTACCAGAGACATGAAAGCAAGCGTGTTTTTCATGTATTAAAGCATCTGGAGGTGTCTGCTATGAAGTCAAACAGAGTTTTAACACTAGCTTCAGTAAAATCAAGGCTCAGATGAGGAGACAGGGAATTACTGTTCTGCTGTTGAGGAGTGCAGCTTTGGTAGTAGGAGAATGTAGTTATAAATGAAATTATATTTTAAACATGATCAGAAAACTCTTGGGAGCAAAGGGCTAATGAACTATTAATAGTTACTGTAATAAAAGGTTAATCAATTATGTGCTGTTATAAGCAACCCATTAGGCCTGTGAGACACATCAGCCATCTTTTTTCAAACCTTCATGTCACTCATGGATGTGCTGACAGTCATTAGTAACAAGTACTGTTCATATTTGTTTAAAAAGCAGTTAGTTTTTTGTTAATATTTTATAAACTTCCATGGAAAATATGACTTATTAATGGTTGTTACTTGTCCCTTATCTGGACTGATTTCAGATAAGTTTTGCTTTAAATTGAGAAGTCCAAGGCTGAGTCCTCAATTCTGCCTAAATTGCCAGGGCTGAAGAATTTGTATTTTGTGACTGCAGGCAGAGTTTACAAAGATTAAAGCAAGCCGAGATAACGCTATTATCAAAGACTTCAGTGAAACACACTTACTGCTCTTGGTTGCTACCAACTGTGGAGCTGTAACACTGAAGTACAAAGATAGGAAATAGGGAAATAAATGATGCTGTAGACAAATGTTCATTGTAGACCAAGCAGGATAATTGACTCGTGATGGAGCTGTACTAGTATATTCTGTCAATGTTTTGTCTTTTATAAAGCTTGAAATTGTTCATTGACTGGTTTGACTAGCAAACTTTCCTGCATTACTAACAATATTTTTTTAAATGTAAATGTATACTCTTTTTTCCCATTCAAATACCTTGTGTTATATTTTCTAATTTCCAAATGAGTTCTGTTGGGCTAGCCTCCTTCAGTGTATCACTGGGGAAGTACTTATAAACTGGCCAAAATTTCAGCTGGTTTTCAGAGAAGCTTAGAAGACTGAGGCGGCAGTTTGGTTTTTGAGCTTCATTGGCAGAGTTTACTGCAGCTTCTGTTGGTGCTGGTTTTGTATGTGTTTGAGTATCTGTAGTTTTTACTGTTTCTCTGGAGTACGAACTGATGGAAAAGAAGTCATTCTGCCTTTTGCAGTGCAGTTGCCTGCCTTCGCTCATGAATACTGGGTCTTGCTTATAATTCATTTAAAAATAACAACCTCAAACCCTAAGACAGATCATCCCCTTTTACTGCTATTAAGATATTGAAATGTACATTCAAGATATTGCAGGGTTTGAACGCTCACACGTGTATGCTTTGGAGGGGTAAGTCCTGGTATCTGCTGTGCTTTCTGCACACAGACAGGATAACCCTGGTGTAATGATCAGTTGTGGAGGGTGACTACATACTACGGTATGGTCCACAGCATTTTTGTTACTTTTTGCTTTCACTGGATAAGAAGTACTTAAAATAATTTTAGTATGTTAATTAACAGGTGCCTCGTTCCTAATACTGGTCATGCTAATGTTACATTTCTGTCTTGAGACTATCAAAAGAAAATGATCTCATTTGGTACAAAAGTCCCTGTCTAATAGGAATGGAAGAGATTCATCTATTGTCTACCTTCTCTCAAATCAGTGGGATTTCATATTGAGAAGGAATTTGCCTTCTTAACGTTTCCAAAAGCATATGTAAAATGTGAAGAGAGGAAAGCAGCATGGGTACGCTGAACTAAATTGTGAGTTACTGGTCGTGTCCCTGATAGAGAAGCTGATTCTGCCCAGGGTATACTCCGATATAGTGGATTCCTGTGGAAGTGGGGGAGGCCACGGATGGATACTGGGACTTGCTGGTGTGGATGCAAGCAACAGTTGGCTACTAATACTATAACCTCCCCGGGGAGGGGGCACGCAAACAGGCTAAAAGACAAACATATTGTCATAGCGGGTGGTCGCTGGGTACCCGGCGCTGTGGAGCCGACAGCTCCGATGAGCCAAAGGCGCGTCTCCGCTTTCACCCCCTCCAGGCAAATGGATGACTTTCTGTGTGAGCACATCTCTTAATGACACCGGCTGCTCTCCCCAGCCAAGCGGCAGAGCGTTCACCTAGCAGCAAACGGGCACCGGCTGCTGCTGCTGCTTCCCATCTAGGCTGGGAACTCTTCGCAGCCAGCTACAGCAATAGCAGGGAGGCCGCCGTCCCCGCCCTCCGCCCCGGCTTGCAGCACGGCGGAGGGGCCCCGGCGCCCGTGTGAGTGTGCGTGTGTGTGCGTGTGCGAGGAGCAGGTGGGCCCCGCGGTAACCCCGCCCCGCGCGGGTCCCCGTCGGCCATACGGTGATGGCAGCAACCTCCGTGCCAGAGCGGGCTCTTTATTGGAGGAGGGGGCTGTCAATCCGCGGCCGAGCAAGCCCCGCTCTCCGGCAGGCTGCTCCCGAGGTCTGATTCTGGAGCCGTGGCCGGTTGCGATGGGAAGCGGCGTCGGAGGGAACAAAGTTTGCAACACTTGGGCACTTGGCTGCCCGCGCCCTTGATGCCCGTGGCGGGAGCCGGTGCCGGAGAGCAGCGGGCAGCCGGGCGGCTGGCACGCCTTGCTGGTCTGCTGTCGGCACTGCTATCGCAAAGTTTCAGCTATTTGAATGTACTAAAATCCAGGATTCTAATTATCAGCCCTCCCCACCCCCACCTCTCCTAGGTAGGCGACAAATATTTTTATTCTGTGGATTAGAGAACTTTTTGCATGGAAATTTACTGACTTCTGAGTGGTCTCCGTTTCGGGGAAAGGGGGGAGAGGATTTATTTTCATCGCAGTTTATTTTTGTTTTCTGGATCACAGGATTTTTGGAGCTATATGGAGGGATCTCAGGATGGTGTGCACCAGGAAAACCAAAACTTTAGTGTCCACTTGCGTGATTTTGAGTGGAATGACTAACATCGTCTGCCTGCTGTACGTGGGCTGGGTCACCAACTACATTGCCAGTGTTTATGTGAAAGTGCAGGAGCCGATCTCAGAAAAAAAGTTAGAGGAAGACAAAGGGGACACTTTAAGGATTATAGAAAGGCTGGACCATTTGGAAAATGTCATCAAGCAGCACATCCAAGGTACCACCTTACCCCCCGCTTGCTTCCCCTCCCCACCCCGCCGCTTGCCGTGTGCAGTCGCCATCCCCTCCCGCCGCCTTCGTTGTGTGTGCCTGTGACATTCCTGTCGCGACCGGCGAGAGCCGTTCCTCAGCCCGGAAGAGCCGGGGGCTGCGCGGAGGCTGCGGTGCGTGTGGGAGTCCCCGGCGCTCCCCTCCGCTGCCTGGCGAGCGGAGCGGCGGAGGCGGGCGGCGCGGGGGGGACCTGCCCCGCTCCCTCCCTCCTCCCGGGGCGGCCTCCGCCGGGGCCACCGGCTGCGGGGAGTCGCCCCCACCCGCGGAGAGTGGGCCGGGGGCGGCGGGGCGGTGGGGGCTCAGTGCCGGGGCAGCCGGGCGGCGGAGGGCTCCGGGGCGGCTCGGCCCGGGCGCTGGCCAGCGGCGGCTGCTCCGCCGGGCTGGGCTCGGCCTGGTGCTGTAATAAACCTGATCTCAGCTCCGTGCCTGTCTGTGTCTTGCTAAAGTAGGGGGTCCGCGGGGAGGGCTCGGCGCGAAGGGCAGGGGAGCCTCTTCCCGTCTTGCTGTTATCGTCGTTGATTCGTATTTGTTATTTTTCTTTTCCGAAATGGGTTGCTGCGAGGGGAATTTTTGTTCTCCTCCCCCTGTAAGCCTGACTCTGCTAATCCGTGCTGGGAGTCTGTGTGTGTCCGGGTGCGCTCAAGGTTTTCCCTTAGTGCTGCTGTAGTGCTGGGAGCCACTTGGGATTGTAACTGGGGCAACCTCTCATTTGTGTAATGCCTTTTTAATTTGATCTCCTTTTAATGGGAGCTCTGGGAGGAGGGTTGAAGGGGGCAAGCAGTGGGGGAGAATATGATTATTTCCTGGGAGTTTAGGATTTTACATGACTTTGCTTTACTGGGTGATCTTTAGTGTCTTCCTTCATGTTTTCATCATCTGCATGGCATCATACGGTCATTCCTTCAGTCTGCTAAGTGGGTTGGATAGTAAGGAGGCTGAGGGTGGGGGTAGGTGAGAGCTCTTACAAAATCTAGAGGGACCATGTTTCTCTGCTTCTGCATAACCTCCACTGAATGTTCAAATCCCAATTCTAGTCTCGCCTAAATCTGAAAAGGGAGAGCAAACCATCTGGTAAAGGATACCTATCACCAGTGCACAAAATCTCGCTCACCAAGAAAGGTGGAGCAGGCAGGGTAGCTAATCCCATATGAATTGGGCTTCCCCTGCTTGTCAATACTCATAAGTTTGCAGTACTATTAAAGCCCAGCTACTTTGCTGCGACTTGTGTTAATGTTTTTTTAAATATGACACATCACCATTCAGTTTGTATATGCCTTCATTTCTCAGATAGTCTTGTCATCTTGGATAAATTAGTAAAATACGTCTTTTTTTCTGGAGGATGAGTTAGAGCAGCTCCTGCAAGTTTTAAGTTCTCTCATGCAGTCCTTAAGTTTTTCTTGTTCCTGAAATAGACTTTAAAAAGGAAATATATTCTTGTCAGTGTGCCAGTGGAGTGCACTGTGGAAGCATGTATGCAGAGATTTTTCAAAAGGCGCTGTTAGGAGTTAGATACAAGAAATTCATTGACTTTCCATATGAGATTGGAGCATAACTCCTTCAGGTTTGTTGACGTGAAGCTCCAATACTCTTACTTCTTTTGAAGGAAAATAACAGTGTCCATATCAGCATGTTCCTTTGGTCAGTGGTTCTTCTCAGAGTAGTAGAGAAAGGTATACTTAAATCAGGGGACAGTATAGCATGGATTAGAGCATAAACTTTTTTGTGACTATGCATAAACCAAACCAGGAGATATTTTCCTTAAATAACATTTGTGTGGAAGTTGAAGAGAGTCCTCTAAAAATAATTACGTGAGCAGTTTGGTAATAAGGAATAAAATATATTTAGGGAGAAAAAATAAAGTTTACAGAGTTCTCAAACCTTATTGAAACCACTTAGTCTTTAAGATAAATAAATAAATAAAGTAAAAATGATGGCTCATTATCCCTAAGTAGATTTTCTGTGTTTTTACTTGCCAAATCGCAATAACTGGGGTTCACAAGGAATTCCTGTGGCAGAGATTGCAGAATAAGATGTTATTTTAATCAGATTTTGCTTAGCACTGTGAGATACTGTGAATTGTGGGTCATGGTGCAAAACTCACTGAAGTCATTGGAAGGAATATCCCTAGCTTGACTGGGTTTGGGATGAGTTTGGAGGTCAGCTTTAAGAAATTATAAGTTTGAGATTCATTGACATAAATTGGATAAACCAGCTGCCATAATGGTTCTGGTTAAGGTTATAAGGGTTATCTGTAGTTTGCTATTAAACTTTTCCTTGGACCACTTCTTTTTTTATGTTGGAGAGAGGTGTCAAAAGCTCAGATGTTCTGCAGTGCTGAACAGGCATGAAATTAGCACGGGTAATCGAATTGCATTCCACAGGATATCCTGCAAATACCCGAGTGCTCTCACTGCCATGTTTTACACATGGGGTTACGCTAATATTTCATTTTAATTTGTTTTCTGATTGAATTGTTTAATTAGATGCCATCTGGGAATTCCTTTAGCATATAAATTGCAGTCTTGTAATATTTTATCAAGTGTCCTGGAAATGAGAAGGAATAAGAGGTGCCTTCATATAAAACGCTTTTTAAAGTATGTATTTTTAAAAAGACATTTTCATGGCAAGAAAAGTATCAGACTGAAAAGAGATTTCCAGATAAGAGAAGTTCAGAGAGAATGAAAGTACGCGTGCCTCGTGTTCCAAAAGAACAGTATGGAAAAGGAAATATTGGTACTGGTATTGGCCAAGAATGGAAATGTTTGAATGCACAAGTATGTACCTGCCATATTGCACATCTTACACCGCTGTGTATCCATGCTTCTGCAAATGTTGAAGGATAATCATTTCTCTGTGCCCATTTTCTGGGTGCTGGAAATGGAATAAGAGCACGTGTTTTCTGCTCTGCCCGTATGGTACTTCTCTGCTTCCTTCTTTCCTCATTATGTGTTAATTTATGTCGTGTAGCCTATGGATGTGCTGTGCAAGAGTCATGCATCTGTATGCTCACTTCTGTGGTAGGCGGTTTGGGGCAGGATTGGCAGCATTGCAGTCTAGTTGGGCAATATGGACCACAGAAAGAAGTATTTTGTGGAGCGGAAGCATCATGCTGGAACTTGAGCGTAAGCCTGGGAATCGTGAATTCTTGGCTTGTGGCCTGCTGCAGTTTACAAGATGGTTTTGGTCAAATCACTTTACCTTTTTACAGTGATGATGACCTGCATGCTTTTCTATGGCAGCGTGTTGTGGTGATTGTGGTGTTCATTACATCTGAATGCTACCAGGCTAGTACTAAAGAGATTCTACCTCCCGCCCCAGATTTTTAGTAGGAGGCATACGTTTTATGCTAGCAGGCAACCCACTGAGAGAAACTTCTAGTTTCCGCTTCTTTTTGAGTTTGCAAGATGGTGTATTTTTTGAGATTAATTGTGTGTGTGTGGTTTTATGTGTGTGAAAGAAATGAGGAAAAGACCAGATGGATAGTTTTATGTAAAATGCAGTCATTTATTATGTCTAACAAAGGTGCATGGTACATGTATACTATTGAGCTTTATTACCAGAAAGTGTATTTTAAAGGGCTGAGGTTAATGAATATTGTGTTAAATGAGGTATGTGTGGTTCCAACCTAGGATGTGAAATCAGTTTCTTTCAATTTTATTTGAAAACAGTATGTTCTGTTGAGTTCACAAGCAACATACTGGTTAAAAAAAACCCAAACACTCTCATTTTATTAAAATCAATACAAGAGTGCTTCAGACAGATCACGACACATCATTTGTCTTAATAATGCATCATGCATTGGCTTTGTCACTAAAAAACTGCCCTCAGTTGCATGTGCGGTTGGAAGATCATGTGAGCAGGCAGGCTGCTCTTAATCAGATACTTAGTTTGTAACAATGACAGGAGGAAAAACACTAGCAAGAAGGGAGCAATTTATTGTTTTCTGCAGCCTAGCTTTAGGCTGTCATAGGTGATGAGTTGAACCATTTTCTTGAAAAGCTATGCTATGGTTAAGCCGATATCACTTAAAACACCTCATGCATGCCATCCTGTTTGTCTTATTATGCCATGTCACTTTAATGTTTTTCAGCCTTCCTAGTTTTAATCAGATGATGTTTGCATTCCAGCATTATTTTAAAAGATTATGGACTATGAAGTCTATGAAATGAACTTGCTTCCTCACCCTGCCTGCTCCACCCCCTCCCCCGCACCTTGGGACCTAAACAGAATTAATAAATTACATGCAGTTAATACATAGAGTAGATATAAGTTAAAGTTGTAAACCCACAGTTCATTTCTGGACCAGTTGAATTCTTAGTTAAGATCACTGGATGATTACTAAGACATCTATGTTGTAGTAGGACTTTGGTCCCTCATCTTTGCAAGCTGCCGCATCTGTTGTCATAAATGGAATGCCAAGCACTGTGTGGACTTGTTTGGGAAAGTTTGTAAGAGAGGAGATGTACGTGTTATCTCTCCACCTGCTGCTTAGAATGATTTGCTCTGTGGATTTACTTCAGCTAATGTTAGCTATCCCATAGTTGGATATCTAATCACCCTCTGCGGTCAGTTGGGGGAGGGAGAGATCTCCAGCGTGTGATTCATTCCCTGTATCTTGGACAGGTGTTAGGGTGGAATTATTTGCTTTCAGAAATTGCATATTTTGAGTTTGAGAACTAGGTCAACCCAGATTCTTAATTTTAGCCATCTAAAAGTTTGTGTAGGTAAATCCCCTTTGTTTATTCCTCAAACATGAGGAAGAATGTAGTATATAGACCTCTGGTGTGTGATAACTATGCTTTGCAGCGTGGCTAGCTAGCTGGATTCCATAAAGTCAGGCTCCCTAGGATTCACGTGGCCACTCCACCATGTCTTACTCTTGTGGTGCTTTCCTTTTGGGAATAATTAATTGTAAAATCCCCCCAGCTCATATCCCTCAAGCTCAAAAGCAATTAGGCATGTTTATCACTCACTGCAGTATATTTATTCTACTGAGAAACAAATCAGCAGTAGACAGTAGCCCTGGGAACACAGCTCTCGCTCCACTACAGAGGGCCCTATACTCACAGTCTCTATACAAGCAGAGACACCTGCTATCCCAATGTAACTAATTGCAAGAGAAGGAACTGTTTGGATATGTAAGACATGCAGTATTAATCCCATTATTTTTTCTCTCTAGGCTGTGACTTCTCAAGTCATTCTAGTTTGGTGCATGTCAGTGCAGATTAATTTGAATTTAACTTTCATGTTCTTCCATGCCTAGGAATGGATGCACTAAAGAATATCTTAATATAGTGATTTCAGTGAGAAGACTGACACTTAAATTGCTTTAAATTTTCAAGCATTGCTGGAAGTCCGGGTATTTCAAGGACCATCTACTGAAGACTTAATGATATTGGTTATATTGACTACAACTTGATAATTTATTATTACTGTTACTAAAGTTAACTTTTTTGTGCTTTTAATATCTTTAGTTCTCTTCTAATTATATTCTTTCTTGATGGTTCTTCTACTGAGGATTTATTTTGCCATGGTTAGGACGCAGTGACCAAAACTGAGAAGTGGTAGTCTGGCCTTATTAAGGTAACTGTATTTTATTGCTGGAGATTGAATGATTCCTTTTGTGATTGAAGTTGTTTTTTCAGAATGAATTCTTTTCTTTTTTCTTTCCTGATTGTCAGCTAGATTGCTCTATTAATTTTTCAGATTTATACAATGGGAATAGCATGCCAGTTGCTTTTTTTTTTTTTTTTTTTTTTTTGAGATTGTCTTTTGAGCCAGAAACAAGAAAAGTTTTATTTGGCTACAAAGTGAGAGTGAATGGTAGCTTTGTAGTTGGGAAAGGAATTGACCTGGATTCTGTTTCCTTCAATCTAGACAATTTCTGTAGTTCACATGAAAGTCTTCAACAAAAGGTTAAAAAATGAATCAGGAGCAGAGGCTGGAAACTGTGACTTCTGTGCCCTCCAGAAGTTCTCTTATTGCTAAGCCGGAGAATTTTGCTGCTTCCTTCTGAAAAAGTTCATTTTTGTTGACATTTGTTATCTCTGCATAATGGCACAGCTTCAGTGGAAAGAGCGGATTGTGTACTACAATCTCTGAACAGATGATTTATGGGCTGTGCAGAGATGGAGATAGCTATTCTGCTTAAGGTTCTGGACTCAGCTCAGTGCTTCATTTATGCTGGCTAGGTGTCACTTTGGAAAATGTTGCTCAGGTTGACACAAGCATCCTGTAGCTGTGCAGAGATTCAAACACAGGTCTTTTGACTTTCTGCTAGACTGTTATGCCCCTTTTAGTACTAACGAGTGATTTTATCTACATGACCAAAATATAGATAAATGCATGTGAAAAGAAACATAAAGCAAGACCCACACATAGCTGTTGGGAATTGTGTATTATGTGTGAGATCAGCTTGGTGCCAGTGTCATGCTCTCTCATGGCAATATCCGCCTTAGCAGTCCAATGTAAAAACCATTCTTCCACTTGGGCGTACTGTGGCCTGGGGCTGATTGTGATATGCCAGTTAACTGTTGTTGCATACAAGGGCAGGCAAAGAGAGCAGTGCAAGATGTGACTCCTGTCAGGGCCTAAAACTCAAAAGAGCCTTTGCTCGGAGGAGCCTGTTACTGAGGCCGCTGTATGATGCGATACATCTGTTCTTGTTTACTGGGTCAGAAAAAGATGGCTATATCTGTACACAAGGTACACTCTCTGTGTTTCTGAAACAAATGCAAGAGTGTTATTGTACATTGAGTTCAAGACTATGTTTTTAGAGGTGGCTCCTACATGCTAATGATACTCTCTGTGTTTGAGGAACAGGACACAACTCTAGAATCACATCCCCGTGTATTTGTTTGTGGCTGATGGAGTTTATTTTTTTCTCTTGCATGAGCTGAGTGCTTGTGAAAGAGTCTAGTCCTCTCCCTCCAGTAGTACAGGATCTGGACCTGGAAGTGCATGTGTGCAAAATATGAGGCTTTTTCCATTATGTTATAAAAACAGAGACTACAAACACTTGTTTATCACTGAGCCTGGTGTGGGCTGTGTGGTTTCTCCATCATCTCTAGAGCAAAAAGTTTGAAGTTGTTGCCTGCCTCTAT
Source organism: Theristicus caerulescens (assembly GCA_020745775.1). Lineage (NCBI taxonomy): Eukaryota > Metazoa > Chordata > Aves > Pelecaniformes > Threskiornithidae > Theristicus > Theristicus caerulescens. The sequence goes on from CM036564.1 coordinate 11,674,050, forward strand.
CTAATGTTGCTCCCTTGCCTGTGAGAAGCCACAGAAGCAGTTTAATTTAATTCTGTGTTCAACAGAAAGGTCTTGTCATCAACATTATACTATGAAAGCATGCACAAGCTGCAGTATGATGGGATAAGCTAATATTATCTATCTGAATGTTAGAGACATGATAGGTAAAGAAAATCTATGGTGATTTAAAAAAAGTTAATACTGGGCTCAGATCTTGAGACTGCGGTGGCAGTTGTGAAGATGGCTTAGCTTGTCCCAGAGATTGAAGACTGGACTTAGTATGGTGTGCTGTGGTGTCTTGGGATTGCCCCTGAGTCCAGAGCAGATATTGTGTGACTGGTCTACAACTAGCAAAACTACTTCTTTAATGAAATTAAATTTCTGTTTAATGCAAAAGTGAAAACTGGCTTCATATCTTGTCATGCCTCCTCTGAGATGAATTCTCTTTCATTTGTCTGCTGTATTATTTTCCTTTTAATTTCCCTTATTTGTTTGTATTTAAAAATGTATTCTAGTCTTCCTTGTTTTGTTCAGTAAGCCATACTATAATCAGTCCAATGGTACTTCCATCATCTGTGGAGGAATCTTTCTGTGCTGCCTTTGGCCTTCCAGTGCTACCTCTGTAGCCTCTTTAGAACCTTCTGGGCTCCTTTATTTTAGGGACTTGAGAAATAGCTCAGTAACAGGCTGCTTGGTGGGACAAGTGTGGACAGGTATGCTGAGTAGACACTGAAATTGCCAGGTACCTGAAGCTTAATGCTCTGCCTTAATGCTGCTATTACCATTTAATCTCAACTACAGTTGTGCAGTGCAGATGTGTTCTCTGTGTAACAACATTGTTTCCGTTTTCTTCATAAATTTTCTCTGCTCTACTGGTGTTTTGTAACCAAGGTGCTATTTTTAACACGATATCCTGAGTTTCCCGAGGCAAAGGCAGAGATCTTTAGGAGCCAAAACCATGACTGTAATTATTACAGCTCTCCAGCACCTCCTCTACTTGGCTTTGAAAATGAACAAATGAGAGTATTCTAATTTCTTTTTTTTAATATGGAGATGGAAGGTCCAAGTTGCTACCTTGACATTCTCTGCCTTTAAAATGCCAGAATGTGTCTTCTCAAGTCCGTAATGGAATCTTACTATATTCCCTACTTAAGTTATATGCATTTTTTAATTTATTATTTCTGTGACAGTAACACTGTGGCAGCCAGCTGAAATCCCAGCTGTCTTGTGATCAGCGCTGTACAAATGTGTAGTGGAACTCTTGACTCTGAGGTCTTTGTCTCCATGGGTAAGATCTGCATGATCTGGGCAGAGGAGAGGGATATAGAGAATTGATACAGCCAAATTTATACAGACTTGGTGGCAGGTGTGACTCACTGCTGGAGTTGCTCAGATGAATCAGACAGAAGGTCTTCTCTTCCCCCATTAGTAACAGCCCAGAGAGAGTGTGTGAATCCTGCAGTACGAAGACGTCGCAGTGTCGTCTAGTAGCCACGTCTGTTCTCCCACCATAGATCTTGGCCTCACTGATACGAACTTGAGGCTGACATGAGCTCTGAACTATGGGATTAGATATCTCTCCCAACATGCATGTTATAATTAGCACATCTTAAATACCACATAATTGTCTAATTCTCTGCTTGTATCTTGAAAATTCGTGATCTCAGTGACTTTGTGTAAGTAATGTCGGTGGGGGTGTGGAAATCCTATTGTAGTTTTGGTTTTGCCATTTCCTACTTCCTAAATAAACCCACTTATTTTAAATGTGAATGTTTGAGTTTTCCTTTTATTAGAGCTGTCACAGGTGATCTCTGAGAAAAGAGGATTTCTATAAGCAGCTTTCTGAAGAATGTAAGAAAAAGAGATAGTATTTCTGTTTTTTTTCTTCATAGATAAATGGTCGTTCTAGTCTTCATTTTAGGGAGATAATATAGATTTTTAGGCTGTGTTACTTGCCCATATGTAATCTGGATCTAGCTAGAGATCCGTTTCATGAATCATCCAACTAATGCAGTGAATTACCTGTCCCTGCTTTCATGGTGGATTCAAATTCCTTTGAAGCTTTTCATTCTGTATCGAGTCATGACTTGCCAGAGGCTTTGCAAGAAGGTTTGGCATGCTGTAGGTAAAAGATAAGGTGTCAGATAAACTTTTCCAGCACAGCAGACTCAGTGAGTCTGTACCCATTCATTATGGGATTATAACTGCAATAAAGTTATGGTTAGAGAAAGCACCTTTTGGTATTTCTCTGTGCACAGAATAAATAGGGCTTGTAGAAGAGACCACAGCAAAGTTTTTAAAATAACTTTGTTCTATTTGTTTTTTTTTCTCTGAGGTATTTATAATTTTACCAGCTGTATATCGCATGATCACACGATGCCAGCATTTCGCTCTACTTGTGCTAACAGGAATATTTTAAGTTGCTCAAGTGAAGGGTGGAGGAGTAGTATGCTGTAATTTCTATGGTATTTCTGATTAGAAGATGTGTTCACTTCATGTGTAACAGTTTGGAGGATGAGGAGGGTCAGGAAGGAGAGAAATATAGAAAAAGCTAAAGGCTGCATAAGAGTATCTGAATGTTTTATCCCTTTTTAGTTAATATGAAACTAGTTATTGAGTGGAAACTGTTGAATTTCCACTAGTGTTCTTGAAACTGGTGAAACTAGTGCTATTGAGTTCCTATGGAGTGGAAAGAAGCAATGCACCATTTCTGATTCTATTCTGAAAGCCTTTTACTTTCTTGCTGCTCTCAAAACCAGTTTCACATCTAGTAGATTATTACAAATATTTGCTTGTGTTAATTAAAACAGAGTCTAGCATTAAAAAATGCAAGACTTAAATCTATTTGGTATAGTTTATATAGACCTTTTAGAACATGTGTAGTATCTTTAATGAAGCAAGAAATATTTGGCTTGCATGCAGTCAGAATATCATAAGCAAGATGCTGATCTTGGCACCAAAATTGTATCACTATTGGTCTCCAGTATTACAATCATGTTTTGTTGTTTTGATCCTGTTTTTTCAAGAGGCAGCAGAGTTAGTACTCTCTTTACAACATGATGTCAGCCATAAAGGATTATGACATCATTAAACTTAGATGTAATTGAATGAGATATTTTAAGCTTGTGTTTAGCTAATATTTTCACATGGTTGTGAAGCTGTGTAAGTTTAAAATTAATTTCAAACTGTTAGACATAAAACAAGCAAACCAACAATAAGAAACCCCCACAAGTTCCAAAGGGCTGTATAAAGCCATACATAATGCCGGGAAGACTAGTGAATTTATGCACTAAAAGAAGCAAGGCCAGAAAAGGCAGTAGCAAAATGACGACAGAGGATTTATGTTTGGATAGATCATTCCCACTTGCAGCTTTCATTTCTCTAAACGCAGGCATTGTAACAGGAATGCTTTTGGTATAGAAACATTTTCATCTCTTTGATTTATTGTTATATTTGATATAAATGCAATTCTATCAACAAACACGAGTTTTTCAGCTCAGCTTATGTCTTTCTTACATGAAAATAGTTCAAAAGCACCTTCATAGTGCTAATTCTAGTACTCTATTTTCATTTAAGTACTGAGAAAAATTTTGCATGCAAATGAATGTGGAAATATATATACAAATATTTAATATTAAAATATCTATATAATAATAATATCTCTATATAAATATATGTATGCATTTTTAATGGTTACGTTAAGGAGCCATATGTCTTGTCTTGAAGGCAGGAAGGGTCTTCACCATTGCCTGATACAGGCTGACATGGAAGAGTTTGTAAATGGTAATACAAGCACTGAAGCAAGAACTTGATTAGAGCAAGTGGGAGCATGTTTGCATAATATCTCAGTATGGTGGCAACAGGAGCAGACTCCTGCAGCCTGGAAATGCAAAGGACAAGTATTGCCTGATGTGCGTTAGAAACAGTTTTTCAGACAGTTGTTAGTGTTCTTTGCAGTAATTCAGTAATAGGTGATGGCTAGAGTGAACCCTGCACGTTTCATCACTTATTAGTGAAGACTGTTTTCAGGATGATTGGCTGCTGTAGAAGCAGATATAATACTGTGTCATAGAAATGGGGAGCCACACTATTGATTTCTCATTTGAAGAAATAAGCAAAGGTAAAGCTTTTTATGTTGCAACTTCTAGCTCTTGAGAGTAGACTTCTAATCGTTCAGCCCTGGATTCTTTTTTCATAATTATGAAATAAGCTACCATTGGAGAATTTTTAGATTTATGAAAGAGTAAAATTCCTTGTCATGAGGAAGCCAGGAGACTTGAAACCACGTAAAAGGAAATTTAATGTCGTAATGTGTGAAACATTCCTTGGCTCCTTGCAGTAACAACATGTCAATATGCTTTTGTCTGCTTGACAATATGTAGGAAATGCCTTTGATTTTGTAAAATTGCATGTAATTTCTCAACATTTCTTTTGATCCTATTGATTAAAGCTTTTCTGCCTTGCCTAAAGACATTAAATAGAAAACCATCTGCTAAAAACGGATTGGCAACATTTCTGAAAATTAACATTAAAAAAAAAGTTTAGTCTAAATATATTTCAAAGAACGTTCCTATTTGTATTCTGAGATGAAGAGGAAAACAAAAGCTTCTGTTACAGCATGGCAAAAGGTTGCAGTATCAGGTCAAATACTATTATTGTCTTCATACCGTGGCAAAAAAGCAGACAGGTACCCGATGATGCAGTGTGTAAGTTTCATTACAAACTCTGTCCCACTTGGCTGTGTGTTTACCACCTGTATCAGTTATACAGGAATTGATGGATAATCAGCCATTCACCCCAAAGTACTCTTTGTGTGGCTGCCAGCAGTGAAACATGCTGATCGCAGTTGCTAGCTCTATGGACATAAATGTAGGTTATAGAATAATCCTGATCCTCCCAAGTTTTGTTAATGTAATGAGGTTGTAAATATAAAGCTGGCATGATCACGGAGAGTGATGTTTTTAATTACAATTTGTTACACTCACCAATGATTTTCTGATTATGCTTTCCTATTATCTTTGTGTGAGCAGCTTTTAGGCTCTGAGTGGCTATGCTGAAGCTGAGAACATGCTTATATGAATAAGAACTCTTAGTATGTTTGCAGTGTTGGGACAACAATAGGGAGTAAGTTTCTTGGCAGGTTAAGACAGAGCTTGTGCATTTAACCTAGCTTTTGTGGCTGGTTTTGCTGGGTAAGAATGCCATGTAACTTCCATAAAAAGTCAATTAGCTGCCCTAGGGGAAGACAGTGCAGGGAGGAAGGATTACTCAATACTGTGTGTGTCGGCACAGATTCAATGGAAGATAATTCTGGATATTTGCTTCTCCAGCAACTGGATTATCATTTTAACTGTCCAGTTAAGACAGACTTTAAAGAGTAAAGCCATCTATGCAGGTATTGTGCATTTGTACCCTTTCTGCTACTAAAAAGGTTTGAGGTCTGTATGTGAAAGTGAGAACAAGCAAGTCCTGGTACAGGCTGTTCTGTCTTGAGATTCTTCTCTTACATTAATAAACCTTAAGATATTGATGGATATTAAATTATTTTTTTGGATTATGTTCTTTCCACATAACAGAGGGTCCCTGGACTGAGTTCTCAGTCAGTGTGAATGTACCTGAAGTTCTTGCTCTGAATTCTTTCCTCCACTGGACTCACATAAATTGCTGTCACTGCCATGCTACAGTAATTCATACATCTGAGGTATTGCGGGGCTTGGAAGCGAGGGGGATGATCTGTGCAGAACAATATAAAAAGCACTAACTCATTTCCTCTGTCCCCTCTCTCTGCTGCCTCAGAATTCTGCCCTGGGTACCCAAGGGCTAGGTCGGGATCAAGAAGGGTGGCTTTTATTTGCCTCACATCTGTGGACTTACTTTTCTCACTTCACCATGTAAGCAACTGGGTCCAAAGCATAAAGAAGGGGATGGGAAAGAAGAATCAAAGTATCCACAAGTATAAAAGGCAATGTAATTATTAAAGGGGTTATGTAAAATACTGTGTCAGATTACAGGCAATGGCAAATACTTAGCAGTATGCTTTCTGCCGCCTGTCTATTTTTAAAACTTGTGCTTAGGCACCTAGCTAGCCAGGCTATTCTTGCATGTCGGTACATAGCCATATAATTGTCTGTCTGTTTTTACAATGAACATGGTGCAGAGAACATAGGAGTTTTAGCCACAATGACAAATCGTGACAGTGCAAGGTATGACAGGAAAAAAATGATAAAATAACAATGTAGGATGTAGCATCTTAGCTTTGCTACGTTAACCTAATAAAAAAAGCATACTTTTACTTTTAAAAAAATCATTTTTAATGTAACTCTCTTACTCTCTATTAAATATTCATGCTCCAAATTTATTAAGAGTGACTTTGAATTTGCCTTTCTGCTATATCTGGGAACAGATGTTATTTTCTCCCAACTCCTCGACACCTGGAACTGGCAAAATTCCCCAAGCTCATTCAATTATCATCCAACAAGCAGGGCTTATTCAAGCAATTTACCTACAAGGGCCAATTCAACACAAGGTGGGGAAAAAAAAAAAAATCTACCCTTTTCACTGAATTTAAAATAAACTCAACAGAAATCCTACTCATTTCATCAGAATGAGTAGCTATGTTTTTTAAATTAAAAAAAAAAGAAAAAAGGCAAGTTTATGAAGTCATACTCATGCCCTTCTTCAGTACATGAAGTGTACAGAGCTCAATAATTTTCTCAAGACTCAAATTTAAACTTGATAAACCGTAAGTTTTTGTTGCTTCTTAGGAAGGAAGATAAACAAAAGCTCCCTCTTTGTAGGGTGTTTCTTCTCACTGAACTGCACACTTAAATATAGTGCTTGAGTCATTCCTAGTTTACACCAGAGAACAGTGAAAGCAGTGGGAATTAGCCCTCTTGAGGTAAACTGATGACGTATTCAACAACTCTGGCATAGTTTTAATGCTTTTGGTACAACCCCTCCTTTCCTGCCATGACCGGAACCTGCAGTCACCTCAAACAGTGTGAGTAACAGGGGGAGTAGAAGGCCCTGGCTGAAGAAACTTACACATTTAAATTTCACATATTTTGGTTCAGACTTCATAAGGGGAAGTTGTACATTCTCCTTAAGTGGACAAATGAAAGCATCAATTGCAGTGTTTACCTTTAGGAAAATTGAGACCTGAGCATGGTGTTTTGGCCACATAACTTTTCCCAGCACTGTGCGGGATATCTGTTTTCAAGGTATTTCATGTCTAGCAGTGTTTTTGTTACAACTTGCCTTAGTGGCTCCAAAACCAAAATATAAACTCAAATGGGTTAACTAGAGATACAAACAAGGTTGCAGTCAAGCAATTAGAATTTGGATGAAAATTTAAATAGTTTAAAACACTGCAGCAGTGCCATATGTCAGAATGTGCTTATGGCCCAGTGAAGATGACTTTTTTTCCCCCGCCCCTCCATTTTGCCAAACTCTGCTAATATCTTACTTTGTTTTCTAGGAGTGTTATTTTTACCTCTATATTAACTCCACTCTTTAAATGCTGGGGATCTGTATCATAACAAGTTAGGAATATTCAGCTAGTGGACTTTGGGGACATATGGATAAAAGTGGTTGGGAAAAGGTAAGTTCAGTCATGGGATGTCTCTTAAAAATGTGTAGGAGTTCCCATGCTGCCCATCTCTTTGAAAAAAAGATTAAACAAAGAGTTTTTTGAAGAAGGACTAAGTTTCTGCTAAAAAGGTATGTTAAACTATGTAATTAGGCAAATTTCAATGAACACTTATAATGTCAAATAGCATAAGTGGAAATGAAAATTCATTTTTCCCCATCAACTTGATCCACTTGACTAAAAAAAAGAACCCAGAAATAATGATTTACCCTTGCAAGTGGTGGCAGACTTCCTCCGTGGTGCTGCAGACTCCTGTTGATAAATCCCATCGAAGGGACAATGATCTCACTATAGTGTTGACTTCTAATAGAATGTCTTTCTGTGAAACTTGTGTTCAAGTTAATTCTACTTCTTCGACATCTTTTCTTTCTTTAGGATTACCTTCAAATTTGTGAGTTTTCCTTCTTCCAAGCTAGCTAAGTCGCTGTTCAGTTCACAGTTTCTATGTATAGAACAAACAGGCTGTGTGTATAGATAGGGTCTTTTTTTGGTAGGTTCTCTCACAGACAAAATGTCTAAATACTCTAAAGCTTTTGTAACATAAATGTCTGTCCCCTCTTATTTAGTCTGCTATTCTTTGCCAGGCAAAGTAACTGTGTGCTGCTTAACCAGGAAACTCGCTTGTATTCTAAAAAGGGAGAAAAGGGCAGGGTGGATGTGGGCTCGTTTGGAGCCTGACTCTGTGTGCCAGTGAGTGCAGTTGCCCCCCTCCCCTGCATACCTTTCCGGAGGATGGACTCATGCATGCATCAACAAAATAGTTGACTTCAGTGTGATACTGTCAAATTATTCTGGCTTGTGTGTGTATGGTTCTTCCCAGTTGTGCAAATTAAGCTCAGAATTTGCATTATTTTAATAAGTTTTAATTAAGAATTTAAACTCCTGTTATTTGTGTGTTTGAAGGTAAGGTTAGTCTCCTTATGTTCTTGTTATAACTCATTTTCCAGAAGTCTGGAAGCAGCCTGTTTGTCCAAGACACTTCCTTTCTGCTTCCTGAAGAATGCCGTTCTTTGAGTGCTTCAGTCTTGAAGTCCCATATAGACTTCTTGCAACAAATTCTCCAAGGTCTGAATGCAAGTTGTTTTCCCAGTTGTTTGGTATATGCAACTTCTTGAATGAGTTTGTTTATATACATACATGTGTATATACATATATATACATTTTAAATTGTCTCTTGATTGTCTTGACATGTTTTAGCACTGCCTTTTACCTGACACAAAAAGTACAGTCAAATCAGTTGACAGTGTGAGTAAAAACCTTCAAATTAGAAATGATGACAAAGCTCGTGGCTGTCAGAGAAGTAGGCTTTCAGTATAATGTTTTTAAAAACTTGTAAATCCCATTTATATAGGTCTCAGACATATTTTGAAAATTTTTTCTATAAGTGACTTTGAAGCCTGAACTGCTTAACCTCCTTTAATGCATGTTACCTTTCCAATAAAAAACAAACAAACAAACAACTCTTAAATTGCTTAAGGCATACCTCAGAATTTTCCCACATGCATTACTGGTGTTAAAATCCGATGAGAGAGACCCCAGTAGTTATACCATTTGCAGTACTTCCCTATCTTACGTACGTGTGTGTGTATACAAAGGCCAAAGGGATATTCCATACCATATGACGTCATGCTCATCATGTAAACTGGGGGGAGTTGGCTGGGACCAACGCTGCTCGGGGACAGGCTGGGCATGGGTCAGCAGGTGGTGAGCAATTGCATTGTGCATCAGTTGTTTTGTATATTCTTTTCTCATTGTTATTATAACTCTCTCCCAGCTGAAGCCAGGACACACAGAAGGCGGGCTTTTTATCTATGAAGTTGGTGCTATCAGTAGTCTAGTTAGCACACAGTTAGTCGGACTGTGTACTTCTCCTTCTGCCTCAGCAGCTGCCTGAACTGTGACTCAGTAGTGATTAAATCTACATGGTTGTGTTTCTCTAGAGCACAAGGGCTGACAGTTGTACTAAATATTGGTGCTTTCTAGGACAAATTCAGAGCTTGTGTCACCAGTATGTTGTAATTCCTTTGTGTCTGTGGAGGCCTGTCAGCCCATGGCCAGTTCCCATTCACTGCTTGCTTACTTGCTGACTTCAGATACAATCTTTTTATCTCAGATTTGACAGTTGTAAATGTACTATATTGCCATGCTATGGAGCTATTCATATTAAGGGAACTAGAGGTAAAAGGCCAACTAATACATATTTTGAGGAATTCACACAGTAAAATTTGGTTATAATGTAATTGCTTAAAATTACTAGTAATATTGGCATTAAAGGAGGAATCAAATACCTACTGGGTTATCTCATAACCTTTCCATTTTTTGCTTCTGAATCTGAATTAATAAGAAAACAATGTTTCGTTCATCAGGCTACCTTTCTAGTAACTTTGGAATCTAGTAGTCAAATTGATGATAATCAGAGGTTAAAAATCTTGGAAATAATTATATCTGTGTGAGTCTCCCACAGGTAATAGAGGGAGACTCTGTAGGTACTCTCCTTGTGCTAGTAGAAAAGCTGGATTTATTAATATTTGCTGTCAGAGAATGTGCATGGAAAAGAACACCTGTCTGCCCCCAATAATTTCATAAACATTGGAAAATTTTCAAAAGAGCTCACATAACCCCAGAAGTAAGTCCAAAGGAAAACTGGCATTATCAGTTCTTGTGCTCAGTGATCTGATTTATTTAATTGTGTCCTAGGTCCTTTCTAAGCTTCTTGAAAAGAATTCCTGTGCAGAAAAGGGACTATTCATTCTCCTAATATGACTGCAACTTCCTGGTTTGTACTGCAGCACATTTGCTTTTATCAGCTAAATTGAATTCTGATTGCAGATGGCCGAAAAACTGGGACACAGCAAAATTAGCAGCAGTATTAATAAACGAGACAGAAAGTGTACTTTGCTATCTTCATATATTGTGCAGAGTATCTTCTGAGCTGATCGTCCATTTTCCTCAGCTACAGGATTTCCTTTGATGGAAAGGTAGTGTCAAGGAGGTATAGTGGTTGTTGGCATCCAGCATCTCTGGGAGTGGGACAGTGAAACATTAAGATGGTTCTTCACCTCTCTAGTCTTAGTTTCAGGAGCCCACTGCCCCATTTGCAAGGGTGAGAATATAAAAAGAAGTGAAATCTAGATGGGAAGTTGTCAGGCTGCATGTGCATACTTGCAGAGCTTGAGAGAGTCTGTGGAAAGGGATGTGCTTTTGACAGGTATTGGGCTTAATTATTATAAGCTTAGAAATGTCAAAGCATATATTGTCCCTATGGACTGATTACCTTCAAATTACTTGATTCTCTGTGTGGCCATGTGGGCTTTAGGCTGAGACACACCTATTGCTGCAGAATCTCACTGGTATTTGATAATCATGCTAGAGATCTTTAGTGTACGTGTTGGTATGTGCACATACAATCTGGAGAGAGGTAGGTTTTCTGAGTAGTAGGTAAGATGTAGAAAATGAAAAGAATCATTCTATGCAGAAACTGTTGTGAAGACCTCATGAATATTTATATGTGTGAGTGTGTATATATATGTAATAGCTATGTAAAAACATACATTTAACAGATGCGAAACTTCAGAAGACCTAGTTTGGAAAAGAAGTCTTCAGATACGTTGTTCAGTGGTCTGCAGAATACTTCATAAAGGATTTGTTTTGCTGTAGGAATGTGTAGATGTATCACTTTAGAAGGCAGAATAGCTACTATGACAATTAATTGCTTTTCTTTGTGGCTTGCAAAGCCTTGCATTGTGGTCCTAGGTGGGTATGATAGATAAAAGTTTCAGTGTTTGAATTCATGAAGAGTAGTTTCTTACACCATCTAAAGATTTTTCCTGTTTGCTTAGGATGTACGATACTCTTGTATAATAAATCAGCATTTTACAGCTGAGGATGGCATTTTAGCATACTTCAGAGCACTCTTCACCACTTGCCAGTTGATTTTTATATAATCATTTGCCATTCTACGGGAACCTGAACTTGAGAACAGATCTTCAGTGATGTTCTTAACTGCCACTGGGCAGAGGAAGGTAAGAATGTCAGTAAGACTTGCTGATGGCCAGGCTGCAGTTAAAAAGTTTGATGTACAATTCCCTGACACCTATGTTTTCTAATTATTCATAAATTAAGGTCAGCTTTATAGGACATAAACATATTTTCAGTGTAGTCAATACTGTCTTTGCTCTGTATGTTAAGGTGCAAATGCAGGCCCCTGGACCAGTGTGGAGGGGAATTATAACATCTGTCTGGATTTGCAGTTCTTAGTTTGCAGAAAGCTATTCCAGACTTCAGTTTGGATCTCCGCAGCCATTAGAGCAGGATCATTATTGCTAATAGAGTGATCAGTTACAGGAAAGACGAGTGTCTGGTGAAAGCCTGCCACTTTGAATAGATGGGATCTGGATTAATTCTTGCAATTAATGGTCCTGCCTCCTTTTCACGTTACTGGTGGCTGTTCTACCACCAGGTGGGGATGATTTTTCTTTCGTTCTGGCACAGGTGACACGTTTGACTTGCTGAGCTGATTAATATCCCTAAACAAAAGCTTCAGTGTTTACTGTTCTAGAAGGAGGCTTGTCTAATCCAATCAGTCATTAGTGGCAAATTGTGTTTGGGATACATTGTAATCAGCCTGTGTATGAATATTTTTATGAAACAAAGCACAGAAACTTGACACTGTTTGCGGCCCTCTGCAATGAACAGAATTGCTAAAAGAATGTTTGCAGCAGGAAGATAAGCACTGTTACATTTTTAATAAGTGCATTTTTTGCTCCCATAATGGAAATTTTTTCCCTATTTTTCTTAGGAATCTTCTTTGTCAGGGGATGTACTTATCTCCTTTTGCTTAGTGTCAAATGATATGCTAACTGCTTTGGTAAAATGCCAATTGACCTTGTGACGGTTTTGTATATGGGCACTGAGACTGACCATCAGGACTGGGGCCCTTCTGTTATTCTTTCTGTCACTAGGTTGGATGAAGTTCCTTTTCTTGCTTTGCATTGCAAAGCAAAACCTTATACTTTTAAAATAGTAAATAAGAAATAAGGATTTGCAAAAAAGGTGATGTGGTGAGGTCTTTTGTTTTGTTTTTTTTGTTTGTTTTAGAGCAGCTTTTTATGCTACAGAGGTAGTTTTATTCTACCTTTTTGAATTTCTGTGCTATTTCAAGGTGGTTAAGCAGGCACATTTGCAAGGTAGTGTTACCATCTCCTGTACAGAAAAAAAATAATTGTAAAGGCTGGCATAGCAAGGGAAACTCTGATAGTCCATCAGTTTCTGGCGCTGTCAACTCTGCTACTTTGTATTACGTTGGCAAAATTTCAGCTAGCAAGCTTTTGTATAGTTATGAATTGTCTTGACAATGACTGAATAGTCTAAAAAATCTTATTGCATTTGCTGACTACACTGTGGTTGCTTTGTAAAGCATATACTTTCTATGATTTCCTGTAATTTAATTTAGTGCTATAGTAAAGGTTTCATATCTTGTTAGGAGAACTTCCTCAAGTGAAGTCTGAAAAATCACTGTAAAGGCATCAAAGCTATTGAGAATTGTAATAGTACTGTACATGAACAAGAATTCCTGTTTTTTAGGGTAAGCTGATACTTATAACAGTAAAATCCAATTTAATTCAAGCCTTAGTAAGAATTGCCTAGGAACTTATTGGCAGAAGGCCATTGTTTTTCTTTTAAAATTTCATTTTCATTAAATTCTTTACATGTAGATCACCAAAAGAAACCCAACAAATCAAACCCTTACATCTTTGACTAGAGGAACAATAAAGAAAATTCTGGTAGGTAACTAGGAATATTTTGTAAATGACTACAGGCTTTAAACATAACACTGAAAGGAACCACAGTTTAAAAAGGCTCCAGGTTAACATTAATTTGATATAGTAATGACAGATATGAGGGGTGTAAATAGAAATTCTTATATGTGAATACATAACCTCTGAAAGCCATGTTTGCTGATTTTTTTTCAAGGAATGTTTGACCTTAATGTATATTATCGATTTGGTTTTCAACCCAGAAGCTCTATTTAATTATTAATACATCTCTCTCCAGGAATCACCAATTTCTAATGTGTGCTTAACTGCAACAACTCTTTCCTTCCTCCCACTGCCTCTGAAATCTCTGAAACACTGACCCTTATGCCTTCATCTGACTAAGATGGTGTTTACTCAGAACTGCAGTATAACTTATAGAAGAGCTGGGTTGCTGTTTACTCTGTTAATATCTTAATTCCATTAAGCTTGTGCTAATGGCCTCAGTTCCTTGAACACTTTCCTTCTAATGGAATGATTCAAGCTATTGATTCTTCAGCTGGCTTTATTGTGTGCCTTAAGGTACAGTCAGGGGTGTCAGCTCTTTGTTCTGAAGATTTACTCCAGAAGTGCTTCTGTACAGTTCAGAAAAAGTATTCCAAGTCAAAGAAGCCCCCAAATGGGCTTTACTGAGAAGGAAATTTAATTAATGGAAATGCTCATTCTGTACATCCGTTTCTTCTTCCACGCATAGAGTTTCCCTTAATGACTCTCCAGAATACAAGCATCCAAGATTTGCATGTTTGATTTTTCTGATCTGGAAAATGTATGCTGCATTAGATTAACCTCCCATCATGCACAATTCCCTACTAAAAGTTACTTATTTCAATTTATTTTCTTTTTATGGGACCTGGAAGTTTTCCAGACAAAATATTTTCTTTTCTGAATTGCATAGTACTTTACTCTTTCTTTAATCCTAGTGACTCCTGTAATCCTACTGACTTGGTCAGTAAAGCAGTAGTCAGCATGAGTGGGACTAGTATAATCTGTTCCACTACGCATTTTAATAGAAATTATTTCCACTTGGACCCTGTTGTTTTTCCAGACCAATCTGTAGCCTGTTCCTTGAGGAATTTTTGGAAAGCTATGGCTGAAGCAGTCACTGTTGAGTTTTTATGAATACAGAAAAGCCTGGGTAGTTTATTCTGTATATTCCAGATTATTATGAACATATAGTATTTTCCTTCTTCTTACAAGTTTTCCGTTCTCAGTCATGTAAGAATAAGAAAATTAATGTGTGTGCAGAACATGGTTAAAATTTATTATGACAGTGGAGTTGATGAGTTCAGTTTATCCCTTTGTGCCAGTTAAGATGGAGAGGGCAAATGTTAGTCACTCACCTTGGGAAAAAATGCATTTATTCCCTTGCAGAAAAGTCCAAGGTAAACTTTGAAAAACATTTTTATGAAATAACCATCTTGAGAGAGAATGCCAGTGCAGCGTTTCTACATCTTTATTTACTTGTTCAGCTGAGAGGAAGAAGGAAAGAAAAATATCCACACCCAAATGTATTTGTACAACAAAATGGAGAAAAACACATACTAGGAGTTTGCTTTCTTCCTAGTACATTTACTGAATCAAGTCAATAGTTTTACTGTGATATCTTTTAGAATTTTGCCTGAGGTTTTTAAGTCAATCACAACTTAAGGGGAAAAAAAACCCAACACACCAAATCCACAAACTTGGCCAAGAGTCTACCCCCTCCTTTCTTTGACTTGATGAAGGCCAGAATATATTTTAAAAGGTATACTTAGCCTGGAGTTGACTTTTGAATTGAATTTCTTCTGTCTTGAATGCATGATAGAGTCATTGTTTGTAGGTTGGGAACGGTATGTAGAGTAGTTTTCTGGGCGTGGCATGCATTTAATGTTTCTCACTTTTATTGCTTGCATGTGTGAGGTTCATCATGCTTTGCTGTTCTAGGCAAGTGTTGAATTAAGATTATCAGTAGGAAAACAGTGTTTCTCCATTTCTATATTGTATGATGTTGTCCAGTACGAGGACGACAAGGAAGTCCCAGTTCTGCAGAAGGTCTTCTGTTTCTCTGTAGTCTCTTGCTTTTCTTCCTGAAAGTTTCTGTGAGACTGAAACCTACCTTAGTGCAGTTTTGCAGTAAGACTTCAGTGACAATTAAATGTATTTGGGTCTTTTGCTAATTCCTTGCACAAGTCTGCTGAATGTTATCCTAAATGGTTGCATTTTGCTTGAAAGCATAGAAGATGGGAAAGATCATGGAAATGACAAAACCTCATTTCTTGGTTAAAAAAAGAAAAGAAAAAAAGAAAACCTAAGAGCTTAATTGTTAAAGGAAGTGTATACTTAACTGCCTCAAATTCATTCTAATATGGTTTTGGTTAGCAGTTTGGGTGACTTTGGGTCTCACTAACATTTGGCTATTTTTTTTACCTTGAGTAACTAATTATCTTGCATGATAACTTTAAAATTACTAGTTTTAAATCAGTGCTTTACAGGAACTCTTCTGAAGCAGCAACAGTCTTTATTCTGCAGAACGAAAAGGAGCAGAGCCATGCCCAAAGTGAATACTTTTAAAAAGGGCCTCCACAGGTCTAACGTGGGCTCTGCTTATCTCTCTTCCTACTCAGAGATGTCTTTGTTCACAATAGAAAAGAAAGGGAAAAAGCTATGCATTGCATTAATTATTGTGCCTTAAACCCTAAACAGCACTCTGTTCTTTCACTTCCATTCCCCTTATATGAGCATTATGGAGAGCGGGAGAAGGATTTAGCTGGCTGAAAGTTTGTGTCAAGACTCCCTGTAAAGGAAGAGTCTCAACTCAACCCAACCCAACATATAAGCACCTAGATTTCCCCATAAAAACACCTGCTTCTCTCCACAAACTGCAAAGGGGACTGAAGTTTAATAACCCACATGTAGATGACTTCTGTAAAAGGAGCTTAAGCTAACTAACCCATATATAGATACCTACTTTGTAAGTGTTTACAGTTAGATAAGATGAACCCCACTTTAAAGGTTTTTCAGTCTAAATCTCCTGAAATCAACAGAGCTAATTACGTGAGTGAGGTTGGCCACTTTTAAGCTATGTCTTCTAGCAAGTAAATGAAGCTTGTTTTTTCTTCTTTCTACGAGCTAACCAATATTTTGTTGTGTGTTAGGTTAGATGTTAGCTCTTCTTATGAGGTGGTGGAGCCCTTTTAGGTTGGCTTGACCAGCCATATATAAGCGTATTGTTGAAATAAATGCGGTCCCAAGATGTTTATCTCAGTATTTTAGCATGAATATTGTTGTCTGTTGTAGATGTGAAAGTATATATAAATGCATTGGTATAATGGCTCTGTGTTCTAGTTGCATCTATAATAATCCCCTATTTCACTGGTAGTTAACTGTCTTCATTGTGTTGAGCCTTTTACTTGGGATACTAAGGCTCATTAAATAAACCTCTCTCAAACATTAGACGTGGGATGTGTTGTGCACAGCTGTAGTAATGCTGCAGAATCTGGACCAGAAGTTAATACATAAGACAGGAGGCTAGTAAGCAAACAAAATATTTCTGTGCAGATTGGCAATATTAATTTATCTTATATAGGAACTACAGGAAATGATTTCTGCTGCCATTTGGGAATTTTGAGCGACAAGCCGTTATGAGTGCTAAAAAAACAATTTATAGTAATGCCTCAGTTCTAGCTTTTTGTTCGGGCTGCTGGTTCCACTGGGTACTGGGAATATTAAATTGGGTTCATTTGTTTTTTGCGGATTTCAGTGGAGCATCACAGAGATATGTCATGCATGTGGCACAAATTCTCACTTTTTTTTTTTCTTTAATTTTGAATCCTAAAGCTGTTTTGGTGCTGTTTGGCATGCAATTTATATATAAATAGGTGCCTAGGGCTTCATGGTGGGTATTATCCTTTGAAACCTAAAGAGCTTTCAGGTAAAGCAGCAACAGTTTGACAGCTCCCAGATTGATGCAAGAGGTGAGATGGAAAGGAGCCCAGTGCTGGGTTAGCAGAAGTATTACGGTAGTGTCAGGGTCTGCTCAGCATATTCTGTTACAAGCTTACAGTTAGGTTACAGCTTAGCTTAAAAAACATCCCAATATTATAAAGAACTAGTCATGAACAGGAGGGATTTGTTGTGTTTTGTTCTTTATTTTGGAAGTTACTAGGAAGAGGAAGCCTTTTGTCTGTGATACAGCAGGGACAGAGGCAGTGTGTCCCACTGCGCTGCCACGGTGTGGGCTTCTGGTTTGTAGCTTAGAGCTGAAGTGTGCTTCCATTACTAAGGTGATCATTTCTGCTGGGGAAGGGTGGCTGTATGAAGTTACCATGTTGCCCATCTCTGATAGTATGGTAAAAGTGAAGATGCAAAGCAAAAGGGATCAGGACCCTTGACTTCAGTGGGAAGCAGATTTTGGCTGTTATGGGTACCCTTGGTGCAATTTGGGTGGTTGCCACCTTCTGTTTATATAATGGAAAAAGGAAGTCACACACTCTGAAAACAACTTAATGAGACTTGAGTCTCTAGGGCTATTGATCTGGTGCCTTTCACAAACACTAAATGATTTATTTATTCCATTAAAAAATGAAAGCAGGAAAAATAATAAAAATGGAAGAAAAAAGAAAGCATTTAAATGCTGCCATTTAGAAGGAATTTGTAATGTAAAGGTTATGGAATTTTTTGATTTTTAAAGGCTTTATCTTAAGTCCAAAATGGGACAAAAAGCTTGAAGTATGAACTGTTTCACAGATAACCTGAACCTCTCTTAAGGTTGTTTGAATATTTTGTGTGTCATCTCTTACCCACTGGAGATGCAAAAGGGCAGCTGTTCTTCAAGCCAATGCCATATGCTAGCATTTGAATGTGCATATTGTTTTTAAGGAGGATAAAACTCCACAAAACAAAGATGAACTAGAAGCAGCTGATATGCTGTAATTAACATATTTTAAAATTCTTTAAATAGTCTCCAGCTCTCTTGAGATCAAGTGAAAAATAAATTTTAATCTACAGAGTTAAGAATACATTATGCTGGGTGTAAATCAGTCTGCCTTTTTAATTATCAGGATTTTATATTACAGTCATCTCGGTGGTGGTAAATTGAAGCCTTAACTGGGTCAGGCCTCATTGTTCTAAGCAGTCAGAAATCACACCGTAAGTACCTGCTCCCAGAGAATTTAGGCTTTCCCTGCAGCATGCAATGCAGTGCTGATAGGTTGTGCAGCTCTGATACCAAAGAAGAGTGGCTGTCTTGTGCTGCTGTGTGCCTGGACTGACCAGACCTGCTCCTCGGCAGGCTGCTTTCCTAATGGGGGCCATCCCTGCCTCTGGAGATCCAGCCTTGCCCTGTGCCAATACCAGCAGACCAGCCTGTTCACAGCTAATTTGGGCTTCTCTGTGTTGGGTTTTCAATACTCCTATAAAATCAATGCAATCCAAGAAGGGTGGTTCCAGTAGTTGTAATGCTAGCCTGCAATTTAGAAAGCCTAGATTTAATGAAATTCCATAGGTATATATATTTTTTTAATCTGAAAATAAAACAATATAATGTGCTGGACTGGGTAATGAAAAAATTACTATAAATAGGCCTGTGCTTTAGAATAGCATAGCATCATGCATAGTTGCCAACTGGTTGTCACAGCTTGTTACCTGCTTTGGCAATGTCAGATTACAGTTTTTGATGTGTTTATGACAGGAGAGTGTCTGAAGGTCATGCAAGTCTCCCCTCAGTGCCTTTTTAATAAATATTTTTCTTTCTTTTTTTTTTTATTTCCCTGATGATCCCTTTTATAGTTTCTCTGTGTCAGATTAATTTTATTCAGTGTATTTATTTAATTCTATAACGGCTCTACATAAAATGGGAAGATTCAAGGAAAAAAAAAAAGAAAGTAAACACACAGAGAGAAACAAGGTTCTTGCACATTGTACACCTTCAAATTAGATGGACACATAATTTGAGGCATTGGGCAAATGAAAGCTGGTTGATACCATCCGGTGCCTGTATACTAACAGTTAAACAGTTGCTGCTTGTTATATGTAAGATACTAATTAGGGGTGGTTAAACTATGGGGGAAACAAAATATAGTATGTTAACTCATAAAGGAGTTTTTTCTGGTCATAGGATTCAATTAATATTTAATAAGAATATTTAATTTGTGGACATCACAGAATGAATTAATTCAATTTAATTTTAAGACTCTTCTGTGAGCTTTTTATGTGTGGCCACAGCAAAGGTGATTGTCCAGAGGTTGCTGCGAAAATTTTAATCTAAAAGTTTTGTGAGCATGCAGCCTTTGACATCTTTTTTTTTTTTTTTCTTCAGGACTTCTTCAGTACAGAATTAGTTCAGTTCATGGTGTTCCAAACTCTTAACAGCATGAGATACATCAATGGAAAAAAAGTATGTGATGATGTTTCCTGGTGTGAAATTAAGGCCATCCAAGAAATTGGTAACCAGTTCCATAGAAAACAAATAGGCTGTTTTTCAGGGGCAGATGTGACATCGTGGCTTCATTTAATTTCAAAAGTTTTGTTGATGAGGTCAGATTATTAAATTCTGTCCCTTTTATTTGTTTCCTAATAGAGGCTTCCTGCCCCACTAGTTTGAAATGGGAGGGGGAGAAAAGTATGTCTGTGCACTAACTGGGCATCTGCACTTTAGGCCAAATCTTTTCTTTTTTTATTGGCTGCCTGTTCCTAGAAGATACAGCAAGATACTGTTTTAGGAATCACAATGGTTAGGAATAAACTATGTTATTTAAATTCTACTGCTGATAAGGAACGTTTGTTGAATGTCTTGGTTTGATGGGGCTAAAGAAACACGGTCTCTTTCTGAGCTCCATGTGGAAGAAAGTGGTAGTAAAAGGTTTTTAGTCCAGAAACAGGTTATGCCCTTTGCATATGACATTGTCTTCACCTGTGTAGGCATACATGACAGAATTAAATTGTCCTGGAATGTGATGCGGACTCCTGAGAGTATCATGATACAAATAATCAGTTTGTGTTAAGAAATTAATTCTGCACAGTTGAGGCTTTCCTATGAAAATCTTGTGGAATCACCAAATTCTGGTAGACATTTCAAGGCAACAGACTATCTCTGGTTATTTTAAGGCTGGCAGCTGCAGTTGTCTGGGACTTTCCAAGAGCTGCTTATCACAAAGTGTTTTACCTTGTGCCAGCCATAAAAGTTGTTATTGAAATGAAAGATGTTACAAAGATTCATCAGGAGATTTGCTATCCTCTGACTTTATTGAATTTCTCACCTCAGACAGACAATGACCAATGTACTGACCTTGTCTCATGGGATTTTCTGTAGATTAATGTCTTCTGCACTTTTTCTCCTTTCATCCTTCATCCTTCCTTTAAGCCCTGCTAGCTAACTGTCAGTGCGTAGACATATTCATGGATGATAAGCCCTTAAGATTTTTATCCCAGCAACACACGAAAAACAAGTATAAATTTTGAGTTTCAAATTGATGTAAAATATAATGAATAGCTCTATAGACAAAGTAAAATAAAAAAATACTGTAGTTGATGTAGGGTTTCCTTTTGTTTGCCTTCCTCCTGACTGCTATATGTTGATACCCACCTCACTGCTGCGATCTTAGGTTAGGTGATTGGGCAGTGCTAGCTTGTAGCACCTGCCCTTTCTGGACCCCTGACTTAATTAAACAAACAACCTGCATTCACCTGCAAGAAGGTATGAATTCTCTACAAAAATTAGTTTTATTTTGATGCTACAGTTTTGGCAAACTGAAAAATCAAATCCTTCCCATTTGCAGAATGGACTTGGGAAGGATGTGGCTTCTCTAAGGAAATCATTTGAAGCCTGGGAGATGTTAGTATTTTTATGGTATTGATTATTAGTAAAGTCAAGGGAAAAAAGTATGACTACATATTTGGTTTCTAAAGGAAGTTCAGGTTGTTTGCAAAACATTGCCATTATTCTTATTAACAGAATTGGCACTGTCCTTCTGGCAGCTAAGACTGTCTGCACAAAAATAAAACCTGGGTTCTAATCATGCTTGTAATAGAACAAATGTCCCCAGTTAGTGTCTGCCAATTTTTGGTGTTTATGGAGTGCAAATCAGTTGATTCTCTACATGCTGCAATATCTAGGTTAGTACCTAAAACCCCAGGCTCTTAGTTTAATAACAGCAAGGACTTAGTAAAGACAGTTTTCTTTGAACCTTGCATTTCCCTTGTCTTTGTGCACAGTCTTCTTGGAGTCTGGTCTTGCAAGTCTTGTAATTAAAGTATCGCTGTCACCTGTGATGGAAGTTGTATGCACAGAGAATGAGAGACTGATGTTTTAGTTTCTGGTTTTAAAGCAGTCTGAATCCCTTTTTATACAGTAAAAGAAAATCGCATATAAATATGAAGAGCTTTTTGTATAGCTGGGATGTTATACAACAAGAAGTCTAACAAGTGCTTCCTCTTGTATAGAATATATTAATATCTTATTTACGAGCATTCAAAACAGAATGCTCTTGATTTCATTAAGCAGTCAACAATTTAAAAAAAAAAAAGTGGGATTCCAGGTTAAATGCAGGTGAAGTGATTAGAACTGTAAAATAGAAGAGAGAAATTCAAGGTGGTATAAAGTTTGAAAGTGTTGGTATCTTCTTATTATGTCAAAAATCTTCTAGCAAGCTTCTTGAGATTATCATGGAAACTGTTCTTCACACTAGCCACTAATGACAGAATGGTTCTCTTGAAAGACAGTGCCAATAAGAATTAAGTGGAAAATTAATTAAAAGCCCAATTAAAATTAGGGAGAATATTTTTCGTAACATCTGGCCCATCAGTCAGAATTTCCCTTTAGTAATCTTAATGTTATTGTGACATTAGATTTCCTAAACTCTTTGTATGGTTCTACCACAGCATTATGGATAGAAACAAAATTGACAATAACATCTTTTGCTGAATGCATAATGAAACTACTTTGTCAGAAAAAGTAGCTTCTAGTAATATCCTTTATTCTACAAATATTTAATATATGCATTATGCATGTATATATATGAAAAGTGTAAATATTTACATACAGTTATTATGTTCTATTAATATTCCTGTGTGACAAAATCAGTTTACTACTGTGATGTTAGTCTGGTGCAAAATGATCTCATGGTTACAATACAGTGCTTTGGTAGTGATCTGCTTGAGATGGACCTTTTGCAACTTAATTTATGGATGCTTGTAAAGGACCTGGTTTGTCTAGGAATGGAATATTAAACAATAAATAGAAAACTTGAAAGTGGACCAGAATTTGATTAAAATGTGCAGGGTTTTTTTAGCTCAGAGGGGAAAGCTTTTTACTCGAACACTTTCAGAATTCAGTTTTGTAAAGAAGTGCAAATTGACTAGCATTGAGGGCGGCACAGAAAATAGATGAGTTTGTGTGGATTTAACTTTGTAAAAAGTGTTCTACCTGTGTTAGAAGCCATTTCTTCCAGATTACCCATGCTCTGATATTCACCACCTTTTGCACATTTATCAGTAGAAGTTGTTTGAATATTAAAAAGACATTGGCTGAACTTGTGCCGAATTTAGATGTGTTAGAGGTTCAGTCTTGAACCCGCAGGTAAGAATCTGCAGTTGTTGCATGTTCCATGGGACCAAATTATCCCGTGTGGATCTCAGGCTTCAGCAAAGTTGCCCAAGCTCAGTCTCTGATTGCCTGGAGTTGAGTTCTGGAACGTTTTCTCCTGTGGAAGAGTTGCTTTTTCTTCATGACCTCTGACTCACTCTGTTCATGTTCTGTCGCCAGTACTCAACCTTTTTGGTCTTCCCTTGCCTAAGCTGGCTATGCTACTGAGCTGTTGTCTGCACTGTTCCAGGATTTCTACTTTGAAATGCAGGGACTTGGTCATTCTGTGCTTTTCCTTGTGTGCAAGCTCAGAGTAAAAATGTGTGCATTGCATTGTGTTTTAGAATTGGTCAACATAATTATTTTGGTGTGCTGTATTGGTTTGAACTGGGCTTTGAGTGATGTCTGTCTGTGCATTTGTACCATTTTGAGTTGAGGATCCCTTCTTCTCACATACATACATTGAATTCAGGAGCGTACATTCATGTTCACTCACATGTAAATTAATGCTGACATTATACTGTCCTATCTGGCATCTCTGAATAATTAATGGGAGGGAAAGAGAGAATTGTACAATGGAGCTTCTGTTTGGAGTTTCCTAAGTTTGAATCTCTACTTCTGAATTTATCACTGTACATTCAGCTTCATCTCAGTCTCCTTACAAATCCTCTTACTTCTGGTCATCACCACATAAAATTAGTATTTTCACATAACCCTACTCTAAAGCCAATAGAGTGAAATTCTCTTAAATTTAAATGCTTAGGAAATAATTTTGTTTCAACTGGGAACCGCAGAGTAAATTGAAGGGGAAAATTAAAAAACTAAGTTGTCTATGTTGTATAACATTAGCCCATGGAATTGTCCTAATTTTTACTGTGTGGTGCTGAAACTTGTTATTCAAAAGATATTATGCATATAGGCATATGCATATTTTAATATTATTTTTTGAAAAATATTACAATGCCCAGAGTGACAGGTATATGAATGAGGGCTGCACTTTGGGTTGACTAGCATTGCTAGGTAGAAGGTTAGGATGGAGGAGTGGGGAGTGGCTCCTTCCATGCAGCTCTTTGATGGCGGCAGGAGGGACCCTTCTGGAAGCGGCCCAGCCTGGGGGGAAAATGGGTCTGTGATGTGACAGACTCTCCTCGATGCAGCTCTTGAGTAGAGAGCATGAAGGCTGTGCTTCCTGCTTAGGGCTTTGGACAGTCGTGATTCAAACCTTCAAGACTAATCCAGCTCTCAGTGGGAGATTTTTCTCAGCTGCAGTCTAGCTTCAAATCTTACTATACCAAAAGCAAACTCTGAATCTCAGCAAAAGATGCTCTGGAATAGAGCAGACATCCTCCTGGTCTTAGGGGACAGAACTGGAGTGGTAATTTGTACAAAATCTACAGTTAAACAGGAAGTGTAGTACGTCACTCTTACTGTGTGTGTACTCTGTATTTTTTATATGAAACAATACTTTGTTTTAAAAGTTCCCTTAATTTGTTCAGAATAATCTTTTTTTTTAGTAAGAGCAGTTAAAGAATTAGGACTAGACAAACTTTTGCACTGCAGTGCCAGTTTTTCCTTGGACTAAATACTGCTCTGCATCATGCAATTAGCTGCTGACAGGTGCAGTGCCAAACATTTTAGTGTTTCTTCATTAAAATTTATTTGAATTTTCTATTCAGTGAAAAATACTATTTCAGCCTTACAATTCAACTGTCAATCTGGGGTGAAAACAGATCTCATAAATCAAGCATTTCTTATGTGGCAGAGATACTAGTATCTGTAGTTTTACCAAATGCATTATATAGTGCCAAGGTCTTCAGTTAATTTTTAAGTATTACCAGTGTTTACAGCATAAGCAATTACGCTATGAACCATGTATAGCTATTGATACCAACCTCATTGTATGAAAGGAAGAAAGATACAGCTTAATTGAGAAAGCCGCTGAATGGAAGAAATTTAATTTGCAAGATTCTGGAATTTGGGGGTTGGTTTCTTCTGGTAGGTCGTGCCAACAAACTGCAGATTTTGCCGGTGAGAGATATGGAAAGGTTTTATGAAAAAATCTTCTGTAGGCAGTAACACAGAGGCCTGGAACAAAATTTTAACACAGTGATGGCTCGGAGGAAGGATGATATGTTTATCTGGTATTCATTAGTTAGAAGAGAGTGTGTATTAGAGTTTGCCAGTGCTAGGAAGTCTTATTTAGTTTGTATTCAATCAGCAATCAATTTCACAGATTCAGATGGCTAAAGAAAGTGTTAATTCAGTGCTATTTGTCAAAAATGTGTACTGTACCATTTTTTCAGACCTGTCTGAAATTACTGAGATATTAGACACACATCTTGAGGGCAAATGAAAAATAAGGTTAAGACGACTGCGTGGTTCATTTTATGTAATTGGAATTCATTTAAGGCTCTTCATTTGTTCAGCCAGCCCTGTAGAAATGTACCTTTTTTGCAGGGCATTGCGACATAGCATAATGCCTGTTAAATCATCGAGATTTCAACTCCTTACAAATGAACGCGTCTGGACTTTAAAGAGAGAACTGTGGTTTGGAACTGCTGAATAGTCTCTATGCACAGATTTTTCTGCTGCATGATCTCTGTACTCTGCTCAAATTTCCTTTTAAAGTTTTTCACTTACATTGAATTTCTGTCATTAAGAACTTTTGTCCAAGATAGTCAAAGCTGCTTATTTCCTAGGGGTGGCTTTGAGGAACTGAAAGAAAATCTGCAGTATTATAAATACAAATACGTACACTTGAAATTAAACATTAAATGCTACATAATATTGAAAGTAGAAACTTGATAAAGGCTAGAGGAAGAACATTTTAAGAAACAGCACAGTTACACCATTTGTGGAGAACTCAAATAGCAAAGAACTCCACTTAAGTAAGGTGATAGCAGTAGCAATGTTAACAGAACAGTATATTAAACCACACTTGCTTTTAAATAGTTGATCAGTAGTTTGCACAGAGGTGACTCAACAAAATGTATGTAAACACAGAGTATGATGAATAGAAGAGGCTTACTGGAGGATTATGATATGTACAGTGCGCTCTATGCTTTTCTGCTGTCAGTCAGTGCGGATAGAGGTGAGATTATTAGCTACAGCCACTTAGACTTTTCCTGCAATCTGTATGTCTCTCTAGTGAGAAAATCACTTAAGCTTTTTTCATTGCTGTGTTGTGCCTGGAAAAGCAGAGAGAGGTTATTCTGCCTTTGGTTTAGTCAACACGGGATGGCTGGATGATTAGGTAGGTTTGATGATTTGGGACCCTTTTGAAAGTGCTGTTTTAGGACCCTGGAGTAAGACTGGTAACGTGATTGTGGATCTCCCAATTTTTCTTCCATGGAAGGCCTATCTAAAAAGAAACATGTTCTTTGTATTACTAGGAGTGAGTTCAGTTCTAGAGGTTGTCTTGTTATCTCACATCCATTGGTATAATTCAAAGTGTACTGAAAGACTGAAAAAAATTCCTTCTGTGTATTTCAGTGAGTGCTGAACCGGATCTTAGACATGTCACTTCTGCCACTGACTTCTGCTTTTGCTAATTATTAGCAAGAAAAATATTTAAGTACTTTGGTGGAAAATAATAATTAAAAAAAAAGTGTGAAACAATACAGTTTATGAATCAAATCTATAAAACTGTCTGCATTTATTCCTGTGGTGAAGCAGATCTTTCAGACTGACATGATTTAGTTATGGAGTACTTGGAGGCAAACTGAGGTTCTGACTTTTGGAGATGCTTGGCTGAGGCACTGCCCTTCATACTGATGGGCAACACCTCTGATAGTTGCACTCAAACTTTTGCAAGCACTTGCTTGAATTAAATGCTCACAAGAAGGCAAGAGCTGGGGCAGAGCTGAGTTTTGGGGCTTCCAAAGAGCAGCCCTGTTAGTAAGGGGGTCGTGAGGCACTACTTGAGCACATTAAACCCAAGCTGCTGTTTGATCTCCCTTCTGCCCTCCTGCACCTATGTGCATGTTCATCTGTCAAGGTGCTTAGGTTTCAGTGGTTAATGGGGTGACTGCTCTGTGTAATTAGAACATCAGGTATAATTTGTCTAGTGTTTTGATTTGAAGAGTGTTAAATATTAGGCAATCACCAATATATTGCCTCTGATATCTATTGAAATGCATATTTAAATCTTGTACTTGTCCACACTAATTTGAAAAATAAAGCAAATATTTTACTTTTTCAAAAGTATTACTTCCTCTTCTTAAACTCTATTGAAATTTGATGCAGTGGTACTCTTAGTTACAGTGGCACTATCACCTCCCTGGTCCTGCTGGCCACACTATTCCTGATACAAGCCAGGATGCCATTGGCCCTCTTGGCCACCTGGGCACACTGCTGGCTCATATTTAGGCGGCTGTCAACCATCACCCCCAGGTCCTTTTCAGCCAGGCTGCTTTCCAGCCACTCCTCCCCAAGCCTGTAGCGTTGCCTGGGGTTGTTGTGACCCAAGTGCAGGACCCGGCACTTGGCCTTGTTGAATCTCATACAGTTGGCCCCGGCCCAACAATCCAGCCTGTCCAGGTCCCTCTGCAGGGCCTTCCTACCCTCCAGCAGATCGACACTCCCACCCAACTTGGTGTCATCTGCAAACTTACTGAGGGTACACTCAATCCCCTCATCCAGATCGTCGATAAAGATATTGAACAGGACCGGCCCCAACACTGAGCCTTGGGGAACACCACTCGTGACCGGTCGCCAACTGGACTTGGCTCCATTCACCACCACTCTCTGGGCTCGGCCGTCCAGCCAGTTTTTAACCCAGCGCAGAGTGCACTTGTCCAAGCCGTGAGCAGCCAGCTTCTGCAGGAGAATGCTGTGGGAGACGGTGTCAAAGGCCTTACTGAAGTCCAAGTAGACAACATCCACAGCCTTCCCCTCACCCACTAAGCGGGTCACCTTGTCATAGAAGGAGACCAGGTTCGTGAAGCAGGACCTGCCTTTCATAAACCCATGCTGGCTGAGCCTGATCCCCCGGTTGTCCTGCACGAGCTGCATAATGGCACTCAGGATGATCTGTTCCATGACCTTCCCCGGCACCGAGGTCAG
The DNA here is from genome assembly GCA_020745775.1 of Theristicus caerulescens. Lineage (NCBI taxonomy): Eukaryota > Metazoa > Chordata > Aves > Pelecaniformes > Threskiornithidae > Theristicus > Theristicus caerulescens. Next base: position 11,702,134 of record CM036564.1, read on the forward strand.
ACTGACAGGCCTGTAGTTCCCCGGATCCTCCTTCCGACCCTTCTTGTAGATGGGTGTCACATTTGCTAGCTTCCAGTCATCTGGGACCTCCCCGGTTGACCAGGACTGCTGATAAATGATGGAGAGTGGCTTGGCAAGCTCCTCCGCCAGTTCCCTCAGGATCCTCGGGTGGATCCCGTCTGGCCCCATTGACTTGTGGGCATCCAGGTGGAGGAGCAGGTCAGCGACTGCCACCTCTTCGACAACTGGGACTACATTCTGTGTCCTATCTCCATCTCCCAGCTCAGGGGCATGAAAACCTTGAGGATGATCAGTCCGACTATTAAAGACTGAGGCAAAGAAGGCATTAAGTACCTCAGCCTTCTCCTCATCCTTTGTGGCCAAGTTTCCCTCCGCATCCAACAAAGGAGGGAGATTCTCCTTAGCCCTCCTTTTGTCACTGATATACTTGTAGAAACATTTTTTGTTATCCTTGACAGCGGTGGCCAGTCTAAGTTCTAGCTGGGCCTTCGCCTTTCTAATCTTTTCCCTGCATATCCTCACCACATCCTTGTAGTCCCCCTGAGTCACCTGCCCCTTCTTCCAAAGGTGGTAGGTTCTCCTTTTCTGCCTGAGTTCCAGACAGTGCTCTCTGTTCAGCCAGGCCGGTCTAATGATTTTATGTACCCAGTCCTGAGAGACCACAGGCTCTTTTGGGGGTGGCAAATGCTGGGAGAGGGACATGGAGAACAACTGGTTCTCTGACCACTTCAGCCAGTTGTCTGTGAGTTTGGGTTTTACTCTTCTGTAGTGAAACTCCTCAAATGAATTCAAGTGATGTCGGAAACTTGGACAATGTGGAATTGTGCCCTGTTTTTAGAGACACAGTGTCTCTCAGAAACTTGCTTAGTTGTTTAGAGATATATGAAGGGAAAGGAGCTATGCATGTACATGTACAACACTAACTCTTCTGCCTGTTTTAGGGGTGTGTTTACTCCCGCTATTATGATGTCTGAATGCCTCACATGTTTGTAATGTATTTATCCTCACACCATTCCTCCAGAAATAGGAAGATGCTGTTTATTGCCATTTTTCTGATAGGGAGTAGAGATGTATGGGTATAGATGTCATATGCCTGAGGATCTCTATAAAAGTGCTGCAAATTGAATCCAAGTCTGTGGACTCTGAGGTTGATACATTTAATTGCTGTCACATCTCTCCACCTTTGAGCTATCTTGTGTTGTGAAACTGTAATCATGCTGAAGTGGGCTTGTTTTTCTATTGCTTTCTAAACCTTCTGCATGTACCTGAGCATTGCTGAAGTACTTACAGTCAACAAAAAGATTCACGCCAAGGTATGTTTTCTGATATTCCATTTTCCCCCCTTTACATGTTTTTGAGAACCTAACCTTGAAATGCATATTTTGCATTGAGGTGAGAAATTCTCTTTTGTGAACTTCGTAGATTTCTACCAAACTGCAGAAGTTCTCTGACTGATGAAATTCCCTTTTTCTGGAATGTCACTTATGTCTTTACCTTCTTTATCTTCCCAGTTGTCAATTTAGATTTTTGTATTTATTTAGACTAACTTGTAACAGGTTTTTTTGGTTGTTGTTTAATGAGGGTCTTAGCTTGTTACCATCCTGTAAATAGAGAAAGCTTCTGAAAGTGAATTAAATTAATGACTGAGCAACCAATCTTCTACTTGGGTGTGTGAATCTACTTTGATATTACAGAAGGAAAAATATTTCCATAGCAACCTATTGAAAGCACAGAATGTTTTTGCTATGTAGGGTTTTTGTTGTTGTTGTTACATCCTTACAGTGGAGATTTTTGACTGCTGCAACTGAGCCATAAAAAATATCTAGTAATAGCACAGCAACATCAGTTTGTTTAATTAGGAGTTTATACTGCATATATACTTTTATAAATAAATCTAAGCAGTTATTAATGAAATTGACTCAGGTTTCTAAAACATTCCACTTTAAAATAGCTACTTTTTTTTTTTTTTCACATTATCCAGCATTTCTTTTGAGCCCTGCTACACCAGAATCATCACACTTGTGGAGCAGATGATGATAAAACAAAAGCTTGTTAACCATTATGTAGATATGTTCAAACAGCTGGATGAGCTACTGTCTGGTCTCCCAAAGCAGGAATGTGCTTCAGCATTTATTTTCATTAAGGCGTAGATGTGCAGCTACTGTACCTGTGGTAGAGTACCTCAGGATAATGGAATGAGCCTAAATATTCAGGTTCTGCTTTAGTTACATAAGGTAGTAGTAGCAGCCCTGTTTAGTCTTATTTTTCACAGTGTTCCAGGTCATTTACTACAGCAATCATTATGGGTGGGCAGTAATAGCAAGTAAGACTCTGGACTTTTCCAGTCATATGGAATGCTTTGATATGTTGCTAGATTAAATAAAAGTGAGCAACAAAATTGCATTTGTCTGCATAAACAGTAACAAAACAGTGATGCTCATGAGTAGCTTCTTGTTCCTGACCCTGTTGGTTAGGTTTCCTGTTGCAAGATGAGAAATTTCTGTAGCCCGCCTGCTTGGTCTTCAGTTTCATGCCACTCAGCCTCTCTTTTTGTTAGTTTTTGCTGCCAAATGATATTGTTATGAACATCCAGTTTTCTGTATTTAAATCTGTGTCATGGAGGAACCTAAGAAAACTACTTTGCTGTCTCACACCTCTTTACACAGTATCCCAGCCACAGTATCACTGCTCTGACTGGATTTACATTGCTTTGTATCAATATTGCGGAGTAATAAAGAAACAGAGAAGGCAGTATGTAATTTAAAGGCTCCAGTTGTTTTAAAAGATGCACAAAATGGTATTTATTTGGCTTAAAGAAATTGTTTATTTGTGTGTTCAGCTTATTTTGGTAGTAATAACTGAAATATGTAAATTTTGCCCCAAAGAATCTTGCAGTTGGCTTCTCTACTGCACTCTAACCCTTTTACCATTGCAAAACTTCATAGTCTTGCATAAATTTTTACGTAGATAGTGGTCTCTCAGAAAAGAGTTGATTGAAGAAGCGTGGCCTCATTTTACATGTGGTGAAATAACTGATTAACAAAGAACATGAGAAGGCAGGGAATGCTACACTAATTCTATCATTTCCCTGTTATGGTTATGTGGAGGACTTGCTGATTTAGTTCAAATTAATAAAACATTTTATTTTATTTTATTTTATTTTATTTTATTTTATTTTATTTTATGTCACTATTTATTTAATTAAAAATGTTAAGGGAAGGTTCGAACAGTTGGGTTCACTGAGTGGGAGTGTGACTGTTTTGCAGCAAGTTAGAAGATACTATTAATTTTGGTTTTGCACTTCTCTGTAGATTCATAGGCTGATATATTTTGATATCAGTGCAGAAAATGCATACTTGTCATTGCTCAGTTCAGCTGTAACGTCACACCACTGGTATCAATCAAATGACACCACATTACATTTGTGTCTCTATTTAGCTTAGGAAAGTCATGGTGGTTGTTGAGGCTGCTTATGTAGCAATAATATTGTGTTACATGTATGCTTGGCTGGTGTTTTTATACTGATATGACTTGACAAATCAAGATGTGTGCATTAATTAAATTTAGGACATGATTTGTAGATTCTTACTGAGTAATTAGCTTATATGAAAAATTATTTGCGAAATGCAGGAATTTGATCATCTATAATTTGCTTTTCTGAACCTTATTGACACTGAAACTTTAGGCTGAGAGAGGTAGCTGTCTGTATACATCGGGCTCTTCATGTGGCCCATTTGTGAACCTCCAGCTTAACTCAGCTGCTATTAGCTCCTTTGGGATTGGTGTCCAGAGACATCTCTGAAGAGCTGTCAGTTTAGCTGGCAGGTGTTTATGCTGCAGTGGCATTATCTCTGTGCAGTGCTGATCCCTATTTTAAAATAGCTGTGACACCAGTAAGCCCTCAGGCTAAAAATTCTGAGAGTAAATTCAAATAGCTTGATCTTAAAGGCTGCAGTATATCAAGGGAAAACTTGGCTTCTGGAGATCAGCTGTTAGCTTAGTAAATGGCTAATATATCCCAGTTTGATGTTTGCTTGAATTGAGACTCCATCCATAGTTCAGTCATCATCTCAAACTTGTTTGTAAGTCGTCTTCCTGGTAGGAATCCTGGTACCCTACTACTTCCATTCACATTGTGGGGTTCTGAGAAATGTATTTCTCATTTCTGAAGGAAGAGTTTACTCTCTTTATCTTTTTAAGCTGAAGATTTTTTTTTTTTTCCTTACCAACTCTTATCTCATGGCTGTTTACTATTAACAGATCTCCTTTATTTTCCTTTTTAGTGTTGGGGTAGTTTGCTACTAATTAGTCACATCTTATACCTAGAATATGTCTATGTGGCTGAAACCACAGGGTATGGGAAGTCACACTACAGAGAAATAACTGGATTTGTGAAAACAAATACAGGCATATTTAAACTAAAAATGCAGTCAGAGCTCTGTTCTTCTCAGATGGTAATTTTACTCATAGTGTTTTGAGCACATTAGTTTTTCAAGTTGATATTGTCTGTTCCTGCTAGGTGGTGAAACTGTGTTAAAATGAAGTAGACAATGTTTTTGGCAATACATGCATAATGCCAAAAAACGGCATTGCTTTGTACGTTAAGCAGCCGAATTTCATCCCATGGTGAAATCATATTTAGTGTGATTTGATGTGAACAGAAACGAAGTTTCATGGCTTTGCAGTTCAGTTAGCATAGCATTCCATTACAGTGACCAGGAACCCTCAGCTGCCTTTCCTTTGAGTTAAATCCAGACTTTTCTAAGGCTCAAAGTAATGTGTACTTTTTCTTATTTTATATTTACTCTCAGGATCTGCTAATACTCCCACAGCTGCCTTACACATCGTTCTACTTTTCTCAGAGGTATCCAGGCAATTCCACTTTTTTTTTTTTCTGTTCTCTGAAGAATTTTAAAGATCCAAAGCCAGAAACCCAAAGGTTGGTTCCAGTGATGACAGAAAGTCTGTGTTCAGGTTTGCATCAGTTTTGTGTTCTGCCATAAACTTTTAAGGTCCTTGATCTCTCTGCCTGAACTCTCCACATGTAAAATTTTTCCTTGTTTTCATGACAGAATGCTAAATTCTTATATGATATCCTCATGGGACTCACTGGTGTGCCTTTACTGTGGTTAGCTGCTGGCTCTTCTCTGAGTTCTGTTTTCACTTTGTCATTCAGACCCCCCAAGTCTTCTGACTGATCAGAAGTCTATTAAATATGGTTCCGGTTGGAAAAGAATAGTAATGGTGTAGGAATGTAATGACTAAACAGGAGATAGATTTTGCTGCATGCTACAGGTGAATCTCTTTGTGGTCATCAAGTGCTGTGCTGTGACCAGTACTGGAAAACAAGAATGTTAATCAATTTTTATAATTATAAAAGTATCATGCATGAAAATTGAAAAGTGTCTTTTACATTCCGAGAAAGAATACTCAAGAGACCCATCGTGAATGTGCTAATGCATTTGGTAAGAGTGAGTGTGTTCCTGCAGCACATTCTAGGCCCCAAATGTGAGGCGTGCGAGGCAGTTTTGCATGCATGACAATTATTTGAATATAGCACATGTGAAACTTAAAGGCAAACTGCTGTGGAACAGTTTCTCTGTTCTGACTAGCTATCTGTGTTAGTTAACAATATCTATGTCTTCTGTAGATGTATAAATATGTGTAGGCCATCAGGAGCACTCGGAAGTATCACTAGAAGTAGCAATGCTGTGTGTTTCAAATATGCCAAAGGTTGGAGGTAGATGAATTCTGATTCAACCCTTATAACTGGGATTGATATACATGATTTTTCAGTTTTGGTTTGGTGGTTTTTTTCGTTTGTTTTTTTTCTTCCACAGAACCTACTTGCAAAATTGTGCTCCAGAAGTCTCACGTCAAGCAGACCTTGCATATATGAATCAATTGTATGTTTCCATAGAACAGTACAGCTACTCCTCTCCTAGTCAAAATAGCTTTTAAACAGTATGTGTGAGAGAGAACAGCATTATGGATTTGAATATTAACATATATTCAATATCAAAGTTATTTGGCTTGATATTATATCTTACCTAATTCTGAAAGTTTTAACCAAAGCTCTTGCCTGTTTTCTTGTCTGTGTAACCTGAGGCAGCAGAGTCCAGCTGCTTCTTGCTGTGGAATAGACAGCGTCTTGAACAAGTGAAAGATGGAGTATTTAGGAGACGTTTAGGTTTGGCTTGTAAAGTCCAGTAACATGTGCTGAAGTTGGAATCTATCCTTTCTTTACTCAGTAGTGATCAGATAGGTTTTCTGTGGGACAGTGTGCTCTTTGCAAATCCTGTGGGGCAGTGTGCATGTATATGTTAAAGACGGTGTGCTGGCTAGTGGTTCATATTGTGAAAGAGAGTCTATAGCTTGCTTTGATGCCTTTTGCTTAGTTGCACACTTCCTGAGGCATTCAAACCAATGAAAGCCGAGAATGCCATAGCTTGCTTTTTTTTTTTTTGTCCTTTGTGCTTTTTTAATCAATCAGTTATTTTGCTTAAAACACTTCGACGGTTTAAGGTAAATGGCCAGTTACTCTAGGCTTTCGTAGCAGCTTTAACTAAAAACTTTTCGAAGTTATATTTCATAACCCCTGCATTTCAGTCAACAGAGTAAATACTGACAGCTCTTGGGGAAAAAAGCATAGCTTTTTTTTCTTTTCCCCATTGTAAATTTAGTAGGATTCACTTCCTCATCATTCATGGTGTGTCAGCATGAACCCAAACTCCTCTACATCTCTGCATCTTTTCTGGATACTTTGCCTACACAGTGGCCATCATTTGTCTCTGTCCTAATTCCCTTCTGACTCTAAATGCAACAAGAACATTTGCAAAGAATAAATCTTTTCAGTGTATTGACAAAGCTTCTTCTGTAATTGTGTTAGCTGAACCAGACAATGAAGCTGAAATCCTTTTTGAATTAGGGCTTATGTAACTCTAACCCAATTCCTGGCTAAGCCTTGCAGACTGATCCAGAACAGTGAGCACTGACCGCTTGTGTGTTCTGCTGCAGTCTGAAATGTGTGACCTAACAGACTAAGTCTGGGATTGTTCAGTCAGCTTTTACCAGCTTGATTCTGCCCTGCTTTACAGTCATTCCCCTGTGGCAATGTTACCTGGCAAAGGAAGAGAAAAGGCTCAGTTGTACCTGGGTGTGTAGTCATTTCCAAGTATAACAGCTTAGGATGGGGAGAGGAGGCTAGAGGAGCATGATTGACTGCTAGAGCAACTTAGTTGTTGCTCTGCTTTCAGAAGGTCTACATGGATAGAGCTAAGCTGATGTGGAAAAGTACAGTCCACTCATATATGCTTTTATCTGAAAGCATGCTCTCTGAAATCAGGCTGACTGCCAACAGAGCACCTGTGGTGCCGTGTGAGAAAGGATGGAGGACTCTTACCTATCAGTGAGTAGAGAGATTATTTACAGACTTAGGAGTAAAGGCCTTCTATGCTGATTCTCTTCAGCTTCCTACTGTTATGTTCCTTGACTCTTGTATTGTTTGGAAAATGGTGGTGAAAAAGAGCAGTGGGGTAGGCAAAGAGATGAAAATTTACGTGTTCTTCTGTAACTTTATCAAAGGTGTAGTAAGGAGTGAATAAACAACCAAATTGAATGGAAACCATTATTACACCAGTGTTTCAAAACAAAACCACAAAGAAAGAAAGAAGTCCCCCCAGACCTGCATCCTGACTTTACTGAAGCTCTAGAGTTGTTTTTTGGTTCAACCTTGCTTCTATTTCCAAAATACCATTGTAATGGTGTGTTTCCTGGCTACACAGAATTACCCCAAGTCAGTTGCACAGCGAGTGAAATACCTGATGCTGGTTATTAGAAAAGAGGTATTGGCTTGATGATATAAACGATTCCAGTTTCGTGCTTGGTAAAGATATTAAAAAAAAAAAAAGGAAAAGAAAACAAATAGTTTTATGAAGAAAATCCTGATGGTCTGCATTCTTTTCCATTTTATAGACTTTGGCATGTGTAATTTTTTTTAAAAGAAAATATTTTTAAATGGTCAGGCCATTTTTTAGTTTTCAACTTTTGCAAAGGAATAGTAGTTAGACTATTTCATTCTTTGTTATTGTATTTATTTGGAAATATTACAAAGTGAAAATTACAATTACAGCAAAAAAGGAACTTTGGGGGGAAAAGGGGATGTTTTCTTTCCAGACATTACTATTTAACTTTTTTTCAGTTCCTGAACATGAAAATTTCAGTACAAAATAAAAAATGTAATTGACCTATTCAGCTTCTCTAAAAATTTTAGTGCATATCCAGTGGCATTTAGTTTTGGACAGAATTTTTGGTAAGCAATTAGTAAGAAGAAAATAAACCTACTTTTTCACTCATTTCCTGTTTGACTCTATACTTGGTAATCATAAATCATCATAAATTTCTGAAAATTGGAGAACTCCCAAACCTTCCATATACTGTCTTTGAAGACTAGTAATAAACTCCCTATTAGTTTATGACTGGTGGTTTTTCAGCTTCTGAGGAAAGGAAGGATTAATTGGAAATGTCAGGTTGGGTTTGTTGGGTTTGCGGGGGGAGGAGGGGGGCAGGAGGGATGAAGGGGTTATTTTTCCTTCCACAGTTTCAGAGATGAGAATCTTTCCAGATATGATGGTGTAAATCTGTAGCTGTGTTTAAACTGATCCTTGAGATTTACATACATAAAAGGTGTTCTCAGACATCTTTAAGAGATCTGTGGAGTTGAATGAGATTCTCGCGAGAGTTAAACTGGCAGTGCAAGGCAGCACCTAGTGTCAAGATATGGCTCAGGGAGAAAATGGAACAGAAAACTCCATCTAGCATCTTGAATAAGTTAACCATGTGGTAACTGAATCTGTAGTTTAAGGATGATGCTGAGGATGGTTTTGTGATCAATATTAGCAAAATATTTGGAAATTCATATTCCAGACTTACAGGAGGGATGTGTGTGTGGTTTTTTTTTTTTTTTATCGTACATGATATTTATTAAATATTCTGATGAATTATTCTGTCATCCTTTTGCCTTGCTGAAAAGCTGACTTTCTCAGATGTTGAGTTACTAAAAGAGGTGCTGTAAGCATATTTCCCAAAGGTTCACAGTGGTGTTAGGTAAAATAGAGCCAGTCTTTAACAGTGCCGAGGAAAACAAGTCAATCTTTGTTTTCAGTGTCACTGGACACTGACAGCAGCATGTCTGAATTAATATACAGAACTGCAGCTGTATTCCATAAGCCTGATAGTCTCTCCTTATTGTTTTGACTGAGAATATTGATTTCCACATTCAACCTTTTCTCTATTTGCAGTTGTTCACACTGCTAATCTAATGTGATGGTGTGGAAAAAATGTACTGGAGCTTTTTTTTTTTTAAGATTTCTCAGGGCTTAATGTCTTTTACCTGCTGGGCTTTTGCCTAGAAAGTGACTGCTTGTTGCATTGCAATTTTGCATCACTTTTCTTCATGTTACACACACATTTTATGTATATCTAATATATATAACATATATAATGTGTATATATATAGATACATATATTTCTAATACATATAATGTATTACATGTATATTACAGTATGTGTATAATATTAATACATATTATGATATTAATATAGACATATTTTTCTATATAATGTAAGGTTTTGTCATGTATTTCCTCACATTTCTTTTCATCAATGGATATATACACACACACATAATTTCTATGAATAATGACATCTTTTATGTATCTTCACTCTTGAGTTGTTCTGTAGAGAGTATTCCAGCAAAATTATCCTCTATATGGAGTATTTCCCTATAGTAATTTACTCTGTAGTGTGTAACCTGCTGGGACTTTATTATGCAAATGCTAAATTTGCTGGCTCAACCCCATATTTTTCTGAAAGAATGTTTTTTTCATTGCTTGGGAAAAAAGAGTTCTGGCAGGGTCAGTGTTCACTGCTTTCCTCTCCTACTACCCCTCTCCTTCCATTACAAAAAATGAAAGCAAATTGCCTTCCTTTGGTTGGATAAATATGTCCTAATTACTGCATTGCTTCACCTCAGTAAGGGTACTGAATGCCCACATGCAGATAAAATAAAAAACTTGCTGTGGGGATGCAAAAAAACGTGCAGAGGCAGCCCTGTGTTTGAAAATATCTTTAAGGTTCTCATTATAAGGTCTGATGTTTCATTCCTTAGCAGCAGTCAGCTGGAGACAGAACCATTAGTAGCTGAGATACAGTTAGATCCATGTCCAAAGACCTAATGCTTTGGCCATATGCATTTTTTGCTTTGAAGAAGATACAACACAAACATCTGGGCTACAGTAAGAGATCTTGATGATGAAATGGGAGGCTAAGGAAAGTTACTATCTTCTAACATTTTCGAATTTAAAATATGTTGAATAACTTTGCTTAAGAATATGCTGTAGGCAACAGACAAGTTTTAAAATTACCTTATTTTAACATAAACATTTTCCTTCCTGAGTTTTATAATAATTTCTTATTATCAGTTTTTAATTTTGAGCTGAGGAGCTTGACAGCAGCTGTAACAAGTAAACGCAGTTCCTGTGATCTTTGGATTTTCTTGTGGTTTTGTTGTGTTCTGGATTAATTCTTGACTTCTGTGTTATCATAAGGGCTGTGTAAAATGCACTCTTTTCTCAATGTATCCACCCGTAAGGCAAATGGATTCTGTTTGTAAATTTGCAACTCCATAAAATGGGTACAATTCCTGTATATAAAAGTGCTTTGTGTTATTTAAGTGATGTATAAATGCCAAAAGGTTTTTTTAATTTCTCTGTATTTTTGTCAAGAGTGTGACATCCGATGAGATCACTGGATTCTTGTGACTGGTGACAGACCAGCTATATAGCGGTTGACAAGTAGTCCATTATAGTTGTTAGACTTTTCATTATACATTATTAGCGCAAAGCTACTGCATGGCATGCGGACAGCAGAAATCGCTGGTCTAAAGTAGAAACTCTCTCTCAGCTTAGGCCCATAGTAAGTACCTAAATGAGGTGAACCACAATACTATCAGTATGGATTCAGCTCCCGGCTGCAATCGTTTTCTGGTGCTCTGACTGGATCCTTCATCTCAGATGCTTGCATTTCTGAATGAGCCAGGACAGATGGTGCCTATTGTTCCCATCCCCCTGGCAGACCAGACAAGCTGTATTGTCAGCTAAGCTTCCCCAGACTGCTCTGTGAAATAGAGGTGCAAATTCCATAGCTGTTCCCTGGTCTGGCAGTCTGTGCTCACTTAGGGCATCCATCCCAAGTTTCTACCACCATAAGGAAACAAATCCGTGTGAGTGTTTTGCCTGAGGCTTCAGAAATCAATTTCAGCTACCACTTTGGCAAGCGTGGGGAGGGAGCCAGAGCTCTATATTTGTAAAAAGGGAGGGTGAGAGAGGAGGAATGAAAGCTTAGTGCAGAGTTTGGTTTATTTATTTACTACTTCTGGTCATGGGTGTCATTAAGTGAGAGGATACATTTTATTTTGGAAATATTTGTAGCCTTCAAGTTGTCAGTGTTAACTATAATCCACTCTTTTTTTTTTTTTTTTTTTTTTTTTTTTTAAAAGCTTCTCCGTGCTGTCATTTTCCCTCTGATAGCATGAGGTATTCTAGAGCTTTAATAAGACTGCTTTGAAAGCTTTATCTTTGTCATTCTGTTCACGTGGGAGCCAAGTCTTCTTGTTTTATTAGCCAGTTAGTTGTTCATAAACTAATGTTGCTTAGTTTAACTGTGTGGTTCCTGCTTCTTGCTGTCTAATTGCTTTCCAAAGGCAAATAATATCTGCTTTTATTTTTTAAATAAAAGTGTTTTTTTTTTCTTTAAAGTGTTACAAAAAGATTTTTTACTTCTGTGATTGCTTGCGCTTACTTCAGAGAGGTGTATGGCTAGGAAGAGAGAGAGAGAGTTAAAAACTGCTAATTACTAACAGGCCATGTAATATTCCCCTTTATGCTCACTTTGTTATCTAAAAGTATGCTAAAAATGCCGTGTATGACAGAAGAAGATATATGAACTTTTATGCCACTGTAAAGAAAAAGCTTTGTATGAAACTAGAGTAGGAGTGAAGAAAAAAAATAGCACATTGTGTTTGGGAGACAAATCAGACAAGTTCTCTTTAGCCATGTTATTTTCAGACCTTATATGCCAAAGGATTTGAGAATGGTTTCCTGAGGGGTCTTCTCCAAAAGATTACTTGTACACAAATCTCAGAGTTTAGGAAGACAAGGGAAGATGATTTGGGTTTTGTTGAACTTTGTTGAGACTGAGGGCTTAATTCTCCTCTGCTACGCAACTCTTGTTCGATTTTACCTAGAGAATACGGTCAGTTACACTAATTTCAAGAATATTTTGTGATGTTACATTAATATAAAGCTGTTGGAATCTACTTCTATTTGATAATGTGTAAGTGATACGGCACAGGAGAGATTTGAAGAATAAGGCCCAGAAACTTCATGGAATTTTGAAAATATTTGTAAGGAAAGCTGTTAAGAAATCTGAGAGCTATATGAGAGAGCAGTGTTCAGTTGTAAGCCAAATTTAGAGCTAATGTGAATTGCTGTAACTTCACAAAGACAAATTGAATTACATGAGTCCTTAATTTCTGCACTGGTATATGAGAATTTAAGCAGATTAACAACATCTCTGACTTTCTAAGAATATCACCAGAATAAGCAGAGATGTTGCATCAACAGTGTTGTCAAAGTAGCTAAGTTTAGGTGTGTTGACTTCTTAGTATATTGTGATGGAAACCAAAATGTGCAGCAAGATGATTTTTTTTCTTAAACACTGAAAACACAGCTTTCCTATGATGTGCTTTAAAGAGAGATGATAGTATTTCTTCTGTAAATTGTCTTTGAACGTTCTGATCAGAGACAAAACCATGTTCCCTGGCTAATTTTTGTACTTGCTTCTTGAGATGTAAGAATGCTAAACCAAACTGAGATCTGAGGAAACACTAAACCTGGACTTTTCTATGAGCAGTAAAGAAAACTGTAGAATATTGAAGTTAGAAATGCTATGAACACAAGGCTACAAAAAAAAAAGAATCTTCATTTGGAGTCAGTGGCAGCAAAGCTCTGGTTGTGTTACTGCGATGCCCTATTACTGTGCCAATTTTATTGCCTTCTGTGCGTTAACATGAATTAAAGTGAATTGACGGTGGCTCAGGTCTTAAGTTTACCTTACAGGCAGAAATAGAAGAGCCCTTTTGATGGATTTAATGTGTTCAGTTAGGCTGAAGACAAAATGGAGCAACAAGACATGTGGAAGAGAGAAGCAATCAGGAGAGAAATTGGGGTGTTGCTGGAGATGATGAGCATTCAGTTAACAATAAAAACTAAACTTGGACTTCATTATGCAGCTGATTTTTGTTAATACAGAATAAGTGAAGCTGTGGAGCATGAACAAATTACCTTTCAGAAAAAGTGAGTTTTAAAAAAAAAAAAGGGCTAAAATGTGAGGATGTAGCCATGTGCTAGAGGTAAAATGCCTTCTGCATTACTAGTCTTTCTGCTGCTCACTTTAGGTCTAATGCTGCTTTCAGAGAATTAAGAATACCAACATGCCATTACCCTCAGCTGCTATCCTGTCTTATTTTCTGTCATTCCTGTGTTGGTACAGGCCAGAGGCTTCCACTGAATGCTACCTACTGTGTGAAGCTCCCTACAAGCATCAGTGACAGTTCCTGCCCTGAACAATTTACACTGCAACAAACAAATCTTAGTATGCAAATGAAACAAGCAAGTGGATGGGTGAGAGGACAGAAAAGATTGCAGACAAGATTAGAGGGTACTTTATTATTGACCTTGCTATGTGCACAATTCCTTTCAACAATTGTGTTAGCCCACAGAAGGCCACCTTACCTGTCTCTTCAGATGGTGATAGGCTGAGGCCAGTTGAGCTTTGTCAGATTGCCACCAACTTTCATTAGATTTGAAAGTGATTTTGAATCAAATGTTTTTTGGTGACAGGTTCTGGGAAATTTTGGAGACTTCTGTCTGGATTGTATCTTTTGTAGGCAGTGGTATGGCACTCTTTGTACTATTTCTATCCAGTCTGTTTTCCTGTTACACTACTTCTCGTTACCTAAGAACATAAGAAAGGCTGTACCAAATCAAACAAAAGGTGTCCTGTCCTGAGCAGCAGCTATAAGCAACAAGAAGGAAGAACAAGAACAGGGCAAGCATGTGTGATAACGCCTTCCATTTCCTTCTGAGACTTCAACCATTTTCAGCTCATGGATTTACTGAGATAAGTGTGGTTTCTGTGTTCAATAACTATCTGTGGTTTTCCATCCCCTGAACTTGTCCAGCCTCCCCTTCAATCTGTGTAAACTTCTGCTCCTTACCACACTGGACAGTCACCTACAAACCTAAGCTATAGCATAACATTTCTTCTGCCAGGCCTTTTTTTTTTTTTTTTGGTACAAATTTGTTAGTCTGGCTAGCAGGCAATAAAAATGCACTTCACTGATCTTGTTCACATTAGCTTCTGAAAGTATCTAAGGTAGTATATAATTTTGTTTGGGTTTTTTTTGGTCACTGTTCCATCCCTGTGTCATGTAAATCCGACCTGTGCCTATTCACATTTTGCTCAAAGAAACTCTAATTTAAATGAATTTTTTATTATTACATTCTTCTTTATATAGCTAATGCTAGCATTGACAGCTAAGGATGGCATGCAAAAGAGGGTGACTCACTCTTCAGTGTGGCTTTCTTGATGATGCTTTATATTACATAAAAATGATATTACTGTCTCAGTGACTCTTGAATATACATCACTAGGTACTCTGAATTTTTCTCAGTCAGAACTGCATGTCTCAAATATCTCTAAAGCTTAGGAGTGAAGAGTAAATGAAGTTAAGCTGCAGTCTCTCCTAGATGTTGTTAGACTTTTATTTCAAATGGCTTTTTTATGGCTTTGATTTTTATTATTCTTTGTTTCTCAAAATTGCATTTCTTCACATATTCTTTTCATATAACCTGCACTCTGCCACAAAGGATGAAAATATATTTGCTAAAAAGAAGATCAGCCAGAAAACTAACAAAACTCTGGTTTTTTTTTTTGTGAGATTTCGCTACAGATGAGAAGATAAGGCTGTATACACCTAAAAGGTTTCCTGTAGAGAAGATGAATGCTTGCACAGAAACACAGCCTGCTTGAGGTTTTGCTGTGTAATGCCCTCATATGTATTTCATCTAAATGTACATTAAATTTTACAGAAGATAGCAAAAAACCCATAAGTAAGTAGTAGTGTGATTGAGAAGCCAATGATGTCTGCAGGAGAATGCTGGTGATGTCATTGCATTTGCCTTAGGCTGTTATTAATAACGTGCTGGCCTTCATTTCTGGAAGAAATGTAGAAGCCTCAATGCACTGAATGTATAATTCTGGGGCCAATAGGTTGCAGTGCAGGCTTTGCATTCAGAGATAGTATCTCACTGCTCTTGTTGCAATGCCATTTTTTCTCTCATCCTGGTATTGGGGATCCATTTTTATTAAGTATGGGAACCTGTGAAGGATTCTAACTGTTGATCTGTAGATTTGTGAACTTGAGAGGAAAGGATGTCACAATTCTTTGAAAAAGCAAACTTTATTGTGGCATTCTGATGCCTGTCATCTGATATCCCAGATAAGATAAATGATATGTTAGAAAACATGTAATGTTAGGAAACATAAAGAACCATATTTTGAATGCCTTTGAACATGCTTCTAAACAAAAACTGCAACTCTTTTCCCAGGATCATCTATGTAACCTATGGTAGCAACACTGCAGAAAGTAATTTGTTATAGGTGATTGAAATAAAGGTGTTTGAATAATTATTTGTTGATTTAGGCCTGCCTTGATCTAGTAAAAAATTTAATGATTTCCATTTTGAGATAGCTGAGTGCTTTCACTGACTTTCAAGTGTATGAGTAACTGTGAAGTTAGCTGCTATTGAAAGGGTTTTTTGGACTGAGGCCTGGAAGACAATGAACAAATAGCATACAGCTGGGTAACTACTACTGTTTGGTCTTGCTAATGTACCCTTATGCAGTATGTAGTTGGCTTTGTGCCTTTTCCCCCTATTTTAAAGATAGCATTACGAACAAATTTTCTGAACAATGCTGATTGCATCAGTGTGCACAATACTACGTGTTGCTTTAAAACTGGCTTGTTTTAGTAATGCACAATTATTAGAACAATTATGCTTTGTTGAAATCCGTCTTAAATCTGTGAAGCCAAAAGAAATAACATAAGATCTGGTATGATTTCAAGATATGCTTTTCTTCTTTTTCTGTCTGTGTGTTTAGTTATCCTTTCCTGCTATTCCTTGTCAGTGTTTCAGCAGCAATGTTATGATAATAAGTGGAAAAATCAGCTAATGAAGAATAATTGTCACTAAGCAAAAGCAGCTTGTTACATGAAGTGCCTACTCCAAATACCCCTTTTTATTATTATTTTTTTTAATATTCCAAATTTTTGTTACTTTTCTGGTTTAACCTATTGCATGAAATGCAAACAGAGAAATAGAGTGGACAGATCATTAGCAAGTCATCTGAGGTGTGTGAGGAGGACATACTGGGGAGGATGAGCCCCGGTAATGTGCTCAAAAATTGTAGAAGGTAGAGTACTCAAGTGTTGCTATTCACAGCACAAGCTGATGGACTAGATTGTTTCTGCATCATGCCCTGAGTGGGGGCCTAAGAGGGCCTTCAGGATTTATGTATGAAGCCTTTTATGTATGAAGAATAAGTATAACTTATTCTTAGCTTATGGAGGAGCAAAGTGCATAATTTCTCTGTTAGCATTAACTGTTTATATCCAGGATCTAGAGTAAAACAAGGATTAAACTAATCTCAAGGACCAAGAAAAAATTAGCCAAAGTGTTATGAGGAAGAGTGAAATTTTTGTAGCTTGAATGCACACTTTTTCTCCTTGTTCTTCTTCTGAAACGTCAAATGTTGACAATTAACAGAATACTCTGTTGGATCACAGTCTGGTTTGGGGCTTCTGTTCATTTTGCTAGGTGACAAATTGGGTTGTGACCTGTTGATTGCTGTTCTCTGGGAGTGTTAGTAGGTACCTTCCTGCAGAAGTTTACATGAGGTCTATTGGATGAAATGAAGGAAGATTTATTAGCATAAAAAGGACCCCAATCCTTACTGAAGTCTCTTAGTGTTGCGGTAAGATATGTTAAGGCCAGCAAAGATAGGAGCAATATGTTGGGCAGGCTGAGACCAGACTGGTACTAGGTGTCAGCACCCTAAGAAGGATTTATGAAAAAAATGGTGTTAGGGAGATGCAGGGATGATTTCTGGACAAGTGGTAAGTACCTGCTCTGAATATAGAGGACATTATGAGAAAAGGCAAAGGAAGAGATTTATGGAAGTACTAAGAGAATGGGTTTGGAGGTGTTCAGGGAGCAAAAGCATCAAAATTAAAAAGCATCTGTTAACCGAGTTTTCTACTCACATTCAGCATCTCTTACAAATATATAAAACTCAGTCATTACTAAGGATGGCACCTTGGTTAGCTTAGGTGACCAGCTACTAATAATTTAAAAACTTGTAAGTGGATAGCATTTGATTGAAAACATTGATTGTAGCCATCTGTATTCTTCTCAGCATCACTGTTCACAGTGAGGTGACTCCAATAAATTGAAGGGGATTTGAGCAGTGGAGAATCTGTTCTTCCACCCATAACAGCAGCACAGTATGGTCTTAAATGGGAAAACTTTTAATGTTAAGTGCCCAGTAATTACACATCTTGTTGGTAGAAATTCACTTGCAGTTCCCTGGATATGTTGCATGTCCAGGAGGTGCTCTGCTGTGATTAACAATTACTGATGTAGCCCTGCATGAAGATACCTTTCTTACCAAAATCAGCAAGTAAGGCCTAAAACATTGTAATGGTATTTCGTGGTGGACTGTGGTACAGAGACCAAAGATAAATAGGACTTGAAATTCAGAGTCAAGTGATGACTAGTAGTGGCATGGCAAGTCAGATTACTAATGCAAGTGTAGCAGTATTGTGGAAATATTCAAATTACTGCATTAATGATATAAAAAAGGCAATTTGGGTGTTCTATGTTGGTTTCTTTTATGATTTTTTTTCAGAGAAGCTCCAGTAGGTAGAAACAATGACCTTGTGGCTTTAATCAGGCAGCCATGCCTGTCTTGCTTGGATTGAGACAAGATTTTCACAGGCAAATTAGTCAACCTCTTAGAGTTTGAGGCTAAAATTAATATTGTAACCAATCCCCCAACTGGTTGAGGTTTCTTGCTGCTTATTACTTTTATTCGTAAGTTGATTTTAAAAACCCTGTATGTATAATACTTGAGAATAATTTTTCAAACTACAGTTATACCTGAATGCCTTCTGGTAAAGCAACTTCCTGAAGGTTGCTTTGTGAACTGCGCTGAACTTAGCATGGACCTGGTAGAGTAGGGGTCATTAAATCATTTGCAATGAAAGCTGTACTTGAGTAAAGTGTGTGTTAGCTAAAGCAAAGGCTGAGTAACGGTGGGTTAAATCTTGCTCTTCCACTCTTTGTCTTTGCTTAGCGCTCTCTGAAAAGGGTTAATCCCTTATTTAAATTAAATCTGCTTGACGAATGATCTTTCTTTGGCTTCAAAATACTGGTGTGGGCCAAACTGCAGGGGCAGCTTGTTGCACTAGAAATTGTTTCTGGGCTAAAAACTCTCTCTCTTGCTACACTATGCTCTTGTTTCAAAGTTGCTAAGGAGTCAAATGTTTAGCAGAGGAACTGGTTGTCTCTAAGGCAGCTACAGTGATTCCAGGGCCAGCTTTTACAGGTATGTGGTGTAAAGTCCTGCTCCAATCTGTGTGACTTGTAGGCTCTTGGAGGCAGAGAGATAGCAGGCATGTGTTAGTGATACTGCCGTTATGATAGTGCTGTGCCTTCTGATGTGGGCAATGGCATGATACCAGTCATACACAGTGCTGCTGCTGCAGTACCAATAAATCTATGGTGCTGTGCCTCAGCCTAGGCCCCCAGCCCGGCTGTGTCTCTTACCCCTCTCTCAGCTGTTTTACACAGAGCTTGGTGGTGTAGGCATGGGGAGACCAGCTCAGCTGCTGAGCAGAGAGTTAGCCAGGCTGCTGGAGAGCCAGTAAGTTCCCCTGACACACACCAATCCATGCCCTTGCCACTCTTTAAATAGCTTTTGCCCTTCTTGCAGGAACTTAATAATAATAATGCAGCATTAGTGCTATCGCAATACTTTTGTTGTTAATTTTGAAAGATCAAAAGGTATTTCCTATCACTCCTGTGTACAGAATGGGTCGCTGATCTGGAGCACCAAAGCACTAGAAATACTAAAAAGCATACTATGAGACTATAAACTTACTGAGGTGTTTCTTAAAGTCCATTATTGTTGCAGCCAAACATGCTGCCTGTCTTCAGTTACAGAAACTTGATGTCTTTATGTTTTTAGCATTTCCTTTCATTTTTTCTTTGGAGAAGGCTGATTTGTTCTGCATTTCTGACTGCAGATCATCTTTTCTTTAGAGTCTGTTTTCTGTTTGCTTGACAGAATATAGTCTAAGGGATGATAAAATATGTGGGCTACATGCTTTCAGACGGGAAGGCTAAATGTTCAGGAGCTTGCAGTGTTTCTGCAGTGTCTGCTAGGTTTGCAGTTGACAGTCTCGAGTTTCCAACAGTTGTTTTTGCAATGTTCAATGCATGTGTTGCCAGTGGTGAGAAGCCTGGAAACGAGAGCCAGCAACACGCGGACAACTTGTTACTTACAACACTTCAGATGTCTGAACATGAATCAGATCTCTCTGCAGAATGGCTCATTATTTTCTGCAGGTTTAACCATAAATGACAAGCTTGTGGGCTGTTTTTTTTCCCTTCAGGTTTGACTTGTTCTCACCTTTGTCTCAAAACCTTTTTATCCCTTTCTTAACCAATTCTATAACTAGCAAAATAGCAAATGTTATTGGTGTAGCTGGCAGGGGATGTGGGAGAGAAGACAAGACATTTACTTAACCTTCAGCTCTTCTTCACTTCTTCAGATTCAATTACCAAGTATGTTAAGATTTCCTATTTCAAGAATGGCTGCTTAATAGATAAGTAGAGGACAGAGATGACTTGATTTATAATTCAAACTTTAAGAGGTGTAGACAATCTTAGCTGTTTTCATGAAGTCAGTCTGGAGGATAAGTCAGTAAGGGTGATATTGCTGTAATTGCAAAACACATCATATGATGGGAATGAGGATTTTTAAAAAAAAAAAAAAAGATGGAGAGTTTTGTATTTTTTACCATTATGGAAAAGTAGATGAAGTGCATTTTAATGTCCTGAAGCAGTAAGGTTGCCTATGGGTATAAGAACATGTGTTCATATACAGGAACTTTTGAACCTGGCTGGTTCATTTGGGGCTAAACTTTACAACGGGGAGATCTCAGAAGTGCTAAGTTCTTACTGCTTTTTGGAAAACAGTTGGCCAGGTGTAGAATGGCCTCCTGTTGTTCTGTTGCAGAAAGTGCTGCAGTGTGAGCTCACACTGAGAGCAAGGGTTTGAACGCACATAGACTCTATCAGTGCCTTAGCTGACAAGCAGGCTTAGCTAGAGCTTGTATCTTATTAGAGAATCGAAATATCAGGCAGAAGATGGTGGGAAACTAGGTGTCCTTAGTTCTGGTCATTATGGACCCACTTATTTATGCTACCTTTTCATCCTTTTTGCCCTTTATTTGACCCATCCTCTGAATTGCTGAGACCAAGTTGAATTTCTGTTAAATGTGCCCAATTTTAAGGAGAGTGATGAAGAGGGAACTGGTACCTTAGATTTGGCATATGGATTAAGCATGTTCTTTAGTGTCTCACGTTCGTGTTTTGCTTTTGGCTCTTAGCATGAAACAAGCATGCCTTTCTGTGAACTGCCCTTCAAAAGCATGTCCGCTAGCAGCACCACAGCAGCCTAGAGAGAGAATAGATCTCCTGGAGGGTAATATGCAGGTAGAAATTTATAGAGGGCAAAGGGCCCAAGACTGTATTACTAAAGATTTTAATAAACTGTTTTTCAGCAAGTCTCCTCACTTTTTTCATGATTCTTTTGATTTAGTCTCTTCTTTAATAAATTATAAACAGTCTTGGATTTAGGTTGTGCTGAGTACATACAAGAGTTACCATTGTGCATGCAGGGCTGATGAATTTAACATGCATAGCTAGGTTTACTCATTTAATATTGAACCCTCAATTGCCCTTCTATAAATACTTTTAAAAATAGACAGGTCAAACCATCCACATTTTTTTTTCCAGTTTCACACACTGCTGCATACATACACACTCTCTTTCATTTTCTATGTATTGCAGAATTAATTCATATAGGGGCTGCAATGGAGTCTCTACTGCTCTTGTACAGACTGTCAACTTTGGATTTAAGCTAGTATCAAATGGCCTTTTTAAAGTCAATAGAGAGTCCCATCACTGGCAGGTATATAACTCTCCTGTTCCTCTGGGTTATTTGTACCTTGTCTTTAGCAAATCTATTTGCTTCCTATTATACTTTACAGAGGGGGAGAAATTGACTTCCTGATTTTATTACACTGTTTTGTGTTCTCAGTAAACTATTGTCAGCTCTGTGGCTGAGACCTTCCATGTGGTATGTAGGGTTACAGGTATAATCTCACCAGTGCTGTATGAATGAGGACTCTAACAGAAAGCCTGCTTTTATAAGACAGCTAGGTATGTGTAGAGGAAGGTGCATCATATCATTATTTTTGTGATATGCAGTCTAACCATAATAGTTGTATTGACCCTTAAAGTTAAACTCATATTTATTTCAAAACTTATGTCAAAATGCTAGAGCTTTCTTTAACTAATATCCCTCTTCTCATTTTGCTTTCCAAAAGACATGTTGCTAATGAGTGTTCCTTTCAGTGGCTTAGTCATGTGCTTGTCTTTGAGGTTTCTGATGTCAAGTGGGGTTACTCACATGATGAGCATTATGCACATATTCTCAAGTGGCCTACAGTCCAGAAAGATGTCTGTCAGGGTTGGAATGGGGGGAAAAAAAAAAAGGGTCTAAGATTGTAACATTATTCCCATTAAAAGCATGCTATCAACGTAGTTCTTTAAAATTTGTTTCTGTTGATGGCTCTTTACATGAAAAAAAATTATCTTGAGATTCCTTTGCACTGAACCAAATTCTAGTGTAATTATTTCCATGTGATACCATTGAAAGGAATATGCACAGATAAAACTTAAAAGCAAAATTTGTCTCCATGTTTTTGGTCCAGAACTGAGGAGAGTGAGGGCAATTTAGTTGACCTACAGAGGGTTTACACACAGTCTGAATCTGGTTTGTGATGCTCATTTTCTTTCCTGTGACAAAACAGTTCTGAAACCTCACTAATTTACAGCAACAACTAATGAGCAGACTGGAATTCTTAAGGTTTGCTCATGAGAGCCCCTAGGGCTGTTTTTTGCCCCTCCACCTCCATGCTCAATAAGTAAAATCCTAACATAAAGGCAGTGAGATGGGCAGCCTTTCAAGATGCATCAGATCTTAAGTACTGGTAACTCTGACTGCTTTTAATGGAGTGACATCCTACCGTGTGACTCATGGTACTACTGCCAAATGATCTTGGGTACGCGAAGGAGGGGCTATAGAAAACAGTGATTGAATTATTTTTCTGCTTTGAAGGCGTCTCTGATAGTTAAAATAAAGAAGGTTGTACAGGGCTTCATGAAGGGTAATTATTAGTTCACAAACAACATCTTCCTCCTTCCAGGAGAAACACACACACATAGATACAGCACGGACCTGAGCTACAACCTGGGTCATTTCCAACTATTTGACATGTATGAGACCACCATGGATTTGTGCATAGTTTACATTTGCTGTTCTCATTTGTACTAATGAATGCTGCCTGTATAGAAGGTAGACATTAAAAATTTAGGTCTTTTTATTTTTAAAGAATGTTTGACAACAAATATGAAACAAACATCTCTAAACTGTTCCCACTGAGAACAATTAGTAAAGTTTCCACCTTGGTTTTTTTTGTTTGTTTGTTTGTGAGATCTAAATGGGAGCAGGGACATTGCTGAATTGCTTTTGAATGCCCACCTTTGGTAGGCCAGTGAGTACAAGCCTGGGTTACTGCCAACAGACAGATGTCCTAGAAGTAAAGGTAACTCCCTTCTATGTTCTTGTTATTGTTTATATTTTGAATATGGGAAAGAAATGGCCCTTCACAATTAGTCCGTGTGCTATCTTACCTTGTATGCAACTGCTACAAAGAATCTCGCTCTATTTTTAAGACGCACAAATTGATAAAAGGTTATGACTCTCACTACGTATGACTGATCTTTATAGAGGTTCCCCAGACACTTTCTATAGAAAAGAAGTGCTGCAGAAAGGAAAGTATTTATGAAGGAGTTTCAGGGGGCTCATTAACTTCCAGAACATGGATGAACTTCAGGTAAAATAAACATTTAAAGGGCAGCCTTGCATTTTCAGGGACAGGTGGCAAGAGTAATTTGTATCTGCAGTTACATTTATAAACATGGCATTTAAGAAA
Source organism: Theristicus caerulescens (assembly GCA_020745775.1). Classification (NCBI taxonomy): domain Eukaryota; kingdom Metazoa; phylum Chordata; class Aves; order Pelecaniformes; family Threskiornithidae; genus Theristicus; species Theristicus caerulescens. The sequence continues at coordinate 11,725,685 of CM036564.1, forward strand.
CATCAGAAGCTGTAGAAAAGTTTGTCTTTACCAACAGTAATCTGTTTGGTTGCTTACTAAACAGGAAGAAAAATTGCTAGTAAGGAAATTATGTGAAAATAAGAGATATACGAAGTCAAACCTAAGGAGCAGAAACAGATAGTTTGTTTTGAAGGTCACATTAAAAACAACAGCAGCAGCAAATCAACATTTTTACTCCCCTTCCCTTGGTTTTGATTTTAATTTTCTCATAATTAGAATGGGAAATGCTACAAACAAAGTGGAATATTTTTGAATTGTTAGCAAGAGATTTTGATGGGTCTCATTGCCGATCTTAGACATATTTTACAGTGAAAGTGAAGCTGCTTTTTGTGATAATACACATATTCATGCAAACGGAAAAGCAAACTAGTGATATTGGGTTGCCTTTTTATTTTTCCTCTAGTTATTTGTGCATTGTTACATCTGTGACTTGAAAACAAGTACTGGATTAATGCATTTGCACATGTTGCAAATTGTTTCTTCTTGTAGGAAGAGAAAGCATCAGTTCTTAACACTGATGTCTTTAAAATTAGCAAATGGCTATTGGAAAAGTCGTCTGATAACAACTGCTTAGCATCTGACTGCAGGAAATCTTTTGACCAGCAGATGACTTGTGTGTGTGTGTGTGTCATTATAACTTGAGTAAAAATCTTGAGGTTTCTTGTTTAATATACCATGAAATACCAAAGAGGGGCCTGAAGGCTAGTAGTTATTACTTTTTTTTTTTTTAAAATATACGTTTATTACTTCTGGTAATGATATATCCGACACTTCTAAATGTGTGTTTGCTTACCCTCAGTTATGAATTACAGTTTTGAATGACAGAACCTTAGGAGGCCTCAGCCTCTACATATTCAAGTGTTTTATCTGCAATACAGGTCCTGCAAAGGTTACTTCTAATGCTGAGAAAACAGAGGTCTGAGAGTTTTCTAACATGGAAAAGAGCAAATGACTTGATAAGCAATGCACTGACAGCTGACTAAGCTATCTCTGCCAAACCTTAGTTCTTTCCTTACAGAATCAGCAAGTCAGTCTGTCAGGTTGTCCATACTGTGCGTACTCTGGCAGAACACCCAAAGCCCTGCAAAAGGGTGACTTCATGCTTCAATGACTTCTGCTGGTTTTGAAGCAGAAAGTGCATACACAAGAGTTCTTTGAAACTGGAGACTGTTACAGAGACATATAGTCTGGTCCAGTAGCCCAAACAAGTATTTGTGATCGAGTTGTGTGTTCCTGGCTCCATGCATCTGGCACAGCCTCTTTTGCAGCCAGTGCTCGTGCAACAGCCTTTGCTTTGTACCTGAGGGGAGAAGGAAGCCATCCGCTGTGGCTATATCTGCATCTGGAAGTTTCTGGAATAAAAAGCAAAGGCGGCATCATGTAAATAAATTTTTTTCTTTTTTTTCTTTTCCTCCCCCCCGGCATCTGTCCCAGGCACTTCCAGACCCAAATCTGTAGGGCTCAGAAGTGTGAGATGTGGTTTATTGTAACAGTCAATATTGTACAAGACCAACAATCTGATTTGCCAAGTGAGGTGGTTCTTTATTTCTGGCTTGTGTGTCCCCCAATGTAAATGCTCGGTGATCAAAATCTAGTTAACAATTTTGTTGAAGAAATATTGGTCAGTAGAGAATGCAGTTTGTTTGTTTTTTTTTTTTCCAAAACTGGCATTGGCTTTGGAGTGCTACCAAGGAAAAATAAATCAAAGTCAGATTTTGATCTATTCTTGTTTTCACTGTCAGGCCTCTGGAATAAGAATAGCCAGGTATTTGCTACGCAAGGTATTGTTTATGAAGCTTTTTTTCTTCCAGGTGAAGCTATGATATCAAGGTTGATTTTTGTGAAATATTATTGTTTGCTGTGTTGATGTTACAGATTACCAAAGGCCTAGACACCATGACTAGCAATGTCTCCTAAAGTCGGAGACTTGAGGTTAAGTCTATTTTTTAATTTAAAAACAGGTTAAAGAATGACCTTATCATCCTTTACCAGAATGTGTAAATGAGTGAGGGGTAATTGTATGTTCATTAGATAAAAAGCATAGCAAGATGCAAAGGTTTGAACCTTAGACTAAGTAAATTCGGATTAGAGACTAATTTTTAATGATCAAAGTAAATGACAGGCGTATTTTTGAAGTTTAACTTTAGTCCTTAATGCTTTTTGTCCTTAAGTAAAGACTACCATAGTTGAAACATTGAGTTTGATGCAGAATTTACAGTGTAAAACCTGATCTGGATTAAGCTTTGGAAAGACTGTTCAAGGTACACTGCAAGTTACTGGGGTCGGTGCAAACCTGGGTGGGATTAGTGAGCTGCCACACAGAAGGTAGAACTTAATGAGCAGTGGGGCTTTCTGGCCTTAGCCTATAAATGTAACGAACTCTTATAAAATTCCTTTGTGCATGAAATTGAAGTATAATGTTTTGCAGGTATAGGGGTTCTTGGTTCAGTGTAAGGACATAGGTTACATTGTTCCAAACGAGTTAAATGTTACAACAATGTCAGAAATTAAAGGCACTGCTTTCATTGTCCTTGCCGTGAAGAAATTGAGTGAATTGTTACCTGTGCTGAATTTAATGTCTACCTAGCCATCAGAATGGCTCTAGTGCCGTTACTTTTGTAGATTGTAATATTCTTGCAAAGTAAATAGTTTATACAGACAAAAACCTTTAAGCAAATTACAGAAGACATAATGGTTTTTTTTGAGATGCATGCCTTTGCATCCAGCAGTGCTTTTTTTTTTAAATCCAACAAAATTAAGCCATCTGTTAGTTATTCCTGCAATAATTTTTTTTTTTTCTCCTGGAATCCAGCAAATTGAAAATGGGTGTTTGTCCAGTCAGAGCAGCAGCAGCTGTTGATCTGAAGCACTATTTTCTAGTTCCAGATCATTTTACCTAAGAACAGGTGAATGAGTCTTTTTGGTGGTGTATATATGAGAGAGAAATATTCTAAACCATAAAAGATGGCTTTTGGAGTCGAGAAATGGGAACCAGCCATGCTTTGTTTTACTGCATGACTCTGTACCAGCCACTGCCCGTTTCTGCCCCACTACATTCCCCGGTTTCTCAATCTGTAAGTGAAGTTAATGATGCCTCTTAATTTGTGAAGTGCTAGGAACCTCAGTGTTTTATACAAGGGTGATAGAGGTTGTGGATAGGCATGCATTAACCCAAACTTTCTGATAAGGAGACATACAGAAGCACCGACTGTGCAAAAAGACCTTTTTTGTCTTGGACAGTAGAAGTTCAGACTTGTAAACTGGGAATTCCTTGATGCAATCTGCATGCCCTCACCCTCTGGAGCATTGCTGTATATACAGCAGCAGTAGTGTTCGTAGTGTTACTGTTGCCAGAATGTTCCAGTTTGGCGGAGGGGAGGAGGGTGTCCTCAAAGATTTTTTTGTCTTTTCCTCTTCTTTTTTAAACATAGTAACAATAAAAAAAACCAAAACAACAGGGGGGAAGATAAATAAGAGCCATTCTCTGCTTGAAGTTGCATTTGAATTGTAATTAAAATTTAGAATAAAATGGAGAGCTGTGGATAAATGAGAAGACAATGACCTGCTAAATTATCTGACGGGCCCCACTCTTGTCATTCTTGAAGGCATCAGAATTGTTACTGGCTTTATTGCCACTGCAGGTGGTGACAAGGTAGCACATACTATTTTGTAGAATTGGATGCAGTGAGCTATAGTTGCAAAAGATGTTCCTCAGGCCAATGCCTGAGGTCGTCTCCAAATTCCTTCTCTCCTGTGTGCCCTCATTTTCCTTTCTGCAGTATGATTTATGTCTCATTTCTCTTAACCATCTTCTTATGTTTTCCCTTTGTTGTTCCATGCCACTTTTCCTCTTCCCAACATGCTCGGGCTTCTCCCAGCTTTCTTCGTACCCATTGAATCTCACTCACTGAAGTAGAATTATTTATTTCCTCTCTTTTTGAGAGAAGATTACCCAGACAACTGACGTGCTAAGTGCCTTTGGAAGATGGGGTGCCTAGAACATTCACCAGCTACAGTATACAAAAGTTATCCTGTCACCTCAGCTGACAAAGAAGAATCTTGTTTGATCATGGGTCCTAACTTCTCTTGGATGACAGCATAAGTGAGCAGGATCTGGCTGGGTACTGCTTCTATAATTATCTGTCAGTCTTAAACTCTGATGATGTCCAGAGTCACAGCTATCCTTCATTTTTCACAGAGTTACTATTTAATCTAAGAATTGGGGGAGGCAAATAAATTAGCTGTGCTTAACTATCTCTAAGGAAACAGACATGTTGCTCTTAGAGGATTTTAGGATATGATTTTTAGGGTTTGATTATTACCTGCTGCAGTGTAAGATGTTCCAGGGGAACTGGATGATGCAGATAGCAATATATCACACACGGCGCCCTCAAAAATGACCGATTATGGAACATAAGACCAAAAAGAGCTTGTACATTATGATTTTTTTTCCAGTTTTTGCTTTCTCATGAGCTGTATCTTATCTTGCTCTGTGTGCTATTAGTGCATGCTTTGTATTCCTTATAGCAGCAAATTCAGTTTGCTACAGGGAATCATGGATATTATAGTAACAAACAGGAGTGGGTAATAGACTGTCGAGGTTAGTGTGGAGAATTTGCTCCGCTCCACACACCACCTACCCATTTATGTGTTGACTGCTGTAATATGAATGTCATGTGAATGTGTATGAATATTTATATGAATATGTATATGTATCTCCCTAATCCATTCTTCAGTGTACATGGGAAAGAGGCCTTCAAATTTGGAGGCAAAATCCAAGGAAAGAGTTACTGTACTAATTAGTTTCATGCACATATATAACTTGGAGTGTAAAGATTGTTAACCATGTATCTGATCACTTTAAACTTCTAATTTTGAGACATTTCCATTTTCTGTGAAGCTGGAAAATTAAATGGTATCTCCCTGTATAAAATCTTGGCGCTTAGGGAATTGTGGAAAGATGTGTGCAAATCCATTGCTGAAATAACATTTGTACAGGGCAGCCATAGGAATGCCTTATGAAACCCCAGCTGCCTGTGAGATGCACAAGCAGATATAAATGATCACCAAGCTGCAATATGTATAGTAAAGCTCTCCAGCCATTCTCTATTTCTAGGCCTATTCTGGTTTTCAGGGTAGTGCCAGACTTTCAGTGGGTTTTCTTGCTCAGGCCATTGGTGTTGGGAAACAAAATGAAAGCAATTCTCTTTAGCATCTTGATGTAGTTCTTTTGGTTCATTAACGTATTTATTAGAGTATGTCATGATTCCCTCATATATCATGGGCAAACTTAAATTTTGCTATGCTGGCTTTTCCTGCAGGTTTGCCCCAGGTTTGTGTCCTAGGGAGAAGTGTGGAACTGACTGTAAGAGGCTTACGTACCACCTTTCTTTCGAGTCTGCTGTTTGTACCTTCTTCTAAATAGTGTAACGTGTCTAGCAGTGCTGGGCTAGGGGCATTTGCTGATCTGCTGGCATTTGAGATGAATGCAAGATTTTCAAATTACTTCAGCTAGTTCTTTGATCTGTTTATGCTCTTGTTTGAACATTATTAAGTACTTAATGAGTTTAGTGGGTTTTGGCATAAAGAAGGGGAAAGCCACATAAAAATGTAATGTAAATTAAGAAGAAGAAAAAAAAAAAAGACTGCAAGATTTCAAGGTTACTTGCCAAATGTGTGGCAGTTGGCCTTGGGGAATTTACTCTATCTCATCAAGAGACTGTGAAGCAGTCTCTTGTATCTGCAAAGAGAGAACCATCAATGTTTGTTGTCTTACGCAAGGGTTGATAAGAAGCCAGATACTTTATCTTCTGTGTTTTTCAGGGGTGTCCTTGACTTTGCCTGAGAAAATGTTTCTAAATTGTGACCTCCACCAGTCTAGACTGATGGATTACCTGTGCTCTGTCAGGCAGCTGGGAAGAGCAAAGCCAAGAAGCACTGCTTTCCCTTTATTTAGCATTAATAAGTGCTGAATACTTGCTTACCTTCTTCGTTATCTAGGGGATAGGTTCTGATCCCAGCTGCAGTAATAATAATTTATATTAACTTACAACACTGACAAAGTAACTCTGGGTTTATATTAGTTTGTTTATTATTATAGATAGTTTCATAGCTTTACTGAATAACCAGTTCCTTTCTGTGAGATGAGCAGTTGGAGGGAGGAGTTTGAACGATTTCTGTTCATTTTCTAAAAGTTTTCTGCCTGTCCCCTTTCTCTGTCAGGTATATTTCTATGCCTGTTCAGTTTACTTTGGTGGGAAACATCTCAAGATACGATTCCCTTAGTTCATGTTCTACAGAATTTATATTTTCCTGTATTTTATAAGCTATATAAATACCACAATTTAAAGGTGTTCTTAACTATATTAAGGTTTTTATATATTAAGACTTTTGGCAATTACGATTATGGAGGTTTAGAAACCAGTTAATTTCTTGACAAGTCTACTTAAAAGTCTTCAGCACTTCATTTCCATGGGGGACATAATATTACAATTAATAAGAATATATGCACTATAGTTTAACTTTGAAGAAAATATGCTATTCCCAGAGTTGAAAGGGCAATTCATCTTCTAATGAGCCAATATGTCAAGTTTAAATCTTTGTAAATTCATAATGGAGATGTTTTAGCATCCAGTATCCTTAAGGCCTGCCAAGAATAGAATGCATTTTCAAGATTCTGGCCAAGTTAATGTTTGAAAATATTGTGACTTGGATGAAATTGTAATGTAAAAGCAGTTTTAAAATAATCCAAGTATATTCTGAAGTAGCTAATTAATAGGTGTAACTTGCAAATTCAGATGTAGATCAGATGCATTAACAGCAAAACCAAACAACTACCACCCCTACAGGTCTGAGAGTTGGAGAAAGGGTTGTTTCCATAGGTTAAGATCTCTTTTTTAATGATCAATTTTTCTTGCTCCTGTCAATACAGAGAGATTTTCAAAATGACAGCATTGAAAAAAATGGAACATTTTTATTTTCTTAGATGTGCAAGTTGAATTTCTATCTTGTTTCTCCTACTGGGCAAAGTTATAGTATTTCCTCTAGTAACTGTAATATTTCCATGTAATGAGTTGGATGAATGAAAAGATTTAAAAAAAAAAATCTTGAAGTCAGCAGTCTGTTTTGATCAGTTTTGGTCACAATATTATATACAAGGTCATTAGCTATGGCTGTAACCAGATTTCAGATGGTAGGCAGTGTTGTATATGGACATCAAGTTTGAAGAAGTTCTACTTACTCCTGACAAAGGACAACTTCTATCCTCTTCCATGGCAAAATAGCTTTTTATGTAAACAAATATAAATCTGTAGTCATAAAGCCTGTGAGCCACTTAACATGGTGTTTTCTCTCGAGTCAGCAGATTTAAAACCACACTACTTAAAAACTTAGGACAACCTTTTTTCATGATACAGATGTAAACAATGTAAATGCTTATTTATTTGGTGTGCAGACAATACAGAGAGGTCGTGGACAAAGAGGAGATGCATTTCTTAAGTGATTTTAACCTCAACAAAATAGTGAGAAAATTGATTTGTGCTGGGTATAGGGAATTTTATGTGATCTGTTTGGGTTTGTAAATTTGAAACTATTTTGGGATTGAAACTCCACAATAAGACATGTTTAGGCAATAGAAGTGACTATCGGACACAGGACTTCCCCCTTTGCAATACATGGAATCCTTCTGTAGGGTTTTTTTTCCAGCAGAAGGTGCAGCAAACAACCTATGGAAAGCTCTTGCTTTTCTCTGCTGTGCTTTGTTGGTCAGAGTTTATGTTGGCTTAATGTAGTGTGCTGAGAATCTGTGGCTGGACTTGTCTGATGTATTTGTCTTATGTACCTACCCCCAGCCTCTCACATTGACCGACTTCTTTTGAAAAAGAGTGCAAGTCAATCAGAATCCTCTGGTAAAGTTGATAATTTCACCATTCGTTACCAATGCTTCAGTAGGTCATTTTTTTTTCCCTTCCAAACTCTTCTGTGGACTGGCTTCTGCAGCTGTGCAAAAAGTGAGAGTTTAGTGTTTCTCCTTATGCCATAGTCCGGCTATCTTCCTGGTGGACAGAATAAGGAGGAGATTTGTCTACTGGCTCCCTGGCTGATGTTCTGCGAAAATAACATACTGCATTCAGCCTTGATCTGGCACAAGGTGTCCTTTAAGCACGGTTGGGTTTTTTTGCTTTTTTATTTTATTTTGTTTCTTTTTCATTTTGAAATGCTGACATTTGCATAGTAGTTTTCCTTCCAGTTTGTTCAGGAGTTGTTTGTGCCTTCGAGATCATGGTGTCACCACAACAAAGCTCATCCTGTTCATGGTCTGTGAACCACTTAATAAACTGGTGATATTTTGCAATGCTAAATAGTATTTATTTACCATGAAAAGAGCAGACCTGATAATTTCTGAAAATGTACTGATACAGCTTTGCCTCTCTGATATACTAAAATATATTTTGTGGTGTAAAATAAAAGCTTGCATTTCTTTCTGCTATACTAGTAACTTGCTTTTAGCCTTTTTGTTTGTAAATGTATTTTACCAGTTTTAACCAGGCATAGCTCATATGCCTAACAGCATCATTGTTATTTTACAGGCAAAAGTATACAGAAATTTTCCTATATGTTTTCATTTGGTCGTTGGAATGTGTGACTTGGGGGAATCTTCTGCTCTGGTCAAACAGGCTGTCTGTTTTGGTCTTACAAAATACTTTACATGGGTGGTATGGCATTGCTGTTTTATCTTATGGACTGTGTTGGCTTTGTATCTTTTTTTCCATGGAACGCACAAATTGGATTTTGATGCTGGTGTACAGAAGGTTCTCTGTCATATATTGGAAACATCAGAGCCTCTTTAAACATGCCAGCAGGGAGACTTGTATGTGTCAACGTTGGCTGTTCTGCCTGGAAGGTAAGTCAGGAGGCAGGACACGTTGTTAGGAATGCAGCTGGCAGAGCACACTGGGCAGCGCTGAGGTGGCCACTGTAGTGACCAGGCTGATCCTTTGTATCTGAGAGCAGACCAGCAGTAGGACACTGTTTTGAGCAGTGGTTAAGAAAATTCTTGAGGGGTATTGCAGTAATAAAATTGGAGAACAAGGATCCCATCCTATATTAGTAGTGACAGTGTTTTTCTGTTGTTAGTGTTGTCTCTGTTGCTAGAAAAATACAGCAGCACTGGACAGCTTAGGACTGCCAGTCCACGGGCTCAAAAAGTGACTGAACACCCTGCCTCCTCCAGCTGGTAGTGTGAGAGTCTTCTCAGTTTGGGGACACTTACCATGTGGCAGATTGACCAGGGATGTGCAATGGAGAGGATAAGGTAGTCGAGGCTCCCCCACTGCTGCCCAGTTGCCTTTCCACTTCCTTTGGATTCCGTTGGTTTAATTTCTGAGACAGAGTGATTCCCATTAGCAGAGGCAGTAATTCATTTAGTGTAGGAGTTACTTACAGTACAGCTGTGCTGCTTTGATGATGCCATCTGCCATCCATGGGTAAAAGCCAGCTTCCCGCAGCCAGCACATTGAAAGAGAAACTTTTCTTAAGACACCCAAACATTTCGTGCATAGAGCGTGCATGCCTCATAAAACATAAGAGCAAAGTAAAACCGGTGAGCTGTTGGGAATCACTTAGTTGAGATCTGTATCTTCAAACTGTGGTGCTAGGATCTGGAATAAGTATGTCTAATTGAGGTGGAATAATCAGAAGCAAACCTGCTGGCCAATTTTAATTTCCCCTCTTTTAGATTAGCTACCTAATTCAGCTTTGTAAGGTAACAGCCAGCCGCGTCTGTCTGGGCCTAGCTAGAAGGGCGAAATTACAAATTGCTATCTAAATCTATCATCCTCTTAATTGCAGCAGGCCTTAATTCATATTTGATGGGTGTATTTTTGTATTACTGCTTAATCAAAAAGCTACTGGAATAAAATATTTTTGTGAATATATCTGTGTCCCAGATCTCTCCTGGTGTTTGCTATATTGCCTGGGTCAAATCAGGGTTCCCAACGCTGTTAAATGGATGCATTGCTGCCAGGGCCCAGTATCTGAGGAACTAGATGTGTGCGGCACAGACAAAGCTGTCGTGTTATCTGCCGCTTCCTGGGCCAGGTGAAGCTGATGAAGTGAAAGCACCTGCTGATTAGTTCAGCCACTCAGCTTATGCTACCCTGTGCGCTGGGTAGTGAATATCTTACTGGGACCAAAGGGCAGTGCCGGTCAGAATCGTACATTACATCGGTCACAGACTAAAGCTGTTGGTTGTTACATGCTTATTTTACGGTAATATAGAAGATTGTGTTTCAGAGGGTAGACCTCAAAGACGTCTTGACCTGTACGAGTTGAGGGAGGAGATGAGACATAATCTAATGTACATAACAAGTACTTAAAACTGGGTTGGTCTAATAAATGGGAAAGTAAGTTTTGCCCAAGTCTGTGCTTCAGAGAAAGCTAGTGAATGCTTTTAATCAGACTGTTTGTAAAGTCTTGCTTCAGTTGACTCCTCATTTAAAAAGAAAAGGAACGATTTTTAGAAAGTCATATCTCCTTTTCCACAGTTAGTGAGGGTACTGATACTCTTCCTCATGGTTTGGCAATGCTTACTTGGCTTTTTGCGTCAGCCAATGCTTGCAGAGCTGAATTGAAATAGATATGAAAGTTTTCTCTGAAAAGAGCTAATTGATGAGCTTTGCTCTAAATACTGTTTATTTGAATGCACTTTTAGCTTCTTAGCAATAAAATTTACATTGGCTGCTTTCCTCTTGTTTTGACGCTAATCTGCCCCATCCGCAGCATGCAGAAGGACCACAGTCCCTGGACTGAGGAAAGACTGTATGTTCCTGCACTATAGTCCTTTTCCAATATACTGCAATTGCAGAGTTTTCCCAGTGGAATGAGGGTCTGTTTGTGAAAAGAAGTCAGCATGGAGAGTAGTGAGTGGCGATTCAACTGGAGGCTGCTCAGGTACATTGCAGACAATAGTTGGTTTTCTTCCAAAGCAGAAGTTTCTTTGCTATTGCTGGAGGCATCATGCTGGAGCTGATTGACCAAAAATCTTGTCTGATATAGTAACTCCTTTGGATTTTATTTATAATATTGAAAAATAGTCTTGACACTTGTGTGAGAGCAGTGACAGTTTACAGTGATGATTTAAGTCATTAATAAATGGCATCTATTTCCTCTCTGCCATTTATATCAGCCCAGAACCCACATGCAACTTAGAGCTGGTTGAGTGGACTAACCTTCTCTTAATATTTTTGCAATAACAAGCAACTGTTTGTCCCGTTTCAGCTTCAGGCTTTTTTTCTCCAGATCCAGTTCTTGTCACTTTAATGAGAAAAATGGAAAAAAACCACACCACACAAAAAAAGGTAGACACTGAGTATATGAGCTGTGGTGATGACTTCTGTGGGACTGTTCATCTTCTAAAGTAAATGCCTGTGTTTCTCCAAGAGGGTGAAGAAGGGGCTAAATGAGGCTCCTGTTTCCAGCAGCAGAAGGAAGGCAGCTGCAGAGCCTTGCTGTCCCGTTTGCCAGTAAGATTCAAATTCCTACAAAATTTGTGTGGGATGGGCACTATTGAGGTCACTTGCAACGGAGTGATTCCAGGATGGCAATTCAGCTGATACGGAACAGCTGTTGTGAATCTGAAAACAGCTTAAGGGTGTCAGACCATTAATTTCCATAGACCGTTTTTGAGTTCCTTAGTTCAGTGAGCCAGCTTACACTCAGAGAACACCTATTTTCTGTCTTGGGCACGGCAAGCTAACCTACTCTTCCCGGAGTTCTGTACCATTTCCAGAACTAATTAGGCACTCCATCTCAGTAATGCAATTACAGTGGCTCAGGATTAAGAGAAGCATAGCTGAATCCCTATCAGAAAGTCAGCCATGCCACACAACACCCTGGGATAACTGGGAGATGAACTCAGCTGACTTTGAAGTTGTGGCTCAAATGCCTTACCCCCAGTGATCGTTTCAAAGAAAACTGATCTCTGATGGTCACCCAGTAACCATCTTCAAATATGAACAGCAGTCCAGCTTATTCAACTTATAGCTTGATGAAATTGTGGATATACTGCGTACTTAAAGACTGCGTTGATTTCAGCAAGCATAAATGAATGTAAGAAGCACTTAGAGAGATAATCAGGAGTTATATTTAACCGGCATGGAGATTATTAAGGTGTGGCTGTATTTATGCATATAAAGCTTTTAAAAACCAATATATTATTCAGTCTACAAGGCATTCAGCCTGTACTGCTAGTGTTAGCTATTCTTCAGCTGCCCAGAGCCTGGCATTGCTTAGTCTGGTGGTCTCTATTTGAGTAGCATCAACTAAAATAGAATTGCTGTGCTGGGTAACATTTATAATAGATTTGTGTGAGAAATGGGAAGCAACAAAAACTCTGCCTAACAAAAAAAACTTGCTTAATTGCATAAACACAAGGGACAAAGGACTGTTTTTCATGCAAAAAATATTGTGGTATGTCAGCATGTTGGCACTGGTAGTGAATAAGTTATCTAAAATATACATCCCAGAAATAGAAAATAAGCTAAGATATGGTATTTCAGACCGGGAGCCTATGGTTAAAAAGGGCACAGAATGATACCATGTAGTTAGAATTTTGGACTCTAAGGAGAACAGAATAAAAAATGACTGTGGATTCTTTCTGTAGGCAGCTGTTAAGCAAGTAAGTTTTTAAACACTTCTAAAAAATTTTGACTAGCAAAACAGCACACTGTAGTAATAAGAGTTGCAATGTCAACCTTATGCATGAATAAATGTATAGATACGCTCTAATGGTATTTCTGAGGGTGGTGTTGCACTAACTGCCTTCATTAATGATCTTTCAGAGCTAAGTGAAGGCATTATTACAGAGGTTAAATCATTCTCTAAACAGCACAAAGGTAAGAGGAAGGAGTTTTCAGTTTGAGGGGTTTTATATTGCTGGTGGATTTGGAAGGCTGCTTTGTAAAGAGAGCACTGAACTGTGCGAGTTCTTGGATGTGGTTGTGAAGTCTCTGTAGACTTAAAAGCCCGTTTCTACTGTGTCTGACTGCTTTCCAAGCAAACATAAATATCTTTTCGTAACCAACCTTACTGGAAGCAGGAGGCTTAAAGTTACTGGTGGAATTAATTCTGTAATATTTGTATATATGTTAGTGCTCCTGAGAAGGAACATAATAACTACAGAAAGTGGCCCGAATCTCTCTCCTGTGAAAACTTTTTGTTTTCCAAAATGTAAGCTGCAAAGTATCTTTTGATTGGGTTTTTTTTTTCCTTCTTTGTTTGTGTTTGTTTTTTTTCTAAATCCATTATGTAAAGTGAGAGACCTCCATGTCCTCCGCTGCCTTTGGTTGAGGTATAGCACCAGCAGTTTATGCTGCTGGCCTTTGACCCAACCTTCGTCTGTAGAGACATGAAGTATTTTAAGTGGACATAATTAATGATGTGCCTGGTAACGTGGCCACGTAATACTGCATGGAGGAAATATTACCCACTCACCTTGCAAAGCAGCTGCAGTTTAACTGAACTGGGACAAGGCATGGAGAGGGCCCAAAGCTCATGACCCCCCCACAGCTGTGTACCTCCTGATACCAATTTCTATCTCTCTTCCACTAAATGTGCACAGAGATTCTGAAATATGAAACATGCTATCGGTTCTATAATAGCTGTAATGCTGCTAATAGCATCAAGCTATTAAACAGGGAGAGGACATTTTTTTCCTTGGATCTCAGCTATTGTATTTAATTGTGATTTATGGGATAGATCAGGATGGTGTCTGACATCCGATAAACACACATGAATTTAGTCAGGCATCATGCTTTGGAAATTGAATTAATTGCCCTATAGATAACAAGATCTCCAATTTTGCAAAGTAATTTAGCACTCTTTGACTGTAATTTATCAATGGGACTTAACCCACAAATTACACGTTCCTGCTTTTCTAACAAGTATACTCTTCAGGCTGTGTTTGGGAAATATTGAGAAAAAACGTAAATTTAAAAGTATGATAATATAGGTCACTATCTAATTAAACTATTTTAAAGTTTATATTGAAATGTAGAAAAGCGAAGTCGTCATCATTTTTTTACGAACATACTCCATTTTGATGAGAATAACTACTCTGTTATTTTTGTTTTGGATGGCATGGAAATGTATTGCTGCTTAATAGGAAACGCAAAACTCTTGGAATATTTATGCTATGACTCAAATCCCCTGTGTTTTCAATGAATGAAACCTGGGCAAATTTCCTGAAGAACTTCAAGAGGGATGTTAAGCCTTGTTGAAAGAAATGATGTTTGTAAATGTTGAAATTGTGAAATGCCCTAGGAGTGGATGTCAGCAATTTGTGTTGTTTTCTTTCAAGTAAAAAATTGCCATTGAAATACAATAATTGCACACTCTTAATTATAGAGTTAGTCCTGTATTTTAGCTAATACTGCAAATACTTTCTAATGGGCTTAGTGCATATAATTCAATCTCCTCAGGCAGAATTAAATGATAACACATGGTGCTAAGGACTTACAGCGAGGTGTAAAAATCTCTGTGATGAGGTTTTAGTGTGTGTGCATCTGAGGCACTTAAAGCTGATCATAAGAGTTATACACTTGACATTGTATCTAGATATTGTTAATGACATTGTATCTAGATATTGTTAATGACATTGTAAGACTGAGGCCTTAATCTGTCAGTGTAGTGACTTGCATACCACAAGAGCTTTATCTTGATGTGAGTTTTCAGAACGTATTAATTAATTTGAGGCTTGTAACTCCATTAATTCTGAGTCTTTAAACTGAGGTCTAGAAAAAGCTTGAAGGGATTATATGCTACTGGAGAGAGAGTGGCTTTTCAGCATACTGGAGTATCTTAGTGCATTACCTCCTATTCTGCTAGCATAATGCTAGTGCCTTCACTGGTTTAGAGGGGTTTAGTTATCAGGTGCATGCATCTTCAGGAGATCATAACCTACTACTGTAATAAGAAAGTATGTCTTTTTACATGTGTCTATTGTCAGAGTAGTCATAGTTTTAATGCGGTCCATGAAGTGTGGATTCCTTTTGGTTCTGCTGTATTGGTTCCAGAACAAGGAAATACCGTGTGAGATGCTGCAGGATGAATTGAATTGTCAGGCCTGCTGTTTGTAGCATCTTCTTGGTTTGTTTTGTTTTCCTTTTCTGAAACAAAGTTATCTCAAGCCACCTGTTTTGTGCTGAATCTCATTCCTGGTGGATCTCATTATCAGCCATCAAAACAACCTGTGATGGGGAAAGCATTCTATATGTCTGATGCATCTGAGAATAAATAAAAATAAAATTGCATTTTGCCTCTCCACTCCCTCCCCCCAACATCTGGGTTTTCATTCTGAAGGTAATTGATAAATTCAAGAGTAGCTGGAATGAAAATTATTTTGGAAAGAAAGACAGAACAGAAGTTTTCAAAATAGCACATTCAGAGATGTAGTGTTTTTACAAGCACTAGTGTAAAATCAGTATGAGCAAATACCATGAAGATTTTTCCTGTATCATAGTGACACACATTCTCAGTAAATACCAGGAAGGAGAGCAGTGCCAGGTGAAACTATTATGCTGAAGTTCACAGTAGGCATTTACTTAGGTTCTGCTTTAATAATGGAGAGAGTTTCAGTTGTAAAGCTGCTTTTCAATTCTTACTAGATGTATTTATGTAGATGCTATAATCCTGTCGTCTTGAAATAGAATTATTAAAAAATGACTGTGTTAATAATGCAAATTCATCATGGTTTTTAATTTAAGAATCTTGAAGTGCAAATGTCGCTAACAAAAAGAAGAGCAAACTGTGTAGAGCACTCTAATTTGCAAAGCATCAGAATTTAGTATTGCTCTTGAGTGCAGTTATCTGGGAGTGAAATGTGTGAAAACAATAAAATATAAATTCAACACATTTTAATGGAGAAGTCAAACAATTTAAGAAAACTGGAAATCTTTTAATTATTTTTTTGCAAAACTGTTCATTAAAATTTTTAAGTGCTTAACTAAACAAAACCTTAATTGAAAGTGTCAGAAGTGATCCATGGCTGCATTACAATTTTCTTCTTCATGCATCATTTCCTTTACCATTTATTTGGATAAAAACCACTACTTATCTGACCTACTTGGTTTGGACACAAAATGTTCACCCTGGTTTCTTTGTGTTCTTTAAGGAGAAGAATTAATATAGGCTTGGATTGAAACAGATATGAGTTTATTGGCTATTTTTTTTCTAAACCAAAATCAGTGTTCTGAACAGGTGGGCACAGGGCAGTTTCATTAATGCAAAAGACTTTATTCTATGGGTACTCTTTTTATGCATGAGTCTGATTTATTAATAAAACATTTTCTGCAAAAAGTGAGAGAAAGTTATTTTAACTCCTGTAACGACGATTTTGTTAAATCCAGATGACTGTAGTAAAATGGATGATATAAAAGTCCTTGACTTGCATAGATAAAGATAGCAATCTAATCAACAAGTACTGTTTCTAATTAATTTTATCTAGTATATATTGCTATTCTTACATAGATTTTTGTGTACAGCATAAAAATTTCTCAAGAAAAATGTTAACGGATACATATTTTTGATGAGTGTGCTACTCACTGAATTTATGAAACAAGTCAGTTATAAAGCTCACTTTGAATAAATATATATATATATAAACCCTTTATACTGTACTACACAGTAACTTATTTACTACTTATTTGGACAGAGAAGGTTCTCATCAGGCTCTCTGTGTAGTTTTACAGCATTAGGTGGAATGATTCTGCTTTATGCCAGCTAAGAATGTAGACACATAGCAGTGTAGCAGTCACACGCTTCAAAGAGATGGTTTTTTCCTGAGGAATCGTAGCTTCTGAGAGCACTGACGGAAACTGACCTTGTCTCCTGCTATGCTTGTAGAGAAATGGTACGTTGAAGTATAAGAAGCTTTTAAATAATCCATTTTATCGAACAAACTCTTGGGATTTTCCAGACCTCGATGCCTTCCTCTGAATTATGGACACATCTTATAAATGGCTTGCAGCCTATGTGACAACACCAGAACAAACTTGGTTTTAGCAATTTCTAATGGAATATAAGTTTTTGTGTGCTTTGGAAGCTGTCTGGCAAGTTTGCCCTGTGCTCACCTCAGCTACTTTGCTCTGTAATGGTTAAAATTAGGGCTGAAAAGTTCTTCCTTCGAGATGTCAGCAGGCAAGACAACCCCTTATAACCCTGGAGAGGAAATTTATCTGTTGTATCCTCACCCTGCTCTGTTTATCAAAATGTTTTCAAAGACTCATTCAGACATAAGAATATTTTAAAGGGAAATCGCTTGAGTCTTGGCCCCAAATAGTCTTCCTCAGGGCAATGTAGGATTAATCTGATTTTGAAGTTGACAGTTCTATCAATTTACGTCTTCTATTTTACAGTTGCTTTATATTTTGAAGAAGAAAATTCATGATCGTTTTTCACAGAAGAAAACTTTCTGATCGTCTGTGCAGTGAGAGATAAAGAATGAGTTCTGAAAATTATAATCATGGGAAACTAGGCTAGCAGGAGAGTTTCCACTGTGCTATTTTGCTGGAAAGTGTGGAAATTTAAGGTTTGAACCTGAATGGAACAGGCATGTGTTCCAGCCCTTTCAACCCTAGTGGCTCATCAGGTATCTGTTCTCACAAATTAATATAATTATTGTATTCTCAATATGTAGTTTCATGAAATTACTGTCAAGGTTTCATACAGTGAAGAAATCCAGTTTTTGTTGATGGCTGATAAATACCATGCCAGAAATGGGACCTGTACCGAGCATATTCTAACTGTAAACTTTACTGCAAAATGAATGCTAACTATAGTAAACACTAGATCTGGTCTCTTTGCATATTGCCACTCTTAGAACAAACGTCATCTGGACTAAAAATAAATCCCAGCTGGAACATGGGATCCAAGGAACTTGGATCTAGAAAAAACTGAATATGGAAGCGCATTGTACAGTTGGATCTGTTTGAGGTGGAGGTTGGCGAGTGCAGAAAAGGTGAAAGCTCAGATCAGTAATTTCATATTCTGGCATGAAGATGCATGTAACACAGTCCCTGGGTTATAAAGAGTTTTACATGTGGAGTTCCACAAGGAAACTCATAGTCATCTCTCTATTTGCCTAAGAGCAAAAAATGTTTTTTGTATAAACGAAGCTTAAACTGGGAATTGAAACCCATTGCGGGAATATGAACTGTTTTTTATGACTGTTTTTAATGGCACTTAATGGAAAGCTATTTATACAAATCAAATAACACACTTGTGTGTGTGACTGCCCCCCTTGCAGCTTTTTGGCTGTATGTATTTCTTTGTTCCTGGAGACGGAAAGGTTTACTGACATACCACCTCTGAAAGGGGCTTGCTGTTCATTCAGCTATGGCCTTGGGATTTCCACAATGGAATTTATTCATGAAAGTCCTTCTATTCAAGAAGGAGGTGAGAGTTCCCTTTGAAAACGAGGTGTTTTACATTTGCATCCTTAAGACGTTGTTACTAAACTTGTCTTTAGAACCACAGAATGTCGTACACAGAAAGGCATAAAAGCAAGTGGCTGTTGGCTTGCGTTTGAATGCAAGCATACCCAAGTGACATATAAATTCAGTAAGATGTGCTTTGCTTGGAAATCTATCTTATTTATGCTGTCAGTTCTGCTTCTTATGAGGTGATGAGTTGTGCTGAGTGCCTCCCCCCACCCCCCTCCTGTGAAAGCATTAATCTGCAGGAACTTGCAGACGTCTTCTTGTGACTCCCAGTGCTGACTATTTTCTGTGTCACATGGTAGGAGTCACTGCAGGCAGGTCACACAGATTAATGTAATCTGTGTTGATCTGAAACACCACAGCACATACTGTGGATTAGTTCCTCACTTGCTGATTACAGCTGACCTCTTTTTCTGACATGTCCTTACATTTTACCTTATAAAGAATGTAAGGCACAACCAAGGATCGTATTAATTACCCTCTTTAATACCTGTCATGCTTTGACCTTTTGGCACAGCCTCACTAAGAAAGTACAGTACAGAGATTCAAAAGGTTGTCTTGAAAACTGGAAAGAGATCATGTGGTATTCTGCTTATTTTGCTTCATTACTAAGGCTCTCATCAATGGATACCTCACTACTATGAACAGTGAATACCTTCCCTCTCACTAAAGTGCAGAGTAACAGAAATACAACAAAATTGTACCTCACTACTGTAACAAAACACACTACTAGCTCTCCCAGTTAAGATAAAGTGAAAGCATATGCGTTTTTATTTAGCCTCTTTCAGGCCAGTACACAAGACTAGAATGTTATTTTTCTGAATTAAGTCTCCATAAATACTTACAACTGATGTTTTATATGTATTTAGTTTGTGCATGACCAGCAGTGCATGAGAAACAAAGGGGCTTTTGTTTCTCTGGCCAGATCTTCTCCTGATGAAAATACAGTTCTGGGACTTCAGCAACAGCTTTTGCATATCTGACTCTTGGTGTCAAAAAATGTTGATTACCAAGCAGAAGCAGATCAAGCTTCTATTCCCAGTTTTCTTTTTACTTTATTACTTTTTAAAAAGGTCTAATCACATGTATTTCACAGGATCAGAATTTGCTGCATGGATTTTGGTTGATAAGTTACATTGCATAGTTGCCTGCTTCTGAAATTGCCAGTGTGTTATATAATGTATGCGTTGTGTAATGAGCACTACATTGCATAGTGCATAATGCATTGTATAATGAATATAAAGCTAATGATAGGAAGGTTTTTCTACTCTGTTGCCCTGTCTCTGGCAGCTGATGGAGGAAGGAAAAAATGTGTGAAGTGGTTGTTGCCCTGGAATATTCTTCCGGCTTTCAGCAATTAGTACTTAAGGGAATTGCTGAGGTGGATACCACACACAGTGAAAATAACCACTCAATGAACCTGAAAGTATCTATTCTGCTTGTGAATTCATGTATACTATTTGTCTGAAACAGCCTGTGATAATGAGCTGTATGACATAGGTTACACTCTTCTAGTACCGACACAGTTAAGCGGGCACTAAAGTAGCAATAAACAGGTAAAGCAGACACACCTGTTTCTTTCTAGAATCACCCCACAGGGTAATGTTGTCATATCATACTTTCATTGTATACTTTATATCACATGGAATATTTTAATCAGCATCATGAAGAATCTTAAGCTCACACCTGTTAATTTCTTTGAAATTACAGAGGGAAAAAAAAAGAAAGAAATTTTGAAGATTTCTCATTCTTGCCAAATTTTGAGTTTTAATTTTGAAATACAAATAAATAAGCTTTACTGTAGACTGTCCTACTGCACCAAGTTCTAGTAAGTGTATTTGCACGTGACATGTATGCTAGCCATTACAGTACCTTACAGTCTTTCTCAAATGGAGTTCATAGAATATCTCAAGTTGGAAGGGACCCATAAGGATTGTCGAGTCCAACTCCCTACTCCTCACAGGACTACCTAAAACTAAATCATATGAGTAAGAGCATCGTCCAGATGCTCCTTGAACTCTGATAGGCTTGGTGCCATGATCCGCTTCCCAGGGAAGCCTGTTCCAGTGACCGACCACCTTCTCAGTGAAGAACCTTTTCCTAATGTCCAGTCTGAACTTCCCCTGATGTGGCTTCATTCCATTTCCTCGTGTGCTATCGCTTGTCACCAGAGAGAGGAGATCAGCACCTCACCTTCTGCTGCCCCCCTTGAGGAAGTTGTAGGCTGCAATGAGGTCACCCCTCAGCCTTCCCTTCTCCAAGCTGGACAAACCAAGTGACCTCAGCCGTTCCTCATAAGTCTTGCCCTCGAGGCCTTTCACCATCTTGGTCGCCCTCCTCCGCACACACTCTAATAGTTATATTATATTACCTTATATTGAGGTGCCCAAAACTGCACACAGTACTGGAGGTGGGGCCGCACCAGTGCAGTGTAGAGTGGGACAGTCACCTCCCTCAACAGGCTAGCTGTGCTGTGCTTGATGCATCCCAGGACCCGGTTGGCCCTTTTGGCTGCCAGGGCACACTGTTGACTCATACTCAACTTGCCATCAACCCAAACCCCCAGATCTCTTTCCGTGGAGCTGCTCTCCAACCTCTTGTCCCCAATTTGTAGGTATAACCAGGATTACCCATCCCAGCTGCAGAATCCTGCACTTGCTCTTGTTAAATTTCATGCTGTTGGTGATCGCCCAGCTTTCTAGTCTATCCAGATCTCTCTGTAAGGCCTCTCTACCCTGGAGGGAGTCCACAGTTCCTCCTAGTTTAGTATAATTGGCAAACTCACTCAATGTACATTTGATTCCTGCATACAGATCATTTATAAAAACATTAAAGAGCACTGGCCCTAAAATTGAGCCCTAAATTCCATCTTTCTGTTTTCTTGTCTAGTAACTCGTGAAATTAAACAGCAGTTTCTGATCTGTAATCCCAACGCTACTGATGTCTCACTCCCCTGTCATTCCAGGTGAATGGGAGAGAGTCACAAAAAGAGGGCTTTACAGAGACCTCAGGCTACTTAAACAGATATTCCCAATTCCTTGTGGAAAATGAAAACAAGGCAAAACTTCATATGTGTTGTTTAAAATCAGGCAGACTCCCTCCTCTGGGTTACTGCAGCAATAAACAAATGGAAATGTACAATTTCAAGCTTTTCAATTGGTAATATAAATTATCTGCTGAGGTTATGGGAAAAGAAAATGAAGTAACTATGTCTTTATTTTATTTTAGTACTAGTGTTTTCCTCCTGTTTCAGCTCACAGATACTTTTCTCTTGCTTTTTGACATTTTATCCGGAAACCTGTCAAAGAAAATCTGAAAGTTTAATTTATGTTGTTAGGGATTTATTCCAATATTGTCTCTTTTTCAAATGTGAGAGAATATTCTCCCTTTTTGTTTTGAAAGCTCTGGCCTAGACATTTTGGGAGGAGGAGAAGAGAGAAAAAGATGCGATGTGAGAAAAGAAAAAAACACTAATGAAAGAAGTATTTGGTTTTGCAGAGAAACAAAAGCTATAGAAAAAAGTAACTTATGAAAATAGCTGTCTCTCCAGAAATAGCTACTTTATCACAGAAGCAGTGTTCTGAAAATCTGTTCCCTTTTTGTTCTATAGCTACTTTCAGCTTAATCCATACAAATGTACCTGTAGTGTTCATACTGACTGAAAGAAAATGAGGGGGGTTTTTTGTCTGAAAGATTTTGAAAACTACTTTCTATTCTGATTTCCTCAGGTTACAGATCCTTTTCAAGCAAAACAGTCAAATATCAGAAGAACTGAATGCAGACATATGATTCACTTGAACCTTCACTACAAGTTTCTTCCTTTTCTGCTATCTTGCTAGCTAGGATTTAAGGTCCACCTAGTTCCTGTGATACAGCACAATCTGTACAAGTTTCTGCAATGAGAGTGAAATTCCATTAGTTCTTTCCCAGCTGTTGTTCTCTAGAAGATTAATTTTTGGTTCTGTCTGGAGATAGTCTATCAGACTGCAGACTATGGGTTTGGTATATAACCCTGTGCAATTGAATTTTGGTTTGGTTAAAACAGTGTATCAGGTGAGAGAGAATCTCTAGTGATCATGGTTATGGCTGCAAGATTGAAATATTGCCCTACCGTTAAGAAGACTCTACTCATTGTGGCTCTGAATAATGGCAACGTGGTCTAGATTAATTTCTTTGATCATACAACTGTGAAGTTGCTGGAAGAAAAAGAGCATGTATGCTCATAAAGTGGAAGAAGAGCTGTTGTATTAAGCCAGTCAATAAAGGCAGCAATGGGGCTGTCTGAATTGTAATGCATTTCTCAAGACTGAAAAAAAGCTGACATTGAATGGAATCTTATATTTCAGGGTGCTGGTTCTCAGTTGGACTGCAAGCTGCAACTTATAATTTGCCTGAGGAGCCTAGCTTTGTAGGGCATGACTGTGATAATAAGTTCAGTTCATTCTGCCCTGAAGTGTCAGCAAGATGTTAGCTGGTGATTCAGAGCATCCAAAGATGCTGCGTAACTTCAGTGGTTGCCCCACCTGGTGGGTTTTTGTTTTCAGAGAGCTTAAGTATTCATATCTTGCATTGCTCTCAGTACTCAGCAGCTCCTAAGAATGTTTCGCTTGCTGTCAGTAGGATTTGCATCCAGTCATTCTCTTTGATTCAATGCAATGATGTTCAGATCAGGGACTTTCTGACATCTGCAACCTTTTAGTAACACAAAGGACTAAAACAGTACATAGCCAATGCACATTTTCAACAAAGTCATCCATGAAAATACATCATCTTTAGAGCTGTGTTACAGAGAAAGAATAAACCTGTAGTAGTATGCTTAGGTGAATGTTTGTATACCTTTCAAGGAGGAGTATGTATTTCAAATTATATAATTAATGCATTCTGTATTGCATATGCGGAGTCTGATGCTAACACCAATTGGCAGGTGCTGGCCTGCCACCCAGAAGTAAGCTGAAAATTTGCAAATTGCTTTTCCATTACTGCTCTTATGTGTGAGAGTTCATGATTTAATTTGAGCCAGAGGATGTGGCATTAGTGTTCTCTCAGTAGCTGAGAAATATATGACATCCAAATCTCAAGAATCATATCCATTTTGCATATCTTGTTCTATTTATTTCTTGAGCAGTTGGTTGCATTTATGAAAAGCAGACATGTTTGGTTAATAAAAAGGATAATTTTCTTTGAGCTTCATTGCCTTGAAAAATCTGTAAAATAGGTAAGTTGGATCTTTAAAATAACATACATAAAAGTACAGAGCATTGCTGCTTCTCCTGGGTAATAGGAAAGGTGCTGCTGTTTAACAGACTTCCTAAATTAATTAATGCTACTCATGCATACCCTATAGCAGGGTGTTTTAATGCTTTGGAAAGTACGTAATAATTTCAAAATTAAGACATTCTATCAAATCTGATCTGGTGGGATCAGATTTTTTGTGTTGTCCTGAAATTTACACAAGTTCTGCTTTGGGTCCTGGGCAATTTTGAGATTAGAAGAAAAGCAGGCTCCGAACAAGAATTTTGTGAAACTACTGTGATTTGCCTTTTGTAACTATCTCATAAAGTTAGATAGTTCCCTCTCCTCAAGCAATTATAACTTAATTTCTTTATATTAATTTTGATTCTTACTCAGAGAGTTTTATCTCTTCATTACATACTCTAGCTGAAATTTAGCTTTTAAAGCATTGCTGATTAACAGGAGATTTATTTCACTGAGTTCAACATTATTTTAAAATGGATATAGAGGCATCTGCTAGCATCCCTCCCTCTTAATATTTTTCACTGTGTGAGTAGAGCTATGCAGAAGTCAATTTTGTCATTACCAGAAGCTTTCAGGGATTGCAGAAATTTTCATTTAATGGCTTTCAAGAGTTTGTGCCATTTATCACGAAAAAGGAGTTTGAGAAAGGTTGATTCTTCAACTAGTAGCCAACCAGTAGCCATGGTGGTCATGTGGGATGTGATTTTGAATCTCTGATCTTTCTTCTTTTCTTCTTTCAGTTTAGGGTTTAAACATTTTTTTGGCGTTGATGCAAATTTAGCTTATAGAGGTCAGAAATCATTCTTGATGGAGTATCGTGACTGAATATATTTCAGCAAAAGTTCTAATTCTTTCTGTTGACTCGTTATTGTCTTAGAACAAATATTTTGTTGAAAATTTCCTGATAGGCTACACTTACAGTTAAAATAGCAGCTTATAGATTTGTTAGACTGCTTTAAATATTTCATGAGAAAAGAAACTCCATAGATGTGGCTTTCACTTTAGGAATATTAATGGGTTACTTTTATTTTTTTTTTTTGTGGTGGATTAAACAGTCTTTGTGTTTCATGTTCGTATTTTGGATGAGCTCCAGTTTGTGTGTGATAATTAGAATCGAATTCATCAAAGACTTGGCATTTAGAAAAGGAAAACAGTAGCAACATATATGTAGCCTGTTGTTTCATTTACGTAGTGCTTGGGGAAGATAGTCAAATCAGAAAAATCAATCCAAACTGTATAGTCTGTAACAATTTATAAAATTAAAAAAATAGAGGAATTCTGTATTTCCTTATGACGTCTGCCTTGGAAACTGGGTGTGCAGTATGAAATTCAGCACTTGACTATGATCCTGTAGAGGGCATCAAAACTGGGTTAAAATAAAATCTGAACTGCCTAGGTATGTAGCTGAAAATCCAGTCCTAGACTTTTGTAGGGAAGTTTTTTGATTACTTGAATATACGCAGTGTCTTACTCTTTTGATAAAATGTCAGATTTTAGCATTAAGAAATCTACTTGAATGATAGGAAGATGAATCAGTAAAATAAGTAGTGTTGTTATCCATGAGGAGTATGCATCAATAAGCATCCATTTGTATGCTTTGTCTCCATTATTAGCATGCTTCAAAGTAAAAATCTAGCACAATGCCTTTGTTATGGGTACTGAAAAAAAAATTAATCCATGTAAGATTTTTTTAATGAAAAATTACTTTGTCTTGCTGAAAGATATATCTGCAGATTATTTCTTTTATAAGGTGAAAGTAAAGGTAATTAAAATTACTACTTTGCTTTATTAATAGTATACCATCATACTAGTTTAGTATCTTCTCTTGCGTTTTAGGGTCAGTTCTGTCTTTGAAAATGAACAAAGTCAATGATGCAATTATGGAGATATACTAAAGTTGGCAACCTTTATATGAAGGGAATCTGGCATGGGCAAATGAATAAATAGTCAAGATGACAACTTACCAGTATGCAGAACTTCTCTGTTGCGTTCATGCTCTTGTTTCAGAAAATGAGTTACAGAGTCTCCCCAAGGAAGAAAGTGACTGCTTCACATCTCAGTAATGGCATATTAAGGCTGTGTACTGTACTAAAAGCTAAAAATGGCTTCTGGAGGGAGTATAGTTAAATTTAATTTCAAATTTGGTGTAAAGTGTAAGTGTATTGTATGCCGAAATGAAATATTGTGATTAATAAGTATAGCATTATCAAATCTAAGCATTTTTAAGTCAAATACCTGAATCACAAGATTGACCAAAAAAGGCATGATTTAAAAATACTGAGTTTCCATGATGCATTTTAATTTGTTAGCTCTCTCTATTACACATTGTAGGACTTTGAGATTTACTTTGCTATCAGAGTGCTAGAAATTTTCTTTTCATTAAGGAAAGCTGTGGTTGTCATGAATTTAGGTGTTTGTGGCTAAAAGAAACGTTACTGAGGAATAGAAAGCTCACAATAAAATGAGTTGGTTTTCCTACGTATCATTCATTGCATATGAAGCACTGCATATGCTTCATTTCTGACTTGGAATGGAAGTAACCCCAAGGAATACATCGACTGTCAGATTTCACTCTTCATTCACTGTCGTCCTCTATGTGAAGGGGTCACGTCATCTGTAGGCTTAGCAGGAATTAGGCTGTATCTGGTGCTGGAGCAGTGCCAGTTTCCAACAGCTGAGAATCTAGAAGTGTGGTTTTCCAGTTTGTAACTGACAGAGAAGATGAAAGGTTGAAACTTCTTGAAAGCAAGGTATTGGTTCAGAATCAGTAGCAGAATGTCTATTAAAGTCTTTATTAAAAATAAGTCTCCGTATTGTTTAATTAAAGTAACTGAAGAGTTAGGATTCCTTCTCCTATATCATTCCATAATGACTGGGCACTGTGATACGGTGTGATCCAGCTTGTTTGACTCTGCAGGCTATCAACACACTTCTGTTACTCCTGATCACTCACTGTCACACACACCTTTGAGGAAGCTCACTCCTTGTCCTCCTCTGATTATACAGTTGGCCTTTTTTTTTTTTTTTTTTTTTTTAAGTACAATTCTCTTTCTTGTTGGAGCTTTCTTTTGGTCATTGTTCTAGGCCTGGAGATCCCAGGTTTGACACTGTTAACCTCTGCTCTCTGTGGTTTGCCACCCCTATTCCGAATCTTAAACCTGTGTAGGAAGTAATCCTTGAGCCACTCCCCTTGCTCAGCCTCCAGTGGGCTTGTGTTCTGTTCCAGTGTGGTCCTCTGAACTCATGAGGATCCTCCTGCTTTGTGCTCTGTGAGGTACAGTGGACAGCTTCCACCACCACAGTATCTGCTGACCTTTTGTATACCTGTAGTAACAAAGGGTGTCCCTTGAGATGGGATGGTTTGATAACCCTCTGAAGGGGCCAGACCCTCTGTTTCAGGCACCTGTGCTCTTTGGCCTCTCTGAAAAACCACTGTAGATCAAATTAACTGGATGTAACTAATTTTTGACATCTAGAAGAAAAGGAAAAAATATTGAAGGGAATTGCCTCTGTGGCTTAATTCTGTTGACAGTTATCAATAACTTAATTAGGTGTTGAATAAAAAGTCTTCTGGAATCACTTGTGTCCTCCCAGTTTAAGTGAGACAACTAAATTCTCCTTTTTGTCATATCTCAGTGAATTCAAAGTGCTTAGCACCGAGTCCTGCTGCAAACCCGTGTAGTGCTCTGCTTCAGGGAGTTCTGCTGCCAGTTTAAAGTCATCTGAACGTTTCCCTTGGGGTAAAAGGATTCTGCGTTGGAGTGTAAAAGTTCTCTCTCTCGGAACCCTCCTAGCCATTACGCATTGGTGCTCTGCCTTCCCTGCCTCACAGGGTTGCTTCTGTTCAGGAATTCTTACCTGGGAAGTTACTACGTCACCCCATTTTGAGACAGACAGCTGTCAATCAACAGCATCCCCTGACCCTTCTCCATTGGGTCTTATGATGAACTTGCACCAGAAGATCTAGCTGGGAGAGCTGTCAGTTTTCTTCACTCAGTTCACAGTGACTATTGTTGGGGAAGTTACAAACTGCAGCTGAATGGAATGGCATGCAATTTGATTTTGTGTGTTGAGAGAAAAACAGCTGTGAAATTTTGTGAAAGATGCTTAGGACAATTTTTTTTTTTTTTTTCACCCTTTCTTCTTGATTCATCTTGCCAGTGGAAAGGAGTGTATGCAAGTGGCTTGCATGATAATTAAGTGCCAGATATGGAACCAACTCCTGGTCCCTGGAAAACCTTAATAAGTATGAAAAGAAAAGGAGAAGTCTGAGTTTAACTGTAAGGCAGAGCTCCGCAGAAGGGCTGCGGATTTATTGAGTGTTAAATGTTAGTACCAATGTAATAAAGATGTTACACAGTAAGTGATGAGAACTTTTCTGAAGAACAACCATTTTCAGTAAGTTGTCAGCCTGTCTGGAGTTTTGAATTGTTAGTAAAAAACAAACAAAAAAACCCCCACCCAAAACCAAAAGACAGGTCGGGGAGAGAATGGAAGCCCACTCTGAGTTTCTCAGCTTTCAGAGGCGTTTCTGCAAGCTTAGTCCTCCGTCCGTTACTATAGAGTGTTAATCTGTTTTGATGATCTACTGTTTTGTGAAGGCATGTATCTTAAATCTGTCATGTTTCACAGGTGTTTTCTTGATGAGAGAGGCATGGATAAAGCCCAGCTGGAGTAGAATACAAGGCTATCTATATTGTGTGTTCTTTATTAAGCAAAACTGCCTTGTTTGAAGCATGCCCAAAGCACTACTGCCATGATATAGTCTAAAAAGAACACAGAAGAAAATTCTGTGTGCTGCTGGGGATGGGAAGTTATTTTGTTCTCAAGGGTTATGCTTTAGATACTGAAAAGTTTTAAAAGAAGTGTATATAATAACTAGGAAGATATTTTAAGAAGGGAGGATTGGGAGTACACAGTTGTGCTCCGAGTAGGATTGGAATCCCACTTCGATCTATCAACCACCACTGTGCTGTCTCCGTGAGGCTGACCTAGTATAGATTTTCAGTGGTCTAGGACCTAGCTCAGCATTTGCTGGTTGAGGTAGGGGAATTTGGGACAGGATGGAGCTGGCAGCTGCCGTGGCTGGGTGATGGTCAATATTAGAGGAATCCATTTGTAGAAAGGCTTGCTGAGATGAGGCTGTCCATTACCATCTGTGGCTGTCAAGAAGCAGAGCCAGAGTTTCTCTTCCTGGCAGGCAAGGAATCTGATTGAGGTTATTCTTTAGTGTGTGAAATCAAAAAAGCACTGTATAATTTATAACCTCCTCTACTTACAACTTGCTTCCCATTTTGTAAACTCTCTGGGCTGATGGTAATCTTTCTTGAGGTTTTTTTTTATTCCATTTGATCTTCTGAAAACTGCAGGTGACAATGCTTTAAACAAACCTAGCATTTACAAAAAATTTATAAATACGCATATTGGCTCAGCTAAAAATTTAATTTCCAAGTATGGGGGGAACTCTTGGATTTTTCTTAGAAGATGCTAAATTTTGATTTGACAGCCTTGCAGAGTCCAACAGATTGAGAAGAGAGCTGTTAGGTAGGTACAGCTGCATTATGCTTGAGGCTCTTTCATTTCGGTTGCTGCATCTCATTTACTCTTTCAGCATTTCTTCTCTATTTCTGGTCCCAGGTTAATTTTTCAACATAAATATCAGGAGCAAGAAAAGCTAAATTAGAAAAATCCCTCTTCTAGACCATATTAAAGATATTATTTGTTTTAAGTATTTAGATCTACTGCCTTATCAATGCCAATACCATGTGCTAATTATTAGTCAGTTCAGCAGCAACTGCAGGCTTTGTTTTTGGAAGGCTTTGTCTACCGCTTGAGGCTGAAGACATTTCTGTGTTTTAATCACTTAGAATATGTGAATCATATGCCAAACATACCTGTAGTTTTAGAAAATAGATCTTGAACAGAAGAGCTCTTTTCTTTACCCGAGCACCTGATAGATGATATTGTACCACGAAAGAACAACAAGCTAAGTATTACAGAAATACAGAGCTTTTTATTAAAAAGGGAAAATAAAGCAATATTTAGTGTCATGGAGTGATGAGGTTAATAGCTGTAAAGATGCAAACGTTTTGCTGAAGATGAAACTGGGCAGGAAACTGAGGCAACCTGCTGCTATTGCTTGAACTGGAAAATCAATGTCTTTGTTTTGCTGTAGGGAATACTGGATGAGGCTGTGCGTTTCCAGCTCCCAGTGGGTGTCATTAGGAGCACAAGTACAGCTGAGCTGTATAGAGGTAGCTAGCATGTATGTTTGATGAAAAGAAACTAAGAACGTCTGTCCTGATACTTGAGACTATAAGAGAGCGTTGGAATCTGTTGTTTGTTACAGCATTTGCCAAAATGCATTCCTAATCAAGTCACTGAACAGTGAGGATTTAATAATGCTACAGTTAATGAGTGAATTCAGCTTTGTGTGTGGAAGTGGAAATGTTTTGGCATAGCACTAAACTTGTATTTGTTATTATGGATGGATTATGGGTTGAAAGGATCAAAACTGAATACAGCCCAGCAAATTTGACTTACACAAGTTGCCCTCATGTCAGTTAGTGTTCTCCTCTGAAAACAAGGTTACTTGTTAAATGCTTGTCAAGACCTGATGCTGATGTGGTCACTGCCGTTGCTCCTTGTAGGAGGGTTACCTAGCTATCAAAACACCTCAAAATCACCGTGGGTATTTGGTTGACCTTCAAGGTGCTTTGGAAGAGTTAATAGGTTATCTGTCTGCGTCAGCTGCTTCTTCTACCCACCTGCCAAATCAATGCGTGTTTGTGGCACAGCTTCACAAGGCAGTTGTATCTTGTGGAAGGTAACATCATTCTGCTGTCACTATTTCTCAGGTTGTCAGTCTTTCTTAGTTGGCCAGTACCTTCTTGAAAGCTATTTGTTACAGGTTTTGTTTGCTAGCAAGAGTGATGGCTATGCAAAAATCTAAGCAGATAATAAAATATGAATCATTAGCTATCTTCTTAATCAGTAGAAGTAATAAATTAAATAACTTCTTGCAAGTAAGCGCAATCGATAGCTAGTCCTATAAAAGGCATCCTAATGCTCTTAACACTACTTTTTATTCAGTACTGGGTCTTGTTCAGCATGTCTTGTGGGATTTGGTAGAGTATTTTAACAAGCTGCACTGAGTTTCCAGAATGGTACCCTGAAAGCTCTGTCCGTGTGTGAAGACAAGATGTTCTGGGAAGTTGGACAGAACTGGTATCCTGGTATCACATTGCACCTGTCCTTGTCCACATGGTACAGTGGAAATTAAGGCACTTTTGTTCATGAAAGGAGGAACTGCAGATGGCAGGAATTTGCACAAGAGCTGAAAAAAACCCCAGAGCTGTTTTCTCTGGTGGTTCCTTTAGGGGATGCAGCAGTTGCAGAAGGCAGAGCCTGAAGGGAAAGAGAAGCCAATGTGTATCTCTCCCTTAATTTACACACTGAGTCTGGGCTTCTCTTTGATCTAAAATTACTTTTTTAAGCTGGAGTAGTCTGAGGGTCCCTTTGTACTGGGAGCAAATGATTTATCATCTTCCTGTGTTGTTTTTGTGGCACTGGAGATCTCCTCTGACCCTTTCTATGTATATTATAGCCACTATGTTTTTGAAAGGTGTACAAAGCAAGTACAGGTACCAAAATAAGGTCCTGATCTCTTCAGGGGAGAACAGACATCATTCCAAAGGAGACTGGAAACCTGACAAGAGAATCAAAGAAAAGAACCATGAGAAATCCAGCCTAACCAATGGTATGTGTGCCAGAGGAGACTATTGCAGAGAGCGGTATTTGTGAAGAGATAAGCTTCAGGTGGAGGAGAAAAGTTCAGGTGAGAGGATAAGGAGGTTCATAAACAAATATTGTGACTGTAAAATAGATCTGCAAACGGAAGAGTAGCTGGGAGAATGGTAGGATGGATGATGGTTCTCTAGTGCGTGTAGAAGAGTAGGCATCCTAGTAATGTGTTCAGAGTTGGGGAGGAAAACGGAGAACGTTTCCCTGAAATGTCTGAAGGACAATAAAAGCAGCTTTTCTGCTTTTGGGAGGGAAGCTTATTTGTTTCAAATTCTACAAGAAAGTACCAACATACCTTGTTGCAGTGGAGCTTTGCTTACTTATTACCATGTCAGACCTTTAAAACGGTGTGAAACTTGTGCCTAATAGATGTCAACTTTCCAAATGTCATGTCCATCAAGTAAAATTTTCAAGTCAGAGTTGGGCTTGAGTAATATAAATTAACAGTAATACTCTTTGGAAAGACTGTGGTCACAAATTGTCTTCGGGATAGTTAATAAATATGGTAAATATGATAAAGGTTTTAACCGCATATCGAGAACATGACAGAACTATAGTGATATTTCTATTGTACAAAGACATTTAAAAAGAAGCAAAGCATAATTGCAATTGCAGAGTATGTGCTAATTAGTAAGCTGATGCGTCAGCATCATCGCCAAGTTGCTCAGTGTGGGAGACCATAGTTTCACAAGTTGCTTTATGGGCTCTTAAGAAGAGGCATAAATAGCATCCTCAAACTCAGGGAAAATGCTTTTAATACTTTTTTTTATAGATCATTTTAATTTTTGCAAGGTACAGAATAGATAATTGCACTCGATAACTACTAAAATCAAGTAATCTTTTCCTTTGTATTCTGGGGAGTACTCTGTACATCTGATAGCTCGACCTTGCAGATAAAATCTCTGCCTTTTGCATGTTTTGCATCCCTCATAGCCATTGACATAAAAATCATCAGCAGCGGTGTGTCACCAGAGAGCATTCTTGACTTAAAAGCTATTTCTTCTGAGTTGCCAGTTGGTTTTACTGGCTAGATTGCCCTCGTTAAGTAATGAGCTTGATAGTGCTGGTGGCTGTTAGAAATGCAAACGGCTTTCCTAACTTGAAGACAGAATTCTCAAACCTAATCTAAATTCTCATTCAATAGTTTCTCACTGGATTTTCATGGAGGCTTCCATTTATTAAGAGAACAATCTGATATTTAATTTCACAGAAAGAGTAATGATCTTTCTAAAAGTTTTTGAATTTTCATCTGAATAATTAATCCCATCTATGCGTAAGCTAAACACTTCATGAATATATTTGTTTCAGTGAATTTTAACCGATTAGAAAAATGTTTTCATTGTAGAAATTGTAGAAATGTTCCAGTTATACCTACCCTTTACTATTCCAAATTACGTTTTTAAAATGTAGGTAACAAAACTTCCTTAATTATTAGAATATCGTAATGGATTATGATATACCTAATCAGTCAAGCATAAATTAATATATGTTTAAGTTGGTATATAATATATTTCCAATATATGTAGCTTTAAAAATGGAGAATTTTTTTAGTAATAAACCCCAGTATTTTCTTGTGGCTCTCATCCAAATTGTTTTTTCCCAGGGTCTTTGGTTACAGTAGCATCTTTGCTTAGAACAGGCTCTCTGAGAGCTTTCTACCTGATGTCCCCTTTTTTCACACATTCAGAGGTAGCTGCATTTCAGTGTTGAGGGAAACATACATCAGCAGCAAACTAACATTCAGCAAG
Organism: Theristicus caerulescens; assembly: GCA_020745775.1. Lineage (NCBI taxonomy): Eukaryota > Metazoa > Chordata > Aves > Pelecaniformes > Threskiornithidae > Theristicus > Theristicus caerulescens. The sequence continues at coordinate 11,759,007 of CM036564.1, forward strand.
GTTATAGGTCATTGCAGTCTGTCAGATGTAGTAAAGACAGCCCGATAGCCACATTTTTGTCCATATTACAGATTCAGACATATGTAGAATTACAAGTTGCATTTTTGCAAAGTCACTTTCTATAAGGTAAATATAGGTATGGTTGGTCACTGGAACAGGCTCCCCAGGGAAGTGGTCACAGCACCAAGCCTGTCAGAGTTCAAGGAGTGTCTGGACGACGCTCTTAGTCATAGGGTTTAGTGTTAGGTAGTCCGGTGAGGAGCAGGGAGTTGGACTCGATGATCCTTATGGATCCCTTCCAACTTGAGAAATTCTACGATTCTATGAATTAGTTTTTAACAAAAAAATTTACTCCAGGACTGCAATAGGAAAATGTATCCAAGTCAATTTTGCATTAATACTGAGTATAAAATAAGCTGTGAAAAGGGTAAGTTTGGGTATCGAAGAATATTTGTCTGAATGGGAAGTGAAGACCCACCAGCTAGAGAGTCATTAGCTTTCTTCATCTGAGGGAATAAATTCATAGATATGACTTCGTGTAAATACGCATTAATCTTTAATAATAATGCAGACTGGCCTCCCTGACCGTGGAAGGAATCCCGAGTTTGCTTGGATTTATCACGGAGAATCACCAGCAATTGCGATGAAATTGCAAACGTCCTTGTGGGGCTTTCAGTCCTCTGGAGGTAGTTTTCGACGAAGTAGCACAGGAGAAATATTTCAGCTTATCACAATGACTCGTATGGAAGCTACTCTGAGGAAGAAGAGGGGGAAAAATGAGATGGGGGGCAGAAAATCCAGCTTGGTTGCCTGGCTGAGGAATCCATATGTGCAAATGTGCAAATAACTGTGCTTATACTCTTGACTTTGGATACAGACTGTTTTTATTTAATAGGTAGAGTACGATTTGGGCAGCATCTGAGATAAAACAAATACTAGTGATCTTAGATCTAAATATAGAGCTAATTCCCTTACAGGGAAAGGAATTCTTTTAAATATTTGAAAAGATGAAAAGAAAAAAGCCCCAACAACTTAAGGTATATGGTTGTTTTTAAATAATGCACATGGAATCTAATATAAAGTATTATTAAAAGCTGCACAGAAACCTATGTAGGATGGTTGAAAACATCCACCTGAACATTTGGAATGTTGGATGACATGCAACTTTTCTACCCTGCTATGGTAATAATACTGTTAATACTTTTTCCCCCTACTGATCAGCTGGAAGTGGCTCAGATGGAAGATGGGATGAACAGACTGTAGCCAGTGGATGCTAACAGGTTCTGAAATATGATCATTACCAGCTATTTGAGATTCAGTAGCTGTAATATGATAATGAACTATTGAATTATGCAGATAGAAATCACTGAAAGAGGAATGCCATCAAATAGAATTATATGACAAATATGACAAAATTTCATTCCTCATTCTCCTGCTCTTTTCTAATGGGAAATATTAAATAAGAAATTTGGATTCTATGTTTATAAATGGAAATTCTGTGAAGAAGCTAGCATAAATCCAAACTACTTAATTTTATTTGTCAAGTAAGACTAGAAGACAAACAGCTGATGATGTTAAAAGGAAGACACAATCATCCATCAGTCAGTCACAAGTGAAACAAAGTTTTGGGTTATACCATAGTTTCCAGCACTATTTTCTTCTGTCAGTATGTCTCATTACCACTTAGGAAGATATATTGTATCTTATTGTAAGCCTTGTACTCTGAATATACTTTATGTAAAGCTGTTCATTTAACTGATATTTGTGAAAGAATAACTCCTTTTCCTTAAATGTTAAAACAATGTAGGAATTACTGTTACTGTTTTATCTTCTCCATTAAGGACTGTTTGCCTCCAAGGTGTGGTTTAGAAATTAGTACTTCTTTAAATGAAAAACTAGCAAGGGCTGAGTTGGTCCCCAGTAGGAGGATCTGAATAGTCATTGCTGAAAACTTGAGAAGGAACAACACTGTGGCATGTAGAGTGTACTTTTACTCCAAGATAAAACGGATTTATATTGACTTTTTTCCCCTGCATAATTTACAACTTCCCATGCAGTAGCTCTGCTTTGCTGATTAGTGTATTGGAGGGAATGTAATGAAAGCGCTTTCTCTTCTTGCTCTTGTCCTCTCCTGTCCTCTGCTCCTACCACTCCATACGCTGGCAGCAAATATTGCAAGAGATATATTAAGAGATATCCGAATACTTAAGGTTAAGCTGAGATTAATGTTTTTAATAGGAAATGAAAGTTCAAAAGAAGTTACTATCATGTTTTATAGGACATGGCTTTTCTTAAGGGTTGGAAGCTGTGAGCATTACTGTCTGAGTGCTACCAGAAGCAAGTACCTTTAATAAGCAGCTCCTCTGAGTCTGTTGAGTGTATTTAAATTAGATCCGCCCCCCCCCCCCCCCCCCCAAAAAAAAAGAGCTCTTTTTATGAGACAGGCTTTAGCTTTGGTCAAAAGTATGTCTTTGCTCCAGTTGCAACACTTGTACTTTGTTGTAAAGCTGCAAGTCGTCTTTACACCAATAGTATTAAAAGTAAGGTTATGTCAGTGTTTCTCTTGTAGTAAAAATAGTCTTTGTTTACTAAAGAGAAGTTCTGGCTGGTGGTATGACTGTACAAGTAACATCTCACTTTAGGTATATCATTTGTACATTTACTAATTGAATTTAAAAACTAACATGAAGTATTTCTATTTCTGTAAATCTCTAAACCAGATTCCCAAAATATAATCTAAGAGAAACCAGTGTGAAAAATTAATGAAGACAGACACTTTCAGAGGCTGTATAAACATGCTTTGGTTTTTTGTGGGCCAAGGATGTATTCTTTTGAGCCTAGAATCTTCCTCTTCATAGATAAAGCATGTAAATCCCCTGGAGTTTCTTTAATTATCCCGAACACGTAAATCTTATTAAAAAAGCGATAAAAATAAGCATATGTTTCTATATTATGCAAGTGTCATGAGAATAAAATTTAAGTATCTTTTCAGTAAAAGTTAGAAAAGTTTTTAATTGTCTAGCATTATAAGAACAAAACATAACACTTTTATTAGCCTTTTTGAGATGAGGATTTTTCCCTTTGTCAGTAAAGAAAAATAGTAAAAAAAAAAATCAGATATTAGCAAAGTGCAGCATATATGGAAAATATATGTACTGGGCAGTATGTTGAGAATAAATGCCAATACTTCTATTTAAAATAGATTTTATTAAAGTCAGTGGAAAAAACTGTTCTTTAGAAGTTCTTTCAATATGGGTCTGATGTCTACGGGACATTGTCTCTCAAAGAAATGACAGATGTGAAACAGTTAACTATTTGAAATATTGGCATTTAAACTCAAATACTATGCTCTACTATTATAAAATCAAAAATGTGCAGGTATGTTTGACCCAAGGAGAAGCATGGGGCTCGTGGAGTCTTAAGTTATTTTCATGTATTGTCCACATTGAACGCCAGGGAAGTGAGCAAATTAAAGAGACCTTGTGATGTGCAAGCCTGCACTCCTGCAAGCAGCTGGTACTATTTGGCCTTCCAGCTTTGGTAATGTCACTTTCAGGGAAACAGATTTGCAGATGTTATTAGACCATGTTAGCTGCACAGATGGTTTGCATACCTCTGAGCAAGAAAAAACAAAAAGGGGGAATGGGAAAAGAGAGGGGTAAAGCAGGCAGTATAATTAAGCAAAGAAGTGCACATTTTGTTGGGGTATATTATATATATATTAAAAGGTATAATTTAAAGAAAGGATTTGCCTGAACAGTATTACTTGAGTGCAATGTATTCTAACTTGAAAATTAGCATTTTTGCTTCTTTACATGCTGTACGATTAGGTCAGTTGGGAATGGATACCCTCTTGGTAACAATTTAACATTTGTTGTTCATAGAACCAATTTTTTATCAGGCTGTAAGACAATGAATAGCTAGAGTCCACATGACTCTTTGCGGGGAAGATAGTTCTATTGAAATACTAAATATTCCTCACAATCCAAACTCCAAAGAGGTTTGAAAATCTAGTTAATCTCCTTACGCACAAGACAAATCCACTGTTACTAGTTAAGGAAATGGAATTGTAGTAAACATCTGCTCCTTGTAATACAGAGAGTGTTAGAGGCAGGTGGCTTGGAAACAGTGAAAGCGACATCTTCAGTATTAACTTCTTGTGGGACAGGGACAAGAAGTAATTGAAGCTTGTTGGTGATGCAGACTGTCTGCTGATGCAGAGGAATTTGTGAAAAATGGCTGCTCTTAACATCTTTGCTAATGAGAGGAAAGAGGATTTTTATTGTTTTTATAGGCATTTCAGTGATGGCTGGCACTGAGTAGCTCAGAAGTGTAGCTTTATTTTAATACTCCTGCAAGGCAGGGGAAGCAGCACTATTCCTGTTTTACAATGGCAAGATGAGATCCACAGGGAAAACATTCTGGCTTTTCTGTAAATGCTCAGTTGTACAAAGATAATTAAGGAATTATTTTAGGCAGAAAATTAAATCCTCTTTTTCCTTTACCACTGTTGAAGGATACTATGAGCAGCAACAGGAGAAAATTACCCTTAGTTTAAGTTCCCAGTGCAACCATCCTCCTCCACAGGAGGCGAAAGGATATGCTTGCAGTTATGGACAGTTTGGCTCTTAAGTTTCAGCATTTTCTCCTTTATCTTCTGCTCTGAGGCAACAGGCTATCTTGGGAATAGCTCTTTGCATTGAAGGCTAGGCACATTTTTAAGGTGGAGATGTTTCGGTATCTAAGTAAATTACTAAGTGTTACTCAGCCTTGCACGCTCCACGTGCCCATAGGTTGTTACTCTTTGCAGAAGCTTGAAAGCAGGCCAAAGTCAGGAAGCAGAGATGTCAGGAGGAACAGATGAAAAATACCAAGAATGCATCATGAACACAATAGAAAGTTCTGCTTATAAGAACCATGTAAAATTAGACTGGAGAGTACATGGGAAAATAACAATGGCAAATCTTCCATTGACTGTAGGTGAAGCCAAGGACCTAAGTAAGTGGAAGTCTGGTATCTGCAGCTCCGTTTCTGAGAGCATTGCGGAACTGGGGAGCCTGGTGGTAGATGAAGCCAAAAAAGTGGTGATGGAAAAACAGACATCTGTTCCTCCACAGCTTGCTAGGTCTTTGGCAGGAAAGTACGTAAACAAGAAAGTGTTACCAGAGCAAATGTCTGAAGGGACAGAACCTTCTATAACAACATTCACTGGGGAAGAAACCATACAAGATTGTGCTCAGTTCTCTGATTCTGATTAACCTACTCTCATGTAATTATATGAGATGAGGAAGGTCTCATCAGTATTTCCTTGCGTGTATTTTTAAACTTCTGCATTGGCATAGGTACAGGTGCAGAGAGACGCTCATAACATTCAGAAGCACTCCTCCACTGAACCTTGTAGCAGGCCACTGTTCCGAAACTAGGATAGAGTGGCACTAGTGTAGGAGTTTTCTTGGTATTGATTTCTACTTTTCAGCAGTGTTTGGGTAAGCATTGGCAAGCTTAACCTGCCCTGGGTAGCATACCAAAAACTTGCTATCTGGGAGCATTAAGCTCTTAAAAAGGAGACATATTTTTCTGGAAGATTACCTTAAAATGCAACAGCGACCTTGGAGTTAAATCTCCAACTCCCTTGTGCACCTGCTGACCTCTTTCAGACAGTGACCATTGGCTAAACATCAGCATGGGGCAGAGAAGCAACTTTGACATAACTTGTGGTCTCAAGATCACAAAGAGAGAAAGTCTGAGTCAACAGTATGGAGAGATGGATTCCATTTCAGTCAGATGGAAAGAGAAGCAGATTCATTACAATGTTCCCAGCCAAATTGTGGCTCTGCTTATGGGAAAGCCATGCCTCCTCAGCAGGCTTACCGAATCACTCTTCCCTAGTGACACAATGAAACACTGTGTGGGGCTTCTTTAGGAAACTTTTCTGGCTAAGGTTTGGAGATCATGATTAGGACTAACGCAATGAGCTTTAGTTCTCCTGCCAGGGAAATTACCTCCCTCTTTCTAATTGGCTGCAGTTTCTCTCATAACTATTCCTTTTTCAGGGATTGCACTTAGAAAACAACTCAGGTAAAACAAAACATTCGATTAAAATATCCCAGATTCCATTTTCCAGGTAAGAAATTTAGTTCTCTGGCATTGCCTCGAGCTAGGATTTGTTTACAAAATTCTTGGAGCCTTTACTGATTTTTTTCAATCTATTCCAGCTGTGTTTAAGCCTCAAAGTATTAAAGGGCAGCTTTTCTCCAGGAGTGGAGATTAATTGGAAACAAACTGTTAAGAATCTTCATTTGCTGTTGGAGAAAACTACTTCTACTGTGGCTGTAGAAAACCTTTGGTTTCATTGATGAATAGCTATTCCAAAGTAACATCAGCTCCTCTCAAGTCTTCTCTTCAGAGCTGGATGCTTCTAGAATTTCTTTCTTCACTACTATTCTGCAGCTAATATCCCAGCTCTTTTGGTAAAATGATTTGTTTGTTCTTTTCTTTTTCAAATAGAGTTTAATTAGCCCATCCCACCCTAGTGACTCATCAGTAATTAACTTGCAAGCCCTGCAGATTTCAAACACCTGCTGGGCAGGTGGAGCAAATGAAAAAAAACAGTGTTTCATTTTGGACATAACCTCAGGATTAATGAAATCTGTTATCATGCATAACAATTCCTAAAAGCATTATGTAAATTCAAAATTGAATGTCTCACAATTCTCTGGAGTTTTATCAGAGTATATTCTTCTGCTATCTATGCTAATAGTCTCTGCTAAAAGTAATGATAATAAATAATATAATAATAAAGTCTCTGGTCCTCTATTATTAAAGGTATTCCACAAAATTGGTGAAAGTCTGTTTTCATTACCCATTTTTTTTAGGTATTTTGCTGATGTTTGCTAACACTCCTGAATAATTGTGTTTCTATTTAGAGCAGCTAGGATTAGTAACCACCTATCTGGGATTATATCTATATGAGATCTGCTAAATGCACTCCTTTATTTAATGCACAGACTGTAGGATCTGGGTCTGATTCTTCTGTCTTTTACAGTGGAACAGAAGAATTGATAGAAAATACTTCTGTGCAATTACATGAAATGTAACTGTGGTGTCCTTCGGCAGCTTTTTGAATTTAAGCAAATTCTACTCTTGTCCATTTTAATATAGCTGAGATGAGAATTTATCCTGTAATAGACTATTTAAAATGTTCTAGATCTTTATCTGGTACAAATCAGTAGCAGCACTTGTGCTCTCATTCATTTAAGCAGCTTTGTCATGAGTCCCAGTACAGCCTCGATGTACATTCAAATCACCTTACACTGGAGAGAGAAGTAAACCTGAATGGTTTGTATCCTGTGGAGACGCTCTTACTGCATAATGTTGGGTAAAGAGGAAGACCTTTTTCCAAATTTTTTAGAGAGGAAGGTCAGGCCTGGGGGTTGTTTTAAAGAGAACACATGGACAAGTAAATCCAGGAGTGCTGGGAGCTGTGAATCGCAGGTGAAAGAAGGCGCTTCCTTGCAGCAGGAAGCGTTTGAGTCATTGGGGGAGACAGGATTCAAGGCAAAGCTGTCTGCCCTTTACATTTTCTCTTGCCTGCCTGAGTGGCTTCATAATGGGCATGCTGACATCTGAGTGTCACTTGTGTCCCACCTGATGGGTATGAGCATGGTAAGATCGTTAAGTGCCTAGAAGTTAAGCTATTTCACAATCATTGTTAGTAACGCCTTTCCAGGCTGTTTTCTGTTGTATGGGGTTTTTTTTTGCTGGAAAACACAAGAGAATGTGAAATGTAATGATGTTTATCAGAGCACTCGGAAGGCTTTCCAGAGAAGCAACAACATGAGAGTAAAAATGCATTTGCTGCTGGTCGCAGTCTTCTCCTCTTTAAAGAATGCTGCAAACATGATTAATTTAAGTTACAGTAATCATAAAAAAGGTACATTTCTTCAATACATGTCTAGCTGTGATTTTTGTCAGTGTTTCTACAGTAAGTAGGTTTGGACTATATTGGCGATAAGTATAACTTGAAGAACAGGCTTTCCGCAGAAGGACTGTGGCTAACTCAGTAAGCAACAGTGTTTCTCAGTAATTCAGTGAGATGCTGATGTTTTTGGAGGTGCTGCGCAGCGGGCACAGTACTCCTTTGCCCTGGCTTAAATTGGGGTGCAGTATTGGTGAGCACCATTAAAAGGACTGGAACAATTCTTATCAGAGTCTCGAGTTTCATCTTAGACAAAATGAAAACCTGTTACTCTTTAATTAAAAATTGTATTTTCCTTCAGGTTGCATGATACACAGGGTTATTAGAAGGAAATAGAAAAGCAGAAAATTCTTGTATAATTTCAAAATACATGTCCACTAAGGGTTGGGGTTTTTTTCCCTCGTCCTTTTTGCTTTGTGGGATTACCAGAAGCTGATGTACAGATGTGGGATGAGGACAGGAAGAAAACAGACGTGGCTAAATTTTGGCAAATTATAACTTTGTTTTATGTTGCAAGAAAGGTAACATTAAAAATTTCAGAAGATGTTTCTACTTATGTTCTGTGTGGATTTAGCACATTTACAAGAGGTTGATTTGTGAATTTCAGCCCTTTTCAATAATGCTTCTCACACTGAAGTCATAGTAGATCCACAGGGAAATCTGTAGCCCTATGATGAGAAATTACTAACTAAAGTGCCCATTGTATCTTGGGTAATAAATTGAATTTTCCTTGATTTTTGTTTAGTTTCCTTTTTTTGACAGCAATTTTAGTTTTTCTTGGCTTTCTCATCTTTTTCCTCTTGCTTTTTATTTCAGTTTAAAACTGAATTTCTAGCTATAAGTTTGATTCATTCTCTAATCTAGCTGTATTTTTTTCGGTTAAAATTCTGACAGGGCTGTGATGACTTTAAAAGAAAAAAAAAACAAAACCAAACCAAAAATAACCAACCACCTCTGTATATCTTTAATTTCTTGTGTAAATTCTAGTGGAATTTGTCTGTCATTTTGTAGCAATCGGCACCTGTTTAAGAAGCTCCTCGTATGTTCTAAGCTTTTAGATCTCTTTCAACAGTAATGATCGTGTCACTGCACCTTTTTTTCTCCCTGTAATGATCATTCATGGCTTTGTAACTCCCCTACCCATAAAACTGCACAATACCTCTTCTGAGGAATCAACCTGGTGTGTTATAAAGAGCAGTATAAAACAGATACAATTTTATCTCTTCAAATGGCTTAACAAATATTAAGTAATTGAGCCTTGCTGTTCTGCAGGTTTTATTAGTTTTATTGCCCTATTTTCCAAAGAGGGACCCAATTGTGCATATAAAGATAGGGCTTTTAAAAACTGTGTCTGTATTCCTTTCATCTGAAGATCATGCTCTTTGATGTGGAGTGACACTCAGTGTCCAGTTCTTGCCTTATGTAATGGTCATCGAAGTCCAAGGGCAATCATATGCTTTGGTGGGAACTGAGTGCATCTTTTTCCTCTTGTCTTGAGGAATAACAGTGCTTTTGGAGTTTTCCACTCTTGGTCGTCTTCATTACAGTCCAGTCTTTAAAGGAGTCTCATGACCTTGACAGTAGAGAACACTGGGGAGATACCCTCTTCCATAGTGGGTTTTTTTGGGTATTGATCAAATTTTGGAAATACTTGTGTAAACTCAGCAAAAATTCCAATCTTGCTAATGAAGCAAAACCCCACAGAGCTGATGTTGGTCAGATGTTTCCATTCTTCACACGACTGAAGCAGGGGAGAGTAGAGTTAATGCAGCTTGAAATAAAAAAAATATTTTAAAAAGTTATTCTGGTTTATAAAGTTGCAAAGGAAATGCAGAATGTTGTAAGTTTTAAAGCCATTTTATCTGCAGTTCTTAACACAGAAGGGGAAGAAAACTCAGGTAGTAGATATTTCTCAAAATTCAATAAAAAACAGTAAACAAACTAAAGTATTTGCTGGGTATAATCTAGAAAATCCTCTTTGCCTTCTGTTGATGCAGACTGCTGGTTGTCTACGTGACTTCTTGTCTTCTTTTAGCATGTTTTTGACTTACTATCCTTTTTCCAAAACTACGTTAAAGATAAGTATAGTCTTACAGCATTTACCAAATACCTATTAAACCTGAGGACTTAATTTGATTGCATTTTCTTTACTTTTTCTTACTATTTCAAGGAGAATTCATGACAACTTGACAGTCTAGTTTACTATTGCTATTAACATTAGCACAAATCATCTACTTGGTATCAAAAATGGGAGAGGGCTTTTAATTTGTCATTCATGTTTTTCTGCAAAGAGGAGAAGCTATGTTATGCTTAGTTTTCTTTTTCTATTGCAATGTAGTTTGCAAACCTTTAAAATGTACTTACTCCCTGCTACTGCATTAGTGTATGTCTAGTGCTTTAAGCATGAAAAGAGCAATGGCAAATGGGGATGGAAGATGCTTTTACAGAAGTGCACGTGGGTGGTTCTTCAAAACTGCCCTGTTGTTCTTCAGATTTCTTCAGATTTCTTCAGGTTTCATTGAAAACTGAAGCTCATCTCTGTCTCTTGGAGTAGCTTAGGAGAAATCTTGAAAGTGTGAACTAGCTCCAAGCATGTACAATTACATCTGCAAGTGCTTGAAAAGTACTTTTGAAATAGGAACCCAGCCAAGCACAGGCCCACTTAGCAAAATTGCTGTTTACTGAGATACCAGTGATATACTTTGGTGGAAGTGGTGAAACAGCTTACAACGTTTATCATAATGTTGAAAGCATTTATGAAAAGTGAAAAAGCTGTCTTGAGTGGGGGAGCTGCTGCTCTCTAATATTGTTGTGTTTGTGAAGAAGGGGCCAAAACAAAATTCCTCAGAGGACTGAATGGAAATTGGTGAAGGAGAACTAATCTGAGGAAGCTCAGTACACCCTGGTAAGCAGAGGAAATCTCCTTTTATGTGATTACTGAAAGAGGAAGCCTATTTTTGGTGCTTTGAGTTGGGCGAGTGTAGAAGAGAGCTAGTTTCTGTTACCTCATGTGGACTTTACTTTTGGTGTGACTACTCAGTTTTGTATAAAAGTAAAAGCTGTATATATGACTAATTAGTGTCACGGCCTGACAGCTCTTGGCAAAATAAAGTTTTCAAAATAGTTAAGTGCTTTCGTGTTTACTTCAGGTGACCTAGATTTGGATTTATGATGTAAAACACACTGAGCTTTTAAATCCTCTCAGCTGCACAGATGCAAACTCCACTAATCCCAAAGAAAAATGTGGTCTGCTATTCATTAAATGCAGATGAGATTCCTTTTTTAGTAAGCACATAAGCAGATGCCTAAATTTAGGAACATGTGCAGTTACAATCAGTGGAATATTCTGAATCTTTTTATCTCCTTTCCTGCACTGGAACTCACTGTGCTGTGTCTTTGCGAGGTCTCTGACTCTAAGCCTTACTGTGGAACCTGGTTTATTCTGTTGCCTTTGTAGAGTGCTCTTTATACGTAGATTTTATTGACTGTACATCTGTACCCTTCAAGCTTGCTTTGCAAACCTTTCCATACTTGCTAAGAACTGAGGAATGCTAGTGCCTAGTATATTCAGGTATTTATTCAACTGTGATGACAGGAGGATGTAACAAACAAGTATTTTCATTATTTTAGTAACTGTGCTGGGAAGAATTGGTTGGGTGCTAGTGGGGGAGAGGAGACAGGAAGAGGCTGAAAGTCAGCCTGGAACGGGCACTGCTTTTGCTGCCTCCCTGCCTGCTCAGTCCTGGAAGTCCAGCTGGCAAGTCCATGGGCTTGCTACTGCTTCTCCTCCTCATTTCAAAATCCACTGTTCTCCTTCTGTCTCTCAGAGAACCTCTGCTCACCCTTTTGGCTTGCTGGGAAGAGGAGGGGAGAAGAAAGGGCCAGGATGGGGTTGGGTCAGGAAGCTAGAGGAGAGTCTCAGGCAGGAGCAATAATTGCAGTAGCTTGTCACCACAAAATGGGCCATTGGTGGAGAAAGTCATCCCCTTCCTTTTGAATAGGTGATGTAGGTGCTCTGCCACCCCGGGCAGCTATCCACTCTGCTTACAATTTAAGCTGTCCTTAAACCATTGTAATTCAACAACAACAACAAAAAACAAGCCCAAAAGTTATTTGTTTATCATCTAAACTTTATGTTCATTCTAAATACAAAATAAGCTGGGTTTTAAAACAACCTTTACACTTGTTAACCATTCTACCAGTAATAATAAAATTCCCTATTGGAAAAATGCACTTCTTTTGTTTGGTGGAACAGAAGTTCCACAATGTGTAAGAACGGAACAAAGCAAGTTGGGAAAACACGAGATGGCATTCCGTGCCAGTTGCCGGAGGAGTTCTGGCATGGAGAGGTTTTGTTGTGTTGGAATTTGCTCAGGGCATTACATGACCAACATGTCAGCTCCTCAACAAAGAATAGAAGAAGGTGGTACGGATTTTAATAGGCATGGGAATGAAAATTCTAAATAATATAGCAGGCCTCAATATTGATCATTTAACCCACAGGAAATAGTTGTGTATATTAAATGTGAAGTACCTACAGAATCTGAATGCCACTTTTGAAATAAGAATTTGAGAGTGCTCTGTGTCCACTGCTTGCTCATCCTACAGTGGTCAGTGATGACGTTTCCACGGTCTTCTGTGACAGTGGCGATTGCAGGGGAGTAAAGATGTGAAACCCCTGCCTCAGTACTGTGTGAGAGATCCTCTTCCATCCAGTGGCAAAAATGATGTGCATTTTGAGCAAAAATCTTTATAGTTGTAATCCAATGACCAGTGCTTAGTTACTGGTCTTACTGGTCTTACCCAAGAATGTTTGATTAATCCTATCTGATTCTACTTTAAATTGAGGTAAATCTCTTAATTCAAACAAACAAACAAACAAAAACCAAACCAAAGTTCCTCAATAATTAAATTGTTTTACATCCATTTACAAATAAAAAAGTGCTTGTAAATGCAGTAGTGTAATTGCATAATACTAGGCCTTCCATAAGTGATCTCCCGTGTTTCCGCTTATTAATTCCATGGTAATAAGGAAGTGAGGAAAGTCGGTTTTAGAAATTCAGCTTTGTTACTGAGCATCAAGTAGAAGCAGTCTCTATTTCTGGCACCTCTCTGTTTCCTGGATGCAGCCTGGTCTCTCATCTGTGAATTTCTGTTGTCTTCCACTCTTGCCTGGAAAAAATACACAGTGTAACCAACTTATCTAATGACAAACTGTTAGGCAAGCATGATGTTGTATGCATGAAAGTGGTTTGTTGTTCAGGTTCTCTGAAGGCACCAAAGTCAGTGGAACTTGTGAGAGAAGTTACTGAACGTTTCTGTAAAATTAGGATTTAATTTGTACGTTCTTTTCTTTTTGTTTGTACAGTGCTCACTATAATGAAATTGACGGGAATTTTGCAAAATATTATCACAAGTAACTAAAAAGTGGCCATTATGTGTGATAGCATGCTGTCTTTTTGGTTGCAGACGAGAAACATGTTAGGCCAGTGCCATAACTCTCACAAAACAACAGACACCAGAGATGATGAGCTTAAACTGGTTTAGCACTTCAGTTGACAATCTGTTCTAATCAGCATTGCAGGGGTGTTTATTCCTATTCAGAACCATGACTTGCAATGAGACTACCATGCTGATTATCTGGAAAATTAGATTGGTATTGTGCCCATCTCGTTCCTCTGTTTCCATTATAGGTACCACTACCAGTTCGCAGCAGCTGCACTGCAGTTTGTAACGTTGAGATCTGTGTATCTAAACTGAAATAAGGTCGCCAAATTCATTTTCAGGCAGTTTTTGGCAGATTATTATTGTATCATTAGATTAGTATTCCAAAAATTGTTGCATGTTTGCCTACAGGTTGAGTTTAAGTTAGTGCTTTAAGTACAGAATTTTTTGAAATGAGAAAAATAATTTTGCAGTTTAAAATGTATTTCTTGTAATGAAGACAACAGTGGTCCTTTAAGTGATAGTCAATAAATAATTCTTCTGACCACCCTTTATCTTGAAGGCCTGTGATTAAGCAATTATGTGTTACTTTAAATGAATCAATGCTTTTTTAAAATCTGGGTTCCAAGTATGAGGAATGCAGAGAGGTATTGCTTTGGACAATCTTAAAAATGTGTTTTAGAAAGTCTGAAGATGTGGAACTTGGTATTTCTTAGTCTTCAATATCCTTGTGTATTTTTTTGAAAATCGGCTTTTTACCCATTTGGGAAGACAAAATTGGTCTCTGTCAAAATATTGGTGTCAAGGGATACAGAAGGCCTTCAAAGTGCAGTATTGGTACCTGTCAGAGAGCTCTATGTCTTCATCTGGTAAATACTATCAGAGGAAATTGATTGTACTTGGAAATACGTATTTCCTTTGATAATCTCTTTCCAGTAAGTTGAAAGCTTTTACCCTAGTTTCAGGTTGTCTAGGCTTGTAGTAACTTTATGTTAACTTTGCCAGAATGATGTAGGGACCTGTCTAGCCTGATTCATATCCATGGCACAGTTATGGCTAGAGGGGAATTTAATAGGCTAGTAGTGAGAAGATATCTAGTAGAAACAACAATGGCCAGGATTTATAGTGTTTTCAGATCAGAATAGGCTAGTTTTAGTGTATACAGGAGAAATATAGAGCCCTTACCAAGACCTTGTTCTTATAAAATGTTGTTTGCATGCACCCACACAATATAGTTTAGCGTTTGCTTGATCACATAATAATAATTTCATTATTCTCTTATATGTTTTCTTACCCTTAGGAAATAACCACTGTAATAGAATTTGCTGGTTAATTAGCAGTTTCTAAGTTTGCTACTTGCAGTTCTGAGAGCTCTTTAACAAGTTCTTAAGAAGTCCTCAATAACTTCAGATTTCTCTTAGAAGACAAATTTTCCCGTTTCTTACACTGCCCTCTAGCGCTGAGCACATTTTGAGAGTCATCTACAAACGTCTTTCCTCAGTGTAAAGTAACTTTCGTGCAATGACTTTTTAGGAACTGTTAGGTTATCAAAGTCTGCCAAGGCAGGAAACATCCAGCTTCTCTACATGAACGTCTGTCCTTTTTGGGTGAATATACTCACATATGGATTACGTAGAACAGGCAGAGTTTTGTAGACATGAGACAATCTGAATCTCTTACATTTGCAAGCGCCTTGATCCGAAGCAAAGTGAAGCTGAGTCTTAGGCGACTCTTTAGCAGAAGTGAGCTGCCTTCTGACATTTTCATGAGTTGGATCATCACTGCAACAACTCACATTCTATTGCTGCTCTACCTCCATTACTTGAAAACCAAACTTGCCGTACCCAGGCTGTCCATTTGCTGTGTAAGAACTTGAATTGCTGTCATTGGCTTTCAGTAAGTACATGTTAGCATCCCTTTTTCAGTCTCTTGCAATATATTAATTCATTCCATTATTTCAGATCTGAGAAGACTTGATAATATGAACTTCTTAATTTGAAATCAAAGATCTCATGGATCTTCCTATCACCAAACATTTACTATACCCTGATATTTCTGATAAGAAGTCCCTGAAAGGAAACGACAAATTAGTACATTATTGAGAATGTGTGGCACAATTAACTTAATCCCTTTATGAGCGTGTATTTGATAAATTGTTAGCTCCCCACAGTCTCATCTAGTGAACAGTTAATAGGAAAATCTAGGTAATATGAATACAGGGGAGAATGCTGTGGAGATCCGTGGCACCCCTGCCCTGGGGAGCTGTTCAGGCTCGCTCTGTAGTGTGTGTGTGCACTGGTGTCAGTGTGGCTCCGGGAGAGACCCAGCCACGTCTGTCCCAATAATCTGGCTGCTGAACATCATCGAGAGCTGAGGTTTATTTTGTCTTTAATGATAGTCTACTTAGATGCACATCATGAGTCCACCTTGTAAGGTAAGGCATGGTTACCTCTTTAATCATTGCATGCTCCTTCCTTTCTAGGCTGGTAAATCAAAGTGTCAAGCACTGGAGAACTTAGAAGAGCACGTGATCAAAGCCTTTCTTCCTACATCCTGGCATCATTTCTAACTCATTTTTCTTTTGTGAGCAACCTGTCACACCTGAGCATGTATAGTTTTGCTCAATTATTGATGCCTTCTGCATGTCTTGAGCTGACATAGGGGTATTTTTGCAGATAGGGTTTTTTTGCTGACTTACTGTCTACCCCTTCTTGTTACTGGCACTTACTGAACACTGCAGATTTTGTAACATACTTCTGATACCATGGAAGGCATTTTCTCAATGGTAAAGCTTTGATATGAAACACTGCTGCTTTTGTGAGTAGGCCTGCAGTCAAACGAGGGGTAGAACCAAAGCAAATCTTACGGACTTTTAACAACAAACAACATGTCTCTGCAACTATTTTTGCAGCCCTTTTCTGGCTTGATCCTTTCTCTTAATTGTAAACCTGTTCATGATAACCTTTCTTAGGAAGAAAAGTTGAAATCTGAATGAAGCTGAAAAACATGAGTATTTCTTAAGGAGCTTGAAAGGTTTTTATGGAGATAGAGATAATGATGTCAGTGTGCTTTTCTGTTGAAGCTGGCTATTTTGTTAGTCCCGTTGTTCTCTGCATTGTTGGTCTGAAGGGAGTTTCCTTTTTGAAGTATGCAATACACATGTAAGTGAGTTTTTTTACAAGACTTACTAGTTCATTATGCAGAACCAAATTCATTTAGTTACCATAGTGTAACTATGTTACCGGAATTTTCCAGTTGTCATTAGAGATGAGCCTTTCTGCTGCCATTTTCTGTTGCATATTTTGATCCGCGTTCTTTACTTCAAGGCCTTGTGGTACTATTTGTAGAAATGGTTAATAATAGCTATGGAGGCTGTTCTTCTTCAAGAAGAGACAGGCATGAGAAATAATGAAAAACATCACAACAGAGTCAATTTAGCATCAGTCATAAACTGGAGAAAAGTTATGCAATGTACAGCTTAGGAAAATAAATAAGAAAAAATAAAAAAGGGAAAAAAGTATATTACTGGCAGCAGTTGATGATCCAAATTAAGCAGCACAGAGGAGGATAAAGCACGTGCAGTGTACTGACTTGGGAAGTACTGAACTCTTACTGTTCAGGGCTGTCTTTATGACCTCTTCTGTAAGCCAAGTAGTTGTTAACTGCAGATGCATATTGGAGGAGAGGACAACTGATGTATTTTAAAGCTTAAAGGCTTCCATAGATGGATCATGATACAATATAAACAGCCACAGTGCTAATTATAGATTTAGATGCTAAATTGCTTTAAAAATTATTCCTTATAGATGCTTTAGTATCATTGTGCCTTAGGTACCACTGAAATTAGATGAAATATGGCAATATTCTCTACCCGTTTAATCTCCTAAATGCCAACTGTTAATGTTATTCCATGAGTTCATGAACTTAGTAGTTAAAGCCATCGAAAACTTGAAGCAGCCACTGATATTCTCATGGTCTTTCTTAAATCTTGATAAGGAAGTATGAATGGGCAGGATCAGCATTTGCACGGCAGATATGCAAGAAAGAGGCTGATGCAACAAAATTATACTGGTGGCAAGACTGAAGACAGTCTTTCAAGAAAGGTCACTGCTAAACCTTTGCATAGCCTATGCATCAGTGCTGTTAGAGGTGCCATTCGTGGTTCTGAAACAGAGATATGCAATTGTTGGGTAGAAAATATCCCCATGTAATTAAATAATTACATTATGCAAATGGTAATTAAATAATTATATTTTGCCAAGATGCTTGAAGACTACTACAATTACAGTTGGCTACAGTAGTCTCAATTTCCTTCCTTTTACAGCTTAAGAATGCTGTTGTAAATTAGGTGGTTGTCCTGTACTACCCTGGAAATAATTGCGTTTTCGTGGTGGGCAGAACGATTCCTGTGCCATTATTAGCTGTTATCAAATGGTGCTATAAATATGCTTGGTGATAATCGCAAAAATCCTTTCCTGAATTCCTTGTTGTCTGATCATTTTTTTTTTATCATATTGTTCTTCGAGTACCAGTTGTATGAGTTGCCTTACAAGAACTGACAGAGACAAATGCATATTGAGAAAAACTAACAAAGTAAGCATAGGTTATAAATAGATAACGAAGGAAGGGAGAGGAAGGAAAGGGATACACTGGTACACTACAGCAGTTGAGATCAGTAAAAGGAAATGCATAACTTTTGATGGGATAGGGTCTGTCTTTTTTTCTTGCTTCTAACACATTGCTTGTCTGCAGTTCCTTACTAATAGTAAGGGATAGATGTTTTGTTGTCTGTTTGTTTGCTGCTTGGTTGTACACCCTCTGAAGAAAGCAAGTATTTAATTTATTACCAATTAACACAAACATTTAATTACTAACTTGGGTATTAGGAAATGAAGACAGCATGGGGCACCTCCTACTCTCCTGCCCTTGGTCTTGTCTCATTTCCTTGTTTCCTCTGTTTTTCTCTGTGCTGCTCCCTTGTACCCTTGTTCCCTCTTCCTTTTAATTTTCTGCCCTTTCTTAAATATTTTTTTCACAGAAATGCCACCAGTTTCACTGATGGGCTCAGCTTTGGCCAGCAGTGAGTCTGTTGGGGAAGTGGCTATGTCTGGCACAGGGCAGCACCTGACCTTCTCCCACAGAGGCCACTCCTGTAGTCCTCTGCTACCCAAACTTTGCTATTTTTACCCAATATGCTAGAAAAGGTTATCGAAACCTCTGTCTGTGTGCGTGTGTTTCATTACAGGGGCAGTGTTAATGCAAGTTCATTCAAGCTTCAATTACTACTAAAAATACCTTTTATTACTAGGAGAGAATTGGTTTCATGTCATGTACAGTCTGGATTTCAGCAGTGTCTTCTGATTTGGTGTCTCTGACTTATTCTATATAATAAGCAACAGGAAGAGGAGAGTGAATTTCCGTCTTGGAGGCTGCAGTCAGTGAGATCAGATGAAGCAATAGATTTTTATATTAATATTAATTGCATAACTAGTAAACATGATCCAGAAAGTGTGAGCTAAAGACATGCAGATGCTTATGGAAAACAAGCTGTGAGGTTTTTTGACTCAGGTAGGCAGTGTGTGACCAACCCCATGCTGATGCCATGACCAGCCAGGCTTCTGGAAGGAGACTTCCTCAGCCCAGGTGTACAGCCGACTGACATCTGTGTGATTCATCTCTGGTACCAACTGATTTAATGGCAAAGTGTCAGTCTGCCAAGAGTAATACCAGCCTCATGTCTGTGTACAGTACTGCTCTTCGCATGGTGTGAAAAGTTAATGTAGAGAAGACCCTGCGTTAACATTTGCAGCAATGTGCTGCGGGTGGTAAGCTTTCTTCCCACAGGAAAAATGGAACTGATCTTTCCTTTTTAGTAATAACTGAGCAGATAAATGTGCCTACCTTAGTATTGCTTCAGGCAGTACTACTTACTGGCTCACCTTTGAGCCTTAGCTTCCCATGATCATTCTGCAACTGCAGAAGCAAGTGGTAAGAAGAACTGGCTGTGAGACTTCAGGCCAAGATCTGTTTTTCGAGACTAAGGCATAAAATACGCTTGTTGACTAGTCAAAAGGCAGCCGATAGTCTTATAATAATTGGTTTTATTTCTTGTGAGACACTGCCTGAATAAAGTCACTTCCCCCAAGGGTTTTCAGCCAAATAAAGGGAAGAAAGACTTTGCCATCAGAGATGTGTGCTTAATTCCATTGATTGGAATTGTAATTGAAAATTCTTGCTAATATTTTTTTCCTGTAGAGCAACGTATTGAAATAACATGTTTGCTTAGTATACAAAAAATGGCTGTGTTTGGCAAGTGGTTTATTGGAGCTTGTAAACTAAATTCATGGATATCCGTTGCTGGAGAATCTTAGTATTGGAGATACAACCTGGATTACTGAGTGCTTTCTCAATCAGAAAACAGCAAGAGATTCATAGATCACTTTAGGAAATACTCTTGCCCACAAAATCATTAGGAAAAAATCAATAGATGCCTGTGTGAGTGTGATTCTGTGACGGCAGTTGTTTCTGGGATGGCTCTTCATCCATGGAAAATTTTCCTTGGAACTGCCTGTAATTAAAAATGCATATGCATGCACTATTCTTACCATCTTATTCAGATGTCTTCATGCATTGGTGGGCTGTTTGCCTGTGGGTTGATCCTGCAGTCTTCTGTCATAAGTGTAATAATACAGAAAAACATTAAAACCTTCATGGAAAGTGTGCTTGATCTGGACAAATCCAGATTAATGTAACACACAACAGGTTGAACAAATATTTGCATCGTTTTCTTGATTAGCATTAATGTACATGTTCTTGAAAAGTGCCAAGCAACATTATTTCTACTGGCCAGGATTAGGAACATACCTGATGTAAATATCTCTTATGATGTAAGATAGTTTGTGAGATTCTTTGTGTAAATTCAAGTTGGTTTTGTGGAGATCACATAGTTGTCAAACAACAGATAGATATAACTGTGACTTTCCCCATTGCTGTGATTTTTGGTCTGGTATTTAAATATTAGTCTGCCTTTCTCAAGTTAGGACCTTCAAAAATGATCTGAATTTATCAAGCTTTCTTAATTTCCATTGCAGAGTTGTATGCAAAGCCATAAGCTCCACTCTATCACATTTGTCTGTGTGGTAGCAGCGCCTGTCAAGAGTAGTTTCCTCGTTTGACTGAGGGTTTAGCATGTTTTTCATCTTTGAAGAACTGGAGCTGATTTCAGGATTCAGGCTGGGAGGCAGTACTTCGACAAGTAAAGAAACATTACATATTTACAGAGGTTGGAATGTAGTGCAGGGAAGCAAGTGTCATTAGTTTCCTGTCAGTATTGTCAGGGGACAAAGGAAAACATCTCGAACAAATCAAACAATCTTCTCGATTTATGTTTTTGCATTTTGGGTTCTTTTTAATAAGAGATCAAAGAATGTGCTTCCTGGCATTCTTTGGGGATCACGACTCTGGTGGTGTATGCTACTAGCACATAAACTGTTCTCTTTAGGTGTTTCCATGCAGCTAGCTTAAGCCAGCTGTCAGGTCTGTAGGTGACTGTGTGGGTACTTAGGAGGACTTTGGTCACAGTTGAAGTTTCTGCCTATTGGACACATTTGAAGACTTTCTAAAGATTCGCTTTTATTTTTGTAAGTCTCTGTGTGACCAAACAGTTACAGTTTGTGAGTACAGCTCTTCAGAAATGAGAGTTTTTATTTAGTTGGTTAGTTGTTAATGGCTATGGAGACTGTTCATAAATAACTAGGACTTCCAGAATATGAAGACTTTTTGTTTGGTTTTTTTTTGTGAGTCACTAGTTTATGATGACAAATCAGGGTCAGGTAAGGCATTTGATCTTTCTGTATTAGCGTACGGTATATCATAAAGTATTTCCAGAGAGAGGGGGTTCTCTGGGTTAGATTGTGCGGTCACCTGAGTAAAGACGGAAGGGCTGGTTGGAGGGGTGAAATAGTGCTCTTACAGAGAGCCTTACAGGTCACCTTGAACAGACTTCTTGAGCAACTAAATATTGCGAACGAATGCTGTGATTTCACTGTACTAGAACTCTTCTTAAATTAAGTTCTACGTATATCATTTCCCACCTTCTCTATTTGTTATCGCAGCCTGAGATACGGCCTTGTGGAACAAAAGCATTTTGTAATGACACAAATATTACAAAGTGACAATCCCAATAGCATCACTGCACACACCTAAATATGGGCTACAAATTCAAATAGGCTGGATTGGTAAACTGGACCATAAAATTATTGTGTGACTACAACTGATTTGCTGTTTAAACGTGGATGCCAAGTGCAGTGAATTTTTTCTCTGTGTTGAATCTGTAGTTTCAAAGAACTTATTTTACATACAGTCTTCAGCAGCCATTTTGTGTCTTCTGTAGAGACTCTCTCTTCTCTTCCTTTGTCTTTGTTTTTCACCTTCAAAACTTTAATCTTTTTCTAGCAAGATAATTCAGGCTGAAATTAAGTAGTTCATCTTTGTATATAAAACCAAAATAACATTCTTGTTGTCTGATAAGAATCATTCTGAAATTTAATTCATTTAGATTTATCAGTCCCAGCCTTTAGTCTGATTGTCATGAAAAAGAATTGTTAACTGTATTTTGAATATTAAATTTTGAGCCTTAGGTGCTAATAGTTACACTGCCACAAGAGGTATGTGAGGGCATGTTATGTGAAGACTTACAGGCTGCTGTAAGCCGGCAGCATGTGCTGTTCTGTTTGGTGTTCTCCCTAAAGTTATACTTTTTAAAGTAAAGTACCCTAGAGCCTGTTGGAATCATAGTCTAAAATTGTTTCTTTTTGTCTTTGTCTTTTGTAGAAGCTCCACCAAAACTGGAAGAAAATCCTGCTGAAGCGTTCACTGACTCATCTCTCTTTGCTCACTGGGGCCAGGATCTCAGTCCTGAAAACAGACGTATCGCACTTAAACAATTCCAGTATTACGGCTACAACGCTTACCTGAGTGATCGCTTGCCACTGGACAGGCCCCTGCCTGACCTTAGGCCTAATGGGTAAGTGCCGTAGTTTAACCTCGCATTGTACATCCTGAGTTATAGAGTCTGTTAGCTCTTTTTCACCTGGAAGTCTTGTGTTGTGTGATCACATAGAAGGTAGGTTACATATGGTGGCCAGAATAAGTAATTTCTATCAAATATATGAAGGTCGGAAGTTTCAAATGTCTCCTGAAACACCAGAGTGCCCAAATTAAGTCCTATTAAAATCCCACTAAGTATCCATTAAAAATTCTCCAAGATCCTTTGGAACCTTAATCTCACCTACAATTTACATTAGATAGCAAGTGTTTTACTGCTAAAAGAATAACCTTTTTATGTTAAATTTCAGTTTTATCACAAGATCTGACTAAGATAGGAAGAAAATAAGAACTGCTCTTTTTGAAAGCCCAGAACTGTCTGATAAAGATCAGTAAGCAGGTGATACTGCTGAGCTCTAGTGGTGAAATACGCAATTTGGTCAAGCAGTGTGTACGAGCTGAAAGCCCATGGAGCCTCCTTTACTGGGCTGTTCTCTGCTGGGAAGCATGCATGTCAGGCAGTGTAAATACGTCCACTGGTATTCTACAATGGCTTGGTGAGATGGATGGGACCAAGGGAGTGAACAACCTTCCTTTAGGTGCATTTGAGGCCTGTTCTGGTAGGACCATCCACAGAGACAGTTAATGCTCAACTTTTTTTCAGCCTTGGTGATACATCTGATCCTTTGAATAAACAACAGCACTGGGGATGGGGAAATGGGTGGAGAGAGAACTGTTTTTTTGCAATTCATTAAAAAAATAAATCGTTAAAATAAACATCATAGGTACTTACTGAATTGAACCAGTAACTGAGCTGCGAAAGGCTTCTTAGTTCCTTGCCAATTCCAAAAGCAATCCAGATGTGATCTTATTCACTTACTTTAACCAAACGTTTTAATAACTAAAGCTGTAAGCAATACATTTTACCCTGCATTAAGTTGTCTGATATTAATGAAACACCATTCCAGGCAACAGTTTAGCAATTTTATATATGTTTATGCTATATATTATTATATATCACATTTTAGAAAAATTTATGTTGTGAATTTGCTAAAATAATGACTTTAAGGAAATCAAGGTCCATACAATTATATTTGTATTTCGGTTAAATCAGTTTAGCGCTGTCTGTAGGGACAATTCTTTTTTTTTTTAATTGTAAACTAATTTAGAAGAAAAATAAATCTTCTGTAACTAAGAAGACATCAGTGACAGAAATGTGTCTGTTCTTATACGTCTTTTGAAATGACTCTTCTGAATGATTTTGATCTAAATTTTTTATAACTATGGGTTTTAAAAATTAAAAAGAGAAAATGAATGTTACTGTAGCTGAAAGAAATAAATTAGGGTTGGGATTTTAAAAGAAACTCCAGTTAGAAATGAATCATGATCCTAATTTCTGTGAAATTTTTGATCCTTAATTAACTACCCACCAGAAATATGTTAGACATTACAGTATGTTTATGGATGCATGCATACAAAATAATGGCTTAGTAATGGTAGCTCAGGAAGATTCCCCTCTCCTCCCTTATCATGGTTCAGGAGCAAGTAGGACAAGGGATAGGACAACACTGATAGGACAAGGGGTAATTATTTTAAACTAAAAGAGGGTAGATTCAGACTGGATATAAGGAAGAAATTTTTTACCATGAGGGTAGTGAAACACTGGAGCGGATTGCCCAGAGAGGTGGTAGATGCCCCATCCATATCATACTGGTATGACTCAGCCTTGACCTTCTTTCTGCATGCAGTGCTCTGAGAATTCACATAAAAATAACTTAGCAGAGGAGCTCAGCACTTCTTTGCAAGGTTCTGCAGTGAGAAAGGCCACTCCACATATGTAATAACGCCATATTATAGCATAGAGGATTTTCTAGGATTGATATTGTCAACATTTAATGCCATGAGAAAACCAGAGGACAATTAGAGGTTGCTGAGCTGCAACACATGTGGAGGAGAGGGCAAATATTTGGCCTTGCCCAGTCCTCCAGTATGGGTGGCATGCAGAGGTAGGAGACCACATTTAGTAGTTATGGCAGTGCACTCTGCCCAAGGCCCTGAACTCTGGCTTCTCTTGAAAAAAAATGTTCATCAGTCAGACGGAAGCATCCAGCAGATTGCAGTTGGGTCAGGCTGTGACAGTTGTCATCCCTTGCAGTGGGACCTTCTCGTGTTTTAGGTACTGCAGAGTGGTTTCTGACGCTCTGTACAGCGATGAGCCTCATGTCCTGTGATGAAATATTCAGAATTTGATTACTTTTTCACTGTGAATATTTGCACTAGCACAGTGGAGTCCCCGGCACAGTCCAAAATAATCTGTTATAATACAGATTATAATAAATAACTCCCCTGGGTATTCCAGCCTCCTGAAGTAATCATCACATTCTGAAGTAGGCTCTGGTTTTGCAATACTTAATAGACAGTACAAGCAGTATTGTGGAGTATTGCTTATACTGTCTCTCCCAAGGCCTCCATTTAGTTTCTGCTGCTGAAATTGGGTGCTCTGCTGTTTACCACCCTTATGTGCACCTGTTAGCCTGTAACATATCTACATCACAGACTAACAAATAACTACTGGCTCTAATGAGCTTGGAAGCATTGAGGAAGGCAGTGTTGCCCTTACTATGTGCAGGAACAGGGTAATACTTCTGTGTTAGCTATAATTCTGTTATGCTTATTACTTTAAGTAGGGCAGGCAGCACCCACAAAGCTTGTCGTGAGCGAAATGTTGAACAAGCTCACACAGAAAGACTTTATTAAAACTTAGGTCGTTTAGGGATCCCAAAGCTGTGTACCAAATCTCCTTTTGACTGGATGTACCTAGGATTCTACTTTGTTGGCTTGTAAATTTTTTGTTGCCTGATCCAGTGTGCTGAAGCACATGTGGGAAAGAGAGATAACATTCTTCTTTGCTTATGTGATGAGAGGCTGAGGGGTAGTGGAAAAAGGTGTGCAGCAGGACCCAGCAGAGGAACTGTTCTGCAGAATTTTGCTCCTGCACAGCCCATATGATATGAAAGAGCTGACCAGTAGGCATAAAGCAACTTTTTCCAGTAACTGCAGTCAGCCAACCTTCTTTTGCATTGGTAAAAACAGTATTTGTATGAAGAAGCAAAGGCGGGAAGGGTGGAGGGGGAAAAGAAGCATTTCAAGCTCAGATGTTTTTTCTTCTTTGGAAGTTCCTAAATAGTATGGTATAGCATTTGGCTTTTGTAGCAGGTTTGCCCTTTTCCTAGCTGAGTCAGTGCTGTCTGGTGTCTAGACAAGTGCAGAGGAGATGTCCTGTTTCCTGTGCAGAGAAAGGCTTGGGCCGTTTTGTAAGTACTTCTTGTTTCAAACAGTTGACCAGTCCCAAATTTTATTACTTCGAGGCTCAATTTGGCAAGGGACAACAGTAGAAGCCTTGAAGAGCAGCAGAATTAGGTTTGTGATAAAGCAGGCACAAACAGAGCAGGCGGGATATCCACTGAATGGAAATACAACTACAAGGGAGAAAAATGAAGCATTGGCTGGTTGAGGAGAGTGATGTGTTTTAGGAGAAAAGCTGTTTACGTATGTACATCTGTCCAAAACGTCCATCAGTGTTATGGTGGTATATGCAGTCCTGGATCTAGTGTGCAAGACATCAGACTTCTATAAACCTGTAGGTTTTCCTTTATTAAAACTGATGTAAGAAAAACATGTGATCTCAAATTGTGATGTTCAGGCTGGGCATTTGCATGTTATCTCTGCATCTCCACAAAAGCCAGCTCCTACAGACTTGCATTCCATAAGCGTTTGCTTCCACATGTGTCTGTGAAACAGTTCTGTTTTGCTGGGCTTATGTTAGTTACGGATATGGCTCCATGTTCATTTCTTACTGTTTTTTTGTTTCTGCTCATGAAAGGTAGCATAAATATTGCATGTTGTATAAGATGTTTCAAAGGAATCCTTTAAAGAGAGCACAAAAGCCTGGTACTTTACCTGTTGTATTGTTTTGGACACAAGTCCTAAAATTACCAAATTTTTCAGCATTCTTGTTAAATACCTAATGTTTAATTCTGTCATACTTCCTGTTCTCATTTACTCATGTCTCTGTCTTTGAGTCTTCTTTTTCTTGTCTCATTTTTGCCTGCCTTCAAACTGACTCATAGCAGCAGCGTGTACTGCCTGAGTGGCCTCCCTCTGAGATTCTGATCTGTGCTTCAGTTTGTCCTGTCTGAATGTATCTCCTCAAATGGCTGCTCTAGAAGTATTTAATATCACTAGCAGTGCTATCAAATCATCTGCAGTCTCCAGGCTGCTGTAATAACCTAAGATAATAATGATGTATGCTTGTTGGTTTTGATCTTCCCCTTTAACTGAAAGAAGATGCGATGCGGTAGTCTGCACACACGCGCTTTCTCGTTTTCTCTCTCTCTCAGTCTCTTATTAATGTGTCATAACATGTGAATGTTCTTCCACTTGGCGTACATTTACACTAAAACATATTCAGAATAATCCATGGCATAATACTGTGAGAGGCTAACAATTTTTGGCCAAATAGCTATACAGAATTCTTTTCATGTTCATCCAAAAATGAGTTTTACTGAGATCATCAACTCCCAGCTTACTGGTTGCTTTATTACTTTATTGCTTTATTCAGCAAAAGGTCTTGGTTTTAAGCACCAAGAAGAAAATGGACCTTTATTGTATAATTTTATCGACATGAATAGTTTTTATTAAAAGGAGTAAGGAATCAATCTGTTACGATTAAATCTATGCTGTAAGATGCTTAGGAGACCAAGAGCTAATCACTCTTGTGTTACAATCTTGGAACTTACCTGCATATTTATCAAGTTCCATGCCTGTTATCTTGTCTTTCCTTATTACAAATTTTTTGTTTGTTTCTAGGGATTGATGCCAGGAGAAAAAAAAATGTTAGCCATGTTTGCTCATAGTTGTATGGTAACTCTATATTCAAATTCCTCGGACAATTGTATGCCTGCCTTTGCTTCCTTGTAATAGAAGATGATGACCACAAACAAAGATTTCTGGATTTGCAGCAGAAGTACTGTCTTGCTGGCTGTAGTTCTCTAATAATAGATTGTGATCCTCAGAGATCAGGAAAAAAGCCCTTTCTATATGTTGTTCAATGCCAGCCGTGTTAGCTTAGTTCAGTTACCACTTAAAATACTGATAATAGCGAAAGGGAAAATGAAGAATGATCACAAAATGAAATTATAAACATAAATCATTGAGCTGGAATTCTTACAAGACTGAGTTCTTTTGCAAGAGTTTTAGTCCTATTTATTTCATTTATGCCAGAATGGGATTTTTTTTTTCTCCCATCTTGCACTTCCATTTACCATTTTGGCTGATGACAAAATGTTACCAGCTCTTGAAGACAGTATAATTCTGTTTCTGCTTGTGCTTCTGAGAAATTCTTATTCTGTTGGAACTAAAGCTCCCTCCCACATATGTTCTTAAACAATATCTTAAGCCCAAATGTTTTAGTAATACGCTTTATTGCATCCTATGTTTTAAAAAAAAGCATGGAATAGGTGACATAATTTAGTGATTAGAACAAAAAACGTGTTCTGTTGCCATTGTTAGCTGCTATACCCATGTAACTCTTGGTGAAAGGTTCTCAAACATTGCAGAAAATAATTCTTTTTCATAATTTATATACATATTTGTAGAAGGTCTCAGAGATGAGTTATTAATACAGGAAATCATTCTTGCTTTGTTTTTCTTACTGCATAGTTATGCTGAACTAATTTTAATGTGACTGACTAAATTGTCTTATCACAATGCGTGTATTCTAGGGGAATATAATTTTCTTGTGGACAAATATTTGAAAGAAGATTCATAATGTATGCTGTCCTCCATTTACCAGAGTTGTGCTTGAAACAGAACACCAGGAGTTTCTCTAAATTTCTGGTAACCATGACAACTGTTACTTTAGTGTTATTAGCCCAATGTAATTTAGTGGGCTAGGTTGCTAGAGGTAATTTTTTTAGCTGTATTGGGATGATACTTGTTATTGTAATTCTAAATAATATTTAGAATTTATATTTAAAAATCACTTAGTCATAATAATGAAATATGCTCTATACTTTGTGGATTTGTTTTTTTAGCAAAAGCGTCACTTTGCAGAGGGGCAGGGTAGAGGTCTTGTCGGAGGCCCCTGGATGAGTCCGAGGCAGAGCTGTCACTGAAACTTGTATGTTGCTGGTTGCCACACAACCGTTCAATTCTTAGGGCTTAATGGGTCTAAGATTTTGATCCATACAATTTCCTCCCTTTTTCCCTCTTCAGCGAATGTTTTATACACACGTACGTGTACCCTTTCTTTGTGGTTATTTCTTGTTCATTCCTAGAATTATGGAATTTTATTCCTCATGAAACTTGGCATAAAGAGGAAGACAGACATACTTGTGAAACTGCACAAGTGCTCTGCATTCTGTGCATGATCTGAGGTATGTGGGTTTAATCCTGATTTGTTTAAATAAAAAAAAAGTAGGTAATTTTTATTGTCATCATCTGATATGAAAAACAATGTATGCAGGAAAACACATTTTTTCAAAACTCTACACGAATTGAAAAAGAAGTGAATTCAAGCTGGAAATAAAGATGATAAATGAATCTGAATGGAAAAACAAAAACATGAACTCAATTTAGGAATGTACCCTCACTGAAAAAGAATCCATTTGAAAAGACTAAAGAAATTAGACACAACGGGAGCCTAATTCTATTCTCTCGTATTGTATGTAGTTATCTTTTAATGTATGGTGGAGCAAAAAGGGAGTCAAATGACATTCGCAGCTTTAAATACTTTGCTCATCTTGCACAAGGTGCCAGACAATGGAAAATCTTGTCCGCTGTGATCTAATTTGAAAAGATGTAAATGAATGCAGGTAGGAAAAACAATACAAATAATTTCCTTTAAATGGATGGAAGACATGTCAGAAGCAGAAATTTTGTTTGAACGTTTCAGTTTATGCATGGATTTGTGGTAGGGCAGCAGTGTTTGGGGGGCTGGTTTTGTCATCTGGAACATTTTTTGGAATATAGTTTGTCACTAATTTCTTACAAAAGTATTATTTTACATATATCTCAACCTTAGCTTAATTAACAGAGGAGAAAAAAACCGCAGTTTTTAAGGAAGCAACTTCTTTGAACTATTTTTCAGTGTATTTTCATTGCCATTTAAAATACTTTCCAAAATCACTGTATTGCTCTTTATCTGGTAGGTGATATATCTTGCCATTTTTGCTAGAGTTTCGTTGTACATTGGTATCGCTGAGGATAACAAATATTACTATGCCTAAGCTAGACAGCTAAAAGATAGATTGGCTGTAGCTTTGTTTGCTGGACCATTTTACATCTTTATGCGTTTTGGCTGCAAGTGAATCACTAAAATAACAAACTTTGTAGGTTCTTTACAGGCCAATACTGAAAATTATTTCAGTATATTTAAGCCTGTTAACTAGTTCATAGTCCGTTTGAAGCCCAATTTTCAAAACTTGGATGAAATGTCAATGATTACATCAAACAGAAATGTGCTAGCTTTATAAAGGTGTACAGGAGACTAGAATTTTGTTAGTAATTTCTCATTATGGCCGTGCAACCTTTTACATCTAACTTGCATATAAGAGATGACATCCACAAAGTAATAGTATCCAGATTGCATATGGAATTTTTTTTGTCCGTGCAGAATGGCATGCACATGCACACACACTGTGTGCCATGAACAGGTCTGTTCTTCAAGGAGCTGGATCTGTAATGGTCTTTGTATCTTTGGAAAATTGTGAGGGTTAGTATTTAAAAATTGTAGTGTGATCATAAGTTCAGGGGCCTCCCAGATACTTTGAGCCTGAAATATACGCCTTGAAAATCTTATTTTCAGATGCCACTTAACCCTGGTGGCACCTAAAATTCACATTTGCCAAAGATTCACCTCAGATTTGACAGTGCTGAGCCGAAGTCAATTTCTGCCTGCTTCACCTACTCAGTCATCTATGCAGTGTTTTAGGCAGTGCTGTAAGAGACGGCTCACCACAGAAGATGACCTTTCTTTAATGAATTATTTCAGAGGTTAAAATACTCACTCTAGGGTACAGGGGGCAGGTGTGGAGAACTACCTTTTCTCCTTAAGAAGATTTGAAACCTTATGTGTGTATATAGGGTTGGGACTGTTTAGCCTAGAGAAGAGGAAGCTCGGGGGGATGTCATCAATGTATATAAATATCTGAGGGGAGGCTGCAAAGAGGACGGAGCCAGGCTCTTTTCAGTTGGTGCCCAGTGACAGGACCAGAGGCAATGAGCACAAACTGAAACATTTTTTTTACTGTGAGGGTGACTGAGCACTGGCACAGGTTGCCCATGGAGGTTGTAGAGTCTCCATCCCTGGAGATACCTGAAAGCTGCCTGGGTAGGGCCCTGAGAAGCCAGCTCTAGGTGACCCTGCTTGAACAGGGGGTTGGGCAGGATGACCTCCAGAGGTCTGTTCCAACCTCAACCATTCTGTGATTCTGTATTGCTTCCCAATACAGTGCCCTGACACCTGATTTGCAGGCTCTGTGAAGGTGCCTTTATTCCTTCAGCCAAAGCAGCACTTCCTAAAGGAAAACAATAAATACTAGGTTGCAAAAGAAAGAAATAAGTGATCACAAGAGTTTAAGATGCATGAACATCCATTGGAACGGGTACTGCAATGGATATTCTCCAAGGAATTTGCCCTAAACGCGAGGCTAGGGAGACTTACTCTTGGTATCACTCCAACTCAGTGTACATTTAATTGCTCCGCAGAAAGTGGAATCACTCTGAAAAGGGGGACTGAAAATAATCACACCGAGCTGGCAAGTAGTTAGATAGCTCTGGGGGTGGAGATCAGAGAAGATTGAACTGATGCTGCTTCTGTCCTGGTTGAAGGTTTTAACTCCTGAACTACTGGCTAAAAGAGAAAAACAGTGCTGCCTTGCACTAGTTGTCTTCTGGAAGAAAAGGCAGCTCCCTCTGCCTCTTGTTGTAGTATTTTATTTTGAATAAAAAACACTCGGGTTCTTATCTCTACAAAAGCACCTATGGCTCTGATTAATTCAGAGGGTCCACAGTGCTTCATGAAGAAAGCTTCTCCTTTCCTGTCTTGTATGTGTGCTTCTGAGCAGCTATGTACTTTACAAGTTACATATCACTCTGCCGAAAGATGCAATATTTAGTTTTCCTTTATTAATCTATTGATAAGTCCTTCTTAGAAAATCTTGATTGCCAGCAACACTCCCTGAAACCAGTAAGAATCATGACTGCACCTGCTTTTAAAGGCCAGATACAGAAGATGTCCAAATGTAAGCCTTAATGAGAATCTGATTTTCAGAGAGTAGTGAAATTTTATTACAAGTCATCTTTAATGAATTGACATTCACTTTAAAGAAAAAGGGGGGGGGGAATTGATTATAAATGACACAATGACACTTACACAAGCCGTTTTTACATTTGATCTGCTGTCCAGTGTTAAAAAAAAAAAAAAGTGACATGCTGTTAGCTCTCCTGAAAGCTTCAAAGAAAACTTTTCATTCTGATGCTTAAAGCTGAAAACTCTCTTACCAGTGAAAATAGGGGACTAACACACCAGTAGAAATACAAGCTGATTTTAGAATGTAAGTTTTGATTAGCTATGCTGCCAAAAGATCTAGCTACTAGTGGAAATTGGTAAATCCAAACACCATTTTAATTGTTTCTGTCTTGTATTGATGCCATGGAACAAAAAGCTGTGGATCTCTGTGAACAGGTTTCTTATTTGTTTCTGAAAGATGAATGAACCAGCTTATTAAAAAATGTAGTGTAAACCTTTTAAGACTAAAACTGTTGTTGTTACTTTTTCAAGACAGTGGTGTCTGTTTTGCATGCCTATATAATTCTTTCACATGGAGACAGAGAGAAAAGTACCTAAAATATTTAATAACTTCTTTAATGTGATTTCCCTCAATTTCAAACTAATGACTGAATTGAGAAAATTGGTTGACCAGCTGAATTTTGAATATTATGTGTATCTCGGTGGTTTTGGATGTCATGTGTCCTATGCACTGACTCTTGTCAGAAGTTTTAAAAACATACATGTAAATTCATCATCTGGATTGAACTTAATTTTTGTGCAATATCCAGCATGTGAAGAGGAATGCTTTTGCGATACTTCTCTGTATTTATTTACTATACAGATTAAAATACAAAATAAAAAAAAAATGCTCTGCTTTCTCTTCGAACTGAAGAACAAATTTAGTTAAGGAGTCATATTCAAGCGTGATTTAAAAGTTCTGAATCCATCCATGCTTTCTGTATGCTAAACATCAGCTGTTAGTAATGCTTTCCACAGCTTCCAGGAGTTCCTGGATGTAGTGAATCTAGGCACGTTGAGAGAAGGTGGCCACTTCAGTGTTGTCAGGAGGCAGAGAAGAGCATTAACATAAATCATTTCCATCTACAGAGCCTATTTAGAAATGATGCCTGGGTCAGCTTGTGGCCTAATTTCATCCTAATAAATAGTTTCAGATCTGAGAAAAAGCTAGAAGTAACTGTTTTTCAGAAACATTTCATTAAAATACTGAAAGTTTCATTAAAAAAGTAGTTAATTACTTTTACTTAATTAACTTGTGGCTTTATTAAAAAAGCAAACATTTTGCTGACAGTTTAAAAGATAGAAATTGGTAAAAGGGCTTTCTATTCTTCATAAAATTACAAAATTTGAATCCTTTTTGAAATGAAGGAGGAAAAAAACAACAAAACATTAAGGAACTTCGAAGTTGGGGGCAGCACTTCCATACTGCTGTTTGCATAAGCAAATTGAAATGTTGCTAAAATATATATCTTTTAAAAAGCACAGGAAAATCCACCAGATATTCGTCAGTGTTCATCATTCTGATTAAACCTCTTGACTGAACTTACAGATAAGTTTGCCATCCTTGTACCTGTTTTTCTGGCTACACTGTCTGTCTTAGCTTTTGTAGCAGGATGTTTTTTGGAGCTGGATGTTTTGCTCTGTTATTGAGTTGAGAAGGAAGCCCCTTATTTTGACTGAGATAAATGGTAGATTCTGTAGCAAAAATAATTAACATGGCTATTAAGAAGATGCTTTTTAAAGTAAGGGGCTAACTCTGTTTATTCCTGTCTGCACTGTCCAGAAAGACATTGTGAACAACTGTGTTGGAAGCTGCATTTAAACAAGAGTTTGCATTTGGTTTGCAAACTGATTTTCAGTGTTTTGGGCCTTGGGTGGAAAAGTGAGCTCACTCTAGGCCTTGGTTGCACAGGCAGATTCAAGAGATTGTTTTCAGCGATTCCTTTTTTTAGATAATAATTCATCTGGTTCTTGCCTATATGTGCCCTGAAGAGGTATGGGGACCTTTTGATCCATGCCTACAAAAGCTCTCTTATCATTCTTATGGCTGGGGATAGATTTCTCTGAAAGAGTTTGTGTTGACATTGTTACTTCCAACAGTTTACACATATATATATATATATATTTTTTTTTTTTTACCTTTTTCTTCAGGTGCAGAAACCTTACATTTCCTGACAGTCTTCCTGAGGTCAGCATTGTATTCATATTTGTTAATGAAGCTCTCTCGGTGATTCTGCGCTCCATTCATTCAGCCATTGACCGGACTCCTACTCACCTGCTCAAAGAGATTATTTTAGTTGATGATAACAGTAATAATGGTAAGAGATTTTGTTTCTTTTTTTTTTTCCCACCTCTCCATAGAGGTTGGATCATACATGAGAATCCTTGAATTCTGGCTCTTGCTCATCCCATTGGCATTTCAAATGTTGTCAGTGTATTTTCTCACTTCTTCATCCCACAGTCTTGCTGTGCTGTCTTCAAATATGCATGTATATACTCTTTTTAATATGCAGGGCATGTTAAAAAGAGTATGTACAAAGATAGGATGCTGTTTCTATACGGTTAAGGTGTCTGGTAAGCAGAATTTTGAGTGTAATGATAGATTAGAGATGTAAGAAGTTTTACTCTTAGTACTTTAGAATGCTTTCCAGATTCTATGCTTTCTGTCCTCTTCCTGTTTCAGTTGTATGATTGCATGTGCATAGTCACTTTCTCTTTTGTATAAAACATCTTTCTGTGTTTCTTACACATCTCCTTTAGATTTCCAGTTCTCCTCTCCTCATTGGCAGCATTTACCTTGCTGCTTTTTTACTGTACGTACTCAGATTTTGCTCTCCATGATCTGAAGGACTGGACTGCCCATGTCTGATTGCTCACTGCTTGCCTAGGTGTTTTGTCAATGAGGCCATCCTGGGCATTATTTACAAGTCTTATTTTCTGGCAACTTTAGTGATGAAATTTTAATAAGCACAGGATGCTGAACTTAAAGAAAAATTTTGCTCCATTGGAGGGTTAATTCTGAACTCCTAAAATACAAGGCAAATCTGAATTTATCCTGTTGAAGGAAAATGCTGAACAAAGGGCTTCTCCTATCCTTGCTATCATTACAGCTGTTATGTGATCCCTGTAGCTAGATCCTGTGACTCACTGCTGATCATAAATGTATCTCAGATTTGTACAGAAAAGAAACTTTTTGGGAAACAAGTAAATAAGTTCCCCACCCCAGGCTATGCACTTTGTCATCTCCTCTTCTCCTGACTATCAATGAAGGAAAAAATAAAATCCTGACTCTTTAAAGTATACACAAAACCCAACAACTTGATGTAGTCTTATGTCAAATCTAATTCCAGTTCCAGTGAATAATACTACGTTTAGAGTTACCTAACGCTGACCAAGCTTTTCTTGAAACACCTACTCATGGAACAGTGTGGGTAAATTGCCATGCAGGATTTACGCATTGTTATTCTTAGTTGATGGCACAATTTATAATGTAACAATGCAATGAAGTAAAAGAAAAATCACATGAAACAGTAAACTATGAGCAAAGTGAAAAAAAAAAAAATCCAAAATCAACATGCATGCACACACATAACACACACACATATAAGTGATTCAGAAACATCTTGTGAACTGAGGTAGACTTTTGATTTGCTTCAGCATGTAGTTCAGTCATTTGACATGGTTTTACTGATGCACTCTTGTTGGCCTTCATTTTTGCCCACTCCCTTGTGCAATACATGGCAGTTTGATAGGGGAAAAAAAATGAAATACAACTTTGGTTGGTGGACTTGGGCTCTGGAATGTGTTTGTAGAAATTCATTCCTGCATCTTTCAAACAGGTACAGTTAATGTGATGCCAGGACCTCAATGAATCTGAATGGCTATTGGTGCTGCAGGGCCTGAGGCCTTTGGACATGGAGGAACTGGCCACAAGGCAGCCATAGAAGAAGAAAAATAATATGGCTGAAAAAAGGGGTTTCTAGAGTTCGAGTCTGATTTTCTGTACTTTACAGGCAGTTATTCCAGCGGGCACATTGCAGAGCAATGTCAGAAACATCAGTGTTTCTGAGAGCCTGTCATCACTGTGACGAGTTCACTAACAAATACACTTTGCACTCTGCTCTGTGGGCTTGTCAAAATTATTCTTTTTCATTATTTCTTACCTGAAATAGATAAGAAATCGCAGGAACCATTTAATCTCTCAGGAAGACCTGTTCAGCCACGTTTTGTGTTAGTACCAGTATTGGTACTGTACAGTATCATATTTTTATAGTTGGCTGTGCCTTTTATTCAGGCTTGCCTTTCTCACCCTCCAGTGCCTTGAATCCTTAGGTTCCTGGCCCCAAACAGGAGGACAGACATTGAGAGGAAGGTAACCTTTGGTTTGGCTGTCTTGGCTTAGTGTTACATGTCATTCTATACAAAATCACACTGTGCAGAGTGATACTTAGTCTCCTAGAAAAATTCAACTCTCTCCAGGATTTTCTGCTACTCCTCTAAACCTTTCTCTGGCATCTATTCCCTGCAGTAGTAAATTAGATTCCTACAGTCCTCTTTATCCCATAATGTATGCTGAAGAACTGGTAATAGGCATCCATTTGGAGAGGATGGATGTTTGGTAGGAAAGGGAGCGATTGTAAAGATGATTTATGGACTTTTCTATTATTAGTTTAAATCCTGAAATATTTATTTTACAATTTACTTTTGCTTTTACAATGTTCTATTTTCAATTTTTTTCTCCCTTCTAGCATTGCTGAAACTAATCCTTTATATTTAGTGTCATTCTATGTTTTTGTTAGTAGCTCTTTAGCTTGCAAGTGTTGCTGCTTGTAAGATAAGTGGGTTACTCTGGGTTTCCCTGTAATGTTACCTGAGGGGGGCAAAAGCTTGCTTTGTGCTTGCATCTGGCCTAGACTGCTTCTCGCAGAGACCTGTCAGAATCCTAATTATAAGTGGTATGTTTACTGTCACGCTTTCGCCAGGGATGGCAACTTTTATAACTCGATGTAAGATTTTTTTCTGTGATGCCACAGCCATGGATTTCACAGGCAAGAAACATCGCACTATGGGAAGTGACTAGAAAGAAAAAGTGAGAACAGAGATCAGGCAGGGTGTAAAGGAACACGTTTTTTATTTTGAGTCTCTTGTGCTATTTGATTGGATTTACATAGCATAGTGGTTTAAAATAAAAGCAGATACAATGATTGGCACTAGAGGAGGGCACCAACATTTTCTGCTTCTGAGGGGAAGCAATATACTGGTAAACTGGTATAAATTCTTGCTGTGGGCCAAATTCGGAAACTAGTAATGAACAGCTGAATTCATCTTTAATTTCAGTAGATCTCTGTTTCAGAAAAGAGCTGTGGGAGAACTCATTGCTTTTTAAAATTCCAGCAGGCTGATTTCAGAAACCATATATTCAAGTGTACGGCCAAAGTCTATAGATTTGTCTGGAACAATATAAGCTACGGTATTTTATTTCGTGCACTTCAGGGTATGTCAAGCAAATTATCTATGACTTTCTCTAAACCTCAGTGGAGTTTTTCAAGTTCCCAATTATGTTTCAGGAGACCTCAATTAATCTCTTTTGAAGTTTCCCTTTTTTTAAATAAATGTTTCAAGTTAGGAAACTGTGAAAATGCCAGTGCGTGCCATTTAAAAGCAGAAAATAGATTTAACAGGTCCCAAAATTTTGATCCTTTATTTTAATAAAGCTGTTTGCATGGCCTAATGTGTGTATTTCACCGTACCATCTTTTCCAGTGGAATTCTGATAAGCATAACACTGAAATGTTTCATATATGCTGTTACGTACATTAGTATTAAAATTTAATTTAATTGAAGTCAGTGACTGCCTGTGTGCTGTATAATGAGAACAAAAGATTTATTAAAGAAACAAACCAAATATCGGTGGTGTTCATTTGGGTCTCATTCGCATTGGTGTGAAATAGAGCTACTGCACTGATTTCAGCTGTTTTACTGTAGTTTTAAGTGCTGTCTGTCAGATCAGAATCTTTCCCATCCTCCTCAGGAATGGTGTTTGCTTTTCAGAGGTAATATACTCATTAGTTTATAACTTGGCAATAAAATAATTTATTCATTTTTGCCTTCAGAAGTGGCAGAGTCTTCCAGCTGACTCAATGCAATTGAGGAGAGGGATTTGCAGAGAAGAGGCTTTAAAAAAACATTAAGTGACCATGCCCACAATTAGACCTCAGAAATGTTTTTAGAAAAAGCATTGCCTGAGTTGGAGACTACTGGAATAGTGTTTCATTCACTCTCTGGCTTGTTGCATCCTGCCCTCTGGGGACAGGGTGGTGACCTTCTGTGCCACTGGAGTCCTGTCTTGGCTTTTGAGTCTTTTTGCTGGCATTGAGCCCTGCTCCATTATGAAGCACCTCTTGAAGATATTTTAAGATGATTTGAAATCCCTCTAAAAAATGAGCCATGATGCGTTCAGCTTCATGGGGAGGCAGTATGCATTAAAGTGGCCAGAGTATGCCTTACAACATTTTATATTATAGCAATAATTACCATCCTCTATGACATTTTTTCATATTAAAGTTAATAAATGTTGCAATAGAGGCTCAAATTTCATAAGTTCTTTTTCCTTTTTCTGTAAATCATTACTTACGAATGAAATGTTTTAACATGTTCAGTTTAACGATTCTCATTTTGTCCGGAGATTTCCATGAATACAGCTATTGAATTGCAGTAATAATGCTGGATATCACAGGATGCTAATTTTATGACTTGCAGTGTCGAAGAGAATTAGCACAGAATGGTAGAAAGTGGGTCAGATGCAACTGTACCACCTTTGAGAGATTTGCAACATTCTCCTCAAAACACTGAATAAAAAGCTTTTCAAAACGCAGCGAGAGCTTTTCATTAGAAAGGTATATTTCTTCTTTGGTTATTTTTAAGAGATATTTGGGAATAGAAGATTGTCTGTTTTTCTTTTTCTTTACAAAAGCAGTGATGAATAAACCTCCAAAATACTGTTCAAATGCTACATTTCATAGCACAGCATAATTTGAAGATGGCTTACTTGTAGACCAGACAACTATGAACGTTGATCTTAAAAACTTACTAGTAACAGTCTCCTAGGGAAGACGTTAAGACTTGCTGTCCTTCTGTTTGGCTTCTTGCTCTTCTCTTACCTCAGTGCCAGCAAAATTCAAAGGCAAATAAAAACATTTAAAAACAAGGACAAAGCCAAACTTTATTCAAACCTGCATTCACTTTTGGGCCATGGTTTATACATTGTGAAGGCTTTGCTTTATCTGCCTGGATTCATTCCCCCCATTAGTTAAAGGTCTTGATGCTGAAATCCTTATTATTGCACAGTCTTTACCCAAGCAAACTTTCAGTAGTGTTGGTAGGGATTTACATGAAAGAGGGCTGTGTAATGCTAGTTAGGAATCAGATGCTAAAAATCATATATTTTATGTATAGACCAGGAGATCTGTATCTGTTGTAGATTTGAGAACAACGTTAGCTGTTGTTACAAACTATGCATTTTACTTGCATAGTGACATTTAGCACTGAAACTTGAATAAATGAAGACAATTCTTTGAGCATATGTTTACTGCTACATGTTCTGTGCTGATGGTAGGACTGCAATGAGGTGTGTCTTGGCTTGTGTGCCAGCTACTGTAGATGCATCTGAAAATATGTAGGAAGACAATAACCAGAAGCAAAACATAGTCCGCTGGCCATCTGTTTCAGCAGTCAGCAGAAGTTAGCAGAATGAGAATGTTGTTCTTATTCTGAGGTGTGAGAGAGTGGAGTATGTGGACACTTTGATTCATGTCCCAACAATGACTGGCTGTGCAGCTCAAAACTCTTATGGAAAAAAATTAAGAACCACTAATATAAATGGATTGTGAGATTTTTTTAAGGACAGCAGGTCCTGAAGATGATGTCCTAGAGTGGCTGCAGACTGCTCTCTCCTCTTACTTGTCAGTCCTTGTGAAATTGTATTTTATTCCTGATTTAAAGGGAAGAGGTTGTGGAGTAGGATATCAAAAGGAAGTGAGCAACAGAGCAGGAAAGAGAGGGACACTGCTGATGAAGAAGGCTATCTGTCCCAACTATTCTTGCCCCTCTTTTGCTTTGATTTATCACTTTTCACA
Source organism: Theristicus caerulescens (assembly GCA_020745775.1). Classification (NCBI taxonomy): domain Eukaryota; kingdom Metazoa; phylum Chordata; class Aves; order Pelecaniformes; family Threskiornithidae; genus Theristicus; species Theristicus caerulescens. The sequence goes on from CM036564.1 coordinate 11,798,961, forward strand.
CCTTTTTCTCTTCCTGTGTTCGTTCCTTCTTTTTTCATCCGGGGTGGCCTATATCCTTGGTTTTTATTACCTCAGTCCACTTTCCTTTTCCTCATTCCACCCTGGCAGTCTGCTCTTTTCGGATGTTCACTTCATCACACCCATTCCGTACACCTCATCTTTCTTTATATTAGCTTGTGTCCTTCAGTCAGGATCTCCATTTTCCATGTTCTCAAATTCCGGTGTACCCCCTCTTCTTATCTTCTCCCTATCTCCTCCACCGCAGTATTTGCTGCTTTTTCTTACAGACTGCACTCCTCCATTTTTCCCATCTCATCGTTCCGCTTCCCCCTGCCTTTAGCCACATTAATTAAACTCCTGCCTGACTCGTCCATCCATCCATCCCTCTCCCTCCCTTCCTCCTCCCCGCAGCAGTATTCTGTTTCTTCCTTCGTGGCAAGTTTTTATCATTCTCCCGTTTTCCTCCTTTTTGTCTCTGACCCCTCCTTTTCAGGTATGTTTTTCCATTTTCTTTTGCTTTCATTTAAAAATAATTGTGTTTTATTCTTTTAGGTCAGTGTTTCCAACTCTCCCATATCTGAACTCTGTACTGCATCAGCATTGTAATTATAGTTGTATGAAAGCTGTTTGATAACATGCATGTTATCAAACAAGCATGCAGTTTGCTTTGTTTTGTAATGGGGGCTGTCACATTCTCTATTCTTTATAACTGATGTGGAAGGTCCTTAGCTTTTGTTTTCTGGAAGGTTAGGGAAGCTCCAGCGCTGTGAGAGTGAGGTAGGGCTACAGGACCACTGCAGCTAAGTGTGGCTCTTCTGGTGCATCCCAGAGAACTCGCACATCTGTTGGACCGCTTGCCTCTGTGGCAGCGTGTGCTCAGCAGGTGTTTGCAGTGACAAAGTGGGCTATCAAAAGAACAGTTATTTTAATCATCTGCAATATAGTATAGTTCAGTCTGTAAGGTCGGAAAAGCAAAATTTCAATGTGTGTGCAAGCTGATAGCATAACGTCTGTCTGCATCAGGGGTCATCAGTGGGCAGCAGAGCTTTTATTGCAATCTCATGACATCAGGGTTTTTGATTCAAATGTTCATATAATACTGTGAACTGAATCTTCCCTAGCCAGCAGTTGTTGAAAGTTAATATGTGGCCACCTTATCTTTTATTCCATCCACAAGGTAATTTAACTAAATCAGTCCCAATACACTTGCAGTGTTGCAGTCTAACAAATTCCTTTTTCTATGTTAGATCCAGTATAGCAAGTCAAAGAAGACAGAGCAGCTGCTTCTAAAACCAGCATTTTCTGTACTTGTAGTTTAATGTAGGCAGCAGAATAGAGAAAAAGTTATTTTATGCAACTCCAAACCTTATCACCAGATAATGGCTTTTTTTTTTTTTTTAATAAGACAAGCCCATTGCCATTAAACTAAGCTTTAAGATTGGAATAACAATGTATTTGATTTCAGCGTGGGAGGAACTCATTTAAGTGTCACCAGTATCTACATGCCATATTTAATCCTAATGGAAGGTAGTAAAGTGGAGTATCTGAACGACAATATAGGAAAAGCTGAAAAACTGGAGCTAGGAAACAAAATACAGGCATGATTTTAGCTGTGGTTTTACAGCTTTCTTATATCTTTTATTTTTTTCATATAGCAAATGAAACTGAAATGAAACTTTTATTCCAGTTTTGTTTTAGCTTGAATCCCAGTGTACCAATTCATACTATGTATCTATTTCACATATGCTGTGTACCCTATATGTGTCAAGTAGTGCAATGCGCAGTGAGTTTTTGTGTTGTTCTTCATCCCCGCGTCTATTCTGCCATCCTCTAGTGACATAATCCTTAGTGTGAGCACAGTCATACGTGCTCTCAGGTTACTGATCATATCAAAGCCCAATACAGCTGAAGTTTCTAGACGATGATAAATAGCTGCACATTGGCACTTCGGAATCTTTTGGAAGAATGATTTGGGCCAACGTATAGGAAATATCATCACCTGTGTCAGGTGTGATTCAGAAACCATATGTGGCCCACAGTGTTAAAGACTGCAGTCAAATTCAGTAAGAACAGGCTGGTTTTAAGCTCTTCTGGTAGCAATGAGGAATTCACCCCACGTACATTGGAAGTGCTGTGGGCTGGCGGCATCCTGACTGTGAGAATGCCAATGTGTAAATGCTGCCTTTGTCCACTTCTCAGTTACCATCACTGTGACTCTAGCCTTAAAATTAATTGACATCTCTGAGACATTGCTTGATTGAAAAAAAACTTTTTTTTTTCCATTTCCCCCCCCCCCCCTCCTACGTTTGTGGGATTATTTTGCCTTCAAGAATGCTTGAACAGTTTCCGCTGATAATGTTTTCAAACACATCTCACTAAATTTAAGTAGCAACCATATGTATAGATCTGGTGCAGTGACAAACAGTCATGTAGAACTTGTGAGAGAAGTGCCGATATCTGTTGATGTTAGTAAGGTAACTCTGGTTTGATCAGCTTATTTTCCTTTTGACATATTTTCCCGTAAAGTATCCAGAGATCTCCTTGCATCCAGTAAAATTTGTATTTAAGATATTCTAGTAATGTAAGCTCTTAAGAGCCTGAATGACTTTTTAAAGGATTTCTTTCTCTTCCCTTATCAAGAGAATGGTACTTACAATTGCAAGAGTTTGACAGGGGGTGGGGAAAATACTCTGTAGTGTTAGGCAAAGGAGTTAAAAAATTGTGTCCTATATAAAGTAAGAAATAAAAATTGCCTTGTAAATGAACTTTATTAAAATTTACCTTTTCTTCCTAACCCAAGCATACTTTTCTTAAAAAAAAAAAAAAAAAAAAAGATAGCTTTCATAAAATTAATGCTGATTTCTTAACTTAAACTGGTGGTAAAACTTCCTGCCAGAGCTGATAATTTCAAACACTTCAACTTCTTTGTGATAAAACCTGAAAATTCTTAAGATGCTGAAGGGTCCAAGACATGATAAGAGATTTGCCTAAGGAAGTACTTAAGGGTGTTTGAGTGTATCACCAAATGATAAAAATCAGTTAGCAAAAATATATGAATGAATTACAGACTATTCTGTGTTCACCTAATAGGCATACGCAAAGGCACATGTGTAGATATTGTTAGATATTTTAAAGACATTATGGAACCTACTGTAGGTCTGAAGTTCAAGTACAGAACCTTTTATCAAAGGATATTTGAATTCTTGTTGTGAATAAAAAAATCAGTTCATGTAGACTTTTCTTTTGGTGTACTTATTCTGTAGATATGCTTGGCATTTAATTTTGGAAGTGTTCTCCAAGTATATTGGATAACCAAAACTTAAATTACTTGACTTCACTCATTCACTGTTAAGTTATTTGTAGGGCCATTGCTCAGATGGTGTTCTTTCCTTTTGCACTGGAAAAGTAACATTTTAAGCTTCAAGTAGCAGCCCAGGAAGCTTTAGAGAAGCTCTATTTAAAACTTCATGGAAACTGTGATGAAACTAGACATAAAAGCTAAAGTTTCCATTTATGATGATGGAATTAACATGGGAAAAATGAAGACTTAGAGGTTAGGCTGTGAGAGTGAAAATTTCTGCTTTTTTTTCCTTACCCAGTTTATTTGGAAAAGATGTTTTGTTTTTCTTGGGCCTCCATAACCAGAGTCCTTGTTAACACCACTTGCTGGGAGTCTGTTTTGAGAGTCTGGGCAGAGAGAAATACAGATGAGAGTCCATATGGAAGGAGATACCGGCTATATACTAAAAAACTCACCCTTCATGTTCTTTAAGATCTTCACAAATGTCTAGAAGTCTGTTAGTTTTTTGAGTAAGTTCTGCAACCTGCTTCATACAGGACAGGACAAATCTTGCTCTCCTGGCAGTCTGATGACAGCTTCTGACTGGGGGACCTGCAGGGAGCTGTATTCCCCATTAGCCTTCTGTCATGTCTCTATGGCATTTTGCAGTGGAATTTTCAAATAAACCGATGTTTTCGTTTTTTGGTTTTTTTTTTTTAATAGTATTTTCCCTTCAAGTGTAATCTGAGAGGAATAGTAGATGCTCCAAAGCTTTCTCACAGATGTTTTTGATGCCAACTCAAAGGAAAATTTGCCTTTCATTAAAATTAACAGGGTTTGTCTGCACTGCACTGTAAACTGTCCAATAAATGATTTAGAATCATCATGAATGCTAAATAATATGGCAGCATGAATCATTGTTGTTTTTGTTTAGCAGCAGAGAAAATCTTGATGGAATTGCTAAGAGCTCTCAGTTCTCTCAAGATAGCTTACAGTCATCTGCTGCATTGTTCCTTTGCTCCTGACACACTCCTTTGGCCCAATGCCTGTCTAATCATTGTTTAATGTTTCAAAAGCTGCCATCTTCTATTTGAGGCAGTCTTTTCAAGCAGTACAAATACCAACAGATTTGCATACCGTAGAAATAATCGGAAAAATAAAGTAAAAAAATTAATAAAACCCAAGACAATGAGATGCAAACAGCATTAATGCTTTATGAAGCTAAAAAAAATACCATATACCTACTTGAATTATGGTGAAGTTTTAGGAAGCTTAAAGATATTTCTGTGGCTAAATACATGGTCTATCAGCTTTTACATGCTATGGAACGATTATTCCTCCTGACCTGTTGCCCCTAATCTCAGTCCTTGCTCATGCGCACAAAGTGGAAAGAGAACAATAAGGTCTTCTAAAATGGAAAACTAGTTGACAACTCATTTGCCAGCAAATAAACAAGTTGACAACTCCTGTGGCAGCAAATAAACAATGATTTCCATTTTTTATTACCATGAACAAGTGCAATGTCAGTACCTGAAAAATGTACTTACATCCCCATGTCAAATAAGTGACTATGCCTCCCTGCCTTGTATTGTTATGTATTATTACTGTATGAGCAACAAGTTTAAAACATTCCCCTGTAGCCTGCTTTTTATATGAAATGTCTAGGATTACTTTTTTAGTGATATTTGTGCCCTTGAAACTTCTTTGTGCCTTTGACGATCAGTTTTGAACATGCAAGTGAAACTGTGTAGCACTGAGTCTTGTTTTGTGTTCTCACTTTTTTCACCAGAAATTGAGCAGAGAGGTTAGGAATTCATAGCTGTTGTTTTCCAGCATCTCTAGCAAACTGGGGAGATTGAGAGAGACAAGAAAGAAGGCAGTAGGCAGAAGCAATGCAACAAGCTTTTATATCAGAGGGGAATGATTTAGCTATAGTATAGCCAAGAAAAAAGGTAGGCTGTGTAAAAGAAAGGGAGATTTTATGGCCGAGAAACAATGCCTTGTCCAGAATTCCCTTCTCTTGGGGAGCCCAAAGACTACTTAAGGGCAAGAAAAACAGTCACAGTTATTTTGTCTTTTTTTTTTTTTTCTAGATCTGCACATTGCTAGAGCTATCTGAAGTAAGTAGTGGCTGACTTTTGAAATTTTTATCTAGTCTGTCTCTTTGCTTCAGCAATTATGCCTTCCAGAAGAGAACAGCAGCAGAAAATAATCAAGTTACAGGAAACCTCAATGGCTTGATAAAAAGAGCATCATCACATGTGGACATAGATGGCGTTCCAGGAGAATGATCACATAGATCATAGGAGGAGAAGCGTTTCAGATTAAATGAGAGAATTTGTACTTTAGTTTTATCCTACAAGCCTGAAAAGATCAGTTGTTATACAGTGATATAGCAGTACTTTACAGGTTGCCTGGTATTCACTTGACCCTGAAAAGTAGCAGTATTTTATGCAACTCTGACTACACTCTCACTGACCCACTCTTCTCTTGACTTCACATATGAAATCTGAATAAGTGGCTCTATTATTTTATGCCCCAGTAGGAGCTCTGGAAAGAGTTTGATGGCAGGAAATATTGGTAGTTCATATCCTTGAAAATACATTGAGCACGTGAAGTACTCTTTCTTTCTCTCTTAGATGGTCCTACAACAGCCTGGAATACTCTACAAAGCTCCAGGCGTCATGCAGGCGTGACCACTTCAGCAGAAGACAGATCAGTAAATCCAGTTTAAGGCAGTCAAAATTACCATTTTACTGCACACTGCAGAATTGGATTTTCTGTTGGTTTTGCAGATGTACATTCATAGTCCCTGAGGTGAGAATGGTACAATAATTGTAGTGTTCAAGCTTCCATCACAAACAGGTCTTTTTAAGTTGTGGTGTGTTGCCTTTCTCAAAATGATGCTTAGATTAAACTAGGCATGATATCAAATCTAAAGAACAAGATTAGATACATGAAAGCTCTCAGTTGAAAATTATTCTTAAAAATGGAGGGGGAAAAAAGAGGATATTCCCTTAATTAAAAAGTTTTGGGATTTGTTTTACCTTTTTTTTTTTTTTTTCTTCTCTATAGGAAGAGCTTTTTTACCCGTTGATTATGTCAGCACTACACCTTTACCAAATGTCAAAAGCTTTTGGGTTTTGTTTTTAGTTTAAGGGCTGATCTTGAAAGGTGTTAACTGCCTTTTAGGACTTCCTTTTTCATTAATAAGTTGTGTTCTACCGTGTGATGTAGGTTTGTTCTTGTGACATAGAAAAATATTATCCATAAAGTCATATGACTAGTCCAGAGAGTGTTGTCAGAAAATGAAGGAAATCCAGTCCTTCAGTGATGGTAGGTCAGTATAGAAGCTCACGTATCCCACCTCCTCGAATTAGATATGGTTCATCATTAAAAGAAAAAGTTGTCTTCCCAAATGGATGTAACTGGAACCTCTGTCATCCTGTCAGTTCTTAATCGGAAATTTCAGCTCCTTGGAGCTCCCATCTGAGGGACTGGCCTACGGAGACTACCAGGAAGATGAATGCAAAACTAAGCCTCAGTCACTTTCAGAGATAGGTAATTCTGACGGCATGCTCAGCGTAGGTTAGCCATGTCCAGTATTTGTTCTTTTTAGCACTCTTTTAATAAGGCACAAAAATTGGGAAGTCAGGGGTCTTTTAAAGTATCTCAAAAGAAAAACCTTATGGGAGGTGAGTTAATAAAATGGTCTGTTAAACGAACCTTCATTTTATGGCCCTAAACTAGGAACACTGAGAGAGATGACTTAGTTACAGTAAAATGGAAAAAAGGGTCTAATGAGCTTTCCTTATAATGGCAAATGCCCTAGAAAAATATGCCTGTTGCATCAGAATATATCAAACTCAGTTTAATCAACTGTGGATTACTGCACAATAGCTCAATCAACTTTAGGTCAGGAAGAAAAAAAGTAAAGGAATTATTTAGCAGAACTGTAAAAGAAGATGTATGTTCAATAGTTCATTTGACTTCCTGGGACTGGATTATCAAAGTTATCGAAATAGCATGAAAAACAGCAGTGTGTGATTTATATCTCTCACACAGGATGTTATGTACTGAGACTTAGCCCTGATATATGACAAAACATATTCCACAAAGCGCATTAATTTTTATGGTGCTGCACAGTGTTGCATACACCCCTTAGTTTAGAGTTCATATAGGGTATTTCCTTGAAAAATGCAAAGCGCTCTGGATGGACTGTCCTCTGCTACACTGCTACTCTGGCTGACTTTCCTCTTTGTATTAGAGCAGTAATGGGAGTCATTCATTTAATCCAGAAGAATGATCACTTAATTTATACCAGATATAGCCTGAGTTAGCAAATCTATATGCTAGAAATGGATTTTATTTCAAATACGTTTCAGTCCATGCTCAAAAACTTTTAACCGCAGAAGGTTACTTTGGTTATCGGAGACAAGTTTTCTGCTGGCTTAACTTCCCCTACCCACCCGTCACCACTCAAACTAAGTGGATTTCTGATTCTGGCAATTTTTAAAGGTTCCCGTCAGTGTGAAAACTGCATTTCTGTCTGTGCCGTACATACCCATTACAGTAGAGATTCTTGTGATTTATATAACTGGCTGTGATACGGGAAAAGTGTTTTCTCTGCTTTTGTATTACATTTTTAAAGTTTGATACCACTTTCAGTATCATGTAGTTACCTGTGTAATCAGTTATCTGTTCAGTAGTTTCCTGACTAAAAAAGGCCCATAAAAACATCAGTAAGTATAAAATAAATATGTTCCTATTTTTTAAGGGATTCTTTTAGAAATGGAAGGGCATTCTTTGTGAGTTTTTGGATAATTTGCTTAAAGATATTGTTGAAATCGAGGGGTAAAGTCTGCCTGCATTATCCTGTTAACAGCAGAACCCTTGTTGACATAAGCTTCAGCGCAAAGGCTCAGTAGCATCCCGAAAGGGGCTTGACTAGTGACAGCTGAGAAATACACAAATTATACAGAATAAATAGCTGGCTTTGAAGGGAGTGTTGAATAGATTCTTGGCCTGGCACTTCTTCATTTCTAAAAATTCCACCGTATGTACTGTACATTAATCCTGAGAGTACCCGTGTAGCTGCCTAATAGTTCTGTGTTTCTTTGGTAGTATAAGGCACCACCTATGCTCTGTCTGGTATTCTTTTGGAAAAATTTAGTCAGATTTCTCTGTAAATATTCTGCAATATGTACTTTAATACAATTCTGATTCCAGCTGTTCACAAAAATTTACGTTGTTTCTGTGGGTGAACTACCTTGTGAGTGAAGGGAGTGGGCAGGACATGCCTCCAGAGCAGGAGGACCAGGAGTACTAGGGGTGGATCTACATTGCACACGCTGCTTGGAATAGGTGAGCCTTCCCAGGGCAGGGAGAGGTGATGACAGATAGCTGTTGTGGCCATGCAGGATATTTCTTCCTTTCTCCCTAGGAAATAAATGCCTCTCCAACGCATGCCAAATCACAGTTCCTCTGAAGAAGGCTTGAGGAATTATACTGCTTGCTCAGGTCTGTCCCTGGAGTCAGGTTCCAGGCTTCTTAGTGTGTTTGTTTGGCATTTCTGTCAGTAAACTCATTTGCTATTGTGCTGTTTCTGGCACAGATGCAAAAATGGGAACAAGTCTGCTCAAGACAATCTCACTTAAAATTCAGTCCCCTTTTGAAAAGTATCTAACCCTTTTAACTGTCCTGTTCTGTTCATTAGGGACTGGACACTGTGTCACCCTAATCATAAAGCCTAGCTAATTGATCACAGCCAATTGTGGATATTTATAATAGATTGTAAACCTGGTTTAGTTGTGTGATTTATATTATTTTGTGAGGTATCACATAGAAATAGTGAATTACTCCTTGGTTAAGGTGCTGTTTAGCAGTTAGACTCGTAATGGATCCCATCCTCCTTAATACCATTACATTCAATGAAAATATTTACATCATATGGTACTGTAAGTCATGAATAGGAGCATCAATGTCTTGGCTTCCATAAACACAGTGCTAGTTTACCACAGATTTGGTATACACATGGAAAAAAAAAAATCCGAGGGACTGTAAGTACTGTGACAACTGCCCGCAATATTTATTAGACAAGCTACATATTCTTGTCCTTTTAACATAATTGAGGATAATTGAAGTAACCAAATTAGTTCTATCTGAAAGGGAAATCAGTGCAAATTGCCAAACAGCTGTAGACTTTTTGTCTGAGACAGTAGATCAGTTTCATTCTTAGTCAGCTGATTTTAGTAGATTTTGATTTTTTTATGGGCTGTAAAATACCTTTCCCTGAATCAGTTATGTCCGTGGTATGATTTGATGTATTTGATTTTTTTCTGGTTTAACTTTTAAGTCTCAAAATATTATTTTTTTTCTGCTTTTATTGAAATTGATAGCTTTTTATCTTAACACCTTCCTTGTATTTCTCCTGCAGTTTAGTATTTGAAGTGTTTTTTCTTGAACTGGTTCTTTGCTTTTTTTTTTTTTTTGTTGTTGTGTTCAAGTGATTTGGCAGTGAGCAAATTTGGACAGTTTTTCTGTGTTCTGTGTAAAAGCTGTTTTTTAAATGTTACTGATGACTATGTAGTGTTTAGAGCCAGCTATCTGTCTTGCCAAATTGTTAAAGCTATCATCCCCCCCTGAGGCTGCTGGTGTGACTACTCAGTATTGCTCGTGGGAGGATACTGCATTTTCCAGTGAACTTCTGTTCAAAAAAAGATCCTTCAGCTTGGCGATGGGAGATACTGCTATCTGTCATTCCATTTCCCCCATCAAAGGGTGATCCTGAAATACCAACTCTAACAGCAAAGTTGCTACGATGAATTTTCCGTCTGAAATACGTTAATATTTATGAATGTTTAAAAGTACTTGTTACTCAAGAGTTACTCTTGGTCTTCAGATTTATGAGGAAAAAATATTCTTGTCGGTGGAGAGTTGTGGAAAGAGTTTTAGATCTTTTATTGCAGTTCTTTTGTTTTATGGTTCTTGTAAGTAGGTAGTCTGAAGCAAGTTATTTTTATGGTTTCAAATGCAAAGATCTAGATAAATCACCATAGGTTTGGAGTATTGTGATTTTTGACTGTGCCAGACAACAAACTAATGTGTACTGTTAATATATGTGTCTTTACTGTATGCTTCATTTCATCCATCTATAAAGAGCATGGGACAATATTTGCTGAGTAAACCTAAAAAGAGATGAGACAAGCTTCTGTCAGGATTAATTGGAACATAGTTCCCTCTGTGTTGAGGCCATAAGAAGGACCAGACCGTCTCTCAAAGTGTGTTCAGTGCTGCAGTCTTTGATTCTCTATTTGTCAAACTATGTTTGGTCTTTAAATGGAAGAGCTCTAAGGTGCAGTTTATAAACACTCGGTGATTAGTCAGCATGTGGATTTTCAGGGCAGGGATTCTAACAAGGCTGTTATAATTTCTGACCATCATAAAAATATCTCAGGAACTGTTCTTCCTGTTGAAGGCAAGGTGGAAAAGTTGCAACCAGCAGTAGAAAGTTCTCTCTGTATTTGGTGAATTTATTTTTATTCTTCTATAAATAATTTCTGACCTCAAAATTTTGTGAGGCTTAGACAAATATGGAAAAATTAGATCCTCTGAAAACCCTTAACAGTCCTGTGAGTGTTGCTGTGCCAATAAGCAGAACTAGAAATATCTTCAGTATCCCTCATGTAATATTCAAAATAGTTGGTAAACATAGACTGTGTCCACACTACCAGACGTTCTTTTAAACAGAGATCACTGTGTATGAAAGAAAAACAATCAGTCAGGCTCTGCAGTCCGTTTGAATTGTATATGGGGAATATACGCAAAGGGGTCACAGCTTGTTCTTTGCGTAACAGCCTAGGGTGCATAAGACCACGGTATTCCTTTGCATTAATGCTTTCTCATTTACTATCTGCAAACAAGTAATTGCAAAGGTTAATTTCTTTAGCAAACTGTTGCTGTTGGAAGACTTGTGACACAGAACTTCAGCTTGATTTGTATTTATTAACCGATGTATATAGTTTTAAAGTGGAGGTGTTTTATAATATTACTTAGTCACTGATACACAGAGCTGCATAAACATTAGTGAAACAGCCTCACTCCCATTATCTCACTGCTGGTGAACTTGTTCATTCAGCTGAATGCTGTAGTGTTTATTCTCTGTGCAGATCTGTGAAAATCAGAAAACTTCTATTCAGTCACCTAAACATGGGCTTAGGAGTCAAGCGTCAGGTATCTTTTTCTAAAACCTTGACCCTACAGCTTCAGAAACGCACACGTAGTTTCTTGGCAAGGTTTTACTGTGTCTATGAAATTGAAGATATGTTATTATTAAAATTGGGTTTGGTGACATTACGACTGGATGTTGCTAGCTCACAGAAGTGTTCAAGGGCTAAATCATATTCATCCCAATTCCTGTATTGCTCTCAGACCATCTACTCCATGTTGTCATTTGTTTGTCACTACCACGGAGTGACAGGATGGCTCAGGTAGGAAGCGACCTCTGAAGATCATCTACTCCCACCCCTCTGTTCCAAGCTGAGTCAGAGCAAGTTGCCCAAGACCATGTCCAGTTAGGTTTTCAAAATCTCCAACATCAGTAATATCTTTGTAACATTAGTAAAAAAGATTTAAAGTGACTGGAAATTTAAGCCGGAAATACAAAGTTAAAATGTAAAAAAATTTGACTGCATTTTTGCATGTGGACATAACCTCTTTTGATCTGTGCGCCCAGCTGAGCCTCACTGGCTGTATTTGCTTAATTCAGACACTGGATAGTTCTCACCAAAGCTGCTCTTGTCATCTTAATTCACAGAAGTATTTCTGATGGCCAGATGCTAAGGAGTTGTAAAAGTGCCTTCCCTTCAACAATTAAAAGGATAGAGCTTCAGAACAATGTCTCATATGACTAAAATGTTGTTGTTGTTAATACAAAGAGAATGATTACTAGTATTTTAAGAGTGGTATATTGCATGAAAAATTAAAACGATACTTTACTTGTCAAGGAAATGGACCTGAGATAGCTGTGTATGAACAAACTCAGGTGCTTTTATACCATGCCTCAGCATCTGGGTAAATAAAGTCAGCCCAAAGGGCATGCACAGCCACAGGGACAAACGCTGTCGGTCACTTCTTGGCTGGACAGCTGTAGTGTGAGATAGGTAGGGGTGGCATGTAAGGGAGCTGCCTCTAGTTCAGAGTCCTGCAGCATGTTTCCTCAGCCACAGAGCTATGTTACACTGTACATAGCAGCCCATCCCATGCTCTGCATGAGCTGCTTTTAACAATTTGAAGTGGATCTAAGGTCTCAGCCTTTATCTGTAAGGTGTGCTGCATGGCCTGGGTCCAGGATAGCTAAGTATTTTTGGCATTCCAGGCGGAAGACTGTAGCTGACAGGTCCTTTCCTCTGGCATTACAGAGCTCTCTGCCAGAGCTCTAACACGTGTCTGGCTGGAGTACGATCTTCCAAGGGAAATGCAGTCAAAACCTGTACAGCGGACTTACCTGTGAACTACTGCTATTACAAATGTTCCTGTTCTCTTATACTGGAATGATCATTTCTTTGTCATTGCCACCTTAAACATTAAACATCTACAAACTCTCCTCCCAATCCTGTACTGTAGGCTCAGTCTTGCAAGTAAATCAGTCAAGCTGCTCGCAGACCTGGAGGCGGTACATCTGCACAGCGCTCCATATGCAGACATAGCAATTCATTAGTGCTAGCTGAGGCGGCTGCGTGTGCTGTGAACTGCACAGTATAGCTGTGTCCTTGGATGCCATGGTGTCCTGTCCTTATAGGACAGGGTCTTTACTTGCTGAATGGTAAATCCCAATCATGTATACTTGATAGTACTATGTTAGTGGATATTTTAGGCTTTAAAACAAGGAGGTGTTAATGGTCATGTAGCAGTGAAAAACAAAGTGTTTATGAAGAGAAAGAAATGACTGGATTTTAGTGAAGAATCTTTAAGAGGTATGCCCTGGTACTGCTGCTGAGTTTGTTCAGTACACTGTACATCAAACCAAAAACATCAATGAGTTCCAAAACAAAAGTAGCAGAAGGGTGGAGAAAAACAAGGCATTGTTTGATGTCCATTACATGTGGATACGGAAAAGAGGAAACAGAGACATAGCTCATCCAACTTCTCATAAATTTTACATACGTTTGATGCCAGCTAATTTCAGAGGGGTTTGTGAGTGCTGGTATATGTCAAATATCAGGTCCGTTTCACATCATTAGGGAAGAGTAGTCTTGATGAGAGCAAAAGGACAGGGAAGATGAGTTCATTAGGGAATGATCACATGGAAGCAGTGGTCGCATGGGTTGGTATTGGAAGGATGCACGTAACAGATTTGTTTTGAGATGAGGAGCAAAAGTTTACATCAGTGGAGTATTTTAGAACCCAACAGTTACGTTCAAGGTGGCTGATCACAAGGTGGCAACAACTTGTTTCCAAACTGTAAGCAGCCTGCTCCTGCGGTTTCTGGCACGCACCAATACCTTTCCAAAAGTGGTGTTGCATGACTGTCTTCCCCGGAAATAGGCTTTCCCGATGCTTATCTTGCCATTCCTTTGTTTAAGAGTTGTATGTATCCTGGGGTAAATTGCACCAAGGCCCCTAATTAATGGCTGTAGATTTAACTGTAAAGAAAGTCCTTTGAATAGAAGAGAATTGCCACTCCCTCTCTTTGTTACGGTGTGACTGATACGTTCTTTGTTTATCTACCTGAAGAGATTAAACAAAGCATGTACAAGACAAACAAATCTTTATTAGGATTTGATACAAAAAACATTTTCTGAAGCACGATTGCAGCACAGCAATTTTAATTAGTTTTCACAAATGCTTCCAATTAACACCCACAGTGTTTACTTTTTCGCTACAGAGAAGATTCACTCACATAGCAAATAAAAAAAGGAAGTCTAACATCAGTTTCATGTGCAGCTTAGCACAAAGACTGAGAGTAACTTCTTGCGAGTTGGTGGTCTTCTTGGGTTTCAGAAGGCTATTTGCTTTTGCTGTGTAGTAGGTTTGGGTTTTTTTGTTCTTATGGATGGTCTAACAGAGGAAAAAAACATCTGCCAAGTTTTTAAAAGAGATGTTTTAAAACCTAATAGCTCTCTGTGTTTTAATTGCTTTAATCACACTGGTTTGTTTGTGGTGAAAGGCAGGAACATTGACTAGTCTCCAGTTTGCAGTATTTGAACTGTGACCGCTTCTTGTTTACCTCTTCAAGCATTTTGCCTTTCTATGTTTATGACATTTACTGGAGTTTCTTATTTTCCTCATTCCAGTTCCCTAATTGGAATTGCAGCATGTGGTTCAGGTTCCCGTTCTTCATGTGAGCTGCAAATGGCTCCGGTAGCAAACCCTGCCAGTTCCTTTGACAACAGCTTTGCAAATAGCTCTTCTGATGAGCATATAAACTTCTTCAGTGGAAATATTGTGCAGAGTGCAAGTAGTCAAGGACTGTATAAAGCTGGGCCACTTTGCTATCCAATGGTAAAGATTTGCATGACAATAAGTTAGGTGTAATAATACCCCAACTTTAGTAAGCAGATGTGTTATATAGACTTCTTTTGTGCTTTATCGATTGAGGTGGCAGCTGGTCAGTGCTAGTAGGGCAGTGAACATCAAGGCAGCACTCTTCTTTGGTTTGGTCAGGTGAAATGCAACCTGCTGGCTCGTGTCATGGATGAGGTGACAGTCTTGGGATCAAGGCGGAATCCAAAATGTCCACGTTATTTCGATCTATCTTGCCTTCTCCCGGTGTGGTATGGTGGCTATAATTGTCATCTCTAGCGTTGGTGACAGAGAGTGAGAACTTGGGAAAATGCATCAGGCTGGCTGGCTCTGTCATGTTCATATACATTTAATAGTCTGATTCACAAAACATCACAGAAGTTTTATGTTGACTTGCAGTTTGTTTAGGCCACTTAACTCTTTCCAACATAGGTAGCGCGGCCATGTTTGCTATGTAGAGTACAATTTACACGTTTGTAACCTTTCATATCAGGGCATATTTAGAAAGGGGGGTTGATGTGAGGCCCTTGAAGATGGAAGGATCACATGCCTCGAGGAGCTTTTTGCTGTGCAGCTTTCTGAGAGACCCATGTCTGAGGCTTTTTGAGCTTTGGAAAGATCACCAAAATCTGTATGGAATAAATGCTGCTCATGATTTTAAAGATTTGGATATTAATTATAACTCTGAGTTTACTTCTTTCTGGAGCAATCTCCTCCTGAGACATAATAAGAAGAATATACCTTTATAATAACCCTCAAAAGTTAATTAAGATGAATGCCATATAGGAAAACGAGATCATTACCCAATCTGAAGTTGTCAAGTGGTTTTCAATACAACATATTGCAATATGCAGACAAGATAGAAATTTAATGTTCATAGTTGGAGAGAATTCAGTCATGGGATTTCATTATGAAATTTAGCTGTGCAAGAAGCATTCTTTTGAAGATGCTAAAAGGTTTAAATCTGAGAAGTCAGACCATAACTGTACTGAAAAATGTGGATATACTGCAAATCAAATTTCAAATCATTGCAAACCAAAATCCAGTCCAAGGAAATTAGCCTGTATCTGTGCAAAATCATTATTCACAATGAAAGGTCAAACAGTATACTGGAAGAATTGGATAGGAGGTGATCATTTCAAGCCTTTGAATCTCTATAATAAATGGAGTCTGGCAGGTTTACGGTGCTACAGACCACATCACGGCTAGCTAAGTGAGATACAGACAGTACTTAGTGCTAACAGTCCTTTGTAAAAAGATCTCCTGGAAAAGACGTTAAAATTCCCAAGCAATATTTTATATAAATGTCAGGATTCAGAAGTATAACGTGTATAAGAAATAATAATGTCAGTAAAAATTATGCTGGTAGCTCTTTATGAAGTCATTTAAATTTGCTGCGTTTCTTGAGAAAATGAAGCTATCTGAAAAATGTGGTAGGGGAGGGCCTGGATACGAATGCCTGCGTGCGTAGTTTTCCACTTGAACAGTAAGTTTGACGCATCCTGAGTTGTACTTACTGGGCAGTGGCGGACGGGCCCCAAGAGACTCTTTGCTTTGACCACAGGTGTTAGTGTTGCTTTAGAAGGTAAATTTTGAAGTAAAGAGCTAAAATTAAGTGACAAAAAATAATGATAAAGGAAACAAGCTAAAATTAATGTAATCTTTACCAGAACAAAAATGTCGAACAAACCTGTTGTAATATATCTAAATATTAGTAAGAGAAGCTGTAATTTGAGAATATTATGGATTTTTGTTTGCCTAATGCTCAATGAAAAAAATATAAGTTAGAAGCTATTTAAACGTTTTTGTTAAATTTAGGCATTGTCTTCACCTATGGAAATTTTCTTTACTGGGATCTCCCAAGATCTAAGTCATTTCAGTGCCCAGTTTGTGCTTTTGATTGCAGTCCATTTTCTGTGACCGTTATCCTTAGCATCTCACGAGCTGCTGCGCTCAGCAGTGTTGGGTATTGATGCGTGACTGATTCAGAGAGAGGACTGCTGCCTGCTGAATCCCAGGCAGCAGGTCCAGAAGGGCCGTGCGTTTCCTCGTGTGTTTCTCAGCTGGCGGCAACCAGCTCTGCATTTGCTGGCAAGATGAGAACTTGAACTGGTAGCCCAGACTGCTTCCTGTGGTCTGGAGCAGGTACTGTCCTTCCCTGGTACTTCCAGCCATCTGCAGTGTAAAGCAGAAACCTGGAGCAGCCCACTCACCTGAGCCTCTGGCTGTTCACTCGGGTGTAATTCCAGGAGGGGGTGCTGGAGTTGGTGGAATTCTGTCGTATCTCAGCACAGTGCAAAGACACTTTGACTGCTTATAATGTCAAAAAATGTTGACACTACTGCCAGTTGTTTCTGGGGAGCAGGAAAGGCAAGGCTGGTGTGTGTTCCTCTACGCGCATGTTTTATGCAAGCAAGGCTTCTACCCTGCTGGGAGGCATACTAATAGCCAGATTAACATACTGTAGTTTTAAAATAATGTGCTCCCAATTAAGCAGGATTTAACCAAATCTTTCCCAGACTGCAGTAGGATGCCAGTAATAATGTTGTTCTGTATTGTGAATTGAAGAGGTATTACGAATTTTAGTTTCAAGTTACCGCCTGGGTTATTTTTAATGCCTTGCCTTTTTTTCAGAAAACATAAGGGTTGCTGCTACTGTCCCTCACGTGTTTCTGATGGAAAAAGGCAGGACATGAACAAAAATTGTAATATAACAATTAAACCCCAAACATTTCTTTAAAACTAATGGATAGATTGCGATTAGATGCCTACAGAGAAATTTTCTGTAATAGCTGATGAAACGTGTGGAATAATTTGTTGCGTGCTGATATATTTCATCTAAAAATACGAATTGTATGTTATTGTGTTCTTTTAATACTTGGAGTTTGGGATTTTTAGGAAGCAGTGGATGATATGCTATTATAATAAGCAGTCTTTTACCTGGAGATCATATATGCTGGATTTAGAGGTTTTCCACAGCTACCAAATAGCACAGTCCCAGCACTGTGTTACTCCTAAGGAGTAATCAAATATGCTGAGAAAGAAGCAAGCCAGAATTTGTTGCTTTAATTTGAAAATGTACATAGTGGATTCTTCCAAAAAAACAGTTTCTATCTTTAGATAAAAACAAATCCTGCAGCTCCTATGGTATTCAAACCAAATTATTTCTGATTTGAATGGGTTCTTTATAGGAGTAAGAACTATTTGGATTTTGTCCTTATTTTTAGGAAGTTTCAAAAAGGAGAAATTGTAACTTCCAAGTTATTCAAATGCTGTGAATTAAAACCCATGACTTAAACAGCACAATAGATACTTACCAGATTGTCCCAAATGAACTTTGCAATGGTCTGTGAGGTGACACTCCTCCTAGGATTGTAGTTGAAGTGTGCACTGAAGGCTCTTCTTTGCTTGCTTGGTAGGTGATGGGGTAGGTCCTGCTCCTTCTTTTTATGCCAGGTTAGCAGACTCTGATGGATGTGCGATGTAATACATTGTGTTCGCCTGAATTTTTCAAGACTATGTGGTATAATACAAGGGCATGTGAGAGCTGGCTTTTACAAGGGCTAATTATAACTTGCACTTGCTGTCATGTGTGATGTTGCATTCAGGACCTGGCCATATAACATTTTTTTCTGAGAAGTTATTGACTTCAGTGCTATCAGTATTCCAGCCTGTAAAATTTTTACTTGCAAGTGGTATTATCTGATCTATTCTTGTTTGCATTGCCAGTAACGTATTAGCCATTGGAATAATGAACAAAAATTGCTCATATCGGTGTAATTTGCCTTTTCCTTTTTCTTCTGTCTGTTGACAGAAACATGTTGTGTGAATGCAGCTCTGCTGATTTAAAAACAAGTCCTTTTTGTGAACTAATCCCATATATCAAAAAGAGCCCTCCTGCCCAGACAGGCTGTGTTTCTCCTTGGTGTACTGGGTGCTGTATTGCTATTGCTGGGGTGAATTGCATTCTTCTGCAAGTGGCAGTCCACCTTTGAAAGGAAAAGATAGCAGCAGATCACACAACATGATCACAGATAGTCAAGAAATCAATCTTTCTGACCTGGAATATGGACAGAACATTTCGCATCTGATGTGTAAGAGTTGCCTGGTAGAGTAAGAGTCATTCATTCAAAAGAAGAGCTGGCAACACTACATTTGGACCAGGTTAAAAAAAATGCACCACAGAAGGTTTTTAACTGCAGTTTGATTTGTAGAGTGAGATCTCAAAAGGAGAAATAGTATTATTGCTGTCCTGACTCTCAAGGATGCTCTCACAGTATCATCAGGTTTGGTGCATGCTCGCTACTGTTTTGCTCCCAGGGAAGTAACTCTGTGCAATGGGTATAAAGTTGGATTCTAATTTCTGATATAAAGTAAGATTTTCATAAAAACCAATGTGGCATGCAAGGCTAAGTCCCATTTATGAAAAACAAACCCAAACCTCATCTTTTAATGCTCTCTGGCATTCTTTTAAATAACTCTTTAGTAGTGAATGATATATTTAATATCGTTTAATTGGACCTGCTTTGAGTCAGGGCTTGGATTGCAGAGGTCCTTTCTTCTAACCAGAAGTATTCTGTGGATAGCTTTCTGTTTCATCTTCCTTTTATAGTCGTGTGCTCAACTTCCTTGCTGTTAGAGAGAGGTTTGATCCAGAGAAGAATATAAGCAGCTCTGTTCCATACATTTCTAACTGCATATTTGCATATTCCATTTTTAATGCAACTTATGTGACTGATTTCCTCTGAATCCGCTCCAGAAATAAAGTAGTTACACTTGGACTATTGTGTTTTAATTGGCAGTTTCCTTTTCCTTATGAATCTGTTATCATAACATGAATTGCTGTGCTGTTTCTTAGAGTCATGATTATTTATCAAGTTTACAGTACAGCAAGTGGCTTGCTGCGTCTTATGGTTATAGAAGTACAGAGTATTTCTCATCTCTCTTCAGATTGTATTTTTCTAGATTTATACAGTCTGCTCTGGCTCTGTTCAGGCATTTAGTTCCTCTTTCTGAATAGTGATTTTTCTGTTCCATACATGTCCAAGAAATAGATTAGAACTAAATACTGTATATTGAAAAAAAAAGCCACTTAGATTACTGGAAACAGCTGCTATCCAGCTGGGACTAGAATGCGTTTCTCAGGCACTTCTCTTTAACATTTAAAGGTCATTTTACAAATGAATCCAGGAACACCAAGAAATGAAATTATGAACTCAGAATTCTGGCAGTGGTTATTTCAGCAGTGTATCGTATTCACTGTATCACCTCTAATGCATGATCTTGGTGCTTGCGTACTTCTCACTTTATGGCCCCTTTCTAAAAGTATTGTATCCAAATAAACATCAGAAGTTGTTCTTGCATCAGATGTGATATGGATATCTGATTTCAGTCATAGTGCTTGTTCCTGACCAGGTTTAACCATTGTTGTGATCATATTATTGTAGCCATAATACATCCAGTAACAGTCCCTAAATGGGGAGCAGTCATACACAGTAAACAGGAGTGGAATAGTGTTCCTGCTGACATTAATTCAAGCATCCAGCAGTCAGTACGTTGAGTGGAACAATTAAGATTATATAATTACGGGTCTGTGCCTAAAGATATTTTGAAGATTTAAATAGGTATTGCCATGAAGAGCTATGCAGCAGCCTCTGTACCCTTGCTTTGTTGTTTGTATGGCAGTTGGTAACTATTGGCAGTGCTTGGAAAGTCCCTGTTCTATTTTTAGCTTGTGTTTGCTGGTATAAGCACACACACGCCCAGCTGGATTTTATTGTCAGTTGTGAACCTTCTAATTTGGGAATTTTATAATCTAAGAAGAGATACTTTTTGCTTTTTTTATTAGTCCTGCCTTGCTACACACACGTTCATTAAAGAGCTGGAAGGAATGTTCACCTGAGAGCAGATTTATTTTCTTTTCCTCTCTTGATGTTAACACTTACCTTTAGTAAGCTCTACTCTGTATTCAGAGGTAAGCATGTGAGTCTCTCCCATTGATAGGGGAACGGAAGGGCCGTGTTTATTTCCTTTGTTGCAGTGCATTTCTGTTGACATTAACAAGAGCTCTGGATATCACCTGCCTTTTATTCCTGACCCAGTGATGTGGATGAGCTCTTACATCTGCACAGAGTTCTCTGGGCTCCATATGGGCCATGGCTCAAACTGCCAAATCACAGCCTCAGGGAAATCATGCAGTGTTAATGTGCTGCCCTGGGATTTGGGAGACCCAGGTTCCATTCCTCCCCTGCTGCAAGTTCTGGTGTGACCTTGCAGATTCATCTGGCATCTCAATTTGTCTCTGTCTTGCAAAGTGTTGCGAGACGCTCTGCTGCTAGAATGGGGGCTCAGTGATACTTATGACAGGATGCACCTTAGGATGGGAATTGAGTACTGTCTTTGAACAGTACGCAAAAAATAATAAAAGGGAAATAAAAGGGATTTACAGCCCTTATTATAAAGACATTACTACAAGAGAATAGTGCTAACAAAAAATAACAGATGTAATATTTCTTTGTCCAGTATCCCCCTCCTCCATAACACAGTGTTCAGTTGCCACAGTTTCCAAAAGATGGTTTTCATTGTTCTTCTGATACTATTGGGATTTATTAAGATGCAGCAATATTTCTAGGTAGGACTTAATCATCTGGAGGGTGGTATCCCACTTTCATGGCTGAGATTGGAACTATGCATCACTTAGAAAAAAAACAAAATGAACCCAAGTAGCGTATGTGTCTGTTACATCGGTCAAGGAATAGCTGCTGGCACAGGTCTCTTCTGCAAAGCCTGTTTTGTGTTGGGAGGTGTGCTAGTTTACTGATTACTGTTTTGAAGTGGAATTATTTGCTGGTACGTGGTTCTCGTGCTGTCAGATTCCCAGGACCTTACAACCAGCAAGAGGATTCAGTGAAGTGTCCACCTAAGCTCTTTCCATGCATAGACATGATGTTTGTGAGAGGAGCTGAGAACGGATCAAAGCAGCCCCCATCAAACCCCTTGAAAACAATGTGTGCTTCCCACTCCTCTGTACGAGACTCTCCTGGGCAATTGAAAGAGTGTGTGTTTGTGTAGGGGCTGAGAGGGGAAATGTATTTTTTTTTTCTGCCTTTATTGTGGGAGAAGGGTGCTGTTCATGTGCTAGACTGAAGAAATCCTTGGCTTGTAGTCCAAGGTGTGAGCTGGAATGAATTGTTGTAGGCCTCATTTATCTTAATAGACCTGAGGAGGTTTGACAGCAGCTGAGACTTTGGATTGCTGAATGTGAAGGTTGTGACTGTGAAAGTTCATTACGCTATCTGGCTTTACATGTGGATAGCCTGAACTTCTGAGATTAGATTATGCATCTCTGTCAACAATACAAGTTAGGTATAGTAATGGAGGAAAAAGACTATACTGCTTTTTTGGTTTTGAGGTCTGTCCAAATCAATTCCTTGCATCACACTGGTAATTTCCCTTGGGTGGTTTATCTATTACCAGATAACATGAGGTTATTAAATACGTGTGCACAGCAGGCACTTGTTATCTGTTTGTGCATTGTTGCCCTCTGTTGCAAACATTCTATATACACGTGTGCATTACAAATGACATGCCTCTATCTGGTTATAAATATTTTCCATTTGGAATTATCTGCTTCTGCTACAGAGATGAGAGGTGATCACTTGAGCATGAAAGATAAGGGGCCAGAGGAAAGGAAAATAAAAATTATGAAGTACTGAGCTGCATATGAAATAAGTGACATAATCCAATGTACAAGCCTATTACATGAAGTGCAGCAAACAGTTTTTCTTACATGCCTAGCTGCTGCCATGAATTCAAGTTATTACATGAATCCCGGTTGTATGCCTACAGAGTGACTGAGAGGGAAGAGAGGTGGTTTTTTTTTTTTTTTTGCAGCAAACCTGGTATAACAGGCTTTGTTTATTTGCCAGAAAGTAAGTTAGCTATGTTAATACATTCTGTCTTTCTAAAGGCTATGAAATCATTATTGGAGGAGTGGAAAAGCAGCTCTTCCTGTTCCTAAGACATTGGGCCACAAATAATCAGATAAACAAGATGGAAATATCTTGGTTTAAAATTAATTGGTTTGTGCGAATTCTGTCTTTTTGCCAATTTATTTGCCTTTCTTGCAGAAGCAAGGTGTAGCTGATGAGATGCTCCTAATATGGCAGCAGGTCTCATGGTGTACTGACTTCTTTTGCTCCGCCAGTCGGCTGTTTTGCCTTGGTGCAAGGCAGAGGATCCCATTCTCACCTACTGCATAGCGCGTTCAGGAAGGCCCTGGGATCCTTGCCAGGAGCAAACTGTCCAGTGGGCTCTTGGGTCCGAGACAGGCAGTAGCTCTGCTGTATTCCTGCAGCTGCTCTAATGATTTGCCTTTAAAAGTGGCCTTTATGATCCAAGAAAATATCCAACATGGTTCTTTACCTGGGGACCAGACTGTGCCTTCTAGGCAGCTCAATGAACACACAGAACTAGAGCATAAAAATAATGAATTGGCAGGATTTTGCCCCTTTCATATTGTGTGTCAATCCACAATTTCTGGCACAGGGAGGACAATTGTTACGTTAAACCCCATTCTGTATTGAAGAATAATTTCTTTCCCTTCACAGTAAAAGAAGCCATGTTTGTGCCAAGTGCTAAGGTTAAAGAGGGACATAGTAATTCCTGGGCCTTTGACATGGAAATAAATTTTTCCCTAAAGGTAAAAGCACAAGGCTTGCAGAGATGGCAGTAACATCCAGCATGCATTCTGCTGCACCGAAGTCAACAGGGACTTTTAGGTTTTAGAAAATGCATAAAGTTCTGAGAGAGCTTTTATTTATTTATTTATTTATTTATTTATTTATTTATTATTTTAGCTCTGTTGGCAAACTTACAGCTAAGAAGAAGAGTTTTAAAAAGTCAGTAAAGTGCACCTGTCTCAGCAAATCATGAGTGCCAGACTTTACAAATGTAATCGTCCTGAGAGATGCGAGGACTCATTTAAGCATTCAGAATGGGAGTACATTAAAGCATGAAAGTTGTTGGAAGTGAGGCTTAATTGACTGTTCTTTCAGCTACTTCTCTATGAATGCGAGGCAGTAATTTATTATTTATGACAACACTGTATCAATAACTTCAAAATTTGAAGTCTGGGGACAGATCCACAGCTGCTGTAGGACACTGGAGTCCCACAGGGCAAAGGCACCTTACATCACTGAGCATCTAGCCTGATAACTTCCCAATTTAGGGAAGGTAGAGGCATAGAAAACATAGGCCACTTGCACGCAAATGGATGAAAAGCATGATCTGTAGATGGTTTTCTTTCTGAGAAACTCCCTGGGGCATATGCGAGAAATCTTTTCCATATTGTATGGCCTGCCACAATCCCCCAGCGTTCAAAGAGGAGGCAGGACTGTGGTCCAGATTGCCCCTCTGAGCTAGGACTGGCCACTCACACAAGCCAAGCAAGCTGCAGTATTGCAAGGAGAGGGGTTGCATTGCCAGGGCCTCTCTCAAGCCCACCATGCTCTCAGACCATATCCTGAAAGGAAGTTGGCTTGTGAAGGGATTTTCACGAACTAAACGATCCCTTCACATACAATCTCTGTAGCTGTGGGATGGCTGACATCTTCTGACTCCTGCTCCCTGCCTCTGCCCCTTCCTAAAGGCAAAGTTGCATGAATTCTTCAGCACTTCTTTGTCGTGCTGAATAGGGAAACTTGACAAACAAAATCTTTGTCTATTTGTTAAACGCAAACAAACAACCTCTTAGAAGTATTTGAACTTAATTATGTTAATATTAAGCATAATGATGGCACATTAATTATGTTTTCTACATTTATGAGGAGAGTTGTGCTGTGCTTTCCAGCCATCTGTACCATATAGAGACAGGTGGTAGAGTGCAACATGTCCAAGTGCCAGATCGGCACCGTTTTCCCATTCCATATATGGCTGCTCTTTCTCTCCAATTGCAGATAGTCATTCAGCTTAGTCAAATTGAGTCCTTATTTAAGAGATTCTTCGCTGAAAGGCAAACGCATCTATCTTTATAAGCCTGTTTGTTTCCATAATTAGAATCTGAATCAACAGTGTATTGAAGATGACACATTTGCTCATTCCCTTTCTTCTCCCTATGGTGACATAAAGCAGTGAAGCACAATAATTAATGGAAAAGACTGTTTATTATTCAGGAAATGTATCTGGAGTGGAAAAAAGCAGAGCATGGGTTAAAAATCTATTGCTGAAGACCGTCAGTGCCATCACAAAGTGTATGATCAGTTCTAGGGGGATAGTCCCATCATTCGGTCCAGTTGGGCAGGGTGCTCTAAAACTGTCAAAGACAATTGAACTCAGATTTCTCATGTAAAACTCAGGAAAACGTGGAATGCATGAAAAAAAAATGACTTAAGTATCCTACTAGGGCATCTTTAATGTTCTTCCCAAAATAGTGACTTTTTTAGCTTCATTTACATGTCTGCTGTGTCCTGTGGCTGAGTGAAAATAATACATTTTTTTAGTAAGCTTACCTTTTCTTCTGGGAAAGTCTGCACAATAAGTTTTGTAAGACAAAGGGTGTACGTAATGCTCTGCTCAGCACTCAGCCTTTGCAAAGCAAGGCTAATCTGTTTTAAATAACAAAGGCCAGAAAATGCCTGACTGCAAAATATTGCTTTGTCTCCTGTGGACATGGTACAGAGTGAGTCACTGCTTGTGGGCCAGTAATGAAGATTAGGTAAAATGCAGCACTTTCCTCCTGAGACTGATACTGAAGTCCAGGGAAGGATTCCTCCATACTGACTGACCACGGGTAAGCCTCCAAGGTTCCTCTGAGGCCCTCTCATGCCATTCACTTCATTTGCAAAAAGCTGCAGTGTAACCAGAAAAATTAGAAGTGTGTACTGCCCAGTAAATGTCCTGCCTAGTAAATGTCACAGCTATAATGTACAGCTGATGTCATGCTGGTGGCAAGCCAAGATTTGGGTTCTGTTCCATTTCCACCTATTTCCGTACTACACCTAGCTATGAAAAAGATTTTGTGTTTACTCAAGCTTATAAAGTCAGTCCACATTAGGAAAAGTATATGACAGGAGTAACAGTAGCCCACTTGCTAAAAACGAAGGTGATTGAGAGAACAGTGACTTTATCAAGGGTACTGACTTTCAAGTCCTTGATTATAGCTTGCTTTCCTTTTATATATTTTATACTCCGTGGTGATGCTGCATTCTTGTAGCAAATAAAGCTTCCTGGTATTGCAAAGCTGTGAACAGCCACTTACACCGAGAGCAAAGCTTTGATCTTCATGTTTTGATATTCACTCTCCACAGTGTTACATTTTGGGAATAGAGGGCTGTTTTGCACTATATTTAGATGGGCACAATTTCAGTAACATAAATGTTGTCTTTTGAATTTAAAGTGCTGTTAGCTAGTGGTTGGTTTGATAGTTTTGTGCTTGCTACAAATCTGTGTGTGTTAGGGGATGAACAGTAAGAACATGTGGCTTTGCACAAGCATGATAGAAAACCTGAATATGATCTTTTGACTTTATAATGGAAGAAAAGTGTATTGATCAATACGCAGCAAATCTAATACAAAGTAGAATAGTGCTCTATGCTATGTGTGTTGATGCCTCACATTGTTTACTTAAGGTGATGCAGTCATAGATAAACAATTTGAATAGATATTGGCAATATAATGTGGAAAATTCTAGGAATATATTGAGTCCATTCCTAAAATATAGCTGCAGTTAAGTACTGTGATGGACATGGTCATCACATAATTTCTTTTTAATTCTTGTTCTTTATGAAAAACTGTAAGTATCGGAACTTTTATCTGGTATTCTCTCGCCTCCATGCAGAAAGTTCATTTATGCAAAGGTATGGGGCATGCACAGTCCTGCAATGCCAGTGGAACCAGCTGCAAGAGCATCACGCCTGGTGGCTGGCTGGGAGTCTTTACAAAGAGGGGTGAATTTAAGGAGTCTTTGTACTTGACCATCTTGTCCTTTCCTCCATATCCTTAGAGAAATAGGTCCACTAAGGTCATATGGGTTATAAAAGTGTTCAGGTTCGAGGACCCCTTATGAAACAGCTCTGTTCCTCTTTATCAGCCTAAGAGAGGACACGTCCACCTGCTTTCCAAGGATGAACATTTAATGTGGCTAATAAAGTGTGCTTGCTTTTAATGTTCTGTTGCTTTAACCATTCTAGTCTGCATGTTGTCCAGATCTGGTTGAGGGAACCAGTTCCCAGAGCGGTTGGATTATCATGTTGAGAATCTACCTAAGCTCAGTGCAGAAATGTCCCCCGGCACGTAGCTAGGAGCAGATTGCACTGCTAATGCCAGCGAAAAAATAGAAGAGAAAGTTTCATTGGTTAGGTTTAAAAGAAAAGCCCTGTTGTATTTTATTGGGAAGCAATTTGGGCCAGCCAACATGACAGAAGTTGTACTCCCTCCTGCACTGCTGACTACAGGGTGCTGCTCCTTCCTCTGCTGGGCGCTGGTGCCATCCCTTGTCTGATGCAGCCTCCCCTCAGCTCAGTGCCCCAGGGCGCTAGGTACTGGCCAAATGCAGAGAAAAAGAAAACTGCTGTTCTCTGGAGTTTAAAGTCTAAATAGACTGAAAAGAAGAAATAAGTGTGGTGATCCCATTTTGCAGATGGGGAATTGATTATGGAGAAACTAAGTGGCTTGCTCAAGATTTCACAGAAAGGGCTAGGCAGCATTGAGCTTTTAATGCAGGTTTGATGATATCCAGTTTAGCATCATAACCACAGGAGTATTGTTTTGCATCACTGCAAAGACATTTCTGGATTTGTGGAGAGATTTGGAAGAAAGGGACATTACTAACACCAAGGGAATTCTGAGTGGTACCTAACACAAATAGAACATAGCAATGCTAATAAGGAAAAGTAGTGAACAGTGTTTTCAGTTAATAATAATAGTGAACAGCATATTTCAGCTCTACCTCTTGGATTTCTCGTGCAATGGTCTTTAAACCAGAGATATGATAGCTGTTGATTAAAAAGTTATAGTATTTTAATTAGGAATGATTCTCCTCCGGTCTTTGTTCTCCTGAGAAAAGAGCAGAAGTCATGGAACTTTTTAGTAGAGATAGAAAAGAGTTTTTGAAGTTTAGAAAGAAAAATCGAAAAAGGATAAATATTTCATTTTATTCTTACTTTTTTCCTTGAAATATTGATAAAGAAAGTTCATGGACAATACTTGGGCATATTTTTCTGGAAATATAAGATCATTATCTTGTTTATTGCTACAGTAACGTAATATGCACTTATGTAGCTATGGTACTTTATGATTGAGTGCTTTATTTTGTAGCATGTTAATGTTAAAAACTGGCAGGATTCTGATGTCAGTCATGTAGGCTAAATAGTTACACTTGGAATTTTTTATTACTATATAATTTATGGTCCTACTTTTTGTTTGCCTCTTTTTAGACTTAACTATTTGAGAATTCTTAGTAGTTAAATCAAAAGGGAGTATTGCCACGTGTGAAGACTCCTCTTTTGCTGGAAGAACAGGTTTTTACATCTTGTCGAGCTGATGCTTATTGTTAACGTTGAATTCTTTCCTTTCCACAGAAGAACTCAAGGAGAAACTAAAGAAGTATGTTGAT
Organism: Theristicus caerulescens; assembly: GCA_020745775.1. Lineage (NCBI taxonomy): Eukaryota > Metazoa > Chordata > Aves > Pelecaniformes > Threskiornithidae > Theristicus > Theristicus caerulescens. The sequence goes on from CM036564.1 coordinate 11,827,376, forward strand.
GAAGTGAATGCTCGTAAGCCTGGTTTCATCAAGGTTGTTCGACACAGCAAACAAGAGGGGCTGATTCGATCTCGAGTTAGTGGATGGAGAGTAGCCACAGCACCAGTAGTTGCTCTCTTTGATGCCCATGTGGAATTCAATGTGGGATGGTACGTGTCTCGAATTTCTCTGACCAAGGGACCTTTTCCAAGCACTGTTTATAAACTACTCAATGGTGTTTCTCTTGCATATAGAGGCTGAATTAGCATTCTGATCTTTTAAATGAAGATTCAGACACAATCATGTACACAAGCATGAAAAATGTATTTGTGCTGTGTAACATAATCTAGATCCATTTTTGTAGTGTGAGTTATCTGCTGGTCTAATTACAATGTATTTAAACTATATTGGAAAACTGCACGTTGAAAACATCCTCAGATAATGTAGCCCGTTGCTCATAGGGGCAAATTTATCTTCTTTTAATTAAAAAATATTATGTTTCTTTTATGTCCTACTCTGTAAACAAAGAATTGTCTTTTTGGCACTGAGGTTGCCACTCTGTGTAAAAGTAGTGCATAACTAAAACCATGTATTTTAGCTTGTTCAGTATGGATTTAATATCTCTATTGCTTCTTGGGTAAAAAAGATGATAAAAAGGCAGGAGCTTCTGTCCCTAGGATAGATCTATTATTAACTCTGCTCTTGATGTCCTTGATAATATTGAGAGCCTGAAGTTATCGTTATTTGGTAGCAAGGGTGTAAATGCTCTACGATATGCAGATGCTCATTTCTTCCATTCACCAGCTAACATCAAGGTTAATAATAGGGCATCCTAGACAAAATATTGCAGTGTCTTATTTTGGGGCAGATCCTGCTCTGTCAAAACTCCATCTCAAAGCAAAGGGAGCTCTGAATAGGTAACAGCTATAGACTTTCACCTTTCTGAAATACACAGCATAAGCTGCTATTTCCATCAGTGCTACGCTTCTACTGACGTAGTCTTAACATTTTTTTTTTTCTTTTTTTAGGGCAGAACCAGTGCTCACTAGGATAAAAGAAAACAGAAAAAGAGTAATTTCTCCATCATTTGATAACATTAAGTATGATAATTTTGAAATAGAGGAGTATCCCCTCTCAGCACAGGGGTTTGACTGGGAGCTGTGGTGCCGATATCTGAACCCTCCTAAGTCATGGTGGAAACTGGAGAACACAACTGCTCCAATAAGGTAACATGCAACTGTGACCTACGTTAGTGTGTCACTGGCAATGAGCATTTAGATATAACAGGTGGTGACTGGTCTCAGCTATGCAATACACTTTACTGACTGTAATGTTAAATTAGTTAAATGTCCTTGAGCTGTCCTCTTCAGCCTTTGTCCTTGACTCCTACACAGTCATCAAGAAAACTGTTGTTTCCAGTAAAGCTTTTAAAATAGGTTTCCTTGTTATTAGCACGGGGCAAAACACATAGCTGAAGTGAAATGGTAAACTTGGATGCTCAGCAGCACTGCTTTCTCCAAATGTCTTGTCTGCTAATTTAGTGGTAATGGGCCAGAAACAGATTTTTCTTTACAAATGCGTTATATAAACAGAACTGATCTGACAGTTGTATTCTTTATAATACTGTCACATAGCTTTACAGCTGTGTTATGTCCTAGGAGTTAACGCTGGTCCACTGAGAGTGTGTGAGCAAAGACTGTATTAGATCCTTGCTTTGGTACAATCTAGCTCTGTACTTTCTTATCATGCCTAGAGTATTGTTAGGCTGGTACAGAACAATGCCCTTATCTCCAGAAGAGGAGTACGTGCCTCTGAATCCCCTCAGCAGCTCTGCTGAGATTCCAGGCCTTTTTTCTGGCTATGCATTTGTACCAAGGAGGTTACTGGTACCTATACTCTGGCTCTCTGCAGAGAGAAAGTGTGAAGGCTGTTTTCACCAGCTGCAAAGCAGAACCTTAAATAGCAGTGGCAGCGCGAGGGAGTCATCACTACCCATCAGTTTCCATGCAGTCAGTGTAAGGGGTATCTTTCATCCAGTAGTTCTGTCTTTTTCAGGCAGACAGCTTTTTGGGGGAGTTGTCAGCTTAAACGCTGCACTGCACTGACCCACATGCTGGTCGTTAGAACAGGACTCAGAATTGGAAAGTAGGAGATAAAAATTCACAGGTTTGCTACAGACATACATAAAAAGGGGTGGTAATTTCCACATCATTAGAAATGGTTATCAGTGTTAATGAACTCTGTTAACATTATGAATATGCTTTGAAGTATTCTACTAAGTCCTGGAGAGGCAAAACTTCTGTATTAATTATGGCAACATTTTAAATTAAAAGTATTTAGACTCAGAATAAAGAGCAAATCTACATTTCCATTTTACCCTAAAACTCTGTTCTATGTGAGGATTGTGGAGTGAATGACCTTCATGGATGTTTAAGTTTGTACCCTACCCCTTTCCCTGGCACCTTTTATTCAGTGCAATACACTGCATGTGTGTGCTGGATAATTAAAACAAACAAACAAACAGCCACATATATTGATTGATGGCTTCTATCATGCCTCCATTATGCTTCTAGAATTATAACAAAGCGAAGCAGATACTCTGAAAAATACTTTAAAAACAACACCAAAAGCAAGAGTACTTTGTCATAAAAGAAGCATAATTTTTGAAGTGACATTAACTGCTATTTTCTTCATTAATAAATACATCAGAAACAGTCTTTCATTGTTATAAAGTGGGTACTATAGCACTTCAAGTTAAAGGCATAAATGCATAGATTTCTGTAGAATTGTACAATTCATGATTAAGACATCCTGTAATCTGTTTGAAAGCAGATGTCTACACTTACTGCAGCTTGAATGTTCCCAGTAAATGCAGGATGATTTCCCCTGTACTGCTAATTAATATCCCATTGTTACCAGAGTTCCTGATACCAGCATAATAATCAGAAAAGACATTTTTATTTCTTGCCATTGTAGATTATAATGTAGGAGAAAAATGAAAAGGCTAAATTACTTGTATTCTCCTCCACTGTGTCTCATAAAGATAAAATTGTACTCTCTGTGCCTAAACTCTTACCTTCTTAAGATTGGCTCTGCATAGTAGAAGTTGGTTAATTCAGGTCATGACATAAATAGAGCTTACTGATTTGGTAAAGATATGTGATTTGTTTAAATTTGGCTTAGGACAATGGGCTAATGTTACAGTATGCTGGTAAGGGCAGGCGTTTCTTGATTCTGTATTGCAGAACCTTATCTGAATGTTCCTATTCAAGACGTAGTTTCTTTTACATAAGCTTACAGACACAAGTTTTCTTAGCTGTAGATGAACCTAGCTTCTGGCTAAACACACAAAACTGTGCATCATTGGGTATCCTTGTTAATTATCACAGACAAGAAACCTGAGGACCTAACAGGGACAGAGACTAGAATGGCTGGTGCCTCAGAAATGAAGTCGGGACTCCTGGACTTAGTATTGTTAGCACTGAAATCCTGCCTGTTCTGGTGAATATGTATGTCCGATAATTTTGAGTCAATTTTCCTTCAGTGGTGCTTATTTCACCATAGAATCAAGAAAGTTAGAAAACAAAGCTGAATAGATCTGTTTGCAAAACACCTTCCCAAGAACCTGTCTTGATGCACCATTTGACCCAGCAATTATAAATATAATCTATTTCTGAATAATAATATTGTTCATATTCTATCTGCTAATTTTGGTTACTGCTGGTTTATTCTTCCAGAAGTCCTGCATTGATTGGATGCTTCATAGTAGATAGAGAATATTTCCAAGAGATTGGCTTACTGGATGAAGGCATGGAAGTATACGGAGGAGAGAATGTGGAGCTCGGAATCAGGGTAAAGAACATAACCAACCAACACTGGTGGTTTACATTTAAAATACACCTTGCTTCTTACTGCGGGGGAAAAAAACCAGTTAAAAATGTATGGATGATGGCATGCAAATGAGATCCACAGCTCTGTAGTAGTATGAATTGTTGTATTTGAGGAGGGAGGGGAAAAAAAAAAAAAAAAAAGAACAAAAGCTCCTGTATCTTTTTAAAGAACTTACCTGGGATGAGGATAGAAATACAGAATTTGGTATTATTATTTTGTTCAAGTAACAATGCTAGAATTCTGCTGAGATTATATGTGAAACTCCCTGCTTACCTGTGATCCCAGACTTGTTAAGGAGGATAGTTTCTCACAGGCATAAGGGGAAAATCCTTCCTGGATTAGTTGGTTTATTTAAATCAGGAAAATCACTATGGAGCAAACTGGAATATATAGGCATTTATACTGCCTTCCCTCTGGAGGGAAATTAAAATATTCATAAAGTGCATAAGTGCACATATTTTCTTCTTCCATCATACACACTTCATCTGTTCACTGTCATAGAATCATGGAATCATTTAGGTTGGAAAGGACCTTTAAGATCATTGAGTCCAACTGTTAACCTAACACTGCCAAGTCCACCACTAAACCATGTCCCTAAGCACCACATCTACACGTCTTTTAATTACCTCCAGGGATGGGGACTGTCGCAGAAGGAGTGAGAGTGCACTTCACTTGTAAAAAAGAAGCAAAAAAATAAACTTTGATATAAACCAGTGAGTTAGCAAAGTTCAATGGTAAATGCAACAGTGGTTTAACAAGATTCGATGGCAAGTTACACTTGATTATTTATTGCATAGAGGACAAGGTCAGACAAAAACCGTCAGGGACATCCTCCCGTTGAGTCATGAGGTTCAGAAAGGGCCCCCTTGCTTTCTAAACTCCTTCTCAGAGAGGGGTCTAGGTGCGACTGGATCCAATCCTAGTCCCAGACTTGGTCAATGGTTTATATCTAAAGGATTATATATGCACAATCAATCCTTTATATCACTTAGCTAAGATTTCAAAATTTAGCATGCTCTTAGTCACTTATGGAGGATCTGTTGCAGCAAGGAATCTCTCAACCTCAAGGAGTAACCTTGAGAGGCGTCCCTACTCAAGGGGAGATCCTGGCATGCAGCCCGCTGCCGTGCAGCAGAGCTCAGCGGGCCCTGGGCTATCCACTATTTATAGAGTAAGATGATTGACTTATAGTCATATTTGCATGCCAGCAAGAGGCTTGGGTCCCTGCTCCAGACAGCCCTTGGCTACTGTGTTGCCATCCGTCCCCAAAGTCCAGCATAAGCTGGATGCAGCCATCACGACCCCCACTGGTGGTTGTCGCCTGGGCAGGGTTACGGGAAAAGGTCAGGTGGGGCCGGGGGGAGCACACCGCCACGGTGACTCCACCGCTTCCCTGGGCAGCCTGTTCCAGTGCTGGACAGCCCTCTTGGTGAAGAAATTTTTCCTAATATCCAATCTAAAATATGCAGTATTGTGTGTGATATGCGTACTTCTTTCTCTATCTCTTCACAGCTAAATACCACTCTGAAAGTACAGTGCCGTTCTGTTTGAGAATCTTTCGGGTTTTTGATACAAGAGAAATTCTTAGATAGATAGGTGGTAATGAAAAATTACATGATGTGTGTTATGAAATTAAATTCTGAACTTTGCTATGAAATGTTAGTGGAAGCTTGTATTTTGTGCTTTTTAGTTGCCAGAATAAAAGCATACTGCTATACAATAGCAAAAAAAGGAATTTATTTTAAAAATATAGAATTTTGTGCTGAGACTGTGAGATATAACAAAAAAAACTCATTTTTACTTCTGGGTTCCTGAAATTCTTTTTCTCCCACCTGTCAGAGGTAAAGTGTTATTGCAGCAAGACTGAAGTGCAAGTCCCCTCTCAGTTAGATTAGAGCACGGTTTTAAGGAAAGGGAGAGAGAAATGCAAGACTGCTTCTTTTAATAACACCATTCTCCTCACTGTGAGGGCCAGAGAGCCACTTTCTGTTCTCGAAACCTGATTTTGCAGCTCAGTGTTGCAATGAGTTGAAAATTAATGTCACTTTGATTTTTCTTTTCTTTTTTCAACTGGCAAAACTATTGTCTCCTTGTGAGTGTGAGGAGTTTTATCTAGTTTTGCATCATGAGATATATGCTGTCCAGTCTGCTATACTTAGCCTTGCAGATGTTGATTGGGAAGAGTACTTTGATAGATAAGACCAGAGAGAAACAAATCTCTGCATAACTGAAGCTCTGGAGTAGACTGGATCACTGGAATAAGGCCCAACACTGCTCTGATTTCCTTATGGCTTTTTGTCTGTCTCCAGGGAAGCAGTGCCTGACCTACATAAAATACTTTCATCTGTAACAGATTGTAGTGTGCAAGGTAGCATAATGTATGCTGCCTCATCTGACTTTATCCTGACTTGGATCTGTATTCCTGGCTCTACCAAAACAAATTACTGAGCTGTAATTTTTTTGGTTTATCACGAACTCTTCTCACAATTCTCAGCATATCCCAGATAATACCAGGATTAATATAAATGTACAGTGCAATATTAGAGCTTCTGGGAAGCACGGTAGTATTTCTACAGATGTGAAGCTTGAAAAGCAAGCTCCTTTCCTCAGCTACCTGCCTCTGGTACACACCTGCGGCCATACACCGTGTCTTGGCAAAATACAGGTGGCTGCTTCAAATGCACTCTCTTATTATGGTCGGCAGCCATGTCATTCAGGTGCATCCTAAGCACTTGTCCCTAGGGGGGCAGCTCCCAGGGGCTGCCTTTCATTTCCTTTAGATAGGGGTATGTGGAAAACTGTAGGCCACATGGTCTGTCTCTGCTGCTGAACTACATTTTCGCCTCTGCAGCACCAAATAGTCATCTCTAGATGACTTGTGTTGCTTTCAACTGCGAGGCCTATGATGAATCACTTAATAAAGACAGTAATTGTTCTGCAAAAGCTACATTATAATTACAGTATCAGTGCGATAAATAATGTTTCCATTTTAAAAATACGCTCTCCAATCCATGACTACGAATTGCTCGCTGTGCTTTATCTTTCATTGCCACTTGCCTTTTTTAAGAAGTACCTAGCTTCATCTAGTATTCTGTTGTGTGATACGCATTATCATGTAGGGGTGGATAAGCAGACACCGTGTGCCCAAACTGGCCTTGTATCCAGGCTAGCCAAGAAGTATGATGTTGTGTATCACATTCTCTGATATGATGGAGTGGATATCTAGTGAAATTTCCTTATTTTTTTTTCATGGCTTGAGTTTCTAAGCAAATATCACACAGCCTGTTCCCATTCTTTGCAGTATTTAGGCACTGGAAGTCAGTTCTTTCATTGGGAAATTTTATGCATAAGCATTTAAGAGCAAACATCTACAGGAACAGGAAAAGTTACTTTCAACTACAGAAATAGCAGTAAGAGTTAGGATCATTTGAGCTACCTGGTTATCTTAAACACGCTAAGTAGAACATGGTCCCGTGTCCTTATATTACTAATTTTGTTCCAGAGGATGTAAAACTACTGTGAGCCAAACTCATATGCAGACCAGCTGCAGCATGATGTGATGACAGGACTGGGTAAATCGCGCTCTCTGTGCTATGCACAGAGTCAAAGCCTTATTCTCCATTTGCTTTGTTAGCAGCTGCATCTTCAGTGATGTGAGATAAGATTTAATATCCCAGCTGAGATGCTTCTGAGAAGCAGAGTCTACCTATTTGGTTTTCTTTTCATTACAAAGGAGAAACCATTGCCATGTCTTCTAAAATATTGAAATGATTTGTCTTCAGCTGAACTGATAGGGTTTTCACTGTGCAGGAACAGGAATTAGACCCTGACAAAATGGAGACTTGTCCCAGTATCCTCTCCCAGGAGGTATTTTTGTCACCTCATCATCTGCACAAATATCTAGTTATTTGTGTTACATGAGTGCAAGAAAACCCCCAACTATTGGAAACTGTATCTGAAGTATCCGTTGTGGGTAAACCGTAACAAGCCAAGTAAAACAGGTCATTGATTGATGGGTTATTCTCTTGACTCTGATGAATTAGTTTCTCCACTCAGCTCTATTTGTCTCTAATTTGGTGTATTATTTTAACTTCTAAGATTTTTACCCTTGTCTGTGGCTTTGTAATAACATTTGTAAAGTATTAAACATATATTATTAAATAAATATTAATAGAGTTCTGTTGCCTTGAGCTAGAAGCTGATGGATGAGTTCCAAATATGAATGCATTTTGAATCTTAGAAGCAATGCTGTGTTTTCTCCTCAAGCAAATATTTCTTGCAAGGCTACTTATTTGCCCCATAAGAAAATAAAGGCAGGCTGGTTGATGCAAGACTTGACAGCATCCTTTTTGAGCACCTTGGGCACTTTATCTAGGATTTTTGAAAGATTCGTTTACTGTGCCCCAGAATCATATTCTTAAATTCAGTTAGGATGAGTAACGCTTCTTTTTGGTTTACGTTCAATCATTACCAGTTGAATGGACTTAAGTGTGCTTTTAAGGGACAAGATTGCATTTGGAGAGCAAACTGGAATCACATTGCTTATCCAAGAGACGAAATAGGAACTGTGTTGGTGACTGCCTTATAGCGGAAACAAAATGTGAGTGTAAGGCTGGCATTTCTCACCATTATTTGGGCTCTGCTTCTGGGTTGTGCTTGCACAAGCAGTACTTGTACTTACGGAAGCCCCTACAAATCCAATGCAATCAATTAGATCCTGCATTAGATGGTTCAAGTCTACTTTTCAGTAGGCTTCTTAAGGGCCTGTTCCAATTCCTGCTGAAGTCAGCAGAAGATTTTCTATCAAGAGCAAGCCTTTAGCAGTCATTTTGTCTTTTAAAGCAGCCTGCATGTTTGATAAAGCTTCCAAATATCAGCTACAACAAAGTTGTTTGTACCACTTTTAGGGATGCCTGAACAAATATTCAGTGATTTGCCTCAGGATTAAGGCAAATGATGACTTAAGTCATCATCAGAGTCAAGGGAATGTAAGCCTGGGCTTTGACTTAAAGTAATTATATATGTCGCAAAGACTTTGTGCTTGCAGATGAATTTGTTTTCACAGGGATATAATGGCCTTGTTAAATGGGTAAGAGGAAAATTTGTTAGAAGGTAATAGCTCTTTAAGGGAAAAGGATGGATCTTGCTCCCGCTAAATGATATATCAAGACGTCGCATCAGCTGACCCAGGAGGAAAATTGCATTTATAGTTCAGACTGAGTATGGCATGCTACTTTTATACAGTATAGTGCCATAGTGAAATTAGTTGTATTTGCAATAAAATAACATTATAATAAATAGATCTGCTTCTTTTCTTGTTAGTCTGGCAGTTCATCTATAGAACTTGTGTGAAGCTGATGCTTTTTCTGTTGGTGGAGAACTAGACAAATGCGGTTTATGAACAGAGGTCCAGAAATGAGTTATTTGACCAGAAAATAGTGCCAGTGTTCGGGGGGGGGGGGGGGGGGGGAAGGAGGGGGGGTGTTGAAGGTGCTTTTGGCTCTAACTATCTATCTTTTTTTTCTGTTTTAACCTCCCCCCACCCCAGCTTCTGGAATCATGATTCTTCATTGCTGACTAGTTAACCCAGTCTCTCTCATATGGTGCATAGAAGCCTATTGCTGGCTTACGTGTCCAGTCATTTCCAGTCCGAAGTGTTTGTGTATCCTGCTTGTTTCTCACCTGAGATCTCTTTCTTATTATATGCCCTTGCAAGAGTGTTCTTTTTGATAAGCATGAGCAAGTGCAGATACTTACATTTGTCCCCAAATCTCCATATTTATCTGAAAACATTTTGGACTTTTTCCTCTTTCCCTAGAAGTTTCCAGCAATTTTACCTGTCAGTGTTTCTAATACAGGCCATGAATTATATGAAATCTTGAATATATTACATGTAAATAGATGTCTGTTTTTATTAAGGAAAGCCTTTGCACAGTGTACAAGTTAGGGTGTAGTTTCACAACACATAGGCTTAAACAGCTACACTGGTTTGCGTTTTCTCCTTCTTCTTCTTGCCATCCTCTTGTTCTCCCTATTGCAGCACACCAGTGCTTTGGCTCTGCCAGCATAGTCGTCTGAATGGCTGCCTTGTACCCACTGTCTCTGAACACCTCCAGTTCAGAAGTAAACCTTTACATTGTAACTTTTTTTTTAAACTGCAGGGTTAATTTTAATGTCAATCAGTTTGTGATTTACCATGCTGCCTCACAAACTGTAGTGTTAGGAAAATTGAGAGGCTGATGTGCCAAGAGGTGGAAATGACTGGGAGGGAACAAAGAAAGTGAGGGGACTTTTCACGGAGCTGCTGTATTGTGGAACTGTTTGCACGGAGAGTGAGCAGTGGGATGTGTCATGTCTGCGTGGTGTCCCTTTTTGTCCTTGCTGCTGGGTCCCCTTTCGTGGCACTCCACTGAGCAATGTAGATCTTCCCTAAATTCCCTTCAGAAAAATGAATCTAGATGTCACCCATTCTTGCACTTTCAGCTACTGTCACTTGCTGCGTTCTTAAAGCCATGTTTTTAACTGATTTTAATAAGTAGGCCATAGCCCTTCCCACTAGGGAATGATTTGCTATACAGAAAAAATCCTTAGCGTGTGATCACAGGTGCTGTTCAACAGTATTAGGTTGATGATGTGCAAAGGGGAAGGGCTGAGAAGTACAGGAATAAGAATATTCTTAATTGCTACTTCTAGATAACATTTAAACACTGCTTTTTAAGATAGTGATTTCTCTTTAACTTTACATTAAAGCTTTAAACAGAAACGTCAATTTTATTTTTATCCATTTTGTGAATTAAGAAGAGATCATTTCTAGACTGAACTCTGCAAGAAAAATTTGTAAAGATTGACCAAATATTACTTCTTACAAGAAGTAGCCAATACTTTTCATAGCCCACACTTTCACCAAGATAAAAATAATTCCTTGGCAGTGCAGATATGGCATAAGTACTTGCTTAGCACCCTGTGTAACCAGTAGTGGCTTCTCAGTGTGGCCAGAATTATTGCTTAGGTTAGTTTTGTTTTGGAAAGTACCTCACTGTGTTAACAACCTGAATCCCAAGATGACACAGACTAAAATTCTCTATTTACAGGGTCGTAATTTCAACAGGAAAAAAACCCCAGCCTCTATTGAGAATAAAATAAGGAATTGTCATGCCTCCAAACAGGTGTCAGTCACATCATCAACAGAAACTGGCTTTCTGTGGCTTGTTCTGGTTTTGTGTCAAACCTACAGTGGAATAATTGGGTTTTTCCCTCGTTTTGCCCATGAATGCCTCAGCAGGTAACCTGCAGCTACAGCATGTGTAATTATACATGCAGACAACATTACCACTGAATCATTTTTGTGGTTTTGCTTTTTCTGGGAAGAGAACATTTTATTAACTACTCGCACTGGAAAGCAAATGATTGATACAGCACCAGCTAACACATGGCATCACTATACCCTACAAGGAAGGAGGCAGAGGCACTTGAAGATTTCTCACAGATGTTTTTTCACCAGTTATGCCTGTGTGGTTGCACATCACCAACTTGGCAGTAATATAGACATCTGGATGTTTTATGAGAGGAAATTGTTGTTTATAGTGGTATGGAAAGAAGTAAACCAGTTTAAGTCAATATGCACTTACAAATCAGTGGACTCAGGTGAGATGCAAATTAATTAGTGCATTATTATATGATAGCTTCATGTTTAATACCTTTCTGCGCTTTAAGTCACAACATGGTGGCAATGCCATTGTAGCTTCTGGTATTACAATTCTTCACGGCCTAGACTGTGAAGATTCCATACTCTTACTTGTTTTAATGTGATAGTGAGGGAGGATCTCACTAGAATATAATTTCATGGAGATTTTTTAGTACTGTAAGACTGATTTAGTAATCTAACAAGGATTAGAGGAAGAGCAGTGTGGGAGAGCAAGGGATTGTTGTGCTGTAACAGAACTGAGTAGATGACTGGAATGGATTCACCAGGATGGATCCAGCATGTTTGGGTCAAAGCTGTAAAGGCCAGATTCCTTCACATGTGTCAGAGCACTTTGTGTTGCAAGTCAAGCAAGTGGGGCAGAAGACCAGCTTGGCTGAACAGGGAACCCCTCATGGAGCTCAAGAGGAAAAAGAAATTGTATGATCTCTGGAAGCGAGGTCACACTTTGCAGGAAGATTACAGAGCTGTGGTTCATATATGCAGGGAGAAGACATGAAAGGCCAAAGCTCAATTAGAGTTGAAACTGGCCAGTGTTGTGTAACAAGAAGGGCTTTTTAAAGTACACTAATAGCAAGAGGAGGTCTAAAGAAAACATTGGACTGATACTTGTTGAAGATGGTCATCCAACTAATAGGGATGAAGAAAAAGCGGAGGCATTCAATGTGTTTTTTGCCTCAGTCTTTAATAATACTGATATACCTTGGGCTGCCCGGTCCCCTGAGATGAAGGATGATGAGTGTGGGAACAGTGACTTCCCATTTGTGGACACTGAAATTGTAAGGGACCAGCTGTATCAGCTGAATGTTCACAAGTCCATGGGGCCTGATGGGATCCACCCCAGAGTACTGAAGGAGCTAGTGGATGTTATGGCAGGACACCTCTCAATCGTCTATCAAAGGTCTTGGGAGTCTGGGGAGGTCCCTGCTGACTGCAAGCTAGCCAGTGTTATTCCAATCTACAAGAAGGGCATGATGGAAGACCCAGGGAACTACAGACCTATTAGTCTAACCTCAGTTCCTGGAAAAATTATGGAGAAGATAATACTGGGTACTGATGAAAGACATTTAAAGAATAGTGCAATCATCAGGCACACTCAACATGGGTTCACAAAGGGAAAGTCCTGTTTAACTAATTTGATATCCTTCTATGATAAGGTCACCTGCCTAGTGGATGAAGGGAAGGCAGTGGATGTAGTTTTTCTGAATTTTAGTAAGGCTTTTGATACTGTCCCTCACAGCATCCTTCTGGACAAGTTGTCCAACTGTGGGATGAGCAGGTTGATGGCGCGCTGGGTGAAGAACTAGCTGAATGGCAGGGCTCAAAGGGTTGTAGTGAATGGGGCTACATCTGGCTGGCGACTGGTCACCAGCAGTGTTCCTCAGGGTTCAATTCTAGGGCCAGTCCTGTTCAATATATTTATCAATGATCAGGATGTAGGAGTTGAATGCACCATTAGCAAGTTTGCTGATGATACCAAACTGGGAGGTGCTGTTGACTCTCAAGGGATAAGATGCCTTGCAGAGGGATCTAGATAGATTGGAGCATTGGGCAATGATTAATGGGATGAAATTTAACAAGTCCAAATGTCAGATTCTGCACCTAGAACAGGGTAATGCCAGGCAGAAGTATAAATTGGGAGAGGAATGGCTGGAGAGCAGCCCTGCAGAGGGGGATCTCGGGGTGCTGGTTGACAGCAGGCTCAATATGAGTCAGCAGTGTGCCCTGGCAGCCAAGAGGGCATTAAACAGAGTGTAACCAGCTGGTTAAAAGAGGTGATTATCCCGCTGTATTCAGCGTTGGTGTAGCCTCACCTTGAGTACAGTGTGCAGTTCTGGGCCCCACAATTTAAGAAGGATGTGAAGGTCCTTGAATGCGTCCAGAGGAGGGCAAGAAAGCTGGTGAAAGGGCTGGAAGGAACGTCCTGTGAGGAGCAGCTAAGGACTTTGGGCTTGTCTAGTCTGGAGAGAAGGAGGCTGAGGGGCAACCTCATTGCTCTCTACAGCTTCCTGAGGAGAAGTGGAGAAGGAGGTGCTGATCTCTTCTCCCTGGTACCCAATGATAGGATGCGTGGGAATGGTTCAAAGCTGCACCAGGGGAGGTTCAGACTGGACATTAGGAAGCATTTCTTTACTGGGAGGGTGGTCAGACACTGGAACAGGCTTCCTAGAGAGGTGGTCGATGCCCCCAGCCTGTCAGTGTTTAAGAGGCATTTGGACAATGCCCTTAATAACGTGCTTTAATTTTTGCTCAGCCCTGAATTGCTCAGATGGTTGGACTAGATGATCATTGTAGGTCCCTTCCAACTGAAAATATTCTATTCTGTTCTACTCTACTCTATTCTTAGCGTGGTATTCTGGTACTGATCAAGTCTTCAGGATTAGTGCAAGATTAACAAGACTGATCAAGCTAAGTACACCTGTGGGTAAGGGAGTGAAAGGCAAAAACATAAAAGATGGGCAGTGCAATAAGTTGCTCCGTGAATACTAAAGCAGTGGTGATATGGTTATTCAGTTTGCTGGTTTTTTGCCTTTAAGATGAAAAGTGATTTCTTTTACTTCCTGTTCATGACTTAAACTTGGCAATGAAGTGATTTATGTGGCAGTTATTTGCTGTGCCTAGCAATGAGATAGACACATTTGAAAAAGAACTGAATGAAGCCGTATGCCTTCAGTGACCCTTGAAGCATGTTATCTCCTAGTAACACAAGGCATAGAGTAGTTCCTGCAATTGTAAACCAGCAACACAACGTACAGAGTTTAACAATACATTGTAAAAGTTTCACAGCTCATGAAGATATGTGCAAAATTAATCCCTGCAGAACAAAACAATTTAAAAAAGTACATAATGAAGCAATTAGCTAGAAGAGGAAGAAAACTACTGACAATTTAATATGGGAAGAATCTTTACGTGTATTACTTTTTCAATGTGAGTGTTTTATAAAGGCACAATTAATGTAAAATGAGGCCTATGAGGCAATTAATGATGACTTCAAAAGTAAGATTTAAGGGATAATTTCCATTTTAAAAATTGAGAGCAGCTGTAGTTATGTTAAAGCCTTTTATTTCCTTTTTAAAAAGTCTTTTAGATTGTGGGGGTGTGGTTTTGTAGGGTGCTTACAGTTTCATGTTAAGATTATCAGCTTGGTTATGGAAAAAAGCTATTCTCACATACAAATAGATAAGTTTACCTGAAAGTATGATAGGTTTGTACAGTGATGAGAAGTAGAATAGTCTTCAAAAACCTCACAGGGCTTCAGTAAAACAGATTAAGTAATTTTAAAGATCTCTCCCATCAGTCTCTGATTTCTCTGTGCTGTTCTGAGCTGTGACTATAGGCAGTCACCTCTTGAAATTAAGTTACACTCTAACGTCCCACTCTGCAGGGGTACATGCCAATGACATGATTCTCTTTTCCAGCCCATTCAGCATCTAGGAGCAGGGAGTAAAGCAGAATCATAGCTTCAGTAAGCAGTGTATTTTCTTTCTCTTCCTGTCCATCTATATTCTGATTTTTCTAATCCCGAGTTTATGTGACTTAGGCCAGGATTCTGTGTTTAATGCTACTGTTTGGGCAGACTTCTTCAATGAGAGGAAGCTGTTTGAGACCAGTGGGATAAGCAAAGCTGTGCATGGTTTCTTGCTGAATTTGGGAAATTTAGCCAAATCCATCAGTACTTATTGCAGTCACTACTGCAATTATTTAGTGAAGATTATCTGACTTCAGTGGAGATATGACCTAAATAAAGATTAACATATTTCACCCAGTGAGTATAGTTTCTAGGTTTACAGAGACAAATGTGCATGACAATCCAGAAGCTTTCAGGGTGCGATCCAAAATCCACTGATTGCTACTGGAAACATGAATGTTGTTTTCAGTGATCTTTGTATCTGACCATTCTCCCTGTCCTTTCTGCAGTCACCTGTCGAGATACCAAAATAAAAATGCAAACCCAAAATGATCACAGACTTAACTCATGGTATTGAATAAAAATAGCTTAGTCATACTTGCCTGTAAAGCATCAAGCTGATTATTGGTTATCAGTAAACAATTATTAGTAATGACAAAGGTTAACAAGATTCACAAATATTTTTTGCATTAAATTGTTTCCCAAAATATATTTTAAATATATTGGTGACTATTTGTTTATATTCACAGTAGTAATTAATTCACACTGACTTTTTTTTTTATCTTCAGGGCATCTTTAATGAGTTCTTCTAATTTGGTCATTTACAGACTTCACAGAAGCTAGAAATTGCTTCAGCTTTTTTGAGAAATCACTTCATTATTAAAAAGTTTTGTTTGCAGTCCAAATGAAATGATGGTTTCAAACAAGGTCACGTCAGTTCTTGGAGAAACTGCATGATCTGTGTAAATTTAATGAATGCAGTACATGCTCATAAACTGCTCGGCATCATGTAGGGTTTATTTTTTTATTAGATTAAGCTTCCACAACATGAAAAGAACACTCAGTGATTAAAGAGATAAAAAGAAACACTTTTAATGAAGAAGTGTTATATCATTTTATAATGAAGTATGAATTAAATATTTGAGAGAGGGATCAGCTTTAGAATTGTAATTGTTTTGATTAAATATGCAAATTCAAATATGTTTAAATGCAATTGAAAAGGATTTACTAAAGGATGTGGATTTAAAAATAAAACTAAATAGAAATGGAGACCCTTTGTCTAGTGAAACAGATTTTCCAGATGTGAATGGAATTTTCTCTAAAAAAAATTATGACCGGATTGATTTAGACGTTTCTAAGGATGTGTGAGTCACTCATCTGCTGCACACTGAAGGCTGTGCAAATGCTGTCCCTACTGCCCTCGTGGTGGTGGGAATGAGTGAGGGATGATAGCATAGCAGTATTAGGGCTTACGCCTTTGCAAAATGCTTAAGGAAGCCATTAGGTGTGTGACTGCTTCTGTAACTGTCCTGCTTGTGTCATCCCACTGGACTGCCCAGTACCTTCGTCCTTTACTCGTTTAACAGAGTGGAAGCTGCAGCTGATCTGTTGTGCCACCACCTGTGTTCTCTCTGCAGTTTTGTGTGTCCTCTGTTTTCCTGGCTCTTCCAATGTGAAGAACATTGCTCTGTGGGGCTACTTTAACCTTGGTGAACATAATTTCACACAGATGTAGGGCCACAATTATAGCTTACATGTAAATGTACCTTCAGTAAATTAACAGTGAGAAGTGCTTAGAGCTTGGACAAATTCCCCACATAAGTCATAACAACTGAAGATTTAAAAGGCAGAAGGATTTCCCACCCTACCCCCCCGCCTTTTTTTTTTTTCCAAATAGATTCTCTGTATTCATTCAATGTTCCTATCATCCCCCACTTGCTTTGCTTAGTTTAGGTCATAGGCTTTGCTTAGTCTTTCAGCTTCACAAGTGTTAGAAGTTGCCTTGGTACTACTACTGTCCCTTTACAGCTTGAATTTTTTTGTGGAATTTTACTACCTTTTGCTAGTGATGAAGGAACCCTTTCAAGAGGAGGAAGCCCTCTAAGCCCTTTTTGGGGCTATACCAAATATATGAACGTCCTCAGGAAATTCAAGAATAAAGAGCCCTTTCTAAGGTACTCTTGGAAGGGAGCACGGAAAACACACTGAAGTGGATTCTGAGAGCTGTTTGGAAGGGAAACTCCAGTCGGTGCGTTCTTTTTCTAAAAGACTGTTTTTGCAAAGTGAACCAGCAGGACCAGAACCTCAAGAAATTCCTCCAAAGAAAAGCAAACTTTCTGTGTTGCTGGGGCTCCAGCAATCATACCAAGTACTCCCGAAGATAGGCAGTCCCTCACACTTGAAAACTTTCTAAGGTCTTTGCCTTAAGGCAAAGCCTGAGACTCAATGGTACAGTTTTGCAATTGATGCTTTTACACAATGAAATGTGAATTGCTATTTATTGTATCACAATGATGGAAGCATATGTTGTTTTTGACAAGAGTATATGTCTGCTTAGGGATTTGGCAGGAAATTGAGACTGTTGCTAGCAGTTTCCACCTCTTGCTACCGTAAGTAAAACATCTTCACAGGCAACAGGAAAAGGTGCTGTATTTCCTTTTAATCATAGTTTAGGAAATTCATCGAGTTTCTTCCTTGCAATTTGTGCAAGCAGGTTTGTCATTAAGTATTACTGATTGCAGCAACAGTATGCTCAGAGATATAACATTTTACTTCAAACCATTCCATGTGGTTAAAAAAAAGTCTTTGAAGCTCTTTTATCTTTAGACTTCCTACTAAAGTCATGAGTGATAATTTGGAAAAGCTTCACTGATTTGAAACCTTTGTATTTATTTATAGCGATCACATAAAATAACAGTGCTGGCAAACCAGAAAGGTGCTGTTCAGTATGGATGAAGCCTGAATAAAGATTACTAATGACAGCAAAAAAATAGCTGTGAAATTTGCAGGGGAAATGTGTGAAGTTGTGAGGAATTGACCCCTCAATAGCTATTCCTATTTCTTAACTATAAAAACAATCTCTTGTCTACAGGAATGTTATTAGATGAAGAACAGACCACTCCAAAAGGCTTCGCAACTTCCCTCTAAGTTGAGTGTATTAAAATATGAATTTAAAAAACCCAAAAATTGTATTTTACCAAAACAACTTGGTTCAGAGTAATTAATGAGCCTCTCCTATGCACTTTTGATGTGAGAATTATACCTCTTCAAGATGTCTTGAAAAACCATCGAAGCATCCACAATGGCTCCAACACAATGGTTGGAGTACCATGGAGTTGTGTACACGACTAAAGGAGATGGGGGAGCCAGGAGCGGTCAGATTGAAGTGGACAGTTGGTCTAAGGGAAGAAAGAAAGAATGGATGGGTGTTCTTGCCCTAGCTGCAAGAAATTCCCTTATTTCAAATAAAATCAGGGAAGAATGAAAAAAACCTAACACTTTCCGTAGCACTCAGTTAATCATTTATATTGTTTAGTATCCATACATCCTGTTCAGTATAGTGTTTAATATTTAGTGTATGACTAGCAAAGCCCTTCATTCCTTGGCTGCAGATTTTGCATGTGTTTTGGGGAGCTGGGAATCCAGAATCCCTTGAGATTCCAGGAGAGTTTTGTGCCATTTGAAAATCCCACTTCAGTGCCTCCCTCCATTTTCTGTCTTTGCAACTGGCTCTCCCTAAGTGCAATGAAATGTTTGGACAAAAGAGCTTTCTCACCGTACTGTAATCCCATGGACAAAGAACACTTGTGGGAGAGAAAGGTACTATGGCTTGTTGGAGATGTGACCAACTGAGCAAATCAGGATTGTGCTTTCTGCCCTTATAAAGTGTTGTATCTGCTTTCACTCTGCAAGTGCTCTGCAAGGCTTCGTGGCCTTCCTCTAGGGTAGTGCTGCTTGTTTAGTGCTGTCACTGCAAGCTCTGCACACACTGTAACTTACAATTCCCATATCTTCAGATCACCTGTGTTTCTCATGTCTTCCTCTTTAAAAAGTCATTAATTAAAGGACTTTATTCATCTTGACATATGGAAACTATTAGCATGTATCTCTAGTCTAGTTTTGGTGCATGCTAATCACATTTTCATGGATTGCAGGAGATATTTGCTTAGAAATAATAGGATTTGGTTTTGAAGCTGTTTAATACAACCTGCCTGTTCTGTCAGCATCTGTATTGATTGCTCCCTCATAGCATTACGTTTTTAAGTGAATCCATGGTTCTTGCAGAATAATTAATTAGTCTTTGGAAACAGAACAAAAACTAACAGTGTCTGAGAGAAAGGAGTGGCCACCAGATTTGATTAATTGGTGTTTATTCAGGTAGTGGATAATTGTTATTTACAAACTATGTTAAAGACTTTGTCATCTCAGGATGTTTTTTGAAAACACATATGACTTCATTATAAAGTCAAATTAGATTTTGCTGATTACTGAATCAGTACTAAAATTATAGATGAGTTCGCTCTTCAAATTTTCAGATCCTAGAAATTTACTTGGAAATTCAGCTTATTATAGACCGTGAATTTTTGGCTCAGCTTGTTGTCGAGATGGCATTCAGACCTAACTCTGAGAATCCCACAAAGGTTTGGTGTTCACATGTTGGTCTTGGATTGAGGCCATCCCTAGTTAAAATGAGCAAATGCTAGGCAGTGGAGGCAGCACATGCGGTATGTGAACTGTCTTGTCCTAAGCTAAGTTACAACCATCTCTACACCTTCCTTGGCTTTTATGATACTAATTTAAACAGTGTACAGTGAGCAACTCTGAAACAATTTATAGCTGCATGTCAATGCCGTACTGAGAAATGGCTTGGATTGAAAGCAGGCATTGTGTGAGCAAAGCCTGATGATACTTCACATTTAATCTTTATTAGGAAATGTAGCTGAACCATTTAGAATTAAATGTTTGACAAACTATTATTTTTGTTAGATCGTTAAACTGGATTGCCCACTTTATATGATATTTAGAAAGACAGGACACAAATGCTGTTTCCAGATTATTTATTCTCGTGTCAGGTCAATTGCCCATTTATTTTTAAATATTTATGATCATCTCAGTTTTGCCCTGATGTTGGTAATGGTTATGTTTATTTACTCCTACGGTTTTCCAGGTTCTGGATACAGAGACATGCTGAAGTCTTTTCAGCTCCCTTCTCAACTGTACAGTAGGTTCATGGGATAGCTCATCTTCCAGAGAGCTCTGAAAACCAAGGCTCTATCTCTTCTCCCAGCATATGCTGAATGCAATTAGGCACCAGTTCAGAAAAGGCTTTGTAAACATTCTGAATCCGTGCCACATTTTCTGGTCTCAGGAGCTGCCAAATGCCTAAATGCTGTATTCAAGCCAGATGTCTAAATATATAAAATGAATGACTAAACAAAGTGCCTCCTTAGTAGAGCATATGCCTATAGGATGGACAGACCTGGGGGGTCTGACATCAGCTCCAGAACATGATGTTCTGCCAGCCCACATCCCTGGTCACTAGGAGGGAGACCAGAATATATTCCCTCCTGGATGAGCTGTATGAGGAAGGAGGACCCTCACTCTCATTTTTTGCTCTCTTGGTGTGGGATACTAAGCCTCAGGAATCTCTGCTAGCAGTATTATAAGGCAAACTCTGTCACTTCTCAGTGAGTACACCTGCCTCTGGGACACTGAGGTACTTGTTCAGCAGGATCAAACAGTTTGAGTACATCTGGGTTTTCACCTGAGCAGCATCCACTCAGCCATTATGAATGGGCTGCCTTGATCTTGTTAGGAAGTTTACATAATATAAGATACACAGAAAAAGAGCTTCTATGTAAAATAATCCAAGTACTTCACTGACTGTTAAGGCTGCCAAAGTGGTTTTCTCTTTTGATGAAAGCAGAAAGAGAGAAAATCAGAAATGAATGCAATACTTACGATTTACATTATGGACATTAGCTCAACTGCGGTAGTGGGCAAAACTGAAACACACTTGAGCAGGTACAGTAGCCTCCATTATAAATGTATTATAATTTGTAAGAGTAGTGTGTGTTGAAATTGTTCATAGAACATTGTCACTAGGCAGTCTTTGTCACTCCTCGAAAGAAACCTGATCCTTTCTGAGCTATGTTTAAAGCAAAGCATAAGACGCATTTATATTCTTAGTCTTCCTAGAACCTGAAACTTCAGTGATCTTAAGAAGCTGATTGGCTTAGTTTCCCTTTTATGTAAGGCTGCCTAGTTTGAGATTCTGAATAGTGCATGTATGCATTGAGATGGACTGTGCACAATCTTAGAGAAATACCTGCAAGCCATTAAAACTTGAACCCAGATGCTATTGGCTATTGTTTTGGATTCCCTATAAATAATTTTATTATTAATCTTGAGAATAGCTAAATTGATCCAGGAAGATGGTGATGAGAGGCTACTGGTAATGTAATAATTCTGTAGTGAGTTTAAGTCGTCGTAATAGTTCATGGTAAGGCAAGGTAATAACTCTCTTCTCTCACAACTGTCTAAAGAAACCTTCTGTATAGTCAAATAAGTCTTGAGTAGTTATTCTCCTTTGTAACGATGACAAGCATAGAAATAAAATCATTTCAGTTTATTTACTAAAGGACAGCAGTGGTGTAGGGAGCTCTCACTAGCAGAATGTCTTTTTTCCTCCTAGGTATGGCAGTGTGGAGGAAGTGTTGAGGTTCTGCCTTGCTCCAGGATTGCCCACATTGAAAGAGCACATAAACCCTATACAGAAGATCTAACTGCTCATGTTCGGAGAAATGCACTAAGGGTGGCTGAAGTCTGGATGGATGAATTTAAGAGCCATGTCTATATGGCGTGGAACATACCCCAGGAGGTGAGTCACAAAGACCAGTTTGCAAACTCGGGCTTTAGATCCTTTTGGGTTTGGTTCCTACTCTGAATTTTGATTTTTCTGCTAGGATTTTGTTATTTGTATACACCTATGTATGTATTTATGGCTTACATATAGGCATAAGATACACCTGTACATACACGCTAATTTATAAAAATACCTATGTAGTTGTGTCTTATTCTGGAATAACTTCTTTGTCTTCAGGTTCCTCAAAAATTAATTTCTTGTCAAGTTCATCATCCTCACTGATGACTCTTCATGGAGATTTTGATCTAGTAGCTGCAGAAGTGTGGAAAAAAGAAGCATCAAATCTATATTACACATCTTATTTTGAATTTGAGTCTCTTATTTACCATCACAGAGAGTTATAATTCTGCCCGATTTGTGAGGGGAGTTCTACCAAGGGGCAAGGGGTGTTAACCTTTATCGATTCAAGTGTGGGTGTATCACTCTTGAGTAATTTCACATCAGAGTATGGGTGGCTGGTGGATGTCATGGCATATTGCAGAATCTAGCTGCAATTCCCTTTTGGCCTGCTTGTCCAGATTTCTTTTCCATAGATGAACAATGGTTGGTCCGTTGTATTGAAAAGATAATGTCGGATGGCTAACCTGAGAGTTCAGTTTGACATCTGATTTTAGTTGTTGTTCCTTTCTGTAGTCAATGGTATTTAATCTATGAGCTGTTAAGAGCTATAGAGCTCTGAGAAAGGTGACTGTACCTATTCTGGAAAATACTCAGGATCCATGTCGAAAAGGTTGTTTCCACCTAGAGGCTGGAAACCATGGCTGCAGTTGAATTTGAGGTTTGACTCACAGTGTGCAGTTCTCATCATTACAGCAAAAGCAAATATTCTAGACTTAATAAATGAACTTGGGAAATTTATTTTTTCTTTAATAAGATTTCTGTAAAATCTCTCTGAGTGATTTTGCAACTGTTAGAGAAACTGGTTTTGCTGAGATTTCTGGTTCGAGAAATAAAATGCTTTACTTCTCCTTTAGTTTAATAAGGAAAAAAGATTAGAAACCAAAAACCAGCTAGATATATGAATGCTGATGTTGATTCAGCTGCTTTCAATAGTTTCCTTCATCTCTTATGGTTAAAACTAGATAATTTTGGCAAAGTGGGGAAGTCATTGTCCTATTTGCAGGTTGCAGTATTAGCCACATAATATACCATGAAAGCACCAGGAAAAAAATTCTCTATGATCTGGTATAGGGAAAGGACCTTTCTGGAAGTTAGTCCCATGTTCACAGAATCCAGGCTACCCTTTAAGTGTCCCTGTTTTGAGTAGTCGCACAGCAGTGCATAAAAGAATAAAGACATTTCCAGAAGATAGGGTTACTTATTTTACATCAAACCAATTTCAAATTAATTTTATTTGTGATTAACCTGATTGATTTAAATTTCAGTTTCTATTTTTTTATTGTTAGTTATTTTCCTGAAGATTGGTTGATCTTCATTGATTGATCAAGTTTCAATTTTTTGACTTGCAAACAAAGCATTAACACAAAACTTAGAAATTCCTTTTGCTAAGCAGGATACATAGTATTATACATGTATTTGCATAATATTCATCCAGATATGATGGTGGTGGTGCTTAATCTTGTGCAAACTTGAGATTTGAATGCAATTTGGAAATCAAATTCATAAAGAATACAAAGATAAGTTGTTATTATTACTTGTTAAATGAAAATTTAACAAGTAATAACACAGTCTTGACTGTGCTGATAGATCAGAAAAAAATAAGCCTGTTATAATAAATTTTAAAACTCATTTAAAACTCCATAAACAAAGGAAACGAATATGTTTTATTAAACAAAGGAAAAATAAATGCAGTCTGTGGATTGAACTGATTTCTTCAGGTCACAAAATGCATATAAGGTGTTTGCACAGTAGATTTTGTACTGCCAAAACTGATTTTGTTCATAGTTTTGAAAAAGAATAACAAGTTTTCTTACTACTTCAATCTCCAGTGATTTTCCCACCACAAATGTACTAATCATTGCACTGAACTGCTTGAATAAATTGCAATGCAGATTATATTCTCTCTTCATCTTCACAAAGGCTACTGCTGTCAAACCATAGTGCAGACTTAAAAGCTGGAAATGGCAAGTGCTAAATCAGCTTTTAGTAGTGGTAGCCTCTTCTGCAATGTAATGAGATGCCTCTGTTGTGGGGAGAAACCTATTACTGCGCGTATGTACGGAACCTGTAGCACAAAGAACCTTCATTTGTATTTCTCACTGCTGTAGAAAACCAAATAAACACACAGATGCCCACATACTTATTTAAAATATACTGGGAAACAGCTTAGTTTTCACCGTTGTAACAGGCCTATAAAGCCTGAATCTACTCGTCACCTAGGAATTGCTACAGGATGTTCAGAGACAGTGTGGAACCTTTGTGACCATCATAGAATCATAGAATTGTTAAGGTTGGAAAAGACCCTTAAGATCATCGAGTCCAACCGTTAACCTAGCGCTGCCAAGTCCACCACTAAACCATGTCCTCAAGCACCACATCTACCCGTCTTTTAAATACCTTCAGGGATGGGGACTCAGAAGGGTTTCCTGTCAGATGGGGTCTGTGACTTACAGCTGGGTACATTCGAGTGTTGTTCGCCCAGCTTCCATCTTTTGCCATGTTGAAAACAAGGAAGGACTTAGAGGAGTGTTGGGGCTCTGTTTTGTTCTGGCAGCCTGACATGTGCTCAAGTATCCCAAATCAGTTGTGTATTGAAGCTGTTCTAAGCATCTTTGTGTTCATTGTGCGCCTGGTGCCAAGAATTGGGGGAAGAGCTCCGAAGACCTGGGACTTCCTTTTCCTTTCCCATGCTAAACTTTGTGAGTACTGAACTGATTCTAGAGCAATAGGAAACAAGTACGTGTTTAAGGAAAGCTTCTGGCCTTTTAAGGGAAAGAGGACAATATAGTACAAAATGACACTCCCAAGCACTGCAATTGAATCAGTATAAAGAAAACCTACATCATTAGTGGGATTCCCCTGTTATATATCAAAAGGCTAGAGGCAACGCAGTCTCTGGTTGGTATAGAAACATCAGTAGAAAGAGGGAGTATTCAGCGTGAAGAAGCAACCTAAAAAATAACTTAAAGCTTGTGGGACACTTGTAATACAGACTTCCGGTAGGCAGGGGGCAAAGAGATGGTGGATGAGAAAGGCTGGGGATGGATTAGGTCAAATTTAGATATCAGACTGGATGGCAGTATTTCTGTTTCATCTTTGCTTACCTCAAGGTTAAATTAAAGGTGAAATACCAAAGAGGGACAATTTTCAGATCAAACCTAGCTTCAGCTTAGGCAAAAAGGTGTCGAGACATCATTGTGAAAGACATGCAGAGAGGACAGACAGCTAGCATGGCCAAATGCTGTTACACAAGTGGATAACTACAGGAGTAATTCTCTATCTGGAAGCTGATGAAATAGTGCACTGGTAATGGACTGTGTAGGTAATAGAAATGTATTCAGTTATAACAGTTGGGACTTTCCATGAAGTATGTTATTCCAAAATGTTAACCACAAGACCTGTTTTTTCCATGGAAGAATTCCCAGATCTCTGAGAATAGTCAGATATTTCCTAAAGTTTTAGTCTTTGAGAACTAATAATAATAAAAAGGAGTTAGACTCATTTGGCAGTGTGCTGTGACTGCCCTCTTGGGATCTCTGTGGGTGGCTGTGAAGTACTGAGGGCTTCAAACAGGGATCTCGGATACCATGGTGATTTCTCATCGTAACTACTTAGATAAATAGATTCAGAAAAACACTTAAAACCCAAAGGAAAGATTTTTCCAAGTCCCAGAAGCAAGAGCTGTGCTCTCTATGTGTCCTCCCCGTGTTTTTGGTTTTGTTTTTTTCTTTTTTTCCTCCCATCGTATTCTCAGCTTTGAGGAACACACTGAGTTGTTGCTGGTGATAAAGCCAGTGTGCTATATGTGAGCTGTTTTCCTTCTCCAGCTGCATGGGAGGATGTGATTACTGAGGCCCCAGGTGCTCTTTCTTAGCTTATACAATAAACTGTGAGGAAAGAAGCATTGGTGCCTGCAGGGTTGCATGAGAAAGGAGTTGGGATGCACTGGACCAATTTAGTACCTGATCCCAGCAAGCCTTGTTAGTGCTGGAAGTTGAATGTTTGTGTGCTGGCATCCTCCTTTTCCTTCACACAAGTGGCAGATACACTGGCAAGTGCAGCCAGAGCGGTGCATGAGCAGGACTTGTCCATGGGATCAGCTGGTTGTCTTACAGCACCCTACAGCATGTTCCTCTATCTAGTCACTTGCTAGAAAAGTCAGGAAAAAATGATCGCTTAAGGAGTAGTTCCACATCAAGTTTTATGAATGATGTAGGGCTTGAGGGGAGGGGAGTCATCATTTTTAAGGATTAACATGAGTTATGCTCGTTTATGCCAGACCTCAGTTTCCTACTTTTTAGTATACTTTGCTGATGTGGAAGTCAATTTTACTTTAGTTAGAAAATGCTTCCATAATAAAATATACTTGTTCCAGATTAATGTTAATTCAGTGCTTTGGGATGTAAGAAGTGTAGTTGCTTCAGCAGTTCAGAAACCTAGATACTTATAAAGATACCTTTTTGATGTAAGAAAATTAAATGCTTCCAATTTTTAAATCATATCTGGTGGCTGACAAAATCTTTGGGGCATTTATGGCCCAGTAAAGGCTGCTGTTTAAGTAGATAGATTATAGGGTTTCCCTATGAAAATTTATTTATCCTGCATTTTGTTCTGAGGCAGAAGCGGTAGAGCACAGTGTGGAGCAAAATGTCTCATTTTCCTTCCTGTCAAATAGCAGCCATGGATTTGCACTTAGATCCCTCTCTAAATATTTCCGCTGCATGATTTTAATGTAATAAATTATTGATTTTTATATAGAGGGACTTTATGAAACTCACGCTTTATGATCTGTTCTTATGATAAGTAGAAATTAGGTTTAGCCAGAAATGTAAAGGAGAAGAAAAATTAGAGGAGAGAATATTCTGCAATTGCTGTTAACAAAAATAGCAACTTCCCTTTTTACATTACGAGAGAAATTTAATAAGTGATATTTCGGAAAGGTGAGCAGAGCTTCGGCTCTTTGCAGTGAAGCAGTAAACCCAGACTTCAGAAATGGCCCGAAAGTGTCATATACTAATGACAGGCCACAGCGGGACACCAGCAATAAGGTTGTTTCTAGGGCAACTTGCTAGTTCTTGCCAATTACTTTTGCATTTGGAAAGTGCCAAGAAATTAGAGAACAACAGCGATATTCATTGGAAGCTAGATCTAAACCCCACTGAAGTCAATAGGAGTGGTTCTATTGACCAAAGCAGACTTTGAAAGACCCTGCCACGGTGACCTGTGTCATATTTATTGGGGCACTCATGGAGTGTGTGTGGGTAACAGACTCGTTTTGCAACCGAAGATGATAATTATCATAGGCCATAATCATCTTCGCAATGAGGGAGACTCTGGATGATCAGTTTACACAGAAGTGTCTCACTGATGTCTTTTCTGCTTTTTCTGTCCTTTGTTTTCTATGCAGGACTCCGGAATTGATATTGGTGACATTTCTGAGAGGAAGGCCTTGAGGAAGAAGCTCCAGTGCAAGACCTTTAGGTGGTATCTTGTCAGCGTGTATCCAGAAATGAGAATGTATTCAGATACTGTCGCCTATGGGGTGGTAAGGATCTTATTTACATTTCCCATTCTAAAAAGGTGGGGGAGGAAGGTGTAATAGTGGAAGTAATTCATGAAGGCAATGCCTGGCTCTAAGTAGAAGAATCAGATAAACTTGAAGTCGCTGTGAAATAATTTGTTAGACTGGTTAGTTGACAGAGACGGCTGCTCTGCTGTAGTTGATGCTGAGGTATTCTGAATGTTATCTTCCTCCTTGATTTTTTGTTTGCTTGTTTCATGGCTTGCGTTCCACTCAGAGATACTCAAGGCATGATTTTTTAGACACGTTAGAGCTGTTAGTTGTGGCAGCAGATGAATTAACAAAATAGGCTCGGTACTTCAACTGCAAGCTTCTTAATACTGTAGCCAGATCTTAATTTAGAACCTCAAATGCCTGTATTTTGGGATCACCATCATCATTACTTGTGTGACAGTAGTACCCTTGTCTGTGTTGAAATCACACTTGAGTTGTACTGTGCTAATTAAAGCAGAGACAATTCTTGCCCCTAGAAAACCGGCAATCTAAACAGAGAGGGCGGTTGTGCATGACATGGAAGATGAGCTTAATAAGTTAATATGGGCCCATAATAAGCTAGCAGAGCTAGGGCATCCTTTTCACATTCTCTATCCAGTGTCATATTCACAAAAATTGATTCCTATGAGTTAAATTTGCTTTTTTTCATGCAAGTCCCAATTATGAAACATAAGTAGTAAGAGCAGATCATACAAGTGAAAGATCTGGTTTGAGACATTCCCTCTCAAAAAGAAGTCTGAGTTGTGCAGTTGCCAGTATGGCTCTGAGAAGACCCCTGAGGGTGCCATAGAGCAGCTGCTCTGTTTTGGCAAATGAAGTGATTGTGTGCCCCACAAAGTTCCATGACACCTTTGATGATCAATTAAAATTATCGTGCTGGCTTTTCATACAATCACAAAAGAGAAGGAAAACACTTCCAACAAAGGTTTAGGTCGTTGTTAATTGCATGAGATAATGGTTACCTTCCAGAATAGTTCAGAACAATGCCAAAATCACACCTGTGTGCAAGGAGCCTCTTCCACAGGCTGTGTGGAATTGCCCTCAGCAGTGCCATGATCTGATCAGGTGTGGAGTTTCCTGAGGAGAAGGAGGCATAGCAACTAAGAGGTGCACAGTTCTGCCTGTAGGTACCTCTGGCTAAGAAATCTTTGATTGCATATAGAAGTGATACAGGATAAAAAAAGGAAGACCCGTGGAATAGCTAAGGTACTTGTTGCATAGTGTCAGGATTAACTCCGTATCGTGTAAGTCAAAATGAAAATCAGCGACCAGGCACCCTATCATTTTATATTCCGCTGAGACTTTTTCATCAGCCTTTGAAGATTCCTTGCTGGCAATAGACAAACCAAAAAGAATCAGAAGAGTTTGTTACAGAAATACTGAACTCACTGGTCAGCAGAACATGCATATTTAGGTACTGCATAATAATGCACATGATGCAGCCTTTTGTCTGCAGTATGAGAGTAGCCTCATCAGCTAAGAAAGATGTGAGGAGTAGGCCTTATTTCATTATTTGTACTATCGCAGAAGAAGTAGTGGGCAGCTATGGCGACGTATCTGTACAGGTAAAGGGGGAGTGGTTTATGAAATACAAAGCTTACTGTTTTATGCAATACTGTTGTATGAAACAGTGCCCAAATCTTTTTAGTAGAAGAATTGCTTGGATCTCTAATATTCCCTCATGTCAGCTTTCCTGTTCACTTGCATGTTTTATAATGGAGAAAGGTGTGATATTTCAAAGCAAGTCAGCTGCTTGCTGATTCTCTAAGTGCTTCCATTCATCAACTGTCTTCAATTTTTGTAGAAAATAGAGATATTGGTGCTATGGCATTATCATTAATTTAAAAAAATACTGAGTAATTACAAAAGTTATCTGAGTAGGGGTGAGAGTTAGGATATAGGCATCTGCAGTGTCACCATCCATATTTATTGCCTGAATCCTAAATTTCCTCCTGTTCTGTGAGAGTTAGGAAAATAGTTGTATCATTCATGTCTAGTTTATGCTGTGGCATATAGCTAGGGTTAGGGTTGGTGGCAGAGTAAAGGTTTCGGAACCAAATTTCTTTCTGAATTCTGCAGTACCCCTAGAGTTAGGAGAAAGCGATGTCCATGGGCCAGAAGCTGATGTATTTAGTGTAGAGACTGGCTCCCTGATGTCAGCTTGAAGTTTGAGATAATTTTGCAAATTCAAAATTTCAGCAGTCTAGTTTATCTCTGTATTCTGTAAGGATCTAAGTTTGAAAGGGAGCAAATGGCAGTATTGACTAATTATTTCCATTTTTCAGCATGACGATTGGTGACCCAGTTATATTTTGGGTAGTAATTAAGATTAAGTCTTGGTAGCCTTAAACTGCATTACCAAGTTAATTGTTGGTTGCCACAAAGCCACTAGATTTTGGAAAGGGATCATTCTGAAGAGTCTGGGCCTCAGATTTTGAAACAGCATTTTTAGTTAATAGGCCAGTGGCTTTTTTGTTTTTCTGTTTTCTGCAGGGATCATTTCTCTACAGATATTCTAAGTTAATTGTAGAGTTGCGACTGGGATAAGAGTTTGAGAAATTAAATCTGAAGAGCTCATTTTATTTTTTGTTTTCAGGGTTCCTAAGAGGAGGACTGGTGTTAAAAGGAGTATAGCATTTTGTCTGTTTTTCTGTAGCGCCTGATCAGCTACAGCTGATCGGACAGCTGCTGTTAGGGTTAAGGTCATGTTTCTTTTTAGAGCTTGGGACTCTCAAGTTTCTGTATCTATTTTACTTCTGGGTCAAGACTCTCAGCTAAGTCGCATGTTGGTCAAGGCAGATTTTTTTGCTTCCTTTATTATGGGGATTGTTGTAGGAAGGTTATAACATTAGGGTTAGGACAAGCATTAGAATTTGAGTTTGTGGAAGAGGTTTTGAAAAGCCGAAAGTAGTGATGGATCCAGGCCTGAATTAATAAGGCTAATATTTATCATTGGTTTGGATAGAGTGATGCCTAACATCTGATTATGATTAGAGTCATGGTTGTGGTTACATTTATGGCTAAGAAATACAAAGCTTTGAGAGGAAACCTTCTTTAATTCTTGAGGCTTGCAGCTAAGAATAAGGCCAGTATTGATACCCAATGCATAATTTCTCTTTAATGTTGAGATTTGTCCTGTCTGTTATTGAATTTAGAGTTAGGTTTGGAATTGGAAATCTTGTTGAGATGAGTTCATGGTTTTGATTTTATTCACCACCTGGCTTCAGTCTCTGGCTTGTCCACACTTCTTGAGTACTAGTGCACTTCTAGACTTCCTTTCTAAGCTTATGAATTTGTTTTCCTCAAAGGAGGCCTCCGTACACAGCTGACAGGACTGCTCAGTTAATCACAGGTGGTTGCAAACCACATCGCCTCTTCACTCCCTCCATCAGACAATTCTCTCATGTTCTCTGAACCAATCTTACACCACTGAACACCTTTATACGTGCCCATGGGTATGCAATCCACATCTTTGGCCTCACACTCTAAAAAGACCTTCCAGCTATCTGTGCTCATTAATTTAGCGCTTCGCTTTCAGAAAATTCTGTCTCAGCATTGCACAGGTAATATATAGGGGTTTGTGATGAACAGGGCCAAGTACTTTGCAGTCTGTTCGTAGCTAGATTGCTGTGCGTGGGTTAGCCTGGAATAACGCGAAGAAGAGCTAGTGCATACCAATTGGCCAGGAGTCTCTAAGTGTCAGCAGAAAGGATTTTTTTGGAATTATTTCCAGGAATCAGAAGACTCTCCTGAGTGATTCTGAAAAGCTGTTTAATTACACGGCTTTCTTCTATGTTTGAAACTCCATCCGCACTGCTCAGCTAGCTGCACTGGTAAAAAATTTGTCTTTTGTATATAGTGTGTACCAGAGACTCATTAGACTTAATATTTTAAAAACATATATAAAAAATCATGGCTATCTCTGAGGGCTTTTTGAAATCTACCCTCCCTGAAACCTTGTGCAACATGATTGCAATCATTAGTGTTAGATTATCTACAAGGAAGAATTTAGTCCAGGTGCTTTCTCTTCAATATGTTCACTGCAACAAGTATTTTTAATTTTGCATATTTCCTTGCTCAACTACATATGATTTTTTTGCAAAGAAAAGAAAGTAATCACACCATCTTTTTCTCATGTGAGATTTGCTTGATTTCTTCTTCTTTCTGTTTATTTTAGCTGCAGAATTCCCTGAAAAGTGATTTGTGCCTTGATCAAGGGCCAGACACGGAGAATATCCCCATCATGTATATCTGCCATGGAATGACACCACAGGTTAGTTTGTCTAATGTTCTCTGATACTGCTGCTGCTCTTAGTAGACTGTGTAGGAGGAACCATCTTGTACCTGTCATTGTTTTCCTGTGACAATACCTCCGTAAGCTGTTTAGTAGCTCTTTTATAGAAAGCTAAAACGTTATTTCTGCTGTAAATTGAGAATCACTGGTATATTAGTGCTTTGACAATGAAGTTTGTTTATTCATTTTGAAAGAATTTAAGGAATACAAGAGTCAGCACTGACCCAGATTTGTTGATAAAAGCTTTCCTTTCTGATCTTTAACTGTGCATGTCGTATGAATGAAACAATGCATTTTAAAACATTTTATATAAATACATGTGTACTCACAGTTTATTTATACATTATCCGAAGCAACATTTTTTTTACTTTATATATTTACTGTCTCATTTTCACAAATCTGAAATGTACAGCCACCTTCTTCATACAGCTGTGTCAAATTCCAAACCCTGTTCTTGTGAAAGTCCTTCTTCTAAACTTGCTTTTTTGTCTTTCTCTGCTGTTGTCCTGTTACTCTAGTATGTGCCAAAGACTCAAATTGCCAAAACCTTTCCATTTTGTTACACAACAGCTGGATTTATTAACTTGGCCAACAAAAGGGTTAAGACATTTTATCTCCCCAGGTGGCTAAGTATATGGGCATAGGTGAAAGCGTTTCTAGGCAAATCTTGACAGTAAAAATAACGTTACATGGTCTAGAACAGGCTTGTCAAAGACAGATGCGCAAATTATCTAACTCTGAAAAGTACCATAAGCAAAAATGACATAAAGGAAATGGATGAATTTGTGGAAGTGATTGGAGAAACTGAAAAATCCCTCCAGTTTGAATAATTTTTTTCTCCGACTACCTTTTATATTTGTTTTGTCAAAAGGACCCTATTATGCTCCCCTTACGTTATGGAATGTGGTTTTACCCATGGAATTGTCAGTTACGTGATTTGACTATACAGCAAATAAATCCTCCTAATATCTCAGAAATAGCCACAGAGCAACAAGGTAGTCTCGTCCTCTGTACCTGGATCTCATAGTGAGCTGGACACAGGAGTTTGGTGGAACGCAGATACGACTCTGTACTTCCTTGCCAAGTTACACATGCTGCAGCTGTGTTCTGTGCTGGCTTGCTTCGCCGAGGGCCTTTAGTATTGACCACTAGTGGCATCATGCTTGAGTAAATTATGAAAGATGAAGACAAAAATATCTGAAAATCCCATCCATCAGACTTGCTCACTGCATGGGCTGTGGCTTATTTGTCACATAATAATGTGGTAACCACTGTTTGCCTCCAGGAGGTTTTTAAGCTAGTCCTCAGTGTTTGCTGAGGAGCTGTGTAATTCACCCGTGAGCCAGAGCCATTATTCTTCATCTTCTGGGAGGGCACCATAACTCTCTTCTGGCATATCGTCTGTGATAACAACACACTACAGGCACGGTTGTAAATTCCAATTAGAAATTTTAATTATCGTTAAGAGACAAACAACAACAACAGCAAAAGTCACTTAAATTAGCACAGTTCAGTATTCACCAGATCAAGAGCTACCTTTGAATGTCAGCTGAAGTTCTGTATAAATGAGATAGCAGCAAATAAATGACAGAGAGAAAAGAGGCAAGGGAAACTTTTCCTGACAAGATTCTGCTCCTTTCATAATTACAATGTTGTCTCCTTCCCATTACTATGTATTTAATTTTGTAACTAATGATGTTAAAACCAACCCCCAATAAGGCCCATATATGAGCAAGATCCCAGTAACGAGTGAGAACTTGCTTTAAAAGAGGAGTAGGCTTTCTCTATGTCAGGGGTTATGGTATTAACAGGGAACAAACATTATTCAGCATACTTCTACGAGATTTCCCTTGCAGATACTGCATCTCTTGCTTAAGCAGAGCTGCAGCCATTTACATTTCCTCTAGCATATTGGAAATATTTGAATAAATATTCCTTTTAATCTTAGTGAACTTGCCAGTAACCACAAAAGATATTGGTGAGATCTAATTTTATCCTAGTAGTGGTGAAATGCTATATTAAGGGGTTATTTTGCCCACCTGGCAGTCCTTATCAAAACAGGTTAATCAAAAAGATTAGTCCCCTGATTCAGGACTGCTTGTATGACTGAGGGTTTTGGTGATGCCATTCTTAGCTCTGGTGTAAAGTGTTAATGTTACAGCTATACCATTTGCAGTTTTAGAGCTGCCACCATGGAGGGCTTTGCACAATTGCATCTAGATGTGCATAAATATATCTGGCTGCCAGGAACCATTCCCTCATATGCAGTTTAAGTTGCTGTTCTTAGTTACTGCTATAGCCCCTCTTCTAAAATGGGTAACTTGCTTTTTTTTTTCCCTACTAACCTCTTCCGGATGTTTTTGGATTTTCATCTTTTTACATGGGAAATGGCTTAGATGAGGTGTTTGACGTCAAGTAATAGTTTCAGAACTGTACATATGGCTACTGTTTCCTTTTAGCATGTTTTATACAAGAAGGAAATCATTGAAGTCAACAGAAAGGGAACTGTGTACCTGACATTAAAAACCCATGCTCCATTTTTTGCAGACAATATCATGTGTCGTTTCATAATTAAAAGCAGTAGAAAATGGCAAGGAAATATCCTCAAATATTGCAATGAAATGATCAGAAATAATTTTTTCTGTGGTGCTTCAGTTTCAGTTAAAATAGGCATCAGAATAGTGATGGTAAGACTTCTGTGATTCAGATTCCCCAGCCTTTCAGCAATCCACTCCATATGTCTACTGTAACTAATATTAGCATATTCATAGTTCATTCCTGCAAGTATCTTAGAGCGCTTTATAACTGTGTTTATTTTGTAGTGCTGTTCTACAAATAGAGAAACTGATGCGAATCTGACATGTGATTAAATAGTAGGATGGAATGGAAAATCAGAACATAATCTGTCCATTTCCTTAGTCCTCTGATACTACTAACGAGAAGGAATTTCTCACAGCAGGGTATTTGGCTTGGCCTGAAAAGCCAGAGGGCACATGAAAAACTAGAATCCGTGATTAGGTATATTTTGTACCCTCCTTCTGTCTTCAGAGAGTGCTTCCCCAGGGTAGCTGTATTTTGTCCTGGTCCCCAGGAGCCTGGACACTTCAGGAGTTATTGTACCATCCACTGAGTAGAGTAACTTGCATGTTCAACCAGTGAAAAAAACAAAATGGGTGGTGATCCTGCAATGCATTCTCATGAATTTAAGGGAAGAATTGCTGTTACTTTATCTTTAGTGAGAATTATTTCATTACAGAATGTTGCCCAGATAATTATAGATTCTGTTGAGAACAACTTTGTCATTCGAAGTGGTAGCATCTGAACAGTATAACTTTCTAAGTTGCTCGTCGTCCCCAAGTTCTGCTGCCAGAGTGTATCGCTTCCTCAGCATCACATCCTTCCATTTCCGGCTTTAGTCACTACCTGTCCAAAATCAACACTGTCATTACTACTGCCATCTGTACAGCAACATACAGTATGTTGGCGTAACTCCCCAGACTCAGCAGCAAGAATATCGCTATCACACCTGAGCATCTGCCATTACTTCTTGTAGCCACCATGGGTACCGGGCAGCTATTAGATGTGCATGAAGCAAGGCCATATGGTGGTTTTGGTACCTTTGGTGTGCTCGTGGCCAACCGTTTGGAAGGGGCATTTAGTGTGTCTTAGCCTGTCATGTCAAGCCTCTTCTGCTGTGCAGTGCTGCTGCTTCTTAGAACAGCTGAACAAAACTGACTTCTGCAACTATTAAAATAGCTCACGTAATAAATGCAACATGGTAAACCAGTTAACAACAGTAGTTAAAATAGGTTCCTACTACTCTGTTCAGTGGTGGTAGAACTCATGTTGGTTTAGTTGCATGAGAACAGCTCAGAGGCAAAGCACAACAGCCCACAGTTGTTCTTGGCCAAAGAGACTACTCCGGAGACAGCGGGGGTGCGAGGAAGCAGCCCCCCACGACTGTGATGATAGAGGGAAACAGGAAAATTGAGAGAGGAGGTGGACTGGCAGTAAGGGAGAAAGTGAGAGGAGAGAAATGTACAGATTTACCTTGAAAAGTGCAGTTCTGTGTTCCCTTGTTCAATAGATTCTGGCTCAAGTATTCCTCAATTTATAAGCAGTTAAACCAGTAAGCTCATCCAGGGATATGAAAGTCAATACAAACTAGTTAGATTTTGAGGAATTCAAGTTGAGGACCAGGGTCAGAAGACTAGATTGGGAGAATTACTGGAAAAGAAATGCAGGTGAGAAGGGACAGCCATTCATATCCTTTCATACACTTGCGAGAGATTGCAGAACTGACACTCAGAAACTGATGGCTACAGCCCTATCTGGTATGAATTATTGCATCTCCCCTGAAGGCAATGAAAGGAAGCCATGCCAACAAGTAGAGCTATGCCAGTATCCACTGTATGAGACTCTGACCTGAAAGCTTTATGTTATATTCTAAGCACAGTGTGTGAAGTACTGGAAACAGCAGTTACAAGAACTTCCGTGAACTTCTTAAAGCTCTTTGTATGATTCATGAGTGCTCCTTTTTAAATGTTATTTATATATATTTTCATAAAAGCTACATTTTATTCAATGTAATTTCTTAGCATGGTGGTTGTTCATACGCAGATATTTGTTAATTTGTAAACAAGAATATATATGAGTAAAAATTGCTATCACTGAAGACATTTATATTCCAGTAAAAAAGTACAGGGTTGATCACAAACACCATGTAGTTATTAGTCCAATTTCTGAAACCTAGGAGAGGGAACA
Organism: Theristicus caerulescens; assembly: GCA_020745775.1. Lineage (NCBI taxonomy): Eukaryota > Metazoa > Chordata > Aves > Pelecaniformes > Threskiornithidae > Theristicus > Theristicus caerulescens. Next base: position 11,864,035 of record CM036564.1, read on the forward strand.
ATTCATAGATGTTCAGCAAATAATTATCAAAAGAATTAAAATAGCTTTGCAAATAATAAAAAAAAAAGGAATTTGTCAGTTTATTTTAAATGAATAATTTAGACATCTCTAGAGCAAAGTTAGTTTGATCTTCAGGCTATTGAGACATTACAAATATAAACACCTCAAAATTGAGTTTTAATAGAGCCTTAATTTTAATAAGTCTATTCCAATGTTAAAAATATTCTTTAGATTCCTCTGCCTAATGAAATTCACATTGTATTGGACAACCATCAATGCCAGGAAAGCTGGGAGAAGACCCACGTGCTTTGTCAGTAGGAGCGTTAAGGGAATCTGGAAGCAGAAACGGTAGCCCCCTTAGGAGTGGCTTTCTGTGCGTGTGAAGTATGCTGACCAAGAAGCATTATATACCATTTTATAAGGAGAAATTAATAGATAACATGTGATTATATCCTTTACTACAGGTCAGGCTTTCCTTGACACCTTTCCATTTGCTTTAACAAAAAAAACCCCATGCAAACACTGAATACTGCAGCTGCTTTTCCTTGACAGTCTTGATTCTGCTGCCAACAGAGCACCACAACATTGCTGTCCCAAAAAGTTTTAGATAAAGGAGTTTCTGAAGTTTAAGAACAGCTTATAGCTGTGATGACTCAGATCCTGAGCCGGGCTTATGGATGAATATGTATTCTTTTTCTCCTGCAGCTGAAAATTAAACTTACACCGAAATTGTAATTATTCTAGGCCAAAAATACAGCATTCTAAGAAACTACTATGAAATACACATATTTCAAAAAAACAAGAGACCTTTTGTTATTTAGAAGGAGGTCTTAAGTGTGTGTGTAAAACACATAAGCATTGCAAACCGAGGCTCTGTGCAAGAAAATAGTTAAACAGAAGGCCCCACATCTAGCAGCCGCTGACACTAGCACATTTCAGTGGTTGTCAGGCAATAAGGAAGAACAAAACAAAACCTGCTGATTTGGATCAATGATTGACCCTTCAAACTTGAAAAATCACTGCCCTGAAGATGAGATGTCTACAATAAACGTTTTCAGGGAGTCTCTTAAGCAATAAAAAGCAGCACAGCAGCTGTTTTAACAGCTGTCAGTCACATGCAAACTCAGGGTTGATGTTCACGTTTGTCTTCAAGGTAAATTTTAGACACATTCAACATCTGTGTATAAGACGGTCTGTTCTGACATCTGCTCTGTGTAGTACCATTTCTTTCTAAGGACCTGCTAATGCATTGGTCTGAAGTTAGCCATTACCTGGTTTATGATAATTATGTATGCAGGCATATACAGAGTGCTATACAGAAAATGAACTGTACAAAACATTCAATTACATCTTGCTCCAGATACTTCGCAATGAAAAGTCACACCGTGTGGTAGAGAGAGCATCATTCCTCTCTTTGTACAGGCGACGTGAGTACATCATTATTCATACAAAGTGAAGCAGCTGCATCAAGAGCGGCAGCTTAGCTGGCCAGCCTGATTCTTGCAGGAGAGCAGGCGTCAATCAGTCCCTGGCTTTGGTGAGCAGCTCAGGCAGTGCTGGGTGCTGTGGTAAGCCCTGGATGGTTTGTAGTGTGGCTGCCTAAGATTCTGTCAGTGGCGCAGCCTTTTCCCTCGCAGCCTCTCTCTGCGGACACTGCAGATCAAGTGTCCCTGCAGAGGGGTCTGTGCTTCTCTTCCCATTCTGCCAGAGGCTGCGTCTGACAGAGCACAGAGTCAGGCTCATTGTTTTCCTTGCATTTTTCACTGAGTCTTGTGGAATGATCCAAGCCCTGGGCCTAACACTAACTTTATGTACGTTCAACGTGCTGTCTGGGAGCAAGGGTATTTCCACAGTAAATGCTTCTGGAACTAGAATAGCTTTTTTTTTTTTTAATCTAGGTTTCTCAGTTCAGTAAAGGTCCAAGTAATAGAAGATAAAGTTACAGAGTTAGTGAAACTGCCTAGCAAGGATGGTTATAAGCATTAATGAATTCTAATTTTTATTTTAAACATGTTCTGTAAAAGGCCTGCCTGCTATGGCAATTAATGTCTTATATAAGACATTCCTGCTGAGTAGTTTATTGAGGCTATTTATATTTCTGTTAATTTCTTCCAGTGCATAAATCCTGATTTTGATCATGGTACAGTTAATAGAAACTGTGACCTTGTTTGCAATGGAAGCAAAGTCTGGTGTTAGTTTTTTGCAATCCCTTTCAAAGTAGAGAGTTTTTCTGAGCCTGAGAAGCTAAATCCAGCAAACGCTTTTTCAAAGCTGCAGCCTCTCTAGAATATATGACAGGTGGATCAGGGGGCTACAGAGATGTTTCAAAGGTTTCCAAAACCAACCAGTCCTCCTTTGGCCTAGCACAGGCGGTACAGCACTTTCTTCTTGGGGACGTCTTGTGGATGAAGACTGTAATATACCATTTCACATTGTATGTTATTTTCTTTTTTTAATCTCTTTCCTTAAGTTTTATTCTGGCCAAATTCTCGTTATTTACTTCAGTGAAAAGTTTCAGAGAGAGAGAATCTGCTAATCTGATTTCTAGTTTTGGAGCCAATTTTGTACTGAACCATTTGCCCTGAGTAAATTATTTCTGTACTTGCTGTGGTTTGATTCAAGAGGCTTTCTGTTGATCTAGATAATATGACTGTTACCCAGTCTTCTGTATTGCTTATCTCATTCAAATTCAGTATCTGTTGCCTGGTAGGAGAGACTCTCTTAAACTGAAGAGAGTTGTTCATTTGCAGGTGAAGATCAGTGGTGTTGAATTATTAGCTTGTCAAGTCCAAGTATGGACCTGATCACTAGGTCCGCTGTCCGAGCATAGACTGGTGAGTGATTTGTAGACTGTATTTTGCAACTGAGCATAGGTCTTTATGATAGTAGGACCAGAGACTAACCTGTCTCTTCATTTTATGAGAGTATCAGACATAATGAATGTCATCCTCTGTTCACAGGGTAAAAGACACTTGAATTCAAAAGAATGAGCACAAGTGGTCCTTCTTCAGCTTTCAGACCTAGGATAGGTCTTCTGTGTATTCCACTTCACTGATTAAAAACAAAAGCAAAGAAAAAAGCTGTAGAACTGCATTATTCTGGATCAGAGGAAATATCTTTTACATCCCTCAATTTGGAAATAATGGAATGGATATTGCTGCTTGCTTATTTTTGTGTTTGAAACTATGTAGTGTAAAAAGAGTGTGTATGCCTGTGAGAACTGAGAGAACTGATCGCTTGGAATTGAAACTCCAACCATAGTGAAATGAAATAGTTGAAAAACAATCATTTTTTTCCTCAGAGTAACATTGATTTTCTCATTTGGGAGCGTATAGCATTTATGTACTCTTGGAGAAATGGTTTTGTTTCCAAGAAATTTTTTCTTTGTTTCGATAGGATGGCCTAGAATTAAAAGACTTACAAATGTCTTAGATGCTTTTGAAATCTATATTCTTGCCTAGTGTACAGGATCACTGCTGAAGATGAGCGTGAATAATGAAAAAGGAAAATACTACTATAAGCTGAAACCAGTGATCTGGCTGAAGCAGTAGTCTTTGACATTCAGGTTCCAGGACCTGAGTTGAAGTTAAAAAGCAAGAATTCAAAAAGTAATTAAATTCTTTTGAGTGCTACGAATATTTAGGACCAGAAGGAAGAACATTAAGAACTTGAATTACCTGAAAACTTAGAACCAAGAAGGCTCTAAGAAAACAAAGGTCTTTTTTTAATTAATACTGGATAATCGATAAACATTTTCTGACTGAGAAATGACTGCTTCTTTTATGCAGGTAGATGCAGCAGAAGAGTCAAAAGTAACTTGGCCAGTGCCACAGATGACGTGTGTTTGAAAAAACAAATAAAACCCATAACCACAAAATAGAACAGGAATAAAAGCAGTTGTCTGTAATATGCCGTATCTGTTCAATCATCCATTCTTCTAAATAAAAGGGAAATGCTCATCTCAGAGAATGGATAAGAGTTCTTTTTAAGATAGCTGTACTATTTAATATTTTACAGTAGAGGTACTGTGCAATTTTACATACATTACAAGACGTGCTGAAAGGATACAGAAGCTTAAGTTGACCTTTAATGGGAGGAAAGATTGCAAATGCTGATCAGAAGTAATGTCAGAAGGGTACTCAGAAAGTGCAATCAAAGACATTCAGTTAGAAAGCTTTTGCCTAGTAAAGCAGGATTTCCATAGAGATAATAGAAACTTCAACTGGCAAAAATTCTGATATAATTTACCTAGACTTGATAAACTTAGCTTTCATCCATCACATTACTGCAGAAGAGAGTAATGCATCATGTCAGCAAAAAATAGTAGTAAGCAAACTTGTGGAGTGCACAGAGAAGTACGCTGGGGACCACAAAGAACACTCGTGCACAGAAACAACAGGATTAATAAATTAACACCTCTGTTCTCCTCTGTTGTACCATACAGCTCACAGGTCTGGGGCTTTTTCAGTTTGTTTTGTTTTAAAGAAAAACTGGTTAGTTGATATTGCTGTACATTGCAGAAGGTTCTTCCCAGATGTTTTTTTTAATAATTTACGAAGTATTTCCACTTCATGTTCTACGTATCATGTTATCATTAGCATGTTTTCTGCATTGCTTTAAGTTTTGTACTTGCCTCTCAGTCCTTGGGTTATCCTCTTCATCTTGAATTCTGTTACCTTTCTATATGACTAAATCCTACTTTAGCATCGTTATCATCTTTCTTGGTTATCTTGTCCAGTGTTGATAGGTCTCTTATTGATATAGGAGGAGAGGGACATATATCTGCTGTCTCTGTAGTTTGACTGGAAACTATTTATTCAGCATTTTGTTAAATAGGTGATGCTGATGCAGGAAAAGAGGGTAAGTGGAATATCAAAGGAGTTGGTTTTCAGGCTATTTAAAGTTAACGTCTTCTTTTGATTTCTTTGCATTTTATAAGATTGAAATAATGGTTACTGAGCTTGTGATGGTCACTGTAAGAACTTTACTCCCTAGTTCATATTTTTAAGGCCATTTGCCCAGAATATCTGTAGTAAAAAAACTGCATTGAAAATGTAATTGAAACAAACTGTTGTGAGCAAGTGCAGTGCCTAAGAATTTGAAATTATCAGAGCATTTCAAGTTCTCATGTAGTGTTTTAATTTAGAAGAGATTAGAGTTGTTAGCCTGAATATTATACAATAGTTCAAGACTGTTCTCATCTGGGAAATAAAAATGCACATACATTTTCAGGCTTTTTTTTTTCTTGTGTTAGAGTATGTAATTTTTTGTATGGATAGTTTTGGCCAAAAGGATTTCCACAAGTTAAAACATCAAAATATTTGAAAGCATGAAAGTGAACTATTGCTGAGCTCCTAGGTGATAAACCTGGCACTGGATTTTGGATTCAGATTCTGTGCTTTTCATGTTGGACGCTAAGCCAGTGTCAGGTTCCGTTCAGGGGTATAGGCTACAATAGTTATTACATACACCTAGTGAGCTGGTGCCAAAGGGCTTTGGAGCCAACACCCTCAAAATATACAGGCTGTTTTGTTTTTGAAGCTGCTGCTGACTTCTGCAATGGTTGACTAATACACTGATCTAGGAGTCTAAAGTTGGCCCACTCAGAGATCTCACTCAAGTACTTTGCAAATGAGCACTATTGGTATGGAGTGATGAGTGGTGTTCCTCACCATGGGGACTAGACCCGCCGAGTCATAAAGGACTGCCGCAGAGGGACCAGATATCTTCAGAAAGGAATATGGCTTGTAGCTCAGCATCAGTGAAGTGGTCTCCACTGGCTTCAGGCCATCAGCCACATTGATACCAAGGCTGTAGGCACCTCACGATCTCTTCAACAGAGAAGTGCAGGCCTTGGGACAGCACACCTTTGCTATGCCGCGTGGTGCTCGCGCCCAGTGGGGCCCTGCAGAACCCCCTGCGCTGGGAGCTCATTAATGGGCCATAGGTACGGTACGCTCTGCCTTCCCCAGGGTGGAGCCGGCTTTATTCCACCCAGAGGTACGCTTCTGATGTCCGGACAGAATGACTCCTGTTAGGTCTTGTTTGTACTAGAGCATTGTTGTCAACAGCATAGCAGTTGAGAACTCCCAGAAGCCCCACCTCCTGTCCACATGTGAAAGTGGTAGCTGTCTATAGCTTCGGACATGATGTGACTGGTGAAAAGTGTGGTCCATCTTATTCAGTTGTATCTTAATCATTTCAGTGGTACTTCACAAGTGTCCATGTATTTTTTTTCTCCTAACAAAAATGTATTAAGTGGCATGACACTATCCTGAGGCCACATACGCACAGTACCCTGATATTCCATATGCTACTTTAGTGTTGAGTTGAAATATTTTTGAAAGTGAAATTAACTTCCCATCTTCTATTAACAATCTTTCTCTGCCAGGTGGAATAGGTATAAAAATGTCCATAGTTCAATTGATTTTCATCTCAAAAATATATAGCACAATCAAAAAAGGAGGACAGGGCTTTCCTTTTCTAAGTGGAAAATTTTTTTAATTAATGCTTTTGGAGAAATAAAACAGCTGTGCTGCATACCTGCAGTGTCTCATAATGGAATACTATTTGAGCATTTCACATTCTCTAAGTGCATTAATTTGAAGTAGATCAGAGTTGCGTATTATGTAGCAATTACTAGAGTTATCCATACTTTAAAGATGTCTCTTCTCATTGCAAATTGGCATTTCAATCAGCAGTTTTTAAAACCAATTGTCGCTTACAATATAAATTCAGCGTAAAACCAACATAGTTATTGGAACACATGTATAGCACTTGGAGATTGATGTTGTAGTAATTGTTGGATGGTTGTCAATTTAAACATTCTTTTGATTGATGTTATACTATCTCATTTGTTCCTTCATCAGAGTTAAAGTTCTGAAGGTCAGCTTTTTGTTTCTCAAATTCTTGACAGTATGGGAATAACTGTCAGAGAAGGTAGTTAATACCGTAGATAGAAGATTCACTTTATAATTTCTTTAGTTTTATTGGTAATTTTATTATGTCATTCTATTAATTGAAGTCATCCACTGGCTCATTTAGAATTCATGGACCAAATTCAGTCCCCATGAAAGCATATTTAACTCCCCCTGTAATTACACGAGCCATATTACTTTCACAGCATTCATTCAAATTCTGATCAGCAGTTCGGTTTCAGCTTAGTTTCTCTCTAGTATTGTTCACCATTTGCAGAGTAGGGTTTTTTGTGGAAATGTTTATGGAATGATTGCATCCACAGTGTGTTTCTGTGAACAAGGGATTTTTTTTTCTCCTATTCATTAGCCATCATTTGTCCAATCAGGAAGCAGAGAGAATATCAGAAATTATTTGTTCACATAAAATCTTCATTGAATATTTATGAGTAACTGAAAAAAAAAAAAAACTGCATTGATTTGTAAGCCAAGAAAAGAGCTGTGTTTGTCAGATAATTTATTTGAAATCAGCAATCAAACTAGCTCTTAGCAAGAGCTGAGTTAAATCTAAACCTGGTTATATTTACAGAGTTAGAAGTATTTTCCCTAAAAGAAAATATGGGATACTAGAGACTTTAATTTAGCAGCTTCAGGAACCAATAGCTAGAAATTAAAGCCAGTTGGATACAAATTAGGAATAAGGTGCATGTTTGTATCAGAGCAGATGACTAGCCATCCTAAGAAGCAGTGGCAGTAACTGCTGAAGTCATCAAAGCTGATACAATTCTGGAAACTATAATTTAATGCAATACAAGTTATTGGATTTAGAGGTAAGCAGGTGGAAGTATATAGCCCGTGGCATATGGAAGATCAAAGTAAAAAAACTAATGGTCCTCTTTGGCTCTTAAATCTACTAACATGTCAACTAAGTGGCAATCACAGCTAGTACTTCTTTGAATTTTGATTCAATTTAGAATGTAGAGAAATAACAGATTGTTGCAGTAGAACAACAATGGTATGCCTTTAAAGAAATCGGGGGGGTTTAACGTGTTTTTGTAAGGTAAAGAACCTCATAGCTTTAAAAATAGTTGCTAGATATCTTGAATAATTTGCCCTTTTTTTTTTTTTCTTTTCTCTTAAAGTGTGATTAAGCAAATTATACAGGGATAGTTCTGCTATGCCAAGCCTATCTGCTCAGCTGGCTGTCCATAAAGGCTTAGAGCAATCAAGTGAAAAAGCTGATGAATGCATTTATGTTATTCAGATGTTACTGCAATATTAACTTTGTATTTGTTTAGCAGGGAACTGCACTGATTGTGAACATCGGAGCTTTGTTGCTCTTGCTATGTTAAAGATGATGTGATTTATTCAGCACGCATAGTCCATTCAGCATTTTATTTTTAGTGCTTTCGAACTCTGAAATTAGCCTTAAAATTGTGAGGTCTGCATTGACTGACTCACTAATGGCATCAGTTTGGGAAGGAAAAAATAGCAGTACAGCTTATGAACTCACAAGTTTTGTTAAAATAACATGAAGTTTAAATAAAAAACTGGAGAAAACAGAGATAGGTCACCACATTAAACCTGGAACTTTTATAGATCATGCTGCTTTGCATTTAGTATTGAGGCCTGTGACCAAAGGGCAGGGACAGAACTCAGTATGTAAGAAGATCATGCCAATGATGGTAAATCAGAGCTGTGAATTTCAAATCAGTTTGGGGTTTTAGTCAGATCTTCTATGTTATGTTAACACAGAACCAAATCCTTACATTTTTCATTTGTCCTCCGATGTGTTCAAATGAGGAAATCTCCCATTGTTCAAATAGAAATTATCAAATACCATTGCATTAGTGTAGCACAATGTGATAAAAAGGTTTCCTTTGTTGTAATGTGCCTGCACAGTGTTTTCACGCTATGGGCATATAGTAGGTACCAGCTGACTTCAAAGTGCTGTGTGATGTCAGCGTTATACAAGCATCATATAATTACTTAGTGTTGCTGGATAGAATTATAGCAATGACTGACTAATCATGTTTTTATTTATTTGAGTCCAGTGTAGCCATGACACTAAGTCCTTTCACCTATTGGATTGATTTAAACATCTCTTCAAGTTTATACTATTTCTTGTTAGTAACTAGGAATTTGGGGTTTTTAAGAATTTCTGGAGCAATCAGATTGCTTTTTTACCCAGACTGCATTTTTTAATTCAATATGATAAGTAACAGGAGTAATTGTAAGTGTTTGCATAACAATGGACTGTGAGAACTGGGACCTTCTTGAGCACTCGAGGCAAATTTAAATATGAACTGTCAGGAGAGCTAAATGTTATTCTGCTAGATGTGTGATGTACATGGTTAATACTCTGAAGTAACTAATCTCCCACTTTCAACAGGAGCCATGCTGAATAATTATGGATTAACTGTTTGCTGCAGGATGCCCATTTCTGGCTTCCAAATACATTTTTAATACCCTATGTAGCTTGTTTCCAACTAAAGTAAAAACTGCACACTATAGGCTCCATTCATAACTGCACATAAATAATTTGAAGAAATATTGTAATCTTAGAAATACTACCTGAGATGATAACTCTGCAGTTATGGTCACTAAAAGGAAAAAAACACCACCTGCAAGAACTGTGGCAGGTTTGATCTTTATTTCTCTTTGACTTTCTTGGCACTCTTCAAACTGCTAAAAATCAATGCTGATTAACTTTTTTGTTAATCAGGCAAACATTACCTCTTATGATTCTTTCTGTCCCTCCAACTTTGTTGCTCTCCAGCTGTTTGCAGTCTTGTGCTTATGGGAGACTCCCAGAATCACAGACTGGTTGAGGTGGGAAGGCACCTCTGGAGATCATCTAGTCCAAGCCCCCTGCTCAAGCAGGGTCAGCTAGAACAAATTGCCACCTCATGATACTTTAGTTTCCTATTCTGTCTGTACAAAGCAGATGAAACTCAGCTCATCTTGGGCAAGCGAAGAGTCCCCTGTATGGGCAAATATAAGTGGCATTGAAATAATTCTGTCTCTTCCCGTATTTGCTAACTCCAAGCCAAGGATTGTGTCTGGCCAAGGCTGAAGAAAATTTTCTATCAGGAAAAAGTTCCATGGCCTCAGGTAATCATCGCTTCCCCAAAAGGCTAAAAGTTCCCCAAGAACTGAGGTGGATGTAAAAGAAACACTAATATTTCTGACACCTGTTCTTAGCTCCTTAAAGTGAGCAAGCCAAGCATTAAGGATATAAGGTAACTTTAACCAAATGGAGTAACCTGTAGAACTGTTTCATCTACAGTACAAAACAGTAGCAGCTGTGGTTCAATAGTGTATACAACAACTGGGATGAGGCCTCCCAGCTGATAGTGAAGGATAAACTCTGAGTACTTTAGGCTAACAGGACAATGACTAAAGCTCTAATTTCAGTAAGGCTGACCCAAGGATTTCAGTTAATGCCTAATGAAACACTATCTGGCTAACACCCCTGAAATGTGGATCAGGCTTTAAATGCAGAGCAGCTTCAGACAAGTCAGAAAGATACTTTGTGCAACCAGGAGACCAAATCTGGTGCCCCATGTGCTGTAGAGAATGTAAGGTCAGTAACAGTTTTATTAAGAGAGGGCAGATCACTTCATGTACATATTTTGAGGTAATGAAATCTGAGGAAGTTTGAGTTCATTAATATTAAGTTGATTGTTGAGGGAAGAAGGCATCAAAATAATGTAAATAAAGAACAGTACTTCTGTGAATAGGAAACATTTTGTATCACAAGTGCAAATGGATGCAAGTCATCTTAGAAATGCTAATTAGTTAAAAGGATTCCCTTGCAAAAACAGGCTTTGTGCAGAAGATTCAGGAGTGCTTCTGAAGAGATGCTTAGGGAGAGACATCAGAATTTGACCTCTCCTACTCAAAGGTAGAACAGCTAAGTGAAAAACCTACATTAACGTATACGAAAAGGCTTGCTTAGGAGCAGTTGTACATGCATGAAGTTCTAATCTTACAAAATGGAAGAACTTTTTCTCCAGGTTTGTAACTAAAAGCTGGAAAGCTGGATCAGTGATGGGAACACATTGTTTTCACTTCTCTGATGCGAAAACAGAGGGGTCCACATGGACTCAGATTGGTTTTCTGCCCTGTCTTCAAAATGTTTTTCTTCCCTTCAATGACAAGCACAAAATTATAATAAATCTCTACAGTCAGATCTTAACAGGTCGGATTGAGCTCAACACCGTATCAGGATCAGGTACATTAGTCTGATTCAGCGTCTCAGATGAGGATGTAGCCTGTCACCTCAGCTTTCCCATTCATCTCCCAAGTTGTTCTTTGAATGCTGCAGGAATAAAATTTTCTGGTACCTGCTTTTAGGGCCAATGCGGTTTAGTTCACAAGGAAGAGGCTCTGTTGGCTTGAAGCAGACCATGAGATCTCACCTGGAATTTCCAAAAAGTTGGTAGTGTAATTTTTAACTCTCCAAGATTCTTTCCTACTGTGAGTCTGACACGTATAAGTCACGGAGTGAGTTATACTGGACATTCTCTGACAAGTTACTCACCTGTGATTATGCTTATGAGGATAACAACAGTGTTTTTTGAAGGAGCATGCTAAAGGAAATAACTTGTAGTTAGTTGTAGTTCTGTTCTCCAGATGTGTACCAAGGAAGGATCTGAACCAGCAGTTTGTTTACTGAAAATCCAGCATTTTACTCCAGTCTGGTTTTGTTTCGGGGAAAAGCTAAGTACAATTAATGTGGCTTTGAGTTAAATTTAGCTCTGCAAATGCTCCTTCGTGGTTTTGCTACACTTAATCCATGTCATAGACCAGCATAATATGTACAATACAGAGAAACCCACTCAGTGAAATAGGTTTTCCCATGTAGTGATCTTATTGTAAGCAGAGGTTCAATATAGGAGAAATCTCCCTTTTGCTGAGAAATCCAACAGCCTTGAAGGAGTGTGAGGCCAGCATGCATCTACCACAGAATGGTAAGGTTTCCAAAACCCACAGCAGGAGACCACAGACCCCACGGTCTGCAGTCACTGGCTCCATTGGGGTTCCAGAAAAGCTCAGGACATAGCTGCTGGTTCAGTGGATTATACTAGCTTTGTGGTCGTGACAACCCAGTTGTGGAAAGGACAGGATGACCTTATGGAAGAGACCATTGAATGGTCTCTTCCATAAGCTTCTGCACAGGCTGCCTGGGCCTTGGAGCCGAGTGTCTAGAATTGGGAGGGTCACTCCCCTCCTTCCTGACAGTTTGGGGTGGGTGTGCGGGGCAGGACTGCAGCGGCGTGTCTCCCCGTGGCAGTGCCTTAGCACGGCGTTTCCTCTGCCGTGGACATGGGCCACCATCCCCTGGGAAGGAGCAGGGAGGGAGCGGTTAATTCCCAAACCACTCTTTCTCCAGTGCGTGCCCCTGCCACCCCTGCACTCCTAGGGAGGATCTGGTCTTAGAGGGCCCATGTGGGGACACAGATTTGCGCTTTGGGGAGAACCAGCTGTGCAAAACAGTACAAATCATGAAATAGCGTATTGTACAATGTAATAATCCTTCTTAGTGTTTTTATTCATATGCAAAGTAGGAGGCTGCTAACAGTAGTAATTGTTGTTTTAGAACAATCAAAAGGATGTCGTAAAATGAATTTACTTAAGAGAGTCCTGAAAGAACTGTATTATTTATATTGCAAATACTCAGTGACTTTTAATTATGAGTGACTGATGTGCCTAGTTTTCATATTAGTTCTAAACAGCAAGACAGAGGGCTTTTTCTCTTCTTTAGGTCTGTGTCCTGTAGATATCATTACAGGATAATCTACTTCAGATAATAAAATAAAGGCTCGTAAGACAGGCAGAAAATGCAGAGGAAAATCTGTGACATAATCTGCCTTTCGTGATGAAGGCGGCTTAGCCTCGCAGCCTGGTGATACCTCTGCAGCCTGAAGCTTAGCGTAGCTATTTCAGCTATTCACTGTTGTACTTGAAGGTCATTTAAACAACCTGGTTTTAGAGTTGCTGGTTTTATTTTGCTGCCTCATCCACCTGATAAGCTGTTCCTCCGAAAAGCTGAGCCTCTCCTGCTTGGCCTGTGGGGTACCTGTAAGGCCTAAGTTTATATGCGAGCCTTCGCAGTGTGATTGAAGGCCCCAGAAATCAAGCCCTAATGAAAGAAAACAGGGGGGATGTATCATACTATTTGCACAATTAAGCAATGTGCCTTTGTATATCACAGTATTTACCGTTTCATTTCTTGCCAAGGTTTACAGCCTGATTTGTGCAAGTGGCACAATATGAAGTCGGCAGTGTTCTTAGTCGTAGGAGAAACGAAGCTCACTCGGCCAAGCACAGTAAGGCTTCCCACACAGCTAGGACAGTTGGATTGGCACTGATGTCCTGCTTGACATGAAAGCAATTTTCTGCCTTTTAAACAGTTTTATTTATTTATTTATTTGTTCCCAGTCTAGAAAGTCTTTTTAAAACTTAAGTACTCATGGTAAGAAATCTTTGTGTATGGTTACTTCTAATATCCTTCCTCGTTTCCACCTTTCCTTTAAAAAATGTCATTAGCACTAAAATTACATTCATGAAAATGTATCGGGTGATGCTTTTTCTTTGCCCTTTTCTTGGGGACTAGAAGAGCAGAAGAAAGGAGGAATCTCTGGGATGTGAGCACAGTATTCCAGCCTGAGACATGTTTAAATTGTCTTTGCAGAGCTTTGTGAACTTTGCCATTTATTCATGAACACAGGCAGGATCGAAGCTACAGTTTTTGCATGAGGTCACAGCATACAGACTCTTCATTTAAATTCTAGATGCTGACTTCTTGCTCTGAGTATCATTTGCTGTCACCCTGCAAACAGTGGAGCCATTACTTCAAGACATTTGGTGGGCAGGAAAAATGCCATTTCTATTAAGGTACATATATTTCTCCACTTGCCTTGGAAGGCTTAAAAATCTTTCAGGAAAGAAATTTTCTTTTAGGATACAGTTGGGTTGGATAAAATTTCATGAGCTTCTGTCAGTCTCTACAGAGAGACCAACAATAAAAGACTGAAACAAATCAGCTGAAGTGATAGACTTTGTCACTTGAAATACATCCTCTACAGCTAAGGAATAATGTTCTTACTTTTTGTAGGCTAGTGTATATAAGGATTTGCTTTGATTTTGATGCTGTCCATTTAAAATATCAGAAATTCTTTTCTTCAGCTCAATGGGCTTAACTTGGTTTAAGAGGGGAAATACTACTGAACTTGCCAGGGTGGGGACAGAGTAACTTTCCTTTGTTCTCCAGGGGACTGAGCACTGCACCTCGCACCCCATCCACTGAATAACCACGCCAAAGGCCCTCATCTGTTAAAGCAATTAGCACAAACTTAAAGTGAAATGTAAATAACACTTTGACCTGTTATAAAAAGAGGAAAGCTCAACTGTCGATGACAGAAATGACCAACAAAAAATGGTACAGGTGCTCTCTGCTCTTTGTTTTCTTTGGTGGTTATCAGTCATGTCTGCATTATCAGTATTCAAACTAACTCATCCGCCATTAATATACTCTTGTGGCTGTTAAGTCACATAAGTCATTTAAAGAAAAGGCAATCACGGCATAGCTATCAGATGTCTGAAATTTTATTCATATTCTGACAAAGTGCCACTGGTGTTTTTAAATACTAAATGTATGGCTACTAAACCTGGCAGAGATTTCATTCATTATAGAGTAATTTATCAAAAATAATGCTGCTGAGCATGAAAGTAGGCTATATATAGTATTTGCCTGTTCTGTAATTATAGACTGTGTATGACATGAAAATCTGAGGCAAAACCTCTGCAAACTTTAATAGTGTCAGGGTTTTATTCTGAAAAATGACTAATTCTAACCTGGGAAAGGACTACAGAAGTATCCACTGAGCAGCTCAAGTGGCAGAGCTTGGTAAGAGAACCACTTACCACTGAAACTGCAGCACTAAATGTTCTGTATATGGAAATGCACAATATACCTGCAAGTAATAAGCCTTCAAGATGGAGTTCCCAGATGGCAATATGTCACAATCTCAGCCGTACGACAATTCCTGAAGCCATGTGAGAGACTAAAAACCGAAGAAAATTGTCTGTGCGAGTGCCGTACATCTGTGCTGAGTTTCTCTCGCATTTCTGCGTTTAAACAAAGTAAAATTCTTTTCCTTGTTTTGGTGTTTATTTTGAGGTCCTCTGCTGCACTGCAGAGGTGTTTCTAACTAGTCACTGGGTTAGAACATTGATAGTACTCCAGATAGCTAGTGCTGCTCCTCTCATGGGTCGCCATATGGCGTTCCTAACTAATTCACGAGTTTAATAATACCCATAATAAGACTTTTAGAGTATAATTATTTACCACCAAGCACTGAGAGGTCAGGAGGTCAAGTGGGAGGTTAAAACTGCTGCCGAAGGAAACACTGCTAATAGGACTAGGTGAAACCTTCAGAGCTTCCCTTTTGTCAGAGAGCCATGACAGACTGTGGGATGCCCTAGGCTATTACTTCAGCTTTAATTTGCACATTACTTTCAGCATATTCAGTCCATTGTAACTTAAGTCTCTAATTGGGTTCTTTATAGCTTGGCTTCAGCTACTCTGCTAGCCTAGACTAAATGGAATGACAGGCAGCCCACCTTCCCCTGAAACCTAGGGTGATGTTAAAAATCTCCATTTGAAGCACCTTTCACTGTTTTACACTCTCTGAGTCCTACAGGATGTTTAGGTTCCAGCTTCACCTCAGTCTCAACAAGATATTCCACTTGTGTTCTGACTGCAGCCTTTGTAAAGTAAAATCAGCATGTTTTCATTTAGGTCAGTGTACTGATGCTGCTTGTTATATATCCTCTATAAACTTAATCACATGCAAAGGAAGAGGGGGAAGGACTCTCTTGGATCCTGACAGTTCATTTGATTTCAGTGGAATTGCATCAGACTTATTTTAGGTTTGCTGTGAATGAATCGAGTCCCATTCTTCTTGCTATGGGATTTACTCCTTTGCATGTTGTAGAAGCAGAATAAAAAACTACTACATTTGCTGAGACTTTTTAAGACATAAAGAACAGTTGCTTTTGCATTTCAATTTGTTCTTCTCTCAAAGGTGCTTGCAAGAAGGTCACTTTATAAACTTAAGTTTGACTGATGAACTCTTGTGGGTGTTTTGTTTTGTGGGGAAAAATAAGTATGTCCCTGCTGGTAGCCTAAACAAACAAACAAGAGATAATCAGACTTTCACCAAACAGCTTATGTTGAAATGTGCTGCCTTTTTATTTTCCTTTTCTGTACATAATGCCTCACTTTCATATAGACGTTTTAATGTCTGTATTTTATTGTCTTCAGCACCAAAATAATTAATTTTTAGACAATTTTTCTTGTACTTGCATATGTTGGTGTCAATGTGGTACCTCTGGAAACCTTAAATCAAATGTATGCATGATCCTAAGAAGAATGGGTGAGATCTGGCTCATCTGAAATAAGAAATGGATTTGTGCTTGCTTTCAGTGCAGCCAGGAGAGCCGGTAGGCATAGGGGTTAAGTAATACCTGTAGGGAGCTGGGAATTCTTCTCAAAGTTGTACATGTAACTACCTTACTTTGTCCCCTTCACAAAATGCCAAAAGTTCACAGCATTTGTGGAAGCCAAGAGGAATTAAGGACCTCTGTATCCATAGTCATTGCTCATTACCGTACAGGATTAAAGACTGGATTAAAAAAAAAAAAAAAAAAAACCAAACCAAACCAAAAAGAACCCCCGAACCCTCAAGACCAAGATATTAGTAGACTATCTTAATTAAGGAGGTGTGGCACTTGCTTGTAATTTGCCTGACTTGACTTATTAGTTGCAGACACAAAATTTTATCAAATTCAGTTTAGAAAAAGGTAATAATAGTAGAAATAACACAATTTATTTTAACTAACATTCAGAAGGTTATACGACTAGGAAAAACACATGCATTTCTTTCTGAGAAGTGGTAAGCTACCTGACTCATCCCTGGCACTACATTTTTTTGTTGCTATGCTTATTATTGTGTTCTAGGCATCCCAATAATGACCCAGAAATCTATTAAGTGCTCTACCGCCTCATAATGAAAAGTATGCCCTTGACTTGAAGAGCTAAAGTTTACAAGTAGAATATTAGGAACAGGAGAGTGTGGCAGAGAGGAGAAGGGAATGTTATGAGGTACTGACATAGCATTCTTTGGTAGTGCGTTTGGTATATCACCAAAATTATTGTTTGATTTTTTTTTTTTTTTTTTGAGACATCTGGGCAAAAGGGCAATTCTGTGGAATGTGCAGAGGAAGATAAGTTCCTTGGAAGATGCTAGCATTACTTCTCCTAGCTTACAGGAATATTTGCTTGAAAAATGTGACCAATGAAGGCTAGCATCCTGATTTAATTAGGAGTTGAAAGATAACCTATTGATACTTGCCAGGCTGATAAGTAAAGCGAGGAGGGGTTGAGAAGGGCTTTGAAAATGAAGACAAGCAGTTTGTGCAGCATGGAAAACAGAACAAGTGGAAGGATATTGCCTTCCTGAAAGGCAACCTGAAAACCACGTTTTCAGAAGCATTAAGGATGGATTTGAAGAGGGCATGAGTGTTGACATCAATGAGGGAAGCCAGCAAGGGGCAACTTTGGAAAAGCTGTATTTTAGAGATGTTTTGCAGGAAAAAAAAGGCTGTATAACAAGATTTGATGACTTTGAAAGAGGTTCAAGATGAAGATGTACGTTAGAGAAATGCATGATTACCTGGATGTGACTATGCCCATAGTAATGTGAAGCACTTGGGTGTAGCTGTGAAAAAGTAAAAATATGCTTTTAAACCTGTTGATGCTGAGCTACCAAATGCTTATACACAGATGGCAATGAACTAGCTCAGATTTTAATTTGGCCAGGAGTCAGCTCTGGTGTAAAGTATGGACCAGTGCATCAGCATATGGGGACGATGGCTGACTTTGTCTGCAGATGAGTATGTATTGAAGAAGAAGAAAACAGGGTAAGAAAGACAAGGGATTCTGTAGGAATCCACAAAGAAAACTGTGAAGGGTAAAGAGGGATTGGTGGGAGAGGGAAAAGGATCATTCAGATAGGACAAAGTCACAGGAGCCGTAAGACAGCATGCTTTTTTAAAAAAGGACACAGTTGTCTATGTTAGAATAGTTCTGATTTTTTTTTTTTTACTGCCTTTTATTTTTTTCCCATGGAAGAGTGGTAGAGATCTTGTGCAGAGGTAAGACCAAAACCAAGAGAAGCTTTAGGAAGTGAATCTAGTAAAATTTTAATTTATCCAGGTCATATTAATTCTGTAGTTATCAGCATTAGGAAAACTATGGAAGTAAGTACTGAAAGCATATATAAAAACAACGATTGACAATTCTATTAAATTTAAAAAGTGGAGCTTAAGTAAGAGGATTTTTATTTGCTTGTTTTAAATAAAACCAAAGCAGAATACCGAAGTAGGCAACAGCAGAATTAGGTATTCCACTGCAATATAGGTTCATGAATTTAAATTAAAATGTCTGGCATTGAGTTCCTGTCTGTTTTCTATTAAAATAATGTTAACATTTTTGTGTCTTTAAGCCTGTATTTTTAGCATCACACTATATTATTTAAAGTTTCTGAGCACCTTGGCTTTATTGCTATCAAATATTGATTGCTTCTTAGAGTTCAGAAGTTAATTAGTGCACAGGCATGAAGAAGAGCAAGTAAGTCAGACAATCAGTATGCTGGGGGGTTTATTCAGTAGATACAAATCTAAACGCTGAAGTGAAATAGTGAGCTGTTTCCTTCTTACATGCTTTACAATTTAAGGCTGAATTATGGTGTTGCTACGCTTGGTATACTAGCTGCTTGTCAGCTCATCAGTAAGACAAGTTTCATAGTGAATAGATCCTCAAAATGGATAACATATGGTTCTAATTGTTTTATATCATCAGGCTGCACCAGTTGAAAACCTACCTCAAAAAATAACATGAATCTTCTAAGGGTTGACCTATGGCTTAGGGGTAACTCTGTAATTCTCAGCCTGTGTTCTTATGCTTATACTTCTTCCGCAGTCTTTTAGGTCTTTTTAAGTCTTTTAGGGCAGCACAAGATGCCACGATGCTGCTGATTGTGGCTACAGGACGGCGCAGCCTCTCTCTCCTGTCACTTCCTACATGAACAGTAAATGGGAAAACACTTGATTTTTATCTTAGTGATGTGTTTGTTTGTGTTATTCATAATGAACGTGGATTCTGCTGAGAGTTTCTTATCAGGGCTGGAAAGTTCTTTTGTTCAGATGTGTTTATGTAAGAAGAAATGCTGGATATAAGTCAGGAACAATATAAATAACCAAGTAACAGCAATGTTCGCTAAATCTGGATTTACTGGAACCCACCAGACTGCTCTTTAGCTGGAGCTGTAGTCAAGTATGAATCTGCCGTGAGACTTTGGACCTAATACGTTAATATAGTACTCCTGACAATAAATGACTTCATGGACTCATTTGAAGAAAAATACGGTTAAAAGATGGAATAAAGTAGTGGTGAATCAGGCTTCTTATCCCTCGTAGTTATTATGCCAAAAGCAGGGCAGCAAATAAATACTGCTGGTGCTGAGCTTTAAGTTTGCTCATTATAAATGCAGAGTCATGTACCAGTCTCCAGCATGATTTCATCTGGGAACATTGCCATAAGGATTACAAATGGCTTTCAGCCTGAAAATTGGTGTGTATTGCTTTAAACTTCCAGTGGGGAGTTGGCAATTTATCCTTCAGATAATCATCTTGTGTTAAGTTGAACATCTTACTGTAACTTTTTGCTACATGATAAACCAGCTCCTATGAATAATTTACTGCAACTGGCAACCCACTTCAGCTCTGAAGTCTTTATCAACTCTGGTGGCTTTTCAAAGTTTAATAATAAACTTGGAGCCAAAAATCTCATTGCACTTAAAAGTCAGTGGAATTTCAGTGTCAATTGCAACAGGAATCACATTTTGACCTTTTAGGGCAAACTTCTCATGAATAGAAACTCTGCATCACATCATTGTGAGGACAAAGCCATGTATTTGTGTCCAAGTAAGCAGAGCTCATTTACCTTCCCTCGTACTCTACAGCACCATGGGGTTTTGTGCAGATTTTATTTTGTGTAGGTGTTTGGAATATTTTCACTGGGCAAAAAAGTTGGCTGAATTACCTGGGCCTTCGTTGCTCTCATGGCAGATTTAGGATGTGTTCTGTACTGCACCACTGCAACGCAGCACATAAGATGTCAGGATTCCACCAAAATTGCCGTTCTAGCCCTACAGGAAACCTGCCACGGCAATCCAGTTGGTAATTTTCTAGAAAGAACAGCAACACCATCCAGTTTGCCAGGCCCTGACTGACTGGCTGATCTGTACCAGTGAAGTCTGTCCCAAGCTTTTGGTCCGCTCCATCTGGCTAGGCTGAGCCTCGCTGCTATTAAGAAGGAACTCAAGAACTAACTGGGAATTTTGTGAATTGTGCTAAGCATGATTCCCCCCGTGTAAAGAAAGGTAGCCAAATCTTGTCAGATGAGCGCTAACACCAGGAAAGAAGTATCTGCTACATGTATATGCTAGATTGATTATGCATTATCTCAGCTCTAAACTTTTATAAAGCACAAACTCTTTTTTTTTCCGATTTTGAGCATTCTTACACAGATCTGCTTTTTGCTATGCCTGCTTTATGCCTCTGGCACTTGCATGTGCTGTGCACTTGTTTTTCCCAGCGAGCACTAGCTTGTCAGAGGATGAACTCTTTCGCAGCTTGATGGCTGTCTGTACAAGTGATATTTCAAGATTGGAGCTGAAAGCAGAATTTGTCTAGGAGGAGATAGGTGGAATAAAAGGGCAAAAGGACCCTTTTCCAGAATGTAACAATTGAGATTTAGGGGAGACTCTGACTCCAAGCGTGAACTCTCCTTTTTCTCTTCCATGCTGATTTGCTACATGGGATTGCATCAAGAGGGTGGGGGAGTTCCTGCATTCCCCAAAAACAAGCAAGGGTATGGCTTGGTCCAACGGCAAATAAAGGATGAAGCTGCTTCTCCTTTATTCTGGAGTTTGTCTGAGTAGCAGTAATGTATACAGCTTTTGTTTTCATTGCAATATTGTATTGTAAGTTTTCCTGATATTCAAGCAATTTTTCAGAAAAAGTTAGGCTCAGGCTATTAAATAGAAAAAGTAACATAGAGCAAATTAGTTCATCTGAAATGCAGGTGGGGAAGACATTTAGGACACCAAATTTTCTCTAATAGTTCCTAGTCATTATGAATATTTCTTAAGAATCCTAGGCTATTGTCCTGGTTTCATCTGGGATAGAGTTAATTTTCTTCTTAGTAGCTGATATAGTGCTGTGTTTTGGATTTAGGATGAGAATAATGTCGATAACACACTGATATTTTGGTTCTTGCTGGGTAGAGTTTACACTGGTGAAGGACTTTTCAGCTTCCCCTGCTCTGCCAGGTGCACAGGAAGCTGGGAGGGGGCACAGCCAGGCCAGCTGACCCAGGCTGGCCAAAGGGCTATTCCATACCATATGACATCATGCTCAGTATCTAAGCTGGGGGAAGAAGAAGGAAGGGGGGGACATTCAGCATGATGGCATTTGGCTTCCCAAGTAACCGTTACGCGTGATGGAGCCCTGCTTTCCTGGGGATGGCTGAACGCCTGCCTGCCGATGGGAAGTAGTGAATGAATTTCCTGCTTTGCTTTGCTTGTGCGCACGGCTTTTGCTTTCCCTATTAAACTGTCTTTATCTCAACCCATGAGTCTTCTCGCTTTTACTCTTCCGATTCTCTCCCCCGTCCCACCGGGGGGCAGTGAGCGAGTGGCTGCGTGGTGCTTAGTTGCCGACTGGGATTAAACCATGACAGCTATGCAGCTCTCAACTACCACTCATTTGTGTTTTCATCTTTTAGCTGTCTCTTTAGGACAAATAAATTTTGTTCTAAAAAAAAAAAATTGTTTAGAAAAAATAACAAGTATGCCTTGACTAAATGATCAGGGGGCTGGAGCACCTCTCCTGTGAGGACAGGCTGAGACAGTTGGGGTTGTTCAGCCTGGAGAAGAGAAGGCTCCAGGAAGACCTTATTGCGGCCTTTCAATACTTAAAGGGGGCTTATAAGAAAGATGGGGACAGAATTTTCAATAGGGCCTGTAGCGATACGACAAGGGGTAATGGTTTTAAACTAAAAGAGGGTAGATTTAGACTAGACGTAAGGAAGTTCTTTACTATGAGGGTGGTGAGGCACTGGAACAGGTTGCCCAGAGAAGCTGTGGATGCCCCATCCCTGGAAATGTTCAAGGCCAGGTTGGATGGGGCTTTGAGCAACCTGGTCTGGTGGAAGATGTCCCTGCCCATGGCAGGGGGATGGGAACTAGATGATTGTTAAGGTCCCTTCCAACCCAAAGCATTCTATGATTCTAAATCTCACTCTTCTACCTTGTGAAGGTTTTGGGAACCATTTTATTAGTTTTATTAATGTGATACCAGTCTCAGTTTGCTTGTCTTATATTTTGTCTTAGTCTGAGTAATCAGAGAGATTATTAGGTGGAGCAAACAGGATATGAAGCAACGGCCTTAGATAGGACACGTCTAGGAAAATAAATTTAAGAAAGCAATGGAATTATTGGTCCTTTAGTTGGAAGATGCCGTTTTACAGGCACAAGGATATTTGCAGAGCAAGTTCCTCAGCAAATACAAAAAACCCCCACCGTTTACCGTCCAGAGGAAGATTAGTTATGAAGGTGATTAGTTATGAGGCTGTTCTCCGAGAACACAAGAGAGACTGAAAGAGAAGCCTTGTGGCAGGACCTGTGTCAAGCTTTGAAGGCAACTGATATGCTTTTCTTCAGACGCAGGTGTGAAGCTTTTGTTACTTTAATCATTTGCGGTAAACCCTCGGATTAATAACACCAAGTTTTGTTTTGAACAACTTCTTTTGCATCACTTTAATCTGCTGCGAGCCCCAAGCTTCCAGAGGAAGTTTCTTGAGGACACTGGCTGCAGCGGGACCTGTAGTGAAGGCAGGGAAAGCAGGCAGCAAGTGGCAGCCTCCAGAGCCAGCCTGTCAGTGTGTGAACAGCACTCAGCTGCCCTTGGAAAGCACCTGGTGGGAGCGTGGTTGAAGGAGGTGTGGAAGTGCCTAAGGCTCAGGCCCCATGCTGACTCTGACACTTTGCAGATCACAAATCCTGCCTGCATTTTTAGAGTTTCTAACTGACAGTAATGCTGAATCCTTTTAATTTCACTTCTTGAGAAGATAAGTGCCTTTTGTTGAACCTGACTGAATTCCTGAACAAAGGTGCTTCCTTCCAATTGCCCAGGAGACATAGTTGTACATCAATACTGTTATGGAGAAAGAAATAGATGGTAAAGTGCTGTGGGCTAGAACAGACTCATGAAACGTAAGCAGGCTTATTTTGTTACAGAATAAAGGAGGAAGTTTGCTTTTTTTTTAATCATGTGCTTTGGTACCAAACATCCAAGCAAGATTTTTTCTGTGGCAATTCAGTAGCTCCTCAGGGAGTATGTATGTGATGGAGACGTGAAAATGCGTGGTTGTGTTCTGCTGAGGCTGCGTCTTCAGTGAAAGTGCAAAGGAACTTTGAATGAATGCTGCAAATCAGCATACAGCAAGTGTCTTGACTTTAGTGGAACTAAGCAAACGTTTGGCTATCGAGTCTCCAGTCCCTTGAACAAGGGTTGCTGTGACATTTGCTGTTGTAGCAGAAATGAAAGGTCTAAGTTCTCAGTAAAGTTTCCAAAGTTACCCTAATGACTTAATAGTCCATATTCAATATGCAGTCATTTTGACTTCCAAGAAAGTACTGGAGTGACTGTTCAAAAATTACCTTCCTAAATTACTGCAAAATTTCTGTCTTGTTGTGTTAGTTGATGGTGATGTTGCAATATTGTAGGAATAGATGTGCTGGTAGAATGTTTTTTGCCTGTATCTTCTGAAGCGTTTTAAACAAAAGTGCCTCAGTTGTCCATTTTGTGCTGAAGTGGACTGCAAAACAGCTAGCATACTTGTTGATATTTGTTAAAATCATCCTCTTGAAGAAGTACTGCTGTGGGCATTTATCTATTTAACAACTGATCTACATCACAAGTACAAAGTGGTTTTTATAGGGCTACACATAAGATGATAAAACATGAGTATGGGTTTAATCTGTAAGATCATATTTTACCTGCAGATCAATTTAAAATATGATCAATAAAAAGTCATATATGTGCCTACCTAACAAGTACATTATGAGATGGTAATTCAGTTCATGTAACTCAGCTGGTTAATCTCCTACTGCCCACTCCAGAAAGGTAAGCTGTGTACCATCTTTAAACTAAAACCACCCAAAACTAAACCACAAAAAAAAAAAAAAAACAAACCTAAAATAATCAAATAGAAACAGGGAGATACAGTGTGAAAGCAATTAAAAAAGCAATTAAAATATTCTTCTTAATATATGAAATTATTTAAAGAGAGACTTTACCATGGTTTCATGGTTAACAGCTTTAGGTTCAGACTAGAAGAGCATTTTGAGTTTAATCAGTAGTGTCAGTAGTTAATTCTGTTTTACTAAATAGATGTCCTCCCTTCATCCTGACATCGTTACTATTATGCTGTCTCAGTGCAGGGACTGTTTTATTCTCAGGCTGGGGGAAAGGAGCCAGGGACTGTCCATAGGTTTTATGAAAACTTTTCTGGCCAAGTGCAACACAAACTGATACCTCGCTGTTCGCTAGCATGCTGCTCAAGTAGAATTTGTAGAGGGTGTGTGCTTTTGATGTGATCCCTCCATTAGAAAAACATAGTATTCAAATTACCAGGTTGTGCAGTGTTTTCAGTTCTGAAATAAGATATGGTATTATTGGATAAGATACTAAAATTTTTATCATAATTAATATATAGATAATTAAATAATATCCATATTATGGGATAAGCAAAGCAACATCCTGAAAGAGCCTAGTTAGAAGGACTAATTGCAGCCGTACCAGTGTGTTTCAGTTTGAGCTTATTTGTACGTGCCACTTAAGAGCTGAAAGGAGCCTTTCCCAATACTAGGTGAGAACACAAGATTTCACACCTCTCTTACTAAACTGGTCCACAATGAAAAATGAAGTGAAATTAGCAGATAGGGTGAGCTCTCTAAAGATAAGCAACAACCTGCTAATTATCTCTATTAGGCATAATTGCATTTGATTGTTCTATTTCTGTACAGTTTTGCCAACAAACAGAACTGGGTAATTCCCGCAGCCAGAGCCATCATTCTGCTACTGCCCAGAAAGATGCTCAGGCTGAACCATTGCTGATTTGACATCAAAAAAAGCTGATGGAGTTGCACTAGGAATTGGGCTTGCTTTATCTAGGAAGATGAAACGATTACCTTCAGGCCACTCTGTGAAAGGCTGAGGAGACTGAGCTGATAAAACCGGCTCAGCCCTGAGGGTTTGCAGGTACACCACTTCTTTTGCACAAGCAACCCTGAGCTATAGTGTGGACTTCTCAGAGTTACAGCCAAGCCTGCTCATTTGTTTGGAGGGACTGATGTGTATCTTCAAGAAAAGAAAAGAAAAAAATGCAAAACCCCTTGACTTTCTTCTACCATGTTTTCTGTGGTGACAGCGTGCTGAAAAAATGGAATTGATAAATCACTTCCTATTAGTAAAAAAACTTGACAATTTCCCTCTCATTTTTCTAGTAGTAAATTTAGGTAAGAGGCAAATGAGCTGCAACAAAATGTTCATCTGTAGAGTCAATGTGTCCTAACAATCGCCGTTAAAGATCATCTTGATCTTACTGCCTTGCTATATCACTACCTCAATCTCTCTCCAAAAAAAGCATCTGGATAGATCTTAAATGTGTCTAAAATAGTTGCTGTTGGTCTGTCTACAAATTGCATTCTAAATGTTGATTGCTCTTCTAAAGCATCAGTTTTGTTAATTATCTAACTTGTGTATGGAATCTGTTGGGGTGTGGTCCTGTTAGTCCTTCTGCAGTTCTTACAGTTTACTTCAGTCAGAAATAACCAACCATTTTGGAAATGTGCTCTGCTAGGTCCTTTTATTTTCCCTTCTCTTCCCCTGTAAGGCATGACTGAACTGTTCAACTTTTCTCTGTTCAGACTCCTACAACCTGGACTCACGTCAGTTCAGCCAGCTCAGATTTCTGTTATCATTTCTGTGGGGTGAAAAGAATGAAACCTGATGCAGGGGGTCAAACCTTTGATTAGTGTAAACCATTAATGGCAACTTCATTAACTTTTATGTAACTATATCAGTTTATATTTGCTGCACATCTGCCCCAGAAGTGTTCCCGGAGGGTAAACAGAGGACATAGTCTTTCACAGAAACACCACCATTTGTTTTGATCTGTATTTAATCCCTGCATTGACTGATTTCAGCTTTCAAAGTTGTTTTTTTACATTAAGCTCCCAAATCTCTCCTCAGTCCTGGTTTGTTCTGTTTCTCTGCTTTCTCTCCTATTCACAAGTAATATTTTGTCAGTTTTCACAAATAAGAATGCACACATATAAAACAAGCTACAACATCAACAATGGACAGGTACCAGGAGATAGTACCATCAACCTCCAGGAACAGAAAAGATTCCCAAATACACACAGCGTAATTTCCAGCTCCCCTTCAGTTACAGACACGTGGAATGGATACAGTAAGATGATGGGGACATTAATTTGGTGCTTCTGTCCAGCTCTTGTCTGTCGTGACTCTGATACCACTAGCGTTGTCAAAGCCTTACACCTACCCTTATCTGATAAGGCTGCTAAAGCATGATGTTGCCATGTCATCTTTCTCATGGTCCTCTCAGGAAAAAGGCCTGATTTTAGCAAAATAATTCTATTTGTGATTAGCAAACAGACAATCCTGGCATAGCCCTGTGTTACCTTTCTAGGCTTATATGTAACTTGTTATCTTCAAGAGGATATATTATCCACTCTGTCTGGCAAGCTCACCTTCCTTCTGCTTCTTTTTCTTTCTTCTAGAGAAACCTCCCACATTCCTGTTTGTAATCAGAGTGGAAAGAATTTGTGTAATATAATAGTCTCATGCCTTCGGTCATAAGTGTAATCACTGACGCCTATGAGAGCACTCCTTTGCTACAAATCCAGAGCAGCCAGTGTCTGGGCCCTTTTCCAGTCTCTTGTGTCTGTGTGTATTGACATATACAACATAAAATGAGAACAAATAGCCTGAAACATGGCCATTCTGTTCTCTCTCCTGCCATGTATCTGTCTGTCACTGACTGCTAATAATTTTTTATTGTATATACTGGATTCTGGTTAGCTTCCTCAAATTTGTTTTTTATCATTTGTTTGTAGAAAACCTTCATTTATCTTTCTATCTGTCATATAAAAGATTGAGATCCTTCCTGCTGAACTGCTGTGCTGCTGTTCGATTTCTTACCTCTCCAGTTAGGTAGTATCCTCAGATGAAATAGTCTAATCAGAGCTGATGGTGATACTCAAACTAACCCCGCATCCTGCTAGAGCGTGTGCATCTCGCTCTTTGAAAGCCCACGGTGCGTGACGATAGGAAACAGAATTAAAAAGGCACACGATGAGACAACAATCGGTTTTGTTTGCGTATTTCCTATTAAGTAGTTAACCAACATTTACTTGTTGGTAACAATTAATTGTTAATTTAGAACAACTTTTAAAATGTTGCCTCCTGCATGAAAGGAAATAATTTAAAAGCCACTATGGGGTCGGCCTACTGCTATTCAGCGTATTTATCTTTGCCATTAGCTTTTTGGTAAAAGTGCTGCTTCTGTCGAGAGGCCACAAATCTTGTTTGTGCTTCCTGTTGCAGAATGTTTATTACACAAGCAATCAGCAGCTCCATGTGGGTGTTCTGAGTCCCACTATCGACGATGATGACAACAGATGCCTGGTGGATGTGAACAGCAGGCCCAGGCTCATTGAATGCAATTATGCCAAAGCCAAGAGAATGAAGCTTTACTGGCAGTTTACTCAGGTAATTCTTACTCAGCAGACATTTCAGAAAGTTCAAAAGCTCTGTTTCTGTATCCGAAGTGTGAGTAATCTGTTTACTAACAGACAGAACCAGATTTATCCTTGCTTTCTTTGCACAGAGCCAGGAAGCTATGTTTACGTTTGATCCCAATGTCAGCTACCTCAGGAGGTTCTAAAACTTGTATTATATTTTCTGAGTTCACAATAAATTACTTTTTTCTAAGGCAGAGTGACTGCTACAGAATTATCTCAACCAAAAAATGTTTATTTTGGTAGAGTCAAATGCAACGTAACCTATTTAGGAACAAGAAACAGAAAGCTTTTTTTGTTGTTTGTTTTTTTGGAAGTAGCAACTCAGAAAAGGGGGTAGTGAGCCATTGATGATAACAGCCTCATCATGAGCTACTTTTGCAGTTCCTTACTTAAAAAGGCTAATGAGAGAGAGAGAAGTGCAAGTAAAGGCTGAGAAGTGATTTCACAGTGATGAGAATGTTGATAGGACACCGAGTTCAGGCCTGGTGTCCACACTTCATAACTGATTTAGAAATACAAGGCAGAACTATCAAGAAGCCACAAAAGTTCTGGGGCTAGACATCACGCTCTGCGGTATAATGCTTCTGGAGGTCACTCTGTTCCCTTCAGCTAAGAGGAAGCGGCAAGGTGACTCAGAGCATATCAGTGTTTCCACAGAGGGACACAGGTTATCCTGAAGGCAAAACAGGTTCCAATGGTTGGAAGCTAGTCGCATTTGGGTCACATTTGGTCTTTCCAAGGAAGGTAGAGTTTTCCTAAGGTAAGAATTAAGACATTGGAAGTTTACCATGTCAGGTACTGACATGTTGGTTGCTTGGGATAAATAAAATGAGATTACAGTACTTTCTAAAACAAGTACTTGATTTAGCTTCTGTGAAAAATGTAATAGCTACTGTGAGTTTGACTGGTCACAGTTGCTGTTCTGCAGTTTTGAGGCTACAAATCTAGTTGTGTACTTCAGCCCACGGGCTGAGGCTCACCATTAAGGTAATTTTATTCCTGCATTTAATTTTTCTGTATCAGCTGTGTGGGTTTGCAAATATCTTTTCTGCCAACTCATTAGTTTGTTTTTTTTTTTTCTTTGACTTCAACAGCCATGATCAGTATATTTTAGGATATTGGTAATACAGTTTAGCATCTACCTTAGTGCAGAGAGCATTTGGACAGTAATCAGTAAAGCACACTATTAGCATAATTTGTCTTTATACTTGAAAGTAATCCAGATCGTTGTCTTTAAAGGGTAGCTCTCAAGCAGCAGACCTTAAATCCCTAACCTGGAAAGACATCCCAGCTTTCACTTTCAGTCTCCTCAAGGGCAGAGTTTTAATTATGTCTTCTCTCAAACTGTAGCAACAGTCTCGTCACTGGGGGGGGGCCCTCACTGTGGCCATCTCTGCACTTGATTTTTGGTACTATTTTAAAAAAGTATAATTAACGTATTTATTTAAATAGTATTTCAGTAACATTTCAGTACTGTCCACCTATTCAGTGATTTCTCTGTATAACCCAACCCTTTGACAATTAATGGTTTCTACTCCAGAATACTGCTGCTATTTTGTAATACTAATTATATTGGATCTGATTTGGGGGACAGCAGTAGAATGCATTGATAATTTAACTATTAAAAGCTTCAAAAATGGTATTTAACTACTTTAGGTTTGTTTTCTGTTTGTATTTCCATTCCATCTTCCAAATACAATCTCCCAATGAAGATGCAGTGCTGTTAAACTAGACTCTATGGACTGTACTTAAGTCTTCTACAAAGAAACTTCTGCCCAGAAGAAGTGAAAGCTAATTAGTTGTTTCCTTATGATAAATTAAGAGACAAATGAAATAATTAAAAGCTTGCTGTTCAAAAAGGATTTTGTTAATACCCAGTGCAGTTAAAATGCCATTATTTCTCAACAAACAGCATGGTACACAGCCCCTTGTACTTTCTGTAAGCTAGAAGAAAGCTAATGAGAGTAATCAAGGCTTGCCAGATCAACTGATGAACTCCATCTGAAATGCTCCCATTTAGTCTGGTGAAAGGATGTGTTTCTGTGAATACGCTGGAAGCTGTCTATCTGAAAAGAGTCTTTTTTATTATGTTTTTAAAGCTCTGGTATTTATTTTCCATATTATGCAGTGAGCAGAACTACTGAAAATATGCAGGACTGTAAGTATTTATTGATGCTTATGTAGTCTTGAAGTTTGTGGAATATTAATTAAAATGTAGATTCTGGCCATAGCTTTTTGTAGCACCTTCCTTTGGCTGCAGGTATGCTTTGAATTCTCTAGCCATTCAACAAGGATGTCTGATGATATAGATAATTAAAAGTATAGCAGTCCAAGTGGAGAACTGGCTGAGAAAGGGAATGGGAACAAGATTTACCAACCAGACCAGATAAACCAATTGAACTACATTCCCTGACCAGCACAAAAATCAGTATTTGCCCTGCATTCCAGACATGTATCTTAAAATTTGAATGAGGCAACTTTCTCATTTTTCTGCAAAACACACTATACTTTGAGAGGCACCATGACAGTCTGTGGTGGGACATGGACTTCAGCCTGCTTGATAGAAGACTGTACAGCTTTTTTGAAAAAAGATTCTTCAGATAACATTTTCCTCCTCCCTTGCGCTGTTGAAATGTAATGATGAGAGGAATCCTTATGACAAAAGTAGAAAATGGACGTCATCCTCAGCTAGTGGTCTTGTTTCTGTAGATCTATTACAGAATTATTTAATTCTTAATTTGCATCTTTGATTAGAAGTGTGTGTATATATCAAACTTGATTTCTTTTTTTAAAATTTGTCTTTTACTTAGGTTTTAAAATTTTAAGTTATGTGGCTACTTTCAGTTGTAGGCAGCTGGAGTCAGACACTCAGATGTCCACTGCTACCTCGTGGACAAAACAGTGGTTTAATGGGTGCTCATATGGAGGGAACCACCACCAGTGCCTCAAACTGTTCTCATTATACATCCTGCTGCCTGACTGGACAGAGGCCTTGGGAGACTGTGTGGTATCTTTCTGTACAGGACAAACTTACATTGAGCATTCAAAGCTTGTATTACGTGTTTGTATCATCAGGATCCATCTGAGCAAATTTCCATGCTCCACAGTTTTGTACAGCTGCCAAATGCAACGAGACCCAATAAAATGTAGGCTTCAGTGACATTCTTCCTTCCAAGGCTTCTTCAAGTGTTTATAACTGTAATTATGTCAAATTATGTAAATTAGCCCTGAAAAGACTCCCATCAACTGGGTAGTGTTCAAGAATTTTATTGTTCAGGTTGTTTGTCAGCTCTTCTCTTAGGGAAATGCTTACCTTGGGAATACTTTTATGCTGAAAAGTCTTCTAGGTGTTTGACAGTTCACCTAGTTCACTTTTTCATTTAATCAGAACGAAATTAGACTTTATTGCACAATAGTAAGTAATCACCAGAAATTATACAAGGCAGAGAACACAATTACAAGAATTATATGGTAGTGAAATGGTCAGAATTTTACTAAAATATTAATTTCAACATGGTATCAAGGAAGCTGCTCTGGTATCATGAACTGTTAGGTAAGCAAAACCTAACCTCAGTTGCCATTGAGTTCCCCTTATTTAGTACTAAAGAATTCATCCTGCTCGCACCCTGTGAGCTGTCTATGGCAAGGAGCAGGTGCGCAGGCAGCGTGCTGGCAGGAGCAGCCTGCTCCCCGGTGTAACCGAATGCCCGCGGGAAGCATCAGGTCAGCAGCACACGTGCATGACAGCCCCTGGCCACATGCTCAGCAAAGCCGCTGTCCTTGGGACCACTGTAGTGATTGCATTACGTGGTCTGTTGTGTGACAGAGAAAGGGCTGGAGATGGAGGAGATGGAGGCCAGTGCACCTGGACAGGTAACTCCTTGGGACATCTTTCAGTAGAAACTGCTTATGGCCGAAACCTTGCTCTTCTGAACTGACTATGTGACACTATTACATTTGTTCTGTGTACTAAGAAATAGTACGTTCTAAATGCTGCAGTCAGGTTTTTTGGAAGAGGTGTATTGGTTTGTTTCTTTAGGGAGTTTCCTCGGTCTCCAGTCTGATTTCTCAGGTTTAATGCTGATAGAAAGGCAGTTGTGACATAACGCCCACCCTACGAGTGAAATTCATCTCTACATACATCACCTGGGTGACAGCAGGCCATCTAGAAAGTACACTTATGGCATGTTAGGTCTCCTCCAGCAGCATAACAAAGGCAAAAGGAGGAAGGTTTTCTGTAATTACTCTTTATCTTGAAGCGTCTTCATGTTTATATTCAGTTGGATAGGGATGTGACTGTTTCTTATGCTTCTAACCAGACCAGCTAAGCTGTCACTATTTGCTGTTCTGAGAAACGTGACAGGTGAGGGCTCTGTGTAAAAAGGGGTATAAGGAAGGACATGAGGCAGAGCTAAAAACCTAGGAGCTTAATCCTTTTAAGGCTGCTCCATGTTGAATTCTTTTCAGTACAGCAAGCTCTTTTAATTTAAGTAATTCAACTTCCAGTGTGGTTGCCAAAGAAAGGTAAGAAGAGTATGCCCCTATAGGGATGGACGCTCATCGCAGACCTCATGGGAGGGAGAGGCTGTGCAGAGCCTGTGCTCAGCACTGTCGTGTACCTGTATCCACTAGCAGTCGCATGTGCCTGCGATGCTAACGTTGCGTTTACATGTTATAGAGAATTGTGATTCTAGTCAGTGCTGGAGGTTTCCACAGGAAATCTTCCCGTTCAGAGGGGGTGGTTTATGCTTTCCTGAGAAGCTGTAAATAAAATTTGTGGCTGACAACTGTAGTCATCATATGTATCATTTCCCAAATATCATAGCAGGAGTTGCCTTGGAAGGAAAGGGGAAGACAGACGAGAGCAAATGAATTACTCAGTTGTTACAGTATTCCACAGATAAACATGATGATTCAGATCTCATTTAAATAGGTATTAGATAATAGATAGATTAAACAGATATTCTATGTAGCTATATAAAGAAAGAAAGAATAGACCTTAAAATTACTGAAAGCATTTACATCTTGTTCCTCCTACAGATTTTGGCCTTTGCCAGATTGTCATTCTGAATTCTCACCTGCCTTTATCTTATGAAATGAAAGGATGTGCAATACTACTGCTAGCTAGAACCATTACCCACAACCACATCCCAAACAAGTACGGGAATGCAGGGTGCAGACTGCGTGGCAGGATTAAACTGGAGGCCTGTGAAGCAAGCAGAGAATCTCTGTACCAATTTCATATGCCCCCTTGCTGAGCATAGCCAGTGCAGAAGTGGAGGCTAACACCATTAAACAGCAGTTTCCTTCTAATGTCCGCTCCCAGTTTTCAACCCATTCATTAGCCAAGGACATCGGTGCGCAAGAGGGATTAATTTCAGTATAGCTGTTTGTCTAAGGGAACAATTGTCCCCGTGAACTTCTTCAGATTCTTCCATTATGAGAGCCACGGGGTAGAAAAACAGCATCATTAATTTATCAAGAATTTGAATTTATGCTGCACTTCTAACTCCAAAGGATGCAAATACACTCAATACGTATTTGCAGTATAAGACATGCTGTACTGCTATACAGCTATGTAATTACGCCGTGCTATCTGCCTGGCAGCTCAGAACAGAAAGTGATTGTGATCCTGTTAAAAGAACTACATATTTTGATCCTGCAGGAGATATATAAAGAAAAACAGAACCTAATTATTCAATTAATTGAGCCAACAGCCTAGGTTAAGCCCCAAATTTTTAGTGAGGCTATCTGATTTTTAAATAACCAGTGTTGCCACGTGTTCAGTTTTAAACCTCAACCACAAAAGAGCACTTCCACAAGCTCCAGGGCCCCCAGTGCAGTGTTGGTGTCTGGGTCCAGTACATCAGCAGCACTTTTTTTCTGTACTTAGCTACTCTTTGCTTGTCTTTGATCAAATATTACCCTAGCTTGCCTGTACTTAATATTTTAACTAACTGGATAACTGCACAAGGTGTTAGAACTGGAGGACAAGGAACGTGCACAATTGTTCTACTTCAACATGAGAAAGTGATGATAGTTAATGTTTTAATTTTCTTTTTGCTCTAGTAAATTTGTCCCTAATTCATGTGCAACATAACCAATATCCTTGACATATTAAACACTTTTTAAAAAGAGGTGTATTAGAGTACTTGTTTTTTTATACTCCTTTAACTATGTCTTACTGTAAGCCTACAAACTCTTTAGTTCCATTTATGCAGAATGGAATTGTTTAGAAGTACAAAAATCTGAAAGCATTCAGTCTTTCTCCATTTTGAATACTTGACTTCAACTTAAATATGAAATGTATATGCAAAACACATGCAGAAAAAAATATTAAATACAAATATTACTATATAATAGTGTGTTTTAACAACTGATGTTAAATTTGCTTGCAGTGATTGCTGTAATTAGTGGTAACCAAAATTTCCTTGTATAAGTTTAGTCTTCCATTTGGAGTAATTTTCTAGTAGCAAGTTTTAATCTTTGCAAATTAGATGTAGAACTTGCCAGCTAGAAAGTTTGTGTGTGAATACAGCAGTAAAATGAGCTTTTAGTGGGTGCATTTCAAGTCTTTTCCAGCATATCACATTATGCAGTATTTACTCTCCTGAGGACTACATTTAAGCTCCAAAGACACTTGTGCTGAATTAATTTAGAAGGAAGTTAACACATACCCATGTTTTTCCTTCAAAACAGATACCCTATTTGCATATTTTAGCATATAATTTTAAACACCACATTTATTTACAAGGAAATTATTTGTTCTAGTTCTACCTGATTTTTCCTAATTTTAGATGTCCAGATAGGCTCCATCCAAAAATCGCAGATGACAGCTGCTGCTGACAAGGTACTGCACGGCATTATAATGACAGACATGCAACAGAATGGCCAAATCCAGCATGTTTTCTACAACTTGACTGATAACCAACACTTACCAAATGAAGTGGCCGGGTTTCAGGAGATCTGAATGCTGGTTTTGGTCTTTCCTTTGCATTACTGGACCAATCTCTTTTTGGGTTCTGCATTCCTCAGCTGCGAGATGGATGGAAGTATTTTTACCTTTAATATACATCTTTTATTATTGCTAACTTCCCAGACCAAAACAAAAGTCTGTCCTGATCAAGTCAGTAGAAGCTGCATCTTTAATTCCAATGGAGACAAGAACAGTATGTATGTAAGCAAGGTCTGGCTACCAAGTAACACTCTACAATCCAAGATGCAAATACTTGAGAAAAATGTTCACTTGGAAGGCAATTAAATGAAGATGCAGTAACGATACATATGACAAGAAAAGAGGGTTTGTTATTTAGTGAGATGATCAGGCCATCAAGTCTGGTATCCTGAACCTGACAGTGATGATACCCAGTATAACAGACAAAAAATAGATTATTTCCATTATTGTCTGAGTAAACTGTGCAAGGTTTGTGCTGCAGCTGCAAGGACATGCCTCTCCCAATATCAGTTATAATCAGCTAACAGATTTGTGTGGTTACTAGGGAAAAAGCCATTTTCAATAACTATATACTGTGACCGAAGTCCCAAAGAGCCCAACCTAAAGTCCCATGTTAGAACATGCAGGTCGATTGAAATACTAGTGCAAATTCATTTCTTAATTTTCTTCAGTTGGCACTCAATTTATTTCTTGGTCTCTAGAGATAGGTTTAATCATAAGCATATAATGACAATGCAAGCAGTTCAGTTTCTGGGTTAAAATGAGTTAGGAAGCCTTCATATTGAGCACTCAGATTAGAAAACCTAGACTAATTGAATACATCACACACACACAAAAGAAATAAAATTGTCATTCAGTATTTTTGTTTTCCAAAGGAGTTACATTTTAGTAAGAGTTATGTCTCACAAAGAAATAGGAATGTGTATTTTCTCTCATCTAAAACCCATAAATCTTTGGGAATCTGTTAAGATGTCTAGGGAAAACGTCTCATCTTTCCTAGGGAAAATACAAAAATCCTGGGTTTTCTAATTGTGCTGAAAGGAGTTTCTTATTTGTCTGGCTGAAGATGAATAACCAGGTCCCCTATGCTAAGGTTGGTAAATAATCATGTGAACTTTTCTTTACATTAGTTTTCTAGGTATGCTATGTTAGAACAATAGCATATGTTTCATCCATCAGGAGAAAAAGAGAAAGAATAAGGCAGTAAGGTGCTCTTAGGCATGATCTTCAGGTGCATGCTGTGAATGGATTTTCATTAGCAAACTAATACTGCATCTGGTGCACACTCAGAAGTGGGGAGGGAAGACATAGCTGCTAACAAGAGTTTTGCACAGACAAGCAATGCAGAATGAGCCTTAGAAAGCAACATATACATTTGATTCAAAACCACACAAAAAGGCAAAAGCTAGGAATACACAATTTGCCACAGATCAGAAAATTAATTAACTAACTAGATTAATTACCTCCTCTAGAAGACTGCCTCAGGCAATGGTCCATGCTTGCTGTTTCACAGAAATGAGCTCTATTCTGAGCCAGCAGTTCACTGTAACACCAGGAGGAGGATTCCCTTCTTGCCTCCTAATGTGCTTTCTTCATGAAGACCAAGATTTGATTTGTCCGAATGATCATCTCAGCATGCCTATAAAAAGTTGTTTTATCAGTACTCTTAAAATTAACCCAGCCCACTAAAAACATCTAGTCAGTCACTGAACATTGATGCCTGCGACAATGAATTCAAGACGTTTCCTATACCCATGTAAATCACAGTAGCTGTTGCAAATTTCTAACTCTAACAATCCTTTTTTTCCTTTTCCTAAAGTTCATTTACCAGTTTCACACTGGTATTCACAGGTATTCATACTTTTGATCACTGAAGTCAGATCCCACTAATTTTCATTTAGATCCTAAGCAAAGTCCTGTTTTTATTTCATTTTAGTATGTTTTGTAATTCCCCACCATCTGAATATTCCATCACACTTTAAAGCATGTTTCTTGCCTTTCTCTGTCTTCTACTTCAGACATCTTGAAGCAAGCCTAGATCAAGGCAGATAAATCAAGCCTGACTTGTTTGCAGAAGTCATTTATATGTAATCTCAGAATGAAAGAGAAAAATGTAACTTTTCTAAGCTTTTCACAAAATGTATTTGTTAAACATCCAAATAAAGCCAATGTATCCAGCACTCCCATCTTTTCCCTAGTTATGATATTGTTTCTCTACACAGGCAGCTACTGTATGGCACAATCCATGAAAAGAAAGATTGTATAAGAAAAAAATTTCTATTTTTAGTTAGAGCAAAATTACCCTGCAGAAAACATTGGTGCGGAGCATTAACTTTGGATTCTTTTCTATAGGGCAGGTCTCACTCAAGACTCCAGAGATGTTTAGAAACACAGGATTTACCTATATCTAACACTCCTGCTAGTAAAAGGAGCTACAAAATGTAGCATTTGTTGTTGTTCTTAACTTATATAGTGTAGAAACACGTCTTGAGTTCTACTTCAGAACTTTAGAGTATTGAAGTTAGAGCACTAAGTAGCCAGCGACGACTCAGTATAGCGGGCTCTGCATTTACAGTTTTCTAGGACAGTAGGCAGTATATGGCAAAAGGAGGACGCAGGAGAGACTTAGACACAGCATCCCCTTTAACAGTGAGAAAAAAGTTCAGAAAATGCCAACTTGCGAATCATCTCTCACCAGCATGCATTTCTGGAGCTTCCTCTTTTATGACTGTCAGTTCTCAAAAAGGCATTCAATTTATTTCTAAATGAATTGTCCTGTTAACTTGTTACTCGGGACAGAAGCTGTAGTCAGAAGAGCCATGCGCATCGTTAACAACTGCATAGCCTAAATCTAGTTTTTCCTTTTCTACAAAGGACTTACTAGGAAGTCCTAGCTATCAGAAGATCAACATAGTACATCATCATCTGGATTTGTTGCCAAAACAAAACCAAACAATATTGTCAGCTGTAAATTCTGCATTTAGCCATAATCATCAGGGCTATGTATAGATAAAAGATTCCCTTTTCACCCACTCCCCCCTCTGGCACCCCCCAGAGTGTTCCATAATTAATTTAAAAAATCATATTGTATACCTAGAATATTTGTTTCCACAGATGTTTTTCTAATAATATGTCAGAAAGGTTTCCTGGCCACTGCTGATACAGTAATGATTCGTGTTTACTTTCTGAAAAATCCCTAATGATCTTTCTAGTCTGGCTAATGTATTCTACTCCAAAGCCTGCTTCAGTTTTCTTAGTTTTATCACCATTTTCTGTAGTAAAATGCATTTTTAGCTATCATATCCTGAAGAGCTCCTTTGTATTTCAGGGAAGGCTTGAATTGATTTCTTTGCAAGGTATTATTTTTTTAATCTTGCTATTAACAACAGGCCTTTGTAATTTGTTACAAATCTGTGATACAATTTTATATATATGTGGAAAATATTACTCATATGTATAAATCCATACATTCCATTTCTGATTTTTATGCTGTTTCTCTGGAATTTGTTTTCTATTCCAACTACATTCTCTGCATGAAACCGCATTTCCTTTTGCCAGGTTTAATTGCTTTTATTTAAATACTTTAATTAACAGTATTGTGTATTTCCACATCCTGAAGATTTAACTATTACACCTGTAGAGGGCTGTGCTCGGAACCTACACTGCTCTACACTCATGTAGTCAATCTTGATTAAACAAAACAGAAAATGATTGCACCATCCACTAGTTACTAAAATCTAGTTTGGACATACAGATAAGGCTGCATCATTTGATTTGTCACAGCTACAGTATTAAAAATTTATTGCAGCAATATAAAAATTTATCATTTATGATTATGTAAAATCTAAACCCTCACTCAGAAGTCTCGGTAGTGGAATGAGTGGAATGAGAGAAAGTGCGATGTAGACATTAAATTGTTGTAACTGTTGAATGATGCGTCTAATTCCATTGTCAGAGGATGTTTCATAGTATTTACTCATTAGGCAGCAGCAAATGGATGTAAGACGAGTGCTCAGACGGCTACCTGACAACAGAACCCGAGCGCAGGACAAGAAGCGAGGAGGAGGAAAAAAAATTTTTTTTTTTTTCCTTAAGAAATGGTTTGGCTGATCCCTATTATAACTCCATCTAAGTTTATGTTGTACACAGCAATTAGTTTTGGTTAGTAATGGAAGAATAAAATCACATTTAGAAAGTGGTAAAAGATTCTCATTTGCCTATCTAACTGTAAATAGTGATCTAAATAGCTGTCAGACAACACCTTTTTAATATATAACACTGCCGTACATAATATTTCATACACATAATAGCAGTTAAATGCACCTTATTTTCACAGTAGTCATTGTCAAATACGCTAGGAACCAGGCGCCTTTGAAGAGGAGCAACAGCTAACAATATACTTCACTGAGGAATATTTCAGTTTAAATAGTTAAAATTAATTTTTGAAAGTATGTTATAGAGTCTGCTTTACTTACAGAGCACCTGTTTGCCAAAGAGTTGGAAAATTTGTCATACTGCTTTAGGTCTGAGAAGGAATTAATCAATTACCTATATATACCATGATATATACCTATATCCTTTATACAACTATAAAGCAGAAATTCTAAACTCAATAACATCATCCAATATTTCCAAGCAATGGGCAATACTAAAAATACATTCATTACTTTATAGGATAATTTATTCACTTTTTACTACGAACACTTTCTCACCGCAGCAACATCCATACAGAAGTGACCACGTAGAAGACAAAATGACTTGTAAAAAAAATCAAGTAATTTTTTTAGGACTAAATTTGGTGTACTAATAGTCACTGAAAATTTACGCCAGTATTCTGGGGAAATGAATGAGAAGATCATGCGCATTCTGTTTGGAGTGGAGATTATCTATGTTATATATACCTCAGCATAATTCTTTGATTCCAATGTATCAAAGCAACAGTGAAGATTAGAGTTTCTGCCTCAAAGGTAGAGCGAACATTTAAATATTTGAGGTCACCAATTGAGGTCCAAATAGAAAATTATAGACCAGTGAATGAAACAATCTATATAGCATATGTGATACAAGACTGGATACACTTATTAACCCTGTAAGACCTTTTTCTGAAATAGCCATGGTTAGGCAAGCTGGTAAGAGCACTTCTTTTTTTCTCTTTTAAGTAGAATAGCACAAGCTTTAATGTGATGAGCAAAAAGTAGGTTTAAACTCTGTAACAAAAGTGTACGCTTTATAGTAACTTGTTAAAAATA
Organism: Theristicus caerulescens; assembly: GCA_020745775.1. Classification (NCBI taxonomy): domain Eukaryota; kingdom Metazoa; phylum Chordata; class Aves; order Pelecaniformes; family Threskiornithidae; genus Theristicus; species Theristicus caerulescens. The sequence continues at coordinate 11,904,179 of CM036564.1, forward strand.
GCCATCAGTCTGATTTTCAGTAATGCTGACAACCTCCAGTGTTCATTTAATATCCCTCATTTTCACAAGTGATCAAACCCTGTCTTAAGTTTCATGCCCAAGAGCTTTTATTAACTTATGAAGCCCTGGTTCAGTCTAAAGCACAACCTCACTTCCCCATTTTCCCTTTCTACATTGCTTTTTCTGGGAAATTTGGAGGCCCAGTACAACAACTTGCAGCTCGCAGAACCCATCACACCTACCTAAACGACTGGAATGTCAGGGATCACATCTAGCAGATTTGCCAAGTACAAGCAATGACTAAACTGATCAACTCACTTAGATGTTGTGAATTATTTATTCAGCTTTAATAATGCCACATATCCACATTCAAATCCTTCCTTTAAAATACCTAAACTATGTGACGTAGCATCTCTGTTCTTTTCCTGCCGAGTGCTTTTTTATTCATATATCAAAACACAACCTTGGCAATCTGACTTCAGTGTAACAAAGAACAGAAAATTACTTGGTTCTTGCTGAAGAGAATTCTTACTGAAGAAAATTAGAGAGTAAATGCAATGGTAAATTTCTATTAAATACAGCCAGAAATAAAAAAGATTGTATACTGTGACCAGTAAAATGTCATCTGATTGAAAGGCCTGTCATGCAGCACAAAAGGTAAGTAACCGTAAGGTGAGATTTTTGGCAAGAAAACCCATGAGCTGTTCAGAACTTTTTGGCTAGGTATATGTTTACAGAAGCGTCTTAATGCATCTTTTGTCATGAAGTCAGAATATGCTTTGTTTTGAAGGGAGTCTATCTGAGGAGCGTAACATGGTATATAACCCCAGTTCTGCAGCAGCAATGGTATGGAGGGGCAGGAGTTCCAGGTTCCATGGTTTGTGTACGCTGTACATATTTCTTTACAAAAAAATTGCATTTAATGTCTCCAGTATTTGCAAAGAAAGCTGTAGCAATGCTCCGTCCCATTTGTAGCCCTCGGGATAGGAGACCTTCTAGATATTAAGCTTTATGACAGCTTTCACCTATGCCTGGTTCTGCAAGGACCAATTTTCCAGAGAGGACCCATCCCACTTCACCACCCGGCAGAACAAATACAGGAAGGGGGAGGTTTGGGAACTGTGCGTCCACCACTCCCCAATAAACAAACAAACAAACAAAAAAAACCCCTAGAACAGCTCAGCAAAGACTGTCTAATTACTTTGCACAGCTTATTAGCCCTCCAGCTCTAACCTGGAATATGTAAGTATATACTTGCAACATGCTGCTCCTTTTAAAAGCAAGTTGGTTTTCACGTATGACAGACTTGCATGGCACTGCCTACCAAGCATGTTGGCCTGTCCTTGTACTGCATGGTTTGCAGGCACATCAAATGGTATTCTGAGATGCCATATTATTGGATAAAGGCTACTTTAGTGAAAGACTTGAAAGGAAATCTCTTACACATGGCAGATACGCAGGAAGTACAGTAACTCTGAAGGAAGTCAAAAGTATTGCTTTCCACTACGTGCGTTATGTCACATTCCCATAGCTATTGGTCATAACAGGACGTGTGACTCGAGATAGTGTTTAGGTTAAAAGTACGCTCATGAAGCACTCAATCAGTTTTGTATGTGTCTAAGGCTACCAGCAGGAGTCGAGAGCATTTGTGCTTCTCGCAGGAATTGCTTCAATTTGTGTTGCAAAACCCATCAAGTTAGTGCTGTCATGTTCAGTCTATTTTTATAAAATAGTTGACCTGGATATTTATTTACCCTCTTGAGACTTCTACTGCCATTGAGCTGCCTCTCATCAATGATCTTAATCCTAATTCTGTTCAGCTGGGCAGAATTCCTCTTTAACTTGTTTTAGCCTATAGAATTATATTTTATGGATCATGATTAAAGACATTACCCTAGGCTATCAATTTGTTGCCTTTAAATTGGAAAGTAGAGGTCTTACCTAGGAAGGGGAAAGGGAACCAGATAGGCAACCTGCCTTTCACTTAGCCTGAAGTGTAGTATTACAGTAAACCATTTTGCTGAGCGAGCAGTAAACATGACTGTCAGAGTTGTATACAAGTTTTACTAAATGGTTATAAAAAAAAAAAAAGAATTAACTAAAAGGACACCTTTGTCTGCATTTGGCTTTAGGGTTCCAAATGCTAATGATGACGACAGACTGCAGAAACCATTCAGGAATACTGTCATTTGGAGGCCAAGCCAGTCATAGTCGAGTAGCGAAATGTAGTGTTAGCTTCCAGTGCGTCAGTCCTGCTTGCTCGCTTCTCTCAGTGGAGTTATTCAGTTCATGTGCTTTAATGATTAAACAGCTCGCTAGTTCAGGCCTTGCAACATACTGTGGGTGCACTGTCATCGCCCTAGAGATAACAGACCAATACCACTGTCTCAGGCTTGCATTACGTATATGAAGGAGAAAAAAAAATGAACACAATTAAGTAGGCTAACAACAGGAAATTTTAAGTAAGCGCTATACAAACCCTTCTCCCTGTACTTCAGAGCAATTCTTTCATTTATATGCCTACTGAAAGGCACTAAAGCTGTACAGACTGCATCCTCTCTGAGGGATTAAGCCATGGTTCTGCACAGACCTCATCTCTTAGGAGCTGAGTTGTTCTGTTTCTAACAGGAGTTGAGCCTTTACATTTCTCTTTTGTGGGAAAAAAAATCATCCTGCTAAAAGCATCCCTGCTCTCTACAACACTCAATTCACACATATTAGCCACTACTTAACTTTGGTGTCTCTTTTATGTTCCATACAGCGGCCCCAATGTACTCAGCAGGGTGATTTTTCAGTAGCCACTGCAGTGCTTTGCAGCACATCAAAAAGAGCTTCCTTTTATCTCCCGAGCCACTTGTCTCTGTGAAACAGAATTTCACATGAGGGCACATCAGGAAAAGAGAAGGGGGGGGGCTTTTTGTGTGATTTTTTGGTTGCTTGCTTGTTTTGTTTTTCCTTAGGAGTGGTTTACACTTTGTTTATGGAACTGCCTGTATTAAAGTATTTCGCATGACTACATGTACTGTAACACCTATGTGTGCTCTACATGATTTAGAATAGAGGAAAAACATTGTCTCCACTGTGAACACCCTCATTCCTCAAATCCTCAATGGGAATAGAGGGCATTTGGGCCCACTCAAGTGAAAGAAACCCTTGACCACTGAAACGAATGGGAGTTAAGCAGAAAGAAATTCCAACTCAGCATGGCAGTATTTGAGCCTTAGTGCTGTGGCTTCCTCTACCTAAGAGAGCTCTAAGTTAGGTGAGCAGGCCCATACACAGTCCTTGGGGAGAAAAAACAGGCACCACAGAATGGGGTTCACAAAGTGCAGCCAAGAAACCAGGTGTTTGCCCCAGCCCAGCTGCTGAAGCCAGCTAAGACCTGAGCATCCTAGCTTATTCCTCTCCACAAGCATAAAAGCTGTGTGCAAGATGGACACCACAGAGCTCATTTCACAGAGTTTGGGCAAGAAGAGTTGTACCAGGGAAACACTTGTGGTTTAGCTGTCATGCTTTACATAAAAGGGAGAGAATTAATTCTCTCCCTTTTCTTATGCTAGTAAGTTAGAAATGACAGGAGAGGTCTAAAAGTACCATACCCAGAGTCATATCCCAGGTCCAAAAATCAGGCACGTAATGGAGGTGAACTGGTCTCCCATAACTGGCTGGTTTTCTGACAAGACAGAAAGTGGGACAGCTTCTTTCTCCTGCTTCCTTAGTGCAAGAGCTGAGCTGAGGATGTCTTAGACATCAAAACTGCGACAAGGACTAACTGATAAATGAAAGATACAGAACTAGTTAACTTCAGTGACAGCAACACAAGCACCTCCAGCATCAGCTGGGAGCACAAGGAAGCTGATCTCAGTTTGGGGTTTAGGCAGGAACACTTGTGATAAACTGTAATTCCCAATTCAAACCCAGGGAACTGACCCTGGGTGCCATGCAACACTGAATCTATGCAGAGAAAAACCATAACCAAGCATTTTCATTAACAATAGAAACTGCATGTTTTGCTAAAAGAAAAAACCAAAAAAACCACGACACAATTGTTTCTTTTGGCAATGAGAAATTATCTATTTACCTTAAGAGTTTTATATCTGAAGGACCTAATTCAAAGCTCATTGAATTCATTTGGGAAAAAAAACAAAGTCTCACCATAGTGAGCTTTAGAAGGCCAAAGTAACTTGGGGGGGTGGTGGGTTTAGGATAAGGGAACAATACCATATAATAAAGCTTTGACTAATTTCCCACCCTAGTTTCTTCAAATTTCTTGTATGTCAAACAGGTTTTATTGCTTATAGCTAGCATAGAGAGTTTATACTCCCACCAGACACCCAAATTTAACTACTGTTATTAATACGAATGTCAATAATAGTTATACAGCAGTGGGAAAATACATTCACTCAGCATTTCATCATGGAGGTGTATTAAAATGCCTACTGTATGCCTGTCTGTCTAGTAATGTAATCAGTGAAAATTGTATCTAGACTGCACGTAGGGCTGCCAAGGAGGATTTATGGGAGCCTCATATTTTGAATTTTGTGGATTATTCTAGAAATGGTCTCCTTCTTACCTGAAGCCATATTTAAAACTTAGAGCTTTCAAACCTAATTCTGCATTTCATTAGCCAGTCCTAAAAAAGTGTTTAGAAGTCACTTCTCGGAGAAAGTACTTACTAAGTATTACTGGGAGGAGAGGGGGAGAGGAGACCCCACAGTCACCTGCCTGAATGAATTAGCACCTGTACTGAATGGCGCGAGCTACCCTTGCCTTCTCTGAAAAAGCACACTCAGCATTTCTATGGGATTTATGCCAATATCCTTGTGATTATAACAAATCTATCACAGTTATGACTTTCTAATGCAAGGTATAACACAGACTTGAACAAAACTGATGAGGTGGGGGTTTTGTATGGGGTTGAGTTGTTGTGTGTTGGTTGGTTTGTTTATAGCAACTATTTTTTCCCCATTGTACAAATAAGCAATTTAAATGTGGCTGCTCTTGCCATACTTCAGCTGTACAAATCTGTACTGACGTACACTCCATTCTTTGATTTGCAGATTAAGCCAGTAATTCTCTACTACACAAGTCCAAGATACTCTAGAGAAAGACTTTCAGACTTACTTATGTGCAAATTACTCTACTCTGTATATCTTGGAAGAAACTTCCCAGACACTAATGTGTACAAGTTATCTATTATCTATTATTATCTTTATTAGACAGGAGAGAGGGTGAAAGAGCCAACTGAAACCAGAATTAAAGGGGAAAAAAATGTAATTTAAGTCACCTACATGGTGATTCAATTGTAATTTAGGTCTATAGTTAACTGTGTGATAGCCCCAGTGATTTAAGATTTGCTGCAACTCAACAGTGAAGACAGGGCTTTAGTATGGCAGTATTAAGCTGAGACTTGAGAGTCAATACTGAGGATTAGCAACATAAGATTATAAAACAGAGCTCATTTCAGAATTCAAAGAATAAACAATTTTTTGCATTTTATCCTACATACAGGACACCCTGGCCAAGGCACTGGTCCTCTTTTGCCTTTTTTTGATGTTTCACAGGTGCAGCAGAGCCACTAAGCTAGGTAACTGAAGCAAACAGGAAAGCTTTTGGCTCACGGTTAAAAAGCACAGCTCGATTCTAGAAACCCCATTTGCTGAAATGGTGACCAGGCAATCGAGGCTGTTCTAAACTGCATCAGAGATCACACCAGCCCATGACAAAGGGAACCTGCACTCCAAATCCAACCCAGTGCTTATCTTGTCTGTAACTGAAACGTTTTCCACAGTAGCAGTGGACTTTACTAGATGGACATTGGAATGTTCTCTAATCTATTTTATTACACAGTAGCAATGCAATAAGTTCACAATGTTTAATGCAAATGCTTCTTTTTTTTTTTCCCCATCTTTAAAGGGAGGTCCAATCCAGAACCGAAAATCCAAGCGTTGCCTGGAATTGCAGGAAAACAATGAAAATGAGTTTGGATTTCAACTCATCCTTCAGAAATGCACTGGACAGCGCTGGTCTATAACAAATGTCCTGAAAAGCTTGTCATCATAGCAGACTAAATTTTTTACCCATTTCTTTTGCTACTGTGTAGCACATATTGCATTGTTGCCTGCTGTACTGTATTCCTCTCGCTCCCCCCCCCCACCCCGCCCCAGTTCCTTCTCTCCTCTTTTTTGTCCTTTTGATTTTATTTTGTGAGTGTGTGGAAATTGGGTTTGTGGGCTGAAAATAAGACGTTTTTATTTCACAATGATGTTTTCATGGCATTTATAGAGACGTTGAATGACAGGTGATGGGTAGGCTATCCTAAAATATTTTACAACTGTAAATAGGAAACAAATGGAGAGTATTTATAACTCAAACTTTTATTGAATAAAAAAGTTGAAACACTATTACTGTCTAGCTGTCTCCATGGAAATCAGTTTGGAAGTTAAGTGGTGGTTTCGTTGTTTTCATTAACCCAAGCCTGATCTTGGCAAGTAGCTGCTGAGAATCAGTATTCTCTAGACTTGCAGTAAAGAGTCCTGCCTGCATGCTAGCAGCTACAGAGATGGAGGATTTTTCTCCTTTCTCCCTCTAGGCAGATCTGTCTAGATGACTGTAGCTACTAGTGTGCAAATACAGGGGTGGGGGTGTGGAGGTGTATAATATGCACCCACATACCCCTCACCGGTACTACTAAATAAAACCACAGAGAACCCCAGGGCTCAAGTGAGGCTGGGAAGAGAATTAATTAAAAAGAAGGAAAAAAGCTACAAGAGAAAAGCAGCAGCTACTGGAAGAAAAATACAAAAAAAACCCTGACATTTCTCAATGGGTTGGGCTCCGTTTCAATGACTGCACTTCCCTTCCAATTGTCAGTAGTTCTTACAACTTTTTTTTTTTTTTTTTTTTAAATGCACTGTTCCCTGGCTACCACAGACTTGGATAAAAAAATGGCTCCATCCAAGAGCAGCAGCAAAAAGTATGAATTCACTCTGCCTTTCTCCCTGCCTTTAAGGAGGTGTGAATGCAATGCTGTATCACTCCCTCTCAGCTAAGGCTGGGATGAGGAGAGGAAGAAACAGTCTGATGAGATAAACCAGAACACTAGGATTACTGGCCTCTTTATTTCCAGCTGCTTTTATTTGTATGTAAATTCCCTCTCTTTTATTACTCTATTTGTTCTTTTTATTCTGTTGTTTGTTACCTTAAATAACAGTCATAATCTCTTTGGAGCTGGTTATGTGCCAAATTGTCTTTTACAGACTGGCTTCACATTCAGGGCCAGCTAGCAGTACTGTTCCTCATGACTGTTTAATAAGTCATGTGGCACGTTAATTATATGTGTTCAACCTTCTGCTATATATAGTTACCATACATCTGCTTCTCAGAGAAGAAAATGCTGAGCCAACAACAGGAAAACAGTAACAGCCAATAAAGATGGGCTGAACACCTGCACTTTGACCACCTTCAGAGGTCCCTCAGGCTGTTTGAGTGAAAACTCCCATTAAAATTAGAACCCTGAAGGAACATCAGTAACCCGAGTGTCAGGATCCCACAGCTGGACAAGATAAAGCAGCTTTCATTTCACCCTGTAGAGAAAACAGGAGGTTGCTACACAAGCAAGCCAACCCTCCTGCACCCTGGAGCATGTGCAGTGTCCCGACAGGAGGGGCTCAGCACATGGCACGCAGAGCCGTTTTGAGCATCCCCAAGTTCCGCCACTGACCAAGGGGACTTATTTTTCACAGGCATTCTAGATGAATGAGGAGCAAACTGCACATTCAGAGAGACAAAAAGCACAGAACTCGTACAGAGAGCTGCATGACATAAACTAAGCTTCCTTTCAGCAAAGAAACCAAGATTTCGGTGCACGGAGATGCAACCATAAGGGGAAAAACAAGTAGTATGGATCAAATCAGACTCCTATGATTCTTACAGGCCTACTGCACTCTGAGCAGTTGCTTGGCAGGGGGGAGGGCATCATTTCTGAGCACTAGAGGGAGATATCCAGCAAAGACTTGACAAAAGTGAAAGGAAGGAGCTGAGCGCTGAACCGCTTCATTTCACACCAAAATGAATACTCTATGTCTAACATTTGCCCAAAGAAGACTGTAGTTATTCCTGATTACAGCAGTGTGCTCATGTTCACTGTTGAGTGAAAAAAAAACAAAACAAAACGCTACCAAAAACCCGTAAGTGGAGCCACATAGTCTCACCAAGCCACGTGTGGTGCTATCCAGCCAGACCTCCCCACTACACAACAGTTCTAAGGCTGCTGCTCCCCTTGATTCCCATGGGGCCCGCACTGACGAACAGTTTTCTTCAGCTTCTCTAAAGCAGAACATTACCAGGAGTCCCTCAGTGGTAAGTCTAGGCTTAAATTTGATCCCAGTGCAATTCTAGGAACTACAGTGGGATTACAAAATAAACAAGGCAGGGCGGAGGAACAAACAAACCATAAATCCAGACTTGAAACATTACTTTATACTACAGCAATTCAGCTATATGTAAAATACATGCATTATAATAGGCTTTTACCTTTGTTTTGTATCATGGAGTAAGCATTTTTTATGTGATAAATTATTGAAAGAGGGAAATGGGTTTAAACCTGTGGCTAAGCCTACTAAAATGGTATAGTAGAAATTATGAATGTACATAAGCAGCGCCATTATTGTGCACTTTCTGAGACCCTAAGGTCTCAGAACAGATTTTTTTTACATGCTGCTTCTCTTGGAAGAGAGAAAAACAGAGCAAAACAAGCATAACTGAAGGACATCACCATCTTTTGCTAGATGTGCTCACTTCTAGTCATGAACTGCCTCATTGCCACTTTCCTTTTCGGATACACAGGAATGACATAGATATAGCAGCAGTGCCTCACACTGTAAGACAAATAATCACCATACTAAGTGAAAAATAAAACTCATCTTCATTTTCTGGAATATTCTAGAATATTATTCAATCATCAGTTGCCTCAAAAACATTCCCAAATGTGCCTTCGCAATAGTTAGTTTTGTTTTAATTTTTTTAAAGAGGGAAAGCTAGCACTCAAGGGCAAAAAAGAACACTGTTCCAGAAGTCATATAGCTCCTCATGCGAGTATGGTCAGGGATGAAGGCAACCAGAAAGATCCAGTCAGCTCCCTCTTCCTCCTGCTGCTATAGAACTGCTCCCAATATATTTTGATGAAGTTTTCTTGACAAGTAAGAACAGTGTATCTACTAGCTGATAAGGATATCCTGAGAATTAAACAAAAAAAACAATTTTAAGCAACCCTAAGCCCTCTTCCTACTGTATTCCTTCAAATATTTATGGCTAACATATTGTTATTTTCCTCTATCTCCCCAGCTATCATTCAGCCAAATTGTTCATACCAGGCTGTCATCTACAGCAGTTTTGGAAGGCTGTAGGAATTCCACTATTTGTCTTCTCACAGCATCTGCATGTGGGGCAAGGCACCAGCGACAAGGAAAAAAGGAGCTGTGCTGGTGACATGAGCACAACATGCAGAAAAGAACACTTTCACGCCCTTGGGGAGAAGATATTAGGGTTTGGCCTCTATCAGAGATCCCTAGGTATACTTCTGGAGCTGGGCTGTACAGTCTTCAGAAGAGATCCAGGTCCTACATATTTGTTTTTACGAAGCTAGAGGTATTCACGAGCATGGAGCATGGACCATAGCTATTCATTCCCAGCTAGAGCTCTGACCAGGGAATTCAAGAGTGCCCTCACCTGCCTGGTCTTTCCAGGCTTGCTAACATCTGTTGGGAGTGACTGTGCAGAATAGGGCTTAGCATTGTCCTCTTTTGCTATGGAAGAGGCAACTATTTCTGGTTTCCTCTTTTTTGACAGACCAAAATTTAATCTGAGGCATTTAATCCACCAACATCAGGCCCGAGTTGTACTACCTTCTGTGTTTTTGCGAAAAAGAAGTTAATCAGTCAACACCCTTCACTGAGCCTTTGTTATATATGCTGATCAAGAGGCAATTGCAAAAGGATAATTAAGCAAGTAGCTGCCCCATGTCATTCTATACTGGGTAGCAGTGAATGCTCAGCTGGAGATATACAGAAAGGGAAACACTGAGATTCCAAGGTCACACATCAATAGAATGCACCACAATTTTGTTTATACCCTAAATTATGTATAGATGTGTGTGTGCATATATATCTACGCCACCAAATATATATATATGCATATATATAAATTTATATATGAAACATAACCATGCATGTACACACTCACATACTGACTGTTTACTGGGGGGGGGAAATCACATTAAAGTGCACTTCATCCAACCACAGTCTTAAAGACATGGAAACAAGACACCGAAATGAAAGGCTTGGATCACAATTTTATCACTGTGCTATCCAGAATACCTTCAACACTACTTCTGTTTTTAACACCAACAAAAAAGCAGAACGTAACTGCGTAATATTCAAATAACTGTTAAAGGCTTTCCACAGGGTTAAGTCGTAATAACTTCGCAAAATCAGAATACAAAATAGTTGGGCTAATACAGAAGCTCAGGAGGCAATCATTGCGGCTTTTGAATAACAGTTTATTCTCTACTGATTTGCTGTAGCGTTTCTTAAATTCACACACACACACACACACACACCCCTCGCTTTTATCATGAAAATACTTAAAAGTGCAGAACATGATGCTCAGGAATGTAATTCACAGCTATATTCTGGAACAGCAAAGCAATGTATTTTTGTTTATTGACTAAAATAAGCTTTGCATTGTCAGGTGGAAGTGACTATTTTACCTGAATTCAGTCTTGTTATGCATAGTCTCAGAAGGGGATCTTTGTGATAAGCCATCTGAAAACTTCTTGTAATGCCACAGAAATACACTTTCCATCATAATATATTATCTCCAGTGGAGTAGCCTCATTTGAAGTGCATATATGATAGGACAGAATTTTCCAATTAAAAGAATATATATATTTCCATCTTATGATATGAAAACAACAAATATCTATTACTTGCAAAAGGCCAGAGGTAAATGCAATTTTGATTCAGCTTTTAAAAGGAAGAATGATTCTAAGGAAACTCTGAACCACAGTTTAGAAGGTGACAACTGCTCAGATCTAAAATATTCATAGGTTACGTCCATCCTTTAAACTCTGCTGACATCCTTGGTCAGTGGTGCTCTGTGTGGGCGATACGAATTTTTTTTTTACAAACAATAGCACACAAAAATTGTTAAAATACTGATGCTTTCTTACTACTAGAAAGCTCTACAAAATCCTGCCTCTTCTGGCAGCTAAACTTGGGTGTCCCATAACCCAAGTCCATGGCTATCCAGCAATCTCTGGCTCACACATTAATCCACAAAAGGGAAGTCAGATAGTCCCGCTAAATCCAGGGGGCTATTCACGCCTATGGACAGCTACTTTCCAGAACAGATCTTGTGCTCCAAGTATTTATGCTGAGCATACCTAGTCAGATTTGGCAGCCATTTGGAGAGAGCTTGTTTTATTAAGAGATGAAGAAAGATCATCATCGTGCTAGTGAAATGAATCACCTGGATATCTACTGTTCCTCACATGTTTTGCTATTGAGCATGTTTTACCTGGGTACACATCACACAAGGGAAAAAAAAAAAACAAAACCAAAAAAACCCAAAAAACCACAAACCCAGTATCAGTAGTAACTTTAAATTTCTAGCAGGTATGACTTTTCTAATCAGTCTTACTTTCCTATTCTAAAAAAGTAGAGTCCAAGCTTAAACTGCATTACTTTGAAGCCACATTAGATGGCTGTATATTAGATATCTAACCCTTCTGCCTGCAGCTGAATGCAATGCGTGCCACCTCCATTTATCCAATCTGTGTATATTGTGCCTAGGCAAATGGGGTCATCTTACTGTTATGATTTCTGTGTATTTAGTAGTCAATAAAGTTAAAGAAAAAGCCTCTCTACTCTCAAATTTGATAGCACAGAGACAGAAATATTCAAGATGACACTTCAAACAGTTCATATTTAAACCACTGTATTGTTCCATAGCGTGACTTTGTCTACTTGGTCTCACAATCAATAACAGCTGTCAAGGATGGCAAATTTAAATAATTCTGCTTCTTAAAATTGATGCTTTCAGGTATTAAATCCTTGACTGAAGTTTCCTGGGAGAGATTAAATCACATGGAGCTTTCATCATCTGAAAGGATCTGAGAAGAACATTGTGTATCATATATAAGCTCACACAAGTGAAGGTTTACTGATTTAGTTTCAGAAGCCTGTCTATTCACTTGGATGTTAGATTGTCTGTAGAAGCTATGATCTATTTTATGAAAAGCATCCTCATGCCCTTTTATGAAAGATTAATATTATCAGATAATCTAATTAGCTAGAGACCTATCATCTTCTCTTGTATATCAATTTCTGTGGGACCACTTGAAGAGTCACATGCTTTCCAGGGGGAACATGGTTATTAAAACCTAACTCTTGATTATTAATTGAATTATCGCCTATTGATCCATACCTTTCTTTTATCTCAATACAATGTCTGGCACTGTTAAGGGCACTGTAGAATCAACAGACTATTAAAGATTAGTATGTGAGTCAGAGGTGCAGGAAAATGGAATTTTCCAGCAGATTTGCTGACAAGTCACACCTCACACCTCCCCACAGAGCACCCTCTGATACATATATATCACTGAAGATTTTAAAAACGATCAGCTGTGTCAGAGTTCAATAGTTTCTTAAAATCATGGCTGCTAATTTCCCTTTTTGATAGTGAGACTGCTGAAAGGAGGCTGCAGGAGTGTAATCTGCCAGCAATTCCCTCTGAATCCAGGCATGGCTGGGACTGCATGAAGAGGGAATAAGACAGGGTATGGGGACACAGACTCAGGTTGGTCCATGGTGCAGCTCCCAGGAATCCTTGGATGCAACTACCATTTCTTCCTTGTGTGATTACACAATGCTGCCCATTTTGCTCTCCAGTTTTCTTTATCAATTGATCTTTCCAGATCAAAGTAGGAGCATGCTAGCCTTAATTAATTAATTGCGTCCTGCCTCTTGTGCTAAAGGAACATCAGTTTGGGCTTAACAGTTATTTTTATTCAAGAAGAAAAAGAGAATTGAAGTGTGCTCAAAATTACAGCCTACTCATAAAGCCAAACTTTACAGATCAGAATATGCGCTTTGCTTTTTTCCCCCACTATGCCCAAGAAGCCATCATGTACATGAGTGAGTGTTTTAAGTTCTCTAGCTTCTGCAGTACATTACTTATGGATTCTGTATATCTGGCCATAGCTTTTCTCCTTTTTGTTAAAGAGATGTTGTTACCATGGGATGAACAAGGAGGCTCGCTTGCAGTTCAGAGCTCACTTTTGCCTTCTAAAACATTCAAGAAAATGGGTTTCAGGAGTGCTAATTTGGGAGAAACTCTGCATTTAGCTCCCAAACTAGTGTATATTATCAGAGACCACTCTCTAGTTCTTTGATCCAACAGAAAAGTTTGAATAGCATACACCATATGGCAAAAGAAACACATAGTCAATGTTTTATCATCTTTGTAAAAGCGCTGCTAACATGATGGGTATGCCTTTGAAGTGGTCTAGAACTTCTCATCTACATAAAGACAGACTATAAGACTTGGAAGTCAGAGAGCAAACAAGAATACTTTCTTCTGCTATCACAAAGGTCCCTTGGAGCTCATAGCTGAGGGAGCAAAGCACAGTTGTAGATATTGATGACTTAATATTTACCCTAGCAGAGAGGCAGTTATCCAGTTAGAATGAAGGTGCAGAAAAACAATATGGAAAAGAGGAGGAAGAAAAGGCTGATCAGACAGCTTACACTTGCCTAAAGTTAATTTCCTGACATAAAAGACAGCTCAAAGCCATGTATGGCAAGACAGGCACGTCCTGATATTCATATAGCTGTTGAACCTCTGCAACTTACGCATTTTCTGTCCTTCCTCCAGTCATCAAATGCTGAACTCCTGATGCTCAAGCTAGAAATCCATCACAATGCAGATGCTGACCCTAGCTGGTTTTCCACATTGCACCTTACAGGTGTCCAGCGTTTAACTCAGAAATAGCACCTGTATTACCCTCGCCTTTGAAAACGGAGCAGAAATCCCTCCGGCATGATAGATGCCAACAGTTGCCTGCGAAACAACAATGGTTTATACAACACTTTTCTGACCTCTCCAGGTGCTCTCCTGTTATAGTAATAACCACTACAGAAATAGTGTAAAACAAAGTTGAAAACTATGGAAGGAAACCAATTGAAAGAAAAAACTGAGGAAAAAAAATTAGTCCAAGTCAAACTTTGAAGACAAAAAAGCACACACAAGTTTGCAGGTAAACTGCAGACAAACATCCAAATGCAAACCTAATTTCACAATGGGAAGGTATCACGCTTGAGGGACTACCCACAGAGGTAATACAAACATTGCTGCAGAGTATTTTTAAATCACGCATTAAGCACACAGGCAACAGTTTCTGTCTGACTCTTCTCAGATATTTGGATAGGACCTCTAGACACTCAATAAATGACATGCTTCACACTTCTCTGGGAGCAGCACAGAGAGATTTGGCTATCAAGACTGACATGCAAAACCATCTGGCTGTACTTTCAGCCAGGCCTTCTGGGTCCTGAGAGATTTGGAAATAGTGTTCTGATCCTATGTCTATCTGTGTGCAATCTGTCTGCATTTGTGGGCAGCCCTTGCCTCCCTGTCCCCTAGGGCAGGGGGAGGTTAACTTAAAGCACATTAACAGAATCCTCATCTTACTACTTGGCAATGGGGAGCATCTGAGTCTCCCATTCTATCAGTCACATGCAGTTGAGCAAAAGAGATTTTTGCCTCTCGCAAATATTACAGTAGAAATACTGATAAAGACACTGCAATAGTTGCCATAACAACTGCTTTTAAGTGCAATTGTAGTAAGGAATACAATTTCTTTTTTGTCCACAGACTAACAATATCTTTATTATTGCTAAGTAGACCTTTGTAAAGAGCTGAATTTTTTTAAAGCTGTTACTCTTGAGCATGTATTTTACATCTGAAAGAGTAAAAGGGGGGTGTCCTTTTGCTGTTCAGAAAAATAACAATTCTAATTAATACCTTAGGTCCTGGTATATGGTTCTCCAACTTCCAGCCCACATATATACATAAAACCTAAGAATTTTTCAGCAAATGAAATTTGGCTCTACTGAAACAGAGATAACATCTGTCAGCTTGTTGGTAGGAAAACATTGCTTGTACTTCACAGGTAGCTTGAGTCTGTCTTCCACGTAAGTTCCAGTGATCAGCAACAGCCAAGATGACATTGACCATCACAGAGATCAAAATATTTTCCTTCATCTATTTTTCCTCCAGACTATAAAAAGGGGGCAAGGGCTGAATTTTGCTTTATGTTGTCATTTTTGGAGACTGCAGTTTTCAGAGATTCAGTTGTTCTCAATCCACTCTACACAACCCCAGAATGCTACCACAGCAGCTGGCTTGGCCTGAAACAGTTGCTACAGACCAGGAAGGGAGAATCATGTACAATTATGGCTGCATTTACTCACTCCTCCTACTCAGAAAGGGTCAGAGAGATCCGAGAAGAGAAGCAGGTTTGTTGTCAAAGGGTGTGAGACACACAGGGGTAACAAATCTGTCCTCTGCAATGCAACATCTTGCAGGAGGAACATGGAGCGACAGCTTCACAGATCGCAAACCACAGAATTATTCACAGTTCTTAATGGTGGGAGGGATTCTCAAATTGCTCAGCCTTACCTCTTGCCTACAAGAGGCTGTGCCACACATAAAACAGAGTGGCCCGGGTAAAGTGTTAGGTGTAAGCAGTGGATAGGATACAAAGTCCACTTTAAGGTGACTAAAAAACTTCCAGTACGTGGGTATGTGTATGGTGGAGAGAGGGGTTGCACACAGATTTTTGCAGAGTCTTGGAAGAATATAACATGTTTAATAGCTGGTCACTGAGAAAACTAGCTAGCACAGCCTTCTGGTTATTTATTATTTTGTTTAAAGCCCCAAAAGGCAATTATCTGTAATTATCTTGCAGATTCGTTTTAGTGCTGCACTCTCACTGTCTACTCATGGCACCTTAGAAAACGAGCAATTCCATGTCCTGTAGAAACTGCAGGCACCATAGCCACCAGCTATACACAGTGGGGATCCAGTTGGTTTTTACAGCTGTTAGTAGAAGTAGCTAACACCACAGTTCTGCAAATAACCATTCTGACAACCTGGTAATTCAGGGCCAGCCCTGCTCTCCTCACTCCCGCAGGTACTTGACAACACAACGGTGCTGTCATCTGTTACGCAACAGAAGAGAATACCATTTTAGTTTTTTAATGTATTCTGCAAACTGGTAATTTAACACAGCCTATGCATTCAAGTATGACTTTCTCTGGGAGAAACTCCACACCAAATCATCCCAAAGAATTGTTTTATGGGATATCTTATATCTTACCACTATATATATTTACATGTAGCAATTAGCAACTGCTGTATACAGGCAAGCATTTGCAAATGCATTTGAAGAGACAGCAATGCAATATGCATGAGCTATTGTTTCCTACAAACCCCTTTTCCCAGTAGCCAATCTAATGGACACTGATAATCTAATAAAAGGTTCCTTAGCTTGCCTTTGTTTAGTCTGTATGCTGTCCAACGTGCATTGACAGGCCTGATTACTTATGCTACTCCCTTCTACATCAAGAGCACTTCATAAATGCTCTTCTGCGAGCTGTATCTACTAAACATCCAAAATTATCTGCTTCTAAATACTCCTCTGCAGTGATGCATTCAGACCAGTTAAGTCAACATACCTAATTCCAGTCATTTGCTATTGAATCGGAACACTACATATTTGTAAATAAGCAATATACGAATAGTCATTCGGAGTTTTCCTAAAGACAGATTGCGCAAGAATCCAGGGTGGACATGAGGATTCAGTCTCTAATGATGTTACAGAATTACATCTCTAATGATGTTACGTAATTATAAGGCCAAGCAGTCTAGCTATTTCAACTTAGCAATCATTTACCTTTTCAGAAATGATACCTTGTAATTGCTGACCATTTTGGTATAGCAGCAATTCCACAGAAATACTAAACTTAATTTTTTAGTATTATAATGAAGTATTTACACTTACCACAGATTAAACAATAGAAAGGACACATAGCAATGTTTCAACCTTGGAGTCAAGACACTGGATATAATTAGTGAGGAAAACCAAAATAAAGAAAAGCTTTTTATCTTTTTTCCCCAAAATTCAGACTGTTGATAAACAGCAGTATTATATGACATTGAAATTACATGGTTTAAAATATTTCTGGAGAAGTACTGACCAGGCCTCACAGTTATAAATAAATAAATCAATCAAAGTACATCTGAATATCAAGCTTCGTTGTTCTGAATTCCTTCTAAGACCTTGGCACATACAGCTGCTCAAGCCTGAGCAAAATATTTTCTCATGGAGATTTTAGTCACTGTTGTCTATTGGCCAACTTTGCCTGCTTTGCAGGCTTTCTGTGAAACCAAACTTAGAACACTTGCAGGTTTTGGTATGTGGAAATTGTCAGTCTACAAGGACTTTAAAATTTGTAAAGAAAAACTCAGTAAAAATTTGTGTTAAAACATTAGGAAAAGAAAATTTTGGACTACTTCAAAGGAAATAAAGTACTTAATTTCAGTAAACAGTTGATTAAACACTGAATCCTGTCCTGACCCAGGTTTTGCTTAGTCCATGCTCATCTTTCTAAAAAGCAAAATGCCTCTGCTGCACCTGGTTCCTCTTTCAAGCTTCAGCTTCACCAAAAATTTATTAGGTACAGGACTATGGGATGTAATTCCTGAAGATGTGACTGGGTATGTTCTCTGAACCCTCATAAACATATAGTCACTACTTAAAAAAAGCTGGAGGAGAAGAAGGTGCGCCTGTTTCCCCTTTTTATCAGCAGTTAAGACCATTCACACTGAAGTTGCAGTTATATTAAATAGCCTTCTTCCTGGAGGAATAAGCCCATTTTCCCCAACTTTCAGGGTAGTGACTTTCCTAACAACACCTGTTTAAAGCAGTCTTGCAAGGGTTTTCTCCTCTTCAGTGTATTTTATCACGCTGTTTCTAAGTTACTGTAGTAGAACCATACTTTGTGAAGAAAAATTAAAGCTACTGCTGCCACCATCTCTGCTAACCCACGGATGTTTTGCTGCAGCACGTTATCATGAGCCAAAGGTTTCAGGGGACCTACTTTTTAAAGATACTGGCAGCATGTTCCTATTGTTACCATGCCAAAACATCTGTTCATCAACATTATTGATATGCTGTGAATAACACTGCTAGCTAATTGATGCTGTGGAGCCAGCAGGTGGAGCGCTGTGCTAGAGATGTGGGAAGTTCTCCAATCATCTTTTTTCAAAGTACAATTTTGGCCAGAAAAACAAAAATCGATGCTGAAGGAAGTTCTCCTCTTACTTACACTGCTGCTAATTTGGCCCCTTTCTGTTGACTCCAAGTGCTTTCAATTCTGATCATCTGGACATCCTCTAAGGCATTTTGAACAACTGACCTCACCGTGTTTGTCAACCATTGTATTTATTTTTAGTAATGGCTGGCAGCCAATCAACATTTGAGCAGCTAATATGTTGTGTGTAAGATGCATGTTAAATGAGCATTTAATAATTTTTTTTTTTCTTTCCTATTCCAATGAGATGTTTGGCTTGGTATTCTCATCTGAGCATCTTGAAACAACGGTACCAGAATGTTTGACTTTGCAGTTTCTTTACCATATGGTGGGTAGCTGTCACATAAGAAGAATGTAAGAATAAATCAATGTCACTTTTAAGGCAAGTGTGGATCATATCCTCAGCATATGTCCAGTTCTCTGCCAAGTAACTTCAGAGTATAGCATTGGACATGTTAATTAATTAATAAAATTGATATTTGGAATAGAAAGCATCCTTATCATGGAAGATGAAGTATAGGCTGAAACATTTTCAAGAAATATCACATGACTTACAACAACTCCAGTAACTTCACTGATAGTGCCCCTCTCATCTGAGGATTTCAAAGCTCTCTGCAGATTAAATGCCTTTAAGGTACATCATTAGTCTTCCCATTTGGCAGAGAAGTTAAGTAGCTTCCCCCAGGTCACATGCTATAGCAAATCACTACCACCAATAGCCAGGGGAAAATTTTCAGAGGCAGAAATGGCTGTTAAATGTCCAAATGCCATTTTGCATCTGAATATCTTCATCATTAATACTCATCACCTACTTATACCAATGTTTTAAAGTGCTGCCTAAATAATTTATTAGTCTTTGTAACATCCCCATAAAATAGGTAACTAATTTATCTCTACTATACAATGAGTAAAATGAGGCATAGAGAAGTTAAGTACTTTGTCCAGACCATTCAGCAATCTATGAACTAATCCAGACTAAGAAATGAGAAGACCATGATTTTTACAGTATATGTTCAGTTTACATCACCATAAAGACCCTACTCTAATATTTTAATATTCCTTCCAAACACATAGATGCTGAGTTTCATCTACAAGCAGTGAACCAGAAGTTTAAGAAAAAATTTGTCAGGTAACGCATCTAACTACTGAAATACATGCATGCTGTATTATGCAGACAGAAATGTAAGTAAAATTACACTTTGCTAGGATAAGAGACAGACAAGCTTATGCAAATATATTTCATTGGGAAAAAAAGTAAGTGAAGCAGTACAGAATGACTTTATACTTCACTATTAACGGGAATTAGAATCAGACAGGAGTACAGCACTAAAATTTGGCAAGTTCCTCCTTGGGAACATAGAAGTATAGATCTTAAACTTGTAAGTGACTTTGAAAATAAACCCAGGAAAAAAAAAAAGCAATAGTTTCTCACCCCTGTCACATCAGGAGACAACTGCAATTTTACACCAAATTTCTTTTTTTTTGGGGGGGGGGGAGGGGCAGTGGGGGACAGGCCTACGAGTGGGAGATTAGAAAGAAGAAAGATACAGAGTGACATGATTATCTGTTTCTTGTATGGCACTTTTGATTTTTTTTTTTCCCCCTCTCCTAGAGCTAACACCATAGATTAAAGCTCTTACATAAGAAGTGCATGGAAACTCTTGCTGGATTTTTATTGTAGACGGCTCAAATTCTTTGAAGCTCGTACACTCATCTGGTGCATCTACAGCACTATAAGCCAGTGCTGCTTTGTCACAGAGCAACTGCATATAACTGACTGCACAGACCTGTTGGGAAAGGGCTGCCAGTGGTATTTCAGCGAGAAATCCAGAACTGGAGAGTTCTGGTACCTTCCAGGGATGACAAATAGTGCATTATTCATTGAATTGCCTCCTCTCAGGGTGTTCAGTCTGAGGAGAAATGCTTCTAATACATATTATTGCGATAGCACTTACAGAATGCCCACTGCTCTACAAATACACAAGGAGTCATCATCCTTGCTCTGAATAATTTACAGTTTGAAAGACTGATAAAAGCAGAGGGAAAGAATACCATGTGCACAAAGAATGAAGGGCACTGGCTGGTTCGTGCAGTCTCAGGTGTTCTTTCCATGCCGGCAGGCATACACATACACAAACCATCCCTGCACTTACATTTCTAAATAAGTGTTACCACTTGGGAAATGAAATAAAATCAGAAGAGTACATCCAGCCAAGATGGTAACAAAGACAGAAATGGCATGCAAACCTTTGGGAAGCTGTTTCAGGTTTGAAAGAAAGCAAATGATGTAGTAGCCTGTCAAGATCTGTATCAAAAAGAAAACAGTAGTGGTTCTAACTGAATGCAAGCAGGACTAGCCGAGAAAAAGCTGGCAGCACCAGCCTGACAGAGTCTAGAAGTATTTGCAATGCACGAGCCTTTATTCCGAGAAATGTAGGCTCAAATACAAAGATGCTACCCAGCATTAAACCAGGATGAGCAATTCGAGCACCTCCATGATCAAGAGGAAATGCTAGCACTCAGGGAAAGCCCTTTGAAGAAAAGGTTATTTATGTCTGCTGCAATAGGATGACATGACAGAGGATGAAGTGAAAGAGAACTTTAATCTAAGTTCTCTGGTGTCTAGGGGTACAGGTGAAAGACGGGGGAATAAAAAGCTGAAAGACAGAGGAAGAAAATTCATTAGTTCCAGACTGTTTTTGTTGTTGGTTGTTGTTTTTTGGCATTTTGTTTTGTTTAAAAGAAGAATAACTGATGAGATGCCATCAGGTTCTAAAACCAAAAGATTTTGACTTCCCTCTGGTTAAATACATGCCTTCAAGTTCCTTTATGTACAAAAATCGCAAACTTACCCCAAGACTACCCCAATTCTGTACTTCTGGCCCCAGTTCATCTACTTGCACTTGTACTGGGCTCACAAATAAGCTGAAGAATAGAACACCTAATTTGAAAAATGCCGGCCAAGAATGCACAAAATAAATTGACAAAAATATAAAGAAAAGGGAGGGGAGCTGGAGGAGAGTGAAAAGAAAGTAAAGTGGTGGAGCAACTACAGGAACACGTGTTGTTTGTTCCAAAGAACAAGCTAGACAGGAGGGCAAGGTGAGGGATCAGAGGCAGAAAACAGTGAAAGAAGGGAGCTGAGGGTGTTGACCTGTGTAAAAAGAATAAGGTTCTGAGGGAGAGAATGGCTGTCCTGGGTACGGGGAACATTATAAACAAGAAAATAATTAACTAAAAAATATAGCTCAAAGTCTAGTTTATACCACTTTGTACAGTTCTGAGAGCTGGAATAGATAACTTGGTGCTTGCCAAGCAAAAAGAAATACCTGACTGATTTTCTTGGCCGGACACAATCAGTGACACACAAAGATATGGTAGCACTGAAGGGAAAAATAAAACATAAAGCAAAAGCATAACCAGAGTGCCATGGTCCACTCATCCTTATTTTCCCATATATATGGTTTCTTAATAAGTCACTATCAAAAAAACCAAGCATACAGAATCTGAAAACCTACTGGTCTGCCATCCTAAATATTCTACTTTACTCTATCATGAAGGCAGTCGCTTGTTATCATCCTAAATAAGAAAACATTCAGAGCATATCAGGTACAACTAAGCAGCAGTACGTTCAGACACATAAACGTAGCATGGCATAATACAATGTCCTAGGCACCATCAAATGTCTGCTGAGATAAAAACATAAAACTACAATTTTCTTTAAATCATACAATATCATTAGGAGTCCAATGAGAACTACTACAAACACCACAGTGATTTTTTTTTCTCATGGATTTTGTCTCCCTAGTTGTTTCAAATAACAGAGTGGGGTGCATAGTCTGAACTCTGTAATAAAAAACAGTTTTCATGGAGTTTAATTTCCATATGCTAAATGTTGAATCCCAGCACTAATAATTAGAAAATACAAAGCTAAAATGGGTTTCAATATTCTTTTTCATGCTTTCTGTTGTCGTCTCCTCCAGGAAGTCAGAGAAGCAAGAGTTTGCAAGTACCACGCATTCTCATTTGTTACGCTGTTCTGCACAGCCACAAAACAGCTACAAGATAGGGATTTCACATTAAAATTGTACTGTCAGTCAATTGCCTTTGTGTTTCCTTTTGGAAAAGTCTGCCAAGCCCTCTGGGATCAGAAATGGGTGGCATTAGAAGATGGAAGGGAGAGTATGGAGAAATAAACAGAAAATTCAGTAATTTCTCAGCCTGGTCTAACATAGGCAAGAATGTTAATAGACTTTTGCCAAAACTTTTTTTTTTTTTGCTTATATACCACCCATAACAAAACCCTAGAGTGTGCCTAGTGTGCCTTATTGCTACAGTAGTAGTACAGTTGCCATCTTATGCCAAGAGCAGGAGAAAATACTCGCCAAAATTTCTGCCAAAGACTGTATGTGACCTCAAGCAAGGTACATGGCTTATCTTACCCTCAGTTCCTACATCTTAAAAAGAGAGATTAAAAAGATTTCCCTTATGGTGTTTGAAAACTAATTCATTACAATTCATATAAGGTTAGTGGATGACTGATCACCACTATTTTGAACACCTCCAGGGATTAAACAGGGGACCTTCAGAACAGAATGCGAGTTTACTGACTGAACTAAGGGACATTTTCTATTGCTAGGATCTTTAACAGATCCATAATCCATGACCGAACCCTATATATCAGTACAAACTGCAGTTCTTATGCTTTATTCTGGCTAGTAACTGCAAAGGAACATAAATAAGGCAGTGACAGAAAAACTGATAGTGAATGTTCACTGTCTGATTTTTTTATTCATTGTTATGGCATGATGACAATCTCCCTGTGGAATTAATTCTGTCTTCTGCTGTGTGTGCCATCTCCTAAGTAGGACGATCTTCCAGTTATCACACTACTGGCTCCTTCAAAGTGTTCTTTTTATGTGTAGAAATACACATTCCCCTCTATCCGTAAAATCTAAAGTCTTCAAAGAATCATCGTTATCAGCACTTGTCAGTCTGACTCAGTCTATTCAAACCCAAGCTGGTCTGTCTGGATTTACAAGGAACTTTTTGCAAAGAAATTATTTACTCTTGCTGCCCTCCACTGTTGAGGGAAATGGGAATCTCATTCATAATTAGAGCTATTGATCTTTGAACTGCACCTTTTCAGAGCTCCCTGGACTCAGAAGATAAGCCAAAGGCTTTTTCTTCCCCTGAAGAACTCAAGTTTTGTCACTCAATGCAATCCTAACTAGGACAAGTGTCAACCACACAGACTTAACACAAACCTGTAAAGTACAAATCTCCAAAGAAAACAGTATGTATGACTTACAGACATGACATGAGGGAATTGTCTTGTTTTAATCTAAGACTGTTCATAAACAACTTCATCCAGCACTTAAACATCCTGCTACCCCCACCTCTACGTGCTGCCAAAATACCTCCTCCATCTGTGATGCCTTATTAAGCTATAAGCATCTAGAACAGTAGTGTTCCAATTTGACCTCTAGGCATAATACAACATAACAGAGTAAATAATCATAAGTATTTCCATTGGTTCACTATGCTAAATAAGCAAGCAATTGAAACAAAGAATAGGGAATAAGTCTGTTCCGAGATCTGCCAGCTACAAGAGGTAAGTAACAGTAAGGGGCACAAAGCACAAATAGCAACTTTGAGAACTCCATCTGGTTTCCTTCTCCAGCTTACAACAGCTCAAGAAGAACTATAAGCTGATCAGTAGGGCACAAATGGAGATTGTCACCCTGGAGTTTCTTTAGCATGGACGCATGGGTGATGCCAGAACAGCAGCTCACTCAGCAAGCTCAGTGTGTTGGACCATGACCACTGAACAGAATTGTCCTGCTAACACACTTCAGCCAAAAGGAATTCCAAATTAAACACACAAAGGAGGGAGAGCAAGCTTCCCCTCTCAACTTTTGTATGGTGAATAATTTGGCATTAGACATCTCTTGTTTTGCTTAGGAATGGTAATTGCAGGAATGGAGACAGAACAGAATCTGAAGATACACAGTCTAACTATAACTCTGAAGAAAAAAACCCCACAGTATATTTAGGCAAACACACACTTGAAAGTGGAATGCAAGTTTTACTTAAATAATATCTGCTGTAGATGTACTTGCAGTAGCCATACATAAAGTCTGGGCTTGCTGAGCTATGTAAAAATGAACACAGGTAAAGAGACTACACTAGCCATCAAACTCCCTGACGAAAAGGGACCAAAGATGAACATCTCTGAATTACAGTGCAGTATATGGACAATGCATGTGACTCTGGATAAAGATAAAGCTTGCCAGTACCTGACAATTGCATATTTTTTAAAAAGAAGAAAAACCAAAACAGAACACACATACAAACAAAAATCTTAAAAGTGAATGCTCTACTGTTATCTCAGCAACAGTTTCCTATTTGTAGTCAGACCCTTTGAGGATATAAACCAAGGACACCTGATTTAATGTTCCATGCAAAAAAAGAGCAGAATGAAGGTTGAGAAATGAAGCACTTAAACCCCAGAAAATTACTAGTATTAAAATGCCCTTTGGATACATCAGCTATGTCACAGTACAGAGAGATTTATATATTTTGAGGGAAGAGGGTTGACTCAAAAAATTTTGGCACAGGTAGACCTTACCTACTTTACTTAATCCCAGGTAGAGAATGCTCATGTGAGCAAAGATTTTATAGTTGCCTCACTTAAAAACTTGAGGTTCAAATATGGACTGGAAACCAAAACTGAATGTTCAGAGCTATTTAGGAAAGTCTGGTGCTGTAGATGCCAGGTGCCATATTTTTATGAGGCAAGAATAAAGCATCCCAAAATTCATCCAAGTGTCCTGAGCTAGGTGATTCCATTCAGACTTTATTTCTCCGCACGTACAAGTTGTTTACATGTACCTTTTACCATGTACATTTTACCTCCAAGGAGTTGCTATGTTTTTTGTGAAATCTGGAAGATGTGCTAGTGGGGTAAGAGGACTAATACAAACCACAAACTGTTGTTAAATACTAAGTATCAGGCTCATCTAAAGGAAAAAGCATCTTAAAATTGCATTCTCACTTTTTGTACCAATGAAACCCCACTGAAATCCATGGAAATATTCTGTTTCAGACTACCGTGTTACAACAAATGACATGTTTATGAACTCTGTTTTATTTCACTTCACTGAAACGGCTACTTGCAGTACAAAGCAATTGGAAGTCTTCTGCTGTCTGTCCTGTCATGCCTGTGCCTGCTAAGGGTTCAAGCAAGAGAATTCAGTTCCTCTGAGAATTTATTTATTATATGCAGGGAAATCTGGCACACTACAGCCAAGGAACATCTCTGGAATTTCAGAAGTAATCAAGACAGAAGGGAAGCAGGATACATCTGACTGATGTCTACAGGATTATTCCCTGTTGTGGTCTAACTCCAGTCAGCAACCAAGCACCGCACAGCCACTTCCTCACACTCACCCTCCCCGCCCCTGCGGGATGGGGGAGAGAATGGGGGGGGGGGGGACCCAAGGGTTGAGATAAAGACAGTTTAATAGGACAGCAAAGGAAGAGAAAATAATAATAATGATAAAAGAATATACAAAACAAGTGACGCACAATGCAATTGCTCACCACCTGCTGACCAATGCCCAAGCACCAATTGCTGCCCTGCTGGCCGACTCCCCCCGGTTTATATACTGGGCATGACATCATATGGTATGGAACAGCCCTGTGGCCAGTCTGGGTCAGCCCCCCTGGCTGTGCCCCCTCCCAGCTTCTTGTGCACCTGGCAGAGCATGGGATGCTGAGAAGTCCTTGACCAGTATAAGCGCTACTTAGCAACAACTAAAACATCAGTGTGTTATCAACATTATTCTCACACTAAATCCAAAACACAGCACTATACTAGGAATAAAATTAACTCTGTCCCAGCCAAAACCAGGACATTCGCCTAAGTCCAAAAGCATGGGATCCACGCACTGTATCTGTACTGGCTCTCTGACAGTCTTGCTTGTTACCAGCTAGGGACAAATCTTTAAAAATGCAGGTTTACTTCATCACTTTTTGGCCCTAGGATTCATCGTATTATCCCCCTCTTGAGAAAGCCTCATTCTTCACACAACATTTTTAAATGCTGTGGACTAGAAATGCTGTAGAACTCCATATGCATATTTCAGAGTTCACACAGTCATTTTAATATTCTAGAGCTGAGAAAACTCAAGTAAAGGATAAAAGGTAAGTGTCAGTTCTGGCATTCCCATTGTAATCAGCTCATAAAGCACTTCTATTTGAAGCATCTACAGAAAACCATTCTTCAAAGCTAGTTTCTCCATTTATAGCTATGCACTTGGAGTGTAATCTCCAGTAGCACTTTTATCTGCTTTTTAAACACAAATGCTAGTGATTGATTTTCTTTTTTTTTTCTTTTAAGTGAAGTTTCAGATAGGAAAGATTTGGGCATGATAAATGCTTGATGAACTCATCAGCATTAACAGTTCTTTGAAAGCTGTTCCATTTATAGAGGAAAATAATCCGATTTCTTTTCCCTTTGAGATGCACTGACAGTAGAACTGCGTAGAATACAGCTCTATAGCATGAAATAGTGAACTTCCTAATTCCACTTGAGAAATAGCTTTCAATGTTAATATGTGCTATTTGGGTAATTTTGCCAACAAGAAAAATCATAAAAAGTGGGACAATGCAAACTTAATCAACTCAAATGCCTAAATGAAAAAGAAACCTCATTATAGAACAATAGCAACTTGGTTTGGGGAGAAAATATTATAGATTACCTTAGCTTCCTTGTGTTAGGGAAATTGTTGGCAACGTGACACACACTTATGCAGACAAGCTCCTAGTTAGCATCAATTTTTTAAGTTCAAACTCATAGCCAGTCTGAGCATGGTCAGGTCATGTGAAAGTTGGGGCTGCTGTCTGAATACGTGACATATTCAAAGTCCTTTGAAAATCCCCATCTAAAAATATTAACTTTCTGCCTTCAAGGAGAATCCATATAACGTTAGCCATATTATTACTGAAAAACTGCCAAGTTGCTAAAGGACTTGAGGTAAATCCTCTTGGCATAAAGTTTTCTAAATACTCAAGCTTTTGTGCCTGAGAAATTAGGTGCACAGACAGAATCAGCTATATATTTTCATGATCTTCACCAAAGAAATGATCAGATAAAGTTTGTCAAACCAGAGACTCAGAAAAGCTACTTTGAAATCAGTCTTGAGGATCCAACATTGAATGCTTAGTCAATCAATAGAAGCAACAAACAATTCAGAATGAGTATGAACCGGTTAAGTATTTCTCAAATAATCTCTTCATTTCATTATAATGACCAATGGCAAAATGCACTAATACAATGTTTACATGGAAACTGGCTAAACGATTGCTAGAACACTTTGATCTTAAAATTTCCAGATGTTTCTTTGAATGATTTATGTGCATAAACATCTCCTGCTAAATACAGTCCTGTCCCCTACAGTCATCTTGAATGAAAATCAGAAATGAGGAGCTGGTTAGTTAATGTGAAGCTTCCTGTCATTAGACAGAATTTCCTTCACCAAAAGTAACAG
Organism: Theristicus caerulescens; assembly: GCA_020745775.1. NCBI lineage: Eukaryota > Metazoa > Chordata > Aves > Pelecaniformes > Threskiornithidae > Theristicus > Theristicus caerulescens. The sequence continues at coordinate 11,932,170 of CM036564.1, forward strand.
CCATTATTAATAAAGAATTGAAAGGTGCCCCTAGAGTCTTTACTGTAGTGAGCTTGTTCGAGACATACTTATTTTTCAATATTTTCAATGGGTTTATATTCCATCCAGACATGAGGAATGTGATAGGGAATATTTTAAAGTAAATTGCAGCAATTTATTATTTACATGTCCCAGAGCTAATTCTCAAGAAAGAATTCTTTAGTTTAGATTTACAGTACAGTGGTGAACCAGAGGATAAAATAAGAAGCACACTGTCTCATTTTGGACTAATTTGTCAAATGTGATGTGCTGATAGGGGACCTGCAAAGGGAATTGTCAAAACTCCCTGGCCTTCATCCGTGTGCTCCAAATACCTCAAATTTCCAGGCTTACAAGTTGCTTTTAAAAGGAGAAGAGAGGAGGAAAACAAAAACAGTACTTTTCCATCATGCAAGATTTTGTCCTTACGTATGTTCTAAATTGAAGACCAGATGACAGTAGTTAAATAAGGTCCATGCACTAGAATTCTCCCAAGTTAGGTAAACAGAATAAGAGAGATACAAGTGTTTAAAAAAACAAACAAAAACATGAAGAATTAATAACATAATAAAAGCTTTGACCTGACCTAAATACTGACAACCTTGTCATAGCTGAACTGGCAAAGCCTAATACAAGTTCAGCTTTAGCAGAATTTATGTTGATTTCACATGTGTTTTACTTGAGGGGGACACATATTCCTCCCTTCCACACTATGGGAGAGCCACTGTAATGACTTCCAGAGTAGTCATCAAGCCCGGAAGATTTCACTGTGGGTGAAATTCACACTTAGATAAAAACTGTTCCTTGATATCAGGAAGTCCAGGCAGCTTTTGAAGTCCTAGTCATTGCCAGGTGAGAGGCAATAGGTACTCAGCGATTTCAAAAACAGGCTTCCAACTTAGATTTCTCAAGTAAAGGGTAAATGGCCCTGATTTTTAGGCTCTCATCTCCCGTCTGCTTTTTGTTTTGGTTTGTTTTTCTGAGTAAAATAAAGGTTATGTTAAACGTAGTTTTGTCTCGACTTTATTTCAAGCAAGGTTAGTATAGGAAAAGGTAATGTCTTCTTGACAAATGATGCCATAGGCAAGAGTGCATGAGCTTTCAGACACGCAAGACCCTCACCAGGTTGGTTTGAGATATCTTTGAAAGGAGAGACAATAAGAAAGTTAAAAACATGAGAACAAAAATGAAAGGAAGAGAGGAATAATGAAAACAAGTTATAGCCCTTGCAGATGTAGAAAAAAATATTACTAGCCGATTCCCCCTATCACACATTAAGCTTGTTTCATTAACAGAGAACTGAAGTCTGACATTCCAACCAGTGAAGAGCCTCACATCAGAAACAGACTTCTGGACTCTGGTGGAGGAAGGGAGAAAGGTGTTACACAGCAGAGAAGTTAGCTCACTGTTGGAGCTGCTTTCAGCAGCAGATAGAGAGTCAGCCCATTTCCCACCCTTTTCCAAAAAAGTGTATGCACTTGCAGAGGGTAATGCATGCTATGTGTCCTACTATAGGCATTTCCCTTCCTCTCTGAGAAAAGAGAATATCAAAAGGTGAACATTTTTCCCTTGACATTTAGCAGAGCTTAAATGAGTACTCTTCATCACAGGCTCTATAGGTTATCTTCCACTTCACCCAGGAATTCTAACATTATTATTACTATTGTTTGCAAAATTCCCATCTCTCTTCTTTTCATCTAACTCCATGATTCTCTCAATTCACCTATAAATCAGATACTAAATCCTGCCTTTTATCCTTTGCAAAATATGGCTCACCTGCAAAGCTGTTTGAAGCCTCAGAATACAAAGATCCTGATTCATGCACTGATGTTCTATGCCCCTAGTACAGAACTAGGCCTTTCCCACATCAGCCTAATTTTCAGCTTGCTATTTTAACATGTTCAAAACCCTGCAGCTAGACCAAAGACAGCTTAAAATCAATGGATTAATCATAAGAAGGTCTCATACCTCTCTTCTGCTATACCATACCACCTTCTTAGCTCTTCAGTTAGCATAAACCATGGCACCTACTAGCCACTTTCATCCATGACCAGACTCACTAATTCCAAATTCAGAGTAAACAATTATTCTGCACAGATACATAGAAAATTAGGTTATGAATTGTTTTCTCTTTAGTTTTCAGATAAAGAATAGCAGGTATAGTGCCATAAACTAATTTGACAGGGTTCATCAATAACAATGCTATTTCATATAGAGCATACATAGGTTTTTTGTAGCTTTTCACCTATAAAAAATATAAAGGTTATATACAGGTCTTTCCCCTATAAAAAAATAGCCAATTGATGAGCCAACAATTCTCATTAAAAATAAATAAATAAATTAAAAACTAAATAAAATGATAAAAAATGAGCCAATAGTGCTCATTCCCAATTGAGTAAAAAGTTGTGAATATATCAGTATGCATAGGACTTAAGCACACACTCTGGCATACCTCATTGAAAGTTACATGATGTATTTAAGCATGCATCCATTGGGGTCTAAGAATTACCTAGCCTTAAAACATTAGTTAATAATCTTTTATGCAGATAAAAATCAGCATTAGACCTTCACCCATGAAGCTACACATAGTTGAAGAAGAAACAAATGATGCTTTAATTGAGCTGGTTCCAGAACCTTTTAGAAGCACTCATAAACCAATGAAAGTCAAAATTGTAGGTTTTTAATCATATGTATCTGTTCTAATGACGGATGATTGCACGTGTGCAGCAATTTAAGAGAAATCCCCTTTTCTGTCTATACCTCAAGACAATATCTGGTTGTGGCACAAGTGTTTCCAGAGTGTCTATGAAGTTATTACAAAAGGAAGAAACCTCTTACACTGTGTACTGATTAACTGGAAAATTGTGTCTGCCAAAAATCCTACTGGCTATAGTAGAACTAGGATATCATCCTGGCATCCGTTATACTGGCTTATTGCATGCTAGTATATTCTGTATTTCTATAGTCATCCTTTGAAATTAAACACCACTGAATAGAAAGGTATTGAGCTTACCCAAATAGCAGTAAGCAAAAATGAGCAACCATCAGATATGGTATAGAGTTAGAAATCTGTGGTTTATGTTGCTCTAGAGACTATGATATCAGAGAACACTGTGGTGTAGATTCAGGGGAGAAAACACAGATAGATTAGACCCACTAAAGGAGAGACAGACAGATGATACTGCCATCCCCATCTGAAAGCTTTCTAAATCATGACATTAGTTTTAAACATGATGTGAAAAGCTATTCACTTGTATAAATTCTCTGGCTTCTATCTAGTCAGATGAGATATTGCAAAGTACTTTTTTTTTCTTTAATAATAAATTTTAAAATCATAAATAAGACAATATTCTTATGAAAGTTTGATATTTCAGAGCTGAGACTAAAACAAAGCCTTTCTTACCACAGGAAATTATGACATTTGAAACATTAAGGGAAATCTACACAGTGGAAAGCTTTCAGGGTTTCTGTTATGCCTTCCCTGGGCTTTAGCAATAGCTACTTGCATTCAAAGGTAATAGAAGATAGCTTGGGAAAGAAATAGTGGATGCATGAAAAGGTAGCAGAGCCAAAAGAACATTTACTCATCCAGAAAAATTGGAAGGTATGAAATCAATATTTATTTTCATGATATTGTCTCAATGTATATGTGTGCACATATACATACATGCATGTTTTCAGTGTATATTTCCAAACAAGCTGGTGGAGGAAGCATGAAATACATTTAATGCTAAAACTTTGCTTATGTAAAGTAACAAGATGTCAAGGGCTTTTTACTGAAGTTTCTTTCACCGATATCCTTAATGTCTGCTTTTTAAATTTTAAAATTATGTGCCTTGTTTCTATTCATTCTTCAGCCTGACCTTCCTAAAATGACCAAGCTGATATTGTGATTAATGAGCCAATTATTTTCATCTGAGACATGGAACAAAACAAATAGCCTATTCCCCTCCAATTTACTCTTTTAATAAGTAGTTCTACCTCCCTCCCCCCCCATTTTTTTTTTTTAACCACTGTGTTCATACCTGAAAGTTTATGATGGATTTCCTATGCAATTCATTCCCTAAATTAACAGGATCTGAACAGGGCAGGCTAGAAATGTAGGCTTTTACTTGCCTTTGGTATTAAAGGAAGATGTAAACACAACATTACTATTCTTAAGTGAGAAACACTCAGAAAGGAGGCTGACAGGAGTCCAAAAAGGAAAAAACATGCACTTGAAGACAGTCCCCCTCCATACGACGCTCTAATTTATAAAGGTATCAGCTTCCTTCCCCTGTGTTCCTGATGCGTATTTTCACAATTTATTCCAAGAAGTGTCCTTAAAGCATTTAAGAAAGGTAGAGTTGCAACAAAAGAATTGGAAAATTCTTTTTTATAAATGATTTTGAGAAACAAATTCTAAGCCACATGGGTGGAGACTGTACATTTAAAGAAGGAAGGAAAAAAGGGAAAGAAGAAAAAAAACCAAAACAAAACACAACAACACAACCCTGTGGGAAAAGCTTTCTTCATCCAAGGAGCACTAAAGTTAAACAAATAAATACGCTGGAATGGCATCAAGGGAAATGCATTATACTGTACTCTTGGGAGATGATTTAATAGCAATAATGCAAACTGTACAAGGACCATGACTTCTAAACTGCAGGTCTTGAGAATCTCATGCACCCTTGAACAGCTGCAAAACACCAGTTCCTCCTTCCTCATTCAGCTATGAAGCCTTTGGCATCCAACATGATCCATGGAAAGATTATTCTTTACAGCAGCAAAAGCAAGCAATTTGGTATCTGCCCGTGTTTGCTGCAAAAGAACTTGACTTTTGATGGGTACAGGCAGTTGTACAGACAGCACTGAGTCTACCTGTGATAAGAAACAGTTTGATATGGCAGAGTAAACACATTGCTTTTCTTTAGCATTTCTGTTTCTTCTGGCTAGTAGTTTCATTTTCTTTTTGATAACTTACGAAAGACAGGCGAGAGAAGCACCTTCTAGGAAGCTGAGAAGATAACAGTGCATGACTCCCAGTTCAGAAAAATTACTCATTATACTCTGTGTACTGCTCTGAGTACCAGGCCCTTGGAAAAACACCCTCAAGTAGTGACAATAAAAACCCAGGGTCCCTGTCCTGCAGCATTTAATTTGAGGATCTAGTTCTCCGCTCCTGTGGTGCCTTCCACTGGAAGACTTTGCTTTCCTCTACAAACTACAATGACCTAATCTCCAATATACCCCTCAGGCTGACAACTTGCATGTTACAGGAATGTTTTTGCTACTGACACATAAAACTCATCTGTCCTCTTTTATTCTTAGCCCCTAAAGAGAGTCTGTTATCTTCAGACTCTGATTTCACACCAGTGGCTATGTAATCCCTAAGCAAAGCTTCATAATGCTTATTGGAGGAATTCTGCTGATTAATAGTTTTCCTTGTCAATTAATAATCAAGATACTCTACATGCTACGGGCCAGCCTGTCTTGTTCATGTTTACATTTGTCAGTGTATTAACAGTCATACTTCTACATCAAAACCTGAGAAGTAAAAACATTTTACACAGGAAACAATAAAGATTCTGACAAGCACACACACACAGATGAGATCAGCACTGGGGCACTCAAATACCTCCAGTGCTGAGTATGGAAGACAAGAACTTTCTATAGAATACTGAAATATAAAGGAAAAATCCTTATAATCTTTCAAGCAGAATTTTTGTTTGATCTTCAGTGGAAAGCAATTCAGGTGTTGTTTCTGATGAACTGCAAAACCCTATAGCTGAGTTAAGTAAGTCACGCATAGTCTTTAGGAAATGAGAAAAGAGCAGTTTGAACTTTGGAACTTCATACAGAAATTAGTAGAAAACTCATCTTAATGGAAAGCTACTATTCAGGATGATTCTGTCCTCTAAATTAACACTACTTTTGAAGAGTCCTGGAGAAATCCGTGCTGCTTCAGCAAGCACTGATCGGTATCTACAGAGTGCTGCTGGGTGGGGTTATGCACCATTTTAAACAGCTCCAGAAGTCTGACAGATAAACTGCAAGCTGAGGAAGCCTTCTCTTCAGTAGCTCTTTCTTGAGGTAAGCGAAGTTAAGGCTCAAAAATTGCTTTAATTTTAAGAACTACAAAACTAAGAGAAATACTAGTAACTGTCTACACCACCTCCAATGCTGAAAACTACCCTGTTTTAGAGGGAAAAGCAAGACAGTCTGCACCAACCTGTTACAGACAACTGTTCCAAGTTTCCCACATACTCAATCAGGTAGGAGTAGTCTTTCCCTAAAACTTCAGCATTTACAACCTACCCGGAACCTGGAAATCAATTGACCCATTTTCAAAAGAAAATCTTAAGTCATTAGCAATTATTGAAAATTTTAACCACAGCTTTTAAATAAATAAATGGCCCATTTAGGACACTCAATTACAATTTGCTAAAATGCTAAGAGATGCAGCCTTTCTCTTCATCCGTTCCCCTCACCTCCTGAACTCCTTGAAATACACTAGCTGAATCAGTGTCATGTTAAACCTCTTATTTTCTATGTTCAGCACCTTCATATTTTAGCACTCTTCCAGTATTCAGAGAAGACCAACCATTTTGTTCTTAGACATTAAGCCCCTGAAAGTAACACACTGCTTGTATTTTATTTGAAAGAACAAAATACAAGCCATTAATACCAAGAAAACAAAAACAAAACAAAAAAACAACCCAACTGAAACCAAAACCCCCCAATTCTGAATGTCCATGCTCAATAACTAATGGAAAACCTGTGAACACATTTGGTGACAAGGATAGAATTTTAACACACAATATGGTTAGAGAAAGAAGTGGGAATAAAAAGGGTATGACATTTGAGTCTGAGCTACATTAAAAGAAACAGTGTACACAACAGCCGTGCAGGTTTAGCTTACTTTATAAGAACATTACAAAACCAAGTTTGACTTATTCTTGTACCTGTGGCGTGTTGTTCAAAACTAGCTCTGTTTCTATGTCACATGGCAGCACTGAAATGCTTTAACATGTGTAAAAATGAAATAAATGACCTCTATACTCTAAAAACCAAGGAAGGCATTACGTGTATAGAATGGTTATGAGTCTTGCCTCCATAACTGCTCACCACCATTTCCTTTCCTGTTGCTGTGTGTCTTAAAGCAAAAAGGCTCCTCTGGATAAATGCTGAGAATAAGTTTTTTATAAATCCATACTTACCGAGATAATTTTATAACATTCTTGTTGCAAACTATCCTTCATTAATCCTATCAACACCACTTAACAAAAAGGACTCCAAAGCAGAGCAAATAAAAACAAGTTGGGGTGACAGGTTCTTATAAACAATACAGGGACATCAGATCAACACACTGGATTTGTTAACTATTGCCTTTTAATGCAGTGTCCCTGCTCCCACAATGAGGCAGGGGATTTAAAGGAGATGTGCAAACACTGAAAGATAAGAAAGCAAATTTTTCCAACACTCAGTAGTTTTTAGGAAGAATATTACTAGCTGCCCAATAGCCTTAACAGTTTGACATAACTTCTCTACTCTTGTAAACAACAATACATACACACACAACCTAAAGTCTACAGCTCATCACTGTGATTCAGTACAGAATTTTCTTCCAAATCTGCCTTTCTGTATTAGGAGAAAACAATGAGAACTTGAATGTGTAGCAGAGAGCTGATAGGCAGAGACAAATGATGTATAATGCATCTTTTGAAATGAAGTCCCCAAAATACAGAAGTTAATTCTGCTACAAGGTAGTATGGAGTATTTCATTTGTTATAAAACAAAGTCTTTAACATGCCGGCTTATTATATGAAATGTTGTGCCAATCATTGCAGCCTGGTCTTCCCAGGGGTTCAAGCTACAAGCTCAGATCTTCAGAACCTGCTACATTCCTTATTTATGAATTGATACACTTTGATCAGCCATGCCAGTTATTCTTTCCTCCTCCCCATTTTAATCTTTCATCAGTCCCTTGACAAAATTGCGTTTCAGACAAATGTATAGAGCAACATTACATTCAGGGCAATTCACTGAAGATTATTTTCTATGTTAATTTCAGAAACAGATAAAAACCAAATAGGCCCCATCACCAAGCTTTCCTGACAGTCCCTTCCTTCTTACAAAAAAGCCTAACCGCACTCCATAAAGGTTAAACTAAAAAACACATCCTCACACTCACTTGGGGAAAATATTTCTCATCTTTGAATAGACTAAGACTATGTAGCAAATGACATAAGCAAATTCAATACACATTATGAACAGATAAATTTAGCTGCACATCCAGGTACACTTAACAAGAGTGGTAAAAGGCTTTTGTAAGCAGTTGGCAGATTTTGTGTTTAATTTACTGTTTCAGTGGTGATGGGGTTAACTAACAGCATGACTGAGGCTTTGATCAGATGGCAATCAATACTGCAATCAAAACCAAAATATACGGAATACAGAAAGTGTATGAAGTGTACAGACAAATACAGTCATTGTGACTTCACAGCACAACCCTCTGTATTACACATGATGGAAACAGGGCACTCCGTCAGGCTCCAGGGATCTTTTTGTTTTTATTATTTTATAATACTGCAAGTTCCTTAGACAAAGAAAATGAGAAACTATGGAATTAAGTGCATTGCAGGGGCAAGGGGCTGAGAGGAATTTTTTGTTTCCTAAAACTTTCCCCGGTCACAGGCATTAACTGTGGATACCCTTTTCCCAAAGACCGAAAGCAGAGAGATTTTTGTGGTTGCCCTTTTCTGAATAACAATAGTAAAAAAGTCCAGTTTTAACTTAATCATAACAAGAATCAGCTCATTTATTTCACTGGTATTCAGAGATAAGGAGGTATAAAACAGATGTGAACTATAGTTGCTTCTGCCTATTGTTGCTGAGCTCAGTACAGCTTCTAGTGTCTGATAGAAATTATTAACAAAAAAGCCTTTCAATTTTGAGAAAAAAATACTGTGGATCTCAGCTATGAATTTTCAAGCTTCCAGCATTTTGTCACCGTTTAAAGGAAAAAAAGAAAAAAGAAAAGAAAAGTCTCATGTTTGTCTCCTAAAACGGGACACCGTTTCCTTCCCAGCTACATCTACAAGGCGATAAGTAGGTTATAGAGGTTTTGTGCTCTTTACCTCAGTGCAGCTTCTGGGAGAGTAGGCATTGGCCCAAGAAAAATCAAGGTAAGACCACCTCCACTTCTTACATACAGAAAGACCTTCTTACCTGCCTCATTTCCCTTTAAGTGTCATAAAATTAAATAACAAAACCCCATAGTTCCATAAGAAAACTATATCTAAACTACCATAGACACTGATTTGACTGCCACAGAATATGAATGCTACTGCAATATTGACAAGGCATGACCCTCTTCATTACTTAAGCTGGCAGTTTTATTATACTGTCAGAATTTAAAGTGTGTCCATTTTCCTCTTACAGATGATGGGCCTGTCAAAATCTTCAATCAAGGTTCAGTTGTTATAGTCCTACTACAGCTTCAGCAGCATGAGAGAGAGAGAATAATGACACCATTCCTAAGCTGCTTTATTTTACCCTGAAGCATCATAAAAAGTCATCTAGCTCCAATTTCCATGACATAGCCGTCAAATAATGGGACGATCAGTGCCACACTGACTGGGGAAATCAGACAAATCAGTGGCCACTGTTGTGTTTTAGAAAGAGTAAACTTAATTCTACCATATGCCTACATTTGTGATTCTTTTGCCTTGTTCACACACAATAATTACAATTAATTTTTTTTTTTATTTTTTTTTTTTTGCATCACAACTAACAAAGGTCAGAGAGATCCAGGGTATGAGGGTTCTGCGGGATCCCTTCTATCTCACTGAGAGAATGACTGCAAAACACTGACAAAAATGTAGATATTTGCAATGAAAATATAATGTGAAGTTTCCATGTGACAAATTACACTGGTAGGACTCTTCCTTATTCCTGCCTGGACAGACCCTCTCTCAGATTAAAAACAAACAAACAAAAAAACCCAAACACAAAACCACAACAACAACAACAACAACCCCCCCCCCCAAAAACAGCCAAACAAAAAAAAAACCAATAAATTAAAGTACTGAGTCAGCTCCTTGTGGAAGAGTCAGAGTTGGAGAGTACGCAAGAGTCTAGCTGCTTATGACTGCAAGATTTCAGTGTCAGCCAGCTCATAGAGAGCAGTCTCTAATCTCCAAATACAAATCCTCATATTTATCACAGTAGATTATAATCCTACATCTAAGATACCCTTTAAAAATCTTTTTCAAGGTTTCATTGAGATGCTGTTAGCCCAGAAATACATGGTGTCTAATGAAAGCTTTCCAAGAACTGAAAATTAAACACCTATGTTTCTCTAAATAAACATTTTGACCACAGCCTACAGGGACCTCAGTGTACAACGCAATTACTATTTCTATTAAAACACTTTCAAGTTAGAGAAGAACATGCTTATGTTGAGCTACATATAATTTTCAACTGTTGCCTTCATTCATTTGAATTCCCACTACATTTGATTTTTAAGTTCATGTTACTTCCAATGAAGCTTCTAAGTATAGGTACCAAATGCTCTTATAGAATATTCCAAGTGCTATATAGCAGCAGTTTATTTCCATTTATTTAAGTGCAGTAAAGTCATTCCAGTATTTTTTGGTTGCTGTTAAATATGCAGAATAGTAATCTTTTCAGAAATGCCATGCATGGTAGTCAGAGAAAAGATATTGACGAACTTGGGAAATACCAGCCTACATTCAATGTACTAAAACAAGAAAACTAAAACATTAATAATATTTAGCACTTCTTTTAAGACTTTCCAAAATTAATCTAAATAATGTTTCACAAGGGTAACAACTATGCTCATCTCAGAGACCAAGAAAGCTATCACACAAATGGTACAACCAATAGTAGAGAAAACAGAGCACAACTCCTCAGACAGCATATCTTTGCATATCCTCCATAGTTTTACACCCAAGGACCTGAGCATATCTGACACATGCAGCATATTAACTCCTAGCTCCTGTCACACTGCCCATCAAATTAGTGAGCATATACCAATGTGGGAGTCCATATTCTTCCCTCCCTAGAACTACCATCTTCTCACTCTAACTTTTGCAGCTTATTGGACCACACCAACTCTGTGGTTCAGATTAATTTAAAAAAAAAAAAAAAAAAAAAGAAAAAGCAGACCCCAAACTCTTCCCATAGATTTACAATTCATTTTTCTTAGCTCTGATTGGTATCATGATGCACATTTAATTATGTTTTCTTGCTAGACTTACAAAACATGAAATTATGAAAGGATAGATCACACCTGTGCTTTTGAAAATGCACCTAGAAACAATCTCTCTCTCTGTAGTTATCAATCATAAACACCGAGTTACATGTCATTACTGAAGCTATAACAGAGGTGGATCAGAAAAACCTTCACGTCGCGTCTGGAAGGGAGAGAAAAGACTATAACAAGCTTTTTGATCCATGTGGTTTTGCCCCACGTTTTTATATATTTCATTTCCTCATTCTGACCTCACTACTATCCTGCTACTTTGATAACAGGTGCTATTTTTAGTAAGTACCGTATGACTATATGATACAATCTTGACATTCTTTTAAAATGAGCATTACGAGTGGAAAAAAATTGTAAAGGCCTTTGCAAGTCAAAGTCAGTCAGTCTCTTAGTTGCACTTTTCACACATTCCGCATGTCTTGCGTTTAAAAAAAGACAAAAAACAAAACCCAAAATAACCCACCAAACAAGCCCCCAAACTAATCTAATCTTCACTTTTTCTACTTTAACCTACAGGCCAAGCATCTCTTCTCAGATCTCATTCCACATCAGCTTCTACTGTCTTTGACTACATAAACTGAATTGGACTTAAAAAATTCTATTTAATCATTAATAAAACCAGCAAAAGACCCCAACACTACTAAAGCACGAATAATATTGCAATTCAAGAATAAAAAGTTTAGGAATTGTTCCAGCCATAAAATGCTAATTCAGATCATTTGTGCGTAAAGAAATCACAAAAGACTTTTCCCCCCATCAGGGAGGTCCCTATGTTATAAAAAACTGTTGCAGGTTCATCTCACGTAGCTTCTTTCCTAGCTATGAGTACATGTGTCAGCAAGTCAGCTGGACTGCATGCAGAGTTTACAAGTGTATGAAAATTTAACTCCTTCAAGTTAAATGGTAAACAGAAAACCTTGAGATAAAAGGTGAGTGTAGGCTTCATTTTTGGTAGAAAAAACAGGAGTTGGAGTTCTTGTTCTTGAGAATCCATCTCCTTCCTTTTTCTTCTAACTCTTCCAACTGGATCCAAAGCACCAGCCATATAAACAGCAGTGCCTGATGCCTTCACATCTCTTGCTGGCATCCCTGAAAGATCACAACTGAACTGGATTTTATTTAAGTGCATGACATTGCAAAGGTAAGAGGTGAAGAAAGAAGGATTTATGCTGTCTTTGCAAATACCAACATACACTTAACTGAACTCAGAAAATAACCAAGAAAATAAAATTGCTTATACTAAGATTCTAAAAGATGAGTGGTTTTAGAGATGTTATAAAGTATTCATAATTACTGTTTTCCTGTTATCTTCTTGACAACTGTGAAAAGAACACTCATTCATTTAATATATTTATTTCCTCTTCTTTCTGTATGTCAGGAGAGCTGCAGATTCGACAGACCAGTTCTTCCTAGTCAGGGCATTAGGACTCAGTGATAAGTAGTTTACAGGGGTCAATCTACAGCTGCTCAAAGGCGTTCAAGGACATTTTCTCTAGCCTCCCACCCCACAAATAGACACACTCGAATTAAATTACTTCAGAAGAACCTTAATGTTTCTAGAAGCTCCGATTTAAAGAAAAATATTATACACAAAGTATTTCAGCTTTAGCATAGCCTTTCTAGACAAAATGATATCAAAGGATCAGTTATCTATGAAGAGTCAATGTTCTGTTTGACATGGAATTCTGAAAGTCTTGTTTTTGTTCTAAGGCACCTACAAATATTTAATGAAATAGATATGCCATATTCCAGCCTGCCTCACTTGAGCCTTGCTTAGCAATTTAGATCTATTTGGTAGGCTTACACCATTACAGAAACAGGCTGCAAGGAGAAAAGCCTCAAGTTTAACACTATCTTTAGCAGTTTGTATTTTTACTCACTTAAAAAAAACCTGTAGCTGCTGATAGTGGGAGCATCATTTGCTCCCCTGAATACACTGTCAAATTCAGAACAGCAACAGACCAGTTGAATTAGCCATAGCCAACAAAAAAGTTGAAAACCCCTGTGGCAGCACTAAAATCTAAAGGACTAAGTCAGTCACATCTAGATATCATTGGGAAACTAAAAAGCTGGAGCTTTGGACCCATTCACTTTCAGCAAAATTCAGTCTGCACCTTTTTAAAGTGACTGAGAGACTATACTAAAAGCATTATTTAGAAACTAGTGAAAGAAAAGAGGATGGGGAGAGATGAAACAGCGCCCCCCCCCCCCCCCCTTTCATGTTCTCACATCAGACAAAACCAATCTCCTAGCTGCTGGGAGCAAAAACTCTACTGTTGTTGCTTTTTCAGAGTTTTCTGATGATCCCTCAATGGGAAACTGAGCAAAGTCAGGTCCCAGTATCTATGCTGTCAATCAAACTGAAAAGAAAGATGATTCCCTTAACGTCTTCCTCTTTGTGCTTCTTACTCTTTGCACATTCTCACAAGGGGTTAAACTGGGCTGGCTTATACTAATGGCCTCACAATCCTCAGCTCTGACACAGAAGTTGAAAAACAGGTCTAGAAAAGCAGAGCATTCTTTTAAAAAATGAAAGCATATTCACTTGAAGTTTGAAAGCTCCTTAAATCCTAGTCCTCAATGAAAGATGACATTAGAAAGCTGAAGGCACTGAGTGCATGTTCTTATTTAATTAAGGGTACCTCTGTCTCTAAGTATAACAGGAGAGTGGCATTTTCTTCATATGTCTCATGCAAAATTAACCTTTTGACTGTGGCATCTAAAAGCATCCGAATAACTACAGCCCATTTAGGAATTCTGATCTGTTTAGAGAAGTTTTTGTGATGTACAGAATCCTAAGCATATACTCTGAGCTGCATTTTTGAAAGAGTACAAGTCCATCCTGTTACCAGCAATAGGGCTTCCTAGTTGAAGAGCTTATTTCAAGATTCCTGCCGAAGTGAGTAACAGTCACCAACTTCTCTCATGGAACCTGAATATATCTTTCCCTGTTTCATTTCCTATTTGTATCCCTTATTCCAAACAATGTTTTCCAGACCAAAAATATATGGCTTATTTTCTGTGAATGGAAAGTACAAAGCACAATGTTCTCCAGACTTTAACAAGACAGACTGATAACATGAGTCAATGGTACTGCCAGATCCCCATCAGATGGGCAGTCGCAAAGTTATCTGATTTCCCTCTGTTGGATCATTCACATGGAAAAAAAAAGAAAAAAGCCAAATGAACACACTTTCCTGCTGACTGCAGAATTCATCGCAAATATTTGTCCAGTCTGATACTGAAGAAAACTCAGATATGAGATACTACTGTTAATAAAAGCAGTGACAGACAAACTTCCTAAAACTGAAACCAATGAGACTAAAGCACCTAAGCAATGAAACAGTTGGGTAAAGAAAAAGAATATAATTGCTTCCAGGATTATTTTAGCTTCAGTATGTTTGCAGCTAAACACAAACATTACTGTTTGAAAAGGCAATAGACTCTTCAATAGTTAAGAGTCAACCTGACAAGTAAATTACCTAAGAGAAAGAACTATTTGACCATTACCAACCATATTTCAATTGTGAAAGTTCATACATAAACAGTGAAGAGAAGCTTAGACTCTTGCCACCATTTCAGCTCTAAAAGCTTCTAATATAAAATTAAATTAAAAGGAAAGGAAAATACAAGCTCCTCAGTAGTCTTTAAAACAAGACTATGAGTACAAAATTAAAGCAGTATGTCTTGTCTGTATAAGACTTTGTGTGGTATCTGCACACATTAACTAAAACATTTTAAGCTATGCTCTAAACAGTGGCCTAAAAGGGTATGCTCTTTCAGAAATAATCTGAGATGCTGAGATGTTACATAGATGACAAATTTTGTAAGCAGAAAATGTATAGAAATAGAGTGCTTCTCAGATATTTCTGCTAAACAACTGTAGTTCTTTAAGCATAGATCAACTGCTGTGACCGATACTTTTCACTGTGAAATATTTCATTTATTTGGCTGGCTATACAGAGCTATAACTCTTGTCATCATAATGGTAGCCATGTCACTTTTGTTACTCAATTGAGTTTTTAAGTATTCTAGGGAAATGTGTGTCATTTAATCTATGGACGTACTTGATTTAGAGAGACAGCACTATCTAAGGGGAGGGGGGGCGGGGGGAGATGAAGAGAGAGCAACCAACCAACCTGTTCTCCTTGACACCTACTTTGTCAGTCTTCCATCCATCTGCCTTCACTTCACAGTAATACCTACCCTTATTCTCAGACATTTTACATACTTTTAATAGAGAATTACCTCAATAACCTGCTACAGTTCTGAAAACAATGAGAGAATTGCAAATGGTCATTTATTGATTTTAGCACTGAAAATATTCCACCTAAGATTTTAAATTCAAGTCCACCTTATAATCACCCCTCCAAACATTAGAAATATTCTAAATCAAAATTAATGCTAGACAGTTAGAGCTGAGCAGCAAAAATGCACAGGAAGTCTGACTCACTTTTTTTTCACCATGTGGAATTTTTTATGAAGAGATCCATTTTTCTAATAAGCTGAAGTACAGATGTTATATTTTTAACTGTTTCCAGAACACTTATCTTTTTCCCTGTGGTAAGCCAACAATCTTCTTTTTCCCTGATACTTCTGCTTCTCACTTTTTTCCTTCCCAAAAAGATCACAGCTTGGCCCTCCAGGGCCACCCCCGCCCCAGGAGGGAAAAAGAAAAAAAAGTGGGAGAGAGGAAATACTAAGTTCTTAGTTCAAAGGTCAAGGGTAGGAACACCAAAAGAGGAATGCTTGTCCTCCAAAACCCAGAAATACAGGCCCCTGGAGCTTTTTTATTTGCTGCCTGGAACACTGGGAAGAAAAATCATGGAATGCACAGGCTCTGCCTTGCTAAAACCCAGGAAAGTAAGGTGGCAACCAGCTATCCTTTCCACAGCCTCTGGAGGACCACTACAAGGATGCACAGTTGCAATTCTTCTTTCAAGTGTACCATACAGCTGGTGTGAAAGAATAAGATTAGTCATTAAAGGAGAGGTTATAGAGAGCTTTGTAATTTCAGCAGTACAACAGACATTAAATTTATTCACCAATACAGAACTTTAGCTTAGAAGTGTATCAGAGTGGAAGGAGAAGTAGCTGAAGGAATAGCTGCCAAAGATGTTTCAGTCTTTCCACTCTAAGCTAACAATTCAGTAGCACTGACAGATGAGTCCTTCTAGGATTATAGCAGCATCTACATCATCATAATGCAGCATCTCTGCACATGAGCATTAGATAGAAAGGGAAGTACATGGAAGTCATCCTGTCAAAATACCCAGGGCTGGGCTTATTATCTGAACCACTTACTAAATTGATGAGTCCAGAGTGTTTTTCCCTTCATCCTTTTTACCTTCACTTTTCCCACAGCTATTTCAAAACAAATTTAAAAAAAAATTGCAAAAACCAAAAGAAGTAAAACCCCAACCAACAAACGCACACACCTCCACCATTTTTGTGCCCAAATCTAGACCGGAGGTATTATCAATGAGCCATGTCAGTTTAATTTGGATTGCAGACTCTAGGAGGCAAGAATAGTATCTTTTACCATTCTTGTAAGCTCCATACTCTTATACTATTCATCCTTCTTATATTATTACTCATGAAATTTTACAACTACGTGACTTAAAGGAGAGAAAGATCTGAACTTCCCTGAAGTTCAAGGTAATTTGGCACTGAATGCACATTTCTCCAGTGAAACAAGTAAGCCATTCTCCAAATTTAGATCCAGAGCTTAATTCAGCTAGAAGATACACCTTTTGTTAGAGTTCTTGGGTGGCTTTCATTCCCACTAACTGATATTAACAGGTGCAGTTTATCCAACTATTTCATGGCTTCAAACTTGCATACACGAACAGAGAGATTTGCTGAGCTATACAAGAATGGGGTGCCTCAATTCTGTGAGTCAGAGGTCTAACGAGTTATGTCAAAAATACACTTCTTTTGAGAGACTTTTCTCTTTCTCCAGGAGTATCACATCAGGTGAAACACAGTACTTTTCCATATTCCCTTCATAGCTTTGAATGGATCCACTTTTTTCCTTACTCTTCTAGGAGGACTAATCTCATTTCCTGATCCACATTAATTCCTATTACTTCTCTATTACTGTGCTACTGCAGAACTATTTCCATTTGCAGTTACATACCATGGCTAATAACATTCTTTATGCTCTACTATATAGAACTTCTAAAGAAATACCTAGAAGTTATTCTAAATGGATATATCAATATTTCTTCTTTTGAGATTTTGTTTTCCCCATTGAAAGATTTAATCCTCTTCACAGCAACACAAATTCAGACTTTGATGCCAGAAAGGGCCTAAGTAGCTGTTCCACTAAACAGGATGCAGACTAGAGTTTCTCCAGATGATTCTCGTACCCAATCCATAATTTTTAGGCAAACAAAAGCATGTCTTCCAGAAAATTGCATTTTTCTAATGCTTAAGAAAAAACACAATGCCTATCTGCAGTGAGTTACTGACTTGCATGAGCACACAACAGTCACTTTCTGCCTTCCTACTTCACCCACTTGAAAACCAAGCAAAAAATACATCCCTCAAGGGAAGCAGATTTTGCATCCGAATTATTTTTCCAGGCACATAAAAAGACAAATCAAGAATTCAGAAGAAACTGAGTCAGCATTTTTTCCAAGCAGTCTGCTCGAACACTGGTCTGCAGATTTATGTAACTACTTGCTTTCAGATACAAGGATAATGAGAAATCCCCTAAAGGATGTCCCTTGTGAATATCCCAGATGAAAATCCCAGATATCATTATCCAGGGAAGGAGAACTTAAGTCACATGAGATATAATTATTGAAGTTTTCTTGCAAATACAGAGAGAACTGTAACTTATATTCAATAAAGTGAGTTTTGCAATGTCTTTTAAATAGTGCATAAACTGTAATACTTCCAGCAGTGAAAGCCACCCCACTGATGAGCCATATTCTTTGTTTTAGAAAATACATTCCAGGTTTAGTAGAAATGTGTTGCGTTGACACAAAAAATTGTAAAGTTTTCAGCCCAGAAATTAATCTAATTTTTTTAAACTTGAAGTGAGATCCCTTATGGTGTCTATCTCATTGAGGCTTTGAAAGACTTCACTGAGAGAACAATGAGTTAAAAAGGACACCAGTATCATCTGACATTGGAAGAGTGGGGGGTTTTTTAAGTTAACCTAAAGGATTTCTGAATCTGGAAGAGTGCTCATGGTTCTTATGTTGATTCATTTAATGACTTTGCTCAGAGTTTGTTTTAAGTGTTACCATTTAATATGAGTTAATATTGAATTTTTTTAAAATAAACACATTCACTATCAGAGCATAATGCAGTTTCTGATTGAGAACGGGGGAAAGAAAAAAACCCACATGAAGTGACTACATAAGTAGTTTTCCAAACTGGAGTACATGAAACTTTCTTTGTTGCCCAGCTTTTAGAACGATGACAAGTAGATTTAACAATTTTACATGTAAAAATCTGTAACCAAAACAAGAGGCAGTAGAAAAATTAAATACACTTATAAGTTTTTTCTTGAGATTTACAAAATCTGAGAAGATAGTGTAAGGCCACCAAGATTGGAACGGTATTAATTAATTTCATCACACACCTACATACTTTATATGACCCAGAAAATATAGAAAAGCTTGTATAGTTTAGTGTAGAAAAGACAAGTGAAGCGTGTGAAAGAAGAGAAAGAAGTAGATAAAAGGCACATGCTGAAAACACCAATAGAGAGCCACACACCTTGTAACAGTCACCTAGAGAGAGGCTGCCAAGTTCACAGTCTCTGTCCCCAGAAAGCAATGACTGCCTGATTAGAAAAAAAATCACTATGGAAACCTGCACCTTCATATATGACCAGGGTCAATGGGAAGCCAAGGAATAGCTTCATGAGCTATGATATCAGGAGACCACAGCATAAGATATTTGGCCAAATCATGCCTGTTTTTATTGCTATCTCTGTGCCAGTGGTATCAGATCCATTCTACCACACTAGAACACCATGGCTTTACCAAGGCCAGAAGTTTTGAAAAACTGCTATGCTTGTTTTGGCCAGATATTGGTGCTGGGTTATTTCAAAGAGACACTGTGTTTCTAATAACTCTTGGCTTTCACAAAAATGTAAATTCCAAATGAGTAACTGCTGTATAGTTCCCATATACTAATTACCATAAACTGAAATAAGAATAATTTTTTAGGCTTCTCTCATTGGGCTAAGAAGTCAGACTAATAAGTTTGGGGGTTTTTAAGCTATTTCAGGGAAATCTATTACTGTGATTTCTTAACCATCTCCAAAGCAGTCTAAAAAAATTGTTCCTTCTCCCATGTTTTCATGGCCATGTACACAACTGTTATTCAGCTGGGATAAAACGTAGAATAAAGGAGTTAGAGCATGTCACTACCAGATTTTATGTGAAGTAGGTTAAAAACTCCAAAATATGGTAGTGACATGCTCTAACTCCTTTTTTCTACATTTTGATTCAGCTGATTAGGTCATGTACAAGGCCATGTAAACACAGGTTGAGATAATCTCCACTTTCTTTTTGTCACTTGAAAACCTGAAGCAGACACCCTGGGGCAGGTTAGTAAATGGTTAATTTAACCTGTAGCAGCAGTACTAAGTCACTATCTCCAAAAAAGGTTCCTATCTTATTTATTTCACCTGAATAATGGCTCTGATTTCACAATTTATTATATCATAAAAGCACCAATGCAGAAGCAGCAGTATAGAATTGTGACATAGTTTTATACACATATTAAATTTTATACAGCTTAAAACTATGTTGTACTGCAGCAGTATTTCATTACTTCTAAATTAATTGTCCAACCAGGATGTCATAGATACTAAACTAAGCTTTCATGACAAGTACAAAATAACAGTATCAACACTACAAGCCCACTAGTGACAAGCAGCTGTGCATCTGCAAAGATTAAAGAATTTTTTATCTCCTCCAGCCTTTTCCTTGGAAGTAGTCATAATCACAGAGTTTGAATACAAGTACAATGACTTCAGAGAGCTTAAAAAAGAATGAGAGAGAGAGAAAGCAAGCCTTCTGGGGAAAAAAAAGGCAGGAAAATATAAGGTTCTCTCTCACAATAGGGTAGCAAATTGGATGTACTTATTTATCTTCAAGTACTTAAATACTTAAAGTCATCTTCTACTTCTGTACTCATCAGAAACTCAGGAAAAAGTCTGAATGGCTGTGGGCCAACATCTCCTATCTCTCTTACCTAGGATAAGACAATTAGAATCACAAATAAGGGGGTCATCACCCTATTAAGATCAGCAGCACAGCTCTGTACAGCTTGCTGTCAGGGCAGTAATTCAGTAGATTAGAGTTTCAGAAGTTTACCAGGTGTAAAGGAATGAGAATAAAAAAAAAAAAAGGGAAACGTGATAATTTTTTGTCTTTTTGCGCACATAACAGACAAGTTTTTTAAAGTTTGATATAATGGCTAATTTGTCCAGTATTCACAGGTTTTCTAAATGCATATTTTTAGCTAATATCAGTTGTGACATTACTTAGGAAACAAACTTCAGTCATCGTGCACTCTGAAACTCCCAGAATTATAAAGGCAATACCTGAAAAACACAGTCAAATGTAGGTAAAAAACATATTGATCAAAGTCACTAACCTTATTATCTCTCTCCAATCTCCTCACAAAGCAATGCCTTCTCAGTAACTTAGCAGGGTCTCAACTTGCAAGAATGAAAAAAAACCCCAATGCAACCAACAGCTCCTAAAAAAAAAAAAGGGTCATCACTTAGTACTTAACAAAAATACCGCTATTAAAGGCCAGATCAAGGAGAGCAAGAAAGAAAACTGTTACAAACAGAAGCAGAAGAGTACACGCAACCGTAACAAACTTAAGAAAAGGACTCCTAAGTAATAAGTAGCCCATCATCCTAATGACACTTACCTTTTATACATGTCTCTGTCTAGGAGCAGGCTGAACTGGAGAGAATTTATGATTAAGCTAATTCTGCTGCCTCTTTCCCAGAGCAGGAGGGCTTAGTTGTAGTCTCTAGCACCAGTGCAGAGAGGCACCCAATCCCCTGTCTTCTTTCCAGGACAGCTAGGATTTAGAATAATGCAAGACTAGAAGATAGCCACTACTACATCACACTATCAGTGACAATGACAAATGAGTCATTTGACAAACATTGGTCAAGGCTTTATTTTTCCCTCTCATACTACACCTTTTCCTTTAAAGTTCTACCACACCAGCACTGTTCTCCAGCCACCATGACAGTGCACCAGCTCCCGCAGCTGTGCCTGCTGGTGGCCTCACCCCAGCTGTGTGCCATCATGCCTAACTCCTTACACCTGGGGCACTCTTAACTCTTCTCCTTCCCCCCTGCTTCATAACTTACTTTTGGAGGTCTCTGCAGTTTGTAATCCATGTTGTTGTTCTGAATTGGTTTGCTATAACAAGAGTGGTGCATAGGGCAAGTTTTTCTGTGTTCAGACGCAGTAGTGTGAGATACCTTACAAAACTCTTTCTTTGGGGAGACTGAGGACTGAAAATTTTTTTGTGTCTGCTCTAACAAAGAGCTCACTGCTTTTAAGAATCTTGCAACTTCTGAATTTAAGTGGGTAGGTCAGTACAAGAAACCCATTAGTGATTTATGTTCACTTTTGCTAGACTTTACTGAAAGGAAAAAAATGTAAGTTTGAAGGTCAGACTCATTAAAGTCTAAAGCTACAAGGGGGCGTAAAGCAAGAATGCGTTCTATGTGGATAGAATTGTTTTGGCTCTTAAAGTTAATTACTACTGCTTTCCCTGAAACCTTTAAAAAAATCATGGAAGACTGAAATCTCCAGGTTTTTTTTTAAAGAATTTTAATTTTGGACTGCATTTGAAAGATAATGACAAAGCTGACTATAAAATACTACTGAACAGAGCCTTTTTTGTTTGTCTATCTATATATGATGATTTTCCTGGGAAAATATCTTTTCGAGATTATTTAATGTTTTCTGATACCCACAGTTAAAAAAAAAACCAGGAGAAGGCACTGGCTTATCTGTGATATTTTAGCTATATTTGTTCAAGTACGTGCATTGGTTACCAGTATTACTCATGTCAGGACTCCCGTAGAACTAAATTGACTTGAGCACAGTTAAATGTGTGAAGTCTCTCCCTTTTCTGGAATGGAAACTGCTGCTTTGCTTTTGCCTCTAAATTTTTATGAAGTACAAAAACCAACTGTAACAACACACTACAGTAGTGTAATTAACTCTCAGGCTGACAAGGGAGGAAGAGACAAAGCACTGTTTGGCTGACAAAATGACCAAATGATGATCTATTGGTGTGAATTCAGTGTGCAGGCCAACCAAGGTTTAGTGGAATGTAAGGTTAAGGCAAGATTAATGTGTAACAGTATTTAGACAGACATATGGTGTTTGTCACTGTAAGACTGATCAATGATTTTCAAAACGAAAACATTCTGTATCTGTCATAGGTTTTTATCAGAGTCTCAAGAAGTTCAAAAGATGAAAGGCAATTACACGTGGGCCTGAAAGAGGATGAAAGTTTCCATACATGTGTATTTTAATTTTAGTTTAACAGAAACTTTGAAAAATAAAAAAAATGAGGGAATACAAAAATTAACTGTTAAATCTATTCATAGAATAAATTTGAGGAGATACATTCAGCACTAATGACATAATTTCTTGGTTGAATAATGTATTTTCTCATTGTTCACTTTAATGACACAACAATAAATTAGTGTAGGGGGCTAAAGCTTCTGTACGACCCCCTCAGTTGTGCTGGTACCAAGTTTATGTGCGTGTATTTCCTAGCTCAACAGGTAATGAAAAGCAAGTCAAGGAGGGAATGTGCATTGAAAGTTTCATAAAATATTACCTGGAAAACCAACATTATTAGCATGCAAATGCTCACTGAGAGGGTAGATAGTGGGTCAAATATCATTATTAAACTGTAAGACTCCCTGAGAAAGAGGGATGGATAGTACAGAAGAGCAAAAACTATAGCTCAGATTATTTTTTTTTATTACTGTTTTATATTTGTGGTCTTCCAATATTTTGGGAAAACCATTATGTCTGTTGTTTGTAATAACAGAAGTGTTCGTTACATCCATATGAAAGATGTGGTCTCTGTTTTGCAGGTAAAATCCAGTGTCAGTCTTCCTGCTAGATTGCTTCTTACTGAGCTAACGGTTTTTCGTAAATGCAAAGAAAAAAAAATCCCATTCAATACTTCTTTGTGACTGATCTCTTCGGAAGAAATTAAGAGGGCACTGAATGTGTTGATTTAGCATAACTTCTCTTCATTCACTGCAGAAGCTGAAGAGCTTCACTATCCACTGTGAATTCTTTTGCTGAATGTAAGCTCCTGAGTCACTTTATTTTTGTGTCTAATGCAGCAGTAAGTTCTCCATTGGCAAATAATCTGTGTATATTACATACTAGAGGGCCAAAATCAACCCAGTTATAAGCAAATAAAATTCTGTTGACACCAGTGAAATTACTCAAGTGCTAAGTTTGCTGCGTAATAGTTCTTTACCATGTTGGTCAGCAGAAAATGGTACTTGCTTTCTAATAAGGCTGACTACAGGTCCTTTCCATTTTTTTTTGGTTTATTTGCTGTTATCATGGTCTTTCAAATGTCTCAGAATGATCATGAGATGTTACATAGACGTGTTAGACAATGCTGCTGGCTTTGGGAAAGATGTTTATATATTATATTTAGATCTTTATATAGAGAGAGATACATATATGCATATGTTCTTTCTTTCCTCTTGTAATAAGATGTTCACAATGAACCATTTTCTTCCTCAGGCCATTTTCCATGAAATAAAGTTGTCCACAAGCAAAAAAGCACCCCATGATTGCCTTTGACTATAGTAAATACTAGTTTAGATAAGCTTTGCTGCTGATATAAAATCATCAGGCCTGTACTGCCTTTTTATTTGCTTTCAAGACTGAATACACTACAAGGAATCATGGAAGCAGGAAGAACTAGGGGTGGGGAATACGATGACAATTTTGGTAATAAATTCAATATCACTAGCATTTTGAGGCTACAATAAAACTTAGAAAATCTTAATGTTTTATAGTGTTTTCACATTTTGCTGCCATGATGTCATCATCTTCCTGTATGTTCTGACAAATTAAGTCCTTTGCAGCATTTATATGTGTTTTCAAGCTAACTGTAATACAGAGCAGTAGAATAGCTTGCTTTAAATGCTTTGAGCAAATGTATTTCAAATACAGAAAACACATTCCAACTAAAATTTATTTAGACTTTAAGATCACTATTCTCGGCCTGGAGCAGCTTTAATTTGAAGTTGAGTGCTTTTTTTTTTTTCTTTTTCTTCCTTTTTTTCCTCAGCTGTGCTCACAATGAGCAGAGTCCATATTAATATCGAGTAAGAAAGCACATTCACTGGGACCAAGCACAAGATGTCATACATCTTGGGCAAAGATTCTAACAATTTGGGTGGTAGTCCCTTCTGGAAACTTCTTTTAAACAAAAAAAAAAAAACACCCACAACAGTCTGTGAAGAACGTGATGCTGTGGTCTGCTCTGAGAATCTGTACTGCAGCAGACTTTTCAGGGGACTTAAGCAAAAGAAAGTTGAGCACAGTTACTGGATTACATTCAGGCATACATGGGACCTGCAGCTATATTCGTTAAAATTACTGTTTCTTGAACTTCTGCATGCATAGAATGGAGAGCTATGTGTATATAAACTTGTGTTTATATATATATATAAAGTGTGAACTTATCGTTTGTATATAAGGAACATAAAAATATAAATATCCCTATACTACATGCAAAATACTTATTTGGGAGTACAAAATGTGTCTGCTTAAATAGTGGTATCTTATTTTTAACTATGTGAATATTCTTGCGAGTTATCATTCAGTCTTTGTGGCTACATTGACCTAATTTCTCCAAGATACGACTTTAAACTTTTCAGGACATCCTTTGTATGTGAAGCGTAATGCAATTTTTATCCAATGAATTAAGATATGGGACTGGAAACATAACTTAATTGGACATGTTGCAAATACCATGGTATTAGTTCCCTGACTTTCATAATTATTTTTTAAAATATTCCGTTATATTCAATTATGTGAACAACACACAGATGACAGTGTATTAGCTCTTTAACTTCATTCCCCTTTCAGTAAATTTGGGCAGTGTATGACTATATAATGCCATTAAATATCTATGAAATTGCAAGGAACTTCAAGACTGTGCTATGTTATGAAAAACAGTATTTGTATAAGCAATTTATGGCAAAGTATTAAAAACATGTTACTATTTCAAACCTGAATGTTAACGGTAGCTGCCTGATACTCTGTGTAGCTAATTTTACTCTCAAATTAATTGGACTCCTCGGTGTTCTATTATTTGTAGAGTAATAGCCACAGGCATCAATATTTTCTTTTTTTTTTTGTTGTTGTTGATGCAGTTTTTACATATTTTATCCAGTTTCAAAGGGAAATTGGGATATTTTTCTCCAATAACTAGGTGTCTAGTTTTACGCATTCGCAACTATGATTTTCTTTGGGAATTTTAATGCTGGTTAATGTGTCTCTCTCATTTCACAGAAAATACTACTATATCCAAATTACCACTTTGCTTGATTATGCATAGATATGCAAAGCCTAACTATGAACATAATACTGGTCTGACTGCATCTTTAAAAGAATATTATTCTACTTCTGTATGAAACACAGCCAGGAAATGGTAGCCAATGGATGCATCATTTGTTAGCAGCTAGCTTACTAGTTACCTTGACCTATGAAACCGAATTGGTATGGGATTGTGTTCACTATCCTATGTATTAAAAGCCTTCTCAACTACCCAGTGTTCACATTGCAACTGAATTTGTCCTCCCTCATACAATTTCTTAAAAAGCTTATGTGAAATGCACCTGGTAAATTTCAGTTTGGTCACAGACTACTTAGAGATATGCAGAGACCAAAAGGAATGTCTTTTTAAAAGTCATTTAACCCAGGTTTAGCCTTCTATCTCTATAGAAGGCAATTTTAAGACTGAGTTGTAAAGGGCTAGCAAGCAAGCTTACTCATTTACTCACGAGGATACCCCACTAACATGCACTGAAGTTTCCTAAAGCAATCAGTGTTACACATATGATTCCAAGACTGTACGTTTAGGATTCTCAGTTAGAAGTACTTGGCTGAGGAAAGAAAGTGGACTTTTGTGTTTAATGACTCTCTACAACTACCTGAAAGGAGGTTGTAGCGAGCCAGGTGTTGGTCTCTTTTCTCAAGTAACACGTGATATGATGAGAGGAAACTGCCTCAAGTTGAGCCAGGGGAGGTTTAGATTGGATATTAGGAAAAATTTCTTCACTGAAAGGGTTATTAAGCATTGAACAGGCTGCCCTGGGAAGTGGCTGAATCTCCATCCCTGGAGGTATTTAAAAGATATGCAGACGTGGTGCTTAGGGACATGATTTAGTGGTGGATTTGGCAGTGTTAGGTTTACGGTTGGACTCGATGATCTTAAAGGTCTTTTCCAACCTAAACGATTCTATGACCCTACTTACATAACTTCAGTATAAAAATAATGCCAGTTTGGCAATGTGAAGTTGATGCTAATTAGTTGATTAATTTCATTCCCACTGCCAGAACCTTTTTCAGTGGTTATATATCAATATCCTGTGATTGCAGCAATAAAATATCTGTAACTGTTATGCATATACAGATATATTCACAACTTGCTTATCTCTACTGCCAGTGTAGTATGAATAAGAATCACGTATTACTGCTCCAGTATATATTCAGCTTCTTTATGACTCTAATATTAATGTTCCCTCTTGAACTTGCTTCATGATTTGTTTATTTAGGTATGATAAGTGATGTCAGATATTAGGCTTTGCTTAAAGATAGCAGCAATGACAATCAGCTCCAAAGAAGAGAAGTAACTTGAGCTTGAAATAACCTGCTTAGCAAGTTATCTCTATGTGTGGTGCTATGTATTACTTGTAAATTAATATTAAAATGTATAATATCTCAGAATTTATATACTGAACTAAATGAAATCCTGGCCATTATCTATCATGATGCTGTGTGTGTTTTGAATTGTAGATTGGTTGATCTTTGTGCTTAAGAACCAGAGGACAGTTTGCTACATCAACACTCAGTCCCTGGAATAACAGGAGGATAGCAGAGTAGGAGAGCAGAAATTCTCAACATCTCGTGAAATTTCTTACTTCAGAAACCAAAGCAAACAAGAGCTTACTATCAGACACCTGGAGAAGAGGCAATGTGAGATCTCACATCGGTTTGTGTACAGCTGCATAGTGGTTCCACAGCGCATCTTCTATTTTTGCTATCTCAATGGAAATAAATCTCCTTCCCCTTTAACTAACTTTCAGAAGAAAGGGCACAGGATTTTGCTTCTATCAGGTTTAGTCTTGAAGGTATTGAGGGACACAGCAAGATGGTGTGACACGTGTCCACAGCATAATATTGAAAATGCCCTCTGTATGGGTTATTGGATTGAGGATGCATAAATGAAATTTCTTCTTAAGCCTTTGTGCAGCTGCGCAAGGTCTTTGATCACAGTCTATTCACTAATTGCACTCCAGAGAATAAAATTACTTTCTTTCTGCCTGTTGTCTTTTCCACACAGCAAAAATCTAAATAGAGGTAAAGATATAAAGCAGCCTCTCAATCAGCACAGGGGCACAACAGGATGTTTTGATCATAGAGGCAGTGTACCCTCCAGTTGTTATTTAAGGGACAACCCTGGAAGATCATGTGTGACACATCCTTAGATTTTCTTCAGGTTTCTGTGAGCTGCTGAATCACTGCAAAGAGGCTGGAAAATTACATCGGAGAAGTCCTCTCAGGTGAAGTGAGACACTGAAGACAGATGGAGAAGGAGGTAAAAAAATATAGACTAAAACCTGTCCTCTCCTCCATCATGCATGTGAGGCTACAAAGTGTGAGACTGTTCTCCAAGAGCAACTGAGTGTAGTCGGCTTCTGAATGCCTTGAAAGACTAAAACTTCAGCTGGGGACATCCAACAGCAGTCACAGTCCTTAACATAGTTCTAAGAAAACTGAGTGCTCACAGGGATGCTAAGCATACGAACCATCTGAATTGAAGATTTCCTTGCTCTAAGTGAGGTGCAGCACAGTTCTTTTCCATTTTTTAATTTCTTGCCACCTGTCTGTGAAGCTTTACAGTCCAGGTATTCCCAGGTCTAGGAACAGAGATGCCTTCACCTCTATGATTCACTGTAGTTTAATCAGACACTTCCCATAAACTCCTCTCCAGTGAGTTAAATCTGATTCCTCAGTTGAGTTCCTAAATCCTAGGTTCCAACTGCATAGACACTTTGGCAAGGCAGATGAGAAATATCTTGTGAAATAAGAATTTTCCATTATTTTGTCTTCAACAGCTTTCCTTTCACGTGGCGAGAGAAGATAGCATGGCCAAGGGCTAAAAACACAACAAACACTTCTTTCTGAGATCATCTAAAATATTGATTTTGACTTTTTCAACTGGACAACTGGTAGTAATCTCCTATAACTATGGAATAAATAAGGAAATAAAAATAATTTAAATCTAAGTTTGTAATTTACATAATTTGTTTATCCAGTTCACAACTCAATGCATGAGTCTCTCATGCATAGAAATTTTTTTTCCTTTTTTTCCTTTTACCATTTTTCTGCCTTGTTGTGTTCTTTAATGAGTCCCTCTAAGAAATGGCTGTTATTGCTATTAGGTAATGGAAAAAGAGGCAAAGGCTTTTTTTTTGCTCTTGAGCACAGTCACTACTGCATCCAATAACCACTTTTCCTTTTCCAGGCAGTAAACTCCACATGGGTTTCATTTTATAATCCAGGAAAAAAAAGTCACAATCAAATTAGTCTGTATTAGAAACACTGAGAAGATTCCCTTTTTCATCACTGTCTCTACACATAGCAGAGGGAGAAAGAGGTATTACTTAACCTTGAGAAGAGCGGATTTAATTGTTGACATATTTTTAGGCAAGCCTTTGAAATTGCTTTTCTCATTTTGTGTGAACAGAATTCCAAGCTAGAAGCTGAAGCATTTAAGTTGCATATAGACAGATAGCATATTTGTCTCTGTATAACAGGCATAATTAGTCTTATCCATGCAATTATAGAAACAGAAATAACATTCTCAAAGCTTAGACATATGCTTTCTATTTAGTACTGATTCACTGGAAAGGAAATCTCTTCCATCTCATTCACACATATTTATACCTGTTTTTTTCCCCAAAAAGATTCTGTTTAAAAACTATGTCCAACACTGTCAGTTTTAGTTCATAACACTGAAAAACTCCAAATGCCTGGTCACCAAAAACCTCAGCCATTCCTGTAGGCTGTGTTAACTATGCTTCTTTTAGATTCAAATGACCTGACATTCAAAACTGCTGATTATGAACATATCCCTTCAAAATCAGTAGGATTAGCAGCACTTACACTTTTGAGAAATTCAGGCCAAAATTAAGTATGTAAGTGTGTTAATTCTGCAATCTGCCTGCAAACTAGATACCAGTAACCAACTGTATTTCAAGAGAGCAGTAAATCCACATTCATCTTTGTATTGTTACATCATGAGTTTTCCCATCTATGAAGACCAATAGAACAGAAATCTTGCTAATTTATACCCTGATTCCCCCCCCCCAGTTCCAGTATTTCTAGCATTCAGGATAATTTTGTCATCAATCATTTATTTCATTTATTAATTATTTTACATCAACATTTAACAGTTATCATCACTGTGAACTGTAAAGTTTAAATCATCAACTAGATAGTGGTCCTTGTAGAAGACAATTAAAAGTACTAAACATGACAAAGAGTAGCTTGAAATTCTTGAGGTGATGTAACAAACCTACGGTTATTAGTGAATTGAGATTAAGGTGGGGAAAACATATTTCTAGTATAGATAAGACATAGGCAAAGCAGTAATTCTCTTTTCTGAAATGTCTGCTTTTTTGCAGCTGCACAATGACAGATCACTTTCTTACTAGCTTTGAGACAAAACAGAAATACTTGCTTAATGAGCAAATTATAAAAAAAACCCCAACAACCTATACGTTTAAATGCAAGAGCCATTTTTCACACTTTAAATCAAGATCTCCTTTTTTCCTTGTTTTCAGCATTTAATAGGATGAGTTATTTCACAAGCACAATTCCCCACCTTATCTTTAAGTGCATAATAATGTCAGAACGTGCACAGGCAAGATAAATCCAAGTGTTTCTCTTCGATTTGAGTGTGGTGAGATTTCAGAGATTTTCTTTATTATGCAGCATGCAACTTCTATATTTTGTGCCACAAAGTTTTATAACCTTGGAATGGTTTTCTGCAACATTTTTTAAAAGATACTAATAGTGTGCCAGTTGATATTTAAAGTAGACTTAAAAGTTAGAGCATAAAACTAATAATTGCCACATTTACATAGGGCTGTCAAACATGAATAGTGATCATTGTGGTATTAATATCAGTAATTCTTCTTGGAAGCATTTAAATTTGGCATTGCTATCATTACCGAATGTGTTTATATCAGCTACTGTAATAGTTTTTCTAATGCCATAAATTTCTTCAGTTAATTATAAACAAATTGGCATACTTACTTAATGGGTCCTACTAATAATATATTATCTCAGATATGTGTGAATGATATCTAGTTAGTAGCGGTGATGCAGCTCAATTAATGATGACAAAAACTATAACCTTGTTAATACCAAAAGGCACACTAGTATTCCTAGAAAAGGAAATTAGGTGTCTTCAAGTATAGAAAAAAAGCAAAAGCGCACAGAGTTGAGGGCAAAATGATGCTGTCATGTTAAGTTTAAGTAACTCTGAACTGACATAGTATAACAGAAAAATCTTGCCTAATACTTAACTTCTCACAGAATAAACAAAATATATACTGACTGAAACAAAGTGTCGTGTCATTTGTCAGCTCAATCAGAAATGAGCAGCTATAGTTTTGTTCCTGTGTGGAACAAAGAAACATAGGGAAAAATAGGCATATGAAATTCCTTAATTCTGTTTAGCTGAACTCTGTTTATCAGAATCGGTGAACAATCTGTTTCTCAAGCTATCTGTTTCACAGTTTCACAGGAACATTTAAACTTTATGCCTATGTAAATTAGAACTTAAGGTTACGCACGTGGCTTCATGGGAGACAGAGATATCACGGGGCCTCGTTCTTTGGTGTGGTTTGGTAGCAGGGCCTTGCTAGTGGTAGGATTTGTAACACTCAAGGGACACTCCTGATCTTCATGCATACCAGTGAAGAGAATAGGGTGTCATCTACTAGGTCACTAAAGCTACCAGGCTGAGGCAAGTGACTTCAGGTAGCTATGAAGAAAAGCTGAGAAGAGGTTTTGGTGCAATAAACCATGATTTTCTTCAAGACTCTAGGACTAACTTTATTTTGGAAAGTTTTGATGATTTGTCCCTTTTTATTCATTAGTTCAGTGGCTAAAACCCTTACAGACAAAGAGGAAATCTGGTCTTGGTGTCTAACTCTGCCTGAGGGATATTTAAAATCACATTATTTCTCCACCAAAGGGATTAAATGGTTATTGGCCCCTTTAGGAGGGGAAAAAATGAAGTATAGGGATGCTCTCATAATTCTTGATAGAATTATTTCCCTTTAAAGCAAGCATTTTTTATTATAAATTCTATATATTTCCAAGAATACCTTTTACGTACTGCATAAATGAAAATAAAAGGTGTCTGGGCTTAATTTGCTGTCTTCCAAGTAAAGGTCTCAGCACAATTAGTGCAAGAATCTTTTTCTAATGCCCCATCTTGACTTTCAGGCTTAGTGATGCCTATCAGTAAGCACCACATCTCCATGAGTAATATATGATACATAAGCAACAAATTTATGTATCCTCCTGCAAAGCTCATACTGCACTTTTCCTCTTTATGTTAGCCCATACGATTCTACAAGACTTCACCCAAACCTTACATTTTTAGAGGGTAAAAGTCTCATGCTCCAACAGCCTATCTAGTCTACTATGTCGCCTCTGAAAGACAGCAGCTTTTATTTTACTGCATTTTATGCAGTTCCTGTATTTTTCACACTTCCATATTTAATAGTATCAACTCGTTATTTTTTGTTAAATTCAAGTCAATTTGTTACTGTAATGAGTAATGAACAGAAACTATTAAATGTCACAGTTTTGTAGCAAAAATCATCAATTTCAGCTACTTTCCCCAGAAAGAATAATCTGAACTTTACAAATTGGCCAAAATGAAACACTGCAAGATAAAAAACTCTTTTTTTTCATTTTCTATTAGCCATCGAAACTGTTCTTGTGAACTTTGTGCTTATATAGCATAATTGCTTATACCCAAGTCTTTGGGTTATCTACGTTATCATTTAATTCTATACATATCTGTGAAGTATCTAGCACATTTCTGAGCGCTATAAAAATTAGCACTTGAAGGAGCACAAAAAATAAATGACCGAGTTAGCAAAGTGAAATTACCCTTTCATCAGTGCAGCCAGTTTATGATATGTGACTATTACAGTGTAGCGTAGGCTGGTACTTGCATGGCTGAAAATTACTTTGCTTGGTAACACCGTTCTATTATTTCCTTTCCTTCTTGGGGAGTGGAAGACAGGTAGAATGAAAGAGAAGGAGGGAGAAAGATGGAGCGAAAATCCAGCTTTATTCTGGAAACACAAATCAAAACCCTTTAGCACAATCCACCCTCGAAACTGAGATGTTTTGGTATTTGTTTCCTTCAAATTTCATTAATTGCCAGGGAGAGGCCTACTGGAGACAGAGCATATCTGAATGAGTCCGTGGTCCTAGAGAACATGCCAAGCTACAGAAGGTAATTGGCTGTACAGAAAGGATAGTTCAGGGAAGGCTTTGGCTCTCTGAACACATGCAAACTATGTTACCACTGACCTTTGAAATTACGTTGCAAATATGAGAAAAACATTTGAGCAGTCTCTCCACTTCATTATCAGAAATTAATATGTCATTTAATGCTAAACAGCCTAAAAAACAGATTCTACTAGATCTGCTTAGCAGATCTCAGTTATTGCCTAATGCACGAAAATTGCTTGCAACTTAGATTGGCCTTTTCCCTTTGGAAGGCAAGGACTAACTACACTGTGTGCTGAAGCTCTCAGCCTGGAAGGCACCACTTGAAAAATGGAACAATGTGCAAAAGGAAATACATTGAAACCATTCTTACACAGTCTCCATTCTGGCATCAAACTCAGGTCAAGGTAAGTCTACCATGCCCTCCTCCTACTAGCGTGCCTGTTAAATTACAGTATCCTATTGCGAATGGGAGCCCCAGAAATAATGTAAACTGTTTACAGCTGCTTTGCATAGGGCATCCTACTGAACAGATCTTGTTGGGCTGACAAGTTCTGCTACAAAGTCAAAACAGTTTTACACCACTAATAAGTTTTCTTGTATTTACTGTCTTGAGAGAGATGAATGTACGACCTAGCAGGTATTTTCCACCTTTAATTTCTCTGTTTATCTCTCTCACTGGATACAGAAGTATCAAAACAAAACTGCTACTGGCTAGGTCCACCTTGAATATTTCTGTCACTGCACAGAGGTGTTTTCTAAAATGTCTGGATCCAAGTTTCAGTGACAAAGGTAAGGTATTTAAAGGCTTAAGAACCAGTGGGTTCTGATATGTAACAGCCCATCCAATTTTGTTTTAACTTGATTAAAAAGCATTTGGCATTTTCTCCACTCAGAGCCGGTACAACAATTTCATGCTGTCTCAACATTCTTAAAACGGTCAAGTTCATTATCAGGCTCAGAGATTTGCTGTCGAAGGTGGACATGAGCCACAGACATTCATCCTTGTTCTCACCTATTTTCAGTTCAGAAAATGTCAAGGTTTTTTGGCAGAAAGGACTCTGTCAACCTTTCCCTGTCCTCCACTATCGATTATCAAGCTGATAGTTCTCATAGATAGATATCTACACTTTAGTTTTTGAGTGCTCAGGTCTAGAGCTACAGTCCCAATGCACTGATTTATTTCACTGTTTGTTACAGATCAGATACTGCTGTTGTCATTTATTAATGAAGTCCACATGAATAATAGCTGCTTTCCCTGCCTTTTTTAAATTACAGACCTGACCTAGAACATCTCTTACTTTTATCCTAAGAATAGAGAACTTTTTTACTACAAAAGTACTGAAAAAAAAAAAAGCATTGGCCACAATGTACCCATAAACATCATTTTCTTTTATTACCGTATTTGAATCTAAGTTAAGCTTTAGGTCTAGTCATGTCAAATAGGTATATAATATGAAAGCCTGCTTTATTTTGAAACATTGTTCTCCAGTCTCCTTTTACTTTGCACTGATTCCATGGTGCTCTTGCCTGACCTGCTTCACAGCAATATTTACTTTGCTTCTCATGAACTGTGCTTTTCTCTCATGGCATTCACTGGAACCACAAGAACTGTTACATCAACCGAATTGCTAATAATAAATATAAATAATAAAATAAGGGAGCTTTTATATCAAACGAAGCACAAAGTATCTCAGTAATGCTGTAGACATACAATAGAGGTATGACCTTAATGAGAAGGTCCTGTGTTTTCTTCACTTAAATATGGAGAGTAATCTGGGCTGAATGAGAATCTCCCTGAGTTTATGAATAGCTAGGTCTCCCACTTCCTATCAGCAACAATTGGGTAACACTTGACATTTTTTAGAAAAAAAATTAGGCACTTTTAAGATAAAACACTAAATCTTCAACAAAGTATCTTCATTAGAAGATATGCATAAACATTTCACCATGTAATAACCTTTATCTACATGAAAAGTAACATGCTTACTGCCTTGTACCATCAGAACTGTCAGCAGCACGTATCTGTGAGCCACCAATTTATACTTACAATCACTTTTTATCCTTCCTCTTCTTTTCTGCTTAACAATGCAAGAAACCTGCTGGTAAAAATATTACATAGCTTTAAATCACTAGGTTTGCCACAGCAAATAATTCATGAAAACAGTGACCTTCCTATAACTTGTTTACATATATGTACTGAGGGGGAAATTCTTGCTGGCATGAAAGTAAGACAGCATAAAGGTGCTTGACGTAAGGCATAGATTTAAACAAGAAACAAGATTCAGTTCACTCTCTATGCGTAATTTCAAATTTAGGGATTCAAGAGTGCCATCAGATCTGGTTTATGATTACTGCAGATCATCCGATGACTTGACTCAGTTCCGGTGCATTGCACAGTACTAGAATCTTCATCAATGATGCCAAAGACTATTCAAGGTGTCATTTAAAATAGCTAGTATTGCAATGTCATATGCCTTTACATATTTTGATCGAAGCCAGAACTGCAGAATTTCTTGCATAGTATCAGTCTATAATATAACCTGTTTACTGACAAGTTTTTTGAGTCATTTTGAAATTCTACACTTAGTATAATAATTTATGGCTGCACTTACTACTAAAGAAAAACATTGGATGATCACGATAATTACAAGCCTGCACAGAACAGTTCAATTAAAATTTAGGCAACAGAAAATGTTATTGTTTTTCAATGAGCAATCAAGAAGCAGGTTCTACAATTGGAAAATCTTCTGGAGCTTGGTATCTCGGTCATACAGCTGCCAAGTTTGCCTTCTGTGTAGCAACACCGAGAGAGAGAGAAAGCAGTTGAGAGAGAGAAAGCAGTTGAAGGGGATTCATATTTACATTTCTCACCAGGGTAAACAAGAACAGGCACTGTGAATTGCATGTTTAGGGAGCTGTATTTGGGGCTGCAGTGCTACAGTGATAGGTGTTTTTCTAAACTTAGAAGTAATGCCCTGAAAAGACCAGCTATATTCTGTATGTGTACAATGTAAGGATTTAGAATGCAAGTTAAAAATGTTTAAGACAATATAGTGGTTGTTAGCTCCTTAGGCAGCACAAACACCAAAATGCTACTGAAGAACTAGCAGTGTGAAACATTTGAGACACTGGATTGTAACTCTACTAGGTCATCTGATCTAAGATTTTTCAAGAAGGGTGACCATTTTATGGTCACTGGCAATTCTGCCTCAAAAACCTTAAATGCCAGAGGCTGCCAAATTGATATTGATCTAAACCTTAATCTATATTTTAATTCACCCGTGAAGTTATGCATAACAGAAATATGTGCATCAGAATCTGGCCCTGGCATGAAATGGACCTTTAGAGTCAAGTAGCTTTCTTATCTATTTCCTACCTCCTCACTACAGTAAGAATTTACTTCAAGTGATGATAATCATCAAGCGATGACCAAGACATAAATTTAATTTGTAAGTCTGCAGACACTGAGGTGAGACTGAGGTTCAAACTAAAGATTAAATGGAAAAATGCCTCAAACCTACTCATCACAGAGACTAACTGCTGGTACCCTTGCACATGTGGATTTAGTAAATAAAATTATTTAATTAACTGTAATAATTAAAAAGACAGGATACTAATTTAGGACGTAGATTCTCCTGCTTTTGGACCTAATCCTTCATTATTATGACAACCCAATTCAAAAGTATCACAATGAGCATTACAGTGCTGCTGTAAAGAGCCATTAAAAAAGGGCCATCAGTACATCCACACAGTACAAAAAGGACCAATACATGTGATGAAAGGTGGTATTACACACAGTCCATGATACATAATTCCAGTTTGCAAAAGTAATGTCATAAGACAAGCATTTCTTTTTCACTGGTTATCTATCTGAAATCTTGAATTACTAATGTATGAAGAACAAAGATTTACGGTTTTATACTGAATGTGTACTGGAATACTTTATCTCTTCTTATTATGTAAGTTCTGAGAACCTGGCTGTAACTTGACTGATGATGAGCCTTACATGCTTTTGCAACTTTACAAACAACTGCATGCATGTAACCATGGGCATTTTGTGCTGCACAGATTTGTTCAGTGGATCAATGATATCTGAAGTAACAACTCAAATTCTTCCTGACATTAAAAGGTGACAACATCTTACTCAACATTTTGACAAATCTTTCTCCATCAAACTAATCCTGCATACAGAGAAAACAGGTACCAGTCCATTCAACTGGCATGAAAACTTTACAGAAGCTTTTGATGTTGGAAGTTTACATTTTATTACACCAAGAGTATTTGAGCTTTTGTATTAAATTGATCATATAAGACATAAGATTTCTAAAGTACTTCACTGAAAGGCTATTTTAGGAAAAGTTTTCCATCCAGTAATCGTTTATGACTTAGTTCCTCCTAGAATTCATTAGTCCCAGAGTCCTTTCTCAATAATTTCTTTCCATTTGTTCTTCTGTTGAATAGAGGACATGACCCTGATGAAAAATAAAGTTCTCAGGTAACTCATCAGAATGGGCTATTCCAGTTATGGTAAACACTGTTTGTTCCCTGGTCTGATGAGAGTTTAATTGCTACATAATTTACCCTTTCTGTTTTATTGTATACGGAAGACATTTGGGGCTTCACCTCTTCGCGATCAGGATGTACAAAAGAGATGGAGTAGGTTTTGGTGACTGCAGGTTCTAAGGGACCTTTGGTGCAATGTCATGGTTCTTGGGTTGATCTAGAAGCAGCTGAGGTGCCCAGGACCTCTGCCAGACTGAAGGCTAGGGAGCAGTTCTGCACCACTTGAGAGTATGGATTAGGCCCTCAAATCTTTAGATTTCCTCTGCACCTTCTTTCTGTGGCCAGTAGCAGACTTTTAGGACATTTTTTACTATATGCTTGCATTCCTGAGCAACAACAAAGAAGTAAGCAGCACTCATTTCAAATGGCACTCAGGAAGTCCTTATAAGCAAAGTTAACCCTTCTTCTTACCTCTTCTCGTCCCTCTGTTCATTAGCCTACTATTATGAATGTTTAAAACTCTGCTGTCCCCTTCTAATTGTTGCCTTTTTTTTAGATTAAACCATTTATAGAACCTCTTCACTAAGGGAAGTGCTCCTCTTCTCTCTTCCTTCATCTATTTCAATAGCTGTGCACAGGAAATAATGAACAATATTCCTGCTTTGTTATTTTAGTCCCATATCTTTTCATTGGACAATTGGTGAAGTAAGGGACAAATCACTAGAAGAATGTTAAAAATTAACAAAAGGAAATATTTAGAAATTACTTTGTCTCAATAAAAAGTCAGTCGCAAGAATGCAGATTAGATGTACACCTTAAAAAACCCCTCTTTATCAACAACTAAAGTCTTTGCAGAGTAAATAACATCCAGAAGAAAACTGTTGCTAACAAATGTGAATCTTTTGGAATCTAGTCATGTAAGCTGATCTGTTCAAAGATGCAACATACTTCGATTTTAACCACCTTTGCAAACAAAAAATATGAATCATTCAGTTGTCCTTTGTCTACTTTTTGTCTCATGACACCATCAGTTCACACATTTCTGGCATCTCAGCTATGTCTGGAGCTTGGAGTCCAGCAATAAGAGAGAAGTCACTCCTCAGAGTAGTCTGCCCCCTGGACTATAGCCTTTGTTTGTGGCCCTTTGCCATCATGTGGCCCTACAGAGCAGAGACGATGTGTGACAGCCTCAGGTGATACAGTGTGTGGTGCTTCA
The DNA here is from genome assembly GCA_020745775.1 of Theristicus caerulescens. Lineage (NCBI taxonomy): Eukaryota > Metazoa > Chordata > Aves > Pelecaniformes > Threskiornithidae > Theristicus > Theristicus caerulescens. The sequence continues at coordinate 11,971,012 of CM036564.1, forward strand.
ATTAAATAGCTTAAGTCTGTCTTCAACCAGGGAAAACTGTTTTTATCATCAAAAACACGGTAAAGGAAGACCTACCAAATAACAGATTCTAGTCACATCTCTCAGTGTTTCTGAGGAAGGAAGGGTCTCAAAGAAAGTCTTTTATTTAACTATTGTACTGGTGGCTCAAGGGGATGAGGTAAGATTCAATCTAAGCCTGCCCTAAAACTGTCTCCCTCAGCACTATTGTTAGATACTTGCACAGTTCACAGCCTGGCATTGTGCCACAGCACTTCTCCCAGAACAGCAATACCTCCAATGTCTGAACAATGTCATATGAAGGTCAAGAAATTGCCAAGGCCTGTATACAATTACTCATTTACCCTTACAAACACAATTTCCTGTGAATAGATGAAGGTAGTTTTGTAGACACATCCATGCTGCTTTACCTTAAGCATGCTTAAACTTAGGTTTCATCCCTCACACGCTGTTTCACTTATTTCAAATATTGTAACATAGAGACTGTGACACCAGGCTATAATGAAAAAGAAAAGAGAGTGCAGCTATACCATAGGCAACTATGTAGAATAACAATCAGAAGCTCAAAAGCCCTCCAGTAAGAGTACTAAAAGATTATTTGGGAGAAAGATGTAAATAACATGAAGTCAAGACATGTATTAACAAAAATTCATGTTGCAGAACTGAATCATGAACAGTACTCTCTTGTGAGTCAGAGGTGCTTGCAAGCATTGGGGAAAAAAAATAATGAGAAATAGCCCACCTACTTATTTTATGTGATCTCTCCCACAAGTACCACCACCTATGATTGGCTCAGTTTTTAATTCCATCACCAATCACCTAGAAATTTCAAAACTGTTAATGAATGACAGTTTGAAAAATTTTGTTTTGGAAACGCTAAATAGTTTTATTTCAACCTTTTCAATGAAAATTAAGCTTTCAGCAAGCGATCCACTTATTCGATTTCAATCCAGTTAACTGTTAACCTGCATTTTCTAGATGCAATATATCACAACTGGACACATACTTAGGAAAATTCTTGTGTCCTTTTTCCTATATAGGTCAGGCTCCATGGACAGCTTACCTATCTTATGATTAAAACATGCTATGAAAGACTGCAGAAAGTAAGGACAAAGAAATTCACAGAGGATCCTTGAGATAGTTCAGGTTTGAGGGATGTAAACTTGAATTTCCCCAACAGGGAAATTCTGATTTATCTGTTATTTAGTGGATTTGAGATGAAACATTTCAGGGTACTTTTACAAAATTTAGTATTCAGTTTTACCAGTAGGAAAAAAAAAAATGTTTGGTTTGGTTTGTTTAAAATTCCAATTTTCACAGAGAACATTCTGATTATGAGAGTCAGTTAACTCTCAGAGTACTCACTGGCATTCTGTTGCCTTTAAGCAGAGTGTTTCCTCTTCCTCTTTAGTTATTTCAGTTACTCACAGTTAGAGTTCATTTCTCTAGACAGAGAGTGCTGTCTGAATAGGGGCACGCACCATCCTATCCTACCTTCTTCTAAGTGGTGGAAGATCAGCCTTAGGAAAGAAACATACTGTAGAAACATACTGTAAATTACTGTCCCTTCTATTAAGAGTTTGCCACATCAACAAATGGTGTGTTGCTATCTTCCTTTACAAATGGGATAATCAGAGAGAGAGAAGACAGGAGTTGCTTTTTTCTTACAGAAAATCTTTAACAGCCACAAAAGGTAGCCATGTACCCCAGCCTTGTGTCTGAACAGCATCGCTATCTTTCCTTGCTGGCAAATATGGTTGACGCTAGAAGTAAAGTTTGGATTCACAGTAAAGAAACAAATAGAAAAGTGCAAAACTTCTAGCAGTGAACGATTCTCTCCTTACTTCAATCAATCAGAGCAAATGCATACACCTGTTTTGCTAAATTATCACCTAGCCATTATAATAGCCTCTTCAAAGAGACTGTTCTCCCCTCAAACCAATTAGTTCCTGTCCTTTACTGTACAGTCAACAAACTTCCCTTTACTTATTACCTAAGTCAAGATTTCAACTCAGATCACAAGAAATTAAATATTAGCACTTATTGCACCATCCAGTTCCAAGAAGCAATTTCCACACAGCAAGATAATTAAAAGTTATCTTTCACAGCATAAGATTTCTGCAGGATAAGCATGGCAAAAAAAGATTCAGGAAGTAGGTTGGTTTTTTTTTTAAATAGCTTTCCACTTAACAAAAAAAAAAATTGTTCTAGAGTATGGCAAAGAGATGTTTTATTCCTTCATAAACTTTCACATGTATACTCTTCTGTATACAAAAACCTGGTAAGTTTCTTGTGCATAATTTTAAAATATAAAATATTTATAAAGAAATATATATAACATAAAGGTCTCTATAGTGTGGGAAGAATTTAAAGTGTAATTGGTTTTAAAGAGTACAGACTCAGGCAAATGCAGACTGCTTTTGCAAAATCTCATTGTACTTACACATAAAATGCTGAGAACTGCCTGACATGACAAATGTCAAGTACGAGTGTTGAATTACTCCCCCTCATCATCACTATGTGTATCATTTGACACATAAAGATAAGCCTAATGACTCAGATGAGACTAAGAAAATGAATAAAAGAAGGCTTCAGTAAGAACAGCTTGCAAAACAAAACACAAAGAGGGCTGTGCTGCCTCTGTAAATATCTAAACAGAAGACAAAAACACTGCCAGGATAAGCAGGCAAGAATAAATTAGAAAATCTCCAGAGCAAATGCAAAACAAATCTATAGCTGCATTTTTCTCAAAATTCTCTGGGACCAACCCTTCACAAACAGGTCAGTCAAGAAATTTGGATTTGGATTCCAACTCAAATCCATATACATTTTACGTGAGCTCAAATACAGCATTCAGGCCTTTTCCAATGATATTCTGGAACCTTTTACAATATCATAGCTTACTGAAGAAATAAGTCATATACCTTTTAGGATAATAATGTGATAGGGTTAGTTTGCCAGCCAACTGGCTACCAAAGACAAGTCTTCAGTGATGTACAGGGCTTGGCAGTTCATTCAATACTCATCACCATTTGAATCCATCACAGACAGCCATGAAAGCTACTTCTTTCAACTATGATGGGTTTTTTATAGGAAGAAAGAAAGGGTTTTATTTTGAAAATATTAACATCTTTTCTCTCTGCACATTACAGTTGGCAGGATAGCCTGTGTTGTCCTAATAATACCATACAAAAGGCACCTTGAAGAGACAAAAGTACAAAGTGAAGTGAGAACAAACATAGTTTTCTGCTCTTCTGTCTAGCAGGGGTATCTAAACAGAGTCAAAACTGGAGTTCATAGGCTGCCATTCAGATTGTTAGTTAAACTGGCTAATTGACACAATTAGTTTATAGGGAGAAGGTCCTATACAAAAGGTCAGTAGTAGCAATGAAGAGAAGCTTTGCCTCAGCAGTACTTACCACACAACAGCTACTTTTTCTGCCCTGCTGGTTCAGCACACATGGAGTTTGTTTATTCTCAGTTTTGTAGAGTATGTCTGCTCTGACTGAAAACCTCCCATTTGCTTCAAGGGCAGCAAACTCAAGCTGATACTGAGCCTTCAGAAAGGCTCATTTCTGTATCAGATGGCTGATACAGAAATCATACATAGAGGGCTGAACCTTGTCATCTCAGTGTAGATGATTGCGAAAACTATGTGGACAATTATTCAAACTGCTTGAGTTACTGTTGGTAGAAAAGGTTAATTCAGCTTAAACCCTTTTCTGAGGATAACCTGAGCCTAAATAGTACAATAATATAAATTAAAAACTATTACAGTAGCTGTATTTCAAGACCTATTGTTTTATTCCAGCCTAGAATAGCAAAAGCTTCCCATTATTTGGAAGAAGTAAACAAATGAACATCTGTGGGTCTTTGTAACAGAGACTTTTAATTCTCTGTTGTTAATTCGATGTCTCAGCAAAGTGTAACACTTTAAACACTTCTATATGAATATAACACAAATAATAGTTCAGTGAACTTGCTGCACTGTAACAACTTAATAACTGAATGCATCAACAATACTAACGTTTCTGATCCAAGATCCAGCACTCCACTCCTGAAAAGGCAATGGATATTTGGTTGCACCAAGAGCATCGGACTATGTGATGTCAGGACTGTGTGAATAGAAGGAAAATCCTCCAGAACAGTCCCACTGGCATTCTGCAGTGTCTAAACTCCGTGGAAGACTTAATGAAAATATTTGGGTAAACTTCATCAGGGACAATTCAGAGATAATAATAAATAACAGTAACCCATCAGTAAATCTCAGAACACTTTACAAGACAGATATCACTCATGCTTGCAGCTAGAGAAACGAAGAAAGAGACAATAGTAAGAGCTAGTTTCAAAGCAGTGAGAGTTGTTCCAGCAGGTCAAAGGAATGGGTCAGAATTAAACCTGCATCCTCTTTATCTGTATTTACAGTATTTGTCCCAGACACTAACTAGGCCTAACCCAGAGTTCATTGAAATAAACCACAAAAATCTCACAGAGTGTCAAAGGATCTTTGCAGCAAATCTTACACACAGATCCTGATTCAAGCAAGCAACTAAGCACACACTCAAGAGAAACCACTCCTTAAATCAACCCCCAAACAAGAAAAGAGCTAACACCAGAAATAAAGTTCTCTATTCTGACAGAGAATCCTAACATCCATTTGATGGCTGAATTACCTATCTAAAAGGTTTTATCACCTGTGAATGCCACAACTCAGGCGCTTGAAAAACACAAACTGTAAGCTTTATGGAGCAGAGTTACTTAGTTACAGCAAATGTAACCCAGTGAAACATTATTAATTTTGCCATATCTTCACCTATTCACATTGCACCTGCATACAGGCTCTGGTCTCTCTATAGACTTCCCTCTTACATCGCGAGTGTGTCCCATTCCTGTTAAAGTCCGACAGGGTTGAGAGTGTTTCTGCTCTCCCATGAATGTGTCCTGTATGATTTCCAAAAGTTGTGTATATCTTTTAAATAATAAAGGATGCATGCACTGATGGTCTATTAGCAATATATTCCCAATAATATGCTCTAGTGATTTAATAACAACAAAATACAAAAAGGACCTGGAGATAATAATTTTCATTTCTTAGCTCTTTACCTTGCCCTACAATGCTTCCTTGCACATGCAATCAAGTAACCTAAATATTTAACTAAACAACAACCAGAGCAATGATTTGGAAACTTCTGGCATCAGTGTTTTTAGACCACGAGCCACAGCTCATGACTTTTTTCCCTTAAGTACTCGCGTTCAATAAAATGAAATTACGAACAAGGGACACCGAAGTTTCCTTTCTCCTTGTTTTCTACTAGAAAACAACCAGCTTAATAGAGAAAATATCAATACTACATTATCTGCTTGACAAGAATGCCAGGAAGAACAGATGTGGTGCAAGTCCTGAAAATGCCTTGACTTGCAGAACACATGCTTCATTCCATTTTGGACTCAGTTATCACTGGCCCTCCATCCTCCACCTATTACTCCACTGTTGGTGACTGGCTGTGAATGTCATTTGAACATGTGCTAAATCACAAAGCTGAATATACTGGGTCTGGTTGGGATGGCTGTACTGTTGAGCAGTACTTGCACAGTGTCAAGGCTCTCTCTTTTTCCCACCCCCTGCCCCTCCTCAGTGAGTAGGCTGGAGGTGAGAAAGAACTTGAGAGGGGACACAACCTGGACAGCTGACCCAAACTGACCAAAGGGATATTCCATGCCATACAACATCATGCTCAGCAATAAAAAACAAAGGGAGGGAATCTGGGGGAGGTAAACATTCCTCAGAGACTGGCTAGTCCTACTTGTCTGCTTGTGGGAGGTGGTTAATAATGGCCTTCACATCATTACTTTGGTGGTTTTTTCTTCCTCTTTCCTTCATTTATTAAACTGTCTATCTCAACACACAAGTTTGCTTGCTGTGGGGGGAAGTGTGGTGCTTAGCTGCTGGCTGGAGTAAACCCATCACACTGAGATTAAAAAGTAAAATTCACATGTACAAAAGGGAAGGTCCCACACCATTATCAGTCTCCTGTAGCTACTGGGTTTGCAGGACCCCTTTCTGCCAATGCTAAAGATCTCTTTTCCTTTGAGCAGTCTGGAATAGTGAGACACTATGAGGCCTAGGAAATAAGTGAGTCTCAGAGCCATATTAGGAACAGTATTGCCTTAGGTGGTATTGCAAAATAAACAGGACTCCAAGTTCTCTTTTAAGCTTTTACAGAGGTTTAAATATATATTTAAAATTACAACTATGGGCAAGTGAATTGGTAGTAAAAATGAGACTGTTTTGAATGACTGATAGAAACTGATCTTAGTGCCGTTCATTGCTCCTTCTCAAGTGGAAATACAGCGTGCTCATGAGAGATTCACTGGAGGGCACCAGATGGCTTAATGGAAAATAAACAAGACTACAGTTTGCAGGTCGGCAGCTGTTTTTCACACCGTCATTCCTCATATGACCACTCTGCTCAACAGAAGTGGTCACACAAGACTTTCAGGAAGATGTCCAAGCTGTGCTAACAAATAGCACAATTTTCAATTTAAATCTTCTCAGAATGTCTCTGTAATTTTCAAGGGTGTTAGTCCAAGATTTTCTCTTTCTACTAAGAAAACTGTATCATTTTACTGTGTAGATGTCAGTAGCTCAAGCTAAACATACTGCTTCATTTGCTGAACATAAAAGCAATTTAAAAAATAGTTTGTCCATGTTTTTAAATGACCAGAAGAATTTCATTATGTAGCTTGTCATTTGGATATAGCAACATCTAAATGCTAAGGAAGGTAGTAAGACAAACCCACCATCAGTGGAATGCCATAGAAATCAACAGGTCTCAGAGCTAGTGAGACTAAGCTAGTCAAAATGCTGCTGTTGCTCACCACCGGAAAAGGCACTGCTCAAATTTTTAGAAGAGACAGTTTTTTACAAATATTTAAAACCAATTATTCATATATTGAAATGCAAATTGCAGTATGTAACTATTGCTGTCAGGTTACAATCATCTTCTCAAAAGCCTCCAATGCAGATTGCAAATGATCATTATGCATGTACCAGCTTTGAAGAACCAGCTATGTATTAGTACCGGATCTTGTAAGCTGCACTTCAGTTTTTTGCTATTGGAATTCCTTGAAAGGTTTGCAAATATTTGTGATTTACTGTTGATATTTTACATATTTAGTGCCAAAAAAGCTCTGAACGCTTTTTTGCATTCCCATGTGAGCTTATAACTTAAATACAGAGCAATAATTGAGAAGATCAAATGACAGATCACAGGAAATATTAGTATTCCTATTGCATTAGCAGCAAGTTTGAAATAATGGCCCCCACATATTAAGGTGCCTTTGAAGCAGACAACATATTTTGCAATATTAGGGAATGTACTACGCAAGACAGAAATTACCTAAGGGAGATCGATGGTGAGCGTGAGAAAAAGGGACAATAGTTAATCAAAAAGTTAGCTTGGTTAATCAAATTAAAAATTTGTTCCACATATCTTTTAATTTAGTTCAGTTTATTGTTCCTTGGAAAATTGATTAAAAACATCAAATGTGAAAAGCTCTCAAAAAAGCTCTTAAGTATAAAACTACATCCTTCATTACATTCTTCTTTTCATTTCCTCCAATTTAAAACCCAAATTTGAACATACCTCTGGGGAAAAAAATCACATGGTCAGAGGTTTCTTTTCTCCTTCTGAAACAACAGACTTAGACTTCCTCTTCCCCGTTCTGTGAACATTTTATTGTAAAGCCACAGAAACTGGACATTTCCCTCCTGAAGCTGATCAGCTATTCCCCTCCTCACAGTAATTCTTTACTGGGTGTTCATGCGAGGGGAGCCCTGAACAATGCCATGCTGTGCACTGCTTTATAGATAGCAGGTGTGTTTCACAGCTGGATGATTTCACACTTCAGAGAAGCACTCAACGAGGTAACAGATCTCAGTTACTCTCCAGGCTGTCAGAGGTGTCCAGGCTGACTCTGAAAAGTCTACTGGACAAGACAGTTAACCCTTAATACTCATTGCAAGCAACTCACCTAGATAGTTCCAGTGACATTACTGAGACTTAGTAATCTAAGTAAAGTGCCGATTATTTTTCCATTTGTGTTTCTTTTCTGAAACAGAAATACTAATTCTCCCTTTTTCTCAACTTCAAGTTGTCTTCTATAGTTACATGGTAACCTCTTCTAGGTGAAGACTATGTGTGTATCAAATGTGTTTGCAGTCACTGATATTAATTGGGTTTGATCCTACTGTTTTCAAGTATGAGTAAAGCAAATACATAATAAAAAGGGAACTATCAATTTGTCACAGAAATAAAAACATTTAAACATTCTAGACGTCTGTTCACAGATCCTGCAGAAAGACGGTTTCAGTTATAATAAATGCCTGCTATTCAACTCTTGCAATACAAACAGTTGCTGTAGAGTTAATAGGAAAGTCTTTAATTTATAATGCTGTTAACTGGCTAAATACTGTGACTTTTCAGCCTTCAAGGTTTTTTGTGTGTGTTCTTCAGGGTCTAAACTAATCCTCATGCTCATTTTACTTGTTTACTCCTCTTGAAGTAAATTGGTCAATACTGCAACTGCCAACTACTTCAACAGCGGTAATGGATATCATTCTAAGAAAATCAGAACATAGAGATGCCAGCTTCTGTATCCAACCATTGAGACATTCAGAACCATGGGAATATTGACATAATTAACTTAAGTTACTGAAAAATATGTTGCTTTTATTATTTTTTCCAACTTAAAAATGACTGGAGATTTACTATTAAATTCAAGGTAAGATATTGATCAAACATGGTCAAAACGCTCTGTCCTGACATATAATTTACAGAAGTCACAATTATTTGCTATGAACAGTTCCAAACAGGACTTCTTTAGTCATATAGACCAAGGTGTACTAGTCACTCAGCAAATGAAATAGCCGAGTGTTTGTTGAAACTCACTGTTAAATTGGTAATGCTAGCAAGGTTTGACACCCTGCTATTCTGGGTAGTGGCAAACAGAATCATGCCCTCTCAATTTTACAATGCATTCTATTTCCAAGGATATTTCCAGCTGGCTATCATTTCTACTGAAAATTTTAATTAAAAGGCCACTTTAGGAATAGTTAAAAAATAGCTTGAAGAGATTTGTACACTTTGGTTTTTTCACCCTCTTTCAGGTGAAATAATCTGACAAAACAGTGTTCTTCGTTATTGAAAAATTAAACATCTAATGACTTCTGATAGGTCCCTGAGGCTGTAATTCACATGCACGTTGCACTATATTACAACTCTGCAAAGGAGATTATTATCATGTTAATCTCAAATAAGAATAATTTTAAAGGAATATTTTAGAAATTTAGGTGTTAATCTTAAATCTACTTTTAATTTTAGCAACGTTCCCTATACCTCATTTACTTACTTACAATTTTCTTCCAATCTGCTGCTGAACTCAGAACTAACTTTTGACAAAAAGAGACTAGTTTGCAATTATTTTAATTTGTATGCTTCCCATGTCCCTTTTAGGAATAGTTATCAATTTATAAGACAAGAAGACCTTTTTATGTGAAGAAGTGGAAGAGAATTCCAGTTTTTAAAAAAATATTAAAGATTCAGATAACTCCCTAGAGGTAAAGAGGAGAATGCCAGGAACATCAGTATATGTAATAGTGGAATCGTAATAACTCCTCATGTAATTTCTATAGTAGTAAAACAAATACAAGTGCCAATCCCTGGCATGTAGTGCACTGCTATAGCACTTTTATACCTGGATAGGCAGAGCCTGTGCAAGACTGTCTAAAGGATTCATAATATTATTTTTAATGTATACAACTGAGGAAATTAATAAGATATAGCATTTGTTTTCAGGTTCAAATAACTACACATTATGGACTAGAAGACTTCATGTTACCATGACTTCTTTCCAGAATAGCTTCCGTCTGCAAAACCTAGTCTCAAGGAACAGCTCTCAGAATTCATTCTAATGAGAGTTCAAAGTAAAAAAATGTCTTCTGGCTTTTAGTACAGTCCATTTCCATAAAAACAATGCTGTAGTACAGAACCTTGGCATGGCAAAACTAACAGCACCACAGATCTTCCCAATGCTGTAATTTATTCTAACATTAAAGAAAGTAACTAGAAAACTTTCTAGAAAAAGTATAAAACAGTATAATATTTCATGTAATATAATAAAATATAATAAAGTAAAATATAAAGATTTCCACCACCTTTGAATTAACTACAATGACAGATAATGAGCTATCAAAGGAAGCAGATACTAAAACCTAACTTGGAACACAGTGGGAGGTCCTACTCTACCTATTGTATGTAACACAAGAGCACATATGCCATACAAAAACATCTTCAGTGAACATTGAAGCCACATGACTGAACTCTCAAATGAAAAGACACTCTTATTCTAAAGCTGCATTCAGACCCCTAAGTCTATCTTGCCTGTATGCTTATCATGGCACAATACTTCACTGAACTATCACATAAAAATTATATACAATTCAAAACTGTCAGTAGTTAGCTTACAAAGAGGTAATAGTATAATTTCGCATAACTACCCCCATTTTCCTGTTTCTATATTGTAATAATCATAATTTGATATTGTAATAATCAAATTGGTCTCAACAGCTATTGTGTACTTATAAACTATAGATAATGTACTTCTGTTTTATTTTGAAGGACTCTCATCATCACCAAAATAGTACAAAAAGCCACAAATACAGACAAAATAGCTTGTCAGTGGCATACTGCAGTAATTAGATTCAACTGCTGTCACAGTCTGTACAATATTTGTGAAGAGAAAGCACATTTGTCCCAGACAAATATCTTCTTGCTGTGGCTTTCTAACAACCAGTAAGAGTTTCTATAGGTCAGATAGCTGAGACAGCTGACTTCTTCAAACTTAGAGCAAGAAAGATCCACATGGAAGATTTCCTTTGATATACTAAATAATCAGGTCGTATCAAACCAAACCCCACAGAATCTAAAATGCAACCTTGTATTCCTGCTTCACAATTATCTTTTAAAGCATATTGCCTTTCTTTGTGAATCTTGCTTTTCTACTAAATTTTTGTAATAGTCTTCATATTCTGAATAAAAGTACTGTAAACTACTAAATATTAAAAATGCTAAAACAATTGAAACAGCATTGGAAAGCTTCTTCAAGTCTGTACAAATAGATAAAGTTCTGCTCTGTATTCTGTATCTTACCAAAATACTAGCAAAATACAACCTCAAACAGGAGTTACATATTTCCCATAGTCATTTATGAGGTAAAAGTATGTCATTCTCAGAAAAGGAATAGTGTTCTGTCACAGACAAAGATATAAGCATCAACACACCAGAGTGCTGGGCAGGGGGGAAGAGAGAAGGGAGGAAGAAACGTCCTGAACAAACAGAGAGAATAAAAAAATAAACAAAAAACTAATTACATCTCCCTAGAAAAATCTAAATAGTGAAAGTATAGCATTCATGCCATCCAGAACAATATATTATTCAATAATTACTAGTGTTATTACTACTATTAATAGTAGTAGCAGTGTTCTTCAGTCAACAAAGCCCAATTCCAGATCACTATTTGTGCCTTAATTATGTATTTATTTCTTGATTAGAAATTTTTACTCATTATAGTACACAAGTACAGGCTTCATTTCAAGTGCTTAAGAATGCACTTCATTTTAAATTTTGCTTACATCCTGCTGAATAAATGTTTCAAAGCAGAAAATCATTTGCCTATTAGAAATAAAAAAATTCACTTTCTCTTGGGGAAATTCTAGGTACAACAACTGGCTAAGGAATCTTGAAAATCATAACAAGAAAAAAAAAACTGAGAATTTGATCTGGGTGAAACCTTACAGCCATTTTGGACATTCGATTCTAGGCTTCGTTTTGAGCTTTTTATAGAGAGAAATACATCTGACATACAGACTCAAATGTGGAACTGAACTTGCCAAGAATTTGATTTGATGTTTTGTGCTCAACCTTTTTCTACAAGTTTAAATATTGGGAATTAAAGGGCAGCAAGGATATAGACTTGCACTATTCAATAAGGTTCTGCTCTGTCCCTGTCCCAGTTTTCTCTGTTCTTGTGTCCTTTTTGCTTCTTCCCTCTTGTCCATCTTTGACCCTTAACTCCGTATTTCCCCAGGTACTTTATTCACTCTGATAGTTCCCCAGAAATCTTACCTGTGGACTTTCACCTCAGCCCAGCAGTTAAGGTTAATAGCAATATAACAATTAACAACAACAAAACAAGAATCTTTCAAAGGACAATGCCAACCTCATTCTTGTGAACTTAGTAGTATCCTGTCTTTTTTCAGCTATAGATTCAGGATGTGTAGACAAAAATAAAACATTTAGCTCAGAGCTGGAGGGAGAACTGTGCAGAGCTGAAAGGTTATTTTTCTAAAAGACTACTAAAAGATTATGTTCTCTTGTGCTCATGGAAGACAGCATAGATATCTTTCTGCTGCCTGCATGGTATCTCTGGGCAGAAACAAACTCAGCCGTAATTTCATCAGTCTGAGCAATCTCCTTCCTGCATGTTAAAATCATGTAAACAATCCAACAATGATTCTAGGAGGGGTGTGGCACAGAATTGTATCTTGAGATGAAACTGTGAGCTCAGATCCCAAGCTCAGCTCCTGTTCTGATGTACTGACGGTATTTCATGCAGTATTCACCCTGTTTTTCCTTAACTATTCAGCTAGGTGAATAGATTTACTCAATTTATTTCATTATTCTCTTTGGCATCATTAAAAATATTTAAAGAAATACAAATATCTTATGCATCATAAACCCACTGAATATACTCAAAAGATTACTCTGGGAGAGAAGGGTTTTATACTGGGAGAAAAAGTAGAGGGCTTTTTGATATAGGTGTTGTTTGGGTTTGTTGGGGGTTTTTTGCGGGGAGGGGTGGGTAGGAATCAAAACAAAGTGTTTTATTTTGATAATTTGCTTGAGGTCTATTTTTCTGGGAAGATGTAATTTCCTGCTTCCTGACTACAGTCATGCTTCCTTTCCTGACTATATTAGGAACATCTCTCATAAGGGAGGAATCCCAATTTTGCAGCAAAAAGAAGTGAAGGGACAGCATTACTAAGTATTTTGAAAAGTTATTTTTCTCACATTTTAAAGTGATCTCACCTTAAATGTACATTCCTTTAGCAACTTTGGGCGTTTGTCTACATTATGACTACAGCGCCCAGTCTTGGGAGATGCTAAGCATGTTCTAAGTCCTGTACCTTCATTCCAAGGCCTTTCTGTTTTGACTTAGAATAGTGTCACTGCTCTAGAAAATGGGATAGAGTCAGAATCTTCTATTTCAAGCATCTCCTGTGAACTAACAAAATGCCCAAAGTAAACCTGAAGGGTCAAGTGGATACAGAAGCTTTCCATGGATCTTCTCAGCACTTTTCTTGGCCTGGGTGATGTCCTACCCAGCGTATACTGTTGAGCAGCACCAAGCGTTATAATGCAATGTACATTCCTATCAGTTTTATGATATACATAAAAATTACAAACTGTGATGAGCTACCTTGATCTGTGACAAGGAACAGGAAATGAAGTGATGTTTGCGTGACACATCTGAAGTAGAAGATCACTAGCTCAACCTTTGTTTTAATTATTTTTTTAAATAAGAAGGTTAAAAAGAAATTGCTAGAACAGCATTTCAGCAGAAAAACCTTGTAAAAGCTTGAACTACTACCTGACTCTTCACTGCCCATGCAACTTCTCCCCTTTTTGAAATTATTATCTGTTGAGGAACTTTCAACGGTTTTCACCTACTAAACTCATTAATAAATGGAACTCCAGATATTTGTTTTATTTCCAGTGTAGCAAGAGCCCGACTGGTATTCTATATAACTTTGAATATAGCCCATGATTCCCTTCTATTTCGGTGGACTAAGTCTTTGACTGAAGAAAACTGCCACAGTCTCATCTACACCTCAGGATCCAGCCATAGCTGGGTGACTTGGGCCAGCAGCTAAAAGGACTTGTAAAAGTGTCCTGTATTTCAGTCCATTGGCACTGGAAAAATAGAGAAAAGTTATTTAAAAACATATTCCTCAGCATGCAATGCTCTAAAAGATAAGCAAAATTAGTATTTTTTCATACATAATCATGGCTTACAAAATGTCAAACTTTCCTTTGGAAGTATAAAGTGTAATATTGGAGAAAAGACACTCACGGGAAAACACTTCCATTGTCTATAGTAATGAATAATTCTCATTTTGGTAGCCCTAAGACAACTGACAGAACTAGAATCTTGTTGTGCATGGTTCCTTACTTATACAGAATAAAAGACAACCCTGCTAGATTTCTTGTGTAAAAAGAAAAAAAAAAAATTATAGGCTTATGAAAATGCAATGCAATATAGAAGAGACCAGCACCAGCAATGGAAGACACGCAAGACAATCTGCAGTAAGTTCTTCTCTAAATGTTGACTGAGTTCCTGAGCAGGATACTGGCTGAATTCCATAAAGGAGTGTGATATGCATGACCCAGCATGAAATTGCTTTTTACTTGTGCACACATAACAATAATATATACGATGGATTTTTACTGTCTGTTTCCACTCATACTGTTCAGACTGGCAGAAATACTACTGTATTATTTCAACCTCATAAGTGTGTATTATTAATTAAAGTCTAACTGCTCTTTTGAAAATGGAGTGGATCTCTGAGTGTCAAAACACAGAAATAGCCAAATCATGTTCAGAGGGAAGAAGACTTGACAGAACAGTATCTGCCTGATCTTTTGCTGAATCAGTATGAACTTTGCTTAGAAATAGATACTCAGGTGGAAAATGTTAAACATTAAACTTTTCTCTAACAAAAGTCAGCATTTTCCTAGAAAGCAATAAACCTCATTCATGATTTCTCCCATCTAGTTCCTTTTCCTATCTATTTGGATAGATTTCAAGCAAGAAAATCAACAGTCTTAGAAGGAATAAAGCACATAACAATACAACAGAATGGCAATTTCCTCTCTTTAGTTGTAGCACCAACCACCACAATGAAAATATACAACTAGCAGTTAATTCTGTCTCATCTTTTATTACTATGCAAATAAGATATCCAGAAATACATATACACTATTATTCCTGGAGGCCGATTTGAAATAAACTCTATTTAATAATAAAAAAAAAAGGTTAAAGTAAAATTAACTTTTAAAGTGAATACTGTTATTAAGCCAGTGACATAAGGTAAGAATACTGTGGTGTTCAGACGTCGTGAATATGTGAAAGAGCTTTGTATAATGCTGACACAGAACTGCCTGAAGAAATCTTTCATGTGGTATACATTACCCTTTGCTCTGCACATGGATGTATTTAAAAGTTTAGATACTTTAAATAAGGAATGAGATTCTATTTGATATCATATTCCACTGAGATTCCTCTAAATTATGAAAAGTAAGCCTGTTTCTGCAGTGATATAAACCTATGAGCAATTGCTAAGATACTTCTCAGATATTAAATATGGTCCCTTCAAGAATCATATTGATTTACAAAAAAACTAGAGATTGGGAAAATATTAAGAATGAATCAATATTTTAATTTTTTTCAGGCCCTGTAACATTTAACCTATTTAAATACTGCTTGAAGTTAAATGTGACCTATGAAATATGATAACAAGTGGCAGAGAGAACTCTTGATGACTGTTACTATTTGATGTCAACTGTACTTCAAACACATTGTAGTTTAATACAATTCTGTACTTAGGATCAGTAAGTCACAGTTTGAAAATGCTGTAGCACATGAAGACAGTGACATCATACCGAAAGAAATGTGCCAAAATTGAAACTGCTGACAACGCAGCAGCTCTTAGAACTATGTAGCAAGTAACTGGATGCCTACTCTAAAAATCTAGAGTTCATTAAATACCTTTTACTCCAATGTTATCTTTATTTATGTGACTTTGGGGTGTTTCTAGTTAAAGTGATCCTCTGTCCTCTCTTTCTGCTATGTAGAAACTACTAGGAGCAGCTCCTGGGTACATGCTGGGATATCTGGGATTTAATGTGTAAGTGCTGAATAACTGAAATGAAACATGGTAACACAGTGTGTCTTTATCAGCAACAATTCATGATCTTGGATGACTTCATTGAAATACCCCTAAGAGGGCCTGATATCCAAAGGTAGGTGCTTAATGCTTTCCAATAAGAATCACAGCTCTGTCATGTTTTTTAGTATGGACAATCACACTCTAGAAAAAACAGTCAGTTCTGAAAATTGAAGTCTTAAACAAACTGTAAAGATGCAGGCCTCAAAAACATATTGTTTAAAATTTGCTGCTGTTCTTTCTAGCAAATGACCATTCTGTAGAGAAGCTTCATTTACAGGGGAATTCCTATCCCCTAGCTTCAGGAATCACAGTCACCCATCAGTACTTCCTCTACAGCCCGTGAGGAGTGATGGGTAAATTGAGAGGCAATCCACCCCACAGATTCAGACTTTTCTTAGGATAGGACAGATTATTCTCTCTAGGCACCTCTCAGCTAACTGAACTAGCCAAATAACTTCAGAGAGAGAAGTGATGGGCATGGAAAAACAGCGTATCTTTCATTAAGCCAACTAATACAGATAGAAAAAAATATTTCAGGCACACAGATCCTTCACATTAAGTAAACAATAAATTTCATCATAGGTAAATAAAAGCACCATAGATTAAAGGAGGATGAAGATCAATAATTTACATATCTGATATATTTATTTGGTGGTCAGATCTCATTTAAATTTCATTCAAGCAATGTTTCTTTAGCTGAATACTTTATTAATGAGTATTAGAGAAAAGGTGGGCGTTTGGGAGTGTGGGGTTTTTTTTGTTGTGGGAGCGTTTTTGTTGTGTCTTTGGGTTTGGGAAATTTTTTTCAATATAAAAGTCCCGAAAATTCATAAAGCACCTCATAGAAGCACAATCTATTTCAGTCACTTAGTTTTCAAAAGATACATTAGCTTTCACTACTCAAGATTCATTAAAAAACTCCACCCCCTTCACTGATGGTTAAAAGCTGCCTTGATCCCTTCAAGAGAGTGTCATCTCACGAGTATCTGTGACTGTTTCACCTGAGTGTATCCGGCATCAATTTATGCTTGAAAAGACTTGCTTTATAAGACAAAGCTTTTTCAAAATTATCTCCTTGAAGCCGGCATAGATTTGTGTAAGAAATATATTAAAAAAACCAAGACAATGACAGCCACCTGCTTCACTTTGTTGTTAATGCAGTGAAGAAATAAACACAAAAAATACCTTAAAATAAAAGCTCTCTACAGCATGCATGACAAGGAGAAAAAAATCAGTACTGCAGTTCCTCTGGCCCCTTTCCTACTGGCTAGAAAGAAAAGGCCAGTTCTAGCTGCCCCTTGGGACTTCATGGCTTTAGGCAGGATATATCTGGAGGAGAGACTGTGCTCTCTGGCCTGAATTCAGCCAGCTGCTCTTTACAGTTAATGCCTCACACCATTTTGCAGCCCCAGTTTCTACAGTAAAAAGATCTCCTCTAGGAACCTGTTCCCCAGATGGTTCATTAGCATAAAATTCATCCCTTTAAAGGTCATTTGGAAAGAGTAGATATAGGTTGTATGTGTCTCAGAGTTACTGTAAAGATGACTGAGGAATATTGCCTGAGATAGCTATTTAGTCACAAAATTAACTGCAATAGTTTGAAGGGAAATCAATTCACACCTAGCAAACTGTACTGCTAACTGCGGCATGGACCTACTCCACGCTATTTTTTCCACTGTGATGGAAAAAATACCTACTACTGGAGAAACTAGGAGGGGAGAAAGGGGAGAGGCGGATAAGTGAGGTGCTTTCATATATCCTTAAATTACTGCCCAGTTTATCATGTTTCCTGATAATGCTTTCCTAGGGTTTTGCATCTTCAGCAAAGCAATACAACTGCAGCATTAAAGATACACCAAGCATGCAACTGGGATGTCTCTTGGCTCAGAAGAGAGAACAAAGGTGAGGAGAAATTTAACAAGCATCAAGGTCTGTGTGTGTGGTCTGTAAAAGTTTTGAAATTCTATGGATAAGCTTGGGTCTGCGTCTTGAAAAAAGGGAAAGTCCAACAAGTCTTGTGTTGGTGATCAGCCATTAACTGATACCGTTACCTGATTCTACTTCACTACAAGACACTTCTCTTTTTCCATATGTGAAGAATAAACACATGCTAAAACAATTGATTTCATAAAGAAAACTATAAAGAAAGACTACTTTGTAACAGTTGTACTGGATTATAACAGGCTACAATAACTGTTACCATAAATACCATTTGCTTTCACATATCAGAAGGGCTCTTAAAAGTCCAAGTGAAAACAAAGATCCCTTAGTTTCATAGCTGCGCACACAGGACAAATGGATAAATGGATAGCGAAGGACACATAATTTCTCTTGCTTAGTGACTTTACTATCCATTGTCAAAACTGCAATAGCTATTAGGTGTGTACCATTGTCAGCTTTGTAGATTTTAGCTCTTTATTTCCCCAGATGCATTTCTTTTATCTCCAACTGCTGTCCCTGTGAATGTATTCTGAACAGAATTTAAACAAATGAAGTAAATATTTGTACAAGATGATATAGCAGAATATAGGATTTGCTGTAAATATTTGCTTATGAAAATGTCTCTCACAGGTATAGTGGCATATTAACTGCCAAGCCGCTTGACAAATCAAGAGGTATATTTACAGTCAGGGTAACACATAAGAATAAGCAATGAACAAATCATAAGAATATGAGGCATATGTAGAGTATGATTGAAAGTGAATGGTTAGCTGATACCAAATGATTTAAAGGTTTTCAGCTGTAAGACATAACCAAAGGCATAAGTTTATTCAATGTGTGTGCCTCTCAGAAAATAAATTATTGCTGCAGGCAAGAGTTCAGCAGTGTATGTAGCTTGCTATCTTTGGGCACAGTGCTCAGTACCACTTTCCTCTCTGCTCCCTTTCGTGAAAATCAGCTGCCCAAAACGCTGAAAACCAGTGTTAATTGGTATTCCACCAGTTACTATCCCCACGAGCCTCTAATGCCACCTGTCCTTCAAAGAAGCAATAAAGCAGAGCAAAGTCATTTATCTGTACCATAGGTCCCACTCTCCACATCAGCATGTGTGCAGAAGCAGATGCACAGGTGTCTCAGCCAGGACTCGTGAGGTAAGTGGTGAGCCAGCTAAACAACAGCCCCAGTGCCAGGGAATGCAAATAGACCAGATAATTGTCTGTAGCACTGTGGCACAGTATTAAAGCAGCTTGCATCTGCCACCAGAGCAACCTTCTTGAACCAGTGCTATGCTTCATGTTCTTCCTTTAATTCACAGAAACATTGTACATCCTAATGCCACATTTCTAAAGGCCTGCATATCTTTCAGCCCTTTCCTCCTGTCTCCTGCTACACATACTTTGGAAAATGTTAACACTGAAGTGAAAGAATCATAGAATCATTAAGGTTGGAAAACACCTTTAAGATCATCGAGTCCAACCGTTAACCTAACTGCCAGGTCTACCTCTAAACCATGTCCTTAAGGACCACATCCACATGTTTTTTGAACACTTCCAGGGACTGTGACTGCACCGCTTCCCTGGGCAGTCTGTTCCAATGCCTAACCACTCTCTCCATGAAGAAATTTTTCCTAATATCTAATCTAAATCTCCCCTGGCACAACTTGAGGACTTTTCCTCTCGTCCTGAGGGGCTGCACTGCCGGGCATGGGGCCATTGCGGAGGTGAGGAGCGCTACTCACCTCGGTGCCCGCCATGACCTGCACCATTGAGAGATCCTTATGGATGTGAAGATGTTGCTGGAGAGGCTGAAGGAGTACGACACTGCAGCCGAGTTGCTCATCGACTAGTCCACTGTCTTGCACCAGCAGGTGGCCGCCATGAGAGAGGCAGGTGTGGTGTGGGCTGAGAAGGGCTGGGATGCTGCGGCGGAGCAGGCTGACCCACCTTGGCTGCAGCCGCATATGCTCTTGTCCCAGCAGAACACAGAGATCCACGACCTGCAGCAGGAGAACAGGGAGCTATGGATCTCGCTGGAGGAGCACCAAGATGCATTAGAGCTTATGAGCAAATACAGAAAGCAGATGATACAGCTTTTGCAAGGGAGAAAAGGTGAAGATGCAGAACCAGTCTTGAAAGTTCATCAGGTTAATTCCTTGGAAACTGAAAGTCAAATAAACAGAATATGTGAGATGGGAGAGGTGATGAGAAAAGCTATTCAATTCAATGATGATCAGTTCTTTAAAGTCCAGGAGAAACTAGCTCAGTTGGAGCTTGAAAACAAAGAGCTGCATGAACTATTGTCAATCAGCAAAGAATCTTTTGAGGTGGGGAGAGAAGATCTGCCTGACTGTGAAGCTTAGGTCACAAAATAACCTTGCCTCCAAATCTTGACTTCAGAGACTATTATGGAACTACCCTACAAGGATGGGTTTTGATTTGTTCTTTCAGGTGTTTCCTTGTATGTTTGTTTTATCTTTCAAAATGTGTGGGCTGTTTTCTCTGCATTTTTCTGAAATTACATACTCTTGACGGCAAGGGCTTGCATTGCTGCTCCGTCTTAGTAACTGCAGTATACAGATGCTTATTTTTTTAATTAAAGAAAAAAAAAAAGAATGTTCTTGCATGCCTTGATAAGAAGTGAAACAGTTAACATCACCTTATGCTATACTGACACTGAGCAGCTGAGTTAGCACTCTTGTGCTTTATAATTCTTTTCCATGTTCAGAAATGTATACAGAAGAGGGGAAAACAAGCAGTTAAACCTAGGAAAAAACATCACCTATTTCTCAGACCAGTATCCTTATCTTGCCTCCTTCTTGACAAAAAGTCTGACTGGCATCAAGTTTCAAAGATGGAAAACAATGTCAGATTCTGATAGTATGTAACATGATACTCATAAGAAAAAATACACAGTGAAGAAGACAGAAAGATGAGAAAAAGACTGGCATATATAGCTTCTGCTGCTCATGTTTTGTGGTCACATTCAGGCAGATTACAGATGTGCCTGGCCAAAACCCTGATTCATAATGCATTTGTTCTACTTTAGTCAGGTTGCTAAAATGCTCAAATGATGTATAAACTCACCCCAATTCTCAAACCCTGAACAAAAGGTTCAAGACTTTTTAAAAAAAAAATCTTTCTTTCTACACTCTTTTTTATAACAAATTTTTTACATTTTCATGCAAGTTGCCATCCTCCATAACCCCTACTTAGAGTGGCTGAAAATGTCAGTCTTCTAGGCCCAACAGCAGGAATCTTTCAGAAGTCAGGAACTTCAGAATTCAATTACATTCACAAACACAGTAAACTGCACAGACATCACAGTCCACCATTATGCCCCCTGACAAGGTCATTTGAATGGTATGAGGTAATAGGAAGCATGTAGCCTCCTGGAAAATCTAAATCTTCTGTCTGTTTTTTACCTGTATTTGAGAAAATTACCCAACCAAATTCATAAATAGCCACATTTTTTTTCTCTGCAGTAGAAAAAGCAAGAGGTTTTGTTCCCCCCCCATCCCATCCCCATGTTCATTGTGATTAAGAAAGCAGCGCTGGAGCTAGGTATCATGCCACACACAACCTTCTGCCAGATATCACAGTCTAATCAGATGAAAGTTTGTCAGATCACATTCTGATGAAAAATAAAATGCTTGATTCAACAAAGTGTTCCCTTCATGGTGCGTTAGAATCCCATGCAGAGGCCAAGCTCAGAAACCTGATGTACACAGCTTTCCTCTGCAACTGGCTCTGACTGGATTTCTGTGCAAATTTGTATGACCTGTTGTCTCCTGCTTTACCATCATTTCACTTTTGCTATTCCCCTTGGCCTTTGCTGGCATTGCACAACTCATTTTCCACTTTTTTTACATTGGCCTTTGTCCCTTATGCCTGGTTCCCATCATCCTCCTAATCTGCAATCAAAATGCATGACCTCTGCTGCTTCTTATTTCTCATTCTGACAAGATGCAAGGTTTCAGGTCCTTTATCTTGTTCTGTCCCAGCTGCCTCACCCAAGTTAAAATGGCAAGGAAGACTTACTTATTACACTTCCCAAGTTTCAGCTGGCCATAAACCCAACACACGTTACTTTACCAAATATGTTTCTATCACAATACTTACACTGCACAGGACACTATACAGGTATCAGCAACAAACCAAAACCAAGCAAAACTTAAGGTAGATAGGTGAATAACTATAGTTTCCTTGAACATTATTGCTGTACGCAGTTTATGCACCTCAGCTACAGGGCTACTAAATGAATGAAAAGGCATTTTCCAAAATTACTTCTACTACACAACTTATGTTTTTCATTTGGAGACCAATTCAACTTCTAATTCCCCTGCACAGAGGTTTTGCTTGATGTAGCAGCAGAATTTTGAGCATCTGCCATTCTTTCTTTCCAGATGTCTACCACATCTCCATTATTTTCACCATATGTGAATTAAATCATCTTTCTTTTCCAATTTCTCCAAACATACTGAAAGTTTTTGCAGACTATCATCCTCACTGTCCCTAGAGGAAGGACTTTATTAAAAAAAAATCCTACTCGATTTTGGATTTGTTCTTAGATTTCATATTTAAAAATTCATTTTATAAAACTCACTGTATTTTTGCAAAGTTTAACAATTTAATCAGTTAAGGTCCCAAAGAACATACCTGTGTAACTCTTCACTGACAGACCTCTAGGTAAAATCATACTACAAATAAACCCAGTAAGAAATAGGTCTCTTTCATGGTTTTAACTGAAGAACAGAAGTATCACATCAATAAAATGCCACACTATAGCAAAGAAATCTCAATGAAAGTCATCGTTAAGCCTGCTTTGGACAGGAGTAGCATGTTATGGATCATCTCAAAATCAGAGTTAGGACATGTTAGGAATAATAGTAGCTGTTACGAACATACTATTCCTCCCCTCGTAAGAATCTTTGTGAATGAAGGAAACTGGTTTATACTGCAGATTTAAAGTTGGCAGAATGATTTAGCCTTACAAGTTACAGTTACTAACATCAGGGTCCTACATAATTAAATTCAGATTAATACTTTGTTGTATTTTTATGAGAGACACCTGTTCTTTCAAATATTACTTTGATTTACTTGATTAAATATTTACTTGATTTATGTGATTAATTGATTTAATTCATTTAATAGAAGACGGGAACAAGACTTTGGCAGTAAAAGAAAAAAAATCTCCTCCTACAACATTTAAAACTGCAACAATTTATGATTCACACACACACAGAAATCAGTTCTGAATAACTAGAACCACTCTGAAATGACTTGAACTATGACTGCAGCAAGGAAAGGCTCACAGCTCTAACATCAAGTTCAAAATGGCAGCTTTGAAAGAGCATGATGCTGTATTTCCATGAAAGGATAGTACATGATGGTGTTCGCATCTCAACCCCATTTGCCGCTCTACCACTTCTTAAAATGTACAACATAAGAAAGTAACAAATGATTGTCATTTTTTTAAATTTTATTGTTTAAATATTATATTATGATTGACCATCGAATAGTTCTTTTTTTAGGCTTTAAAGACATATTTTTAATGACAAAAATATTTAACTAAAATTGCTGTAGCAAATATACTGTGCACGTACTGATTGCAATTCTGTTACTCGACACAAATATGAATGTTTCCAAAGTTTAGAACTTGCTTTTTGGGTTGGGAGGGGGAGCGTTGTTGTTGTTTTTCTTCACAACACATTGGTTCGTTGTTTCCATCTATAATAGAGATATCAGGATCTGCCACACATTTGGCTTCAAAGAAATTAAGAAAAAAATTTCAACTGAATGCTCATTTTAAAAAAAATGGTTTTAATTTACATTGTCATAGGACAATTTAAGAGTCCTATGGAATTTTCCATTTAATTTCTTTCAAAATGAAAGGATTTATCCTGGCAATGGACAGCTTTCAATACACTGCTTTTTTATACTGATTGTTAGCTGACACTGCTGTTCAGATTTTCCAGCATCATTCTTTCAATTCTTGATTACTACAGTATTTTTCATGTTATCTTTTCTTCACACGCTAGTGTAACCTATTTAGAGCAGAAAAGGAAAACTCATAATTTGCCTCCTCCTGTAAGCATGAGGTCCTTAGCTGGCATAAATCAGCTGATATACACCTGCTGAAACCTTGGCCCATAGAGAGTTGGGGATTTAGCTGAGATGATAGGGTTGGGTTTTTTAAAATATTTAAATAATATTTTTCAACCTTGCAGTTTTCATTTATTTACTAGATGTCACCCTAGTAATTTTGGGTTTCAGATTACTAATAAGGCTACTGATTTCTGATGAAGGACACAGATACTCCAGTAGGTGCTGATTGAAAATCCAGCTGAAAGATCTTTGTAAAAATCAATTTAAAAGAAGCTTTTAAAGATATGACTTTGTCACCTTCCTAAAAAGAAAACTGACAGATCACCATTAAGAGCATTTGGTTGAATATTGGTTACTCCTTGGACTGTTCAATTAAGCTTCTAATTAGGATTGATTTGTTGTGTCCTTAGCAATGAAAGCAAAGATGGCACCTGAGAAAAATAAAAGGGTTGGTGTTTGTTTTTTTTTTTTAATTAATGTGAACATGCATGCCATTTGAAGTAAGCAAGAACTTGTTATATCTTACACTTCTTTCTGTTCACACACACATACATACAATAACCTGTATCATCTGAAAATGGGCTGTATTACACTCAGACTACATATATGCAACCAACTGCATCTCAGTCAGAAACCTCTTAATGTAATTCTGACTACCTGAACAGAAAGCACCAAGAGAACACAATGCTTTTTTCTCATAGTGCCTGAAAGGATACCTCATACATTCAGAGGGAAAAAGAGAAAAGAGACTACCAGGCCATTAAGTTTCCTCACAATTGATCCCCATGACATTGGAAACTATTCTCTTCTTTCTGTTTTGTGTTCTGCTGAAGGAGTTAAAATTCACATGCAAGAGGATTATGATCTCACAGTAGTTCCGAAAGAAATTTGCACTCTTGTTCCTCACTTTTGCACATCTATTTTGAAGCAACTATTTCTGCCTCAAGCAAGTTACTTGCTCAGAAGAGGCAGACAGGCGCTAGCCTGTAAGCTCTATTAATTAGTCAGCTGAAAGCAGGGCCATTCACAGGACTTTGAACTTCCACAGTCTTTATCCAGATTAAAGAGTATTTAACACTTACTTCAGTCAGGTGACACTTCCATCTCCCAAATGAGACATCATGATTGACAGTGTCAATCACTGTCCTATTTCTACTGACTCTCCACTGTCCTCCAAGATTATAGAATCACGGAATGGTTTGGGTTGGAGGGGACCTTAAATATCATCTAGTTCCCATCCCCCTGCCATGGGCAGGGACACCTTCCACTAGACCAGGTTGCTCAAAGCCCCGTCCATCCAACCTGGCCTTGAACATTTCCAGGGATGGGACATCCACAACTTCTCTGGACAACCTGTTCCAGTGCCTCAGCACCTTCATAGTAAAGAACTTCTTCCTTATAGCTAATTTAAATCTACTCTCCTTCAGTTTGTAGCCATTCCCCCTTGTCCTATCACTACATTCCCTTGTAAAAAGTCCCTCTCCAGCTTTCTTGTAGGCCCTCTTCAGGTACTGGAAGGCTGCAATAAGGTATCCCTGGAGCCTTCTCTTCTCCAGGCTGAACAACCCCAACTCTCTCAGCCTGTCCTCATAGGAGGCGCTCCAGCCCTCTGATCATCTTGGTGGCCCTCCTCTGGACTCACTCCAACAGGTCCATGTCCTTCTTATGTTAGGGGCCCCAGAGCTGAATGCAGTACTCCAGGGGAGGCCTCACGAGAGTGGAGTAGAGGGGGAGAATCACCTCCCTCGGCCTGCTGGTCACGGTTCTTTTGATGCAGCCCAGGATACAGTTGGCTTTCTGGGCTGCAAGCGCACATTGTCGGGTCATGCTGAGTTTCTCATCAACCAACACCGTTAGAAGAATATTTAGAAGAGATTCTCTCTTCTAAATAATTTTCCTTGGCCCTCCTGTAACAAATTACCAATTTCTTCATGTACTGGGGAAATGCAGAAGCTGAGCCCTGTCTCCAGCTCCCCGCACCACGATTATCCTCCTTCCTCACTGTCTTCGTTTGGTAATCCCGCTATGTTAACATTAATATATCTTCCAGTTGTCTGGAGGCTGTGACTCTAGTCTACCTTTTCATTTAAATGCTTCAAAACCAGGTCGTCATAAACTTCAGTCAATAGTGGATCCTTTCATCACCTTAATGTAGTCTTCCCGGATTTGCACTGACATCATAAAACTGGGCACACAACTTTCTATTAATGTATAGCTACAACATTGCAGTAGCATAAACCCATGTAAAACTGATTTTGAATGCATAAAAATTTAAGCATTTACTAATAGCCACATTCATTCAGGTCCCTTCAATTTTGAAGTATACCAATATTCCTGTGGTGACAGAAATTACTGCTATCTAGTGATATCTTGAGAGCTGGTTAATTGACTTTGTACTGGCAGGTACGTGTCATTATCTTAGGATGAGGATGCACTAATTGTGCAAAGTAGTCAACTGAGGTAAGTAGCTTTTGCTTTCTGGAGTATTTAAAAGCAATTCAGGGATTTATTCTCGTTAATGGCAGTAACATTTGTGTATTCAGAGTAGAAGCAGAGCCTACCTCTGTCTATTTGATGTTATAATTGGATCAGGTAGGCTGCAATGAGCCACAGTTTATGAACCAACCTCAACCTGACTTAAAATTCAAAATCCAAAAAAAATCTCATTGTATATGCTAACCGAATCTCATTTATACCAGTTACAGATAGATACAAATAATTTCAGGTAAACTTCAGAAATCCTTAATGTATCTCACTAGCAGCTGTAAACATTATTCTTCGAATGCTAATTTCTATGTAACTGTACTTAGCATTAAGGGCTGACTGAACCACTATAATACCAGGCAAGGTTAATTTGTCCTATTATTTATGCTTTATGAACTATTCAGACTATGGAAAGCTAGCAGTTTTCCACATCCAGGGAAGCAGCAGATAAAGCATACAAATTTTAAAATTACTTCAACAGTGACATTTGTTTATACCATTTGGAATGAACTTGATTAATATTTCATAGGAGGTTGTGCAGTATGTAGTGCATTATGAATCTGTGCTTCTCAGTGCTTACCAATTCGAGTAAAGTCATAGCAAAGGCCTCAAAGGTCTTGAAAGTCTTTGGGATTCTACTGATCTGGACTTCACTACCTATGATTTCTACAGGAAATTGTAAAGTAACATAACAAAACCTAGAGTACAAGGACTTAAGAGTATTTAAAAAAACAGTAGGCCCCAATACGAAAAGCTCCACAGTGACCTTTCTTAGAGCCAGGTGTGCAAGTGAAAACTGCAGGTGATTTTTCAAGAATTTAAGAAATCAACCTCAGAGTAAAACTTTCCCCCCAGCCCCAGAAAGGATTTGGGGGTAAAAAAGTGCTTTACTGTGTTAAAAGGGATTGCTTTAAAGGGAAGTGGAGTGTGTGCCTGTATGGCTGGTGTTCCTAAAATCACAGACTATGATATGGTTAAGGAATTGTTACTCATACAGTTCACTGCAGCTGCATGACAACTAAAATTTAACAGACATGATGGGATTCTCATGCCTCTATTACAAAAATGAGCACCACTCAAATACTTAAAATATTGTTTATACTAGAATTTGGATTTAAAGATAGTGAGAGAGCACTAGGAAAAAGCACAAACCTTTGTTACACTGGGTCAAATTTCATCCAGGGTGAGACAAATAAAACATTAGGGCCATGAACAAAATAATTTGGTTCTTAAAGTGATGACAGAGTTGGAGCTTGAGCTCCAACAGTATTCTCATTGCCCACTCTGCTAACCACGGATTTTGCAATGAGGAGAAAAAGGCATCAGCAGTCACAAAGGGTGCAGCAAGTGCTGCCACTGGTGTTCTGGCAAAGTGCTTCTCACTCACTTTCATTTGGGATATGGATTAGTCTAAATGGATTCTGGTCTGAAATTTCTCATTACTGATGCATAGTTATTCAGGCTGCCTCCAATTATGGCTTGAAAGGTTCTCCAGTGGATGCAAAACTCATATAAAGTGCCCACTCTACTAATGCACCCTACATCTGACATGCAACTTTTCAAGGCAAGGGCAGATCGAGACCAGGCACTATTGCAGGCTTTTCCCATTTCCTGAATTTGCACTTCTAGCAACATTCTTTGTTACCTACACTAGGATTTTGTAAAGTCTCTGGATTAGAGTTCCTCATCATCAGAGCTGTGATCTCATCTGTCTATCACATTAAAGTCAGTCATTCTACATCACCCTACAAAACTCAGCATCCCTTACTTTGTTGTACAATGAGAGAGACTATGGAGTGCTGAAGAAGCATAACTGTACTCTGAAATGAACCTCAAGGGGCAAAGTGTTTATAAACAAAGAATTCTGATCCTTGGAACAGAGGGGTGTGAGAGTCCTGTACAAGTAGTAAATTGGTTTCCAGTACAGTCTAATAATTGGCTGTCACTTTGAACAGCCCTTAGCACAGCTGAACAACTCAGTAGAAAACACGCTGACAAACAAACAAACAAAAATGGAGAATGGGCTGTGTTTGAATTTCATTTTTAAGACAAACTCCCCTCTGCTTAAAAAAACAAATGGTAAAATATGGCCCCAGAAACCATGACATATTTTATCCTTTACATGAAAATAAAAGCCAGTATCATCGATTTTTAGGAAAAAGAATTAGATGTTTTTATACTGAATGTCTGGTGGTCTTTTCTCTTTTACACCTGAAACTTGTTGAGAATTAAAATCTGCACTGATCCTCATTTATTTGTCCAGTAGTCAGAGACCCAGATGCAGTACAATGTTTGTACCCCTTTGAAATACAGGACAGCATGCACACCATCCTCCACTTAAGTAGTGCAAAGCGGGTCAGTATCATGGCGCCATTTCAGCTTCTGTCCAGTTAACTAAACTCTGCCAGAGTGGTAGGCTGGAGGAATGAAGTGGAAGGGAAGTGGAAGGAGAAATGGAAAGGAGGGAGTCTGTCAAATTGGTATGAAAGTGGGGGAAACCAGTTGCAGCCTTCTCTCTTTGGTTTCAAATCAAAAGTTGCCTGAATCAATTCCTGCAAACAGACGGGTCCAATGTGGAGTCCTGCTGGCAGTTTACCATGTACCATTTATACAAGTGCCTGCTTACAAATGTGGCTGATATAACTATTTGATGAATCTGCTTTGACACAGTCTGGTCAAGGACCTTATGCAACAGTGATGGTGCCAAGAGACTGTGATTCCATTTTTTGCTTTACTGCTTATCTGCTAGTCAGCCACACACAAGTAATTTTAATTCTTTGAGTCCGCTTGCTTTCAAAACAAATAAATAAAATCTATTTTCAGATTGCAGCCTTCTTCAACCAGGGACTACCTCCAATGTCACCATCCCCCAAGACTCATACCACCTTAAGATACTCAAACAAGCAATCTGAATCTGGGCTTAAATATATGTTAAAGTCCAGCAGGGTGCATTGACCCGAGAGCCTCTAGGTACAATGGTAAAGCCACATGTAAGTAATAAATATTGTTCAGTTCTGCAGTTATACTCCAGCCCTGGATTTTCTCCACGTAGACAATCACTTTGGCTACCAAACTTTGAGTACCAGAGTTATAGTGGAAGGGCACCCTCACAAAGAACCACAAGGACCAAACATCATCTGTGAAACTGTGCAACAAGCAAATCTTGTGATAACATAACTCTGACAGGGGTTTAGTTTCTGATAAAATGATAATCTAGCTAAATATAATGGCATTCTTTTTTCAAGATGCTATATACTCGTAAATATGTAAATAGCTTGCAAAAGGATCATCTTGGGGTTTCTCGGTTTCTCCTAGCTCATGGATTTTCTGGGACTCATTAAAAGTATTTCTCTTTGTAAATGACTTCCATTGTGCGCCTCTACACGACTCTCTAGTGTAAACTGCTAATCACTCACTCTCATTGTTAGTGTCTGAAAATTCCTTGACGCTTTTTATCATAGTAGCACTGGAGTACAAGGGAGGCGGTCTGTTGGACTGAAAAGGGAGCAAAAGGAAGGGGAATTTCTCTATCTACTATACCATGGAAAGTACAGGAAGTTTCCCTCTGCTTTTCAATAGAAAAGTGGAAGCTGCTGGTTGGTCTTTTGCCCCTCTCTCCCAGCTGGCAAAGATGCACTGTTTTAATAAAACCTGGATGCTCTGGTCCCTGCAAGTAACGGGGCGGGGGCGGTGAAAGAAAAGTTGCCTAGTTTCAGTGAATGCATTTGTCTTTATGATTCACACAAGTCAATTGTTTCTCAAAAGCGCTCACTACATCCTGACCATGCCTCAAACGTCATCAAACCTGCCTATTAGAACATCACTTGCACACACCACAGTTTCTTTTAAATCATCCTCCTATGAAAGACCATGCTTTAAAAAAGAAAAAACACCCCAAACCCCTTAAGATTCCAGAGCAATTACCTTAAAAGCATTTACACTAGGGAAAGTGCTATTGATTGTTGCTCATCAGCTTTCAGCACATGTACACTACAACAAAAGGAGAATTAAATTTAGCTGTCTAACTACGAGGGATGCACCGAATTACCAGAAAACAATGCAGCAGCTCATTTTGAGAGCAGATATTGCAGATATATGGCATTTGGCAGCGTAAGTTCAAACCATATGTCTATCAATAAGGGTCTCTAAGTTTTTCAGACAGTTGCAACATGCTTTTTACATGTCATACAATGTATAATATACTATGCTACTGCTAAAAGCTAAAAACTAGGACTAATATAAGCCTAACTAAAGATGCCATGTTACTTAAAACTGAATTGTATTTATTTCAAGCCTGGAATACTAAGATTAACTTTTTTTTAATAAAAAGGTGAATTCTTTCTGAATTGAAAGAAAATCTGTCCAAACTGAAAAATGAATGGGATAGTAATTAAAATCCTAAACAATTACTTTCTCTGTGTATCTATAATTGATATTTGGAAGGAAATGAAAAAATGTATTTGTTATTTCAAATGTCATGTACTTGAAGCCATGTCCAAGTCTCTTAATCCAGTTGCATTAAAATTTGCCACCCCTAACATGTTTACAGACAGGTTTCAAAAAGCTAAAGAAAAAATGGCCATAGAAATAATTAGATATAATTTAAGAAAAAGAACACACTAACAAATTCCAGTATTAATCACAGAAGCACATAACGTTCATCTACCAAATCATCCTGAAAAGTAGACAAAAAGACTTGGAACATGCTGAGAATGAAGCCAATGCATCTGGCATACAACGCTTGCTATTGGGTAGGCAGAGACACATGCATAAGGATCTGACTAAAATAATCCCTCCAGTAAACACTACTTAGAGATGGAAAATTTACAGGACTTAGGAATAGAGAGGACAGAAAGAGTAGCCAGCAAGAGCTTTATACAGCAGCCTTGTTTATACCATAAGCAGCCCATCTTGTGCCTCAGAAACCTCATATTTTAAAATCTTTTTAGTAAAATTTGATGATCACACCTGTATTGCTGAGATAATCATAAGACACTTACCAATGCAGCCTCAAACTGCAGAAAGAAAGCACTGACAAATATAGCCAGAGGATATAAAAGATGGTGAGAAATTTAAAGAGGCACATTGAGAAGACTAAATACATTCCTCAGGATATTTTTTGCTTAGTTTTCAAATACAAGAATCCACAAGTTTGAGCATTTATTGTGAATCAATTGACACACAGCCAAATTAATTTACTTTCCATCCTTCCACCCTAGTTTAGGATGGAAAGTCAGGAAGATGCCAGTACATTTTCTACTTGAAATATTAATGAACTTAGCTTCCACTGGAAGTTTTGTTCAGGATGGCCACCAGGGATTTAAGAACAGAAAAAAGTATTGTTGAGGGATTCTCATCGCATTCATTTTGATTTGTCACTGGACTACCACCGCTGACTTTGCTGGAGTTGTTCTATTTTGTGCTAGTGTAAATGAGAGACAATTCAGTTTCATATACTTTAGGAGCTATCAGTTTTCACATCTACTGTAATCAAACCAGCTTCTTTTGCAGTAGCTAGCTCTTTCCTATCTGTAGTTCTTTTGCAGCTGACTAGTTTGATATCTGCCAGTGACAACTTTGAAAATGATCCACGAAACCAGCAGGTGGGCACTTGGCAGATTTATACTCACTGCTGTTGCAAGCAACAGCCAGAAACAAAAATCAAAGCAAGGAGCAAGAAACAGAGCTATCACACTTTTTAAAATGTGTATAACTAGTTCCACAGAAATAAATAAAAATATGTTTTCCTCTATTAGCAATATTGGTCAAATAAAACAAAAACTGAGCGCAGCTATTAGAATTATTATTATCTATTGCTCAAGTTTTATTACAATATGGCTCAATCTGATGCACAATTCCATGTCAGTTAGTTGCTATGAATATTATGGCACAACTTAATGACACTGTACACCACTATCTGGAACTGCTTGAGTTGTAAATATAACATCAGGATTTGAAGAGACGGTGATAAGGCAGAAGCTCAGAAGTATTAGCCCAAAAAAGAACATATTTAGACTAACTAGCCACCTCCTAAAGCATGTTGTGCTGCCAGTTGTACTCTGCACACATGCATTTGGAAGTAGTTTACTACCAATGATACATGGGAACATTGTTTATTACAGGAACAGTTTAAACGCATTGTTTACAAAGACACTTACAAATCGACAAACACTCCAGCAGTAACTCGCATCTTGCAACTGAAGATCAATGAGCTGTCACACTGGCCAAGCTTCTCCCTTTTATCAGGATATACTGAGTGGCATTCTAGTGCTTCCACAGCTGATTTTTCCATGGTAGTAGACAAGCTTTACTACATTCAGATAGTATAGGGCTGATAGAAAGATAGCCAAAGAGAGATCAAAGATTACACAAAAGTAATCCATAATTTGTTCTTTATTAATATTTTTCAGGTAGATCCATCAGGGAGAAAACAGATGGTGGCACAAAGAGTGGACATCTACAGAACAGGTTCTGTGAGGAAAACCTGAAAAAACTAGCATCATTTAGCCTACAGAAAACAGGTTTAGAGAATATATGATAACAGTCTTCAAATATATAAAAAAATGCTGCAAAAATAAATTGTTTTCCAGCTATACA
Organism: Theristicus caerulescens; assembly: GCA_020745775.1. Taxonomy (NCBI): domain Eukaryota; kingdom Metazoa; phylum Chordata; class Aves; order Pelecaniformes; family Threskiornithidae; genus Theristicus; species Theristicus caerulescens. The sequence goes on from CM036564.1 coordinate 12,004,225, forward strand.
GTGGATATGACAAAACCCAATGAACTAAAATTTCTACATGAAAGATTGAGATTGGACATTGGGAAAAAATTTCTAATGGTAACGCTAAAGAAGCACTGCTCTCTATTTCCTGCAGAAACTCTGGGGTGTCTAGTATCTCTTAGAAAAGATGACGAACTTCTGTATGGAATGACACCAATCCAGTTGGACTAAGTCGATGCTTCTGAGCTTTTCCAAATCAATGTATCTGTAAGGTAATTCACAAATTATTTTTGACAAAATGGACACAATATCTTTCATCAAAATTAAATTCAGATTCCAGATGTTTGTTACACATTCATTTATTACTCACCATTGCTTCCCTAGTCATTTTTTTTTCATGTGTAATGAATGTGTAAGAAAGATTGTACTTTAAAAAAAAAAAAAAATGCAATAGTTACACTGAAATCTTATGGACAACCAGCAGTAGGGAACAGAGTAAATGACCTTTTGATTTCTTCAAAATTTTTCAACTGGCTCTAATTATAACCTGTTCGCAGATTCATAAGCAAGAAGAAAATTCCATATTCATCAGCTAAATTATTCCCTGTGAATAATTTATTTAGCATGAGCATAAAACTATACTTTTTAAATTGAAAGAAAACATGTTTTAGAAAATGTATGTTATGAAAAGTTATCAAATAAATACCTATATTTCTTGACAAGCTAGATTCTAAAGCAGAATGCTTGGATTTATGCAACTTTCTACTGGGCCTTTGGGGATAACAGCATCACTTACAGAAAAGAATTAATCTCTTTAAAAAACAAAACTGTAATAGCTTTGTCCCCCATTACCATCAATCCTTATTAATCTATGAGCTGTCCAAATTACTTCAGAGAAGGTACCGTGGCATCAGACAGCAGATGCTAACCCTTGACCTAAGGCCTGTCTCATGATCTAGGTCTCTAACCTTCCCTGCAGTCTGGCTATCACCATGTACCTTTGGTTGTGAGTAACGAGACAAGTGAACAATGACTGGCAGAGACACTTGTTCTCTGATAGGCTTCAGCTTTGAAACAAACTTGATGATAAGGCATTATGTACCTTCCTGATCTCGGTATGGAAGAAATAGTTTAACAGTGTAATTCAGTTTTACTCATCAATCATATATCCTATTTTAATGGGGTGTCTCTAATCACCCTCATTGTAGGAGGCATCAATGATGTGAAGAATATCTAAAAATGTATAACCTTCCTATGCAGTAGAAACCTTTGACAAAAAACCTCTCTAGTGTCTTTCCTTTAAGCTGGAAGTCATTCATATTTCAGTTATCTTAGGTGTAAATGAATACAATGAAAGGACTCTGGTGTAAAATTAACCAACATGCAAGATCATACTGGGTTTTTTTTAACCTCCAGTAATAATTAAAGCATTTTAATGGCTACACTTCAGTGCTAATTTATAATTAACTTCAGGTGCTTCTTTGATCCTGCTGATATATTTTTCCCATTTTCTTATCAAGAGTCTCCATGCAGTCTGTAATTACGCTTCTTAGTGTGACAGCAACTTTGAATAAGTAGATGCATTAATATATGCTTCAGGAAAATATTGGTTGATCCAAAGCAAGCTCTTACCACTGAGCTGGAGTATCATCTGAAGCACTGCTGATTAAAAAACGTAGTATTATATAAGCTCATAATAGGTTTGCCATAAAAATAAAACAATGATTCTCAATGTTAAGCTAACGGATGACAGAAGCAGTAAAGCTAGCACCCTACCAGCAATACACACATTAAGGCATTCAGAGCATTAATATCACAACACTACAAAATGCAAGTGTCATGTTTTATATCCACCTAGGCTCTTCCTCTATGGAGGAAGATATTTCAAACTTTTTCTGAATAATGAAATACTGAACCAAAAGATTTTTTTAAAAAGTGTTAAAAGCTGTTATAACAATACAGTGATACAGCCTAACCTACCTGAAGCAACAAATAAATACATAATGCAAGGGAGCAGAGCAGTATAACTCATTTCCTCAGTTAAAGGAATGATCTGTAATTCTCAGAAGACAAACTCTAATCTCATATTTTCAACACATAAATAAGACATGCACCAGGGACAACGTAACTGAGATCCTCCTATTGAGCACTTTCTATCTGAGAAACATTAAATGAAAATTGCAACAAAAGTGCTAGGGGCAGTTATTTTGTAAACACATCAGTCTACAGGTACAAATTGCGACTGGTACGGCTTCTTTAGTCACGAATCTGATGTTTCACTGATATGCTACTCCAAAATCCAAAAATGACCACAATTATGCAGGTATAAAGTACATTTTATACCATACATTTCTTTCCCCAGGCAGAGAAAGTCTGACTGCTATAGAGCACTTTTATGATAACCACACTAACTTGCAGCATGGATGAATATGCATGCACAAACATATCTGGTTGGTCGGAGAGGACAAAAATGTGGAGGTTAGTATCACTGTAACTCTAGTACAGTACAATCTTATAGTGCATAAAAGTTTTAAGAAAACTATATTTACAGATGTATTTTGTGATGTCATTTCACAAACAGGTTTAACTCATTGCTAAACATGTTAGCAGCACAGGTACATACTAATCTTGACATACTACACGATTACTTTTTAAACTAACACAACCTCCCCACTCTAGGACCGCTTTCATTCAAATCAATAATTGTGACAGCACTTGAAACACCAAGGAATGAACAAAAGGATAACTGCAAGGTGCATATGCCACTTGCGCGTCTGTGCCGAACAATATCGGTACCTACTCCGCCCTACCTCTCCTACCAGGTTGTGAGACGCACTGCAGAGACAGGACTGCACAGCATCAGCTGTTGAGTTCCCTTCTGAAAGGAAAAAAAAGATGTCTGATGCAATAGCGCTAGCTCCCTTCAGCTTCTGCCTCCTTCATACTGGAAATGGAAGGCAACTAAACTAAAAACAAAGGAGTCGGAGCAAAACCGTTCAATTTTCACTGCTTAATTATCATCTGGAGTACCCCATTGATTGTGCCTTCCAAAAACAGTCACAGAATCATGGCCAGGAAGTACTGCTATATTAAAATGAAACACCAATATGCCTACTTTGCAAAACAGTAAAGCTTTTTGTGGAAACAAAAACATTCCATAAAAGTAAAAGATGGAGAAAAAAGAATTCCAGAATGTGTGAAATTCACAAGCTGAAGCTAAGACTGATGGGTGACTAAATATGAAGCCACATCTTTCATCTTATTAATTTTTTCCTTCTGCACAGCTGAGATAAAACCAAAGTAGCACAGAAATTTTCTAATATTACAGATACAGCAGTCTCCGCATCATACATCATCAGATGAAAGGCATGTTGTGCTTCTTTTACTGCAGATCCATTCATTATTCTACCTGGCAGCAACCTGGATTTTTTAAAATAAATATCCCTAGTACAGTCTTATAGTCATGCCACACAGCACAAACTGAACATCTGCCAAGTGCAAATCAAGTGGTTTGAGGAACTTTTTTCCTGTGCTGACAGAAGCAGCTGTCCATCCTCACAAAATCTATGTGGGCTATTATATTCTCCTGCTTAAGAGCCAGAATTTTGTTGTGTGCCTTTCAGACAAAAGGTTGAGTGTTGTCCATCACGGAGCTCCCACTTCTGCAAAGCAGTACTCAAGTACACCTATAAGAACACTTGAAAGGACCTTACGAAAGATATTTTGGGAGTGAGAATTTTTTTCTCTTTCTATTTAAAAAAAATGCATTTGTCCCTTTCTAAAGAAGAAAGAAACTGGAACTTCTCTTAGAAATGTATCAGCTATAGTATATCTTTACATATGCAGAATTTTTTATGAGACCTTCAAACAATTGTGTAAAACATCTACATAAGAATGTACAAGAAACTATGAGTATCATCAATATAATAAACAAATTAATGTATTACATATTGATCACAAAATTAAAACCAAGCAGGCTTACTTTTAATCCCTTTTGGAACTTTTGCCTTTGTGGAAGAAGTAGCCTTGGGAAGATTACTCTTAACACTATTATCCTTCAGTTCAGCTCTTTCATGTTTTTCATAGCAAATTTTGTCTATACCTTTTGCACTACAGCAGATTGGTTTACATTCTATGTTAGAAATTCACTGAGATCTTGTGATACTCAAGCATCATATAGACAGAATGTTTGAGGGTTTTTTATGATTCAAATCGGTACAAAAATACCTACCTAGATGGACAGCACCCCCAAAAAGCCACAATTAACTATACCAGAGTAGAGCTCTGAGCAGAACAATGCAGCCAGCACTACCACACTGCTATAGAATGATCATTAGTGGTAACTGAACTAACTAGTTTAAAACCATCTTACATGTCTCTAGACTACTTCTGCACAGCCAGCGTATATGAGTTTTGCTTTTGTCTGTCTGAGTTTTTTCTTGTCTGTCTCTCTAGTATAGTCCACTGTTGACATAACACCAGATAAATGCTAGTATTTTCGATCCATCGATGTTCAAAAATCTGTATCCTGTTTTTTTACCACATTTTCTTTCAAAAAATTCCTGCTGCAGCTGCACAGGGGAGAAGAAAATGGGAAGAAGAAAATGGGATTTCATCACTACTGAACTTGTTACTGATGACTGTATGACTTGTTACTGATGACTGTATTTCCTATTCAAGCAGTTTTGACCTATTCCAATACCTAAGAGGAGGTGATCAAGAAGATGGAAGCAGGGTTTACTGAGGTGCATGGCAGGAAGCTGAGAGACAATAGTCATAACTTGGCACATGGACAAATATTCAGCTAGACGCTAGTCAAACACTGGAACACATTGCCCAAAGAGCTTGTGGAATATCTGTCCTTTGAGGTTTTCAGATCCAGACTGGATAAAGCCCTGAGCAACCTGCTCTGAATTAATTTGTTACCCTGCCTTGAGGAGGAGATGTTTTGGCTCTTAATTTAAAAAAAAAAAAAAAAATCAAATAAAGAAAAATATATCAGTCAATAACTGAAGCTAAAACAAATTCAAATGAGATATCAGTCTCAAATTTGTAACAGTGAGTGTGACACTTCCTTATGCTTTCTGAGTCTATTAGCTACTCAGTGCTAAAATCTGTTAGGTGTTTTTTTGTTTGTTTGGGTTTTGCTTTTTATAAATGGCTTCAGTCACTGTCCATCACAAACATTTTTGTTGAAACCAGTCATATGAATAAAACAATGTTTGAGCAGAATCTGCAGAAAGTGCTGCAATATAGAAAAAACCTCCACAGAACTAAACAGATTACCCAGAACTAAAATGGCTCATTGCCTTGGGGAATTATGGAACAGTCTTTTAGGACAGAAAATTTCAGCTCCCAATCTATCAAAATAAATGCTTATTTTCTTAAATGCGTTCAGTACTATAAAGCACAAACCAAGAAGAACTAGAATACAAATGAAATAACAATTTAAATAATTGAATGGGTTAGATTCAGTATGGGAACAATTGCACGATTCAGTAAGGATATGGTCACCGGAAAAAGTTATCACAAGCTAAGCAAAGGTATGAATGTACAGCACCTCAGCTACCTATTCATAGATATGCTGCTATTCTGTGGTAAGACACATCACATTCATCATGAGGTGAAGCCAAGCACGTAGGCAGCTACCAGAGAATACTAGCACGCTAGAAAATCCATACTTCACTTTACTCATGAGGTCTGTTTTATGTGCTAATAACTTACTTCATATTTTGGAAACAAAAGCCCCTAATTAAAGCCAATTTCTTCTGAAAAGTAGTTGTAGCTCTGGATGCATGAACACATTATCATAATGAACCTCTGCCTCCTCTGAGGGAAGAGGTGTACAAACAACAGTCTAGACAGTCAGCGACAAAAACCAATGCATGTTCTTTGCATGTGCTGTACTAGCAAAACATGTAAACACCACAGTGATCTCTTTACGCATTTCTGCAGCTAAACGCTTAAGGGAACAAATCAAACATTTTAGAACAAATTTTACAGCACCATAAAGAGGAGAAATGCAGACTGAATCCTAGTGACTAAACCAAGTGCCTCAATATAGACATATACAGGTTCACATAAACGGAGACAGATACCTGATCTGCACATGCAGATTTACATTGACATCATCAGGGACCCAGTATCTTTAAAGACATATGAACACACATTTAAATCAAGCTATTCAGGAAAAAAGTCATTTGTCAGCAGCAAACATTAAGGTAACTTGAGAATAAGAGAAAAAACTGATACAGAGTGACTTTGTGCAGGAATGGCTATATGTGACTGCATCGAAGTGTTGCTTGATGCACATTAAAGAAAGATCAACCCAAGGCCCTGAAACATAAATATACATAAAACAACTGACTATTTGCCTTTTAATAAAAGTCCCCATAAATATCTAGTTAACTTCCTCCAAAAGCGGTGTCATTGCTGAAGAAGAATAATCCTGAGACAATAAAGCAAGGCTCAGGCTAGCTCTGAGGGCCTTCCATAAAACCCGTGGCAAAATTCCTGCCGAGTTCAACAGGGCTGCATCTTCACTTGTGCCTTTGGCTCAAGTCTGCATCACTGGGCATCACTTTGGGCTACAACTTAAAAACATTTGCAAGCTAAAGCCACAGCAAAAGCAGCAGCCTAATTTGTGATCAGAATGCCTTACTACAATGTACTCCTGCCTGCTTCCCGAAGCCACGCTGCCTGCGTGAGAGCTTCCAACTTGCAACCTCTCTGTGAGAAGTCACTTCTCCATTTCTGATGTACTGCAAAAATAGAAGTGCTGCAGAATGCCAGCACTAACCCACCCTCAGTTTAAAAGCTGGGAGAAGGGAGGTAATGCATGAATACACTAAACTATAGGTTTATTTCCAATACAGTAGACAGTGAATTGTTAGAGGCTGTACCTATAAACCTTACCGTTTCCTTTATTCAGCAGAACCATGTGAAATAACTCTTCCCAGAACTATGCAGGTAACAATTGAACACTTTGCACTCCTACAAAAACAAATGGACTAGAAAAACAGGCAATAGGACATGAAATGCTACAAAACATACATATTTCTTTGTAAAGGGGGAGAGAAAAGCACAACCCTCCAGCATCCCCTATTTTCACCATCAACCTTTTTCCCAATGTCGATAAAATCCCTACTTAGCAACAAATCACTATGCATCCAAGAAGCAGTAAATAAAATTGTTTCTGCGGCTTTTCATCATCTTTGGGTAAGCAGGTCAGAAGGAACTACCATCGTTAGAAAAGAAGACCTCTGTCTACAGGGAGATTGCCTCCCTGCACAGCTATAGCAAAATATCATACTACTATATTTATTCTGCTTTAATGCTGCAGATAAAACTGAAATAGCTCCCATGAATAAAAATGCATTCAAACCACATCTCAAATTTGAGGTTAAAATCAAATATTTATTCCTGAACAGAAATCATATTTTCAGCAACTCTATAGAGGACAATTCTACAACAGTTACAGAAAAATTAGTTACTGCTCTAGTTCTTTGGGAAAAAAAAAAAAAAAAAAAGAAAGTCCTTTTCTCACTGTCACAGACATCTCTAGAGACAACTCGGCTTCACACCTTCTCTTCAGAGACTATTCAACTGCAGACCATTCTATATGCTCACACCTTGAACTTGAAGCCCAGCATGGCAGTAGGTTACATCCAGGACGCCACTACGTCAGTCCACAAAGACATTAACGTAGCTCCACAGATATAACCAAGTAGCATTTCTGTGTTTCATATATGTAATTCCAATAGCATTAATTACAATAAAATTACAAGTAAACTAGCTACTACCTATATGTAATTATAGCCACACTGTACACGGCACAAGAGGAATGCAGGCTAATTAATAGTCTTTGCTACATAAATAAGTCTTAAAAAAGGGTTGTGATTAGCAAAGGAATTGACCTTTTCAAAGAAAAATACATGGTGGGACCAGGAAGATATACAGCATAACTTTTCTGACCAAGCCTGACTGCAGAAGGCAGCCCACAGAACCCAGCAGCATGGACTGCTGGCCCTCAGGGCTCAGAGAATGCCTCCATCGCCTCTGGGGACTCTGCAGTCATCTCTGCCAGTCATACCAAGTCAGTTTTTAGGAATATGGCTATTTGCAACAAATATATTTTGAACCACAGCCTACCTCCAGCTTCCAACAACTGAGGGCAGGTAGGAGGCAGCATACGATAGGAGGTGGCACACCGTGGGGGGTTTTAGGGAAGATTTATTAACGGGAAATCCTTCGTGCCTACACCTGGAGTGCCTACACCTGGAGTGCACACAGCCTCACTGCACCTCACGGCACCCCGAAGGCTGCCTTACTTAGCCACCCGTGTCCTGCTTTAATACACTGCTGCAGGAACTGATTGTTCCTACAGTGATTTCCTAACTGCTCTTACTACAAACCCCTACTTTACATACCGGCTTGGGCGGCACGCTTGCTTGCCTCTCAGATGAAAAAAAGTCAGGCTTGAACCCGCTTCCCTGGGCTGCCCTCAGCCTTTTGAAAGGCTGAAGCGCCACAGAACGATCAGCGCTCACCTCCGGCCGCGGGTGGAGCAGCGCAGGGCAGCCGGCCGCCACCTGAGGGGGAGCCCCTCCCTGGAACCTTCGGGAACGGCCTCCAGGGGCAACGCGGCGCCCGGCGGCTCGCCCGGGGAGGCGCCGGCCTTCAGCGCCCCGGTTTGCCCCTCTGCCTGGTCCCCTGGCAGCTGCCGCCCTGCCAGGCTCTCCAGCACAGCTGACGATCAGCCCTGCGGGCGTACTAACACCAAGCTGCTTCCTATCTCTGGCTATGTCTAAATCTGTTACAATAACGTGTACGGGCCTAGCAGCAAAAGAGCTGGCGCCCCATGGTATTACCAACGCACCTCAGCGAGGCCCGCTGCGTGCTCCCTTCCGCATGCCGGGCAGGCCGGTGGGAGCGATGTACGCCAGGCAGGGCGGGAGGCCACAGGGGAGCTGGAGCTGCGTCTCTGGAGCTGTGCCTCCTCCCAAAAGCAGCAAAGACCCACGCCGGCAGCAGCTCCTTCGCTGGAGGCTTGGACGTTCTGTGCATCCCACATCCAGCCGCAGCTTAAATCCCCGTCCGTTTGTCTAAACTCCAACAGACCATGACAAAAATAAAAGTGTCTAGGTAACCTTTATATCCAAACAGTGCCTGTTTATAAAATATTTTTCATAAAGTCAGTGATAGTACCAGTGATCTGGGGTAAGAGTTTAAGCAGTTACTAACATCAAACAAAAACAGTGATAATCACCTCACCAATTACATGTTTTTACTCAGAATAACAACTGGGAAGTCTTATTTGCAGAGACATTTAAATCTGTAGTAACCCCTTTGTAAAAAGTCACTATCAAGCAAAATTTCTGTTTGTTGGTTCTACAGTTTGGGTTTTGTTGGCAAACCACAGTTTTACAAGCACACACTGGGGGTATTGGGATTCAGAGCTGTATCTTCTGCCTGCTGGAGGGCTTTCAGCCGTCCGTTGGTCATGAATCGGCCAAAACATTTCCTGACCCCAAGAAATATTTCCTTTCACCACAGCTTAGCAAGGATTACCTGCTCAGCCCACGGGCTTGCACGCCTACACTCCTGAGCCAGCTGACGACGTACCCGCACTGCGCCTGTCCCCTGCACCTCAGCACCACGTCCCGGGTAACCTCTCACGCCCGCCAGCCGCGCTGTGGGCGTCCTCGCTCCCAAACCTGGCTCCGTCAGAATAACCCACCAGGCAAGGTTAAACTCTTGAAGCAAGCAGCCTTAACACCCAAAACTGAAGTTCCCGTTCAGCCCTACGCAGACACCAACTTAGAGGTTAAAACATTTCAATTTAGAGGATTTTATTCTTATGCTGTCAATCTGGGATTTTTCTGAGACTTTCATTGAGCAAAAAGTTTTGATACTTGGATGTTTTCATTAGTTCAGGCTGAAAACAATGTTGAAATAGCATTTCCCTCAGGAAAGATTCTACCTTTCAGTCCTTTCTAGTTATTATTTTAATCATGACTCTTTAAAAAAAGTTAAATGGCCTATCTAAGCATCAAACTGGGAATTCATAGAAAAAGTATGCTCTGACTAACCGTTTCTCCATTTCTCAGAAATCCATTTACAGGCTTGCAAAGGTATTTGCTTTTATAGGCAGCCAGGGTTTCTTTCTGCTCCCACCACAATTTTGCTCTATATTTGAACTAGCACTTTAGGAAAGAGAAAATGGAATACTTATTTTCTGCCCTTAGAATTAGTTTTTAAACCTTGAAACGTTCTCAGTCTTCTGTTTATAAACAAGAAATGGTACTTGGTTCTTTAAGACCTACTTTAATTTTACTGGGAGTATCTTGTATTCCTTTCCACTTTAGCTTTACTAAGAAAAGGTCCCTGAAATGCTTGTATAATCAAATGCATTATAGTTCAGATTCAACAAAATATTTAGCCTCCTACTCCTTTTGATATCAACACAAAGTTAAACCTACACAGAAACTTGGAGCCAAAGCACTTCAATGAAGCTGGGCCCAGTTCAGCAAAACACTGAATAGTGTATTTTTGGCTCACTGAGGACAATGGGAATCAAGCATAGACCTGAAGTACTATAAATATGGATATATTTAACCACTCACAGCACGTAGCTAAGTACATTTTCCTGTAAGCTGCACTGTCTCATTTGCTGTTACTATCCAAAATAGTCATTCTCAGGAAACTGAGAATGTTGGAAACTGAAAAAGTTGGTCCTTGTATCTACATAATTTATAGAGTTTGAGTACTTGCACTTCCAGTTCTGTTATGTGACTAGACCTAATAAAAATGGGGTCTTAATACATCTATGAATGTAATATCTGTAAAGAAATGCCATTTACCATGTAAGAAAAGAACTGCTAAAAACTTTCATCTGTCCCAGTTATTCCAGATCAAAGCTATACAGTGAAAACCTGTTAAAAGAGAACCAGATAAAGAATAAACCTGTTAGGCAAATCAAACCAGCCAGTGGTAAAATAATAAAATACTGAAATAACTATTAAAAAACCGCATCCCTAAAACTCTCAGCTAGATGAATACATATTTTAATACTGCTTGACAAAGTGTGCTGTCTCTTATTTTTCTTCTGCTATGTAGTATGTATAAGGAAATTCGTTGCAGGAATAAATCTGTTCACCAGCGTTTTCATTTTTCATTGGCATATGTATCTCAACACTCCATCCTTCTAGTATGAAGGAAGTTTGTTTTATTCACAGAAGTTTGGAGCTAGAACCTAATGCTTTATTTACCCCCCATATCATAGAAGCAGTTTCCCCATCATTCTTGTATACTGGCCCCTAATCCTGTTCCCAGAGAGGAATGTACTGGTAGACAGCAGCCCTGTTTGACATCCTACCATTTTTTTGTTCAGTAACTTTTCAAGCTTTGGAAACTTCTATGTGATCTCCAGAAAAATCTGCTATTAGAAATGCCCCTTTTCCAGAGTCCAATCAGAAATATCCTTTTAGAAGCTGTATGTGACCATTACATCATAACTGTAATAATTTTACAATGATATTTCAATATTACAATAAATAATTATGTGCTAATTCCAGTAATATTTAATAATTTAATAATTTAAATTTTATTAATATTGTTGATTTCCATAAAATATGTTGGTTCCTTATTGGATGTGAACAGATTTGATTTACCAGTTGATGACCTAGGTCATAGTGTTTCTTCACAATTAGGTCTTAAATTTGAACAAGCAAAGAAAGGAGGAGTGTGATCCTCAAAGGCAATTATTTTTAATAAATAAGTAAAGAACAGTGTGTATTTGAAGCAGTTTTATGATTCAACACAATGCCAAACAGCTAATTTCTATCACGTCCCCTGTACATTACACCTGCTGTACATATGCTGCTTTTCAGCAAGTGTGTGTATGATGCATTCTATGAAATCTGTGCACAAGGTGGCCTCAGTGCCTTTTATGGTTCTGCATCCAGAACTGCACATTGCCAGTAATTAGGTACACAGACAGTTACAAATTAGATCTAAATTCACAAGATAAATTATTAGGAGGCAACTTAGAGACAGGGTAGCACTGAAAGATCTGAACCCTCTAATTCCAGTATATCCCCATTTAAACTGGATGCCTTAGAATGCCTGCTTCCTCAAACAAGTGAGCCAGGATTAAAGACAGACTTGAATTATTAATAATTAATTGTTTATTAAGACATCAGTTTACATATTGTTGGGATACCATCTTTATTCATCGGTACCTAAAAATTGTGTATATAAACTCAATATACTGCATATTTGCAAGTATGAGCATACAAAATTTACCAAGTTCTCTAGAGTTATCAACCCAATTTTGAGACAAGCTCATTACTACCACTACTCTAATTGACATCAGTGGCAGTGGTTTATTAAGCTAGACTGAATGAAAACATGAGTTTTCTGCCTGTACCTGCACACAGACACATACTTGCATACAAACACACATACAAGCACAGCTTCAGGTAAAAACTACTTGTGTCCTCCATTCTCCTCAGACATGAGCTATGTAGCAGAAAACAGGCTCTTGCCCTCTCCAAACAGAACAGAGAAAACTACTAGTTCTCTTGCTTCACTGTTTTATCTCATCTTCCAAACACAAACTCACATTCAGCTTCATCCAGTTTACTCATTAATTTCAGTTAAAACTGTAGGTATTGCCACACAACTCTTAGGAAAATCAAGCCTATAAAGACAATGTGTAATGCATATATTAATAATCTGATGCATACATGTAATGCACACAAGTACTTTCCAAAAATAACATGAAGCATGATCACTCACACATCTGCTATTTGCAAGTCACCTATATTTTTCCATGTGAAGTTATTTTCTTATTATTACTGTTATTCTTATGTTCCTTTTATCAACATAATAAACTGCCTCTACCAGGAAAACTTTATTATACTACTTTTCCTGGCCTTAGCAGGAATTTCACTTCCATGGGATGGAGATATGTTTGTTTTCAGGTCAAGCAATCAGTTCTACTTCTTAAACATCATCTCTTCCACATTCATCCATCACTGCTAGCTTTACAGTAATTTTCCTTGCAGTGGGCCAACCCCATCGGGCACTTTCATTATCATAAACCCATACTATGCTTAGCATAAATATTGCCAAACACAGACCTAGTTTTCTAGGAACTTATTAGGTATGTCATGTTAGCTAATCTGCCATAAAATATTTATCCCCCTACAGGGATTAAAAGAATGACATGCTGCTGTTGTGAAAGTATGAACAAGAAAAGTGGTGATTTCCCTGACAGGCCTGGATGGCTTTTGTGAGTTCAGCAACATTAATGTATGGAAAACAGAGCTTCTATGCTCTACTTTGGCTAGAACATGTCAGTCTATCACGTTAAAAATAACCACGACTTTAGTCAGCAAACATAAGTACCTTATCCTCCTGCCTCTGATCTTAAAGCCATATTCCACTGGACTTCATCTGGGGAAAGACTGGACAGAAAGTTGAGTAAGCATAAAATTACTCAAAAACTCTTCTGAGTCTGAGTGTCGTATTTCTTCCACTACCATTAGTAAATCCCTCTTGTCTGTGTCAGCTATGTAAGCATATTTTAATCTAGAAAATTCATGGAACACCATGGTATTTCCATTCCTTATGCTATTAATAAGGACAGCAAAAGACCTGATGTATACAGGGCACATTCTTCTTCTGGCAGATCCGGGCTATTAGGGAAAGTAAGACATTTTTTAATGATATGGGTATATGTCCTACTAGCTATTTTCACATTTTAGCTGTCAGAATGAGTAAACCAGATACTTTTGAAGAAGGAATTAGAGGTCCATTTACTAAGCTGAAGGCACTTAGCATCCCTGTCATATCATATCTTATTGGGAAGACAAGTAAAGGATAACAATTGTTAGACACTGTTCTTATTTCAAACCTTATGCTGTTAAAAATACTTTAAGTTACTTTTCTATCTCAAAAGACTTTAGAGTTACTAAGATACTGTCAGAGAGAATAATGAAATAGCTTCTGAGAAGCCAAAGGTTGTGGGTTTTTTTTTTTTCTATTCCTGTTGCCACTGAACCTGAAAGGTAGAAGGTTATATGACATGGGAGGCTGACACCATATATGCTTCCTGTATAAAACACAGTTCCATTTTGGACCGATTTTGTAAGCAAATAGTGCAATCAGGGTGATAAACTGTTACCACATCACCCACTGTTTGAATAATTGCTTACAAAATAACATTTGTGTCCCCCACTGTTCCCACCAGTCCTCAGTAAGGCATGGAGTAACTTGAACACCTGCTGACTCTATTCCCTCAAATATAAAAACCTCACTGAAGATCGTCAAAAGAGTTGGAGTTTTTTACTTACTTGTGAGGCCACTCTTTCATCCCAAAGTAACTTTAGCCATTTAGCTAAAGCACCCATGTTGAGGATGCAGTCCGAGCTAGAGTATCTTCTACAAGATGTGTTTGCAATGCTGCAAGCACCAAAAATGCCAAAAGAAAGCATATCTTTAAGTCTGTTCCACTGGGTGGTGTACAGTTACAGCTCTCATTGAAACTAAATGTCTCAGATAAGCCATGCAAATTATAATGTGGCTGCCTCTTCCCATCCCTTGGAAAAAAAATTACTATTTTCATTTTGCAGGGCTTGTGATTAAAAGCCATGCTTGAATCTGCTTCCTTGCAGGCAGTGCAGATGTGCAGAATGCTTGGGGGAATGCAGAGGTCTTCTCTGCACACTGTGCTATTCCTGGAGGTAAAAGAAATGTTTCTGCCTTAGAATATCCATGCATAGCTCAGCCTCCTCTGTGCTTCTACTTGAATATCCTCATATTTCAGACTCCTACATGTTTCTGGACTCTGGTTTGACTGAGCCCCTTTTTCATCTTCTCTGTAGCCCACAGGGAGCATAGTTCATACATCGCTCTTGTAAATTAATTGTGTTAACAGATGAAGGGTGGAATCATATCAAAAAGTGTGCATGTACCTCTCTGAAATCACCTAAGCCAAAAGACTCTTTCCTTACCCAAATAGGGTCTCTGTTTCTGAGAGAGCCTGAGGCAAAACCTGCAAGACTGCTGGGGATATATCCCATTGGCTTCCTTATTCATTAAGTCAGTCGAGAAACAGTGGCAGCTCTATAGTGTTGGGAACACCCCGTACAGTTGCTGTTTTTTTACCATGCAGCTTCTGGTCCCATTGTCAGTGTTAGTGCTGTCATTCTGTGTTCCTGCTTCCTTATCGTTCCTTCTTCTCTACCGACACCACTAATCAGCACATGCCAGAGCACAGCATTTATTTTAAAATCCTTTCAAACCTTATTCACCTTGTAACAAATAATCCTGCTCTGGTCATTGAATAGCCACACTGTTCCTTGTATACATGTGGCCGGGCAAAGTGACTGGATTACCTCAATCAGCAGATGCTCAGCTGTGCTAAATCTGTGAGATTGTATCTGGTCAATCCATTTCTGCCAACCCCAGCATTTGTCATATGTAACTACTGTTTTAAGGGGCACTCCACAACATAGCTTCTGAAATTTCGTATTTTACTTTTTCCAGATACAAGGGCTTCCTTAATAAAACGTACCATTTCAAATGCACTTCACTTTCAAGCCAGATTCCTGCGTAATTTACCTCTGTAACAGTACTGTTTACTTTTCTACATGCCAGGGAAATAAAGCAGAAAGGGCAAGAAAGCTGATGTAACTAATAAAACAAGGAACAATAGTATAGCACAATTTATCTCATTTGATAGGAGAAAGTGTCAGGAGAGATTTAATTCTTGGGGAGTGGTAACCATTTTGCTTTTCATCCTAAGGCTTTTCTTACATTGCAAGAGATTTTTACAAGATGAGAATGAATATTTAGTTGAACTTTAACTACAGGGCATCAAACTACAAGCTGAGGGAAATGGAGAAATAACATGACAACACTGCCAGTTCTTTTTGCAAGAGACCTGCGGCATCTCATTGCAAATGAGATGTCAATCCTGTAATTAGCAATTCAGTCAGTATTAATTGTGTGTATGTTACTTCACATCAATCCCTGTCATTTCCATGTAGGCAGGATGTTTTATAGAACCTAATTTGTAAACAATATGCAAAAGTTTAACCCACTTTAAATTAAAATTGTCAAACATCTAGCATAACCTTCAGTGAATACAGATAACTGTGTGCAATTGTGTTTTGGCTCCTAAGTAGGAAAAGGGAATGTTTTAGCTACTTGTTTCTATAAACAGACTTTTAAAATCCTAGTAGGTCTTAAGGGAAAAACAAGCATGCATTAAAGGCCATTAGTCTACATCCAAAACCATTGTAACCAACCTGTAACACTTACTTTCTTGTCAAGAATAACACAAAACTGAAAAAGCAGGGGAACAGACTTGAGAGTCAAAGGCAAAACTCATCCACCAATTCATATTTTATGAAGCAATATCTATTCTTGATTTAAGATGTGTCCAGGGAAGCATAATCCATGGCTTCCCTGGTAAATGGGCATCCAATTGTTACACAAATATTTAATCTCCTGATTCTCAGTTTGTCAAATTTCAAACATCAGAACTTGCTTTATTTTCAGCTGATAGATTTCAGAAAGCCCTCTGTAGGAAAATTATATTTCTCATATATTATAAGAACGTATAAATTCTATTTCTCATATGATGACTACTACAACCACCCTTTCACCTTAAAATTGATAGATTAAGTAGATTGAGCTGCTGGAACTCTTCCTCTTTAATATATTTTTCCTATGCTTTAATTATTCCACTGGCTTTTCTCACTGGTGATCAACAACCTTGCTGAATTGTCAACATTAGTCTTCTACTTGGAGACCCCTGAAAGTGCCAAATAAAACAAAACTTCTACTTAATATTCTCAGGATTGCATTAAAACCTTTTCTGCAAATTACATTCTTTCTCTCCTAGACCATAACTACTTCTGACTCAAAATTAATTGCTCATCCATTGCTTGTAAGCCACTTAGATCCTGTGCTTAATATGGGCAGTAGGTTCCTTAGGTATGTTTCTCACCGTGAGATTCATAAACACTGAAGCGCAACAAGCATCAGAAAATTTTTCATGTGGCTAAAAGAACATCATGAAATGAAATGAATCACAAACTGTGACCCTGTCACCCCCTGGACAAGCAAAGAGTACAATCGTGTCAGTATCTGGAAGCATTAATTGTTCTTTTCCTGAAGAACAGTTTGTGATTTCTTCTCTCAGTGTGCTTGCTGGTCAACTCAGCCCTGCATTTCAGCCTGCTCTTGTAGGGCTTTCTTATGTTCAGCATCCCTTATAAGCAAATGCCCAGTCACAGTGTGTCTGTTGTATCTTCATGGTAACATTGCTAATTTGAAGATAGTTCTTGAAAGTTCACTTGGATTTGCCTTTCTAACCAACAGCTCACGAGAGAAATTAGTACTTTCGGTCCTGTTGAGACATAGTGCAAAAGTAAATCAGTAACAGCATCAGGCATGTTTTATGTAAAAAAGAACGCAGGGATTGACTGTTTCCTCTACAGCTGTCATTTCCCCTTCAAGTAATTTCAATTTCTTTGAAAATATTATAGTGAATTTCTGCTCTTCTGAAATTATGGGCACTTTAAAGGAGTCAAGACTTTATACAGTTTTGTTCCCTCCACCCCCATATATTGATGTCTGGCCACACATATGTTACTAAGTGAAAAGTCTGGTACACACCTGGTTTTTGCTCTGGTACACCAGGATCCACCAGCAGAACTGTGATATCACCTCTGGATATCATCTCCACGCTTCCACCCCCTCCTCCAAAATGAGAAAAGCAGGTTTTGTTCTTTTGTGGGTTAGAAGACATGCTACTCCACGAGTGACAAAAATACTGTCTCCAAATTGCTCATCTCAGAAAGGACTACTAGAAATCCACGGGGCCAAATTCTTCCTTGAGTTCAGAGTGAATTCCATGAGATAGAAATATTAACATTCTGCTCCAAGTGTAAAGACAGCTTTCAAAGGAACTAGGGGATTCACCTAGAACATAATAAAGTGGACAATAAGCTATGAAAATGTCCTGGGAATTTGTAGCAACTACTTTACATGGATGCTGTGATATTAATAATCCAGTGTTCCATATACAATTGAGCAATGTTCCACACTGCTTTGCAACATTTCTGCTTCAACAACCTCATCTGCATAAGCTAATGTTGACATGGAGCTAACAAAAAACTCTTTCAAAGCAGAGGTTTGTGATTAGCTTTTGTATCCAGTTGCACACACAAATACAATAACAGATGGAAGATTACTAAAGAGTAGAAGAGAATGAATTTTCCATGCCATTATCTTTCAGAGATGAGAAGTACAAAACAACACCTATTCTATTACATGTCTGGCACAATGGGCTTCTGTCTTTGGGCCAGATGTGATCTGCTTTTTAAAGGAAAGTGCAAATCTAATTAGAACATGCTGTGGAGAGACTGACCTTACACTCATCTGAGTTTTCATTAAAGTAGCTATATAAAGCACTTGATATGTTGCAGGCTGCAGCTGTCACCTTCAAGAGCTACTTCTGAAAGCCCTAAAGAAGAATTAATTGCAAGGTAATGATTGCAGCACTATGGTTAGCGCAGCTTGCAGTTCCATTGCAAGACTAACCATTTAATTACCAACAGTTAAAAGAGGCTGTTCTTATGGACTCTGGGTCAAATTCTAGGAAGTGTTAAGTACCCACAATTCCCATTAATTTCAGAGGACCTTGCCAGCATTTATCACCACCCAGGATTTCACCCAGTAATAGTAATTGGATTTTTTAAACCAAAACTTTCTTCTGCAGTTTCAGACATCCAGCCATACCTGTGGTAGGGCATCTGATAAGGTCATTTGCTTTTTTTTTTTTTTAAAAAACGTGTATTTGCTTTATAAAAACATTTACTTTAAACAGCCTGCAGGTCTTTATTTACAAATGCACTATATTTTTTTGACAATGACATCAATATATCTCATCTGCTGGTTTTGCTCTTCATTATGCAAAATTACTTGGGAGGATGTCACAAAAAGAACTGAGTACAGAGTAGTTGCCAGTTCATCTCCTCTCCCAATTAAATTCACAGCTTTAAGAATCCAGACCTTTTCCTTGATCTGACAGGTAGCAGAGCAAAGCGCTTGTATTTTCAGTGTTGTCTGTCATGTTTTATCTGAGGAAGACATTTACATACTTCAACAACGTCAAGAACACAGGCTTCCAAATTAATATACAAAATGGTAGCTTTCATTAATCATCGATTAACTAGGCAGCAATCCAGAAGAGCAACTTGCTCTAAGAGCTTGATACCAACTGAACATCCATCAATAGACTTCTAGTATATCTGAGAACATTTTGTACTTCCACTAAAAATTTCAGCAGCAGCAATGTCAAGAAGAGACTGCAATAATGAATAATTATTTGTTATTACTGCCAACGAGTTAATATACTAATGGATCTCTACTTTATTCCCCACTTGTAAGCTAAATGATTGTTAATGCATGTTTTTATGTGGTAACATTACTCAAACTCCAAAACATGACATTACTCTTAGCAGGAAGTTCTGATACTTTGCTGGGTAAAAACACTGTAGTGTAGAATGAATGCTACCTATGGTTTTATTGCAACATTGCAGTTCTGCAGATAGCTGTGTTAAAAGCTAGTGTCTCTTGAATACCGAGTTTCTAAATTAAGATGTATACTGTAACTGAATGCAGAAACATGAGAAAAACATGCAACAAGAATTTATTTGTTCTATTTTCCACACAAAAAGGCTCAAAAGAGATGGAATAATCACCATTGCCACTGTAAGTCCTTTATCATCAAGTACAGTAGCCTATAGTGGAGGCAGATGACCCTAACTGACAAATACAAGATTGCCCATATAGGTACGAGTGATATAAAACTTTTGCCAGATGCAGAGTGATATTCACTTCTTGAGCAGCTCTGTGGCTTCATTCTTCACCAAAGCCTCTTTCTTCGACAAACTAAGCCACTGCCATTGAAAAAAGTTTATTATGCTGTCTCTAACACTGGCACTTCACTGCTGCCTATTGGTACCCATGAGCACAAATGTTAACCAGAAGTTTGCCCTCCATCTCGTCGCTGGGTAAAAAAACTGGCTTGTCAAGCATTGGACCAGGCTGCCCAGGGAAGTGGTTGAGTCCCCATCCCTGGAGGTATTTAAAAGATGGGTAGATGTGGTGCTTAGGGACATGGTTTAGTGGTGGATATGGCAGTGTTAGGTTTATGGTTAGACTTGATGATCTTAAGGGTCTTTTCCAACCTAAACGGTTCTATGATTCTATGAATCAGAATCGCCTTCAGTGTTATCCTTGAAGTACTCTTTCTGATAACTATGCTGCCTTTTTTCATATCCATAAAACCAACAGCTGCTTGCACCTTTATGTGCTAGCATATTTTTCTGTACTATATTGTTCTACACAGATACTTCACACTCTTCACTTCCATCAACCCAAATAATAAACTTCAACTATCTGAACTATAAAACAAGCAACATTTGTGTCTCTCGGAGCAATTATGATAAGTACTTCCAAGTAGCCACCAATCCAGACAGCATGGCTAGTTTGGCTGAGGTAATATAGGATCTGAGTCTCACTTAGCGATGATGTGAAACACCTCACAAAGATCATACAAGAGTTTTATAAACAAATAAAGAATGAGTAAGTATAAGCTTGTCTAGCACAGCCAACAGCAGGAATTCTAGGGACGCAATATTTCACTTGGGTGGTAATTTTCTCCATTACTAAGAGGAGACAGATATTTGCTTTGGCTCTGATTATAACCTGGTCTATCTCTTGATGGAAAAAAGCAGAAATTTTTTTTTTTTGACAAACACGTGGAGTTTGTGCATGACTACAGGAATGGTTAGATATGAACTGCTACTTAACTCTCCCCCAAGAAAAGACCAGTGGTCAGGAAAGGGAAAAGACTAGAGCCTTAACTTCATCTTCCCATTGCACAGACTAGTACAGAAATGTCCTAATTTGCTGATGTTACAGGCCAGGAGTGAATGGGTCATGTACACAGCTGGGAATGGTTCTTCAGAGAACACACCATTTGTCTGGCAGACCTGCTGTATAGCACAGCTCATGCATCATACACCTCCTGCTTTGGTTCAAGCCTCACAGGACAATCCAGCCCATCAAATAGTGGGGAAAAACAACTTTTTCTCCAGTGAGCAGCAAAAATTATTCTAACTGCCAGCAAAATAAACCAGTAAGTTTTTCAGCCCTGCTGCACCTTCCTAATGAAATCACAGACAGCTCTGCAGGGGCAACTTTGTTCATCTTCAAAGCTTTGAATAATCTTCATATTCCTCTTGTGGGCAGGAAAGTATTAGTATCTGCCAATTAAAACCATTACAGAAATAGAGGCACAGAGAAGCTGTAACAGCACAGTTCAGATGTTCTGAGTAAGACTGCCCACGCATTCTTGAGCTAGAGAACATTTTGCTTCATTTGAAGTTCTGCTTTTTTCCTTTCCTTTGCTAAGAGCCAGCACAATTGGTATAAAGATGGGGTTCCTACTCTTCCTCTCTTCCCAATGCAGTTGATGGTAATAAATAGGTAGGGAGATAAAACAAAAGGCTCTGAGCAGCATTTGGAGCATCAACTCTGTTTTGCTGTCTTTTAAAACTCACAGATAAAGGTTGCCTGGCCGAACATCAAAGAGAAACTCAGCTGTGCCTTCTCTAGGAACACAGTGAATCCATTGCAGCTCAAGAACAACAAATAAAAGAAGAAACAGGGCACGCTCACCTCTGAAAATTATATCCATAAAGATGCCCCAACATACTGCTTCCTGCAATGAAGGACTTTATCCTATTCCATCTCATGTTCCACAAAGATAATTCAAAATGCATTTTAATAATTCAAAGTGCATCAGTACTGAGGAAATACATGAGAATCCTTAAATATTTCCTGGCTGCAATATTTTGAAAAAATAAAAAAAAAGAAGATAACTGCATGCAATTCACAGTTCTGAGAATCTATGGTCCATCATGCTAACCTGCTGTTCAGAAAAAGGCAGTCGTTAACACACACATGTGAAATCTTGCCTGCCAGTTGTAAGGGAAGGAGGGGAACGGGGAGAAGGGAATAATTTTTCACTGTTCTATCCTGAATCACAGTCTTTGCACAGATGGAAAAAATTTGCAAGTGGAAGCCAATTATGCCTGCCTAAACTACAACTTCTGCCTCAAAGCAGGAAGAAAAGACTAAGAGCTGAGATTCACCTTCCTCGGGCATAGAGATGCTCAGTCAGAACTTCCATCACAGGCACTCACCCCTCCAGTAGGAGGTTGTGAAAAGGCACCCAAGAGTGTTGGAAGGCATATCAAACCAATTATGGTTTTTCATATTGCCCCAAACAGACAAAAGTGTGATCACTCACTCATGGCTCTCACTTCCCTTTAACAAGAAATAGGTGTTCTAATTGTCTAGACTATAGACAGAATGACTATTATGACTATTTTCCCGCTCATGAAGGTGAGATCCTTCATGATCATGAAGGTTAGGTCCAGGCTTGCTTCCACCTAGCACGATCAGAGATAATAGTAACAATCACTGAAGGGAAACACCCAGAAAACCTTTTCCTTAATCTAATTACAAATTTATTTTCCAAATGCTTTTTTAAAATACCAACAAATAGGTTGAAAACCTGTAGTCTGAAGGTACTTGAGGATCCATGGACTACCTTTCATGTCTACAAGACATATCACCAAAGAAAACAAGCTTATACCAGTAAGATTTAACTAATTAGGACCCAGACCATCACTGAAAAATGTTCAGAGGTATGTACACTAAAAAAAGTTTGAAAATATTGTGTTAGGGTTGTTTTTCGTCAAATAACACTATTAGATATACCAATCACTATATTTAAAGATATATCAGGTCTTACTATTTTTATGCCAAATTTCATACTTAAATTTTTCTTGCTTGCTCCATCACCACAATTTTCCCTGTTGTATTTTAGCATCCAGATGCATTCAGAATGCATAGCAGATCCAGGTATCATATGCAATTCCATAGATCACTGAAAAACTAAATGTATGATACTATAATGGAATCAGAGGAACAGCTGGAAGCTCCAACGCTTACTTGAACATAGGGCTGAGTTTGAAATGATGTGGCAAGTTTCCTAAGTTGAGAAGAATGGTATTTTACCTAATAGTGGGAGGCAATACCTTCCTAAAGAGCTTTGCATCACATACGACCCAGCACTGACTGCACAGGATACACAGCATGGGTTAGTTAAGACTCTGGTATGAAGTAGATCTCTTCCACCTAAAAATTGCTTTGGCATGCCCTTATTTTCAGTATTGTTTTCCAGCCTCTACCATCATCATGCTATAATGAAAAAAATGGTATATTCCATTCAGTTTTACTGCCAGTGTGGTCTCTATGATTTCCTTTATCTTGATAACTCAATGCTGGCCTGAAAGAAAGACTGAATATTCAGTCTTTCTTCCAAAATGAGAATGGAAGAAGGTGTGCACTGGGGGGTGTCTATCACAGGTTTCTTATATTCTCTGCCTTCTACATTTTGGGATATGTGTACCTGCAACTCCATGTCAGTCATTTACACCTCTTCATGGAACTAGTCCTCCATGGATTCAAACTGAGGCCACTTATACCAATCAACTCTCCTGGGCAGCTGCTGTGCATGTTCCAAGGACATCTTTACATCGTAATGTATTCTTGCAGAGCCTACCAAATACAGAAATTGCACATTGACAAATATATTAGAATTATGACCTAAGTCTTTAAGAAAGTATTTCTTGCTCTCTTATGTACAGCTAGATACCCAGTCACCAGCCAAGTAGGACATGGTCCTAAGTTTGCTTTGTACTGCACTTGGCTTAGCTCTTTGTGGTCTGGTCTTAAAATCAGCTAGAAAATAAATGTATTTGAAACTGCATAGGCAGAACTGGAACAATTCCATCAAGAATTCTTGAAGCAGGAAGTTTCATAGGGCATTCTGCCCTGATGCACATCTGTCAGATTCTGAGAAATGGAAACCAATAAAGTGTAAAACCAGAAGAGTTTAGCATAAACTGTAATCTATATTTTAAAATAGAGTTCACAGTAGCTCGTCTTCAGCCTTAATGGAAATGCTTGTATTCACTGCGCAAAGAATTCTACCTCAGATGAAATTTGTGGTATTGCCTAGTTCTTGCAGATAGTAGAGTCTACTAAACAGTGGCAACACTGCATTTATTTTTATGATTACTATAATAATGATGATATTTTTACAGAGATGCAGCATAAAAAGACACAATATTAGACTATTTTCTCAACATTTTTACTCAATTACTACACTAGCTAAGGTCTGTGGGCTTTCTGTCTCAAGCCACAAATTGTAAAATAACATTCTCCTGTCTGGTCTCCCCATTTTCATTCCCTGCATGTTTATTTTAAGGTGAAGATACATTCAAGTATCTACATTATATATGTCATAGGCCATTAGAATAATAAACTTCTAAACACCAGAAGCCAGGATGGTCCAACAATCTGCAAGTCAAAGTTATAAGTTAGACTTCAGTGCTTATCAGCCTTACTATACCTTGAGCATCTAACTAGTCAGAACAACGATGGTCTGCCAAGTTTTACAGCATGATAATGACTAGAAAAAACAGCATTAGTTGGTGATCCTCTACTTTAGTTAACTGGTAAATGGACTGATTAATTGATTATTGTTTATTTTATTGCACTAAGGTCACAACCAAGATGAGCATTGCCCTGTAGAGGATATGTAGTACCTTAACATCTCGCAGAAGACAGTCCTCATTCTCCTTAATTAGCAAAAACAGGCACAATGTAGAAAACAGAAGAGACTTACTGAAGACAAACAGCAGAGGAATGATTAAAAAGATCCCAAGACTCCTAAAGTCTAATTCATCAGCATAGTCCCTGGACTACAAGGTGCTCAAGGTATTTTTCTGTGACAATAAACTACCATCTCCAATCTCAGTACTAACATTAATCAGTAAAAACAAACAAACAAACCAACCCAACCACCTTCTAGAAATAAACTCTGAAAATGCATTGGGGAAATCTAGCAACATTTATTTACAAGCAGCCAAAGCAAAGGCTTTATTTAGTTCAGTCTGCAGCAAGACTGTGTTCACTTTTTCTGCATAACAGTTTGCACAGCTACAATAACACTTACGAAGTGAAATGTGAATTGCCTACGTACATTTAGGCTAATTTATTGCTGAGAAATGCGTGTTCTGTTTACTATGAATTCCATGCTATCCTTTGGATTGCCAAATGTATTTCTTCTCAGGGAACTGTTTTGTTCGATACTGTGCTTTTGTTTGTTTAACAGACACGTCCTCATCCTGTTTCTTTTGATAAGAGTGATAGATCACAATGTAATTAATGGATAAATACACAGTGAAGTTTGCGGACCTGTCCCAGGATGACACAATGTAGAGATGCCAAAAGTTTTACAGTAGAATTACTTTGAATTGAATGCTACTGGAATCCTAAGAACACACTTCACAGATCCTCTCTTTGAAGCTTCCTGAATGGATAAACTGCTACAATAACCTTAAGAGTAAAGATTTTTCATAGAATCGTAGAATCATTTACATTGGAAAAGACCTTTAAGATCATCAAGTCCAACCATAAACCTAACACTGCCAAATCCACCACTAAACCATGTCCCTAAGCACCACATGTACCCATCTTTTAAATACCTCCAGGGATGAGGATTCAACCACTTCCCTGGGCAGCCTGACTACCCTTTTGGTGAAGAAATTTTTCCTAATATCCAATCTAAGCCTCCCCTAGTGCAACTTGAGGCTGTTTCCTCTTGTCCTACAACTTGTTACTTGGCAGAAGAGACCGACCCCCACCTCGCTACAACCTCCTTTCAGGTAGTTGTAGAGAGCAATAAGGTCTCCCCTCAGCCTCCTTTTCTCCAAACTAAACAACCCCAGCTCCCTCAGCCGCTCCTCACAAGACTTATTCTCTAGGCCCTTCACCAGCTTCGTTGCCCTTCTTTGGACATGCTCCAGCACCTCAATGTCCTTCTTGAAGTGAGGGGCCCAAAACTGAACACAGTATTTGAGGTGCAGCCTCACCAGTGCCGAGTACAGGGGGATGATCACTTCCCTAGTCCTGCTGGCCCCACAATTTCTGATACAAGCCAGGATGCTATTGACCGCCTAGGCACACTGCTGGCTCATATTCAGCGGGCTGTCAACCAACACCCCCAGGTCCTTTTCCACCGGGCAGCTCTCCAGCCACTCCTCCCTAGGCCTGTAGCGTTGCATGGGGTTGTTGTGACCCAAGTGCAGGACCTGGCACTGAGCCTTGTTGAACGTCATACAATTGGCCTTTTTTTAAAACAAACAAACAAACAAACAAACAAACTTTGAAATAGATTTGTTTTCCTTCCTTAAAATTGGGAGGATCCCTCTGAAACCATCTCAATATACTTAATGGGAAGGGCTTGATTCCTCCAGTCATTCCCATCTGAATACCTGCCAGCGTGCTGCAGCTTTGATAACCATGTATAGAAACAGAAGCATCTGTCAGTCCTTTCTGAAACACCAGTTCACTAGCCTGTCATGAGGTACAATGATCTCTGAAATCTCAACATCTACCCTCAATTATCACACAGCAGTATCTAAGATAACATGGGGAAAGAAATACTACTGTGTACCAGCTGCAATCACAGCAGGTTTTTATGGTGACAAAGCTAGTGAAAAATCACTATAAGCAAATCCATATATGAGAAGGAAAAAGAAAAGCAGAAGATGTGAGAGAGGAAGATTAGAGGAAGATTTGTAAGAAAATAGTAAAGAAAATGGCAGCTGCAATAAATCTTGGAATGATAAGAGGAAGATAAAAAGCTGAACACAGAAAAAAGAAAGAAGGGGACTATGATAGTTGACTGGAGAAAGAGGCAGAGGCCGACAGAGGTTTAAGGGCTGGTCTGCAGAAGGAGTATATTAAAGGAGCGAGGGCTTCTGTAGCTATAAACAGACAGTCATTATCAACAGGTTTGGAGTGGTAAACTCCCCAATGTTTGCCTAGCTCCACTGATTTTTTAAAAAAAAAAAAAAAAAAAAAAAAAAGTGCTTGTTCTCTTTTCTGGCTGGAAGTAACCCTACTGCGAAAAAGAACCTTTATACCATCTGCAGTGAGGCTGATGGGAAGCAAAGCTTTTGAGGGTGTACAAAACTTTGCATGTCATTTATCTCATACTATTAGAGCTAAGGAATCTTACTTCCACCAGAGGGATATCTAACTAGCTGTCCATTTTCCAGAAGTGAAAAGGAATCAGTAGAAGGATTTTCACTCAATGTGAGCTTTTATTGTGAATTTTCACCTATCGTTGTCAGAATTCCTTCTTTTAAACAAGTAAGTGGTACAAAAAATAATCCTTATACAGTTTTCTATGAAGAATATTAATTCCCAACATATTTTTAGCCCTGAAGTAGCAGGGCATACAGTCGCAACAGCCATATTGTGCAGTTACCAGTTTTTTATATGCTTCTTTGTGCTATTGGCACCTGGTTCTCTCTCCTCCTCTGTTTTCCTCTCTCTCATCTTGTAATTACCATTTCATGTTTACTTTGACAAATCCATTACACAAAACACCACTCAAAACAACAGAGGACAGAACTCTACTATCTCCTGCTAAGTATCTAAACAACTACCTCTGACCATCCTTGAAACTTTGAAAAGAACATTAGAACTGAAACTTTCCTCACCATTTCATTTTAGGCATGTTGAATGTAGTCACTTTCCTCAAAAATATATTAACTCTACAGTACCTTGTTGTGTTTACTTCAGGCTTTTAATTGATTCAATTTGATTTTTCATATTGCTTAATTCTAAAGTGCTGTAAGCTACTGTCTTCATTAACAGGCTTATTGGACTAAATTCAAAAAGCTTATCAGGATAATGTTTAGAAAATGGCTACGCGTTTATACTGTTTCTCCTCCCCTGATCTTGGACTCTGCTACATTAATGCCTCTCTTACAAGCCATGGAGTGTTTTAGAGTAGCCAGTAATGGCCATCAAGGGACTTAAATATCACATAAGGTGCATTCACATAACTGAGTGAGGTATCCAGAGAGGGAAGGATCAGAGTTCATTTCGCTGCAATCTACTACAATTCCAGGACAACGTGTCCACATTATATCTTTACTAGCAATGAGTTCAGACTGGACGCTGCACGCCTGAGCGCACATCGTGCATGAGAGCTAACTCTGGAGAACTCCACATCCACATTTCAAGTAGGTACTCCAGGTGGCAACCAGATACACAATTTCAATCTCAGTTCTACCAGGGATGAAACCACTTTGAGCACACCACTGACACAGCTGAGGGCATGCCCCAGTACTGACACAACGCAAAGGTGGACCAAAAAATATCCCTACTTCACCCTGAGTTGCTAATATAGACGTACATGTAGACTGCATGTACGCTCAAGTGTACACTTAGTCTGTGTAAACCCTGCTCCTAAAAACTATGGCATACGTAGAATCATTATGTTATTTGTTACCTCCACATTGAAAACAGAGGTACTAAGTAGGATTACTCACAAATTCTCTCTCAAAAATTCTGCAGGAGTGTCTGGTTTCTTCAAAACAGAACACAAACATGTTTCAGTTATGTAATCAAAATGTAAATAAATTATCATAGGTTTGTTGAGGAGGGGAGGTGGGACACTGTTTTTCCTTCCGACTAGCTTTTGGACCAACACATACAAACTTGGGATTCAGTAAGGAATTCTGGAGGACTCTAGTACATTAGGAACATTATCTTATCTATAGGCTACATATCACTGATGTATATTAATCACATTCTTTCAGTCTGTGCTGACTCAGCTGAGATTCTGAATCACTTTCAGAAAATAGAAAGGATGTAGTTTGCATATATATATGTGTATGCACACGCAAGCACCTATCAGATTTCCTTTACCTTCTACCAGCAACAACAACAACAACAAAATAAGGTTTTGTGTATAGTGTTACAAAAAGTCAATCCACTACTAGTAATTTCTTTAAGTGCCATATATATTTCCATTTGGATATACAAATTAATTCACTGTTGTCTCCAATTATTTCCTCTGCCAGTTCACTTTCTTTTTTTTTAAACCCTGGAACAATAAGGGATATCCTTGCTATGTCAAAAGGTTTAAACTAGGATCTTCAGAAAGATGTTTATATCCAGAACCTGGAATTTCAGTAGAGCTAAGCTCCCCTTGAAGAAACAAAGTAAAAGCAGACAGATCACCACATAAATTCACTGTCAAGAGTCTCAGTACCTCGTAAGAACATCAGATGGTGAAAGACAGGCTGGTTAATATTTAGCCTTTGAAAATCTGACCCTTTGGCCATAACATTGCTTGCTGTAGTGCAGGGCTTTCCAAAGTGTTCCATGTATGTCACTAACTGTATGTGAGCTACATCAAAAGTTATATACTGCCTAAGTATCCAAAGCCTGCCTCAACAGCCTACTGCTTTCTCCTGAGACTGCTCAGTAGCTAAGGCAAAGCTGAAACCCAGGATATCAAAAGAGGGTGGATAAAGGCTCACGCACCTTTTCTTGCTCCTGCTCATCATTCTTCCCAGTCACAACATTGAGGAGCTTATGTTAGAGCACACGAAGTGCAGAAACCTGACGGAATATGTTCTTAGAAAGTTCTCTAATAAACAAGTGAAAACACACTGGATTTTAACTTGTAACACGCCCAACAGAACTCTTAAATACACTAGTATTCTACCTAATACAAACCAAAAATTTCAAACATATCGCAGTCAATCCACATATCATTAGGCCATTAGCCTCATCCACAATACACATCAGGGCAATAACTGCTTCAAAGTTCATCAAAACACAAACTCCTTTTTTCCTCAGTTTAGCTCTAAGTGAGTTTTCAAAAATAGCATGCATTTGAAAACGCATGCATTTACCTCTTATGTAAAATTATTCAAAAGTTTTCTGGGTGTCCCGCCTGTAGTACCTGAAAAGGGCCTAGTTTTCAGATCGTGGTGTTAATACTGAGATCAATCACATTGATCAAAACTTAAAATACCAGTTCTGGAATCCAGTGATTGGAAGCTTATATTACTTGAGGCTATCCCACATCTATAAGCAAAGATGCAAGAATCACAATCATTATTATTTCTGTTACAGATATCTCTAGCTCTACTTTTTTCATTGCTATGATAGCTCACAATACCAGATCAGAACTTCTTGAAAAACATCTGTTCTCCCAGTAAGAAGTAGCAGCGAATATGCATTTCTGACATTGCAGGGAAGATGAGGCAATGGATCATGAAAAAATGGTCTGGAATCGATTTCAAGAAGTCATCTAGACTATGTCTCTGCCTGAAGGCAAGATCAGCTATGCAGAAGCCTTTTCTGACATACTAGAATATCAGTATTGAATGCTACTGGTTTAAACACTTCAGCTGACAACAGATCGCTCTTATAATTTTAACCATCGACAGCTATCAAGTATATAGGCCTCAATTTTTATCATAAGCATTTACCAAACTGCCTCTCAGGTTCAAAATAAACAACTACTGAAAATGAAATCAAATATCTCCACTAAAAATGTCGTGCCAGATTTATGGGCCAAAGTGTGATTTGAGTAAAAATTAACTCCAGCAGAATTATTCTGGATACATGCTGGTTACTGAAGACTATAACGTATTCCTGCAGCTTGGGTTATATCTCCATTTAAAGATGCAATGGCATATGCGCTAGTGTGTGTAGCCTACAGTATGGGTTTCCCAACATGTTCTCATTCTGCACACCAGTCTGTCAAACAAAAAGCATGGAAAACGCACTTGTACAACCTCTGATCTATTCTGTAAGCCACAATATCTGCATTAGAAAAGAGGTGAAAAGTATAGAAGTACTACAGCATATTACTGTTCTCTAAGATATAGGACATCATTGTTTAGGTTCTTTGTAACTGGACTTTGGTTTTATCTGTGACTTTTTCTTTTTTTCAGGTCAGAAGAAAACCCACCACCATTTGGTCTCTGCAAAAAAACAAAATAACTCACTCAAAGCACACGGATTTGTCTGGCACTCAGTTTATAAACTCTTCTGCTTTATGATTTTGTCATTGTCACTGCACTATTAATGTAATAGTAAATGTAAAATCGTATAATTATTAATTCTGTGAGCATGTTTCAAAGTAATATTCACCTCTTTTTTTCAGAGATTGTTTAGTGACCATAAGTTATGAGTGTGACAGTTCTGAACAACTGAGGTTTTAGTTTAAGCATAGTGCAAGAAGTAACATTTCTGTTTTTCACTTTAGTATGCCTGAACAATAGGTGCTTGAGCAAAGGGCCAGATGCTGCCCGCCTTGGCAGCCTCTTTGCTGTGCGCAGCTGTCTTTCATTGCTAGACTGACAATGTGAATTTACATGAGCAGCCAGTAATTACTATACCACTTCTGTGGAATAGTTTTGTATTGCAGAAGCATACCTGTTACACTAACTTAGAAACTCGTGGCCTTCAATGCTGTTTCAGGACACTGCCATGTAGACATATGCACATGATACAAGACAAACCTTAGCATGAAAAACAACTTTTCTGTATTAAAAAGGGACATAAGTACAAACGTACTCAACATATGGTACTGTTCTGCTGTATTTTTCTTACTTCCATATATGCATATTTATTTTTAGTGAGAACATTTTTATTGTAAGAGTAATAAATATGTTTGCCTCACTAGAGGAGTCTTTTATTCCTATGAACAATGCAATTTACATATACTAATTGCTAAAACAAGAATAATAGAATAATAGAATATGGTACTTGTCTTTCTTGCACAGTTAGTTACAGATTATGTGAGAATGCTATGCGTTCACAGTTAGGAATGAACAATAAAGCTCATAAAGGAAGAAACAGCAAGTCTTTCAATAGACATTCTGCATGTTGTGATAATGGAGATAAGTAGAGATGCAGATTGCATACACAGAGAATGGAATAACTAACACATAAGCAAAATTAAGGAATAGAAATTACTTGACCGAATTTAGATTAAATTGTTGCTGTATGTATCAGAGGAACTGTAAGTTCTCTGTTGGGATATTCCTTCTCTCTGGCAATGATGATTCAGAAGTGATTCAGGGTGTCCAGCGCCTAAGAACTGAAAATAACAGCATGCAGTGCCAGTGTAGTCAGCTGCATTTCAGAACATATGGCATATTTTGATGCTGCCATTCTGAATGTTTTATACCTTTGGGCAGGTTTTACTGTTGAGGAACAGCTGGTACCTTTTAAAAGTCAATATCCTTTTAGATGAAATATCCTGGGTAAACTAACAAAATATGGAAACAAAATCTGGCTTCAAACTTGTAATGCTGTGAAATACCATCACCTGAATGGGACCTATATCACAAAAAGGAAGCATGATCTATGTCACAAAAAGGCTCCTACATTGTTAAAGCGATGCTTCAGATTTGGTGCAAGAAATGTACCTGAGAATACCTTTCTTGTCATTTTGCAGGTTGCTGAACATCTACTATGAGAATTTGACCTACAGTAGAACAATATGATGAAAGAAGCTTTTCTTTCCCATCACAGCAGAGAAACAAGGTCATAGAAGTTTTTTATTTCTGATCCATCTTGTAACTCATAATGTGCTCCAATAATGGGTGAGTCTATGGTTACAATATTGTCAGTGAGTCAACATGAAATCATCTTGGTGGAAAGAGATAATTTCCTGAGCTATCGTTCTTTTCTTACCGTGATTCGTGTTGCTGGCATTGCAAACTATCTTTGGGCAAGCGATATTTCTGCTTTTATGACAACTTTGCCAAAAAAGGTGGTGTTCAATTTTTTGTTGATTAGAATATCTATATAGTTAGGCAAGAGTCATTAGAAGAGGCAGTATCTTTTCTTATACCGATTGATAACTGCTGGAAAAAAGCAATCAGATTTTCAGATACACACCCTTTCTCAGATTTGCTTCCTCATGATCTGTCATTTCATCATGCCACTTAGAAAAGCACTTTTGACTCCTGGCTATCATTAAAAACAACAAGCTTGATATACAGTGTCATATTTGCCCAGAGCCTGTTGACCAAACCAGGCTGTGAGCAATGCAAAGAAAGTAAAGAGCACAGAAGTGCTGACCCCTCCATACATACATTTGTGTGCAAAAACTGTATGGAAGACCAATCCTTAGTAAAAGTCCGTGAAGTCTTATTGCAAAGTTCAGCGAAGATTTTCCATCTAAAACATTATTAGAGAATTGTCTTTGGGCTTTAAGTGCACACAGAGGCCTTTTGTCCCACAAAACAGAGTATCCTTGTGCCAAATGCTGCACATATAAAAGAGGCAGACCCTACACTGAAAAGCTTACAATGCATACGTGTGGAACAGACAAATTGTAAAAGAGAATCATCGTATCCCTGTCGTGGAAGGACATTGAGGCACACACAGGTTAAAAGACTTGCCCAAGGTTATGTAAAAAATTTCGGCTCTGGTTGGGAATTTAACCTCAAACATCTTGAGTCCTAGCCTTGAGCTTTAATCACCATACCATTCTTCTGCTATACATTAGCAGGCAAAGCTCAAGATCCAGTGGTGAAGTGCTTCAGGACTGGTATTTATTTTCGGCATATTTTCACTCTTGCTTTTTGCTGTAGAATTTTGAGGGCTTGGTAACGCAGGTGATACTCTTTGGTTAGAATACATTTATGACTCCTGAGGTTAAATTCTTTCATTGCTATGCAAACAATATTGTAACTGCATTTACCACTACACAGAAGCAAGTGCTCAGTGCCCTTGTGGTAAAGAGTTCATTCACTTTCAGCTACCCACTGCCCTTATCTAGTGTATATACTTGTGTAATTGTCCATATTTTATAATTTTCTCATTATTTTGCACTCTGAGCACTTTATTTATCTACATACTTTTATTCTCATGTCTAGAAAAATAACTAAAATATTGACTAAAAATATGACCACTTATTACTTGCATCTTCCAAAAAAAAAAAAAAAAATCTATCAAAGGAATCTTGAGATATGTCCCTATATCCTTGCAGAATATATTTAAATGTATTTTTAGATCAATTCAGTCAAATGCTTCTTACAATTCACTGATTAAAATAATCACTGTCTCTAACCAATGCATAAAATTCAAATTATTCACAATCTAAAGATTTTATTGTTTAGCATAATCATCTTTGAGCTATTCCAGGAAATCAGAAGCCTACTGCATGCTTATGTATAATTTGACTCAAACCAAGTGTCCTGCTGAAGAAATCAATATAGGAAGCTGGCATAGAAAATAAATTCCAACAAAGTAACAACAACAATAAAATAGATAACATCTGGGGGAAAAAAATTGTGTCTGGAAAAACAGAGGAAGCTTCTAGCAAAGCCAAACACATGCAGGGGTGGGCACATTAGTCTCAATACTCATGCAGCAAGAAAGGATACAGGATAGACAAGATAGTTTTTTATATAGCATATCTAGGCCAAAAGCAAATGTGAAAAATTTGAGCCTCTGAAATAATTTCCTGGTGGTAAAAAGTAGCTGGTGAGGTTTACGAGGAACAATGTATTTCATATATATATTTCTCTTACCTAAAAAAGAGCAACCCAGAGATGTGCATGTTTAGCTGTTACGTTAGTCTTTAACCTTCAAATACGCATTCACTTTTTAGTTTCTAGTGGCACACTAGAAACTTGGTACACCAAGTTTATGTCCCACCTGAAGCATGCAGATTGTCCCACTGAAGTCAATCATCACTCAGCAATGCGTGTATGTACTATAACCATTTAGAAAATGGCAATTCCAGTCAGTTATATTTTCTACATACAAATAATGTTACAAGTGTGGATCTCTCAAAGATGCTTGAACTGAATGTTATTCATTGCTTAGTACCAATGACTTTAATACAGCATACCTTCAGTAAGGTTTATGACACTTTCAGAAGAGCAAAGAGTTTGGAAACCATAGTTGTTAGCTTGCATACATCTCAGTTATAAATGTATTTGAGGAAATTATTTCCATAAAATTTAACAGAAATATTATTTGACATTGATGCATTTTAATTAACATTACCATTTACCATCTTGCACAAAGCAACTAATACAGCATGATTTCTGTAAAATTAGGTTCTCTCTATTCATTTTGAAACCACATAACTTCTGCATATTAAGTAGATACATTTTAGTGTTAAGTATAACAAAAAGTAGTGTTAAGCTATAGTCTCATAGATAAAGCTAATTACATGGAAAAGTCATTCAACTGAGTTTGCATCGCTTGACTTGATTCAGAATTAGAAAGAATTGGCTTTATGTTTAGTTTTCTAACTCAAATGAACAAGAAATGCACACACATAATTTTTCTCTAAACCTCTGAATCAAAGAAGTCTCTAGAGCTTGAAACTGTTGCTGTTCAATACACACAGAATCTCAATGACCTCCATGAATCTTGGCACAGGCATAAGGATCTCTGCATGAAGAAACAACTGCAGAAATGGGGCTTTACTTCCCCATCCTGGCTTTTACTTCTCTGGCTATATTTCTAAATGAATTGCCATATTTTTGGATGGGTCCTAATTAACAGTGTATGAACTTTCGGAAGCCCTGAAATTACCTATTTTCTCTACCCTTGAGTATACTCCTGATACTGTAAGCATGAAAACTGGCATACACTTGGTGTTTTACAAAGGATCTCTCAAGAAACCACATGAATTTGATGGATGGGACATGCTGGTTTTTTCTCTCCTAACTTAGAGGTCTGCCCATGGATATTTTCCTCTTTCATAAATGAAACAACACAGGAAAGATTATGGAGAAATCTACTCTTTCCCCCACTTCAGGAATTGAGACTGGTTATTTTATGAAAAGCATAACTGTTAAGAAATGTTCAAGCAAGCCTCAGAAGAGATGATAATTAGGATATTCGTATCATTGTTTTGATCCCTCCAAAATTTGGAGGCAACATGTATTATATCATAGCCTTGCCAAAAAAAAAAAAAAAAAAGGCAATATTTTGGAGAATTGAGCCCAATTGAGAAATAGCAAATTGAGACTCTTATTAGGGAGGAAGGACTAGGGGGCATAAACTCTATAGTGAAAGACATTATGCTACCAGCAGTTGTCAGCTATTCATTAAGATGATGTGATGACATCAGTATGTTTACAGGGAAGAAACAAGAGATGACATATTCTCTGTGCGTTATAATGCTTTATAGAAAACTTGAATTAATGTAGTGAACGTGCCCAGGATACATCATAAGAATTACTCCAAGTGACTACATTGCAGAAGAGTAAAGGAAGATTTGTTTGTGGAAGTGAGCTTTAGGGAACATGGTCCTTCATGATGCACTTAAGTAGAACACAAGATTAGTTTCACTATATCTGAAGCTACACTTGTGAAAAATGTCATAATCCCCGATTAAAACTTTCACAAGCATGCACAGGTATCCAGAAAAATTCCACAGGAATTAATTATTGACTCAGGATACAAATGCACTGTCCATAATCTTGAAAGAGAGCAGAAAGGCAGGTTTGACTCCTGCCATCTCTCACGAGAACAACGCAAACAACAGGCGATGTGAATTTC
This sequence comes from Theristicus caerulescens, assembly GCA_020745775.1. Taxonomy (NCBI): domain Eukaryota; kingdom Metazoa; phylum Chordata; class Aves; order Pelecaniformes; family Threskiornithidae; genus Theristicus; species Theristicus caerulescens. The sequence goes on from CM036564.1 coordinate 12,040,771, forward strand.
TGAGGAAGCGAACATACAGATACGAATTTCAGGTAGTAGCAACAGAACAGCTCTGAAGATAAGAAACATGGTAACATGAAAAATATAATGAAATTGTTGGAATATAATCAGTGAGAGAGTCAGAAGAACCACAGAAGAGACTACTGAAAGAATTTAAAGGAAAAAAAAAAAAGAAGTGGGTACGGTTTAAGACTGACAAGAGAACTGAGTGTGAGTATACAGTCAGGCTGGCACGCCTCCCTCAAAACAGAATTAGCCATGATCTGTTGCAGGCATCAAGCTACACACAACAGCACAAAAATAACACACAAAATCCATAATTTTCATGACTTGTTGGAAAAATACTGTAAAGCATTATATAAGGTACTAATATATGAAGGAAATTACACTGGCTGAGAGGAAGACTGGCAGAGAATGGGGGGAAAATTCAGTTTCAAAAAATACATCCCTAGAAAGCTCAGTGAGTTCTTCAATGCTGAAATTGCTACAGGGCAAAAACAAATGACTGTTTTCCAATAAATTATCTACAGGAAATGCAGCATCAAAGAGATTCTAGAACTATCAGAAATAACAAAAGCATCCATTGTTGACAGTGTTTCCACTGAATTATTAAAAGCGATAATAAGTAGAAATAATATGTAGTAATAATGAGTAGTAATAGATAAAAATATTTACAAATTAATTCTGGCACCCTACACTTCAGAAATCAGGCCCAATTAATGTAAAACTACAGAGGCATCCTCTCCTTACAGCAGCTTTTAAAATTCTAACTGAATTAATAGGGTATGCAGTAAAGACAGAGGTAATCTCAGTCTAGACTAAGAAATATTAGTCCGGTGCTGAAAAAAATGTTTTAAATTCATGATGATTCAAGGAAGGAAAGGAACATGTCAGAATAAACAGTTTTTCAGGAGGAAAACAACACCAACTAATATGTTGTGAAATAGTCCTTATGTCACAGCAGGGTATTAAAGAATCATTATTATATATTAAGACAGCGCAACTGCTTGTTTATAAAAATTGGTGTGTGAGAAAGTAAAAATTTGTCTCATTTAATACCAGTATGAAATTAATGAGGAGAGATTCCCTATCCTTGATACTCTTTAACATGACCATGGAAAAAACTAATGCCTTCACTATGTCATTTTCAGAATGAGGTGAATTCAAGTAGATTGAGCCAATACTTGCTGATGAACTGCCTGCTTTAGGAGTCTGAAAAAAAGGGGGAAGAGAAGTATGACTTAAGATCAAAAGTGTAGCTGTTGGCATGATAGAGTATTTCAGTTGGAAGGGACCTACAACAACCATCTAGTCCAACCATCTGAGCAATTCAGGGCTGAGCAAAAATTAAAGCACGTTATTAAGGGCATTGTCCAAATGCCTCTTAAACACTGACAGGCTGGGGGCATCGACCACCTCTCTAGGAAGCCTGTTCCAGTGTCTGACCACCCTCCCAGTAAAGAAATGCTTCCTAATGTCCAGTCTGAACCTCCCCTGGCGCAGCTTTGAACCATTCCCATGCATCCTATCATTGGGTACCAGGGAGAAGAGATCAGCACCTCCTTCTCCACTTCTCCTCCTCAAGAAGCTGTAGAGAGCAATGAGGTTGCCCCTCAGCCTCCTCCTCTCCAGACTAGACAAGCCCAAAGTCCTTAGCCGCTCCTCACAGGACATTCCTTCCAGCCCTTTCACCAGCTTTCTTGCCCTCCTCTGGACGCATTCAAGGACCTTCACATCCTTCTTAAATTGTGGGGCCCAGAACTGCACACTGTACTCAAGGTGAGGCTACACCAACGCTGAATACAGCGGGATAATCACCTCTTTTAACCAGCTGGTTACACTCTGTTTAATGCCCTCTTGGCTGCCAGGGCACACTGCTGACTCATATTGAGCCTGCTGTCAACCAGCACCCCGAGATCCCCCTCTGCAGGGCTGCTCTCCAGCCATTCCTCTCCCAATTTATACTTCTGCCTGGCATTACTCCATCCTAGGTGCAGAATCTGACATTTGGACTTGCTAAATTTCATCCCATTAATCATTGCCCAATGCTCCAATCTATCTAGATCCCTCTGCAAGGCATCTTATCCCTTGAGAGTCAACAGCACCTCCCAGTTTGGTATCATCAGCAAACTTGCTAATGGTGCATTCAACTCCTACATCCTGATCATTGATAAATATATTGAACAGGACTGGCCCTAGAATTGAACCCTGAGGAACACTGCTGGTGACCAGTCGCCAGCCAGATGTAGCCCCATTCACTACAACCCTTTGAGCCCTGCCATTCAGCTAGTTCTTCACCCAGCGCGCCATCAACCTGCTCATCCCACAGTTGGACAACTTGTCCAGAAGGATGCTGTGAAGGACAGTATGAAAAGCCTTACTAAAATCCAGAAAAACTACATCCACTGCCTTCCCTTCATCCACTAGGCAGGTAAGATGAAGAGGTATTAAAGAGGTCACTAACCAATCAACAACCAAAAATATCGGCATGTTCATTTAAATACCAAGAAGGAACAATTATTCATAACAGCTTGGAAAGGAAACTAAGGCAAAGGCTCAGACCAAGAAGGCCAACCATTGTCCTTTATATACAGGATGCAAGACATGGACACTTACTAAACCGGAAAGAAATGTAAGAACTTTTATAAACAGGGTGCAAGGGTGATAAGTTAAAGAGAAGTTCCAAGAGGACATGGCATAAAAATACATGAAGAACTAAGCCTAGAAAATGCATACAATCCTATTGACTTCATAGGCAAGACTTACAATCAGGATAACAGAAGGCCGGCGTCCTTGGAATCCTATGTACCTGTTGCAAAAGCTGCAAAATCAACCAACCAAACACAAACTGCACTTGAAAGTAAGAGCTTGCAAACACGAATATCTGCTTCCTAGGTAGGTTTATATTCTTCATGGTTTCAAAGGCAAGCCTAATAGACCAAAACTCATTGGACTACTACTCAGATTCTGCTTCAGATTGAGTATATACATAAAGCAATCACAGAATACCTAAGGATTTGACACTTTTTGCTTCATTAAACTTAAACTCAATTTATGAGTTCAGCTGAAGATAATTCCTGATATCCTTACATTTTAACTATAAAGTTTAAGTGAGGGATTCATTTGACCAATCTTTTGACACCTAGAATTTAGACATCTAGCTTAAGCTGGATGCTCCCGCTTAGGGAGGGAGATCTCCCTCTCTAGTCAATAGACAGAAAAAAAGACACTTCCAGAGCAAGTCTAATGCCAGCTTTCTCTGACATTATTGTGGCTAGTTAAATATTCAAAAATAATATAAGGCTACATACCAGTAAAAACTAGCTTCTCTATATAAGCACAGCATGCTTATAAAACAGTGTGCCTATCCAGTATTTTTTCCATTAGAACAGTATTCTATATCTCCAGAAGAATTTATTCGACACAATCACTTCCTAAGTTGCGTTATTGCATATTGTTACAATACATTGGCTGAACACTGAAATATCTGTCATTCTATTGTGTTCCTATTTATCAGACAATGACTTACAGCTCTCTGGTCATCTTAAATAATAATACATTCAATAACAAAGTATTGTTCAGGGTTTGTTTTGGTTTTGGGTTTTTTTGGTTGTTGTTTTTTTTAAGAAACCTTTAACTTTGGCATGAATCCAGTAACCTGTGACAATATCTTACTACACTGAAAGCAGAACTGCAAATTCAGCTGGAAACAGCCAGTCAGTCTCCCTTCCTGAACACAAGCTGACATTTTTCAGGTAAATCAAAAGCTAGTGTTAAAAATTTCCACAATCATTACTTTTCACATTCAAAAGTCAGCAAGTTGTGTTGGCAATGAGGACAAAGATACATTTTAATATGTAAAACTAAAGGATGCTATTCAGCAAAAGATGCCATGTGAACTTTGGTTTAGTGGCTGAAGAGATGCTAACTAGTTACCTATATTGAACATGCAGTGCTGTTGTAGTCATAGACAGTGATATGTCAAGAATAGTGAATCCAATTAGTTTATGTTAAAATATGCAGCTGTTTCTGTTACTTGTTCTCTTCCTACACTTCCTTCCATCTGTTGGTTTCATTTATCTGCTCTGTCTAGACTGTATCTGTTGAAGACTGAAAACCCTTCCTTCTATATGTCTAGTGTGTGACTGTGCAGGCCCCTGACCTGGATGGAGTTCTGAGAGATCCAGCTAAAAAAATTAAAATACCGGTTAAAGTGGCTTCCCCTTCTTGCAGCCTCTCTTTAGTCTTCAGAGCCAACCAGCATGTGCTACCATTTACACCTCCCCTCTAGGGCACGGGCTGCTTTCAAAAGAACTATCTTCTCTCAATTCTAAAGGTATTCCTATTAAAATTTTAATCTTTTTAGAAATTAAAATAACTTGAATCACAAATATCTTGAATCAAGAAGTTCTTAAACTTTGGATCAAACCAGGCAATATGTTCAGCAGATACAGTACATGTAAAAAGCTGTGTAACTAGAAAGCCAATAGCATTTGTCAGGAACATTCAATATGATTCTTACCACAATGGCCATGGAAATTTAAAAGGTCATAAAACCAAGTCAACATAGACATGGAAAAGAAAATGTATGGTCTTCTGGTTTATTTAAGCACTCGTGAAGATTTTAGATTGAGCAATAGACTGCTCCTATCAGTGCTACTAAATCAAATAGACAAATTTCACTCCATTAGATCCAATAGACTCCATTTCTACAGTGTTTCTTGTAATAATAAATTACCAGTGTCCCTTCCTCATCTGAAAGGTCTCAGCACAAGTTAACTCATCTGTTTCTAAAGTAGGCCAGAGAGTATATATTACTTTTGTAAAAACTAGGCTGTTGCTTTACTCTCTGAACACATACATGTTTCTAAATGGAAGCTACTTTCAATTACGTAGAGCTGTGGGTTAACAAAAAAAATGCATTTTATTAAGCCTCCAGTGGAAAAAAAATTACTATCATTTTAAGTCTATTCTTTCTGTTGATCAATAGAGTCTTGACTCTTGGAAATTAACAAGAGGGATAAACAACTGTATAAGCACATATGTCCAGAAGTACCTCTATTTCATGGGATTAGCTACTGTAAAAAACAAAACAAAACAAAAAACCCACAAATGAAATAGATCCAACATCAGGCATAACATAACCTATAGTGTCTGATGATAAAGTGGTTAATTAGTGCTCTAGCTGAATTTTTTTTGCTTTAAATCACAAAGTCACTTCAATGATATAATACATAGTTTAGTAATATTAAGTATCTCTTCAGAACAGAGCCTGTCTTTGATACTAGAACACAATGTGCTACGAATCAATCAAGATAAATAAGACTGTTTTACTGTGAAAAGGAGGAGGAATTTCTTGATTATCATCTATTGGGTACCCCTTGTGTTAGTTCTGTCATCCACATAAATTCCAGAAACATTTGACACTTCCATCAGTATCTGCCAGAGAATCAAAGGAAGCTGAAGAGTAAAATAACACAGACAAGGAGTGAAACGTATACTGCTCTTATCCGTCCTGTTCCAGCCTGTTAACATTTCCAATTTTCCTTTAATTCCAGGGTGACTGAAATAAAGATTAAAAATCAACGAGGGAAGAAAAAACGTAATTTCTGCCTTCAAAAAACTTGCAATTTCTGAAATGCTGTTCATCTCAAAAACAACTGTCCCCTCCACCTGAAGTTTGTTTTCATGAACTTTAACTTGCAAGAAGTAGCAAAGTATTCAGAAGTGAAAGCATTAGCACAAACTGCTTGGCTTGTTTCGAAACAGCTAAAGACAACACCAAAACAAAACATACCGACCTGCTAGGCTCTGAATGTGAAGGGCATTTTATTTCTTTCTCACTGTTTTGTTGTAAGAAGAGAGTAAAGAGCTGGACTGTAGCTAGCTCTTGGGAAAACCTGTCCTTCGAACATTCTCCAGAGTGCGATGCCAACAGACCCATGGACACAACAGGCTGAATTCATTCCTGACACAGTGCTGTTGGCTCTTGTTCTGGCTGAATGTGGTTTATAGATTCTATTATGAATTTTGCCCACGTAAAAATTAACAAAAAGGTCTCTACTTTGTTATAGCACTGCCATCAAGATAGAGTGTACAGGTATACCCTGAATTATAACACTGCAGAAAATAGTTTCACATTTTATGAAAATCTACTGAAGTTACCAGCCATCTGAACATTCACTCTGTTTCATGGTTTCTGCATGTTGTCAGAACTATACAAAAGTGCTAACTTTACAGAAGTGCTAATTTTTGCAGTGATATCAATCTGCAAGCTATCTTAAAGATTTGGGGGTGAAGGAGGGGGTTTACCTGCTTTGATGTATGATTATTTGTCCTATACTTCAGCACATTTGCATTTTGTTTCCCCAGGTAATCTCATATACTTGTTTGTTAAGCTCAAACCTGGGAAAAAGCAAATACATTCCAATAAGAAGATTTTATGAAACAAGTATGTAAGCTAAGTGGAGGCATATTGGCTCTGAAGCATTAGGAAGACCTACTGAATCAATCTTTAATATCAAATACTCCGGCTGGGGAGACATTACACAGTCAAAAGGCTTCCATCTGTTTGGGAAGAAAGATATGAGATTATGAGAGATTAAAAGGGACCAAAAAGGGATTTGTTTTTTAATACGAAGAACAAGGAGTTCATAATATTTAGAGTATTACTTCAATAGGCACTTTTACACAGAAATAAAAGCAAAATGTTTTGTTAAAAACTCAAAGAGTATTTAAATAGAGTATTTAAATACTATTTAAAAGAGTATCTAAAATAAAATATTCACATTTTTATTTTTTAAAAATGGAAATTTCAAAACAATAGATGAAACAAAATAGTCTAAAAATGTAGAAAAGAATCCAATATAGGATACAGCCACTTCGGACACATTTCCTTCACTAATCATTGCCCCAGCTATGGAATATACCCCACTAAATGTAGTTTTAAGCTGATCTTTATTGGAACACTAAACACAGCCAACTAAATCCAGCTGGCTGTTCATGGTAACATGTCTCATTTGGAGAACCAGACTTCAAAAAAAACACAACTGGATGTGAGCACTGGAATCCTAAGAGGACGATGATGCGTGACACATGGAAAGACTGAGTGCACTGGGCTTTCTAGACAAGAAAGAATGAGAGAAGACAAGATTCTTCAAATTTATGAAAAGAATCAGGCTATATAAAAAACTTAGTAATAGAAAGAATAGGGAAGTATAAGACAGTACTGCCCAGCAAGGTTGTGATTCTCCATAGCCACAGGTTTTCACAGAGCAGACCAGACAGATTTCCGTCACAAATTCTCTAAGAAGAGCTCATCTTGCCCTAGAGAAAAGGAATAGGCTATATGATTTCTTGATGTCTTTTCTAGACACATTTCATCTAAGACCTTACAACACAAGGAATCTTACCATCTTTTACTACCTTTTTGCATAACTGTCATAAGCCAGGGTCTGACAGATTCTGCCAACATAGAGCCTGACATGGGATTGTCATTAAGGTTATATTAAACTATCCAAGATATTGACTAAATTACTTAACTCTCCACTTCCAGTCCCCCTGTAAGGGACATGAACACTGAAATCCTCCTGTTAACCTCTGAAGCATAGATTAGACCACAGCATTCTTTGAACATCAAAAATACAACATGTGTTGTCAAGGCAATGCCCCCATGCAGCAAATATTTACTATTTCCTTTTGATTCAAGCAGTTGTAAAACAAGAAAACCAGCCAGACCAAAATCTAGTCTCTCCTTAGATCCTTAAGAAAATACAAACACTTCTAGGTACTCTTCATTATGTTAATTTTGTAAAGTGGTTTCTTTACAGAGGGAGCTTAGGAGTTCAGTGTAGCCCCATGTTTTATGCACTTAAGATGGCACCAAATGTACTAGCTCTGTGCAATGTTCCATCTCCTGTCTCCACCAATATCACCCTGAATTAGGGCAAAAAAGTGTCTGAACTATGACTAGTGCTGTCCTCACATATGGTAAGCATCCCGCTGATAAATTTCTGAGTCTGTCATTAGAATATTAGTTTTCCCCACCAGAACAGCATCTTACTTATCAATACAGTTAGAAGGAATGTTCTAATCCTACTTATTCTGTCCTTCCTCTCTCTCATCCTATGCAAACCCTTCTTCAGTACCACAGTGTACAGTAGTGGGATTCAAGCTTGTTGTTAGCCTAATCTTTATAATGACTTTGGAATTTATTTAATCCACCTAGAAATGCATGAACATTTGTGCATAACAAAAATCACACATGGAGAGCAATATTGTTGTTTCACTGAGAATATAAAAATTTTACCAAGTTTAATTACAACCAGATTTGATTATGGCGTGTGTATTGAAATTTTTGATGCAGTCAAATTCAGGATCATTTCATTCAGGTCAAGTGGAATGTATCTACAATGAAGGGGAAATACGAGTCACTGTAGTGCAGCACTAGGCAACATAAGCCATTAATATGGCAGCTAGAGAGCTGAGAGTATCTAAGAGACTTAAGGTTGGTTCAATGGATGTTCACGATTGGAATCAGTACTACTGAATCCAGGACCCTACATGCCCTTCCCTTCCACCTCCTCTAATATTCTAGATGCAATTTAGGTTTTTGCAGCCTCCTCACTGTAATTCTATGCACGTATACTTCCATTCAGGACTCTATGTCAGAGAAGATATAGTATCATTTCTGCTGCAGTGCAGATTCCAGGGCAAGATTTTAAAATGCAGACCATTATAATCTCTTGGGATCCCAAGAAATTTCATCCCAATTTTTTTTTAATCTATGCTGAAAGTAAAATGTCCACTAATTTCAGTGAGAACCACACTATAAAGACTTCATGGAGGGCTGATCAGTCCTCCAAAGACTTTTACAGAAGCCAAATAGTCTGACTCATGTAATGGTCCCACTATAACAGATATACAACTTTACATATTTAAGTAATTGTATGTGCATAATGACTTGCAGGATTGCATATGCTTCTGCCAGTACTCACAGAATGTAGAAGCTGTTACGGTAAGATTGAAAATTTAAGTATGTGTAAGTATTTTTCATCTTAAGCCTTTGTCACATATTGCTTAAAAAATTGTTCAGTGTATTTCCTAGAAGTAATGAATAAAGTAATGCACATTTTCAACAATGAATTGATTTAGAAAATTTGAGCATTTATGACTATGAAGAATATTTTTGAAAACAAATTAATAATGGCTATGACTTCAGATTACTCCAAAGCTAAAATAACAGAGAACTGGAAAGCAGAAATCTGGCCCGAAAACTACTTTTTCAGAAGAGAAGTTCCTTCAAACATTCAGAAAAATGGTTTTGACTTCATAAGACTGAAAATTTTTTTCACACTAAATTCCGATAGTACTTAGCTAAGAATGCCAAATAGCACACGTAGCTAAGTGAAACAGCAAGCTAAGAAAGTGTCATAAAGCAAGTATGTGCAAAACAGAGTTAAATCAAGCCCTAATCTTACCCAGGGAGTATTATCATTACTTCTGTGCTACTTCATCTATGTTAGAGTCATCATTCTCCTTTGGACTGAGACAGAATATTTCAAGATTTTATTTCAAACCATTTACATCAAGAAATCCTATGAGAAGTTTTAGTTTATTGCTCCTTACAACATTTTTTTTTCAAAAAAAAAAACCCACTCTAAGTTCAAAGACTTCACTCTTCTAAAGTAGATTGTGCAAATTTTTTTGAAACAAAAAGGAACAAAGTAAAAATATGTTTTCATATCTATGCAAGCCATTCCTACATTAGTTTGGCATATGCCTTGTGAACATCTCAGAACAGGGCACAGTGTTTTTCCTCACCTGCACTCTGAGAGCTATGTTTAATATGAAATTTATCATTCTCTGTCCGATCTGCTTCAACCACAATGACAGCCAAGAACTATGGAATGCCAGTGCAAAGCACAACAAAATAAATGTAAGATGCAGCTGTGCATGCCCAGCCATGGCCTTCCTGCACCTGCAAGGCAGTAATGATGAGATAGCAGTTTTCCAGAGTTTCATCCTCCTCAGCAATAGAATGTGATTCCAACTGTTAATCATAACTTTGCTCTGTTCAACTATAAGGGTGTCTTAAGTATAGAAGTCTACACAGGTGCCACAGAGGACATTCATCCATGATGAATGATATTTTACATCTCTCTAGTGGTATAACAAGATTGTGATTTACAGGAAAATCAGGTCCTAATCACACTTCACATCAAGGAGTTAAACAAATGTAACATGAATATAATGCACAGGGCTCTCGCTGCATTAAAAGCATTATTTCATCGTAGAGCCTTGAAGCTGATACCAGAGAGCAAGGGAAGTTTTTCTCCCACTGTGAAATTGACTAGTAAGACTGACAAATTGAAAATAAAATCCTGCCTTACATCATCTGCCTTCTCTCGCCTGAAAAGAAATTACAGCGTAAATGCAATGCTAGAGTGGCTAATAATGCAGGACCTTTCTGCCAGCTTTTATGCAGAGAACAGAAGATACAGAGACACCTTATCCCCCTCCAGTTTATAAATGCACTGTAAAAGATTCAGTGAAAGTGTAATTGAGAGGTTATTTTTGTCTTCGTTCTCTCAATGTGCACACAATAGATGATGCTGCAGTTTTGTAAAAACATTAAAAAATGTGTGGATCTACAAAGACAGTTAAGGATTTACGTTATACTGCATCTTGCAAAGCACAAACATCATCTGTTACAGTATCTTTCATGTTGTAGGCACTTTTAAAGGGAAGAGAAGACATACACTCTGCTTATTGTTTTCAGTCTAAACATACTTAAATAATCTGTCAAATAACCACCTGGGTAAGAGGGAAATAATTTTTTATCCACAAAGGACCAGACTAGGGCTAAGAATATATATGTACATGCACACAGACACATATCTACTGTTTTAACTGGTTGCACAAACTTTAGAAATGATAATGACAAGTTCTGTTACATAGTAAAACTATTAGGTTAAAATAAATAGAGTACATGTTGTTCATCGTTACCTCGCTCAATTCGAACCTTCCACACCCACAACAGAGAACAATGCAGAGAGATTGATATTTCAATAAATTTAAAAAAAAAAAATCACTTTTTGTGAAATTGACTGGAATTTGACCAAGAACTGCACGTTTCTTAACAGTTGCTTAAGATCAACTGCGGAAGATGACAATGAAGGTTGTATTGGGTGCATATGTCTGCACTGGGGTGACTGTTGAAGGATTCAGTCAGTCTCTTTGGAGAATCAGAAGAGCAAAGACAAATACACACAGTACTTTTTTGCTCTGATATTTTCAAAGCTACCAAATTTTTGTTATGCAAAAGACCTCGCACTCTCCCTCTTCCCACCCCCACCACACACAAAGCTCCAGAGTTATTGTATGATTTGCACAGCACCAAATCCTGATACATTTAAGCTAATGGCAAAACTCTCACTAATTTGCATAGGGACAAAATTTGATCCATTAACAAACTGCAACTGTAAACAAATAAAATCAATGTATTCTAAAAGCCAGAAACAGGACTCAGCGGAGAAACCTCTTGGAGAATATGAGTCAGTGGCAAATACTGCCATACCGATGTAAGGCTCTCAAATGCTCCACAACTTTTTATTTTTCATTTCAGCAGGCAGGCACCTGTAGAAACTAAACTGGATTGTCACAGTCTGCTAAGTAAACAAACAAAAAGTTTTAAAGCAATAATGCCAAAATAGCCCTACATCTTTCAGGTTTGGAAATTCAGAAGAAGGTTCTCTCCTGCAGCCAAGCACTACTCAGCACCAGCTGAGAGCAGAACATCTTTGACAGCAGGTTGCTGATGGTGTATAGCCCAGCCCCAGCCAAGGTTAAAGCAGTTCTTGATTGCTTTTAACCTAGTATCAGTAGGGGCACAGGTTCCAAACATACATTGCCCTTGACCCCCTAGGGAAAGGTAGGATGTCAACTGATGGCGCATCAACAACTTGACACTAACAGTCTGTGTTCATATTCTAGTACCATAGAAAATGTGAAGTGGATCAGCCACAGTGATAGTGACATTGCATTTACCCAGAAGTCAGAGTATATATGTACACAGTTATCATGGACTAATTGACACAGTATATATCTATTGGATTGAAAGCTAATGTGCATTCGTGTGCACCTAAGTCTTAAATCCTGAGAGAAAAATTCAGAGAAAGTTCTTATCAACGTATTTCGTACCAGTCTCAAAGTCGGAGTATCTGTTCTTTATCCAACTTGGCCCATATGTAGAGATGGCAGCCTTGTAGAAAAGAAGTGGCTCAGAAGCAAAGAGAAGCTGACTACCTCCAAAGGTAACACAATATAAACAAAATACTCTGAAGAATCCAGTCCCACCACAGCAAAACTGAATGAAACAAACTTCAACCCATCCTGTTTTTCATTGCCCATCCTATAGATTGCATATTGCAAATGGGTATCTGGTGCTTAAAACTTCTTAGAGTTGCTAGGCACAAGAACAAAGAGTTATCGCAGAGTCTGAACCCTTATTTGAAAGGTCTTGCTTTTGTAAGTACTTACTCGGTGCTGACAAATCTATTGGCTGCTTAGGGTGACCTTAGTGGGTCTATTTCTGGATAGTATAAAGGCGATTCAGTGCTTTTCTACAGGAAACAATGAGTTGGTAAAGATCCTAAAATGGCATAAAGTAAGGAAATTGGAATACTGAAAGACTTCTCCATGAAAAGCAGCACCATATCCTATCGTGATCATCAGATATCTAAATGTCATAACAGTCTACAGCAAATTTCTAAAAGTTAGAACAGGCAGATGCCTATAAAATGATTAAAAGCTATAAAGACCAGCAGACTAAATTATCTGATATATCTGTCTTAAAATAATAAGTGTTTTGCATAGATTTCATTGCAGAAACTATAGCAGAAATTTTCTAGAACAAATAATCTCTAACATCATGTTGTGGCAGTATGCAGAGCAGTTTGAGGAAAGCAAACAGAAGCTAGTTTCACAAAGATCTGTTTTGCCTTATCTTGGTTGCATTTATATAATTTTCAAGGCAGATTCTTCATCTCTGAGTATGTTCTGTTGTCATATTAGCCATGGAGAAGGAAAGGGAAATAAAAATGGTCAGTTCTTACAGCTTTCTCTTCCAACTCTTCATTGCTTTACAGTACACAAAAAATCTAGTTCTTGGAATAAATTTGCAAGGGTATTATACTGTCTCTTCCAATATTCTTTGGGAAACAACACTTTTTGTTAGACATTTCACACTGTACTGAGTTTATAATATTTTATGCTGTGTGCATTCAGAACATGAACTAATAAAATGTCTATTTTGGCCCATCAGATATCATAGGGTGCTTGCTCTACTGAAGAAATTAAATGCAGTTGAGCTGAATGCCGGATGGTTGATTAGGCTTACATTTTGCAATTTATTGAAACAAATAGAATCAGAAGGAAAGTATAAACAAATTAATTGTACTTCTAAGACCGACAAGTCTATACTGATAAAGCAGTAATATTAATATTGATAATATTAATAATGGTAATATTAATAGCATAATTAAACTATAGTTGCAAAGTCTGATATTATTTTAAATTATATGAAGGTATAAGAAGCTTGGAATGGAGGCTGTAATTTTGACAAGCTTTGATACCAGTCATTTTCATTAATTATTAAATAGAAAGCTTCATTACACTTTCTGGAAAGTTGATCACTGTGTGTTTCTCTTTTTCTAATTTTAAGAATGTCCTGAAGAAAAAAAAATTAAGGAAAAAAGAAAAAAGGGATTTACACTAAATGAAATTTTGCTTTTTGGAGTGACATAGCTGTGTTGTATCACTTTTTGCTTTTTGTGATGAATTGATCCTGCATTTAAAGTCACTAAACTTTGTCACTATTTTTCAATGAGCTTGGGATAGAACTTCAATTCCCAAAGCAACAAACCCTGAAGCTCTTCAGAGTCAAGAAAGAAATTTGCAAGGATGGGACTGGTCTTTCACAGCGGAAAGCTTTTAAATTCTTTATCAGAGGAGAGCCACAAGCCTTACTGGATTCAGAACAAGACAGGAGATATGTTTCAATAAAAACAAACAAAAAAAAATAGGAAACAGAAAGGAAATAAAAGTGATAGGCACACAGAAAAAATGGAGACAAAAAGAGATGGACAAATGAAAGAAGGTGGAAAAACAAAACCTTAAGTGGCCTGTGAAAAGCAGAGAGAAGAACTATAGTACAGGATCAGCATGTACTTAGGCATTGTTGCTTTGAGTACTCTGAAACAATGCTGACCAATTAAGTGAGTTTTCACAAAATCACTGAAAGGCTGAGGTAGACAGTGACCTCTGGAAGTCATCTTGTCACCCGCTTGCTCTAGTAAAGGTTGCCCAGGACCATGTCCAGACAGCTTTTTAATATCTCCAAAGATGGAGACTCCACAGCCTCTCTGGGAAACCTGCAGCCAGTTCTCAGTCACTCACTGTCTTTTCAAAAGAAATGTTTCTTTTCAAATTAAAATGGAGGGGAGTCCTCCTTAATGGAGTGGAATCTTCCTTAATGAAAGTATTGTTGAAATTGCTTCATGTAAATGAACAAGAAATGTTTCTTTTCAAAATAAACAATTTTAAAAAAAAGACATGTTTTGAAACATTGCCACTGTAATCAAATTATTTTGTTTTTATATGAAAATTGATATCATAATTATGTCCCGAATTATTACTTTAAAGTCAGAAATTACATTAAAAAAAGCTTTGATCGTCATTGCTTCATAGAATGTCCCTGACTGTTGGGGTAATGACTATGAATTTGCAGCTAATATTACATGAAAAAAAGAAAATGGTTAAAATGTTAAATATTAACATTTTTCATGAAAAGGCCACTGGCAAAAAAAGAAGAAAAGTGCACAGGAAACATCCTTATCACCTCTACAGCAAATCAAGGAATCACTCTCTTTACAACTCAGGTCCACGTTGTTCATTTTCAGCCTGAAATGCACCTCTTCTCCAGGAAGTGTACTACTGCCCTCGTCCTACAAAAAAAAAAAAACAAAAACAACACCAACAACTTTTCAAGGGGTGAGAGTTGCCATGTATTCAGTCTGGTTTTGTTTGTTTCCTTATTTTTTCATGGTCACAGAGTCACTTCCACCATTTGAGTCCTCCTTAATCTCTCATTTCCTTCACCATATTGGAAATAATCTAATTCAATTGGTTTAGTTTCTTTATAGACAGCCTCCATGAAGAAAATCTATGGAGGTTTGGCTTTATCCTACAGCCTCTGGAAATTTTGCAAACTACTAGAAGACTGCAGGGGGGTCCGTTATCCCCCGCAGCTATAGAGAATATTTCAGTTCTTGTTCATATTTTCCTTTAGGTTAGCACACTGAATATATTAGCTTACATTAATTAGAATCCAAAACAGTAAGTGACAAACTTGTAATCAACTCTATTAGTATTTACGGAAAGGCACAGAATTATAAGCAATTGTTGAAAACTAAGCGTACTTATCACATTGCTATTTCACAGTCTATCCTTTTCAGCTTTGTTGGCTCTTATCACATCTGAGTTCTTCCTAAAGAATATTTGCTGATCTTCATAATAGATGGGTGTGAGAGGCATGAATTACAAGATTAGTCAAACTGCACAATAATCTAGCCAGAAGAGGATGGAAGATAAATGCCACTTCCTTAATGCAAGTGTTGTTGAAATTGCTTGATGCGAATGAACAAATTAAAGCAAGCTCCTAAGAAAGTTCATTTTCAGGCAATTCTGCAAATTACTGCTGATGACTCTGTAAGTTGCTCCTGGCTCCAGATTTAGTTAATAGCAACGTACATGATAAACTAGGCATGGTACTACAAAACACCAAAGTTCAAACAAGGCTATGTAGCAAGAAGACAAACAGTTCTTTTTCTGCTTTCTCATTTATGTACCAATAGCTTTCATTTTAGGGCAACGTTACATTTTTGTTAGATGGTTAGGTGTTAGTATGAAATAGTTGGATTCAGAAAATAAATTATGTGGATCTCTTACTGAATTCTTTTGACTGAAACAAATGAATACATTTCTTACTGTCATTCGTCTCAAAATTTAGAGAAAAGAGCAGTGTGAAAACCTAGACCTCTCCCTACAAAAATCTCTGTAAAAGAAAAGATTAAATCTCTGGCTGATGTCAATAAGCCTGACTGTCACTCTGTTACACCAGTTTTATGCAGATTTCACAAAACTAATATGTGACTCCACACCACAAATAGGTAGACTTAAGTTTTAAGAAGATAACTACTAAAACACTGAACTCTCTTCTGCTCACAAACTGTCTATGGCCAACAGCACATTTGTGAAATAAAACTTCAGCATGGTATTAGAAATAGGTGCTATGTTGATTACTCATGTAATTCAGCAAACAAACAAGGCTACACTGATATCATGAAGATAGCTAAGCATATATTTATTAGGCTTTAAATCTAACACTCATAATCTGTGCTGCCTTTTTAAAATTACAGTCACGTAAGCTCAGGGCCAAATACCATTCATCTGAACTCTTAGAAGCAGTCCCTTTTCTCCCCATAGCTTTGGTTTGCGTGTGGTCCCACTTTTCATATAACATCATATCTATGCCACTCAGGTACTATTTAATGAGATGGTTGGTTTTATTTGTTAGAAAATACTGGATTATGCAGATTTTTAAGGAAATTTTTTTTCAATTTACTAAAGGCTAAAGTGAGTGAATGACCTGTGTGTGGTCATATAGAAAGATACCTATCTGCAGGAGTGGGGAGAAGAGAAAAGCACCTGGTTGGTACAACCAAGGCTGGTTCTAGGGTTGGACAAAGCAGGTGCTTGCCTGGTGCTATAGAGCGATGGGAGCAACACACCAGCCAGGGCCCATAGCCTAAGCCCCCTCCACCACAGCCCTAGCTGACTCCCTCCTCACTCCTGCCTTTGCTGCCAGGGAAGGAAAAGCTACAATGGATGAAACAGGAGCTCATCAAGGAGCTGGGATTGAAAGAAAAGACTTTTCCACTAGTAAAAGTTACTCTCCCATCCCCCAGCACTTGCATGAATATGTCAGGCCCTATCTTTCCCCTTTGTCCCTCTGCTTCCCTCAGGACAGCCAGGGGAAAAAAAAAAAAATTTAAAAAGCCTTGGGCTACCTTAGAGCAATCCCCCTTGAATGGTGGAGTTCAAATCTCCACTGCACCATATTCTGGCTATCCCTTCTCCCTCTTATGTTGAAAATCTCAGCCTGACGTAGTATAAGAAATATTTTAACATCTCGAAAATATTCAAAGCATATGAAAAATATTTTTTGTCTGCTTTCATTTACCAGTGGTCCTACATTACTTCATCTTACTTATTTCATTGCTTGTTTAATTTAACACAGCAAAACTCATCTTACAGGTTGAAATACACTAGCCATTTCAAACAAACATTGAATTACATAAGCTAAGAATGGTATTCTCACAAGTCTTCCATTTAGGATTAAGCATTTGCATGTTTATTAATTTAAAATTCATGTTCAATTTCAAATGCATGTTTGTGGAGGAAAAAAAATTTTTTCCAAATATGATGAGGAATAGCTTCTCCACTGACAGTAAAGTAAATTATAAAAAGCTTAATATTTTTTCCACTATTTCTCTGGCCTGCTTCTCAAATTTAGACTATATGTCAAGAAATTATTTCACCACATACGAAATCCCACTTAAGTTGCAGTCACCATCTTACTTTACTGTACTGCTTATCTGCTTACCTGCTGCTAAAAGAAAGGTTTGTTTAACTTAATCCTCTCATCTTTGAATCATGACAGAATATCAAGCCTCAAACCAGTCAGTTGAAAACCTGGAATAATTTATAATTGGAAATGCTTCTCTGCATACATCATTTTCTCCTCAGAGATCAAGGAAAGACAGGCAGAAAACTAGCCTTGTTTCTAACAAATTATGCCCAAACTAACAGGACTCAAATGATCTCTCTATGGAGCACGTAGGTAGCTATGTTGGCTCCCTTATAAACATTTCTGGAGTGGAGCAGACAGAAGATTTTGTAACAAGGAACCTAACATTTCCTAAAACATTGGTGCATGTTTTTGCAAAAACAAACAAACAATAAAAAGTATAGAGATATCAACAGAAACACTATTTCTTAAAACAAGCTTATATTCAATCATTGTGTCATTTTCTAAGAACAGGTGTGACAAAGAAGTCATCCAAAATAATACAAAAGTTGAAAATGGTAGCAGAAATCAACTGGGAAGTGTGATTAGGCAGTTATGAGAGACTTTCCCATAAAATTGGAATTTAAATAAAGGGTTTTCCTTTAAGGAAAAAAAAAGAAAACGTGAAACAGACCAACTTTATAAAGCTACCACAACATACTTATATAAGCAGGTTTATTAAAATTATGTTTAACATTTCCCAAATATCTGTCATCCTACATAAATGTTCTCCTTGATCTGTTAAAATTCATAGAGGCTCCAGAGAAGACTGAGTTCCCAATTTGTTCTAAGCACACAGTGGAAGAAAGTGCTTCTCTAAGGAGGCTACTGTCTGTAGGAGAGAGGGCAGGATATGGGTCAGGATCCTCACCCCGCCTCACTTACATATATTAAGGAAAACAGATGTACTGCCAAGTCAAGTGACTTAACAAAATGTGACAGCTGTGGTGTCTTGAGACATTGACTCCAGTGTCTAGAGTTTGGTTTAAGAAGCCCTTGATATTCCTGTGCCTGAGCACTCATTCCTCCCACTGCATTTCAGTTCCCTCCTCTTAGCTGCAGTGACACAGCTGTTTCTGCAGCCAGGCTGTAAATCAGATGATTGAAATGATCCAGACTAAATATAATCTGGTTTGTGTTTGGAAAAGGTCTGAAAGGTCTTTATAGCTTTAATGGTAGTGGAAGGGGAAGAAAAAGTAGGCGAGGAAACTTCAGGCTTTGACTGGAAATGTTACCTATCCAAATTTTAACTGGATATTTGATAGCCAGAATATTTCTGCATGTCACAGTTGTATTACAGTTCCCCTCCAGCCCTAAGCCTTTCTAAAAAACAGAGGGAGAATAACTAATTCAATGGATCATCACTTCTCTATTCTGAGCAGCCTAATCTGGTCTGACACAGCTAAAATGGATGTCCTCAGACAAGTGAGAATCTAGTCAATCCCATTTTTAGTATTCTTTCTGATAGCAATATCATTTTCATACCTCTGACTAAGGGCAACAGTAATGTCACATTTTAAGCATAAAACATGCTAGAGAGATAATTATATTTTAGGCCCACAATCAGTTCTGCAGATCTCTTAGGGCAGAACTGATATTACCCGGAAGTTTTGGGTGTTGATCAGCAAGAGCAGCAGGTCCCAATGGAATTCTAAAAATACAAAATGAGAACACAGAAAAAAACCCGAACCTACAATATTATCAGTTATGTCACTGGGAAGGGAGAATTTTTACATTCATCATCCAAAATGCATAAACTCAGAAAAATTATTCAACTGCTAACTTAACAGCAAACTTGTTTAACTGAAATTCCAATCTTATAAGCCTCCTCTTCTAACCTAGGGATGATTTCATAGCCTCCTGCTTCACTGGGTTTAAGATTCCCTTGGTTGTAAAGATTTCTCTAAGCTGCTTCCTCTTCATGAGCAGTAGATTGCAGAGGAATAATTTCTCTGCAGTATTTTCTTAGTGAAAAGGTCCGCAAATTGATTTTTCACCCTCCGCCCTCCCTTTCAAGATACAAATTCAAAATAAACAAGCCAGACTGTCACTGAACATATGTACATCTTGTTCCTCAAGTGGCTTTGTAACAAGGCAACATAAATAAAGTATTAGACTTGCATCAATAATAAAACTTACTCAAAGAGCTCACAGCAGCACTGGGGGGTTTAATAAAATTTCAAAGAAAAACCCTCAAAAATTTAAAAAAGAACACACTTTACTAAACTGGGAAACCTGAGAAGATCAAAAGTATTTCCTCCCTATTAAACTAAAGGAAGGAGTTTGATCCCTTGTTCTAAGGGAATCCCAAACAACAAAACATTTCGCTATGATATTCTTAACATTGTAATAATCTTACAGATCTGCTTATGCTATGTATGCTCCATACTTAAAATATTTCATCCTGCCACTATATCATAGGAAAGAGTGCAATCTCAGAGGAAACCAGGACTCAAACTATTAAAACATTTCATAGATTCAAAGAAATTTCTTAAATGACACCTTGAAATGAAGCCCACAGGTAGAATACATTCCCTCAAGAAAAAGTACCTATAACTGTCAGTTGCATTCTGCTGAACTTCCTGACTGCAGCCTGGAGAGTTGATAAAATCTGTTAACGAAATGCCTATTTTCAAGCTAAACAGCTATGACAATAAAATGCTTGGAGATATTTTCAATATACATGACATCTTTCTTCACAAATAGATCTATTCGTACTCAAAAGCAAAAAAAATCATCTAGTACTGGATGACTTTGCATCAGATACTTTATTTAAAAGAAAATGTAAAATGTAAATTAAATTTCTATGTAATTATGCAGAAGATTTTCATAGTGTAAAAGACATCCCAATTTTATATAGCTCTGAGCATCATCCTAGCTAAGTGCCTTGAAAACTGGCACTCTGTGCTGCTGTCCACTAACCCAGCTCTCACTGTGATTTTGACCAAGTCATTCTCCCTTTTTCTCTCTTGAAGAGTGATTGACCCTTCCTACTTGCAAAAATGAGATTATAATAAACAAATATTTAACATCACAGAGAACTGGTGTCAGTGCAGCATTTGGAAAGCCATTTGTAGTTCTAGAGCACTAGCAAATGCTGAGTCCCATTCTTGTACAGAATATGAAGTAGTGACCTGCAGTACTTGAGAAGAGAAATATGTGAGGCCACAGCTGTGGGCACCCACTATTTCAAAAATGTTGTATGCCATAAATAACTGGCACTTTACATCTTTATGACCTACTTTATTTCACCTGATATTCAGAACAGTTCTTTGTCTCAAAAAGAGCATGTGTATGTAACTTGTAGTTTGCTGAAATATCTTCCAATCGCAACAGCTTGTAAGTGGTCCAAATTTGTCAACTTTTACAACTTGACAACGTAAGTTGGAATACACTAGTCATTTCAAACAAACATTCAATTATGTAAGTTAAGGATTGGATTCTTACAAGTTTCCTATTTAAGATTGAGCATTTGCATGTTTATTAAGCTTAGAACTTAGAGCTCTGTCTGAACACCAAGCTGTCAATCCTTTGACACACAATGAAAAGCGCTTTAGTCTCTTCACTATTTGAACTCCAACAGCAAAACTGAAGATTTTGCTGGGATTATTCCTTCACCTCTTCTTTGAAATTAGAAAGTTATTTCAAAACTTGCTTATATTTTTTTTTCAAAAAAAAGAGAATGTTGATTTTGTTTGAATGTTGATTTCACTTGAAATATCTCTCCCAGTAAAGAGTGATCCCTCTCTTGTCAGAGGAATTCTATACTAATAACATTTTACAGGGTTTTTTTTTTTAAATTATTAATTAGGGAAATTATTGCAACTATATCAGCTATCTTATAAAACAAAAAAATTCTATAGCTTGTGGGGATACATACACTGTCTGGCATATCCCAACCTATTCTGGACTCAAAGTACTACAAAGTCATCCCATCCAAGGCCTCTTAAGGAAACTGAGGTCTATGCCTCCCTTTTTGCCAGCCAGGAAAGCAGATAGCTCAGTACTAGAGACTACTTCTGTCAATAAACATTCAGCATTTTTCATACTTCCAGTTGTACAGATTGAACTCTGCTCCCAGACCAGTATAAACAGGAGTCAAACCCCAATTTAACAACGTTGATGAATTGCAGACCATCAGAAGAAGCAGACTCCTGGCTGCATTTACACTGGGAAATTCAAGTATGCTTGACACATTAACTTATTGGTACAGAATTAGCCTGAGTTTGTGATACTAAGAGTTTTAACCCATGAAGAGAGTCTGAGTCCATGAAAAGATGACTGTGTTCTGGATCGGTTTAAAAAGACTGTCAGGAATGCATTTCTTCTAGCTAGATAGCCTCCAAAATAAATATAGAATTCCAAGATGAAAAGATTACACAGTTCTCATTTCATGGAATATCAAAGTAAGGGAGAAGTTAATGTCCTGCTACTTACTTGCCTACCACCAAAAGCTATTTTGACATACTTCCTGGTTATGAAAATCTTGCAACTAATCCAGATAGTAATGCAAATTCCTGCAACTGCTTTCCAAAGTTTAAGGACTCTGTACCATACTGCGAGGAGTTTCTCAAAAGGCTGAGTTTTACATTTCAAGCCTTCTGGAACAGAAATGTAATCCTTTACAATATTTAGTATTCTTTTAGTTTCACCCGAAGGTTCTGAAGGGTGTAGCAAATACAGAAGTGCTTTCACACACTGTCCTTCACTTTGATAGTGAACTGTCTCATTTAGATTTCTCTTTTATTCACAAGCCCCAGTAGTCAACCCTATACCCTATTAATAAATTTGCTGCAGTTTCTGCAATATCATTAGATACCAGTAATTGCCCAATTTATACGAGTAGATACCCTAAAATACTGTGAACCTTACTGGTGTCTAATTATTTACCTGAAGCCAAATTCTACTGTTAAACCCATGAAAACTTTTTTCCAGTACTAATATTCACTGTAGGTATTTGCTATGGCAAATAACCAGCCTGCTGATCTTCAGTTCCCCTCCCCACTACCAATTATTTTGACTCTCTAGGACTTCAAAGGCTGTGATTTAGAGGCAAGGGAAGCATATTAAATATATGCAGAAAACCTGTTTTTGAAGCATGTACTCACACCAGTACTCTACACCCAAGCATTATTTTAATCAGGTGAGAAAAACAGAAAAAGAAGGAGGTTTGTGTAACAAATTAGAACTAACCAACACTATTCACATACTGAATGAATAATAGTTACTATGCACTGAAAGTTTGCAAACCAGAACTTATTCCTAGATATTGGTAATTATTATTGAAAGACTGCTAATTTCAAGAGAATACTGCACTCCTACACAAACTGCAAAAAAGAAAAATGATGTTAAATTAGTTAGCTATAGGATAAGGTATGAATTATTTACTAAGCTTGATTCATGTGCATAATTCCTTCCAGTCAAGCATGCAAATCAGGTCAGGTAATTTCACACAAATACGATTACTAATTTCATATGCAATTACTTCATCGGTGTCTGCAGTTGCAGTATTTAGAAGTACAAATTTGATATATTCTTGTTTACATATCTTACAGACAAGCTAATACATTTTTAAACTCTATGTAGATACTTAATATAGAGTTTTAATACCCAATTTTTATACTTCAGATATTAAGATAAGGCCATATGCTCATAACAAAAGTTTTCATCTAACTGTAGAAGAGTTACTTGCAACTTCTATCTTTCTTTGGTTTGTAAGGCATAAATGGTAGCGTGTTACAAATCAGAGGTATTTTTGTTAATGTCAGATAACATATTTCAATATTCATTTGAGAGAGGGTGGACAGCAAATGCAGAGTAGCATTTTACTTAAGTCCTAACAATTGCTACCATTAAGACTTAAGTAGCAATCAAATTGCTGCTGCTATATTTGATAGATTGCT
Source organism: Theristicus caerulescens (assembly GCA_020745775.1). NCBI lineage: Eukaryota > Metazoa > Chordata > Aves > Pelecaniformes > Threskiornithidae > Theristicus > Theristicus caerulescens. The sequence goes on from CM036564.1 coordinate 12,064,363, forward strand.
AACAAAGTTTTCTTCTGAAATGTTCTTTTAGCTTCCTATGTAGGTAGAAACTTAAGAAAACTGTATTCGATATTCAGAATTTCTGCCAATGGTTATATTCAACAGCCTGTTCTTATTTGCAGTTTCTATGACTACTGGAGCAGCACTAATTTCTTCAAATTGAAAGGAAATAGAATCCAATTTGTATATTTAAACAAGAACATGCACAATTTTCTTTGAAAGCTATTCCAGCAGAAAGAGCATGTGTGTGTATATATATGTATATCCATTTTAATGCAAAAACACAGGCATATATATTCAATTTCAAAGGTTTAACAGAGCAGAGAAAAGCACAATAAATTTTTACTACATATTTTTTATGTAATATTGGGAAATTTTAGCCAGTATTGAAAGAATTTTACTTTTGCCTTTTCCAAATGGTCACTACAAGCCATGTGAATTTTTTTAGTGATGAAATAATACAATAAAAAGAACAGCATAAATACTGTGTTTCTTTCTCAAAGACTGTCCTATGCATCTTATATGCTCTCAGCTTACAAGGCTTAGGATCATTTTTTTTTGCTGTATCACTTACACCTGTTATTTAATTTTAATTCCCTGAATCTAACACAAGGAAGCACGAATATATATGCAGATGTTGTGAGATTATGACTCATTGTATTGATTTCAATGGTACTAGTCATACATTTGTGTAATGTCTTTTCTAGTAACTCCAGTTCCTTTAAATATATTGTGGTCTTAGCCACAAGAAGTCTAATGACACCAGAAAAGCACACTGCCAGAAAAAGCAAAATTCATCATACCTATTGAATGTATTTCTAACTGAAGAAACTAGTTATTTTTTATGCTGTTCCTATATTTTTACTTGGCTTTAATCTATCAGCTTTTAAAAACAGATTTAATTTTACCGCATTTTAAGCATGCGGTTACTGGTTTCACTTCAAAAGAATCCCTCAGACAAAGAAAATTTTAGGTACAAAAAATTACCCCTTTGATAAGCCTCATCGCTGTGCAACTGGGCAGCCACACAGGCAACTTGCAGCACTGGACAGCCTGCACAGCTGCTAGTTAGGGAACTCTGAGTTCTGGATAACCACAGAGCCTCCCAGCCAACTAGCCGGACATCCTTGTTTCATGCCAGCTGGCTCATGTGGCCAGTTTCCGTTCAAATATTGATGAACTGATATAAAATACGTGTCTGTTGAATCAACATTTTTCAAGGCACTGCTGTTCTGCCAGAAAAATCATAACTGGATTTAAAATTAAGTACTGGAAAATAAATTAGGATTTAATTTTCTGATTTAAATCAAAACAGTGAATCCATCCTTTTTCCTCTAATAATTTTCTCACCCTAGTTTTCCTTTGTGTCAAATTACTTCTTTTCTTTGAAAAGCCCTTCAGAGGGAGCAGGAAATAAAAAAAAAAAAAATGTTTTCTAGGGCACAGTGGAGGAATGTTCTCTAGTTTTCATTTCTTTCAGTGAACACCCTATATTAAACACCATTCAGCAACCCTGAGTCTGACCATGTACTTCCATATATATCTTAAGACACACAAAAAGCTTTCCTGGCTAATAGTAAAAGATATTTTCTTCTTTATCAACCCCTAAACTATCAATTTCATGAGTTAGTTGGGTAGCTATGTGGAGACAGCCTTTCTTACCTTTTGGTTGTCCTGAGGAAGAGAAATGTGAAGGCCAGGCATCTCAAGAAAATACAGTCATACCACGTTTAGAATCACTGCTCAACAGAATGGAACACTTGAGGTTCAATCGGTTGTTCTGAAATTGCTCTTAAACACAGGACTTGGCAAGCTAAAAGCAAATAAAAAATTTTATTTTTAAGAACAGATAACAATCATCACATTAGTTGGGAAAAAAAGGGAAAACCCACATATTTTACAAGCACTTATATGTGTGCTTAAGTTAGATCATTAGGCTTCTCTTACCCTACAAAATTTAGTTAATATGCTAACAGATACTTCACACCTTTTCTAGCTGAAGGTTGTGATAAACATCCAGTCCTATGCCTTCCATCTACATTAACGGAAAGCAGTTCAGACCAAGCAGCCTAAATTTTATCTGGTTTTGGTAGAATTAAAATAAAATTCCTCTGCTTCCATTCTTCTCCCTCTCCCATCTCCCCATCATTTAGTATCCAGAAACCTGAGCAGGATTTGTGATTGCAGTCCGTCTTTTTCTCTCATGTGCCACCTTCCATTTTGGGGATGGTGAGATAACACTGGTCTGAACTATTTTTTCCTCTATCTGCTCTGATGGACAGAAAACGTGGTGAGCTGTGAGAAACCAGTGATCTCTTCACTTTACTATGTCCATCATCAGTCTTATTCCAACTTGTCGGAGTGGGAGAGTTTGGACCCGGAGTAACGATGTAACCTCGATGCGAGTATGATCGTTCTCCATTATTTCAGACAATTACAAGGCTTATATAGACAATCAGCAGAGCACGCAGTAGCAATATCTATGTGATTGGTTCATTCCATGTGTTCACGCACTTAAGACAGTTATATGATTGGTACAAGGTTGCTGTTCACGTGAAGAGGTTCGTTAGCACATTCCGGACTTAGTTGTTGTCTCTTATGTTGTTTGCCAAGTAGTCCGTTGCTGTTCAAGGTCAGTTTATAGTATCCTCTGTGCTTCTTGATACAGTAAAAGCAGGATTGCTCACACTGAAAAGATCATGTCCCTTCTCACTTAGCCATTCTCCCACACCAACTAAGATGGAAAAGCGATATTTTGTAAGAACTGTCCATATACAGTCTTGCCACTTCTGTTAAACGCTCAGAGAAGAAACTCTCTATAATTGACATTTATAACCGCAGTGTAGTTTACTACAACGTCTATAGACACTGAAGCATTTTTTCTGACAAAAACAGAAATAAAAGCATAAGCAACGAAATGTCCCTTTTTAATAGATTAAGTAGCAATGTATTGTTATGCTGCTATCAAGAAAAATCAAAATATCTAAGTTCAATATCTGCACATGACAACCAAGTTAATATGGCCATTAAAACTTAAATATTAATCTTTTCCCCCATATAATTCATACAAGTCTGAGAAAAATCCACACCTTTCAAAATATCTAGCTTAAGCTTTTGAGCCTCAATGCAGCAAACACATGTTTACAACATAGGAATTGTCCCATTTATTTTAGTTATAAACGTTAACCATCTTTTGTTGGATTGGAAACTTGGACTTGTAAGTTACTTTTGTCATCAACATTCCTTTCACTGGTTATCAAATAGCTCTTGAATCTGGCAATTCTTTGGAGAATGAATCAGACAAAGATAATCACTTGCTTTGGGGAAGAATAAAGCTGCTGGGTTTGCCTGTATCACGTGTAATACATGAACCCAGTTAACACCATTCTGATACTATGTTTCCAAGATACACACAAACGTTTTGCTAGCACAGGCTTATCTCTGGCTCAAGGCCTAAATGTAATTATGGCTCTAGGGTAGAACTGGAAGCAGGCTGCCAGCTGAAAAGGAAGGTAGTAATCTTGACAGATATGAAATACAAGAACTTATCAGGCAATAATGGCATATTGTAAGCATGTCATGTGGTTTGTTTGTATAACAGCTAATGAAAGTTTTTACACAACAAAGTCCCTCCCTCAGGAATCAAAAAGAATAACACTGACTACGGATTAGAATTTGCCATCTTACTTAGAAATCTAAGTAATAAGCTAAATGTGAAAAGCACATGTGTCATTAATTACAGTTAAAAATAACTAAGTATGTAATTTGCTTTTGAGATGCATCTATTTAAGGTGATGTTATGCTTTACTCTCAAAAATCTTAAAATTCTCCCCATTTCATTAAAAAAACTTAATACTGGAATTTCATAGGCAGGGAAACCTATGATTGTCCAGGACAGGCAAAGAAAGAAAATGAAATGCAAAGAAACAAACAAACAATAAAAGGAGTTGTGAAATTTTTCAGTCAAATGGTTTATGTTAGGATAAACAATTTTGCTCAGTGTGGACTCAAAATGGCAGATAACTTTAGTTGATACCACATATGGCTTTGCAAGTCAGCCATTATGCAACCACGTAGCTTTTACACAGCTACAGATGAGTTCTGAGTCTCAGCGAAAGACAGTGGGATTCAAGGTCATTGCCAATGTCTCTTTGGCAAATGAGATTTAAACTATATTATCTAGAGTGCCACCATCAAATCTGTCTCCAGACAAATCCATCCAGCTTATCTAGTCCTACTGAAACTTTTATTATTGCTCTGAACATGAGAAAAGGAATTCCTGATTAAGGGAACTCCCAAAATAAAGTAGTACAGACAGCAAAAATATCTTGAAAATCCAAAATACAGATTATAACCCTGCACAGTAAGCTCATAAATTGACAAGATGTATTGATAAGGCCCATTCCCACATGACAGTGTATTTCATGAGTCCAGAGAGGTTGTCATCTACTGTCTCTGAATAATTCAGTGTGCAAAACTAATTCATGAATGATGGTGGCGGGATTATGCTGTTTTGAATTATTGGGTGGGAGAGTCTATGAATTTACCCAACTGCAGTGGAGAATAATTATTGCTAGTCCATTTAGGACAAAATCTAATTCAAAATCTGAAGTCACAGGACTTTACAGCTACTACATCTGACCTAATTTCCATAATCTCCTCAGTTCCACATATTGAGTAAACCTAGGCACAAGAAGGTTTCTTGCAAGTGATTGTTGATATTTCAGCAGCTAGGTTACAAGCTGTTACAATCTTTTTATGCTGTTTGTTTTTATGCTATGGTTATACTTGCTGCTCGTACTACTGTCTATATACTGAACTCTGTGTCCTTTATATGTTTTCAGAGACGAATGATTCAGTATTATTGACCTTCATGAGATACAGAATAGAATGGTCACCAAATCATGCATACTACTTACTGTTTGAGGCCAACAGGTTCACTCTTTAATGAATTATTCCAGTTCCAGGGATACATAAAAACCAATCTGCTTGCTATTTTTGGTTAAAAAGACACCCTGCCTCCGTTATCACAGTTACAGAGTGACTGAAGTGGAGCATGTTTGATGTTTTGATGATAAAGATGAAAACTGCAGGCAGGAAAACAGAAAACAAAATGGAACTTCAGTTAAAATGCTAGCTTTCATTTCCATTTCACACTATGATTATATTACTGGCCCTGAATGTGTCTTTTCCACTTTTTCCTCTCCTTTCTTCTTTTATTTTTTGGGGGTCTGATTGCCCAAAGAGCTATTTTTAACAAGACTTACTTGTTCCAGCTTCTCTTTCTAGGATTCTGTTTCACAACGTTAACAATAACAAGCAAAAAGCAGTGGAGTGTTGTAATCATAATACACACAGGGTGAGGCAGAGACGAAGTCTGAATGATAAATCCTTGAACTGAAGGAATCCACAAGCGCCTGTCCAGGTTTCTTTGCTGGTATCATTATACACTAAACTTATTAATAAAAATGAATGACCAGCAAATCTCTTTTTTAAGTAACCAAGAAAATTTCAATCCTACCCAAAGACTCTCCTCCTTAGGATATGATTGAGGCATCTGTAAGGTTTTGAAGGGTTTCTTACTCTAAATCACAAGACATTTCATGAATCAACATTCTAGCTATAAGAATTAAGATAGGACCAAATCAAATTTCTTTTGTCTTCTTTTGTCACGAATAAGCATATTTTAAAATGCACTGCTGTTTCTAAATTAAGAATGAGCATGAGTTTTATTTTTGTCCAAAATCTTATGGTTCACCTGTAATAAATGCAACAAGAACTAAGTAATTTGTATTTTCAGGGCTCCCAGAGAATTTTCCTAACATGGATCACATGTAATTAGTCATAATCAGATAGGTTTAACATTGAAAGCCATTTCTGTTTAGTTAATTTATATATTGATAGAGTATAGTAAAGTTAGCTGGTTAAACTGAGCAAAGAAATAAGAGACGCTGAGTTTCTGTTATTTTAAATATTGCTTGTTGTTGTTCAGTGCTGAGCTACTACCCATCTTTTGCAGGCATTTCTTACCATACCTATAAACTCAACTTCTGCTGTGATGCAGTTTGGATCTGAGATGACAACGATGTTTGTCAGATTGAATCAAGTAAGAAATAGTTTGATGTTCCAAAGGCCCTCTAACATGTAAGGTGGTAAATAGACCTGCAGTAAAAAACAAGAGAAGTGGTTTTCTTGTAACACTATAGTTGAGAAATTCCAGATTGACCCCTTAAGAAGTTTAGCACTATCACTGAGTTCAAGAGAGACGAGTACTTTAGAAAAACACCTTGTCTCTGGCTCTGTTACAGATGGCAGAATGGCAAACTGCCTCACCCAAAAAGAAAACCAGGACCACTGTTAGTGAGAAATTAACTGAGGACTTGTGGGAGGTTACTTAAAACATATTAGCATTCTCAATAAAAGTGGTACTTAAAAATAAAGTAGAACTTCATGGATCTAAAGACATTTGCAACATTTCCTTGACAATTTGTTTTACTCTCTCAGGGGAATTTCTGAAGTTTACTTGATTTTATATTCTCTACTATTAATCATGAAAGGAGCTGCATCAGACTTGTCAACATACCAGGCCCAGATTATGTAATTTATAGAAATATCATATGATTCACACGCCGTAAGTGGTCTCCTCATCACAAAATAAGTATTTCGAATGATCTCTGTTTCTACCCAATCTTTTTCAGAACACTGAGGAAAGCTCTCTATTTATGTAAGTGGGCACAGTACCAGGTGTCAATGGAGTCTTTTTCGTTTACACCACCAGCCTCAGACAATGGCCTGCTAATTAGCAAGTTGTTAATTTTAGCAATCATACTGCATATTACAGGTTCAGAACAAGGTTTACATGAGATTGGAAAAATTCATGAAATGGAAAGCCACTGAAGATTACTGAAATTATATAAATCTGCCAAATTGCTGAAGATAGGGAGAGGAGTCAGAGAAGGTTTTACTACAGCTTTTGCTCATTTTTACAGCCTTCACTTTTGGTCACAGATGCTCAGGTACATGAACCTTCAGTCTGGCACAATAGAGTCATTCCTATTTTCTTAAATGACATGGAGAAAGAATGAAAACGTTGCTCCCTTTTATCACCCCAGGAGTCATCACTGAATCTCTGACTCAGTAATCTTCAGTATCTTACTCCCAGATCTCCCAAAATTCCATTTTCAGTTCCATTTTTAAAAAGGTTGACACTCTCAGTCAGGGGAAAAGAGACTCTAAAAAAATTTACCATTTAAGCTTAAAGCATTTAAAGCTTGCCTTATTGCTGCTTTCCATGCTTGTTTTTTTTCAGCTGGTGACCACTCATAATTAAAATATTCAGGCTTATGATTAAGTTAAATAACTTTACTCTCAGACTACTGGCAGTTGCAAGGAACAAAAAATGTTTTTTGTCAGACAAATGTTCAAGTTGCTTATTTTAAGAATCTGTAGTTCAGTAGGTTGTGCTTTTAAAATCCTTTGCTGATAGTCCATAGAAGTTTATAAGAGCATTCACAAAATTCTTTTTCATTTCTTGCTAACTGCTGTACTTCAGTTTTGTACAGAAGTGCTTGCCATAATGATGCTATTGTTCAGAGTAAGGATTTAGTTTCCAGAAAAAGTTGTATTTACTGAGGAAGAGGCACATTACCAAAACCTAGATAAAATATTAATTTCATTGTTGAGATCTATTTTTCTACACTCCAAAATATTATTATATCTGCAGTTCTCAAATTATTTCAGGAAGAGTGCCAACATCATAAAATACAGGAAACAATAATGAGAAGCCCTCTTGCCTCTGTGGTGGCACCTTAAATTATTTTTGATGAACGAGGCAGGTTTCCAAAATTTCCTTTTCAGAAATCCAAGCCAATACTCAGACTGAATAAAATCAAGCTTGGCTCAGTGGCAGGCAGTTAAAGTCTGGGGGAAAGAGCCTTCAGTTTCCCTTCCCTTTCCCAGGACACTTTTGCTTAATAGCACAAACCCACAGGACCCAGACTGTTAGCTCACAAAGCCATATGCTTTTTAATAATCTGTGGGAACCATATGAGTATTTAACTAAGTGCTATTCTCCTTTAGACAGCTTCCTAGTCCCAGATTTCTTTCGCTTTTCCTTCATGAATATATTTAAATCTAAGAAGCTTTCCCTCATCTTTCTTGTCTGTACTTAGCAGTTTGGTAGTTTGAAGGACAGAGCTGAATTTTTTAAACTAATTTTTTCTTTTAAAAAGAGCCACCAATAAGTACATGTTTAGAATGTGAGAATGAAATAAGCTTGTGTTGTTCATGTCAAACAAATCAGAACAAGAAAGGGCACATCCCACATTTGTTTCTATCTTTGCCACAAGAAAGAGGAGCCCGCATTTTAGTGCCTCATTTACCTCTGAAAGATGGCAGTAAACTTTATTACTGTGACCTTTTGTATGTTCCTGAACTTGAATTGCTGATCGTTCCTTGTTCTTACCGTTTACAGTATCAGCAATCAGCACAAGGGCATGTGAGCCAAAGAAAGATGAAATAGCCACTCAAAATACAGAATACTAATTTTTAAAAAATTATATTTACAGTTCTTTAAAACTTCATCGCTCTCCACTAATTTTGTTAGACACCAGCTTGCTTCTACATCATTTTTGAGGCAAATCACTAGCAGGAACAGTATCTAAGCTATTTTGCTGTACCACTGCCCTGCAACATCTGCATGAGCTGATGTTCTGCTTGACAGGAGCACAGTTTTCCAGTGCAGATCAACCACATCAATGGGACAGCAACATGTGCTAGGAACATAAATAAATAAATTATATTATTTACCTCAATCCTTATTGTTCCTCTACCATTGTGACCTTGGTGCAATCATTAGATAATGAATACAAGTCCTTGCATTCACTTTGTTTTGTATCTTACTATCTGGTGACATTCAAATAAATTATAGTTTCCATTGTTACAATTAAGCTCACAAAGATTACATACTGCCTTTGTCCTTCATTTTTCCCCATATTGGTAACCTTTTAACATACTTGGAAAGAGAGTTTACTTGCTCAGCCCCACATACCTCTAAAAACAAAACAAAAAACCTCATGGTTTTGTCTACAAATAAGCATATATAGACTGATCTACAGTGACCTATGTATGAAATAAAGCTGATGTTCAGCTTCTCAGAAGTGTGTCAAGACCAATGATTCCCAAGTCAACAGAAGATGATAAATATATACAGATTTGAAAATCTATAAACTGGTTCAGTTCTGAACACCCAGCTACAGTTTCAGTCATATGCCATTCTATGGATCTGATCACAGAGCAGAAATAGGTCAATTTTAAAGAGCTTAGGGAAAAGCATAAAAAAAAAAAAAATCTTAGCATTATTAGGAGTTTCAGTTTGTGAAGAAGAAAAGTGTCAGAACAGTATATGGCTAAACTGCTTTCTTGGGTATAACAGCAAACCCATTTGTAGCATTAGCAAGGTTTAGACATAAATAATGTTACTTTAAATGATATACTGAGTTACAGCAAGCAGTGACAAACAACAGTACTTACTCCTCCGGAACTCTCCAGATGTGCACTCCACACACCTACATTTTCTTCCCTGTATTATCCTCAGTGTTCAGGCAGGCCTATGGGCTATATCCTAAGATTTCAACAACATGTAGGTAACTAAGCTGCCACTTCAGATTTGAATATTTGCATTTCTCAGCACTGCCAGGAACAAAATGAAAGGTTCCTGATTAGAGTAATACAGTGAAAGTACACCAAGGGAAGACTGAAGGGACATTAACAGGTGTACAAGCAAGAAGGCATAATCTGTCTCAGAAGAGGGCATGTTTCATCAGTATCAACAAAATCACATGTAACCAGATGACTCCTTTACATTTCCAAAATAACACTGAACACCCTTAGCAGGAACAACCATGTAAATGTCTTCCTGCTGTTACGGATGTGAAGGAGACATATGCTTTCTGTGTCATATACAGACTGGACAGAAGCATTTCTTAAGTCAACAGAAGGGTGAAGATACATACTGGTTTTAAATGTATCCCAGAAACTAGGAATGGCTGAGAACACAGAAACTAAGGTCAGGGCTTTCACAAAAGCTTTTCCATATATAGTTCCCTTGTACAAATTTACTGCACATAGGACAGTATTGATAGAATCACAGAATCATTTAGGTTGGAAAAGACCTTTAAGATCATAGAGTCCAACCGTTAACCTAACACTGCGAAGTTCACCACTAAACCATGTCCCTAAGTGCCACATTTACACAGCTTTTAAATTCCTCCAGGGATAGGGACTCAACTACTTCCCTGGGCAGCCTGGTCCAATGCTTCACCCTTTTGGTGAAGAAATTTTTCCTAATATCCAATCTAAACCTCCCCTGGCACAACTTGAGGCCATTTCCTCTCATCCTAGCTTGTTACTTTGAAGAAGAGACCAACCCCCTCCTCGCTACAAGCTGCTTTCAGGTAGTTGTAGACAGTGATAAGGTCTCCCCTCAGCCTCCTCTTCTCCAAACTAAACAACCCCAGTTCCCTCAGCCACTCCTCATAAGACTTGTGCTCTAGGCCCTTCACCAGCTTCGCTGCCCTTCTCTGGACATGCTCCAGCACCTCAATGTCCTTCTTGCAGTGAGGAGCCCAAAACTGAACACAGTATTTGAGGTGCAGCCTCACCAGTGCCGAGTACAGGGGGATGACAGTTGTGGCCAAAGCTCTCTGTTCAACCAGGCCAGTCGTCTTCCCTGCTGGGTCATCTTTCGGCACATGGGGACGGCCTGCTCCTGCACCTTTAAGATTTCCTGCTTGAAGAATGTGCAGCCTTCCTGGGCTCCTTTGCCCTTCAGGACTGCCTCCCAAGGGACTCTGTCAACCAGACTCCTAAACAGGCCAAAGTCTGCCCTCTGGAAGTCCAAGGTAGCAGTTCTGCTGACCTCCCTCCTTACTTCCCCAAGAATCAAAAAACTATCATTTTGCGATCGCTATGCCCAAGACGGCCTCCAACTGTCACATCACCCACAAGTCCTTCTCTGTTCGCAAACAACAGGTCCAGTGGGGCACCCTCCCTAGTTGGCTCCCTCAGCAGCTGTGTCAGGAAGCTATCTTCCACACGCTCCAGGAACCTCCTAGACTGTTTCCTCTCTGCTGTAGTGTATTTCCAGCAGACTTCTGGTAAGCTGAAGTCCCCCAATAAGGGACTATCAAGACCTATCGCTTTGTTGTAATCTTCATCTCTTAGCAAATAAGGAATAGACTCCAATTCTTGAAAATAGTGACAAACAGTGCTCCTTTTGACCGACTAGCTGTGGTCAACAAAAATTAGCACTGAAAAAAAAATCAAGTTTGTGTCATCAGTAAAGTACGTATTATAAAACCTTATCTGCTCCCACAGACTGAATTCAACAATAATTGTACTTGAGTCTCATCCAAATCTATAAGATTTGTCCAGAGGCATTTAAAAGAAGTGTAATTATAACTTTAGGATTAACTATAAATTGTAAGGAGAGAAGGAAAGGAGAATTCATGTTACCATGAAATAAAATGGAAATGTTATACCAAGAAAATAAATGAGTCTGAAATAATGCAGATGGAAGAGGCACATGTGCTTTTCCATTTTTCTCTGGTAATTCATTGGGAACTTTCTTCATTTTATTCATGCCAATTATTTTAAAATTTCTGCTGCCATTACTGGCCATGAGCAGGGAGCTGGTGGGTCCAGACTGTCAACAGCTCACAGCAGTAAGTTTCTAGAAAATAATTTCCAGTTCCTAATTTGAGTCTGGCAGTTACTTAGTTTGATAGAGAAATCTTTCCACTTACCTTGTTCTTATTTCATCCTCTCCAAGGAGATAGGCATATGTGAATCTTTCTGGGTCTTGTAACTTCTTTAATAAGGAATAAGTCTCTATGGGGGAAAGAAACAACATGAATTAGACAGGCACAAGGATAGGAAGAAATCCAAAGCTACTAGAAATTTGAAATTCAGAATAAAAATCTCTCAGTCTGTGTAACTATATATCAAAAGTGCATGTTGTATAATTTGAAAGTCAGCTCATCATTAGATCTGCATTATACAATGAAGCATAAACTTATTTTTGTTTAAACCACAGGGCATTGGATCCTTTGCTCACAGATCACCAGAACTGAAAGATGTCTGGTTCAATTATTTCTCTGAGATTTTCTGCAGATATTTCATAACCATAATGTCACGTATCAAAGTGCAATTACATCACCTGTTTGCCAACATCAGCATTTGTCCTTATCAGCATTCCATTTTCTGTCCTGCTCCAATCCTTTTTTTCCCCCCAGTTTTCTCTCTTATTCCTTATTAACCCACAAGACAGCAATAGTGAACACACAAGAAACACTACAATATATTGTAACTTGGACAAATATTTTACAAAGAGTTTTCCAGCTAAGCAGCTGAAGTGGGTAAGTACAACTTTCAAAAGACATTAGGTTCCCAGCTGCCCATCTCACCCCTTTGCAGAAAATTACTGCCCCCACACCAGAGCATAGCAGAGTACATGCATGCAACTCTGCTCCCCAAGTTCACCACATAGCATCCCGAAGTTCAACACATAGCATATTAGTACCAACTTAGCATCAACTGAAATGCTAAGCTGTGAATAAGACTGGCAGAAGGTCTGGCACACAGCTCACTCTTCTGGGGCAGGAACTTCTGGCAAGGACTGGAACGCAGAACAGCGACAGCAGAACTCCTAACAGCTTCCACTAAATCACCCAAGTCCATCTGTCAAAGTCCCCAAATTACCTGGTATGTCTCCAAAATACTAGTCCAGGTTTTGGAAGCAGAAGAGCCAACAACCATAACACCCAAAGGAAGCTTCTCTTTAGAGCAGTTAGCTCAAATGCTGACACCATGACTGCTACCAGCACAAAAGAGAGCTTTGAGCTAACTCTGGTACCTTTACAGGACAGTGCACTGAAAACCTGAATGCCAGTGTCCACTGAGACTCAGTTCCTCACTGCCTACCTGAAAAACATAGCAAGTTCCTGAAAATCACTGTGTGTTTTTGGAAAAAGAAAATAGCCCTAGTGTATTAGGAAACACAGCTTTAAGCAATCAACATTTCTTAATGGTGAAGTGTCCTAATGTGCATTGTGGAGGCAGGGGGAAGGGAGAATGGAGAGGAACAGATCTATAAAAATTGTTACCCTCTTTTTCCTGTCTCGCTACCAGTTTTAGACTGCCCTCACTGCCCTCTCCTCACACACCCTTTGGGACAGGCAACATTGACTACACTACTTGAGAAACAAGTCCTGTAGACATGACATGCCTGCAGGCTGGTAGATGTAATGTGAAAGGAGAGAAAACTTCCATTTCTGTACAACAGGGAAGATACCAAGAATTTCAGGAGATGGGCTCATCCCAAAATAACTGCTCTGTCTCTATAAACACCTTTGAACTTCTGCAGAGTAGAAAAAAAGATATTTCAAACAATAGGAATCTGCTTAGCTTTCAGTATAGGCAGTTCCTTTATATCCCAGGAGAATATGCTGATCTAAACAATCTTTTAAGGATTTTTAGATTTTGTCACAGATAGGTATAGACAAGCTACACCATTAAGACATTTTTATTCTGCAATAAAATCTGAGCATTTAGTAAGAATTAGAACATATTCTATAGATGATTGACTATATAAAATCTTTTCAATGTTACTCTAGCGCATCTCTAATGCAGAGATACTTCTTAAAATATTCAAAAGCAACATTAAACCATGTCACTAACAAAAGTTTTTGTAATAGACTCAGTTCCCAAGAGTTTACAAAATAGACGTTTGTACGAAAGTTCCACTTCTCAGGTCTGCCTCCTAGTAGTCTCATTAAAAAAATGCAGTTAAGTTATTCATACTTAAATGTACTCAAGTGCCCAGAAAAAGAAGGAGAAAAGATGGAGAATGCTAACTGGATGTTGGAGATGCTGATGCTCTGTCAGTATGGGAAAAGCCATTTTCAAGACAGGTGATGTAAAGAGGATGCTCAGACCAGTTGCTCTACATTTGCAATCTGTAACTAGTATCACTCATATATGCCTAAATACTTATAGATATTTATTTTTCCTCCACAATACTAGCCAGTTTTATGGAATGGCCACAGATCATCTTCAGAGTGCCTAAAAAACAAATGCAGCTAAAAAAAAAATCTCTGATCTTATGCTGCAGTTATAACATGTTAGATCTGACTTTATACCTCAGTAAAGCCGTAGAAAAGTGTTAACACTTTACTTTCTTGAAAACCTGTTAATCAAATGTCTAGCTTTCATTAGCACAAAGCTTGCATTTACTAACATTTTAGAAAAGATAAGCTACTTTAAAAGACTTGATTCAGCAAAGTATTCAAATCTGAAATCCCAATTCATTGGTACCACAGCAAACTGTATGAACAAATACACATTTCTTTCCATCAATCCCTAAATATAACTAAAAGCAGAAGATACACATCTAAATGCCTAAAAGCCCATTTGAAACACTGATAACAATAATATCAACCCTTCTGCAGCAATTTTTACATGTAGTCAAGTGAAAACATTTTGACAGATTTTTTTAGAATGCTAATCAATTTTAGAATAGCTTGATTTTGAAGTACAGCAGATGTTGCAATTTTAATAGGGTATCATTATACACGTTTATCCTTCTTCTCTATAGTCTCAATGTCCATTCCTAAAAGGAGAGATTTACAGGTGAATTAATTATTAAAATGTTTTGGTTTCAGTCTTGTGGATTAAAAATTTGTTTAGAAAGACAGCATTACCAGAATGCACTTGAAATGAGTTTACTCTAAAGACTGGTTTTCCCCACACCTACATCCATATGCATGCACACAGGCACAAATATTTATGTTTTATAAAGGCCCAGTCGTCTACCGACCTTGCTGTAGCTGCTTCTCAGAGAACCATATATAATCATAGCTATATACCTGATAACCAAGGCAGTATCATCAGGAACTTCCTCTTAAAACAGCTGTGATAGAAAGCACGATCAATGTACAAGATTAGAAGCAGACTTAATGTTTTCTTCTCCTTCTGATATTTGTTCACATAACAATAGGCTATCTAGAAAATACTGTTTGTTTCTCTCTCCTGGATGCAGCTCAGCAGATAAGCAAAGCTACAAGAAAATGCTAAAACACAAGTTCTGTCTCCTGGTGCACAAATACTTTTGTTTTTTTCTTTTAAGAGCTTAAGCCCAGAGTTTATCAAATGACTGCTTTGAGTAGATCCCAAATCTCTGACACATCAAAGTATGTGCTGTTATTCAAAGGTCCTATAAAAATTCAAGGCAGAGTTTAAATCCTTAAAAAAAAAAAAAAATCATCCTTTAACACAGTAATTCCCAAATCATGTAGATTTGTATGAAAAGGTTTAAAGATGAACCATCACTAGGCTCTCTGATCTTTACTTTTGCTAACCAACTCTGACTGGTAGTAAAATGTAAGGTGAATTTACCAGCAGTGAAGCCACTAGAAATGTCCTGAAGTACACAGAATAGGATGCCATGAAAAGGCAGCAATCAAGCATTTTCTAAGAATTAGGCCTCTAAAGAGCATCTCAGAAATGATGCTCAAGATGTTTGGCACCCAAAAATCTCCAGTCTCTGAATAATCCTGGCCCGCTACAGCACAGCCCACAGGCCCAAGGCAAAGGACATAGCTGTAATTCCTACCCTCCGAGGACTCAGCAGCCTTGTTAGCGGTCTAAGCAGATACATTGGAAATACTGCCCTTCTTCACCTTCTTCTTTCAAAGACAGAATTTATTTATGGGCAAACACAGGAAACAAGCTGGCTTCTTAAGCCTTGTGTCAAGGAATACCAAGGACATAAGAAACAGAAAACCACTCTGTCATGATGCCCCTGTTCTGTGACTAAACAAAGAATGAAGATTCTGAGGTTTTCTGATCTGGCATACTTCTATGGCTTTGTACTCACTGCAAGGATTTTAATTAAAGAGAAACTAATAATATCTCACCCTTCGTCTACATTATCATTAACCTGCTTTCTTTACAAATGAAAGGCACTGAAGCAGGATTTTATTTTTTTAATGAGGCTATTAATTTCATTCTCTTGGATCTTTTACCTTTCTTGCACAGATTACTTGCCTGCGTTACTTTTAGTCTCATCTCTCCTGAGAGGTGATCCATTAGGTGAGTTATTTTTAATAATGCTGCTGCTGTCAAATGCTTGGGTGTGAAATTTCTTCTAAAGCTTCTGCAGTGCTCACAATCCCTACCACAGGAGAAAAAGTTAGCACATCTAGATCTGGAATGGTGTTCAAAAGGATGCTATCAACTTAAAACTCATACTGACCCACATCCAGGAAGTACGAGTTTCTCTTCTTCTACTTAAGTAGAAGACTGAAAAAGACCTTCCCCACACCCTGAGATCTGAGTTCTCTGAATTCCCCTTCCCTTTCTCTCTTTCTTATAGTTCCCAAAACTATGTTGAAGTGCCCCACAATAAGAAAATGCCCTGGCAAATCACAGCATGGCAATTTAGACAAAGGTGCCTGATACCGAGCAGTACTATTTCACTGCTGTGATGGTCATGCAGAGGCACAAACCGAACAAGTGCTAACAGGTCACTCAAGGTGGATCTGACATAAGAAAAGCTACAAAGCCCACAAGCAAATATTTGTTTGCCCTGCTGCAGGTATCTTTTAAGTTTTCTGTTGCCTATTAAATATTGCATGGAACAGATCAAATTACAGAGTAAGGGTATTTTAATCAAAATGCATGGAGGAAAGATGCATATCTGTGTCCTGTGGTCTGGGACTAGATGCATATATATTGACATACCTGAGGAATAAAGCTCTCTACATTAATCTAGACAATTTAAAGCTTGTCCTGTGGAGTGTCTCAATACCATGTCACGTTGATTAGTACTGTTACCACAGTGTTGAAAAGCTAAGGGATTTTTTTCCTAATTTGTCCCAAAGAACATTACTGTGCATACTTATTCAAAGCTATTTCAAAACTCAGTCTCAGTTTCTTCCACTTCAGGTTCTTGGAAGAAAACATGTAGACTTACAGCATTCAAAGTCCTTAAGTAATTCAGTTGCAACATGAAAAACAGCAACAAAGTGTCTATATAATTTGAATGAAGGAATTTTTCAAATCGTGACAATTCATTTTAAGAATTCACTTTTGTTCACAAATGAATAATCTGAAATTAACACCTAGAAGTTCCAGGATATTGGTGCATTTACAATATTGAGTAGTGAGGTGCAAAGAAGGAGGGGTGGGGGTTTGATGTGCTGCACTCCATTATGGTTCCAGGACCACATATCCACACTGTATCTTTATCCACAATGAAGTTCATGCCACTTGCCAATCCTTGGCGCACACTGGGCATGCACAGAGAGCGCTCACTGCTGAAGCGCCTTCATTTACCCCACAGGCAGAGAAGCCTGAATGGCACCCCAGTACATGACTTCAGACTTGGTTGCAGCAGGAAGGAAAACATGATGCATTCCAGTGCATACAGCAAGTCTTGTACAGGCACAATGTGAATTCACACCCAAAAGAACCGCTCTAGCTCACATCACTCACCCCTAGTGACCTGCAGTTCTTATCCCAGCTCTCATCATCATAGACAATGCCATCAAAGACAGAGGCTGTGCCATTTTGACAGCATGCTCAGCACAACTTCCAGTCTGATTTCTGTGAGGAGAGGTGGCACCTGTCAATCTGAGTGACAAGACATCCAAAATTTTCAGCATCGCTCTGACACCAATCCCTTCTATGAGATTTAACAAATAACTGCCTCAGCTTTCTCCTGGTAAAAAGTGAGGAATCATCCCACAAGAAGGAATATGAGCCAGCAGGAAGTACATGCCAGAGTGATTCCGTTACTTGATAGATCTTGAGAAAACAGCAACTCTCTTCTGAGAAGTTTTATAACACACACTCAGAAGTCTCCATATGCAGAAGGACCCAGGGGCATCGCTGCTTGTAGTATTTTCTTGTAGTGGTGTAAGAGACTGAAGTGTTAAGAACAATTGTCTCAAAGCTTGCTTGTGAGTGTTTATCTGATAAGACTGGACAGCAGACCACTCTTCTGTCTGATAAGACCTGAGGGCAGTCCATTCTTTGGCTTATCAAGTGCCACTAGCTTGCAAGGAAACTTGTGCAAACTTGCTCAAGCAGCAGGCCATTCTTTGGCTTATCAGGTACCACCAAAAACAGGACACCAGCTGGTATCTGGACCAGGCCGCTTGCCCACCAACCATACATATTGTGTGATTAGATGTGCACGTGTGGCCTACATGATGTTGCCCTGGGTAACCAAACCAAAATGAGAGGGCAAACTCCCTCTCCAACACCAGATAAAAGACGGCACAACAAAGCCTGAGTGTGGCCATCCATCACTGAAAAACTGAAGACTGAGGACCAATGGGATGCCGCTGGATCCACGATGGTGACTATCCTTTGCTTATCTCTCTGAACGCTTGCTTAATTTCCTCCTAATATTTCCTGCCTTTTCTATCGCTTTACTCTTTTATATTTGCCCAATAAAAACGTCTGATTGGCAGCATATGACCTCGTTTGTGTCTTAATTTCGCCCTTGGGATCATTATGAACCTTCCCCGAGCCTGACAATCAGACCGGGACTTAACAAGTGGCAAAACCATATGTACAGCAACCATGAAGGAGCTAAAATGAGATAAACTGTAGGGTTACATTGGAAGTTGTAACAAGTTAGGACCCGAAGACACACAAGCCAGTGAGAGTTAGAAGCTTCTGAGGGTCATGTGAGTCTCAAAGTTGAGTGAAGTACTGGCAAGTCTAAGCCCTGCTGTCACATATTCTGAAGATTTCCTAGGAAAAGTATTTGGTTGGTTTCCTGAGTCTCTACTTTTCAGTGCATATTACAAGATACTAAATGCATATCCAACTTAGCTCAGCTACCATCTTTGTTTTCCCTCTAGGACTATTAAGGAAGTGCCAGTGGCTACAAAATGTTGCTTAAAAGACTTAAAGTAAATTCCTGGTCAAATATTAAGCTTCATTCATCTTTTTCCTGTGGCCCTAAATCTTTTGGGAGCCACAATAAAGACCATGCAAGCAATAACAGAGTTGATAAATTATTTATAAAAAAAGTAAAGGGAGAACATTCCCAAATGCCGGTGCAAGAAGCATTTCCATTAACATATGAAGCATAATAAATAACACTCCATTTTAAAACAGATGATTAGATAACTGCCATACCCAAGCATGCACTACAGTGGAAAGATGTGAATTACGACTGGCAGAAAGCAAGCAATCCAGTGGTCATTCAGCCAGTTCCCTTAAGAGGCAAATTTCTCAGTGAGAAAAGAGGAGTCTACCTATCTAATATGGTACAACTCAGTGGATGAATTCAAGCTTCTTGAGAAACAGCCTCAAAATTTATTGACAAAGACTATTGTGCTTTATTAAATAATGAACTGTGCACTTGTCTTCTTTCATCAAATGAGTAGACTGATGTTCATCTACTAATACTGTCCACCCATTGCAATCAAGAGACATGGGTTGTTATTTTTATTTTTGGAATTTCCTTTATCAATAAAGCATTTTTTCCACAGGAAGTAGACAAAGTAATGACAGTGTCATAGGAATCTCATTCTTACGAAGCTCAGGTTTTGCCATCTCCAATGGTATGCTTTAGCACACTCACACCAACTTCAACAGTCTTGCCAGTTCACTCCTATAAAGGATCTAGCCCATGATGTTATGAGGTCACGTTAACTCCAGATAAAAGAACTGGCCTTTAAAAAGTTTTGGCTGCTTTCAAATGCAAAATGAAGCTTTTGGGGTTAAAAAGTTACCACAGAAATTGATGTGTGGTTACCACCTTTGAAACTTCTTATGCTCAGTGGATATTCAGGAGTTAATTATTTGCAGCATTATTCAGCATCAATTCCTGCCACAACTAATGAAAGACTTCATATTAACAACATTGGCAATATGTAGTAATAGTTGCCTCATTCTACGGACAGTGTTACATGAATGGAACCCTTCCTGCCTTTACGTATGTGCTAAATGGT
The DNA here is from genome assembly GCA_020745775.1 of Theristicus caerulescens. Taxonomy (NCBI): domain Eukaryota; kingdom Metazoa; phylum Chordata; class Aves; order Pelecaniformes; family Threskiornithidae; genus Theristicus; species Theristicus caerulescens. The sequence continues at coordinate 12,084,393 of CM036564.1, forward strand.
GATTTTTACAGAACATAAATTCTTTGTCAGGTATGTTTAGGTTTGCATGTTTAAGAACTATTAAAATTCACTGAACTTTACACAATTAGTCATGACATTGTATAATCATTTGCCCTTTGTCTTACCCACTGTCAGCCATTCTGATTTTGCATACATTAAAACATTCAAATGAATCGCAAGTGTATACATAAACTTAAAGCAATTAAAGGGATTTTTTTTGACCTTCAATACTTCATGACTACAACAAGTTAACGCACCTAGGAAAACCACAGGAATCAGACAACAATCTAGAACTGGGATTAGTACTTTGCTGATGTGTTCAAATTCTGAGGTTTGCTAGTAACAAGCCTGATCCAAGGTCTGCTTAAAACAAGGAAGAGAATGTCTTCTTCCTTTAGAACCATTTTGGATCTGGCTCTATATTCTCTGTGAAGAAAGAACAAGCCCATTTCTTACTTTAAAAAAGAAAACACTATCTCCAAGCAGAAGAAAATAGAGCAGTCCTCTACATTTATCAGTGAGAATTAACTTGACAGAAAGACATTAAGGATTTTACTAACAAAGCAATAAAACCAAACAACTGTGATAGCACGATGCAACCAGTAGTAGGGCTAGAAATCCTTCTACAATTTTTTCCTGTAACGTGTGTATCTGTACTGTACAAGCATAAGGTCTGTAGACTGTTTGAATTATTCAAAATTGACTGAGCCTTCTTTCAGAAGGAACCTCCCAGGAACCTAATAGAGAATCAGGGACAAGATCACACAAACAGACTTGACCTCTTTGCTGCTTACAATTCATAATATATCTACAGTGTCAAACAGCAAACCAGACTTAAATAATATTCTTCTTATGAGGATTAAACAAATGAGTAAGTATAATTAGTAAAACTATAATTACCAGTGCAATGTTCCCATTACAGCAATAAAGAGAGAGTGCCTGTAGAATAAACTCTAGTTTCCTTCCTTCCAGGATAATCAACCACTGAAAGAAATGAGAAAACCATGAATAATTCAGGATTTTACTTGCTTTATGTAAAAAAGGGCCCTGCATATAAATTTCGGATGAATCCCACATTCACTGAAAAATCAACTCATTTACTTCCAGAATAGTAAATGGAGAAAATAATTTCCTTTTAGACTACTGCACTGTATGCCTATTTTGCATCCTGTTGAACACTCAGTGAAGAATTAACTGGCATAAACATCTCAGCCCTTTACCCCGAAGGTGTGAACAGCACTGTTAAGAGCCTTCTTCATCTCCGATTTTGCTTTTTTACTAAGTAAGCATACTTGCATAGACAAGATTGTCAAATACTAGACAGCGGAACATATTAAACAATAAACGAGGATAATTAGATCATATTTGAATACCACTTTTTGTAACTCCAGTGAGAGGAAATGAATAGAGTGATGAAGTCTCTGATGCTTTTGTCCCCGAATCTAATTCTATTAAGTCATTTACTCACTTTCAAACAGCTAACAAAAAGTAAAATGGAAGAGCATCCCACATGATGCATGATTACCATAGTTTTAAATTTGTCCTGAAATAGAGTTTTACAGCATACACCAAGGTAAGCAGCAGAGAACTTGCTCCCACATCCTGGTGTCCTTTTACAGCAATCACCAAACTGGACCAGGTATGAGAATGATCTACTTTACTTCCCCTCTCTGAGCAGGTCTGGCCAGGTACATCAGAGGCAAGTACAGAAGCCTGCCCAGTCAGGATACAGTATTTTTACTGATGAATTCTTCAGTTCACGTCTCTGCAGGATTTTACATTAAAAACAGGCATCCTGTGACGTGCCTTAACTATTAAACCCCTATGCAAAAGGTGGATGCAACTGTCAAAATGAGAGGCTGCAGAACATTAAGTGCCATCAGTGCAGTCCCAAGGAGTTAACCCTGATCTGACCACAGAAAGCCTTTCAGATTTTCTTCAGGATTAAAGCTGCATCATTCTCTTAGTCACAATGGCGATTTGTCTTCTCCATGTCTCCAACTCAAGATGATTCCAGCCAGGCCCTGTTGGGGCATGTTACTTCTGTCCCTAAAAACAGTCTTGCTTCCAAATGGATGAGTCTTGTCACTTCTGTTAATTCTAAATGTATTCAGGAATATGATCTTGTTTGCAAACAGTCTGAATCAGTCTTAGAAACTCTGAAACCTAAACTTTTCTTAGCATCCTACAATTGGTGATACAATCTCATATCTGTTGCTGTAGCATTGAGATGCACCCAGGATCCAAGATAACGTACATTTTTAGCAGCACAGGAAGCAAGAGGCATTAGTTCAGTCATATTCTTACTTACTTTGGTTGCAGTCACTGCAGTTTAATTTTTTCTTTACAACATTTAAAAAAATCTGGATTTTGGACAAAACTTGAGTTTTCACAATCATGATTTTAATCTGTTTTGCAAATATCTGTGCTCACATGAACACAAAGAGTCATTAATCATCTGAAATAGTTTCCCAACTACAGGATTCCTTGATATAAAGGTTATCATCTGCATCTTGAGACAAAAATCATATACAAACTTAATTCATGGGAGAGCATCTGAAAAGGCATCCCATCCATGTGTTTTAACACAGATCTCCAGCTGAGAAGGAACAAAACCTAAAATATATTCATGGGCTTCCTTATTCAGAACTAAGCCATTCTACTCTGGAATGTGAATCTGCAGGTAGTATCTCAAAGTGAGTTGCAAACTGCTGGTTGCAAATTGACCACAATGACTATTATGACAAATGGCTGTCAGGTGAAGAGCAAGCTAACAGCAATCAAGGGAACTTTTAAAGTTTCTATTTGTTGTTTAAACCAAACAGAAGAAAAACTGTCTTTTGGCTGAGGATAAGGGCACCTGAAAGAAGATCAAAGAATACTTTAATAAATGAAGATTAAGGGCTCTCATACCCTTAATCTCCCATGCAAAAGTGTTGCAGGTAGGAAGGAATGACAGAGGATTCCAGCACGTGCGTATCAAGTGGCAGCTTCTTCAGGCAGGAAAAGGCAGGCAGTACACAACCCATTTCACAGTCAGTATTTTATCTGCATCATAGACTGTTTAGAAATTCTACCATACAGATAACTAAGAAATGGTGGCTGCCTAGGAGAGCTTCCTGTTGTAAGCTGTCTGCAGCTGCCCCCTTGTGTATCATCTGCTACTCTGCCAAACGTTAATAGCCTCCGCCACTTGAGCTATGGATAAAATAGGACAACCAAAAATTATAGGCACATTAACAGAAAGAAAGAGTTCTAGATGCCCTAAAATACAGAAAAGGACCACTTGGGGAAAAAAAAAGAAAAAAAGGTATACAAATTCCATTATCTTGTTTCTGTCACTTTTCCTTCTATGTGCTTAAAAGAAGAAAAAGTCATGTAAAGGCACACATGCTGGATATTTTTTCCTATAAACACATCAGGCAGTCTCCAGAGCATAAATGGACTGTTACTCCATTTCACCCGTAGAGCTAAACAAAAAGGCCAGCTGCTTATGGATTTGACTCACTGAACTCAAAAAGCTGCAGTGAGTCATATGTTCCCTACACTCACTGTGGGGTTGTCATAGTAATGATTTCTCCCTGTCATTTTTTCACTTTACCACATGACTCCATGGGATAGACTCTGCTTAGCTCAGCATGGATAAGTATATATACATAGTAGGCAAGGGAATGGCAGTGCAACTTTTGCTTTCCCCTCACTCCATTAGAAAGCATCCATCCATTCAAATGGCAGCTTGTTGGAATAGCATTAGAGTTCCTAAAAGAAGTGAGGCAGTTACTATAGGCACATCAGCTGGCCCAAAGCAAAAGAGAAAACCCAATTTACAGGACCACAATCAATTCATACACCCCCAAGGAAAGTAAAATACCTAATCCAAGGAAAGTAAAATACCTAATTTATACTCGGGTATGTTCTTACATACTCCAAAGTATAAGTGACTTGCTACTTGCCTTTAGGCATAAGATCATGATTCTCTTCAGTGTTTTGTAGGAGGCATATCAACTTCACAAACTGCTGAGGATGGTGGTAGCTGGTACAGTTGCACTTTCACTGTGGTTCAGAGCCTTGCATTAGTTCACTTATTAACTGAAAGGAAAACAGTGATACAGGGTCAAGATATTTTCTAGCATCATGTTTTTATTTACCCTGTACAGAAAGAGTTAGAAGCAGCACGTGGCCAATTCCTTGAAGAAGCTGCAGTTACGATGTTAGCCCTTTCAGCAGTTTAATATGCTGGCATTGTCTGACTTTTCTTGTCTTAGCCTTTAACTTTCTCATCTTGGAATTGCCCAGACCAAAGTTACTCATCTTAAAGTATGTACCCTGGGCATAACTGTTCTTCAGAAAAAAGGAACTTCAGGTAGGTTAGCCTGGAGCCAGTTTTTGACCGAAGGAAAGCACTTAACCAATGCAAATTCTCTCAGTGATCAGCAGCATACAATTGTTCTGTGGGTTCCCACATGTGAAGCTATTCGAGTTTAACACTAAGGTAAGTTCCATGCTGAGGGCTTTCTGTTCACAATTTTTTTTTGTTTGTTTAGATTGAGCATTTACTATGGAACTCACACAAAAAAAGTCTTATCTATCAATTTTAAATAAATAAATAAATAAATAAAGCATTAGTTTTTCTCTCACTACCTCTGCTTGCTTTTAACTGAAACAGTTGTGAAACTCCTGTGTCAGAAAAGAAAATGTCAGGGCAAAGTTAAGAGAAACATAAGGAAAATGGGTTTATTTAGTGAAAGACAGAGTCATACATTTCAGGAAAAGAAAAAGCTTTCTGGGTCATATAGTTCATACGCCTAGACAACTGGGTGGTTGCTGCATGGTCTCTGATGTGTTTTCATTTATTTTATTTATTTTAATACTCCAGAGAGACAGCATCTCATCAAACCACCCATGATAAATTCCTCTTTGTCCACTTAATTTATTGCAGAGCTGGAAACCGTTTTCTTAGTGTCTGCAAAATTTCCCTTAATTTACTATGCTATCTTTAAAATAATTTAAATAAAGTTCCTTTCTTTTCTGATTGTAAAGTGTATTCTGACTTCAATACTACAGTGGAAGCTGCACTAAGTAGCTTCCACGTTTCTCACATTAGAGTATTTGTGATCTGGAGTTCATGAACTGTGCTGCAGTTTGATACAATAAACGATACTTTGGCACATTCTTTTCAGAAGGATAAGCAATCACAGACTTACTTATTCAAGCATATTACTGAACAAATTCACCCCAAAGTTACTTATTTAATTTTACATAACCATGTTCAAAACATTAGTTTGGAGTTTTCCTGTCATCCTCATTAAAATATGTTTCCCTAAATACCAAACGTTGCAGACAAGCATGATTTAAGAGTCTAAAGGCAGCATCCAAAGCCAGACATTTTCAGATTTGGCTGTTCTGAAAGATTTAGAAGCTGCACACTGGCAGTTTACTTCACAAGTGATCACTGGTTCATAAACTGAAAACTACAGTTTCATAGTCACCTACAAGTCAGCAATTAATCCAGTATAATGATGACAACTATTACTAATAATGGTACAAGAAGTGGTAAAACTGGAAAAGGTGTTATTAGCAGGTTAAAGTTATCTATTCAGGCAGTAGAACACAGCTCAAAGTTTCTACTCTTAAGCAACCATGTTTGAAATTTAGAGACTCAGTGTAACTTGTAGATGTCTATATTTAAATTACTGCTGCATAAAGACAATAAATCATGTTTTACCATCCATCAGAATTTAAAATCATCTGTTATTAATAAATTTAAAAACCACAGAAATTGGTAATATGCAGAAGGTCTAGAATAAAAAGGAAAGAAAAAGCATAAGACAAGCAAATAACACTGAATTATTCAAACTTACAAACAGTCATATTGGTTTCTTTAACTGCCTGTTTGCACGGGCAATTTTCACCCAGTTTTGAAAAACATAACCTACTATTGTTTGCAGGCTTCATGGAATATTGCAGTTAGCATGTCTGTAGCCCTCAGTACAAAGTATTCCTTCTCTGTTGACTGAAATTAATACAATAAATATGGAACCATTACTTTTTCTTTGCTCCCTACTTTATTCAATCATCATAATTGAAACCTTACAAAACCTGGCATGCTATTAGACTCGGACACAATAAATGATGACCCAAAATGTTTTTGAGACATAATCCCCTGAAGGTAAGCCACATAAAGCCTCATAGTCCAAATTTCAGAATTAATTACTTTTGTCATTTGTGACAGGAATTATGAATCTGAGTTAATTATATTAAGAACGTCTGTAAACAGAGTAACAGCTCAAAGGAAATGCATCTTTTTGATAAAATTTGCCATGCATTTTTGATGCTGAAACACAGGGTCTGGTTGGGGAACAAAGCTAAATCTACCCAGAAAATTAATTATATGATATGGACATACTGCCTCTGCTGGTTAATATGTTTAAAAGACTGGCTTGTAATAGACTGTCATAAGAAAACTGACCTGTCTGACTGACAACAGCAGTACAAGCAATACTGGTATCTTAATAAGCATATGGCCACAGGTCCTAGAGGAAGAACACAACTCAGGAACAGCACTGGCCGTATTTATCAGCTTCAAGGCTGGCAAAACAGCACAGTTTCTCTTTGAGAAAGGATGCAGGTCTTCAAAACTCCTCCTGATAGAAGACAAGCACAGCAATCACTCTGGAGGTACAGAAAATGAAGATTTATTCATACCAGTATATTTAGAAGTCCTTCCATAGTAAAAGCATATGATGGGCTAAGACTGTTCAAATGAACATTTACAACGATTTCAGAAATTTGTTGTTGTCTCAAACCACACCATCAGCCCATAACATTTTGTCTTGGACAAACATTTCAAGATTTGATACCTTAGAGCAAGCAGAGAATTTTTTTTAAAACTGAATAACTAAAGTGCAGTTACTCGAAATTATTTATCAATCCTCACAGCAAATGTTTATTTTAGTAAGTATTTTAATTAGGTCCCATTTTAATTTATTTAGCAACTAACTTGGCTAACTGATTTTGAGAGTTAGCCTAGCCCTTTCCAAGCACTGTGCTGGAACTTTATGGTAATTATAAACAGTCAAATCCTCAAACAAAAGTTTGTGGAAACTGCATTAACATTTACAAGCATATTAGTCAAATTAAGATCACAAATTCTGTGACAAAATAGTAGATGCCCCAGATGGATCCAAAATGATGAAGCATCAAGGTTCATAAAGGTTCAGTGCTATCTATGTGAGATAAAGATCAGGTGTGTAAGATCCAAACTGCAAGACACCAGAAATGACAGAACAGACTCAGATTAACTTCCTTACTGTGAGATACTCAGTACAGAGCCCAACTGCACAAGCCATGGTCGTGTGCCGCTATCCACAGGCATGTCACTGCTAGGTTTTAGAGGTCCAGAACTCATAGGAAATAGTCTGAACTTTAAACTGAGGATTGCCTTAAACTGTTCAGACTTAAGTGACACCAGAGAGCGCACCAGCAAACTGCCAGTCCTCTTGCACAATATAAACAAGACTCAAGGAAGATCAGTTCACTATAGTTCTAGATTAATTTAATTTAAATTTCTTCTATTGTAAAATATTTTCCCCTCATTTCTTCTTTCCTTAAGTGGGAAATACACCATATTTAATAACGGCTAGTAGTCAGCCTGAGAGCAAACTAAATTTATTTTAGCTTCATTGAAACAAAATCCAAAGGCCATTTCTAAGAAATTAATGGAACAGTCAGATAATCTCATTTTTTTGACACTAATGTAAAATAAAACTACTCAGACCTTTTCAGGTGATGACCGAGACCTCAGTTTCTGTGACAATGTTATTGTTTCCATAATGCAAATGGAATACAGTCTCCTGGGTAGGAATCAGATGACACAGGGAACTTTAGAACAGCATAAAAGCTTTATGGAATTTTTACATTAAATCCCAATAACATTGGCCAGTGGCATCTGGTTATCATCAAGTTTCTCCTACCTTCTGCAAAAATGATTAGACTGTTCCTATATGTCAAACAGTTCCTAGTAGATTGCTTATTTGTATAAAATGATGTATTATTGATCAAAGTCAATGATTGTTGCTAAAATAACTCTTCCAAGTGATGCAAAACAATTGCATTAGGTTCCCATTGGAAAAAAACCTGAACACATTTTTTTAAAGTGCAGAATCTTTTCAGTTTCTGTAATTCATAACAGGCATTAAGGTTTTGTCTCTTTTGAAAGTTAGAAAATTTACAGTTTTGATTAATTTTGTTTTAATTAGTATTCACTTTGGGAAACCATCTCCTGGATACTGAGGGAATATCAGAACTAATTTTTTTAAGCTTTTAATGTCAGTATGTAAAAAAAAAAACAACCTTTTTTTTTTTCTTTAGACAGTTCATTCCTAAAAACACCACACACAGAACATTTTCAAGCCTGTTTTTACTGCTCTGGAACATTTCAAGGATTTCCTAAAGCATTTCAAAATCCTTTCTGTAAGGAAGGTCGGGATTTTTCCATGGAAAATAAACAAAAAACCCACTCTGCATGTAAGATCTTTTTGAAGGGAATATGTAATGACATAGTTTCAGCATATACACAGAAACAAGTCAGTCTGGAATCTACCCTGAAATTCCCACAGGGTGCTTGCATGTTGGCCATATTTACATGATTTTATGTGTAAAGACCCAATACATGTTTGCACAGGATTTGATCTCTTTGCTCACAGAAGATGAAATGGTACACCAGTACAAACAGATATATACATGTAAACCTTTAGGTGCTTCACATGGCTATGAAGAACTTAAAAAAAGGAAAAAAAAAAGTGAGACCGAGCACGCAAACGAAGATGGGAGTAAAAGATACTAACAGAGTCTGCCTGCCTTCATTTTCAACAACTGGGGATGAAAATCAATGCTTATTCATCTGTTTCTTTCTCATTGCAGAAAGTATAAAACTATTCATCTCAGGAATATACTTTTAGTGAAGTAGCAAGCATAGCAGTCTAAAACTGTAGAGAAGTACACTGATTCTCTAAATTATAACGAGTCTTGCTTTGTGAACCTGAAAACACCCCAATGAAGTGTATATCTCTCAAACCAGAAACCTTTTTCCAACATTTTCTTCTCCAAAGATGACCTATTAATCCCTGGCTGCTGTCAAGAAAGATTCTCTCTGATTTGTTACTGTTTGCTTTTTCAACAAATATTTTACAACAAGCTATTTGAGACAACCTAGTGAGCAGGCTTACTCATCAAGATTTTCAAGTACCAAAGATCAAACTTCTAGACCCTGAGCTTAAGCTCTCTCAACAGCAGAAGTTAATTATATTGGCTGTGCCTCAGTGACAAGAAATACATATGTAAAACAGGACACAAAAAATTTATAAGATACATATAAATATACTTCAGTATTGGCTGTTTACCCTAGTAGCTTCTTTCATAACTGCTAAATTTGTCTTCAGAACATGAAACAAGAACCCATTCATGCAAATTATAATTCATATCATATGATCTTTCATTCACTCCACTGGTATCCATTCCTAACATATAACAAGGAATTATCCATGGGACAAAATGTCCAGTTAAAGTCCAGTCTAGTCTTCCAAGGCGACTGCTGCTGTTTCCTTCGTACAATGTAGTTTATGTTTTGTAATACTTTTCTATTGAAATTGAATCAGGATCGCTTTATTTATTTGTCTGCAAAATATGAATGAAACACCATCATCCTGATTACATAGTCTTTTCAATGCTCAATACATGTTTATGAAATATGGTGAGTACGGTCTTAAACCACCATTAGTAAACACAGCAATCAGATTTTAGGAAGGTTCTGAATAGGGTGAATCTAGGTTGTCATTTATACTTATTAAATATAAATAATAATACTTTCATTACAGGTCAAGCAAACCTCCCCAATGAATAACTAAATATTGCTGCAGATCAAAATATTTGCTTACCACTAGGACCTATTGGGACCATTGTCTGAAAAGATTCAAAATTCCACATTCTCATAGTGCTACTGTGGATACTAATAATTTTTAATGTCAATGATCACTACAGATATGGTTGCTCAAGCCTCTGTAGTCTCACCATGTCTTAAGGCTACATATATCCCCAACATTGTCATGTGAAGAATACTAGAGAACAAACCATAAAGTGTTTTAGGAATCTGGGGTGGGAATGATCTTTGTTGGGGGCGGGGGGGGGGTTGCATTTAATCTGACAGCCAGATTAGCCTGAGGCAATTCTTATGTCTGTAATATGTCACAGTGTATTGCAATATATTTCCTTCTATTGTCTTGCCAACTTCTTACTTTCTGATCAATGGCTTTTACTTTCCAGACAAAAAAAAAAAAAAAAAAAGGATTTTTTTTTTTTTTTTTGGTCAGTCTGTCATTAGGCTTTAATTGACTTTTATTGCTCACTACACACTGGAAAATCCATTTAAAATTTCTATTAGTCTTCATATCACTTTAAAAACCCTTAAGATCTCTAACTAATTAATAATAATCTTTGCATCTCTAGACCAGCATCAGTCCCCTTTGTTACCCCTATACTCTATTTCCAATTTGGCAAATGTTATCGATCAAAGAGGGAACCATCTATACCAACTTTACATAACGAGCATGGAAGGGCTCTAAAAAAATTACTTACTTCTAACATTTTTTTAAATTAGTTCCTTTGCCTCTCCTATTCCACTGATTCTTGCATCTTCATACAGCTAATTTTATACTAATGAACTTGGCCTGTAAGATCAGCTGCTGCCCTTATGCTGTTGTTTTTTCCAGCCTCTAATGGTATACTCACAATACATTTAGTGCAGTGGATTTCTTTTCTCCACCTTGGTTAGGGACTTGAAACACTTTAGTATGAGAGTTGTTTCAATGTCTAAACTATTTTTGGAATATATGGCACATTGAAGTAAGCCAAAGCATGAACCTTATTAGGAGAATTAATCAAAGAAGAAGAGAATGACTTTTCAGGAATGATGAACAGCTTTTCTCATTTAAGAGCATAGATCATGCATCATTATGGCATCTGGTCAGGTACAGAGCAGTGCACATGCAAAAGGCTTCATTGTAGAGATCACTTTAATGACACTGTCAATATGGAGGCGGGAGGAAATTTAGTAAAGCACGGGGGCTGAGAGAGAAACATGATTCAGATTAACAATTAAGGAAGGCCAGTCTCAGGGCCTAGCTTTTAAAACATAACAGCCTAGTATTTTCTCTGAATACTTTGCTTGTCATATTTTACTAGCATCACTAAACTCACTAGCACAGCACAATGGATTCACCATGCTAGCTCCCCTTCAGCAGACATGTAGTTTCAAATGGTAATTTAGGTTTCTGGAATTAAAGACAGACTTTTCAGGAAACAGCACATAGAAGTCTACAGATTTTCTATTTTGAAAGCTAACGGAGTTTCTAATAAATCAATATGATCTTGTAACAGACTGTTAAATTCTATTTCCATACAAGACAAGTTCAGCTATTAGAAACAAGCATTATTTCTTAAAGAAAATAGCCTTCTCAACAAAATTTTCTTCTGTCACATACAAAATTTCCTTTTTTAAGTAGATAAAAGCTTTTGGAATCAATCACCAATCGGGAAACTATGGTTTTTGAAGAGTATCGAGGATTTAAAAAAAAAAAAAAAATCTGTAATTTGCAGTTATAAAAACATACAATTATTTTTAACAAACAACAAGTAGATTATTTTTGTGCTACTGTCAATGATGGGATTATAATTTCTTTTATTAGATAACAAAGTGCAGAGGTACCAAAAATTATAGCCCATAAATAAAACTCATGCTTTATCTTTGGAGAACAAAGGCTATTACCAGCACTGAAAAATGCTTTAGTTACTAACTAAAAGCTTTTATTCACCTGCCAGGCAATACACAAAAGGCTAACCTGATCTCAAATCTCACCCTAAAGGAACAGCTACCTTCCCTTAGTATTCAACTGTTCTGTGACCTTGCTTGTTTGAAGTGTTGCAAAAGGCCTGGTTGCAATTCAAAGACTTTTTGAGTACTAAAGCAACATTCCAAAGTGGTATTAAAAAGCTGTTGCACGAGTTCTCCTTTGAATAAAACAGGGAAAAAGCACTCCAACTTTCAAAATCCACTCTTATTTCAATTAGTAGTAACACACATTTTCAACTTTTTTCAGTGCTCTATCTTATGTCCCACAAAGGTGCAGATTATAGATATGTGTTAACTGCTGTAGGGCATAGGTGACATTGGTTAATAACGACCTTTGGTGTACCATTTAGAAAAAATCCACATACTTTAGATTACATATCAAAACCCATCTCTACCTGTGGTATCTGATCTTATTCAAACTGGACTGCTTACTCATCCTTCATTTAAGTAGCTGTCAAAAGCAACATAGAAGCATGTCACTACCCCAAAATGTAAAACTACTCAGGTATTTGGATGTTATTCAAGGGACTTTCTTGCTGTTCCTGAGTGCAAGAGAGACATTTTGGTTCCAGCTAAACAGCGTAAGTGCCAGAGGTAAGAACCTATCTGGCTTAAGCCCTCCTGCTTCAATTGCATTCTGGCTGCACAAGTTAAAACATCAGGAACTAGTACATAATTCAAATGAAATCAATCGAGCAAGAACTAACCCTTTTGGAAAACTGAGCCAGGTCACTCTTGGCTGGTCATGCAGACTATTTGTATCTGAAATCACCATGTTGAGAAACCTACACTGAACAAGCCAGTGGAAAGATGGTATGCATAAGCCATAGAGGATTTGAGCTAGCTTTCACTTTTCAAACTTACTAAATTAATATTCACACAATGTTATTGTTAGTGTCAGAAAATCATGTATTAAGCTTGTTGGCAGAACTCATGATTTTGCGATGCTAACAGTAACATTGTACCTGCATAACATGCTATTCTAAGCTCAGCTCATCAATAATACCATCATCAAGAAGCATAATAAACTTTATACTCCTTAGATTCCATCTTTTTCATGACTACTTCAGGCAATTTCTAAGGACTTCTTATTAAGATTACAAAAATGCTTCTTCCTACATATTCCTTACTCCATATATTATACTTTTTTTTTTTTTTTTAACTATTGTGTTCTCAGTGATCAATGGCAAGATAAAGATATGAAAGAGCATGTCATGCTTCCAGCAGACAATTTAGTGAGCATTTTGGGGCAGCAAGCTCCTGGTCTCTCCAGCTAACCTCTGAAGATCAGATGCTACTGTAGTGACAAGGGAGCTACTGTTCATCATCAGAAATCTATAGGTCCAGTTGGAGAGAGGAAGCTTTGGAAGCATTTGCATTTTTGGCTCCACTTTGAACAAGTTAAAAAGGATAAAATAGGTGTAAGTAGCTGAAAAGTGACAGGTAGCTTGTAAGGTATCACCATGCAGAGATCAGGACAACACTAAGTGCAGCTAGGAGTCCGGGTGACTTGTGGAGATGAAACAGAGTGCTTTGAAAGTAGGCATTTCTGCTCAAGACTTAATTCTTGGATATTTTTTAAAGTTCTTTTGACTCCACATAAAACGGAGTGCTAGAAGTTTGGCTCTGCACGCAAATCTAGTTTCACAGAAAATCAGAACTTAAGAGCTGGAACCTAACTTTTAAGTGAGCTAGAGTAGTTCACACAGCAAGTTAAGGCATTTTTGAAGTTCAAGAGAAGGCTGAACTACCTGTTTGGACATAGTCTAAACCTAACAGCTTTACAAGACCACCATTACAGATAGAGCTCTTATGACTAAAAGACCACTAATGATCTACATTCAAGAAATGTTCTTTCTTTGGAAGTTTATTTCTGAGAATTTTGCAGAAACCATGAATTAAGCAAAATTAGAGACCATGTGGTAGCAAATAATTATCAATTCTTAGATGAAAGTTATCATCTTTAGTTTTTCAGATTTACCCCTTAAATATTAAACTGCTCAGAAAAATTTAACATTTTTTTCTGTTCCTACTGACTAGATCCAACTGCATGTTAGTTTTGACAACTTGCAGATGGTACTCAAAACCATCACTTTTCTCCTTTGCTAAAAACCACTCTGTGCTAATGGCCATCATTGGAATCTCAGTCATAAAATACAAAGGGAAAAACATCCCTCTATGTTTATGTTTTAGAGGTGGAATATACAAAGCAGTGCTGTGAAGTCACAGCTGGACTGGGTGGTGCCAGATAGAATAAAAGAAAAGCTCACTAAATGCTTTCCCCATACTTTTGGTTTAATTTTTTCCTAGCTGAGGTGTAGGTTTGTTTTTTTCTTTTTCCCTGTTATTCCTCTGGCTTTTTTTTTTTCTTTTTCCCTGTTATTCCTCTATTAAAAACTGACATTTTTAAACTGAAGAGAGAGGTCTTTTCACATTACATTTACCTCCATAGCTCTTCTCTCCTGTTTAGTCTTCTTTAAAAAGAAGAAAAAAAAGAACCAACGACCCTGTTTTGAGCCTCAACTTGAGCTCTCATAGCATCTACTCTACCTTTGTCTCATAGCAAAACCAGTATTTCAATAGTTTGTTTCATGCTCAAGCTGCTTTCCTTTATTTTAGCGATTCTGTTGCTCAAGTTTAACCAGACTTGTCTTTGTACTTCTTTCAATATGACATATTGTCATGACTTTTATTTGATGGTTTCAATTAATAGAAGTGTTTATATATTTTAACCATTTAAAATCCTGTGGCAGATCAGTGTGTCAGGTCTCTGCAGACATTTTTTTCCTTAGCCACTATCTCCCTATCTTAAATTGCACTCAAATTTGGAAAGATTTCAAATAACCAATAAGCTTTGCCTACCTAAGTCCATACCCTCTTCTTTTATTAACTTAAGATATGTCATGCTCAAGGGAAGGTTTTGTAAGTGAATAATAGTAGGGAAGAAAGTCTTAAAAAAATTGTATGTGTACATGGCTAAACTTCAATACTCTGAGTTCTTAAGCTAAAGAGTGTAAAATATTATTTTGTTCCTGAAATTCTGCAGAGGTATGAAAAAAATGTTTCTCTCAGAAGAAGTATTTCACTAAGGTTGGTTTCAACCCAATACAGAAATAGTGAAAGTGGAATTATATTTGAATGAATCAAGAAGCATAATACAGCTGATCACAGAACAAGTGAGGTTGGAAGGGAACTCTGGAGGTCACCTGCACCCTCACAGTAAAAAAGCTTTTCCTTATGTTCTGACAGAGCCTCCTGCGTTCCAGTTTGTGCCCATCACCTCTCGTGCTGTTGCTGGGCACCAATGAAAAGAGCCTACCCACGCATCAGGTATGCATATTTAAAAATGTGTGACAAATGTTAAGTTCTTTACAGAAATTGAGCAGTAATGGTGTCAGTGCTTCAGCCTACAGATTCTTTATGACATCTTCAACATATTTGAAAACATGCTCCTCCGTGCCATTTTCAACTGTGGCTGAAACAATGGTAAAGAAGATTAAAAAACCCTAAGTTTCTGGGATCATTTACATCTTCTTTACAAAGATCCTCAATATTTCTACAGATTCTGTAGGGGTCTTTAAATATACTGTGTGTTCCTGAAAGTCAGAAATCTGAAGATACTAATCACAGAAGTCAGTAGACAAAATAGCCCTCCAATGCTTAGAGATTATAGCCATAAAAACTCAGTCTCATCTGTTGGATCCAGTTTCAAATTAGGATTTGAACACTTTTTTTCAGAAAAAAGGTTGAGTCCCCATCAACTGCACCCAGAAGTCTACTGAACACTGGATTAATATATATACACCCATTTATCTAATTGTTTACAATTATTTGTACACTATTAACTTGACAGAGCTTAAGTAAATTAGTGCTAAAGCACTGATCTTATACCTTTATAGCTGAGAGTTGCATTTCTCATGACCTATCCAGAGGAACACAAAGCATGGCCAGAGGGGTGGTCAGCACACCAGGGAGCAATGTTCAGTTGGCAAACCATCACACTGCAATATGAACTTTTGAAACAACAAACAAAAAATGACACTAGAAAAGCTTATTTGTCAGCTCTTTAATGCTCACCTGGTGTGAGTTTGCCATGGTTTCAAGCCATTTCTGAAAAACTATTAGGATCAATACTGGTGTTGGCTGCTCTGTTACTTGTTTGTGTTTTCAGTTTAAGTAATAAAGAAAGATCAGTGTTCTCCCAGCTCGTATTCCCACTCATTTCTTTCAATGTGTGACCTTTATCCTTCCACTAGGAGGACAAACACAGTAGCAGAAATGTTCAAAATCAGGTACTTTAACTAATTCCTTTCTCTGCTCCCTCAAGCACTGTGCTTTCCAAATTGAGTCACCTAAAATTATAATTTTAACCTTGTTGATTAAGTCAAACAGTTCAAATAATCTCAAAATCAGTCAGTCATATGTATGAAGAGGTCATCAAGAAAATGGAACCAAGCTCTTCAAAGGGATGCATAGCAGGAGTACACGTCAGCAGGCATGATCTGAAGCAAGAGAGACTCTAACGGGATATATGAAAATGAAAAACTCTCTCCCAGTGAAAGCAGTCAAGCACTGGAACAGGTTGTGTAAGGTACAGTCTCCATCCTTGGGGGCTTTTAAACCCGACCGCATAAAAACCTTTAACAACCTGGTCTGACCATGTCTGACCAGCAGGACATTGGCCTAGAGACCTCCTGATGTCCCTTCAAACCTGAATTACTCCATGATCCTATGACTTACTGCAGAGTGTTTCACCCACTTGCAAGTCCCATTGTGTTTGCTGAGTGTGATGGTATATTCAAGCTTAGCCTCCACTTTAGGTTTTTAAATCAAGTGGGTGGGTGGTGTTGGGGGATGGTGGTGATTTTTTGTTGGCTTGTTGGGAGCAGGGCGGGGGTTGTGTTTGGTGTTGAGGGGGTCGTTTGCTGTTGTTTGGGTTTTTTTGGTTGGGGGAGTTGGTTGTGGTTTTGGTTGTTTTGTTTGGTTGTTCGGGGTTTTTTTAACCATAGTATCCAAGTGCCTCACAAGCTTGAAATTTATATATCCTTACTACATCTCTGACACACAGAAATGGAGAATGGGAAAGCAGTAATACAAAGGACTGTATTTTTAAAGGATTCTGATACCTAAAACACAAATAAGAGCCTTGTGAGAGTATCCTAAATACCTAGAACCCTAGCTCACCAAAATCAAATCTGGACATGAGTGAGTTAATAGTCATGCAGACACATGCTGTTTGTGCTGGAAGAGAATTAGTGAAAAGTTGAAACTTAGACTAACTACTTGATGAACCAAATCCAGAGCAGCCTTAGCTAGCATTGTTCACCACAGTGGCATAACACAGCAAAAATGGGACACACAGCTGTGTCACTTGTATCCATATTTATAGCTTTCTAGTATTCTCCATAGAAATTAGTAACCACTATTCTGATTCTCAGATAAAATTACTTGTCCAGAAAGCAATAGGTGCCTTGAAACAATATACTCAATTTTTTTTGTGCCGATGGCACCTGGCATATAGTCCCATCAGCTGCAAAATCATCATGCAGAGTATTTTACTTGATGGATAAGCCCTTTGCATGGAAATGGTCAAATTATAGAGTTTCATGTATTCTTTTACTCTTTCCTGTCCCATAAGTAAACAGGGCCTAATTTGTTCTTCATTATCAAGAGTCTTGATGTGAAAACTTAAAATTGCTCACATAAAAAAATATTTAGGAGTAAGAAAAATTTAGCCTAGAACTTCAGAATGTATTACAAATACTCTATTACCCATCAAAGCTTTTCTCCAATTAAAGAAGATTATATATAAATAATTCTAAAAGTGCTTAGGTAGCTAAAACAAAAAGTAACATAGAAATGGTTCTAGTAAGGACAATATGAAGCATTACCATTACACTATAGTAAAAGTTACGCAGCATCTAGCACAGAAGAGCTACAGATAAAGCAAATGGCTTCCACTTCAGTCTACAACACTGTACTTTAGATATTATGAATTACAAATCAAAATTACGAGTCAGAATTCGGTTTAACAAAGTAAAAGCCACACAAAAAGTCTGGGGAACTCAACCTTTCTGCTGGCGATTGAGAACTGGAGTTTCACAGTTGAGTTTAGGAACATGTAATTAATGCCATCATAACTCTACTACAAAGCAACAAATGTAGCAACAAAAAAGGTGGCAGTAGCTCTGATAGATAAGTGTGCCAATATCTTACCCAACAGATATTCCAATACACTTATTTTTCTGAATTCACGAGTCTAAAACACAACTTCAAATAGTTTGGTATTACTACAGCACCTTAGCTCCTCTGATCACCAATTTACATCGTTATATGGAAGAGATGTAAATGACTTATGATCACCAGGCGAGGTCAAGTCCATTTACCTATCAGAAAACATGATACTGTTTAATCACTGTGATTTGGGCTGTGAAAGAACATTTCTCTCACACTACTTACCTTGAACTCTAAACCAGGTATAATATGATATCTTTCAGTGTACCTATTACTAAAGCTTCCATACATATGTAAAATTCTGAATCCATTTTTTTCAGATTTTCTAAAACAATTTCATTAAATATTTTTTTCTTGTGAACTCCCCAGGTCAAAAGCTGGATAGGAGCTGCATTTAATTATTATGAGTGAGTAGATATTCTTTCAGAGATAAGAGATGCTAATGGAATCCCAGCTTGTATCAGAAATAGTGTGGCCAGCAGGACTAGGGAAGTGATCATCCCCCTGTACTTGGCACTGGTGAGGCCGCACCTCAAATACTGTGTTCAGTTTTGGGCCCCTCACTACAAGAAGGACACTGAGGTGCTCGAGCGTGTCCAAAGAAGGGCAACAGAGCTGGTGAAGGGTCTGCAGCACAACTCCTATGAGGAGCGGCTGAGGGAGCTGGGGTGGTTTAGTCTAGAGAAGAGGAGTCTCAGGGGAGACTGTATCACTCTCTATAACTATCTGAAAGGAGGTTGCAGCGAGGTAGGTGTTGGTCTCTTCTCCCAAGTAACAAGCAATAGGACTAGCGGAAACTGCCTCAAGTTGAGCCAGGGGAGGTTTAGGTTGGATATTAGGAAAAATTTCTTCACCAAAAGGGTAGTCAGGCACTGGAACAGACTGCCCAGGGAAGTGGTTGAGTCCCCATCCCTGGAGGTATTTAAAAGGTGTGTAGATATGGTGCTTAGGGACATGGTTTAGTGGTGGGCTTGGAAGTGTTAGGTTAACAGTTGGACCTGATGATCTTAAAGGTCTTTTCCAACCTAAACGATTTTATGATTCTATGAATTAAATTAACATTTCTAACTATTCTAAAGTAATGGGTTGTAGTCACTTTCCATGACACATTACATTCCCTCTTCCTCTTTAAAATAAGAGGGGAAATTTGTAATGTAATATAAATGAGCTCTCAGAGAAATGCCCCTTTCTAAAAGAATGGATTCACTCAACTGTTCACTCAGTGCATTTACAGTCAGAATACAGTTTCTTTTGTTCAGTCCATAGGCTACTGGTTTTGTCATGCCAGTGCAGACGCCTAGTGAGACAGGCGCTCCACTCTACCATCTACTTTTTAACATGAGTTAAAGAATTCTGTTTTCTCATTCTTTCATTTCTCTGTAACTTCTGCAGTTTTGACTGCTACTTTTCTGTACGTAAAAGTTTTAGAATTATTTAAATTTTGCCAAGTCGATGATGCCATGATGATCTAATGTGACAGAATCCAATGGTGATACTTGTGTCTTGCCCTTGGCTTAGTCTTCAGCAGCTTAAAGTAGTTCAAGTCCACCTTCAGCATGATGAGAAGGAAACAGGGATACCCTAGTATGAATATCATTCCATGTTGAACTTGCTTTATAAGGGTTTAACTATGACTATTCTGAATGCTACAGAAGGCAATGGTGCTGTCTTCCTCTCTTGGGAAAGATCAATTGCATATTCATACCAGTTAAGAAGATAAATGCTTTTTGGTGCACATGCTAAAGGATTTTCAATATTGCCCTTGAGTTCTGGTGTTCTTTCTTTTGCCTCTGCTATCTCTCCTCCTCCTTACATATCTATACCTGTTGGATTTTATCACATTATTTTTACCTTCCTCCTTTGAGGGCTCCTTCTGCTCAAGACTTATCTGCCTGTCTGAAAACATTAGTCAAACTAGACAAAACACAACATTGTATTAAAATTCTACACAAACAGATTAACTTGTTAGAAACCATATAAAGTGTCACTCTGAGATGGATGCTACAAAAGTCATCTGCATTTCAAATGGAGGACAGCTGAGGCTGATTTTCCAACAACCCGTTTGAAATACATGAGGTGTCAACGTATTTGTATGTGTTTGCGTGGTGTGGATAAAAATTGAAAGCCAAGTGTAGCACCATCAATAGAAGTGATATCTGCATTACCAAATACTATCATCACTTGAACAAGAGGTATGTCTTAGCAATATCATCACTAAAATCAATGAAAGATATGCTCCCTGCTTTTTCTCTCTGCCTAAAAGACACATTCTTGCACTTTGTTTTGTACACTTAATGTTCACTCAGTTTCACTGTCCTACCTCCATAATCAATCATTTAATTTCTTCTTCAAATGTAAATATCTCAGAGTATCAAGAGAAAGAAAAACATTCAGTCAAAGTAAATTTTAAGCAGACAAGAGGTATAGGCACCTAACGTATCACTTAATAATACTTTTAATTGACTTATTTTAGTGTAGATGTTGCTCCCTCAGTTTCCCCTGGATAGTATCCAGGCCAAAATGCAATAGCCCAAATTCTCAATTCTTTGCTTTCTAATGAGTACTCTTTACTAATTAAATATCTTTAAAAAAAGATAAACTTTTTCTGTGGAATATAGTCAGGATCTGACTGAGTATACAGATCGGGGTGCGGGGGGGGGATCTCTGAAGCAGCAGAAGCTCAAATGTCTCTCTTATAATGAAGCAGGCAAGCAGGCTAATCAGCCAACTAGTAGTAGTTTGATTACTGCTTAATAAAAAAAAAATACGGATTTTATTCCTTTACATATGCTCTATCTTGTTACTACAGTAGACCATTAAAGTTCATCAGGCTTAAAGCAGCTATCAGAATTACCATTCTTAATACTGTAACTATGCATTGCACTGGATCCTGTAAATTCTTCTTAATATCTAATTTCATTGTCCTTGGGAGAAACTATTTTTACAAATTCCAAGAAGTATGGCCTCCTAGCTGACTACAGCAGCCCATTTATCTAGATACATAGTCCAGATTTTAGACCTCAGGTTTTTCATTGAGTTAAAAGCTGTTTGCAATGCTCTAGCCATCTTCTAGCTCCACAAATTTTTTCAATACAGGATTAGAAACCTGTCAGGCAGCAGGGAATAGATTCCAAACAGAGAGAAGTCTTTCATGGTCTAGGATTACATAATTCACTAAGTTAGAGTTTCATGCCTCCTTCTTCTGACAATATCTTCTCTTAGAAATAGGACGTCAGATTTGTTGGTTAACCAGCCTTTGTTCTCACGACAAACTACATACCTAATTTTCACTTTTATATCTCTGAGCTAAACAATAGTATGCTTTACAGCGATCTACATATCCAAAACAAGTTTAAAGGTAGAGATTATCATTATGCTTATGTAGACTTCCCTTTATTTATCCTCTAGTTCCTGGTAGTGGAATCTCTCGTTTATACAGTGGAATCCATAGCTTTCGAGATTATATTTGCTTTGTACAAAAGGCATCAAACCTGTGCAGTATTGCGGTTACAGTCTCTTGGAATACTGAATCTCATGTTCAACCTCTTTTTGGCTTTTTTTCTTCAAGACTCCCTCAGTTTCTCACCAACCACAGGACAGCCAGTTCACCCATCCAACAGGCAGGCATCCCCCACGTGGTCTGGAGCTCTGAAAAGGTCATAAAGAACAACTGAGTTTTAGCTGTGGGACGCCTTCCAGTTACACAGTAGGGAAGGAAATAGGAAATTTAGTCCATGAGATGTTATATGGCCTGTTCCAGACCCAGCATTAGTTTGTACTATAAACTCACATCTCACCACTTAATGGACAGATAAGTCTTCAAGAAAAAAATTATTCCCCTCTTCCCAATCAGCTTTCCTTTCACTTTTTAGATACTCTGATTTAAAACAGTTGTCCCTATGTACTTCACTTATTTGTATATCCACAAATATCCATTTTTCCAGGTCCGCTAACATTATATGAGCTATATTGAGAAATAACTTCCTGAATTAAAAATGTATAAATTAATCTCTTGCAAGGGCAATCTGTCAGCACTTTTTTCCTTACAGAAACTTGTGCTGCATTTTAAACTCCAGTAAGTAATGCTGTGAGTATGAAAAATGCAATAATAGTTACCTAGAGGGACTAAGACTGAAATGTCCAGACTGGTTTTAATCAATGTATTTATTAAACTTCAGCACATAGTATCATCCCCTATTGCAGAGGGAGGGAAAAAAAACCCACCTCATTACTTTGTCAATGCTATTTACATGAGTTTTACTTTACAAGGAAACTACGAATGCTTGCCTTTTCTGTGCTTGAAGCCTACTCAAATTCGGCAAACTATGCGGCTGTGAAATTTACTATATATTTTTTATCATAATTAGTAGCCTAAAGAGAAATCATGCAGTGGTTTTGGCTATTCTCACAGCATTAGTAACCATCACTTGACATAACAACTCTTCAAGATTCAATATAACATGAGAGCAAAATATTACTCTATTGAATAATTATTTCTTTTCATTTTGGATCAGGTATGTAGGCTATAGATTACATTGTTATTTTAAAAATCAGGAGACTACTTTTGTTCAAGTTAAATTGAAAAAATGAAATAATAATTTCCTTTAAACTTGGAAGACTTATGGAATTCAGACACAAATGAGACCATCAAAGCTTGGACCTCTCTTTGTGAGTGACTGTTTTTAGGAAAAGAGATAGCCATGCTGATCACAAGGAAACAAACAGCCTAGTAAAGTTAGCAGGACAAGAAGCTTAATGATAACATACATTTCCCCCACTCCCATCCCATGCATGTTTAATACACAGATGCAATCATTACAGTAAATTGCCCAAGAGCATGACAATTATTTCCAGTTCAAAAAACAGCAGAAGCTATTGTTTCTCAGACACACCTCCTGGTAATGTAACAAATGCTGAGTTTCTATTATTTTGAGTCACAACTACCATAAACAATTGTCTCTAAAGCAATATGCTACTTCATGTGAGTATAACAAGACTTGTTCACTGGTGGAACTATAACATTTGTTGGGCTGCACGTATACCATATTATTGAAGATGATAGATAAGGATTCTGGACAGGGATTAGAAATTTACAGCTCAATTACAGTACTGCACACAAGATAGTAAGAAGGCTTTTAACATGTAGGAATGAACTGCTCCATTAAGACAAAACAATCCTTTCAGTGAGGTGGGGATGGGGGAAGAAAAATCACTGCTGTTGTCTTTCATAGTCCTCCTCAGGTTGATCCAAAGTGGGTTGATGTAGTCCCCTTCCCCCTCCCAATAACTAAATCACTTTTGTAACCAAATCAACTTGTCATCTGCTGACTTTATGTTATATTTGCTTCTAATCAAATCCCACATATAGGTACGTTCTGTCAAAAATGGTCTGGATTCAAACATGAAGTATTTGTCACATTAATATACAGAAAGACATTCTGATTTTTTTCACTACTAATGCTTCTTATCAGTTACATTCCTGCAACTGAGCTGTCTAACATTGTGCTTTTGTCCTATAGTTTTGCACTACAGTGTCTTTCCATTTCCATTGTCATCTAATGCTTCTATTTATGCAAATATACAAATATCTTCTCATCTCTTAAATCCATCATCAAGCTACCTAGTTTATGTAACCAAATAATCCCATCACTTCTAAGGCTCACCTGTTTTGCATGCGCTCTACCCACTCACTATCTTTATTTACTGTGTTTTGATTTACAGTAGCAGCAGCCACCCCACAGCCAGCTCTGCACTACTTTTCTCTTTCTCAGTGTGCTGATATCCACTGACTGCAGTGGCTCAGAAGCACAGATCTCAAACTCTCTGTATGGATCTGTTTACAGAACCAAGGCCAATGACTTAAAAGATTTGAGAGGCAAAAACCTGTGCAACCACATTGAACTCTCTGAAGTCTGAGCTCTGCCTGGACAATGAGGACAGCAATTAAAATAAGTGATAAAACTCAAGCAGATTTCTTAACTAACCCACCCCCTCCAAAAGCACAAACCATTTGAAAAATGGTTTAGCTCTATAAAGACATGAGAACTAGCTGACAGTTATATTAGCTATAGATCACTTATTCAAGGCCCTAATGTTGTCAGAATTGTTCACGATGAGTGAGTGGTTCATTGCTTCACAAATTTTCCCCTACAATTTCAGTCAGTTACTCAATGATCAAGTTAAATGGTATGCAATAAATATGAACTATAGTAGGTAAAATCTGTAGGTATAACTGTTCTAGAGTAACAACAGAGGTACTTTTTGCTTTCAAATAATTTTAAGAAATTTTCCTAATGTTTATGTGCTCTGTAATCAAATTATGTGACTCTCAGAGGGAATGACTTACTAGTACATAAATTTAATAAAATTCTGCCCCCTTCTGATGTACCTATCATACAAACAGGTTACTGGTTAGTCCAGTAAGGCCTTATATTGGCATTGCTTTTCAAACATGCAGTCCAGACTGGCTCAAAACACTTGATGAGCTCCCACAGCTCAAACTGACCTCAAATACAGGGATAACTTCTTCATCTCGGGACTGGTCACTGTGTCAAGTACACCATTTCATAAAACGTTACCCCGAAACGTTCCTTTTTGTATAAAGATAACTTGGACTGAGCATTTAGCCGAAGTACTTTCAGAAGTGAGATATTTTGTCTCACTTCATCCTCACAAAATATTCAGCATAAAGTAGAACCATGTTAATTATGAAAAGAAATATAGCAGCTTCAGTCTTCATCTAGTTCCTATGATCTTTTCCCAGTCTTGATTCTACCTACATAGCCCTGACTATATTTTGTAACAGCCCTGAGACTATTCTATGCTTTATCCTGACAATTATTATCCTTAAGAAAAAACAGCACAGCGAACAGACCCATCTGGAGTCCAATTTTTTTGGTAATTCTGTCCAAGTCCCATGTTCCATAATAGCTCTCCATTTGAAAACATGACGGATAACCACAATTGTTAAGAACCAATTTTAGCACAGCTGGGAAGCATCTCCAGTTTAACATAACAGTGTTTAGCATTTATGCAACTTTTTCTATCAAAAGATCTCCAGTAACGATGGGTGTTTGTCTTTAACCCTTATGTGTTCCCATCAACTTTAACGGTCCATATTCTGAGTCACATACTGAGCCACAGTGATGTAAAAAAGAACAACTTTACTCAGATCAGTTTCTGAAAGCACTAATTTAGTGACAGAATTGAAGTAGGATATAGAACCCACTTCTGATATTTGATAAGTAAGCAAATAAGAGATTAGGGATATTTTCAAAAGATATCAAAAATATACCAAAGGTCTTCCCTAGAATATTATTGGCTGTATTTATAAAGACATTTCTATCATAATTGATAGGTATGCAGATTTCCATTTCTCATCACAGTCAGTCATATTGCAAATAGAATCATTATTGGCTCCGTAGAGCTTAGGCTGAAGAAATAAATTCATTTCACAGATGTCATTCAGAATTCATGACCAAGCTGTCCCAAATCCCAGTCCTGGACAGGAAATAAAGATCTCTGTAGCTCATAACAAGCTCTTGTACCAGCCCCACATCAGTCATAAGAAAAACATCAGATTGTCTTTGATTTTTGATTTTGGCGTTTTCTTGTAAAGATTTACACTGTAACAAAGAGCCAGTATTCAAAAATATCATCATTTGGTAAAAGTATTCATGAAAAACAATGGATTAGTTCCTGAAACGCCCCTGCTAGGCTAGTGGTAGATTCAATATATTTCTCAATAGAATCTATTTTCATCTAAAACACCATACATATTTCAGCGCATTCAGTAATTATAAAGCAATATTCAAGCCCTCTGTTCATCGTGATAAACTGCACTCTTTCTATTTCCTGTTTAGCTGACCAAAACCTTTCCAAAAGAGGTCTTCAATTAGTTGCTGAACAAGAAAGCAGTGTTGGATAAGCATGTTAGTGTTTGGCCAGCTCAAGGTTTGTCCAAATATTCCTGCCAGGAAGAATTTTTTTCCTGGAAGGTCACAGAAAACTGTCTTAAAACAGAACATCAAATAAAGTTTAATAGAAAATTCTACATTAAAAGCTATGGGTTTGCAAAATTAACCCTCACTCCTTCCATTCTATATATAAACAGAAGGATTTTATGCAGTGACTTCTTTAATGAAACATACTAAAGAAACTTCATTAATTTCTTCAATTTTAACTTTTCATTTACTTTAATTTTCATTTCTTTAATTACTTTCTTTACTGGAGCGAATTAATGAGTCTTCCATCTATTCAGTATCACAGCATGGGTTCATAAAGAAACAGAACAGAGTTCAGAAAGATAAATTACAATGTCTGAGCCTTCAAAAAATAGCGTCAAAGACAATATCCCATAGACTTATCTAATTCAAATACTATTAAGTTCAGAGGGTTTTGCCTAGCTCATCTTTTGCCTGAATAACGTCTGATAGTATGGTCCTCATACAAAGAACAGAACAGTTAGACTAAGGGGGGAAAAAAAAAATCTTGAAAAAGTCCACAATCCAGGAAAATTATCTGGATCTGCTGACTCAAAGAACATCAAGAATCTACAATGTCAGTGATGATTAAATTCCAGAAGATTAAACTCCTCTTTTGAAGACATTTAATCATATTTTCAGATATGCAGGGAAACTTTCATAATATAATAAAGGAGATAGATATTTTTTTTTAATTTAGAAAAGAATATGTTCCAAACCTCTATGACCCAAAGCAAAGATACAAAACTAAAGTGACTGTGATTTCATGAAGAATGGTATATAGCATTATATCGTTTAGCACACTAAAGCTATTAAAACTCATTTCAAGACTTTATATTGACTACAGAGAATACACAAGTTCTCCCTCTTGCATGTTTTAATTTTAGCAATTAAGAAAATAGCTATTTGATTAAAAAAATACATGGCATCTTCAGCTCCTACCTGTGTCAGCAGAAGCTACAGATGTCTCTGAATCTTGAATTAATTCTGATTAGAAGTTTAAAATATGCTTATTGATGTCTAAATTTTATACAGTGTATATAAATTTACCCTCCAAGCAAGAGCCACAACATGTGCAGTGACTTACAAAACAGGGATTTTGTATATTAATTATATTAAGACATCCTTTTTTATCTTCAATGATACACAAACAGATATCATTAGCACATAATACAAAGTATATTTATATATCATATAACAACAAAGGTCAATACATTTAGATACTCTCAGTCCTTGGCACTAACATTAACTACTGTTTTTCTAAGTGAAATATGAACATTTTAACATGTGTCATTTGATATAACAAAAGATACTGCCTTGCAAACAAAACAAATTTTCCCTCAGAAACCCTACTGCCTTTTATATCATAGGCTATCACAGCTATAAACAAGGTAACTTCTTATAGCAAGATGCACATTTGCCAGTCTGACACCTCTGTTCTCCATTCATTCCAGCTGTTCTCTGCACCATCATCAGCGTCAAGCACCCTGTGGTGTGAAGAGCAGGGTGTGACACGAGGGTGTAAGATGAAGACAGATATCAGAAAAAGAAGGTGGATTTTTTTAGTCAAACAAAGGGGGAACATCCACAACTGCTTTTTCCCAAAGGAACTGGGCTTTCTATTAGTCCAGAAACACACTGTGCTGGGGTGTTTGCTATATAAGTTCTAGCAACCTTGAAGGTATCTGTTGTTCCATGTCAGTGGGAGGTGTCAAAAAAAAAAAAAAAAAAAAAGAAAGAAAGAAAGAGTAAGGCAAGGCAATCGATTCATTGTAAAGCTTCCAATACAGATCACCACAAAACCATGGCGTATTCACAAAACTGTTCTATTTTGGATGTTTGGAAAGCAGACAAAAACTGAAAAAAGTTGATTTCATGGAATCTTTGAGAAAACACACTGAGCCATAACTGCATTCACATTCACCCAGCAAAACAAACAACAAAAATTCTGCATAGAAACTATGAAAATAAAGCTAAAGTAAAAGCCAGGAGCGTAACAGGAACTCCAGCTCAATCAGGTGCCAAATTATGCTTGCTTTTAATTCTACTGCCCATTTGCATGTGCATTTTTGTGAAGTGTTATTCACCTACTGATTGTATTCTTGGTTTAGATTAAATTAATTTTATCGATGCAGAATTCAGCCAGCTAACCTTTACTATTTATTTTTAATAGGTTTGATGCAATACATTTTTAGTGCTGAGATAAGTATTGATCAAAGCCTCTGCCTCCACTCGTTTTGATTGCCTCACGTAATTAGGAAGTCTAATAAGAGTATGAAGTACAAACATTTTACGTTTTTATGTAGACCTGTGAATGACCTTTACAAATTCAGTACATTTCGAAATACACCTGCCCCTGAGGTAAAGGACAGCAAATAAACAGAAGCCAGTAGACATCTCAAGGCATAAAAAAGGAAGATTCTATAAAGTGCTGTAAAGTAGCATGG
Source organism: Theristicus caerulescens (assembly GCA_020745775.1). Taxonomy (NCBI): domain Eukaryota; kingdom Metazoa; phylum Chordata; class Aves; order Pelecaniformes; family Threskiornithidae; genus Theristicus; species Theristicus caerulescens. Next base: position 12,112,961 of record CM036564.1, read on the forward strand.
CATCTTCAAAGTCTGGACAGAATAGAAAGGATTCCCATGAACCAAGTCTAACCTGCCCTGCCTAATGCAGAAAGCTAAGTTTATACAGTTTAAGAGGATATACTCCTGATATTTCAAACTGTGATTTGAAGCTTTTTAAGCAACGCAGCGATTCCAAAAACTCCAATCCTACCCAAAGCTGTAAGGTGTGGGTGGGTAGTCACAAAGCTACACTAAAGTAGTCAAGGGTTCATGTAAGTGCAGAAACACAACCACAGAAGGACAAGAGCAAGGTCAGGGCCCAGGGCTTTCAAACAGGCAGAGAAGATTTGCCATAACTGACCAGAGCATTTATCCATGTGAGCCAACATCCTGTCGGCAGCAGCTGCCAACACTTGTTGACTCAGCTGGGAGTATAAAGAAGAGAAATGTCTGATGAAATTTTTCCCCATATCTTCTGAAAACTAAAGATCAGATTTGTCACAGATACAATCTCGTTTGCTAGATAATCTCCCAAGTGACATTATAACAACGTTTAATGACATTTGGCTTTTATGGAATGGCTGATTAGACTAATTACAAGTGCAAAGAAGAGAACTTTGAAATATATTCTGTGAATGGATGCAGAATATGTTTTCAGATAAAGCATTTTTATTCCCCAAAAATTGTTTAATTCATTTTATAAAGTCCGAGAAATCAGGTTTGGAAAGCACCAAGCAGGCCCATTTTCCTTCTCTCGCCTAGCGTAGGGTGCATTACTCATTTACTGTACTGTACTATGTTTTCTAGCCCTGTCTCATTTTAAACACAACTTCAAATATATGAAGCATCCCACACTTCCCTTGGGAAACTACTCCAAAATAGTACAGAGGTTTATTTCTGACATTTAATATAATCTCTCCTCCTCAGTTTCATCCCATTACACTCACTCTGTCACCTTCTAACAGAGTTTGAAAATAAGCAGACACGGATTTTCTGAGATCTTGTTTAAGTTTTGGACACTGTCATCCATATTCTGAGAAAAACATGTTACACCACCCCAAGCCTATCCTTACTTATTTCTAAAATGCCACCCCCAAAGCCACACAGCCAGACTTACAGCCACTTTCCTCTCTCAGGGAACTTCAGTGAAAAAGGAAATTAACAGCTTTCTTCTATAGCCATGGCTGGGAAACGCTATAGAAATATGATTGCCGTCAAGACATTTTTCCATAGCCCTTCATCAGTCCCAAGCAAATTCACCTACTAGAGACCTCTGCTGATCCATAACAGTGGAGGAAAAGTTACTGTATTTCTCACAGCAAAATGGAGTATCCTGCTGTATGAGTAAATTTGGTTTACCAAAGGAAATCTGATGCATCACGTATTCTATGACACAGACTCATTTGACAATGGTATCCAATCATAATAAGAAAACAATTATTTCAGTGAAACAAAGGTGAAACAGGTTATGATGAGATCTGCTGCATACCAATAGCTGAGGTTTCCAGCTCCTTGACTGCATAGTTGCTGCATATTGTACTGCATGCTATATAGCAGAAATTCTGCTTTTTACATCTGATGGACAAGAAAATGGTATTTCTCTCTCCAGCTTGCAAGTACAAGTGAAATCAGGAGATAAAAGAAGAGTTACAATGACCTTTGATGTGGAGGATTTATAAGAACTTCTTCCACCACACAACTTATCCTAAATGCCATCTTTAAATCAGCAAGCAGGCTCTAGGATACCTTTCTCCACTGTGCAAACGCTTATAGAAAACAGAAATGAAAAGCTTTTTAATATGTAACTGTTCTATAAGCTCCTGATGTGCCACAGGGAGAACCTACATGCTTCTGCTCTATTTGTTTGATAACTGCGTACCTTAAAGGGGCACTTTAGTGCACCAAGAGTTGCACAAAAAGCTACAGTAAAATGCAGCATTTGTTTACAAAAGCTACAAAAATATCACATAAATTAACAACAATTTTTAAGGGCTAAACAGCCTGTATATAACCTGTTCCAAAGTAAAAATCATTGTACTGTTGCACATGGATCAACTAGGAAGGAGATTACGATCTGAGATTATCTTCCTCCTCCTCAGGGAAAAAACAGTCTATCACACTTCTTCACCATGTGTGCGGTGTCTGACCTATTGCTATAACTACAGTGTGAAGCACGCAGGCGGTGAGGTGTCATCAAGGTTCTGCCCATTCCCTGCCCTCTCCATTCCTTTCCTGACTACTTGAGGAGGCATCAAAGATGGCAGGATAGGAAAATCTGATAAAAGTGCAATTATCCCAAAACAAAAAGGATTTTTTATTTCAAAGTAGTGCATATGTGATGTGCAATTTCTTATCTGCCTCAATGGGTTTTTATAGCTCTGCAATTGCATAGTTTCGGGTAGTAGTAGTACAGAAGGATTCCATGCTTGTAAAGCTCTATTAGTGCCATAACCACTGTTAATATTCCAGACTTGTGCATACAGGTGTATTTCTCCTGCTACCTTGAAACTAATTGTAAACAAACTCATACTAAAACACACAATGTAACTCACCTACAATCTCTTTTTGGGAAAAATTCTTACCAGCTGCTTGTACCATTAAAATAACTACATCCCTATACATGCATTTTCTCCACAAAAAGTCTTTGATTTAAAAAACAAAACAAAAAACCTCAAACAACAAAGCCTTTTAGTCAGAGAGAGCTTAATGTCCTATTATTCTATTAATAGTCCTGAATAAACCAGGCAGATACATGAATGGACCTGGTACATATCTACCTGTTTTTTCATTATGTCTCTCTTTTTCTGCTCCTCCTCCCCTTCAGCTTGGTGAGCTTCTCATTTTAGCCATTTTCCATATTGTTTTCACTGTAATGATCATGAGTAGCAAGTAAATGAATGACAGACACAATGAAACTCAAAGCAACATGCAATAGTAATGCCTATGCTACAATTAAGATGAAGCTTGGCAGCTAGCAGGGGAAAAATTTATGTAGCCAGGGGATCCATGTGCATTACATTCAGTGAAACCACTCCAACCAGGGAAGAAGGAGGACCAAAAAGAGGAGGAAGGTACTACCTCTGGTTTTGCCTATTGCTTTCTCATTATCTTCCTCAATTACACAGGATCATATTCCTTGCCTTACAGCCAAAATCTCCACATGCTCATGGGGAGTGCTGGTGGCATTCTTACTGCATGTAACACCCTTACCGAAGGCAAGAAAGGGCTCTTACTTTTTCTAGGGTCTTCAAAAAAGAACAGCAAGCCAAGAACATTCAACTTTGAAATAAACTTTCAAACTGACCATTCAATTTCCAAATGAGGAGCAGGAAGGCATGTTAAATCAAGCACAACATGTCCTGTAGTCTCTAATCAGAATATAACGCATAGTTTTACCTACTGTAAGCAAAGACATTACCAATAGCATTCAGTTACATCAGTCCTTTTAAAAGTCAACATGAAACAAATTCTTTAAGGTATAATGTGAATGAGAACGTTACAGGAATAAAATAGTCCCCCATTCACTTCTGAGTTTACAAAAGTTGTCTACATAAGGATTCCAAAAATACAGCTGCACTCTGTCTCTTATCAAGTCTCTTGATTTCAAGAATTTCAAACATAAATTTAAATTAGTTCACTACTTCATTCATTCTGAAAGAATATCAGTTATATCCTTGCAATAGCAGAGCATCTAACATCAATTCCAAATCAAATATTTTCTGAATGTATTTTTAGTTGCAGTGCTGTTATACCTACAATGGTCTACCAGAAAGCAAAATGCATATTTTCATAGTAGTTGTATAAATAGAAGCAAATGCTAAAGCTAAAAGCGTGCAGGTTGCTAAAACCTTGATAACTTCACTTTTTTCAACATTCGTGCCACCAAAGCTTTTCTAGTAATGCAACAGCGTTACATACAAATACATTGAAGTGATTAGCATAGGTACAATCAACTGACTTTGCAATGGAGTTCAACCTTATTTTCTTTTAGTTCTTTTTGTATTAATCTGCAAGATCATGCTTTAGTTGCCCTCAAACCGGATATAGCTGGAAGAATAGCATCCTGTGTTACAGCACTTGTTTCACTTGCACTGTATTTGATACTCTGCACCTTGCAGGGGTCATTTCTGCCATCACAGCATCTCTATTTTCTCACTTTCCTCTCTATAGCCATTCTTTTATTTCCATCTTCATTCCCTTCAGTATATTCTCTTCTGTGTCTCCTGCTGCCTCTATGAATCTGCATAGAAGTACTGACTCCTGATGACTGCTCTCACTGCATGGCAACTTGGGATTTTTCTTTATTTCCTTGCAGTCCGAGCTCCAAGTATCCAGTTTAACACATGATTTCTGATTGGTTAAGTCTAGGAATTGTCTTCTGCATCTCCATGCTCTGCTTGATGTCTAGTTCTGACAGTCAAACATGCTTTTTCTCTACATGCTCTTTGCACTTCGGGACTCTGCTCTTCTAGTTTCCTCCAATGCTTTCTTACTTTTTCATGATTTCTTCCTGCAATCAGTGCCTTATATATATAGACTGTTCTGGTTTCTGCTTCTACCCTCTCCACTGAAGGGCAAATGCCATACCAGATGAGCTACAACCCATCCATTTTAATAGTGCTACCTATCTCCACTACTACCAATTTCTGCTGCTGGCTACTTCCAGATCAACATCAAAGACAGGAATACTGAATTGAAAGATCTCTGGCTATCATATCCAAGGAGCCATAATATAATACTTTCTTCTAAAACATATCAAGCTCCATCCTAAAAGTAGTTAGGATTCCTTGGCACTATTGATCTTATTATGGAAGTGTTCCGGATCTTCACATCTCTGAACTTCAAAATTTTTAATCACATCACATCTACTTAATTCATTCCAAATAAAACAATATTTTCTATTATTATTTTAAAAAATTCTAGGTGGTTTGAAGTTGCTGGCCCCATAGACACACAAAAAAGACTACAAAGAGATAATTTAATTAAATTTAATCATAGGAAAATTAACTAAGAAAATAGGCAACTCGAGACATTCTTCTACCATATCATGCTGTAACTTTAGAAAAATCAGTGTCCTCATTTGACCTAGCTGGAGTAACAACCCAGCTGAGTTCAGTGAATAAGAAGACCCTTACTCAAACAAACTGAATCTGAATATAAACTCTACCAAAAATTAGTAGGAGGATGACAGTGCGTTTCTTAATTTGGCTGATCTCAAGTATGGACCTAGATGGTCAACTATGTGCAAAGGACACTCTCTTGTTATGGCCCTTATGTAACTTGTATGGCCATGCAAATAACTAACAGCTTTTGTATTGTATACATAGTCTTTTGAATACCCATAAGCTGAAAGCGTTGATGCCCTCTCTCAGTCTTGAAAAGGAGGTATGTAACCTTTAAGTAGAGTTCTCTTATTATCTAGCATTTTCAAGTTTCCTTGGAAACTACAAGACATGCCTGCAGGAACAGAGTGTAACTACTTGGTTTTAGTGGCCTTTACTGTTTAGTTTTACCACACTGCATGTTGAAGTGAAAATATAATAGGCTACAACAGAAAAATATATGAATGGAAGCCTGTCGCATACAAATGGAAGCAAAGGGAATCTAGCTTTGAGCTATAAATACATAAAGGTCCCAAGGGTACATATGCAAGCAAAAATGCAGCAGCTAGTAGCTGACATAATGACATTTTCCTGAGACAGGATAGAAATTCCATGAAATAAGGGAATAATGAGAAAAATAACAAAGCAGCACACTATGAATCCTTTGCATTGGACAGAATAGTATCAGACAGAACTTGCATAAATGGTGCAGGGTTTGATCTCACTTTCCCTAATGGAATTTATTTCCAATTAATACCTCTGTACCAAAATGAAACTAGCATGAAAAGATCTATAAGAAGGTTTTCTCTGTCTGAAGCACGGCCTTTTACATTTTGTCAGCACCACCACTGAGATCAGAATAAGCTCAAAAGGAATGACTGTAAATTTTCAGAATCATTATGGAGCCAGATGAAGGATTGATACCAGATTTGGGCTGAACTGATGGCCCACTAAACTTTTAAATTAATTTTCCTGGGAAGCCAGAGTTTCACTTTAGGGGGAAAAAAAAAAAAATTAAAGGAAGTGAAAACTGACAAAATTAAGAATTGTGAAACTTTCAAATGAATCTTTTGTCTGGCTTTTCCATTGCTTTTATCCTTCAATTTTTTTTTTTTCTCCAAAAGAATAGCACAGAGCCTACCAGTTGCAGTAACTTCCTCTGACACACAAGGAAACTTAAAAATGCTAGATAATAAGAGAACTCTACTTAAAGGTTGAGGAACTTCTCAAAGGTAAAAAGCTTTACTGACACAAGAAAGAAAAAAAAAGAAAAAAAGAAAAGACTTAATACAATTTTACAATCTCCAATGGTTTAAATTCAAAATTTAGAGTGTAGGTTGGAAGATCAACCAAGCAAGTCTTTTATGGGAAAGTCTCTAGCAAAACACCTCCTGAAGGCTAACAAGCAGTTAAGGACTTCCAGCAATCTGTTTACAGTTTTTGTCAAATCAATGAGTGTGGACTGAGAAACCTAGAGACAAGTCTGTTCCAGTGTTTTTGCAGCCTTCAATGCGAAATTCATAACCATGCTGATGGCCCAGAAAGACTCAGTTATCAACCATCTAAAATTCATACACTCAACTTGGAACTCTCTATGTTCCCCATAGATTGGGTTGATTTCCCTTAAGTGTATGCATAGGTAGTCATGGCAATGAAGTATTAAAGATAAGAATATATCCCAATTAGAATTAGAGACGTGTCAAAAACATTGCAGAATTTCAAAGTGAAGAACTGCACACTGATGCATTGAGTCAGGCTTATGTGTACTTTGGGGCACTGACAGAATTACAGAATAACTCAGGGTGGAAGGGACCTCAGGAGGTATCGTAGCCCAGCCTCCAGCTCACAGCAGGGTCAGCTGTAAGATCAGACCAGGTTGTTCAGGGCTTTATCCAGTCAGGCCCTGAGAAAGTCCAGTGGTGGAGACCGCACCACCTCTGTGGGCAGGCTGCTCCAATGCTTAGCTTTCCTTTTGGTGAAGCAGTCAGAACTGCTCTTATTTCTATTTATGTCCATTTAGTCATGTCTTCCCAGCCTCCACCTTAAATATATGGTTTTAAAGAATTCATCTCTGTCCAAAGTCTACCTTTGCATTTTAAAATACAATACTTCCCACAGTGTACAAACCTGTATACTGAAACATATGCCTTGAATACAGAACAATTTCCCCCTTAATATCTTATACTGATCATAGGTCTTGTGGCTCAGCTGGTAGACTATATGAACTGCTGCCAGAGGGTTCCAGCCTAGTTGCTGCTTAGGTCACCTACTTTCCCAAGAAACAGCTGGGTGGTAATGCCAAGAGATGAGCTAGCGTCACATACAAAATGCTCCAAAGGCAAGTTAAATCACTTAGTAACTTTCAGGATAATAGAAGCAAGAGCAGAGGGAGATTTTTTTCACTCAAAAGCTGCTTCATGGAGAAGTGATTATCTGATTTTATCAATGTCGCTATACACATGGATAGTGCCTTTTCCCCCTTATCTTGTTTCTTTATGTATAACGTTGTGTATATTACCATCCTTTCTGAATTCTGACACAGATGACACTGATGCAAATTACGCATCTCAATAAGATTGCACTGCTGAAATTGAGATAACTGATACACAAATGTTTTTTTCTTTTCCCACAACTAATTAAAATTCCAGGGTTTAAGTAGCTGCTATCATGTCCAGAGACAGAGATAACTGGATGAATACATGGAAAGCTCTGTATAACACATGCATGGAATAACTTCAGAAGACAAGAGAGGGCAGAATTAATAGTTGTTCTCAAATTGATAACAGTCCTAAAATGCCAGCAGCGCTTTGCCTCTGCACCCAGTACATCCTTTCATTTATGCATCTGTAGCCTATGAAAGAAAAGCTAATTTTAAAATCTACTCAAGGAGAAATTTTTAAATTTCTTCAAAAGAGCTTTTAGAATACTAAATAGGCCTATACATGGAGATTTGATTTCAAGCAAATTTTCTGTTCTTTTACTAGTCCTCAGTATTAATGTATTTAACTTGACACATGTACATAGATTATATCTCAGTATAATTATATGATTATAGACATCTCATGCTGGTTTCAGCTGGGATAGAGTTAATTTTCTTAGTAGCTGTGTTTTTGATTTAGTATGACAATAACGTTGATAACGCACTGATGTTTTAGTTGTTGCTGAACAGAGTTTACACTGGTCAAGGACTTTTCAGCTTCCCATGCTCCACCAGGTGCACAAGAAGCTGGGAGGGAGCAGAGCCAGGCCAGCTGACCCAGGCTGGCCAAAGGGCTATTCCATATCATATGACATCATGCTCAGTATATAAAGCTGGGGGAGAAGAAGGAAGTGGGGGACGTTTGGAGTGATGGTGTTTGTCTTCCCAAGTAACCGTTACACATGATGGAGCCCTGCTTTCCTGGAGATGGCTGAACACCTGCTTGCCGATGGGAAGTAGCGAATGAATTCCTTGCTTTGCTTTGCTTGCATGCGCAGCTTTCGTTTTACCTGTTAAACTGTCTTTATCTCAGCCCACGAGTTTCTCACTTTTACTCTTCCAATTCTCTCCCCCATCCCACAAGGGGGGAGTGAGCAAGTGCCTGTGTGGTGCTTAGTTGCTGGCTGGGGTTAAACCATGACACATGCCCATGGACTCTGTGCACAAATAGTTCTGGTTTATAAATAAAGAATATGGGTAGGAATCTGACAGCTGGGACTTCAGAGAGAAGCATTTGTGAACTAGCATGCCATTTTCAAAAAGTCTTAAGCTATGTTCAAATAAAGCAGCTGTAAATTCAGATGCTGAGCCAAATTTTATCCAATGTCTCTTTGTCTACAAAAGCCAAACAAACACTTACCATAAAAGCATGCTGAACATTAGTTAACTTCTTCCTTTGTGGAAGAGGAGCTGCACAGAAATAAAAGGGAAAGAACCATCTTATCTTTCAAAACACACCTATCAGCTAAGCAAACTTCTTAAAATATTCAGGACTCGATTCCTATCTCCTTCTCTGGAGTTTGAATAAATTCAGAAATTGCACCCTTTCATGAATGTTTTTGTATCTTTCTTTTCCTTTCAGCAGTAGGATGCAAGTAGAGGCTATATATTGGTTTAGTTAAAAAGCCAAAGCACAATTAAAACAAACACATTTTCTTTTAACATCTGAATTGTCAATGTGTAAAATGAAGGTATTTTGCTTGTAGAATTCCCATAAGTAATTTTTTTTTTGTTAAGAAACTATTCTCTTGCATCATATTACAAAGGGTCAAGATTGAAACCACCAGTGTAATATTTACTTGTGCACAAGTTCCTTTAGGGGGAAAAAAACAAAACAAAAATGAAACCCAAACAAGGTTAGTTTCCAATGAAGTAGCTGAAGACAAAGTAAGTAAATTAGTTTGGGGATTTACCTGTCACTAGTGGAGAGTGTTCTTACAGAAATAAATCAGAAGACTGAAACATTAGGAGAGCAGACGTGTTCCCCTTCAATTTGCTGTTTTATCAATCACAGTTTTCAAGTTGTTTTTCTATACTAGTTTAAACTTAAAGAATAAGATGACAACCGCTGTAATAACTATTGCAGAACACAAGGTGTAGCAGGGAAATTTTATTCCCTATCAATGGCAATGTCCTGAGAAATGTGTTCTAGAAGTAAATCTGTTCTTTGATTAATATTATAGCTCATCGTACAGTCTGCCACAGACCCCAGTGTTGTCTTTCTCCATGTTGACAGTCACAAAGAAATGACTTCCTACTGTATCAGCCAGTTTAAAAAGTGGGTACAGGGTCATATTGACCTTGCATGACAGAACCAAAAGACAGATTTCTCCACTATGATATTTTGGTTCAAAATCATATAGGAAATATCAGCAACAAAAAGCAACTCCCAGTATATGTTTAAAAAAAAAAAAAGAGGGGGGAATTAAATTACATTAATTTATCGGTTAAGATAACTTTTTTCTCGATGAGGATAATAGACACATGCAACTTCACTTACTTGCTTATCAACAGAAGAAAAAAATTTTACTCTGGCCCAGCCACACATCAATGTGTGAAAGCATTTGTGATGAATGACATTGTATCGCACTTTCAGTTGTGCTCCTAGTATACTGTCCAAGAGATAAATCCACTTATTCTTTCCTTTACATGTTGTATACATAAGAAGAAAGTATAGCAAGATTAAAAATCCAATAAAAGATGAAGTAATGCCTTAAAAGAAGGAATTCAAATCTGATTATTATTTTGGAATAGGCTGTATGCAAACATTTTCATTCTTCAGGGCAGTTCCTATCAATTATTTTAAGTAGTTGGATTCTACTGACTACAAACTAGTAGGCAGTAGATCTAATGTTACAGCACACAAAGGAGTAATGCTATTTACTCTTTACATATATCTGAGCATACATCTGAAACTGTTACACCACAAAGTATATAATTTTTCATAGATCCCGATGCATTGAGATTTCTAGAAAAAGGGACAATTTAAGATAAAATCTGTATCAAGACAGAGTAAGTAATACTCTGATTTTTGTATTTTCTAACCTTTAGAATAAAAAAAGTCTAGAGCTGTAGCAGGCAACAGCCATTCCAAAAAGAGAAACAAGCGGAGACACATCATCCCATCTCCTCTTTCAAAATCAGCCAGCATGGGTCTAAGGAAGAACAGCTGTTACATGGACTTTTTGGTTATTTTTTGCTCTGCTCCCTTGACTCTGCTGTCTGAATCTCCAGGCCACCTCTTCTGTCAGTCACAGTAGATGACCCTCTGCCCTCATTCCACTATTATCTGTTAGCAACCATACTACATCAGACAGCTCTATATTATTTAGCTGTATTTTATTAGGTCATACCACCTACAATATATTTACTGTTATATTTTGGATTTCTCCCACGTGCATCTGATGGGACTAGGATGTTCCCTTTCATACAAACTAGTTTCACCACGTATCTTGGACTGTTAAAATCATTCAACTTCCCCCCCACACACACTATTTCAGTTCAAAGCTCTGCTGTAAACCATCATCACACAAATGTTTGCAACTCTCAGCAACAACACCTTTCAAGAAATACGCTCCTAGTTAACAAGAGCATCCAAATCAAGATTTTCATGTGGCTTACAGCTTTACTGCTAGTGCTTCATAGGGCAGCAATCCAAAACTCCAGCATCAATGACTTTCCAAGACTAACGATGCATTATTACAAAAGATGGAAAAATTGAAGTCCCAATATTAGTTCATATATCCCAAAGCATATAGGCATGCAAAACACCCATTGTGGATGTTATACAATATAGTCTGAATTTTGGAGGAGTAGACAAATACATTTTTCAGTAGCCAGGGATGGAAGATGAAGACTACACTGATTAATCATGTATCTTTGTGGCACAGATGGTAACATATCTTAATATCTATCAGGTAGTTTACTTAAAAATTAATTCAGAAGTCATCCACAGTTAAACAATCCTAGATCTCAACACAGTAAGACTTTTCCAACCCCATCTAGCTAATTAGTGTTGTAACTGCTGAAGCACTTTGTTCTTATGATGGCTTCAGTTTACACATAAAAAGCAAACAAGGTCAAAAGCACAATATCTAACCATCACCACAAAATTAAAATGTAAGCTGAACACAAGGGAGAACATAGGGAGCCAAAACAGAGTCAGACTTCAATTAGGTGAATATCTTGGCAGCGCAAAGTAAGGTGACTCCAAGCCTCTTTGCATCGCTCTCCTGGCAAACTGGCTGGCTTATGTCTCCCTCTTCACAGCATAAACACAGCCTTCCCAATATGCCTCTGAAAATTCAAGTTCCTGAACAATTAGCTTTAAAAGTACTGCCTGTCTATACAACACAACTTTTGATAAAGCAAAACACACTTTCTAAAAATTATTTGAGAAGTATAAAGCAAATCAAGTATGTTTTCTCTCTGCCAGGTAGTCATAAGACATTGACGGTACTTAGCTTGAAGCCAGGCTTAATCCACGTAAAACATTTTGCTTCATTTATCTTTTTGAAAGTATGTACTACTGCACTGTAGTGTCTTGCAAGGAAGAGTATCTATAGTAAAAGTTGGCATTTTGGAATAAAAGCCCAGCCCATTAGACACATATATTCAATTAAAAGGCGCAGTTCAAATACTTTCCTTCCTCTGTACGTACAGTTTATCTGCATTAAAAGTTGTCTTAGTGTCAAAGCTGTATCAAAGCCATAACAAAGCCTAACCAGAATCATAATCTGACACTTGTTCTGCACCAGAAAACATTCTAGACTCACATGCAGAAAAGCACAACTACACGTCTTTGCTAGAATGGCCCTGATAATCTGTACCAGTAAAGTAGCCTCAGAACTGGAGGGATTATTTGCATTCATACTCCAGAGAGCCACATTGTTACTTTGTATCTCCAGATCATTTACATCCTACTCCCAGGAAAAAGGAAATCAGAGACCTATCCTCTATCTGAAGAGCTGTGAACTGACCACTACAAGCAGTTACTTGTAAGGTCTTGACAAGAACAATCTCTCTCTTTTACTGGAGCACAGCAATCACAGTGACTCTTAACAGTCCCATGGCATGGAAGCTGCTACTTTTTAGAACAGCAGAAGAAGAGATGAAGGAAACCATCTGAATGCCAAACTTTCTGCTAGAAAACTACTGGCTCTGTGAGAAACTCTTTCCTCTCTTTATTTTACTTTTCACTATTTACCAGACACATGCCTTGACAGGCTAACACAAAGAGTGGCAAAGTGTTAACACTGACACTGTATTTTCTACGTTCCCTATGCTAACTCAGGACTGGAAAGACCAAGCGTGTTCCGAAGGCTCTGCAAAATTTCATCCTCCTCCTGAACAGAGGCAGTCCTGAGAAGGTGCTGTATGAACATTTTGCAGAAAACAATGCACAGAAGTGGAAAGACTGGAAAACCAAGGCATGACCTGTTTGTATAACATCACTTCCCTGAACTGTGCATCAGGGAAGTAAATAGGAAGGCTCGGCTGAACCTCAGCATAACAAGATTTAGTTATGATTACAAAAGGGAAAAAGGCACACTCTCAGTGATGTAGCAGCTCCACAGAAGGCACTACTCAGCAGCTGACACAAGTGGGAAATGGCTCTATATGAACTGCTTATGTTAGGGGGTGAGAACACAGTGGCAGGGACTAAGCTGCACTGTTGGTCCATTACTCAGACAGATCTCAGTATGTAAGAAAAGATCCTAGGAGTCTCACTTGACATTCCCCAGCACTATTAGGGATAACTATCCCAGCAGACTGTTGATGATGCAGCAGCCAGATCAGTCCATCAGAGAGAACTGGAAGCCATGCCTGCAGCACAGAATTTTTTAGCAATTAGGATGTACTTGAGATTATGGCCTGTGGGATCACAGAAGCACAGTCTACATCACTTTTCCTGGTAGTCTACAATAACTCCTGAAGAGAGTGAATCTGAGGACAGGGTGTCTGGACTGCCTCCAGGAATACACAGGAACATTCCAAGTAAGCCGCCTGCACCAAACCTCCTACAGCCAAGACAACGTAGCTGTTTATGGAATTTGTCCCCAAGAAAACCACCATGAAGGCTTTAAGAAAGGAATGTAAATACAGACCTGTTGTAAAAACTTTTCTTTATGATCCGATGCCTTCAACGGTATAAAACATTAGCAAGTGTAGAAACAACCTGGGCACGGGCGTTATCTTTTCTGTCAGTTCTAAAGGAGGTCAGTGAGAAGGTTAGGGTCTTTCATGCTCTGTTATCTTTCTTCTTCTGTAAGAATAGTATAATAGGCATAAAGATGATTCCAAGTGGAATCCTAAACCCCCAAATTCTCCTTTCCAAAACAGAAACTTTTCAAAAGCAGCCAGCTGACAGAACTGCAGTTTTTAAGGGCAAGAAGCGTTCTGGCAGTCCAAGAGCTTGCATGCAGAATTACAGCCAATCAATGCTTACACACAGGTTGCAAAAATCAGACTAAAGTGTGGCAATAGGCTAGCCACGACAGTGAGAAGAATTGCACAGGAACACACTCATAAGTTGTTTGCCAAACTAATTTCCAGAAAATCAACATATTCTCAACTCTTCCCCCAGCCCCCAAAAGCTTACAGAATGCCAGCTTTTGTGCTGTTATATGAACTGGTCCATTGATTTTGTATTTGATTTCTACAATCCCCTGCTAAAAAACTCTTTCAATAACAAATCCAGTTTCATGACATACTTGAAGTCGTCTGAAATTGACTGCAAAACACGAGCAAACTTTCATTGCCCTGAAAAAAGAGGTAAGATTTTCTCAAGTATGCCCTTTGCATTAGTGTTAAACAACCTGAAGGCCTGAACTAACTTAGAGTAATTTAAGAAATATAGCATAAGGGTCCTTCTTTAGGAAGATTCTCCTCATCCACAAGTGCCCTGAACTTTGTATTTTTTCTGTCAGAATTTGATTACACACAGTCAGGTACCCTGTACAGTCTGGCATGCAGTAATCCAATACATCAGCTACAGAACTATGACCTGATCTTTCTTGAATTTAGCATGTGATTGGAATTCTTGCAGCACCTTGAGAGAGAGATTTGGGTGCCCTCCCATATCTCTCCCAGATTTCATTTTGAAAATTACTTCCTGTGTTGAAATGTGTGCATAAGCCTAGTAGCCTGAGAGAAAGAGAGAACTGCCTTCCTAGGGATGCCCTTACAAATGAAATCCAATTCTCACTGCTGCTCATCAGTGCCCAGCAGGGTTGCACATGACATCTCATACTATGGCAGCTGCTTTGCACTTCAAGCAGCCTTGAGCTCTGTGATTGCAAGATTCTGTTTATTATAAGGGATGTTAATGTTATGTCATTAATATGACTCCTTAGCTATTATAAGAAAGGCATCTATATGTCTTTGAAAATCTCCATCAAAATCATTATATATAGGTAGTTAATTGTTCCTATTGCAAAATGTAAACCATTATTACAACCTGAGAATCCATCTAAAATAAAATATCCTTAATAATCCTCACTGGAAGCACAATTACAAGCCTTTTAAAACCCTTCATGGCTGTTGAAAATGTTTTCCTCTCCCCTCTGTCCCTGATTTTTTTCAGTGAAGTACCCAAACTGTCCAATCTTCTGCAGATGTGCCAACCAAAGGCAGCCTCCTCCTCCTCAGGCTCTGAACTTCTCCTCTGAAGTCTGTTTGATCTCTCCTACTCCATCAGAATCACAAACTGGTATCTATATCTAATCATTTTAACTGATATCTGTATCTTATCATTTTACCCATCAAATATTCAGTGTACATAAACAAGTTTTGGAGAAAGGACTAGAAGCCAGGCCTGGTCTCTTCCAGGTAAGTGGTTTCATCACTAAGATATGGGTTCAGGCATCCTTCCCTCTCTAGCCCATGCAATCCTGCCCTTTTTTCTGCACAGAGACACAGCTTTAACAGGATCAATGAGTCTTACCTCACCTCACCTCTGAATACCAATCCCACCCAAGAAGGGCATACTACCTGGTAAAGAGACGTTTCTGGAAGCTTGAGAAACGTATCTAAAATTTATCAAGGCTTGAGGTAAAAAAAAAAAAAAAAAAAAAAGCAATTGAATCAGGTTTCACATGCATAAGACCATGGCAGGTGTGAAGACATGGGCTTTTCCACACTCTTTCAGGATCATCAATGGAATAGGCATCTTCCAGTCCTTTCTACCCCTGTTCCAACATCTATCAATTCTGCTTCTGTCTCCTGACACACTTCTCTCTCATCTTGTAATCTGCTATGGACTAAGTATGCAACTTCTTCACAATTTTTGCCTAACCAACTCCAATTCCTGAATTTTAGCCCCAGCATGAAATCATTCACCAGCTCCACCAGGACCTTTTCCCCAAGACTAACCTCAAAATATCGTGCCAGGAAAACAGGGAAAGCATACCATAACACACTGGAGAGAAAAATCAAACAGGACATATGTGCATTACAGGAGACAAAATAAGATGCCAAAGACTTCTGTGGGCATAGATAGCCTATCTTCTGCTCTGAATAATTAAACATAAATGTGATGCTCTCCTCATGCATGATCCAGATCAAATTTGTGGTTAAGTGATCTAGCAGTGCACAAATCCATTATTAATGACTGTGAAACCACTTGTGGCTTGAGTTATTTTATGTATCTAGCCTTAGAAGTTGAGTACAGAGCCTATTAAAAACCAAAGGAAATACTTTATTGACTGTAGTAAATTCTGAGAGAAAAAAGAAATCACATAAGAATAAAAATCTTTGAAAATACTGAAAAGTTCATGTTTAAAGCTGATTATTCAGCTTGAAAGGAAGAATTTTTTAAAATGAAAATAGATATCAATGCAACCAACTAATTGGCTTTTTTTACCCAAAACAAATTATAATGCCTAGTAATTGCAAAATATTCAGTAATTACAGCCATTTAAAAGAGTGTATTTTGTACCCTTTTATCATTTACAAAACCAGAGATCAATAGTCACAGAACTCCATTCCCACTTCTATACCCAGTTAAGAGATACATTTGTCTAAAATTAACTAAAGTAGAAGAGTCTTCTGATGGAAAAGGTAGTAAAATTAATACTGTAAAAATGTGAATCCAATATTCAGCTTTGCCACCAAGTTCCCCCATGACCCTGTTCTCTCCATCTGTGCGAGAAGAATCTTTCTTTCAACTGTTCTGTCTAGTTAGACTTCATGGTCTTTCAGATGTGGTCTAACCATTAGTCCAGATGCATAGTGCCACACAGAGCAGGACACTGGCTCTTAAAGGACTTGTTGAGTGCTACCAGAATACATTAGAAGTTATGTATTCTTTATATAGCTAAGCAGTAAACTTCTAGAACTCCCCCTAATAATTAAAAACTAATTAGGAAATACATGCCAAAAGGCATACATTGTGCTTGCTGATATGCAAGCTAAGTCATTTAAAGTAAATAGATTTTCTAAGAAAGTTCCTTCTACATCACGTTCTTTGACACAGGAAAGGTAGTAAAACTAACAAAACCATGCAAAAATGTATGTTCTATTCTTAAAGGAACTTCTAAAGGTTTTACTGTCTAAGCAGAAGGCCATATACTATCACCAACGCGTAGGGATCTTGGAGCATTTAAGTCTTCTACATAATACTACACGATGTATTTTCCCACATGCCCCAGAACACACGCAACACAAAATAACTCTTTAGAAGTTCACTCAACTGAGAACAGTAATCTAGTCTATGGAAGAACTGCATCTGAAGATGCCCATTCCTACAGGTTGCAAATCCACTTTTCTGCCATTTAAATAAGAGCTTGTTAATATTCCCAAGACAGAAACTGTGACATTCCAGATGACAAACCCAGTATTTTTCCCAAAACAACTGCCATGAATCAAAATAATAATCTTATTTCACATGTCAACTCATATCAAAATCATTCTAGGAAGCAGGAAAAACAATGGAGATATCTGAAAGATGACAATGAACAATCAGAAATATTTCTTAAAAGTTCTCAGAAATTGATATTTTCCATCAACCGAAGGAGATCTGAGAGTCACTCTCCACCCCTATACTTGGAGTCTGTGACACTAGAAGGAACTAGGAGCAGTGTTTCCCAGAACCTGCCAAAGCCAGGTAAAGGTAGTTGTCATGCTAATGAAGCAGTGTTAATCTTCTATTATTTGTTGCCCACTCCATCATTCCATTCAAGGAGTCTTTAAGCAATGTTTTAGGTCTATTAGACAGGAAAAAATTAACTTCCAGAGACAGTGTGGCTGCTTTCTGGTTTCTTTGCAGTTTAGTACCTTTCCTCATTTACCAGCTTCCTAAATTGTCTTTGGTAAAATTTGATCAGAATCAAACTTACACCAAGGAACTGCAACATTAGTTGGGGAGATTACAGCAGTAAAGACACCTGCTTGAAAGCATCAAGAAAAGATTTTATGCTAGTCAATGTGCAATGCTGCAGTCAGACAGTGCTGACAGACATGGTGGAAACATAGTTTCATAATCAAACTTTCCCAAGCACTGGGTAACATGTCAATCTGGTGGGAGTGGAGTCTATTTTCCTAGCAGTTTCTTGATATTACTTATTTCTACCAGGAAAAACATGCTACAGTTGCCACAGCTGGCAGTGTGCCCAGGCGGCCAAGAAGGCCAGTAGCATCCTGGCTTGTATCAGGAATAGTGTGGCCAGCAGGACTAGGGAAGTGATAGTGCCCCTGTACTCGGCACTGGTGAGGCCGCATCTCGAATGCTGTGTTCAGTTTTGGGCCCCTCACTACAAAAGGACATTGAGGTGCTGGAGCGTGTCCAAAGAAGGGCAACGAAGCTGGTGAATACGCTGGAGCACAAGTCTTATGAGGAGTGGCTGAGGGAACTGGGGTTGTTTAGCCTGGAGAAAAGGAGGCTGAGGGGAGACCTTGTCGCTCTCTACAACTACCTGAAAGCAGCTTGTAGCAAGATGAGGCTCAGTCTCTTCTCCCAAGAAACAAGTGATAGGACAAGAGGAAATGGCCTCAAGTTGTGCCAGGGGAGGTTTAGGTTGGATATTAGGAAAAAATTCTTCACAGAAAGGGTTGTAAAGCACTGGAACAGGCTGCCCAGGGAAGTGGTTGAGTCCCCTTCCCTGCAGGTATTTAAAAGACATGTACATATGCCACTTAGGGACATGGTTTAGTGGTGGACTTAGCAGTGCTAGGTTAATGGTTGGACTCAATGATGTTAAGGGTCTTTTCCAAACTAAATGATTCTATGGTTCTATGATTCAAACTGGGATCCGGATAAACAGCCATCTGCATAATAAAGGTCTGGATAATCAAACATTACTGTAAGTGTTGGATGATGATTGTAAGAAACACAAATACATAAGTTTATATTTTGACTATGCCTTGAGAGATGTGAAAGGATGAAGGTCTTTCTTTTTAGAAGCATTAGTTATCTACATTGTCCATTTTTCTCCCCGAAACCTTCTTTATTTATGCATTACCTTTTGTGGGATAAAAACAAACAAAACTTACAACAACCTGTGTTTATTCAAATTGATAGTTACTTTTATAATGTCTCCCAAAACTAGAGTCAACCAGTTCCCAAATTGCAATATACAAGTTACTTCCAAATTACATTAAATGTCTTAGCAGACTAATGTTACATCCTCCATGTATTGCTAGGAGTAGCTCTTATCACTTTCATGACAGGCTGTGCCCAAGGAAAAAAAAAAAAAAAACTCGTAAAAGTCAGCTAATTTAAAGAGGACTCATCTTGCTCCCTTTGAAGTTACTGGAAAAGGTACTGTCTGAGTATAACTATTACAATTATTTTAAATACTCATTTTCTACTCTTATGAATATTAATGTATCTTTATTCTACCCAGATCATCTTATCAGTAATATAACTGATCCTTTTCTTGCCTACTGTTATGAAAGACTTCTTTTGATCTTCATGAATACCCAACAGAATCATTATGTTAGCCTGTGAAACCTTTGGAACACTGATGCTATCTTTCAACAAGTACCAACTGTCTCTGTAGAAATGATAGCATGACTTTTGAAAGAACAGGAAGCCCATAAGCTACAAAATCTTTAAATCTTTCCTTAAAACAAATAAACTGCAGTGATGAAGTACTAGACTAGCTTTCAGTCTGTTTTAGCCATCTGTAGAACATTTATTCCCATTAAAGAGTCAGATTCTGCATTTACTGCTCTCAAATAGAGGTCACTGCTGATACATTGACATTAAGAAAAGGCATATAAATTGTAATTTTTTCAAATGTGGGTTGTTCAGCTTTGGTAGTGTAAACCCTATGTATTCTTAAAAGAACTGATTTTCAAAGGTGCTCATAGATCCTACAAAATTTTTTTAGAAAAAGAGTAGAAATGTGAAGCGGCATTACACAAATACTCATGCTGATTTTCCCATAAAATGCCCAGCAGGTTCAAAAGAATGGACTGATATATCTACTCTAACCGAGTTCCAGTAGAACAGATCAAATTGGATGTTTGCACAGTTTCAGTGCTCAGTGGCATGCCATGACAGATTTATTTCAGTTCTCCAGGTTGCTGGGCAAACAGAAATCCTTTTGTAGACTCTTGCATGATCAGAAAATATGTTCTTTCCCCGAGAAGGCCTGCCACCTGGAAAAAGGCATGGCCGAAGCACAGTTTGTCCTATATACCTACTAGGGCTGCAGGCAAAGGACTAGGCCACTGACTAGGCCCTGGCATGAGCTTAAGCCAACTGCAGAGGACATGGAAAGCTACTGAACATGGCATGGAAAAATGGCAAAGGTGAGAAGCTGACAAGAGTTACGGTTAGCACCATGAAGAATGACTGGGCTTCACTGGTGGTAACAGGGGAGTTACATGAAAAATAGATGAAATTCATCAATGACAGAGAGAGTGCTGGGGACTTTCTGGAGAGCAGAGTTGTGCAAGGCCAGCAGCATTTAGGTAACCATATCAGTAACACCACAAAAGGCTGAGATTATCTAGGTAATGGTATCAGAAATGCCAAATCTGGGTATAGATGCAGTAAAACTGGGACCGACAGGGAAAAAGTAAGGGGGGGTGAGGAAGAGAAAAGACAGGTGGAGAAAGGGAGGTACGCGGGCAGCAAAAAGGAGGCCCAGGAAATGGGAAAAGGGCTAATAAGGTATGAAAATCATGCTGCCTTGGGGTGCTTGCTAGGAAGCCTTGTGCTCAATCATCTCAGCCTAAATCAAGATAACAAAACAAAACCTGTTGTTCTGGCCATGCCACACAGCCCAAACCAACTCCCACGGTTAGGAGACACAGGAGGAAAGGAGTACTTTCCCTGGCAAGCAAGGGAACGCCCCAGTGGACAGATCAAGCACACTAGTATTGCTGTGACAGCACCTGTTCCAGGAATGGTGCTACCCACCACCTCATAACAGTATCACTTCTATAAGAGACTACTGAGTGTCTTACGAGTCCTGACGCTCTCAGTGGACTAAACACTATTGTGGCAATTATTCCAATGTTGCTGAATCTAACTACAATACAGAAACAAGCTAAAATATGCTGCTTTTATCCAGTGCTGGAGTTATCAGATGAACAGAGGTCTTAGAAAACTTATTACCCAAAATGAAACGAGCAAAACCATTGAGGACAGCAAAACACATTCACCAAACAGATTTAGAACTCAAGACTCCCTTCAGAACAACTGATGTTGGGTTTTTGGTTTTTTTTAATCTAGTACACATCTGAAATGCAAGCCACGACTTGCAAGCATATATCCATATGAAAAAAAAACAAGTACAAATTGTATTATAAATGTGATCTAGAGTTCAAAATTTCCTGCACTACAACTAGAGGAGAGTTACACCATCACTTACTGGCAAAAGCATGCCATTTATATAAAGACCCTGTTAGCTAAAGCACTTGTAACCAGGATGAGGACTACTCCAGGTCCTTACAGCATGATTTGCAAAGCACTCTAAAGCTGCATTTGAGATACTCGGAACTAATTCAGATTAAAGATTAACATTTTGCCTCAATGGATAAAGCACATGACTAATTCAATATGTTATATTCATCACAGCACTGAGTTTAACTACTGGCTCAATTTAGAGTTCTACCATCCAGTTATACCTGACATATGGTTGTTAGCTGTATATAAATGCTAGTTTTAACACACTCTGACTTGGATTTCTAGTAAGAACATCTTTTGCTTCTCACTCTCAGAAGCAGGAAGAACTGCCAGTGGCCGTCTGTGCATATTCATAGTTATTTCACATTTTCTGCTACCTTTCTGAGCATCTTGTTTTATGTAACTTGTATAAATATATGGGTGAGCATCTGCATCACAGGCCCTGTAACTGCAGAACTGTTAGATACTAATAGGGAAAACAGCTTTCAATTTGAAAGATGCCATTCTCACACTTCACTCAGAAAGGATCACTTTCCATAAAGCAGACTGCTATTGGCTAATAGCCTCTTTTCAAACCATATGCAATGCAGCAATATAAGTGATAGAGATTTGTAATGCAGGCACATAGGGTTAACTGAAGAAGAGTTTGTTTGTTTGGTTGGGTTTTTTTTTGGGGGGGGGGGGGGAGGAGGTTTGTTTGTTTTGTGTTCATTTGTGTTTTTTGTTTTTTTTTTTAAGATAAAGGAGAATATAAACCATTAAGCATGCCAGGAGCTTGAGCAATTATTTTAGGCTACCTAAGCAATGACATGCAAACAGGCTCTGACACAGGGCCAATCTTTAAGGGACCAGCAGAACAAAGGACACAAAAGGCAGCTGTTTCTCCTCTAATCAGTGCACACAGCTATCAAGGCAATCATAGCCTCCCAAGGATCCTCTGGTCACAACTCACTGATCAGCTGGACCTGAGCTGAACAGGAAGATGTAAATAGATTGAATCATGCTTTACCTTCAAGGCTGGCAGCCCAACCATGTTGGGGGGAAGGGGGGTGGGGAAGGAGGAAATCTGGGAATACCTGGGAAGGAGGAGAACATAGTTAAAGCAAACTCCTAAATTAATGGAGGAATATACAGAGCAACTCATCAAAAAGTTGTATACTGAAAAATGTTTCTAAATTCATCTAAGAATAGTAACTATCTCCAGATCTTCTACAGTCATTTTTCCTATCATACATGGCTGTCAATCTTTATTCTTTAAATGAATCAATATATAAAAACACAGACCAAATTAATAAAGGCAACATAATAATATTAATATTTCATGTTTGATGGGACAAGACTGTTTTCTGACAGTGCTTAGTTGAAGTGGAATGGACATTTTATTGGAAGCCCGCCAACTGCCTTTCCAGTTACAAAAGAAGGCAAGTTTGTCACATCCCTTTTCACTGTACTTCTTTTCCAAGCCAAACAAGAACACGTAAACAGTCTAATGAGACACCCTGCAGGCTTAATCCTTTCAGACACTGCAGAATCAGCTACATCTACTTAAATGCAGTTTTTAAAATAGCACTGAAATAGAAAAGGACTAAGCACCATCTCCACTGTGTGTGAGGAGCAGGAGTCATTCTAAATACACTATAAAACAGACATTTATGCACCAGCGTCAGGCACTGGAAACAATCTTCTCATATAGCAAGAAACCATCGGGATTTCTCACAGGGTGTATTGCAGGGTTTTGAACTATCAATCTGGAAATACTGCATACAGACTTCTTGACGTAAGTGAGCAGTGCTGCAGCCCCACTCAGCCTTTTCTTAAATGCTTTGTGTGATAACTGCTTAAAAAAACAAAACAAAAAAACTGTTTTCTCATCCTTGATCTCCAATCCCCTAAACATTTTTCTTAGGTCCAGGAAACACAAACAAACCCAGAGATTTTGAGATCCCTTTTGCATGTTGGAAACACTGCAGATGTTCACTAATCCTCAGTTTAGTCACCAAGAAGTGCCCTTAGGCAAACTTCACAGAGCTTCCGT
Source organism: Theristicus caerulescens (assembly GCA_020745775.1). NCBI lineage: Eukaryota > Metazoa > Chordata > Aves > Pelecaniformes > Threskiornithidae > Theristicus > Theristicus caerulescens. The sequence continues at coordinate 12,136,396 of CM036564.1, forward strand.
GTTATTTTTAAAAAGCAGCGTACTACTGAAACAGGAAACTGCTATGTACTAGTTGCCAAGAGTACGTTATTAAGGAAAAAAGGAGTTAAGTCCTTGAAATGTAATGAGAAGGATTATTGCAACATGAAGCCACTCTCTTGAAACAGATTATATCTGGAAAAGAATTCAAGTCCCATTAGAAACCAATGGAAGCAAGTTTCAAAGAGATTGCAAAGTAATTTCTTTCAAATTACTTAGTTAATTTAAATGTATTAAACCATTAAATTAACAGAACACATTTCTTAAGTTACAGAACTCCCTTTAAAGTAACTTTGAAATCAAATCTCACTGGATTCAAGTATGGTCTAAAGGTTATTTAGTTTTAATTACCACGTTAAAAAACCCAAACCTTTATCTTAAATATGTATACTTGAATGTGTTAGGGCCCATTCTCCCATTCCATACTGTTTCCTTCATTTCTTGGTCACACCAAGACCACCCGATTGAATGAAAAATGAGCTACTACACACTAACAACACAGGCTTTAATCTCCAGTAAAGCCAGTGTGGAGAAAACAGGACTAGAGATATTGCAAAGAACGAACTTTGATAGCAGAACAAAAAGAGACAGTTAAATTCATGTGTATAGAAGTATCAGAAAACAACTGAATTATGGGTTCATTCTTTCAAATATACCTAGTACCTTAGATGATACCAACTACTACTACTGTTTTTTAAAAAAGTATTTCAGGTGGAAATACATGGAAACAGATCATTCTAGGATTCATGTTCACATACATATCCATTAAAGTAGCACAAGGGTCTCCCATGTAAATCACTATAAAAATAAGAGTTTAGCTTAACTTTTTTTTCTACCTATGCACACTACAAACCAATAAGAAACAGGGATCTTTTAATAACTCTTTGCAATTGTGCAACAAAGGATCTCTTATAAAGGTAAATTAAGTGATCTGAGCAGTGTCATTCCTGTCAGTGGCAGCATTAGGAATAGCATTGAAGTTAATGCATCTCACAAGTTTAAGGAAGGTTTTCACAATTGCCTGGCTGGGCTCTCGCTCTTTCAACCCGATTAAACTCCACTGACATGGAAGCTAGTTAGCTCAGTGCAGAGTTCTGCATTTGCCTGTAACCCCTTCTAAGGTCATTTGGGATAAAGGAGGTCATTTCTGTCACAAGCAGTTTCCTGAGCACCTGCAATTTCTGAGTCACTATGGCCCAAGCAATTCTTCAGTTTCTAACTACAGCTTTAGTGACATCTGAAAGTGGAAGGAGAATATGATCCAAGCTAGCTTTTCTAGCTACCTGTGTTAATATTAATTGATTTAGGACCTTCTACACTGGAATCAGAATTACATGAAACAGACCAAAGATTACAGTTCAGTCTTGTTCTGATTTAACAAGAATTTCAAAGCCTAGAACTCAAATAGGAAATAGGCTTAGAATGCCTTATTACGCTCATTTGGGTTAATAGCCTAGTTATGATTCACTTTCTTTCCTGTTTGCTGGACTTGATCTGCAGCTTGAGCAGCATCACAGTTGTTTAATTAATATAGTGCCAAGGAAAATGCAAATACTGTTAAATCTTAACTAGAAAAATGAGCTTGTAATGCTATTGTCAGCAGGCAAGCTTGGCTAACGTCCCTTGGTTCAACGCACTAGGAAAATTTAAGTTGACTCAATTGTGCTTCTTACAGCATTAGCAGTAATCCAGACATGCGTCACTGCACACAAGAATATCCACAAAATCTTCATGACAGCAAGTTTTTCTCGAAGCTCACTGCAAACCTTTTAAGTTACTTAACATTCCTATTCATGCAAAAACCAACACAACTTCAACAACAAGGCCCAGCTTTTTACAGAGTTTGATTATTATTTTTAACAATTCCAATTTTACATGTTCATCAGAGCAAGTGCGAGCTTTGCCTAGTGAATGGAGGCCATTTCTCACTTTTTCTAGAGGAGGCTAGTATACATCCTCCTTCCTATACATCAGGAGTCTTATACATCCTATTAGGTTCTTTCCACTTCACAAATACCCTGTTGCAGCAAGCCAGCTTCATAATCCAAGTAAACTGATCATTGGGGGAAAAGTCAACACTGAAACCAGTAAGATAACCCATGTAATGACACTGGATTTACCTCTCAGCATGACAAATGCTACTCTATAACCACAGTTACAGATTAGGACCACAGCACTGCAGAAACTTCTAAGCGTTCCTGCTGCCCAGATAATATATCCTGCATTATTTCCCCCACACACACTATCAAATAGATTCATGTGAAAATTTCTGATACAACATTTGACTGATAAAATCAGATTTCACTACATGCATTTTCTTTTGGGCTGGATAGGTTGGTATTAGAAATGTTTAGGAAATTTTCAACAAGAAAAAATTTCAGCAGAAAATGTTATGTTGGGGTTGGGGGGCAGCGCAGAACGCAGAAAAAAACCCACAGATTTTTCCATACTTTTCATATACCTTCTGTCAAAAAAGGACTTCCTTGTGCATAAGGAGAAATTTTGGTCCTGTATATACGTGAGGACAAAGGTTGCGGCTTCTCTTCTCCACAATTTAAAAATTTCTCCCTATCTCTCTGCATCAGCCTTTGACCCACACTCACTCCTGCCTCCACTGTCTTGATGTAATTGTGTGGGAAGCCGATTTACAAACCAGACAATTGAAATACTTGAGTTGAAGGTATAAAATGAAGAGCTCAGTGGTTAAATCATCTCCCCAGAACATAAGAGAAATGCCGAACAGGATTTATGTTCAAATATTCTCCTCCACTGTGCATCATATATCAAGCAGTGATTGATTCCCCCCCCCAGGGAATCTCCAGTTTGATAGTTTTTTGTTAAAAATTGGAGATAAACTCAGGGGAGGGGGTGCAGAACAATAGCTGTCTGAGAAACAGTATATGAATAGGGAAATAAATATTCTTTGAAAAGTCACAAGACAGGAATGTAGATTTTCACCTGTGCCTAACTAGCAAAAAATAAATGATAGGTCATATGTATCTTTCTACCATGAAGACAGGATGGGTGGTATAGACTTTTTGACTCATTTGCCTAGGAACAATGGCAACCTCTTTTTATGCACTGAGTCAGCTAGAAAAAGAAAATTCCTACAGTTTTATGTAAACAAAAAAAAAAAGTAGAGTCAAACAAATCAAGACTATCATTCCCTGGAATTCTATGAAGATAACGTTATAAGAATATTGACAGGAGAGCTGCAAAAAGAAGAGTTCAATCTCTTTTTGAGCTGTAAAAAAAAAAAAGTGACTAGAAATGTCAGAAGTTGATAGCTTTCCCAAAAGGGATTCTAAAACTTCTGAATTTATGTCAGTTGGTATTTCTGCATTTGTAAAAGACCAAACACAGAAAGCTCTGAAGTTACACCCTAATTCTGCAACACTGCTTTGATGATCACTGTTTAATGAGAAAAGCCACAGAGAAAAGTTCAGAGGTACTTGCAGCAGAACAGATAATGCAAAGTAACAACAAAAGTGCTAACTGTTCCTTATGAAGAAAACAATAGAAATGCAACACAGACAGAAAATTAAGCAAACAGATTTTACAAAGCTTGATTCAGTAGCAGTCCTTCAGCCATTTTCTTACTACACTATTAATTTAATTCCACATTCATTGAAGGCCTGGGGGGGGGAATCTGTATCTTAGGAAAAATAATACTGTTGGTACAGTAGGGTCTTTTTTTTTTTTTGTTCTATAGTCCACTTCAAAACAGAGAAGCTGTTTTCTCTTCTCTTCTTTCCACTGCCAACCTCTCCACGGCATGAAGTGACTAGTAGGCTGTTAACTATTTTCATGATGACAACTTACAAAAGAAAACCTTCAAGACTCCCAACGAGATGCTGAACATACCTTAAGAGGTAAAATAATGAAGCAAAAATGTAAAAATGAGTCAGTACTATATTTAGGACATTTCCAAGACAGAAATCATAACCTGAAATCGTAGCTGTAACTCTCAAAGAAGCAATGGTTAAAAAAACCCCAAACCCCCAAAAACCCCTGTTGCTATTGAAACATCAAATAAAAGAGACTGGTTCTAAGTGAATGCATGAAAAGGCAATAAAAAGGAGTACAAATGTAAACTATAAATGCAAGAACAAATAAAAAGATGGCATCTATGATCAGTAACAAGCCTGACATGCCAAGACAGCCAAAGGAGAACCCAGGTAAGTTGGAATAGTGGCAGACTGTTTCTAAGGTACTTAACGTGGAATGGACTCTGACCAATGTACCTCATACACCAAAACACAGGAGGAAAACACATGATGATGCTGTAGGTGCCATTTTTAATTCAAAATGTCCTATCCTTCCATCTCTTCAGGAACTCCCAAGCAAAACTAGGAGTCTGATTCATTCTTTTTTCTTTACTTTTGCCACCTTTCCCTCCTTTAAGTGTCTAAAGGCTCACATTGTTTAGAAGTAACATATACCTGGACTCTTATCGATGTTTAATATTGCAGATAGTTCCAATGAAACCAGAAATACATTGATTTCTATTGCTATATTTCCTGTTTCAATTCTAAAAAATGCAAAATTGATTCCTGTGAATTGTACTAGATTTGCCAAATGTGGAGAGGGAAATTCTCCATTTCTTCATACAATTAGCACCTGCGAGATAGCAGCAATTTAATTTAACACATGTATCTTAATCCTGGCCCAGGGAGAGCATTTCTAAGTTGGCATCTATACCCAGTTTAATTTTAATAGTTTAATCTGTGAACTCATTAAAAGTGCTAGTCAGAACAGGATTACAGGTGCCTGCAAATAAATTCAGTATCTAAATACCCTAAATATGGTGTTAAACACACACACTTCTTGCGTCCTGCTGTTTCACATTTCCTAGAGCCCCCATGGACAGTACCATGAACATAGCTTAACTATTAATCTCATCCTACCTACAGTTCAGGAAATTATCTGATACTTCAGTTACCACTGCATCAGCCTTCTTTCTTTATATTATGTAGAAAGCACAGATGTGGTTAGCAACACTATGCTGCATTTCCTCATATGAACATTTTCGTCTGAGATCAACTAAATCATTTCTGATAGACTGGTACATTTCATTCTTAAAATGATTCCCACAGTGAATTGGGACAGCATGCTGGATCAATACCTTCCAGTCTGACTCGTAGCAACAAACTGCTGCACTAGCAGAGAGATTCACTGTGCTACTGGCCTATGTGTTTGGAAAAATTTACACATTACCAGTGTGCAAAAACATGTACATGCACTCCAGTATTTGTTTATGAATTGTCATGTGATTCAAGGAAAAAAATATATATAGTTTCCATTGCTGTCCAGGTAGATTCTTGCCATTAATTTCCAGAGTAAGAGACAGACATAGTCCTTTATATATAGTTTTCCCTTCCTTAAAGCATCTATTTTTCAGCCTTTTTAAGCCTGTATTTAAGCCCTCTTTCCCTTCCAGGCCTTTTTTTTATCTGGTTATTTCAGATGAAGCAGCTACTGTTCAGAAGCTCTATCAGATAAATATTAATAAGTTTTTTTTTCCAATACCTAGTCACAGTCCACTGTTGCTACTACTACATCTGAGTTCCCACTCAAAAATACTGCAAGACATATTCCCAAATGTAAGAAAACAGAGTACAACTTCTTCCAGTTTAAAACAATAACAAGTCAGTTACAGTCTAAACAAAATACTAAATACCCTGTTACTGAAGCAAAATCGAACTTAATAAATGAGTAGTATTTAATGGAACAACATGATCACATTGGAAAGCATCACTATCTCCAGCTAAGCTCCAGGCCTGCATGACTTCATCAGCTCCTTAGGCTTCCCTCAGGCAAGGTTCAGACAATATTCACACATTGAGGGATGCTATTTCAGCACAGAAGCAAATACCAAGCACAATCTGTGATATTATCCTCAAATCACACCATTTTTCTTTATCATCAGTTGTGCACAGTTCTGTCTTCAATGTTAGAAATGTAAAGAAATAAATTTACAACAATTTTTTAAAAGTCTTAATGAGCATATAAATGAATGTAGCAAGCATTGTGAATACAACAGAAATAGCCCCTCAAGAGCTTCCCTTTATAAAAACTGATACAAAACCTGTTCTGTATAGCTATAATATGCCATTCAGTTCATATGTCTCTATTTTGCCAGAGGGAAAGTGAGAAAAGGAGGGAAGATCGTGCTTACAAACTTCTGCCTTTCAACAGGAAAATCATGACAACTGATATTATGAGATAATCATACAATCAAACCCATTAACAATTTGCATTTCAATGACTAATGCAAACATATGTTTGGGGTAAGATGGAATAAGCACATGCCCTGAAAATTAAGCAATTATGGATGGTCACACAGAGAAGGGGTTTATGTTTACTATTATACATACTAAAAGTCAGAAAACTGAGGGGGGTAATTTTCCCAGTTGCACATAAAGACCTATATATTCAAACTGTCTCTTCTCATCAGTAAATGCCTGTCTGATCAGACTGTATGTCAGCTTCTCATTTTTAGTGAATGACCCAAATACACATTCTGAGCACAACTCTGAAGGCTTGAGCTGCTCAGAATATAATTATTTCAAGATAATTTTTTTTGTATTTCAAAATACAAGCAGGAGTTAAAGAGTTAAATTTACCTTATAAATAATCTGTAGTTAGTTCATATGCTATGTCCAGAATTCAAACCAGTGCAAGACTCAACTACTGGTAGCCACTGTTTTGCTGAAAGTTTCTCCAAGAAAAAAAGAGAGCAGAGGTAGAACTGGGAGGTCCCTCATCCTGTAACTTCTAGGGAACATGAGCTTTACAAAATGCATGCAAAAGACTATGCTTTTTACAAAGGATAATATAACAGTGTTTTGAAAACTAATGGATTCAAGAGAGGAAATAAAAAATGGTTTAGCTGCCTTGTACTGTCTTCTACCTCTAAACTGGACAACTCCTTTTTAGCAGACCAGGCATGAAAACACTGCTGCACCATTTACTAATAACCCCCCAAAATCAATCAGACCGTAGGGTATAAGGTGTATTTGTAGATCCTGAATACTCAAATACTATCAGCAAATACATTAATCATTATCATTGCCAATATTTTCAATAGAAATGTCAAAGAAAACCAAATATAAATATTAAAATTATATTCTTCCAAACAGGAACAAAAAGTCTGTATAGGGGTAACATGAAACAAAATTACTATAGTACCAAATCACTTCACTTGGCATGAACAAAAAGATGCTAGATTCCTCACTGCATTTAGTAGAGCAGATAACTGCAACAAATAATCCAAGTTGCCACTCTCTGGGTGGGATGTTTCTTGGTGTTCATGCAGATGTTCTACAAGCACAGGTTCTACATCCCATTTGCTCTTTAATTACTCTTTCATTTGTTCCCCCACTCCAGAGGCTGTACATGGGGTCAGGTGACACAAACTGTCATTCAGCTCTTAAGCAGACACTGACAAGAAATCAGCCTTGTCAGTGCCTAAAAGACCAAGGCAAGGAAGGCAGCCAAGGCCCACATATAAGCTGCAATAATTTAGGCCTGCTTATGTTTGTACAATAACTCACAGATGAGACTGGAATACAAACATACTGATTTTGCATTTACGGGACACACATGGAGTAAATGTTACTGACAACTGAAAAACTTTGTAAGTTAAAACAGATTGGCATACTTAATCTTTGTATTGTTTCTGGCTGTTCAAACTTGCATCAGCTGTTTAAACTAGCTCTGTGGGAAGAAAAGCCACGCTAATACATTCCTAGTACGGAATTCCAAACTCAGCCTTGGTGCTTCACTTTCAGCCCACGTAAGTGTTTCTGGGAATACACGGTCACAGGGAAGAGAGAGGAGGTTCCTGCATCCATATAAATTTTGTCCCCTCTGCTCTGACTTTGAATCAAAGTAATGTGACATTTAAGCATCAAAGATATGAACTTCACAAATCACCTTAAAGGAATGTTAATTTCAAAGCTCATTTGTGGCCAATATATGTTGACATTGCTAGTGTCGAGCCAAAGAGCCAAACATCTGAGTTGTGTCATTGAAATGTAATTATAGAGGGACAGCTGTGTGCTGTTCTGTGTGACCCTGAGGAGTAGTGCAAAATAAAATACCACAGAACCAGAAGCATCCTGTGATAACTTAATGGAACACAAGCAAACAAAACCTATGCATGATATATTTTAAATTGCTGCTTCTAATGGAGCATTACAGAACATCAATTAATGAGCAGTTTAGCTCATTGGCATAACCTAAAATGACTTTCAGGAGTATATTTACTAGGGTCAAATCTCTCTCATATTCTGAATGTATGAAATGGGCAGCAAGTGATGGAAAGGAATGTAATTTTGTCCATTCCATGCCAGCCACTTCTGTCTCGGGACTGTAGCAAAGCTGCATTTCCCACGTGTCACTTCACACTGGAGAAAGGAATGGCTTTATTTGTGCATGCTCCAAATGAAACAGATAAACACATACTTGTGTATGCAGAGGCTCTGCTGAGGAATAGGAGATGCAACCACTGTATTGGCATCCTCTCAGTCCCACAGCATCCCACTACGATCCACAGAGATCCTACTGTTCCAAGGGCAGTAAGAAGTAGAAATAGGATTGGCATGTTGGAACATCCTTCAGTCTAGGGAAGGATGGCCCTTCTGGGTCCACAAAATAATGCTCCCTGCAATCACTGGAAGCCATTCTGTAAGCTATAAACTGGGAAGTTCAGTGTCAAGGATTAGTGACTAGTAATACTGTATGGCTGGCTGCAACATTTTTCCCCTATATGTGAAAAAAACCAAACCAAACCAAAAAGCTATCCTTGGATATCCAGTTAACCCCTGGACTTCTTGCCTCAATTTTCTGGGGGAAAAAAAAAGTAATTCTTTAACTTCAGTGGATTTGGATTTGTCTTCTGAAAGGCACGTCAGACAAGTAACATTTTTCTCTCTTATTATACATTAACCAGGGGAGCCAACCAGGGGAGGTGCCCCACTGGACCTGCTGTTCATGAACAGAGAAGGCCTGGTGGGTGATGTGGTGGTCGGAGGCTGTCTTGGGCACAGCGACCATGACATGGTAGAGTTTTCGATTTTTGGAGAAGTAAGGAGGGGGGCCAGCAAAACCGCAACCCTAAATTTCAGAAGGGCAGACTTTGGCCTGTTTAGGAGTTTGGTTAACAGAGTCCCTTGGGAGGCAGTCCTGAAGGGCAAAGGAGTCCAGGAAGGCTGGATGTTATTCAAGAGGGAAATCTCAAAGGCACAGGAGCAGGCTGTCCCCATGTGCCGCAAGTCAAGCAGGTGGGGGAGAAGACCGGCCTGGCTGAACAGAGAGCTCTGTCTGGAACTCAGGCAGAAAAGGAGAACCTACCACCTTTGGAAGAAGGGGCAAGTGACTCAGGGGGACTACAAGGATGTTGTGAGGTTATGCAGGGAAAAGATTAGAAAGGTGAAGGCCCAGCTAGAACTTAAACTGGCCACCGCTGTCAAGGACAACAAAAAATGCTTCTACAAATATATCAACAACAAAAGGAGGGCTAAGGAGAATCTCCCTCCTTTGTTGGATGCGGAGGGAAACTTGGCCATGAAGGATGAGGAGAAGGCTGAGGTACTTAATGCCTTCTTTGCCTCAGTCTTTAATAGTCAGACTGATCATCCTCAAGGTTTTCATGCCCCTGAGCTGGGAGATGGAGATAGGACACAGAATGTAGTCCCAGTTGTCGAAGAGGTGGCAGTCACCGATCTGCTCCTCCACCTGGATGCCCACAAGTCAATGGGGCCAGACGGGATCCACCCGAGGATCCTGAGGGAACTGGTGGAGGAGCTTGCCAAGCCACTCTTCATCATTTATCAGCAGTCCTGGTCAACTGGGGAGGTCCCAGATGACTGGAAGTTAGCTAGTGTGACACCCATCTACAAGAAGGGTCGGAAGGAGGATCCGGGGAACTACAGGCCTGTCAGTCTGACCTCGGTGCCGGGGAAGGTCATGGAACAGATCATCCTGAGTGCCATTATGCGGCACGTGCAGGACAACCGGGGGATCAGGCTCAGCCAGCATGGGTTTATGAAAGGCAGGTCCTGCTTCACTAACCTGGTCTCCTTCTATGACAAGGTGACCCGCTTAGTGGGTGAGGGGAAGGCTGTGGATGTTGTCTACTTGGACTTCAGTAAGGCCTTTGACACCGTCTCCCACAGCATTCTCCTGCAGAAGCTGGCTGCTCACAGCTTGGACAAGTGCACTCTGCGCTGGGTTAAAAACTGGCTGGACGGCCGAGCCCAGAGAGTGGTGGTGAATGGAGCCAAGTCCAGTTGGCGACCGGTCACGAGTGGTGTTCCCCAAGGCTCAGTGTTGGGGCCGGTCCTGTTTAATATCTTTATCGACGATCTGGATGAGGGGATGGAGTGCACCTCTCAGTAAGTTTGCAGATGACACCAAGTTGGGTGGGAGTGTCGATCTGCTGGAGGGTAGGAAGGCCCTGCAGAGGGACCTGGACAGGCTGGATTGTTGGGCTGGGGCGAACTGTATGAGATTCAACAAGACCAAGTGCCGGGTCCTGCACTTGGGTCACAACAACCCCAGGCAACGCTACAGGCTTGGGGAGGAGTGGCTGGAGAGCTGCCTGGCTGAAAAGGACCTGGGGGTGTTGGTTGACAGCCACCTAAACATGAGCCAGCAGTGTGCCCAGGTGGCCAAGAGGGCCAATGGCATCCTGGCTTGTATCAGGAATAGTGTGGCCAGCAGGACCAGGGAGGTGATAGTGCCCCTGTATTTGGCACTGGTGAGGCCGCACCTGGAATACTGTGTCCAGTTTTGGGCCCCTCACTTCAAGAAGGACATTGAGGTGCTGGAGCGTGTCCAGAGAAGGGCAACGAGGTTGGTGAAGGGTCTAGAGAATAAGTCTTACGAGGAGCAGCTGAGGGAGCTGGGGTTGTTTAGTTTGGAGAAGAGGAGGCTGAGGGGAGACCTTATTGCTCTCTCCAACTACCTGAAAGGAGGTTGTAGAGAGGTGGGGGTCGGTCTCTTCACCCCAGTAACAAGTGATAGAACAAGAGGAAATGGCCTCGAGCTGCGCCAGGGTAAGTTTAGGTTGGATATTAGGAAAAACTTCTTCACTGAAAGAGTAGTCAGGCACTGGAACAGGCTGCCCAGGGAAGTGGTTGAGTCCCCATCCCTGGAGGTATTTAAAAGACGGGTAGACGTGGTGCTTGAGGACATGGTTTAGTGGCGGACTTGGCAGTGGTAGGTTAATGGTTGGACCTGATGATCTTAAGGGTCTTTTCCAACCTTAACAATTCTATGATTCTATGATTATTTTATCTACTGCTAAAAATAGAGTAAAGATGAACAAATACTAACAAATACAGCATATAAACTGTCTTTGGAGGCTAAAAGCACATAGAATTCATGAGAACAGAAATGAGTTTTATAAAGCTTTAAGACAAAATTAAGTTTTCCATTGATATCCACATCTATATACCTAAATGATGGTGTTCTAGCAGACGTCTCTTTAGCAGAATCTTTTTATTCACTAGCTCTATTAAAAAAGCAATTTTAAGCAAAGAGACTAAAAAGGAAAGGTTAAATATCAAATGAAAGAAAATTTATGGTGGACTATCAGGTCTACCAAGCACAGGGAAACTGCTTGCCACAGACCCATATTAATGCATTCTCTTAATACCCAAGAATCTTATCCAAGTGCTTCTCTACAGTATTAAGTTTCACAAATTCATCCCCTATTCAGAAATACACTAGAATCACACAAGTAAAAACTAACTCCACAGATCATCACTGAAATTTTAAGCACTTTTTTCTTAAAAAAAAATTCTTAAAGACATGAGGTTAAATAAACCTCTTTAAAACTTCACCTAAAAAAAAAAAAAAAAAAAACATCACACACCAAACCAGGTATCAGGTTTATGTAGACAATGCCTTAGTCTTAAGCTACCACAGATCTAAGCTAAGGGTGACATCCAGTGGAAAGATAGCCTATATCCTCTTCTTTCTTCATGCTATTGTGGAGACAGCTTTAGCTCACATAAAACCTATCATAATACGTTTAAGTTATGAATAATCAAAAAGATGTGTCTGTCTTGTATTATACATGTCACTGGGAAGGCAGAGGTGTGAAAGAATGACAAATAGCACTGGCTTTCCATGAGTTGAAAGTTTTGCCACACCTTGATTCGTTTGGCCCAAGAGACGAAATTCCTACCGTTGTTTCACCACCACAAATTATCTGCCTTAGAGTTAACTATTAAAACAGGGAGCGACTGAAGATTTTGCATTAAAAAGTAACATGCTTTGAGAATACATTTGCACAGGTATTTATTGTCATAGACAACTAATTAAATTACCTTTGGTAATACTCTGTCCAACTTCCTAATGGCAATTAATTTTGCGAGGAAAGAGAGATACTATAAACATGGAAGCTGCTATGTTTTGATCTAATGGAGTTGAACTGTGAAAAAGCTAGGCAAAGGTTGACAAGATGAAATTTTTTTGTACATGATGGAAGCAAATCCTTGTATGTGAACAGGACTGTTTCCCCAATTCATCTCTTTGGATATACATTCTTCTTGAGCAAAGAAAAAAACCCAAGGAGGTACACTCCACAGAATCCCAGGTACATTTCTCTGCACTCGTAAGCTGTGGGAGATGTGAATACTTCAGCAAAGGGAGATGTGCTCCATGTCACCAGCATCCTTTTCCCTTTCTCTCCTATACACATAGGAAGGAAGAACAGGCATCCATGGTGCTATTCTCCCCCTTCCTCCCTGGGGTTCTCAATGGTTCCAACACACTGGTTCTCATTCCATTATTGTCTGACCAGACTGGGAAGAAAGCTTCCTGCTACTCTGGTTCCATTTTCACTATCTCTGCCTCCTACCTTGCTTGATCATAGATTCAACATGGCTTGAGAGAAAGGGTTGGGGGGAAACAGTGGTTTTGCTTTTCACCATATCCCTTCAGCTACTGGCTCTTACCACATCAGGTCTCACCTCTGCAAACTCATATTTAAATCAGTCAAAATCTCCTTGTTAAACAGACAGCATCTGCTGCAAAAGCCTGGTAGGCATGGGAGAGTCTCCATGCCCCTGTCAATAAGGCACTCAGTGGTTAACAGGCACTGATTGAAGACAAAGTAGACAAGTTAACCATGTGGTGATTGTAAGAAGCCTCTTGCAAGATTTCTGTGCTCCTGAAAGAATTTCCAAGTATCTTCTAATCCCAAGTGCAAAGTAAATCCATACTCAATATAATGAGACACTGTTTCATAGCTAGCCAAAGTCAAATCCACAACCAGGAGCTCTTGTTCTATCACCTGCTCACTACCACTGTCCTACATACAATATAGCCTCTCCAAGAAATATGGCAGTATTTAACTCTCAGGTTTAACAATAACTACCTATAAGGTATGGCAGAAAGAGTCTTCCTTTGGTATAGTCATATTTACAATATTCAAAAGCACTACCTTTTTTCTGGTTACATCTTCAATTAATTTTCCCAATATATTCCCTGGCTTCCAAATCAAATAAATGTTAATAAAGAAAAGATAACATTTATATTTCTACCATTCTGCAATAGAATTCATGTATCAAAAGATACTGAAGTAATTACAATGTTGAGTACTATTCCAAATTCTTAGACAAAAAAGGTAAGACACCAAAGCAAGAACAAGTACCCTCCTTATTTTAAGAAAGGCACCTTTTCAGTGCTTAGCTTTCCATGCACAAAATCTAACGAGGGCTTAGCGTACTGACAAACTCTTTATTCAATGAAATTCTTTTTTTATAACAATAACTCTGCATAGTATCGGGTACTGTAGCATAAGTGTGTCTGTGGGTTTCCTTATTCAGAATAAATCACCCTATACAATATTCTTTCCATAAGTAAACAGTAAAATTACTTTCCTTCAAAATGTCCTTAAAGTAGTAGGAGCTCACTAGGGTGGTAAAGGAAGCCTAACCAAATGATCAATGGCACTATCCAAAAGTAGAATTTCACTCCACAAAACCAGTTCCTACAGGCATAAAGGATCAACCTCTCAAAGACACAACAGATGAGGTGCACATCTGCATACACACAGAACCCCATATCTAACCAGTATGTGCACTTCGTATAATATTATGAATTACTAAATGGGCAACCAGCTGTGGGAATAAGTGTCATAACTAAGCAATATTGCATAACAGAGTGTATTTTAAAATACACAAGGAATCAAGTAAACAGAACACTGAAATATGCCCTGTAACAAAGAGAAAGCATGTAGATCTTCTAATTATTGCATTGGAGAAGATGAAGCTGGTTAAACCAGGAACATGACTGGAAATGTGAAATAGCACAAAGATCTTTCTTCAGAGACAGAAGTAGTGGCTATAATCATTGAGAATGATTATAAGTCTCATGAGGACATTTTGGATGGGAAACATGGAGGATAACTTAGATAAAAATAGAACGGCATGGTTTGATACACTGGGTATGCTATAATTATGAGTGGAATTTTCCTCAGTAGAGGGGAAAAAAAAAACAACAAAAAAAGCCCAACAGTTCTTGATTACTGAATCCTTTGAAAGCTAATTGTCACTTTTTTCTCATCCATTCATACCTCAGTCCTGCAGCTGGAGCTACATGAAGAGGCATTTACTCTTTTTGTACTACACCTTTATTTTAGTGGGAGACTTCATTTCAGTGGAAAACATATCAACCTTAATATCTAGTATATTTATGCAACAGATCAAGAAATAGTCTTTCTAAGGATAGAGCCATAAGTCTGCTTTTTTGATAGAATTTGTCAAAAGCCTACTGTTGTCTCACTGTAATTAAAAGCAGCCTGGAAAGTGAAAAAATAGCCCAAAAACAGAAGTAGTTACAGAAAAGTAAAATGAGATTATGAACCTATTACTGAACACATTGAGCACATGTTAAATTGCAGGCACTAAGAATAGCCCCAGTCATTTTTGTGTGGCTACTTAAGTAGCTACAACATAGCAAGTACAGTTTAAGAATAACAAAGAATAACAAAAACATATTACAACCAGAGGACAGTTCTTTCATTTGTTTAAAACAACACAGTTCCATTTAAATCAATAGAGCTGTGAATGCTGCATCAGTTGAAATGAGAATTTGACATATTTAGACAGAAAGGCAGTTGATTACAAAACTGCTGTTTACATGTGTTACCTTAACCCACTGGGAAGAATGACACAAATGGGGTGCTGATGCCACCTGAGTAGCCAAAGAATCACATCAGATTAAATAGGCTTCAAGCTACAAACAGTGATAACCAGTTCTCGAACTCAGGACACTGAGTCAACAGCCATGCCTACGAGGTCAGTGTTGTGAATGAAACAGAGGAAGAGAGCAACCAGACGTTAGGAATTACTTGCACAGGCAGCATAGAGCAAGGGACTACAGTCACCTAAGTAAACAGAATAAGAAGAGATCAGAAAGGCTAAGAGGTAGGAAAGGATGTTTCTGGTCCTCAAATCTCTCTTAACAACAGAAGAATAAAAAGGTTCCCTCTGGTCCAAATTCTGCAAAGAGCAAAGGGAGGAAAGATTACTGTGTCTGCATTAAACTTCTAACAGCCTGGGCTGAGCTTTTATATACCCAGTGGTTTGTCAATAAAAGCTGACAAAAAATCGAAAGAGTAACTATATGGGACAGAGTGCAGCAAGTTAAAAGTAAAGAAAGAGTTGTATAACGAGATTTAAAGAATTTGATATTAAAAGACAAAGGGAATTTCATTTCGCAGTGCAAAGTACACCACCTAGGGACAAACCAAAAAAAGGAACTATGTATTAGATAAGACAACTGTACTGCAAAGTTGGTAAAAAGAAAAAATGAAGCTCCCTGAAGTCAATTCCATGAAGTTAACAGCTCACACTGACAATATGAGAAGGAAAAATGGGTACAAAGATTCATTGCCCACACAGAAAAACAGTCACAACATATGATGCAACTCTCAAGGCAGGTTTATGTTATTGCAAAAACAGTCTGAGTAAGTATGATCTGTGTATCCTTACTCAAGCTTCTGAAGCTTTGAGGAACAACCAGTCATTAAGTTCAGAGCTCTAGGTTTCCACAGTACCTCATGCAGCATGACACACAAATCTGAACATGGACCCTATAACTACTCACCACAAAAACAAGAGGAAGGAGAAATTTTAAAGTATCCATCCTTTCTCTCAATTATTTTCTCTCCATCAGGAATGTGGCCTGAAACACTGTGAATAGCACTATGCAGAAAGTCATTGTGTTCTACTTGTCAAAACAGTTTCAGAGGGAATGCAAATCAGACTTACTCTTCTACAGCAAGCATTCCACTGGAACTATAATTAAATACAGAAGCAAGATAAATCTGCCACTGGTACCAGGAAAAGCTCAAGAACCACCACAAAAATAACAACAAAACATAAAAGAGGACACCAGCCTTCTAACAATGGAACAGTCTTTAAATGGAGTGGGAAATACGTTCAATTTGCTGTAAATTATAGCCCTGATGGAATACTGCGCATTAGATAACAACATTGAGTGGCTGCTACAACAGGCATAAATTTTCCAGAAGTGCCCAATACTACAGCACTGCCAATCAAACGGAGTGTCTCTGAGGCACTTTGGAAAATACCATTACAGGAATAGCCACTGCAGATTGCTTGCGCTGAAACAAAACCAAATTAATTCAAATAGCAGTAACAGCCTTGATCTGCTGTGTACAATTAACAGTCCAGCTTAATGCATTCTGCGAGGATCATAAGGGTGTCAAGAAGTTGTGCCACATTGGGGTGGGTTTTTTTTGGTTTTGTTTTTTTTTTTGTTGGGTTGTTTTGTTTGGTTGTTGTTTGTTTTATTTTGTTGGGTTTTTTAATATATGTATTGCAGCAGCACCTAGAAGCATCATTAGAGCTTACAGCTCCATTAGAATAGCAGAGCAAAACATTCAAAAAAGGAACAGTTCCATGCAGAGTTGATTTTAAATGGGGGGGAGACAACTGCTGTGAAAAACATCATAAAAGCAGTTCAAAAAAATAGTCACAATTTGTCTTTAAAAGATTTCAGATCTTCATTTAAAAGTTACAGATTTCATGTTTGGTCTAAACACATGACAGAACAGACTACTACTGCAAAACATTTTCATTATGCTGAAATTACTTTTTTTTTTTTTAAAGTTCTATGCCTAATCACTACTCAGAAAATTCATAACCTCATTTAACACAAGATATAATTAGAGAATGAAACAAACACTAAGGAGGCACACAGAAATTGATAGCATAAGTACCCAAAGTAACGATTAAGTTGGTACTTAACCATTTTTTGAGGCATCTGTATTTCAGTATTTGCCTTGTTGCAGCCCTTAAACTGCCTGTTTACAGTCTCTCAAAGACAGGTTATTTCTAACCTGAAACTCAATTCCTAAATCTTTTACTTAAGCTAACTAATCACACATACTAATAATTGTGGATTTGTAGAAGGGGATAAAACATATTAGCAAAACAGAGGTTGAACATCAGATCTAGATCCAAAACTTTATTCGGACCTAAAGATTATAGAGAAAGCAACTAGAAGTCTAAATATTAATTACTTTTTTCTTACAAGCTTTTGAGAAACCTATGTGGTAAGGAATTGAAATACTCTGTATTGTATCAACCATTGAAATCAGCGCATAAAGTGTTCTAATTTTTTTTAAAAGAAGGTCCATGCTGCAATCAAAAATTTTGTGATTCAAATAATCTGAGGCCAAAAGCTCCAAAGACTAAAGAGTATACCTAATTTTATCCTCTAACTGTATTAACATAGCGCTCTGCAAATAGAACAAAAACACGTAGTATTGAAGAATATTGATAGAGATTAAATTTTCTATATTCAGTCTATTAACTCAGCCATTTTCCACCAGAGAGAACAGACATTATGTTGTAACAGAAAATGGCAAAAGCATATTCCATTTATCTGTATATGTGTGGGAATAATTCTCTTACCTTAGAGAGAATTTAAACCATTTTAACTTACTCCAAATTGCCAGAGGCCAGCTGCACAAAAACTTGTACAAAATTGCCAGCTCACCAATGACATCTATTCTCTACAAACCTTCCATCAGGGCCTCGAGTGCACAAACAGCCCTTAAATGCCCTGACCAGCCCGATCTGGGACCTGTACCCACACAACCACTGCCCAAGGGCCCAGGGAGCTTGCTGTGGGACTGCACTGTAGTTGACAAGGGCACTGTCCTGCCTGTGCTGTGGTCACTCTCGGCTCCTGGCTCATCCTCCCTCGTGGGACAGCCCACACTCTCTGCTCCCAGACACAGGTTCTCCAAAACATAATTTATCTCCCTGGGAAGGGTGAAGGGGGAGGTACTACCCATCTATTTCATCTAAGTGGCCAAGATGCCAATTAAAAGCTATTAACAGGATTCCCTCTTTCACAGCTACAGTAATTTCCTTTCCCTAGAATTAAAAATTTGGAAGTCTGCCTTCCCCTTCCAATTAACTTGCCAGCTCCTTGCCTCATCCTCCACTTAAAAACATTAAAAACAACAAGTTGGAAACAATTGGAATAAAAGCAGAGAACGCAGCCAGTGACCAAGGCCAGCCAGAGTCAACACTGAGTCAGACACCTGGTTTGCAAAGATGAAAACTGGTGTGTCTCTGCCGACTACAGCAATGAGGCCGCATCATCAAGAGGGAGCACTGGCCTTCGCTCACACCCATCATCGCAGCACAACGAAACTAATTAAATAAGAGTAAAATATCTGGGAAAGAAGTCGATGCTTCAATGATTTCATGACAAGTGATAAGACTGGAAATCCATATTATTAGTTGAATTTGGTCCAAGTGTCAGGTAGAATGTTCTTTATCTTACAACAAGGACTTCCAGCAATTTCTTCAGACTGAAACTCTTAAATTTTAACAGAATATATCATTATGCTATTCTGCAAACACACCAGTGAAAATATTTTATTTTACAGAGCCATTCATACATAACTCTAGAGTACAAAGCGGTAACCTTTAAAGAATTTAAGTGTTTTAATAAGCAAAATTTGGAGAAGAATGAGACAAAGCTCTCAGTACAGGATTAAACCCATTTTTAAAAAAGGAAGGTGAGATGAAAGCACTATCAGTATATAAGGGTTTCATTTCAGTGTCTCCAGAGACCCTGAAATGGCTGTGCCTCCCATTGTACTCTCCCAGCCATCTGACCGCCATGATAACTCTGAAGGTTTATACAATTAAAATATTAATATCACTGTTTTCCTGCTAATTATTTTACTAAAAAGAAAAAAAAATCAAGTTGAGGAAATCAGCCACTGTTTGGGATACTTTTACTGTGCAGACATTGCAGAACACATACTACTCTGCAGGATTGTGATGGTGAGAAATAGGGAGCTTAAGAAATTATCTTTCTTTCCAGCACAGAATGCTGGAATTTGGTAATTAGTGTTCGAATAAGGACTTGATCTTTCAAGTAATTCCCCCCCCCCATTTCATCACTCAAGAAATAATTTGATCTTCTGTGCTGTAACCACAATGGAAATGGTAAAAGTGATTGCAGCGCTAAGGGGGAAGGGGAAAGAATAGGCTACCAGAAAGAATGCCTACTTTTGGAAATTAGTATCTGCTTTTCTGGAGGGTTCTTTCACCAGACATCAAATAATTTTATTTATTTTTGTTGCTTGGTCTTAAAGTTTCTTCCACTGCAACTTCCCCTTTCAGATACATTTTAAAAAAAAGCCAATATTCAACAGAAAGCAAACTAATTGCTTGATAATGACCTTTTAAATGCCCAGATTAACCTTAATGGCTTTAAATGGAATTTTAATGAGTTATTCTGAGTATAACTAATTATTTGCTATTTATACACATAGACGTGGACAGAGTATTTTTGATTAAATGAAATTTTAGCATAAGATGTTGTTTTAAGCTGCATTCTTTGCACAAATATATACCGTGGAAGAGGCATACATATGAATATATTCACACACACTTGTGCTCTGGCTTGATAAGCCTGTCTCGTGGCATGTTTTGAAACAGGGGATCCATATTCAAGTCCATGTTCTGCCTGACTCTGCGTAATGCAAAATAAAGGGCTCTGAACCAAGAATAATAATAAGAGAAATAGAGAATTAGATCTAGATCTCCCACATTTCATGCTAGTGCTCTATGTATGATATTGGTGATAGCCACATGCGTACTTCCCAAAATCAAAAAAGCTGAAATTCTGACTTTGACAACCCAATTTCAGGAAAATAGTCAAGACATTTCATATTATTCTGGCATGAAATAGAAAAAGAACTTGAAACATCAGGAGTTCCTGAAAAATAGGTGCATGAAGTGTAAATTTGCACAAGCATCTTACTATGAAAAAAATCCATTTTATCTCCTTGAGGAAGGAGGTAAGCAAGCCACATTTGCCAAAGTCCTAATTTATTTAGCCTCTCAGTCAAGTGACAAGGTGAAGACATGTTTTGTTGCTTTGCTTTTGATGTGGTTTTGTTTTTTTAAAGGGGTAGTCAAGCAATACTTCTTTTACAACTCTTAATTCCAATCTCTGCAACTCCTAGGGTATAAAGATTGAGGCAAGAGAATACTACTAATAAAATTTACAAAGGATAGAGAGGATAAAGAAGAGACAGCATCAAAAGTTGTCTTACGAGCCTGGGAAGGAGCTGAAGAACAGTGGATGTTTTGAAAAATTGGCTTCCTTCACAGGTCCCTAAAAACAACTCTGGTTATATGTGCTACAGCATAGCATAAACTTAGACCGAAGTCCTAGTACACTTGAGTTTGAGCTTGAACATTTATATATCTTCCAGACTGAACTGTCAGATTAACTTCATCCATCTCCATTTCAGCTACTCTAAAACTACATTTTAAAATGTTTTAAATAAGGTTGCACAAGCTGCCTTTAACTGAGAGCATGTCACCTAGCTGTCACAGAACTTCAGGATATAATACCAAAATAAAATTACAGATAATCATTGAGTTCTACTCTCTTGGTCTTAATTTAGACTAATTCACTCATTTTTACTGTGCCTTTCTCATTAAAAAAGTATCTCTCATGTTGTATGACATCTGCCATCTGAGGTGTTCACATACAAACGCTAAAAGATCTGAAATTTACTTAAAATATCTATGAGAAAGTGACTTTTTCCCCATTTGTTTCCTACACAACAAAATAAAGGTTCTTACACACAAAAATAAACTAAAATAAGCTTTTAAGCCACAGTTAGAAACATTAGTAAATAGCCAAGCTACTTCTTTATCAGGAAGACAGACTGAACAAACTAAAAAAAAAAAGAAGGGGTTATCTTAGAGGATTTCAGAAAATAGATATCAAATTTGGGAATCTAGGGCTAAACACCATGTTTTCTGGCAAAACAGACAGTTGCTGCAATTAAAGGAGCATTCTGCTTTGCCTTTCTGGCAGACGTCACCTTCCCTGTATTTTCTAACAAGGTAGAAACCAGAAATGGCAGTCAGCCACAGTCATTTGTACCCTTACCTCTTCACAGCTTTTTGTTGAAATTATTTACAAAAATATGGGGGGGGGGAGGGACAGGGGGGAATTTAACTGTATTTTACATAAAAAGTAAGATATCTTGAGTCAGATATACTACCGTAATGTCTAACACATATGTCACACTCCGCTAAAACCATCAGCCAAGTTCCACGATCAATCAGATGATAGCTTTTATGGGCTAGTATCTTCTTCATTGTAAAGCCTCTTGCCACAACCAAAGAATATCATAAAAACAGAAGAAAATCATGCCCTCAAAATAGAGTGGGAAAATGAGGACACTGAAATACAGTTTTCATGAGTTAGTACACTGAACAGCAGATTTCAAATACTGTAAATTATGATAAAAATAAGATACCATCCCCCAGACACTACCAGATTCATTTTTTCTTAGTCAATGTATCAAAGCTGAGTTCTGCATGGAAACTTTTCAAACTGAATTCAGAGTTCAATTCAGTGCAAATTAAAGTTCTGCTCATCCCAACAACAGTTAAATTGAAAATCTTTAGAGGAAAATTATTATTAAAATCCAGAACTTCAGTTTCTGAAACTGAAGTGTTCCATTTCGGCTTGCTAAAGGGACTGAAGATGTTTCAGCAATTTTAGTATTAGTGCAAGCTTTACCTCATTGCTGCATTACTCAACTTCTTGGTAAAGGAATTCAAATGCTTTCCACTTTTTTGGATTTTTTTTTTTTTTGCAGTATTCATATGAACAGTTTCAAAATCTCATTAATAGTTTCACTTTTTATCATTAGAAAATATTCTAATAGAAATCTTGCTTTTCTGTATGTTACATAACGGTTTTTTGGATACAAAGATTAATTGTTTGTTCATGTGACTAGCAATCTATTCATTCCTTTGTCTTTTCATATGTGTAAAATATGCTCCTGGCTACACTAACTTTTTTTAATTTCCCACTGAAACATATGCAAATGTCAAACAGAGCTCTGATTTAAGTAGTTCTATTAAAATTCATGCATTGACTGAAATAACAAAAGAACTCAAGACAAATTTTACAAGCTTTGTAAATCTGGTTCATACAGTTCTCTAGAACAAGAAGGTTAAAAAAAGAAATTTCTTATACCTTCAGGTAGCTAACAAAAAAGCAAAGCAAGTTTAAGAGTCAACTTAAATAGGTTCTTTATAATAAGTGTCAGCAGAATTCCTCCAAGTGGCAGTACTTGCTACTACATTGCTCTGTCATACTTTTCAGACTTCAAAGATAACTTTACCCTCAGAAGTTCACTGGACAAATGTGCGTACAGAAAATTTTTTCTTCTTTTCAAATAATTAAAAGGCTGTAAAACATTCTTGCCTTTGCCTGACTGACAAGTTCATGATCTACATTTCTCACACAGGAGGCAGGCTGAAGAGAGCTGAAGCTGACAGAAGACTTGAAATATAAATCACCATCATTAAGGTTTTTTGCCAAACAAATATAGAAATTCAAGTCATGAGTAGTTTTGGCAGAGTGATGCATTTGTCATTTAAGCACATCATAACCCTCTTGTGGGTGATGTTGTGTGACACACAACAATACGGCATGCCTAAACGATAAAACACGGGCACTTCACTGAAGAAGTACACACTTATTGTCACCTTGGCAAGCTGCAATCACTTCATATTTCTATGATAAAAGGAAGCAGAAAATTGGTGTGGCATAAATAGAAAGAATGTCCATGTGCATTATGTGCTTACAAGCAGAAAAGGGAAAGTTAGTTGACCCTTGGGAGTAGAGCCAAACTGTTTTATTTCACCCTCATCTCCTTTTGTCTTCTCATTTTACCCCCCATACTTGGATTTCTCAGTATTATGCATTTCTTTTCTTTCCTCAAAAGGAAGATCAGAGATAACATTGGTCCATTACTTGATGAAGTTGGTCACCTCACAAACAGGGATGTAGACAAAGTAAAGGTTTAATGCCTTTTTCGCCTGTGTCTTTAACATCGATGATGGGTCCTGGGACACCCAGAGCCTTGTGTTGGAAGACCATGACTGGGGGGATGATAAACTCCCAGCCGATTCTGAACTCGTTTGAGACTTGCTGCTCCAGCTGGATGCACATAAATCTATGGGGCCCAATGGTATTCATCATAGGGTACTGAAAGAGCCAGCTGATGTCATTGCGGGACCTCTCTCCACTATTTTTCAACAGTCTTGGGAGTCCGAAGAGGTCACAGTCGACTGGAAGCTGGCAAATATTGTCGCAATTTTCAAGAAGGGTAAGAAGGAAGACCCTGGTAATCACAGGCTGGTCAGTCTCACTTCAGTGCCTGATAAAATTATGGAGAAGGTTATTCTGGGAGTTATTGAAAAACACTTGAGAGACAACGCAGTCATTGGTCATAGCCAGCACAGGTTCACGAGGAGAAAGTCCTGCTTAACCAACTGAATTTCCTTTTATGACAAGGTCACTCATCAAGTCGACCAAGGGAAGCCAGTGGACATGGGTTTCTTTGGATTTTAGCAAAGCTTTTGATACTGTCTCTCACAGTATCCTTCTGGACAAAATGTCCAGCATACAGCTAGACAAGTCCATAATATGTTGAGTGAGCAATTGGCTGACAGGCTGGGCTCAAAGAGTTAGAGTAAATGGGGTTACATCAGGCTGGCAGCCAGTCACTAGTGGGGTTTCCCAGGGCTTAATTTTAGGGCCAGTGCTCTTTAATGTTTTTAAAAATGATCTGTATGCAGGAATCAAATGTACATTAAGTAAATTTGCCAATGATACTAAACTAGGCAGAGCTGTGGACTCCATCAAGAGTAGAGAGGCCTTACAGAGAGATCTGGATAGACTAGAAAGCTGGGCGATCACCAACAGCATGAAATTTAACAAGAGCAAGTGCAGGATTCTGCAGCTGGGATGGGTAATCCTGGTTATACCTACAAATTGGGGACAAGAGGTTGGAGAGCAGCCCCACGGAAAGAGATCTGGGGGTTTGGGTTGATGGCAAGTTGAGTATGAGTCAACAGTGTGCCCTGGCAGCCAAAAGGGCCAACCGGGTCCTGGGATGCATCAAGCACAGCACAGCTAGCCTGTTGAGGGAGGTGACTGTCCCACTCTACACTGCACTGGTGCGGCCCCACCTCCAGTACTGTGTGCAGTTTTGGGCACCTCAATATAAGGACGTCAAACTATTAGAGTGTGTCCAGAGGAAGGTGACCAAGATGGTGAAAGGCCTTGAGGGCAAGACTTATGAGGAACGGCTGAAGTCACTTGGTTTGTCCAGCTTGGGGAAGGGAAGGCTGAGGGGTGACCTCATTGCAGTCTACAACTTCCTCAAGGGGGGCAGCAGAGGAGGAGGTGCTGATCTCCTCTCTCTGGTAACCAGCGATAGCACATGAGGAAATGGAATGAAGCCACATCAGGGGAAGTTCAGACTGGACATTAGGAAAAGGTTCTTCACTGAAAGGGTGGTCGGTCACTGGGACAGGTTCCCCAGGGAAGTGGTCATAGCACCAAGCCTGTCAGAGTTCAAGGAGCATCTGGATGATGCTCTTACTCATATGATTTAGTTTTAGGTAGTCCTGTGAGGCGCAGGGAGTTGGACTCAATGATCCTTATGGGTCCCTTCCAACTTGAGATATTCTATGATTCTAAGATTCCTCCTCAAATTCCTTGTCTCTTCCTATGTCTATTTTTTTGGAAGAAGCACACCTAACTATAGTTTAGAATATGAAAAGTCCCATTCCCCCCCCTTAAAGTTCCTCCTGAAAGATGCTCATAGAAATTGCAAGCTATAGAAAGAAGGTTGAAATACAGTGATTACATTTCTCAGAACAGCAAACAACAAAACAGATGCTTTAGGATTTTACCAGTAAACTGACTTTATGCATTACCATCCTGAATAACTATATGCATGCACCAAATGATCAACTACATAGTATGGTATAGTATGGTCTCTCAAAAAAATAATTAGTGATAGGAAAGTAGAAAGCCACAGGTACTTCCATAGAAACTCTTTAGTCTTAAAGCATAAGCAAAAAAAATTGTGACACACCAAGATTCATGAGTTATCAGAAAAATAAATGCAGCGTGAGTCTTATGCTTACAAAACACCATTTGCCTACGTTACACAGTAAACTCTTACTAAGCACTTAACAATGCAATTCCAAAATGGAATTTTCACAAAAGAATATTTACTGTCCTGGATGAAAGTGGGATAAATGTCAATTTGTTTGAAGTAAAATAAAACTATGACATCTGCAGTCTAAACAGAGCTAAGCTTCTTTGACTACATTATCAGTAGTACTGTATTTAAATAGCTCAATTAATGGTAAGGCAAACACACAAACTAACTGGATAGGACAAATAAAATACTGGAGTCAAAACACAAAGAAGTCACATTATTGGCCATGCTTGGGACCTTGCTAGTCAGATTCCAGTATCTCGCAGTTGGAATGTATCCCATGTTTGACAAACAAGCTTTGAGAACATGCTAAATAAAAAGATATGAAGTAACCTGCTCCTGATTCAAGGTTCCTTCATAATGGTCAAGGTTCACAGCTGTGCACAGTCACTCAGAAATTATCATACTCTAATACTATTAACCTCAAATACAATTTTACCTACTGTAGACAATTTTGGTTTTATAAAATATAATCCTTTGAATGGATTTGTCCCCCATTACTTTAAACAACAAAAAAAATTGCTTTCTACAATCCTAATACAAAGAAAGCATATTTTAAAACAAACTTCATGTAGAGTACAGCTGGTGAGCAGAGGAGAAGGATATAGCTAGCCTAAATCCCATGAGAACCTAGGTTCTCACTTACATAGAACCTGTATTTTCATTATAACCAATCTATCCTGATATCCTTAGTCTTCAGCAGGGCTGATTATGAGGCTGCAACATTCAGAATATATTTTTGTATTTGGAAGTAGAGCTCTTCTTTAGACAAACATGTATTTGCCATCATGCCAGAGAGTACAGTAGTATGTGTCCTGATATTAATAACAATACAAGTAGCTGACTAGGTCTTCTAGTTTCCTTTCCAGTAAAGGGACAGAAAAAAATCCAAGCTTTTTCCATTTGCAATTTTTCCGAACAGATGATATAGTATAACTTGAAATCAAAAAGCTAGATACTTCACACACACAGAAGAAGTTGCAATTCTTCTGTACCAACATTTCCAGAGCTATAACACTGCTACTTACCACAGAATTCCCATACAGCAAATAGCAGTACAGAGTACTATTAATACCACTTCCAATTTCATGCTTAATTTATGAAATCTTCATTTAAATCTCCTTGTCATCAGAAGGCTAGAAATTCAAGATTAATTGTAGTTTTTTTTAATTTCAATTTAATTTAAGCATATCTTTGATAAGTGGATCAGAAGACTCTGGAGTTTGGGGGGGGTGTTGGTTTGTTTGGGGTTTTGTTTGTTTGTTTTAAACAATCATTATCTTCTCACAATTTCAACAGATCAGTCTGTGAGGAAGGGCATCTGAATATCATGACACAGCAAAGATAAAGGCAATTCAACAGTAGCTGCAGAAGATTCCACACTAAGTAAGAATAATTAAAGCATAAGTAGAATAAAGTGATAAATACAATAAAAAGCTACATACAGATGCTGTAATAGGTATATTTTGGTGCTTGGTCCCAAATCAGAGTCCACAACCTTAAAAGAAGTTGCCACATGCCCCACACATGGCTCAAGAAGGGACAGAACAACCTTAAGTTAGCAGGAAAAGAGTAGCATTGCCAAAAGCTAGTATAGACAATTTTTTTTTTTTATAGACAACAGTATGCCTCTAAATATCTTTTCCAGGTTTGATGGAAAGCATTTTCATTCACTAGAGATCCATAACCTAGATCTCCCTCCCCTAAAAAAGGGTACAGATTCCATAAAGAGCTGGCTGGCACCTGTTCTACTCTTGTAAAACACGACTTGAGGAAAGAAGTTTTAATTGCTCATGGAAGAGCCTAGCAGTCACCTATGAAATAAAAAGTTCAGCTTTGATTTTCTCCTCAGAATGAGGGAGCTCAAATTCATGTCTTCCATTTTCCCAGAGTATGTATTGACAAACAAGCTGGAAACTATTCTACAACATTCAGCTGAAGCTGCACTACTGTAAGGAAAATAATTCAAGACTTCTTGGGCCAGGTAGAAGGATCACATGAGAGCATGCAACTCAGCGTCTCACTAATGATTCTTACATTTGTTATTAGTGATAGAAACTTTATTGGAAGCCAGAACAAAAACTCAAGATATTCCTCTTCTCAGATAGATGGGATACAAAAATATCATACATTTTCTTGATGGCATAAATACAGTTACAGCCTTGAAGCCTGCTTACCACATACTTACACAAAAGAATAACTATTCCATTAGTTTCTAATGCTCAACTGGACAAAATTGAGAAAATTTTAGTCGTACTAGGGAACTTGTAATTACAAAAGCAAAACAAAAACGGACTCCATGTGCCACCAGAAAGCACTTGCAAACATTTTTAGAACTGCAATTTAAACATGTGAATTTGACAAAAATGATGCCTTTAAATGCCTAATCTTTTGGGAGCAGGAATAAGATTTGGGCTTTTACTCTAAGACGCTGAACATGCATAAACAGAAGACAGCCATGGAAAGACAAAAAGAATGCAAAATCCAGAATGTTTCAATATGCTACAGTCTTCCACTGTTAATCTTCTGACAGGGGTTTGGTGTTTTAAGGGATTAAAGGTCAAATAAGTCCTATAATGTTTAGCAGGAGCAGAGACAGGTCAGTCAGGAAACATGTAAGTTACGTTTCTGCCTTCTGTAGTCTTATTTTCAACATGCAGTGCTACAAGGAAACAGGCATGGCATTTTTCCACATGTCTACCCATTAAACACAATCCTCCTCCAATGTAAACTTACTAGGGAGAAAGGTGGCACCAAACTGACATCCTCAAATGCTAAAATGCCTCATTTCTGCTTCCCTACTGCTGCTCCAGGCTTGAAATCATTCCACAATATTTGTTATCATCTGCTGGATAAGGGTATTCTTTCTCTGCCATAATGATAAAAAAATTTTTGAGGATAACTTTTTGGAACATAGAAAATAACCCCACATCTGATAATTGTAGCAATAGCTCTAGATAGAGTAGAGACTGAACTATTCTCTCTACCCCTCACAGTTAGCAGCTCCAATGCATTATAACCTTGCTTGTGGAATACCTACCTGATTGCGAACCAGAGAATTTTATGCCCTGTAAAAATAGCAGTGTAAGATCATTGTTTGATGTTAGATCAGCCACAGACCTCCTAAAGAGGCAATGTGACAGGAAGTTCATTTAAAAATCTTCCCCAATTAGGCGTTCTTACCTCAGGTGATTAGATAACTGCCTGAGTAGTAAAAATGTCCAAGAGAGTGATCAAACAATTGGACTAACAAGGAGACAAATACTATCATTGTTTAATGGAAAGTTAATTTAAAACCAGATGTTATTTCAGCAAAATCTGTAAAAAAAATGGTGTGTTGGTACTATTAAATTAAAGGAAAATATTTGGCATTAAACATGCTCAAACTGTTCACGTTGCTTGTCACAATAACACTCTTGATAAATAACTGAATAAATCTCAGTCAAGCTTAGTCTACTGCCTCTGAGAACTAGAGGCTCATTACCAATATCATTATCTAAAACTAATTAGTAGTTGGTGATTGTAGCCTGTTGGCACTAGGAAGCTGATTAACATTCCTCAGAGACAAACAGGACTGGGCTGGAGCAGGAGAGGGATATTTCCCTTTTGCTTCAGCCTCAAATAGCAGAAAGGGAATTAAATAATTAACTATTTATACCTGTGCACATTGCAGCTCAGTTTCTTTCATTAATCTGTAAAACACAGTGATATTGGATGTGCTTGAGGCATTTTCATTGCTTGACATATAATGAATTCTGACTTTTTTGGCTGGTTGGATGACAGAAATACAAATCTTAAAGTGCAATTAAATATTTTATTACCATTGTTTAATTAAATAAATACTGGATTAACTTGTCAAAGCAGATTTCACTGGTGTGCTACAACAGCATTTTCATTTTTCTTCATGAATGTAATCTGTGCCTAAATACTGTGATGATTAGTATAATTACTTTAAATAGTACTGGGTGCATTTAGGGGAGAGGGATGGACCAATTACTGAATATTCCATGGAAAACAGTTCTTTTCATTTCCCTAATAATATTCTATGTAACCATTTTCCTCCTTTTTTAACTGAAGAATGGGTTCATTTAAAAGTCCTAAACTGAAGTTTAGGTCAAACTTAAGTTCCATATCAGAAGAAAGCTCTGCGGTGTGACCTAAGTCTTAGTGTCTTATTTAGTGGACACAGTAAGAGTCAGATTGGCAAGTAAACTTTCAAAAATTTAGATATCTGTATGGGAAAATTTTCTTTTTGCTATTATCCAGCCACCTTGTAAAATGTGTGTTATTACAAATAGTTTATGCCCAATGTACATCCCTACCATAGTAAAAGATCAGATGAGCAGGAAGAGGTGAAATTTTACCTGTATCTCTGTTGGTTTCTATATGGTGAGAAATGAACATGCACATATATGCACATATATTAATATACACATGGATAAAGTATATAGAGAAAACAGATCTGTTGACTCTGCTGCAAACAAAGCGGGAAAGGGGTAGGTCCTTTTTTTGGTTAATAGTCTGAAGCACTAGATTTAATCACTGTGACACAGCTGGGAGGAGTCATAGAATCATAGAATTGTTAAGGTTGGAAAAGACCCTTAAGATCATCAGGTCCAACCATTAACCTACCACCGCCAAGTCCGCCACTAAACCATGTCCTCAAGCACCACGTCTACCCGTCTTTTAAATACCTCCAGGGATGGGGACTCAACCACTTCCCTGGGCAGCCTGTTCCAGTGCCTGACTACTCTTTCAGTGAAGAAGTTTTTCCTAATATCCAACCTAAACTTACCCTGGCGCAGCTTGAGGCCATTTCCTCTTGTTCTATCACTTGTTACTGGGGTGAAGAGACCGACCCCCACCTCTCTACAACCTCCTTTCAGGTAGTTGGAGAGAGCAATAAGGTCTCCCCTCAGCCTCCTCTTCTCCAAACTAAACAACCCCAGCTCCCTCAGCTGCTCCTCGTAAGACTTATTCTCTAGACCCTTCACCAACCTCGTTGCCCTTCTCTGGACATGCTCCAGCACCTCGATGTCCTTCTTGAAGTGAGGGGCCCAAAACTGGACACAGTATTCCAGGTGCGGCCTCACCAGTGCCAAATACAGGGGCACTATCACCTCCCTGGTCCTGCTGGCCACACTATTCCTGATACAAGCCAGGATGCCATTGGCCCTCTTGGCCACCTGGGCACACTGCTGGCTCATGTTTAGGTGGCTGTCAACCAACACCCCCAGGTCCTTTTCAGCCAGGCAGCTCTCCAGCCACTCCTCCCCAAGCCTGTAGCGTTGCCTGGGGTTGTTGTGACCCAAGTGCAGGACCCGGCACTTGGTCTTGTTGAATCTCATACAGTTCGCCCCAGCCCAACAATCCAGCCTGTCCAGGTCCCTCTGCAGGGCCTTCCTACCCTCCAGCAGATCGACACTCCCACCCAACTTGGTGTCATCTGCAAACTTACTGAGGGGTGCACTCCATCCCCTCATCCAGATCGTCGATAAAGATATTAAACAGGACCGGCCCCAACACTGAGCCTTGGGGAACACCACTCGTGACCGGTCGCCAACTGGACTTGGCTCCATTCACCACCACTCTCTGGGCTCGGCCGTCCAGCCAGTTTTTAACCCAGCGCAGAGTGCACTTGTCCAAGCTGTGAGCAGCCAGCTTCTGCAGGAGAATGCTGTGGGAGACGGTGTCAAAGGCCTTACTGAAGTCCAAGTAGACAACATCCACAGCCTTCCCCTCACCCACTAAGCGGGTCACCTTGTCATAGAAGGAGACCAGGTTAGTGAAGCAGGACCTGCCTTTCATAAACCCATGCTGGCTGAGCCTGATCCCCCGGTTGTCCTGCACGTGCCGCATAATGGCAGTTGTTCATCACCTTCCCCGTCCCCTTCCCTGGCACCGAGGTCAGACTGACAGGCCTGTAGTTCCCCGGATCCTCCTTCCGACCCTTCTTGTAGATGGGTGTCACACTAGCTAACTTCCAGTCATCTGGGACCTCCCCAGTTGACCAGGACTGCTGATAAATGATGGAGAGTGGCTTGGCAAGCTCCTCCGCCAGTTCCCTCAGGATCCTCGGGTGGATCCCGTCTGGCCCCATTGACTTGTGGGCATCCAGGTGGAGGAGCAGATCGGTGACTGCCACCTCTTCGACAACTGGGACTACATTCTGTGTCCTATCTCCATCTCCCAGCTCAGGGGCATGAAAACCTTGAGGATGATGAGTACGACTATTAAAGACTGAGGCAAAGAAGGCATTAAGTACCTCAGCCTTCTCCTCATCCTTTGTGGCCAAGTTTCCCTCCGCATCCAACACAGGAGGGAGATTCTCCTTAGCCCTCCTTTTGTCGTTGATATATTTGTAGAAGCATTTTTTGTTGTCCTTGACAGCGGTGGCCAGTTTAAGTTCTAGTCAATGCTCAACGGCACACTGCATCAAGCGCATTACTGACCTCCAGTGGACGCAGGTGTTCAGCAGTATCATCGAAATTCTTAAGGCTGCTGAGATTCTTCTTTAGTTCAAATATTTTCCTTTATTTGGAATAGGAGGGTGTGAGATTATCCCTCTACTTTTATGAACTGGATGAAAACTAGCATTCATGAAGTCCTAAGTACACAAAAGTATGCTACATTAGCATTATAAAATATACTTGATTTTGACAAAAAATTACTTAAAGCAAGAAATAACATGGCACAAATTAAAGGACAATTAGTATGCTGTATCTAAATTTAAAGTTGTGCCATGCCTCAAATACAAGTACTAGAAATTTTGTTCAAAGTCATTTATTCATGACAAGATTAATTATAGCTCTCACATAATGTGTGCAACATTCAAATCATGCCTTGGTGCAAAAAATACACAACTAGCACGAAATATTTGTACAAAGTAGTGAGCAGTACCGATAATGCTAAACTGGACTATGTTCATTACAGTCGAACAAAATGAAAAAGCTTCAGTTCCTTAAGCTTTGGATTTTAAAGCAAGTATTTATAAGGCTGTATTTATAATGCTCAGATTCAGAAGAAATGTTCACAATTCATATACAACAACTGAAAAAAATTACATAGATCCTTCTGATTAGAGTAATAGTCTGTAACAAAATTGATATCTTTTATACAAATACACGTCTGAATGTTAGAGAATTTTACAGTTGAAATTGGACTGCATGCATTCAACGATCAAACCTAGGTTAGGAGGACATCATGTGGCAGAATGACATATGAACAGACCCTGTAACTTTCCCACATTCAAAAAAACCTCCGACTACAGCTGCCACCCCTTGCTGACAAAAATACTAAACGCTGTTGACAGACTCTGTGAATGTAGAAGCAATATTTGATATTAGGATAAAAGAGAGGATTATTAAGATGATCTGCAATTCTGTTACAAAAGTGTGGATGAACAATTGGAGTCAGAGGAGGCTTCCTCAGTTACTAAGCCCTAAATGGCCGTTTTAAAATTTTAGAAGTACACAGTCCCATTTACAGGATTAAATTTCACCCTTCTGTGCACTTAGATGAAACTGTCTTTGCCAGAGCCCTACCAAAAGCAGTAATTTGTGCATCTGTGACCTGAAAGCATCAATAAGGAACTCCAAGGAATATATGAAAGAGCCCCATCCTACCTCATCAGTAAAAACTCCCCTGAATGACTCCATGATTACTAGCACATGAATCCAAAAAATAAAGTGCTAGACAAGTGTTTCTGGAACTATGCAGTTTATGTTGCATTTCTCTAAAAAATCCATATTATTTCCCTTGTCAGAGGCCGATAATAAATCCTTAGAATATCAGATGAAGGTGGAATCTACTTAAACCTTAATTTTAAAAATTAAAAATAAAGCAATCCGCTTTAGTTTTAATACTAGTCATAAATTATGGAATCAATTCAGATTGTTATG
This sequence comes from Theristicus caerulescens, assembly GCA_020745775.1. Taxonomy (NCBI): domain Eukaryota; kingdom Metazoa; phylum Chordata; class Aves; order Pelecaniformes; family Threskiornithidae; genus Theristicus; species Theristicus caerulescens. The sequence continues at coordinate 12,169,948 of CM036564.1, forward strand.
GTATCAGTCCAGGAAATCAGATAGAACTGGAAGAACAGAGAACAATGTAATAGCATGGCTAAGGATGGACAAACCTCTACATGTTTAGAAAGTCATTTCAGATAATCACTGAAGACAATGGAAGTTCTGAATCAGAAAAAAAGCTGGAAAACAGAAATTCTAAGGAGATTTTTCTCTTTCCTGTTTCTGGTCAGAAGACATAGGCTTGGGTCATGCTATTTCCTTTTACAAAATCATCAAATCATTCTTGAAGTATTTTTTTTTCACTGAATTAGAAAAGCTATCATAGAGACATTAACACTACTTTTCAGTGCATTCTAAAATAAAATCCCCCCCTACGGGTGAGAATAATTCCATAATGCTGACTTTAAACACACAATTGAGATGTCCTGAAATATTTCTATTTACAAGGCTTTTGTAATCAGTCTCAGCCTGTAATACTCAGAAAAGCCAAGCATTTCTTCCCCTCCTATAGTATCATTTAGCAACCCTGGATCTTCCACCCTATTCCTACATTCTTTACAGAATACATATTGACAAAATAATAGTTTGTGCATTCCCACAACTCACCTCAGTGAGCAATCTGAGACACATCTTAAACAAAGCTTTAAAAAAACCTCCCCAGAAGAGTTTTGGCCACTCAAGAAACTGCACAATCAAGTCTGCAAGCTGGGTAACTACCTTTCAAGCACAGGCTGCCTAGCCACGAAGGCTGGACAAAGAAATCGGGTTTCTAATCAATGGGGTCCCAGAACAGCATTCTGGCAGGAGTAACTGGAAAGAAACAAACACCTACACACCATATTTTCATGTGTATATTCTGCATTTTATCACTTGGAAAAAAGCCTACTTAGCAGTAGTGCTGTTAGAAGAGGGGAAGTTTATTATGAAGACAGGACTTCTCTGCTAGCAGTGAGCAGAGCTGAGGCCTTTGAAGTTCATGAACAGCATTTTTAAAACAATGTAGGATATCTCAGTACAGGTGAGGTGGGTGAAGAAGTAGTTTCAAGACTGAGTTTGGTTGTTTTTAACAGGATTTATGAGATGTGATGCCTGCTGCAGCAGAGAGGTGGATTCTGTGATCCAAAGAGTCACTTCCAGTCTCCCATTCCTATTCTGCAGGCAGAGATTAGGAAAGTATTGGGAAAGTAACAGCAGCAACTTACACCAAGACCATAGATGTTCACTGCCTTGGTCAGAATCAAACTTAAATACAAAAGAAAAGAATCTGCTTTTCAGATTACCCTGACAGAAAAAAAGAAAACTGCATGGCTAAAATCACACTCTATAAAAAGGGTCACAGGGTCACCAAGTCTCCTAGTGGCTATGTTAAGTAAAACTCATAACTGGCTCCAAAAGAAAAAAAAAAATTGTCCTTACCTGCTCTCATCAAACCTGCTGTTGAGTAGTCAACAGTATGAAGTTGTTCTTCTGTCATATTTAAGCTCTTCTACTTTATCTGCTTTTGCTTTTTCCTAGGCAAATACATCATTAGACACAATATAAAAAAAGAAAAAAATCAGTATCAATGAAACCACATTGGTGTTGCAGAGGAGGCTTCTGTTTGAGCAACAGATCCCTACAGATCGGTTCAAGTGAAGCCACAAAAGGATTACAGAGAATGTACTACCAGAGCGTTATTTTACCTCAGTGAATGGGGGAAGGGAAAAAGTGGTGTATTTACAAATGAACATACTGTTTTTAGAACCCTGAAGGAACACTTCACAAGGTCTATCTACCAAATACTCCCTGTGAGGGACAGAGAAATCTCTGCATGCCAGCAAGGGAGCTTACACAATGGGAGTTCAGTCTCACCTGCTCTCATCAATCCTGCCTGACAAAGCCAGCAGGATAAAACGCAAAAAGTAGGAATGCAAATTTCTTCAGCCACAGTGCTCAGACTGCAAGGAAAAGGCTTCTATCAGCCAGCATCCAAAATAACCCAAGGTCAGATTTCCTGGAACTCAGCTGCAGAGGGCATGCACTTGAGCGTACAACCCTCTGCCATTCTCATGTCTCCTGATTCTCTCCAGGCTACTGATTTACATCTCCCACCTGCTGGGTAATCATACGCTATCTATCAGTAAGATTTGTTCACACTGTTGCACGGATTGCTGTTTTTAATCTCTGGATTGTTGAAGTCCAAAATCTCAGGTGACTACCCTCCGACACAATTCCAAATGTAATCTGGAGGAGTTGCTAGCTGCCTGAGACAGGATTGGACAGACTTGCTGCTTGGCAGGTATTTTGAAAAGATTTTCCATCTCATCTTCTTGCCTTTCAGCAGTCAGATGAAAAATTTCTTGAGCATCTGGGATGACATGTATTTGGGGTTTTACACTTAGTCAAAAAAATATTTATCCAACAGATGGAAACATGATAAACTAGTCTCTAAAGTAAGCACGCCTTTTGAAAATCTCATGCCTGAGTCAACATTCATAGTTGGCAGTAGACTGTTATGATTTCAAAAGTGTCATTGCACACAACTGAGAAAATGTCAGAATCAATCCTCCTTCTTCTTTATATAAAAAAAATGTGTTTATAACCTAAGAAACATATGGGTAATCTGAGTAATTGAGAAAAATCTAATACCTTAGAGGAGCTATTTATACACAGGATGAGTCAAAATTACATTTGCTTTACTTGCTGTAATAAATTAATCCAATCTTTGCAAAAATCCTCAATAAGGCCTGATCTACAATTTTTTCCCATCCTAGCCAGGTTGGCTAAAAGGATGACCAAAAAAATCACAACCCTACTCAGTACTTCAATGCAGCAATGCACTCCATAAAGATATAATTGCATTTGAGAAAAGAAAATTGCTTTTGAGTTTACTTTATTAAGCTGTAGAGGCAAAAGAATTATCTGTTTAAGTTGTTTTTATGCAAGTGGGGATTGTCAATGTAAGCACAGAAAACTATGGTAGGAAACAAACTAAACACTGGACCTAAACTAAACAACAAATTTAACACCGGTCATCTTTGGTATGTAGTTCCAGATCTGAACTTTGCAGGCAGAATTTTTATCTAACTAGTAAGAGGTAGTACAGCTGTGTTTGTATTAGCAGGTGCAAATATTACCTCGATTTCCTTTACTTCCATCACATATTGCTCCTTCAGAGTTACAGAGAACTGAAAAACCTTCTGGGCATGAAGACATAATAAATTCTTTCCTAACAAAAAATTAGTCACCCTAACATTTTGATTGTACGACTTATCACAAGCCACAGGAAAAAAAAGATGTGACATTTCATCCTGAAGAGCCTTTTGTCAACAATTATTCATGGAGGTAAAGTTCAGGAAAAATTGCTTTCTACTTCCTCACTGATAACATTTATGAATATCATAAATTAGATTGTAAGAGTATCTTTAAAGCTTTTGTTCTACTTCAAGGGAGTTTACAGATTATCTGTACATAATATATTAACCACATCAGTAAGTATAATCTGTATATATTACCAGAACATAGCTGTCTTTATTCTTCACACTTTTTTTTTTTTTTTAAATTTAAATATGTACTGCTGCCTTCTGGAATAGAAATTAATGAAAATGATCTTCTCAAGACTTCAGAAACATGACTACGCACTTGGAAGTCAATTCTTTCTGTAACACCTAATGTTTTGGTAAAATAACTTCCACACTTGTGCGGAACCTTCAACTTGACAGATGTCAAATATCACCTTGAAAAAAAAAAAAAAGCACAAAATATGTTGTCTTTTACTACTGAAAAAAAAGCCCAAAGTATTTTTTACATGAGTTCTTCAATCATCAGAATATTCTTTTGAGATTATAGGCTATGGTCATTCTGTTAAGGTTAGGGTAAAAAATTTCAGAGGTGAGTGAAATTAGGATTTTAAAGTGTACTAGGCTCATACAAAAAAGTTGATTTCTGAAAATATTGAGTCAGTTTCCTTAAGTACTCAAATTCCTCAGCTTTCAGTGATCTTGACTGCTCAGTACTTCTGAAAACTGCAATGACATTTGCTTAGACCCCCTCCAAATCAGTGATTACTTCCAAAAGTTTTGTTTTGGTTTGGTTTTTTTTTACTTGTCCAAATACACACAGTAGAGCAACTAGCAAATGTGTTCTGTTTTGCAACAATGTTACTTTCCCTTTACTTGTATACATCTGTTACAAGACTCCCCTTTTCCAGGATATAGCCACTAATGTGCTTTTGAGTAGGTATACATCTGCACATGAACTAAGCATATTATATCACATGTATCTAAAGGCACCTGAGTGTATCTGAGAGTCACCTATGCAATTACACTCACACAAATTTCAATAAACAGAAATATTTTGGGTTGAAATCTTTTTTTCTGGATGTCACTTATTGATATTGCCTACTTTTCAGATTGAACAAATCAGGCCAGGTAAGTTAAATTCTGAGGCATTTCCTATTTTTTAAATGCTTTAGTTTGCAGACTTAATACGTTTTCTTTTTCTTAACATATAAATATACCTTTTGTGCTGATTTCTGCTTTTACTTGTAATTATGCAATTACAAGTTATATTCCAATTGTATTTGAGGTTAAGTAAGTTTCATGGAACTAAATAAGCACAACCCTATGGAACTAGTGAAGTTATACTCAAGCACAAATAATTTTTCCCCAGGGAAGTCTCTCTGAGTTCTACAGGACTGCTCAGTGAATAATTTTTGTAAAGGTGAATATTTGTGGGGTCAGACCTTAGTACATGTTATACTTTCTTCTTTGCTGCTTTCTCAAAACAGGTGCTTTTAACCTGCATATTACACTTACTCATTGCTCATAAATTGTCACATCACTCAGAAATTGTTCTTCTTCTCCATCTGTATGCAAAATTTTAACGTAACCTCCAATTTCACCATCAGACACACTGATGGTCACACATACTTCAGCAGAACTAATTCACCATCTTTGTAGTGCTGCTGATAGATGTTTCAGCCTTAAAGGTGTATTGCGAGCCACCATTGCGAGCTTCAGAAGAAACATACTTTTAAGCTTCATTTCAATCAATAGTAATAAACAAAGATTACACGGGCAAAAAATGTTGTGTAGTTATTTGTTCTCCTAGGTCTCAAATCAGCTGGCAGTAAAATTCCTGACCCTCTCTGTTGCAGTTATCCTATGAAAGGCTGGAGGAGGGAAATGCCATTTTGGTATTTTACAGTGACCTTTTTTTCTTTAACCATAGTTGCTTAGCTGCTGAATACATATGAACATGCAGAAAGATCCAGAAAATCATACTGGGAGTTGAAGAAAATACAAAGACCTGCAGGGAATTAATTAATTCTTACATATGCCATAGCCTTTTTTCAAAAAACAACCCTGAGGGACCAAGTAGCACTTAATAATCAAGCAATGGTTAGAATTACTCAGGCCCTAAATATGATTAAAAAGTAGATGTTCACAGTAAGATACCAAAGCTCAAATGTTCAGGGGTCAGAGACTTTTCAAATGTGTTGCTCTATACTCTTCTTTCTCAAATGAGAGGCTGAGGATGCTGACAGAAACCTAGCAGAATTTAAAAACCCCTCCAACTCAAACAAATGAAACACTGCTCAGGTGATCTTAAAATCAGCAGTATGATGAAGGGACTTCCCAACTCCGGGATTTCTGCTGAGTTCTGAAGAAGGTATTGGTCCTCTTAGCCAACTCCCTCAATATGTTATGGCTCCTAACCCCATGCTAACTCTGCTGCCAGGCTTTCATAATCTGCAGTCATGAGTTGCCAAAACCTGCTTTAGACTGTAGTCTGGCAAAACTCCCACTGACCAGTAGACATGCTGACGTAGTGCTGAAGAAAGTGCCACATGTGGAACACCAATATATAATGATTCAGAAAAGGGGAGAGAAAGTTTGAGTTTAAAGAATGCTCATTTTACACATAGTTTTAAAAATACAACTTTTTAGTTATGGTTTGATTTCCTTTACATAAAGCCAATAATACTTATGTTTAAAGCTACATAAATGCTGCAGCTATCATGCTAAGGCTTGTAAAAGCTTTGGTAACAAATTTCTATACAGCTCATTACCTCTGCTCACTTGATCAATTGCCTATTTTTAGCAAAGTCTGCATAAAAAATGAAATGGTCGCTGTCTTTTTGTTTTTACCTATGTGGTATATACTATGTTACCAGTTTCCATTGAGAACCATAGTAAACATAAGGGCAATAAAGCATTGTGCATTCAGTGATTTAAACAAAGTTTGAACACTAAGGTGTAGGGTTTGATTCCATCATGCTTTAGTATTCCATTATTAGGCTACCCCATGAAAATGAATGCATTCATTGCTCAGAACAAGTCCTGCTTCATCTGAATAAGGCTGCAGAATCAGCCTCCTCATATTGTCTTTCCTCATGGGCTTCTATGCTAGAGCTCCTGTAAACAACCGCAGTCTCAGAAGACAAGCCTTGGCAAGAAATCCATAATTCTACTAATTTCACGAGTGTGTGAATTATATAACCTTCTTCAGTTCCATCATTATTACAGAACTATCACATTTCTGTGTATTCACTGCTGTAGTATATTACAGTAACGACTCAGAAGAATAAAGATAGCAATAGTTTCACTGCATTGTCTGCAACTAAAACTATAGAATTAAGTGGTGTACTGGATTTCATGCAAGGTCTTAAATTTATCAGTTTTCAGATTGTGAAGAATAAAAAATTTGAAATCAGGGAAAGTTCTCTTAGTTGTAGCTTTATAAAAAGGTAAATATTGAAGGCTTTCAAACAGTAAAATCACATATATAGAAGATACATTTCTGTCCATGTACCCTCCATTTTAGTTTTGAAACTGTACGTCATCACTTATCAGGCTAGTCCTTTGTTATTAACCTAGCAAGTAGCTTTCATTGTGAACACCTTTATATTCTATCATGTTTCCCTCTCTCTCATCCTAGCACAGAGAATATACGCTGGCATAATTTTTTTAAGCATCAGTGAATATAGAGATAATCTATTTTCAAAGGGGAGAAGGTACTAATTCCCTACAGTCTGACTGCATATGTTAGCTTTTAAAACAATCCAATCAATGGATGCATCTACATGAGTCTTTAAGTTCAGATTAGGAGTATGCTTTTGAAGTGAATCTCCTGTTCATTCCCTCTCACCTCACTTTGTTTCACACAGCACAGATCAGAGAGTATAGCTAGATATCCCCCAAATGAAACAGAGCTGAAAGATACACTCTACAGAGCATCTAATGTGCTCCAATTATTAATGGACTTTCAGTTCACAGGAGCAAACTGGAGCTAGTTCAAAGCAGATTCCCTCCTTTCCCCCCACTCACATATAATGTGGACATCAGGTTCTCGGCACCAACTATACATTGACTCTTACTGCGCAATGCTTCTTGCTAATGTAGGTATGGACAATAGTAGCTCAGGGTGGTGGGGAGGCTGGAGCCAAATTTTGCACGGCAGGATGTATTTCCTTCTTCCATCTCAGCTTTCCTCTTAATAAAATTTCCTTTGATGACATTATTTTAAAAATAGATCTTTTTGCATAGGAGCGATGGATGCAAGTTAGATTCATGTATGTCAGGAAGCTCAGGATGGAAACTCCAAGTTCTAGCAATCACAGCCTGGCATGTTACATGCATGTACATGCATGTTATCTGCATGTACAAAGATGAATACACCAAATGTGTGGTTTACATAGTTTTTTTATCATGTTTAGAATCTGCTATCATGCTTATCGTGTGACTCCAACACATTTTACCTGACGTTTAAAAACCTATGTATTTATTTCAGAATATTTTGTGGCAAACAGCTTCATGTCTCCATTGAAGCACAGTAAAAAAATGCAAGTTTGGAAATCACAGCTAAATCAGTAATAGGGAACTAAGAAATCTGATAGATTAATAAAAAGCACTTATTTAGTCTGGATATGAACTCACGACTGAGATGAGTTTTGCTATTTTTGAAGTACCATCATGGAAAGGCTGAGGAGGATGGATGAACTAGCTCTATTAGAAGACTGATCTGTTTTTTTGAAAATAACCTCAATTTTTCTGTCAAACAAAATGAAAAACAAATGTACTTCTAGAATAGAATAGAATAGAAATTTCAGTTGGAAGGGACCTACAACTAGTCCAACTACCTGACCAATTCAGGGCTGACAAAAAGTTAAAGCACGTTATTAATGGCATTGTCCAAATGCCTCTTAAACACCGACAGGCTTGGGGCATCGACCACCTCTCTAGGAAGCCTGTTCCAATTACATCTTCACAGAATCTTAGTCCATAGAAAACACAGATGCAAGTTTTTATAATCTAGAGATTGGGTTATGTAGTTTAAGAAAATTGTCCTATAAGAAACCAAAACCAACAAGGGTGTTTTAGTGAAACCAAGCTAAACTCACAAAAATATAGGATTTTTTTACAGGATAAAATATTGAAATATTATTAACATTGCAGGTGTTATTTGTAATTATTTAATAATTTATTGTTTTCATGCTTTCATCTGTAACATCTTAGAATTAGCTACTCTGCAACAGAAATCTCATATTAGAAGAAAAAAAAAGACTGGCTAGAATCAGTAAGAGAAAATAGCCAGTGTATGAGTATAATATAATATTATATTAAGAATAATATTTCTAATAGTAGTAGTAGATACAGCTTGGTTGGATGTAGCAACTTGGGTTTTAAACTGAAATTTATAACTGAACAAACAATATGAAATATAATAACATCATTTTGTGGATATTGGACAGCTTAGTGGATTCCTAATGGGAGGATGCAAGCCTCTCTTTAACTGGAAAGCTATTTGGTGGCTTATACCTGTGTTGTTGGTTTCGTTTACATCACAGAGGTACATCACCACAACCAGCATTATCTGTCACCTATTTTTGCAGTTCAAGGAGGGGCTAACTGCTGCATAGGTATGTAAGAGAGTTAGATACTATTTCCTCTTTAGAAGTGCTCTCTTCACTTTAAACTGGCAGAAATGGAGGGAGAAACTTAGGCTATTTCCACATGTTCTGTGTCCTCTGCTACACAGTCTGCCTTTGTGCACTCAGACAACTGATACATGATGACCACAAACTGTCATGTGGGCTAGCCTGAGCAATAGTGTGCTATCACTGCCACTGGTACACTGCGAGTGCCCACTCGGCCCCATCAGCCTGTGTTTCCCTCCACTCAAGAAAAGTAACAACATCTCTCACAGTACAAACACCTATGTCAGTGCATACTTCCAGGAGGGCAAGACTGATAGGACTTCAGCATCTCCCTTCCAATCTCCCACATCCTTGGCACAGCTGACAGTACCACTAAAATACTAAGTATAGTGCGGTCCTACAGCTTTTCTCCATCTCATCAACTGTACTTGCCAGATTGCCGCAGTTCCTAAATAAGGCAAGCGAGAATGAAGAGGTGAGGAAAGCAGTGGTGCTGTGTGGGAAAGGCAAATAATAGCAGTGCTATGACAGCAAAGCAGAAAAAAGGGTTTAAACCCTACCTCTACCTGAAGCCCCATTCCATGGGATCACCCACAGCATGCGATCATTTCTATTTTTAAATGCTGTATTTTCTAACATGAGTCAGTTACCAATCTATTTCTAATCTGAACAGGAAGGACAGCGAACAACTTTAATCACAGCTGAACCAAAATTAGAACAGAAAATGGATCAGTTCAGTTTCTTTATTTATACCAACCAATTTTAGGTGTACCTGTATGAGCCAATCAGAATAAAAAGAGTATCCATAAGCTCCTTCTGTAGATACTGAGGATCAGAAGCTGGTTTAAAGTGTAATTCAAAACACAGAATTGGGTATTGGAAGGCACCTGTTCTCTCCAAAGCTTTTACTTAGAAAACTGGCTAAGTAATTCAGCCAGCTAAATGAAGTGATCATCTAAGGGGTGGTGACAGTAGCATGCCTAAGCGATGCCTGTAAGATTCACCTCTCCGTCACCTTGGTTTCGCTACAGTGTTTGTGCAGATCCAAGCACACTGAGGCCCTGACAGAGATGGGAGCTTCTAAACACCAGTATAGAACAGGGCAGCAAGTTGAACGTGAGTCAGCAATGCACTTCTGCAGTGATGAAGGCAAACCACGCACCCAACTGCATTAGCACATGCATAGCTAGCAGATTGGGGGAAGCTATTATTCCCCTTTGCTCAGCATTTGTGAGGCCACATCCAGAATACCTTTTACTGGAATACTGTGTCCAATCTTGGCACTCAGTATAGGAGAGAGAAAGGCAAACTGGAAGGAGTCCAGAGGCTGCCTCCCCCAATGGCTAGGGGACTGCAGCACATTACATGAGCTGAGACTAAGAGAACTGGGTTTGTTTAGTAAGTAAAAAAAAAGGCTGCGAGGAACCCAAATGCAGTTTTCTACCACCTAGAGAGCAGTTACAGAGAAGACAAAAGCAGACTCTTTCCAGAGGTGTGCAGGGAAAGAACAAAAGGCAATTCTGACTGTGCACAAGGAAAAAAATCTTCACCATGAGAGTGGCTAAGCACTGCAGCAAGGCCCTGGAGAGGCTGTGCAAACTCCATCTGTGGAGATTTTCAAAACTGAACAGGACAAGGCCTTGAACCTCTGAGAGTAACCATGCCTTGAGCAGGACTGTGAACTAGATGATCTCCACACATCCCTTCTGACCTTAATTCTACAATTCTAAAACTGAGACTCACACATCGCACATACAAATATACGTGTTAAAAGCATGACATGAACTGGTTAAAAATCAATATAAAATAGTTTAAAAAAAAAGGTCATGCCAATGTGTGACATCATAAGTCTTTTTCTCCATGGCAGAACAGTGATACTCTAGCTACAAAAATGGCACAGAAGAAAAGAAGAATAAATCCTTCGCAATAAGACTATGATGTTATTGAGGACATCTTATTATTAGATCAACAAAATAAGCTGGATGGCACTGGAAATGCAATCAGGCACAAAGATGGCAGATATGAACTCATTAAAATATTAAATGTATAAGCGTTGTTAAAACTGCAGAAAGACTGCTGTCTGTACAATGTGCTGAAGCCCTGCTGTTGGTTTTTCAAACTAACTCACTCATCTGTCTCATAATTCCCTTGGAAAACTTGCAAACAGAGAATTACAGTAATCAAAATCTTACAGAGACATTAATAAAAATACAGAGGTATCCTGATGTAAAAAGATATAGATTGTAGTGGTTAATATATAAATAGCTCTTCTTTTAATAGCCCAAAAGACAAAAGTAATTTTCAGCACCAAGGCTGCCCTTAAAGCTAGTTGCATGTGAGGGAAATACATCTAAAAAGAGGGAGGGAAAAATCTGTGTCTTTTTCCAAGCTGTTTTGACTACTAACAACCTAGTTTCAAGATAAATTCAATATGCGTAATATATGCAGCATGTTTACATTCGGTGTTTACAGCTGCACTTACGTAATTTTATAGATGCATGTATAGATAAGCATAGGGTCAGGAATGGATACAGTAAATTGCTTAATACAAAGATGGAGATTTCTTGTTTAGTTGCCTAGCAATAAGATCTGACTCCTGGAAGCTAACAAATACTGATTAGAGAACAGAATAAAATTATTTAATGTATCTATGTATCATACAAAAAGGAACATAAGGCTATTGAAGAAAAGGAAATGCTAGGCCAGAAAAAAACAATTCTATCCAGCGAAATCTATTCAGGAAATATGTGATACGAAGAAACTACAATACCTAAATTAAAGAAAATCTCAGTCTGTTCACTCTGTCAATATTTTTCATCGTTCTTCTTCTTTTAGCAGAAAGTCTAATTCCATCTTGGCTAATGGATCTGGCTTTTGAATTGCTGTGTTTAATTTTGTCCAGCCCCCTCAATAGTGCTTGGAAGCTGGAGAGAGAGAGAGAGATTTTTTTAAATTGAACTGGATGAACATGATGGCATTTCTCTTCTTGGAAAACACAGTATGATACTAATGGAAAGTTTGATGACATTTACTACACTGGTGGAGAGGCAAAAGTCCACACGTGTGTTTTATTTGTTATGAAGAGCTTTAAAATTGCACCGATGCCTTTTAACATTTATAAGGTCTCTTCTCTCAGTTCTTTCAATATTACAAATGTTTTTCTCTCAGTACTTCAGAGGCAGAACAGGAAGGTCACAAGCCAAGGGTAGGTAGCATACTACAAGTTCAGCACAGATTGGAAGCACTTACTTCTTGGAGCAGTGCTGGCATTGATCCTTTTCCCTTATAATCTAAACTTAAAGAGATTAGTCTACATTAAAACTGGGAAAACAGAGGCCACTGGATAGTATTCCAGCATTATAAGCAGTGTGGACTTGTAATGCACTATTCGTGCATTGTTTAAACTTGAAAGAAGACATGTGACTCCTCTTTCTGCTATTTCCAACCTTTCTTTAAAACATTCTTCTTTAACAAAGCCTTTAAAACAGTACTTCCCAAGATCTGCCCCTGTTGGACCTGTCACTTAACAGTATTCTGTCTGCTTGGCACAGAAACAGTCATAAAATTTCTCTCGTGTGTCCTGTTACACCAGCATAAATTTAGAGTACCTCCACAGACTTCCTGTGTGACGCATTTACTTAGGGTTTGTCTACACAAGGAAGTAAACATAAAGGAAAACTAGCCTCAATTCAGAGCACTGTACCAGCTCTGAACTAACTCCCAGTATAAACATTCTTACCACACAGAAAGCAAAGGCAGCTTTTCCCACTCTGAATATAGATTAAGCTACTTTGAACAAAGACAGTCCTAGTAAAATCCAAAAGTGTAATCACATTCCACCATGCAGTGCTTTACAAAAATAAACTAAATTTTCAGTATCAGAAGCAGCATTTCTTCCATCTAGCCATATATATTCTGCTTCTCAAACGTTCCCTAATTTAATCTAGGGGTAGTTTTAGATACTGTACACAGCTTTGCATTTTGGCATGAAAATACCCTTTCACTGTCCATAATGTACATTTGCACAGAATAGCCCATAACTTTGTACTTAAACAGCACTAATTTTTCCATGAAGACAATGCCTTTATTTCTTAATCTTCTTTCCCCAGTTGCAGACTGGGGACTGCACAGACTAATTAACTACTTCTTGATTTGGTCTTGTACTGTGGCTCCTTTGTCCTTGTTACAGCAGTGTGAAACACCCGTAAATAGGATATAAATTATATTTACTACATGAAAGGTCTTAATAAAACAGGAATTTACATCACTGATTTTTCTATGTTGTTCAGACACTATAGTCATAGAAACTACACAAATATCTAGAACAGCAAAAGCAGATAAAAATGAAAGACATGCAAGTGAAGATTTTGACATATGAATCACGGTAAGTAATTCAAACAGTGTTATTTTACTGAGATGCAAATTGATTGGCTGTTTCATTACAGTACTTTCTCTATAATAGTAATTTACAGATTTCTAATAATTGAATCACTTATGCTCCTGCCACCTATATGCTAAAAAAGCTAAGAGACAATAGAATGTATTTGCACACAGCCAACGGTGGATTAAACAATATTCAAAGACCTGCTGCCAATTACATAGCAAAGATCATGCCTAATCTGTAAGATGAATTGAAAGGAACTGGTATTTATGAACATATTTATCTACAATACTCACTGCTTCCAAACAAATCTATGTTGCCAATCTACAAGCCAATGCATCTTACTTGGTGTGTTGTGACAGTAACAGGTTTATTCTGCATTTGACATTTTCCAGTGCTTCACACTGCACAAGAAACCAAAATACTTCATGTTCCCAACCAAGATCCAGTAATCCTGGTTACTTATGGTTACTCCAGTGTGGAGAATGTGAAAGGGAGATGCTCTGGTGAGCATTTATAAACCCCCCCATATGAAGTGTGACTACTCTTTTCTATCTTTTTATCTAAATTATACACCAGCAAATAGCCAAGAAACTGTCTTAGCAATTAAATTTGATAACAAAACTTATGTAACACATATATGTAGCCCACAATATTTTTCAGTCTGGCCTAATAACAGAGGCTATCAAGCTAAATGCACCACAAATTCTACTCACAGTATCATTAGCAAGGTAGTAATGCCCCTCTTTCTTCAAGTAGATGTCAGTATGGTGTACGCTGCTTTAGGTAGTCTTATCCTCTTCCTTTTTTACCACCCAAACCATAAACGTTGCTTTCACTGTCCATTTCTAAAATTCCTTTCAAAAATTAGTAATTATAAGGCCTGCATAAATCCTGCAACTGAATAACAAAAAAGACATTTTAGTGCAAGCATATTTTGTATGCTCTTATCTACAGATTTGGAGATTTACACCCACTGTCTAAGTAACCTACTTAAAATTGAGGTAAAGCAAGTGGTGTAGTCTCTCACTGTAAGTAGGAAATATCCATCCCACTTTCCGTGTTTGTCATCCTCTTAGCCAGGTACACCTCAGGCATATCCTGCCTGTGAGGCAAGATGTTTCCTTTAAGTGAATCCCTTTGAATTCTCCCTCTTACAAACCAGTCCATGAAAGCAAGAATCAATTTTATAGTAGTCTGAGCATAATTTTTTCAAAGGGGTTAATTACAGTTATTATCTGTAATAGGTTATAACACCTTATAGAGGAAATGGCATCATATGAGGCTAGATCATCAATTGATATCACAAGGAGGCCAACAGTGTTCTCAGGTCTTTTTCCAGGCAGCCCTAGTTGCATTAGTGGTGATTTCCCTTCAAGAGATGAGTGACAGCAATTCTGAGAGGGGACAGCAGAAATGACAATTTTACATGTTGTAAAAGAACGAACGGTTTGAAACATCAGTGCCAACCCCTTTAAGATCAGCTCTAGCAAGACTGAGGAGTGAGATTTCTGACATCAGTTTTGTCTGTTTACTTTCCAGTAAAATTTCTAGCTGCAAAAGCCTCTTTTGAAGCTTTTCTCACTGATTCTGAGACCTTGCTGGCCTAGAGTGTAAATACTGAAGTAGGTTTTTTTTTAATCTTTTTCTTGACAGCTGGCTAAACCCCAAAGAAAACAATGAATGCTTCTTAGTAATATTTACAGGGATTGGGGGAAAAAAAACTCATCTTGAGTACTGTGTGCAGTTTTTGGCGCCACAGTACAAAAAGGATACAAAGCTACTAGAGAGTGTCCAGAGGAGAGCCACAAAGATGGTGAAGGGTTTAGAGGGGAAGCCATACAAGGAGCGGCTGAAGTCACTTGGTCCATTCAGCCTGCAGAAAAGGAGACTGAGGGGAGACCTCATCGCGGTCTATAGCCTCCTCACAATGGAAGGAGGAGGGGCAGGCACCAATCTCTTCTCCCTGACGACCAACAATAGGACCCGAGGGAACAGCAGGAAGATATGCCAGGGGAGGTTTAGGTTGGACATTAGGAAAAGGTTCTTCACCCAGAGGGTGGTGGAGCACTGGAACAGGCTCCCCAGGGAGGCAGTCATGGCGCCAAGCCTGACAACATTTAAGAAGCATTTGGTCAACGCCCTCAGACATATGGTGTGATTTTTGGGGTTGTCCTATGCAGGGACAGGAATTGGACTCAATGATCCTTGTGGGTCCCTTCCAACTCAGGACATTCTATGATTCTCTGATTCTCTGAAAAGATATTAAATTTCATCAGATATAATAAATAGTTAATATTCTTGATATGACTGAAAACATAAATACCATGGTGATGTTCCGCACTTTTTTAAAGAAGCCTGAAGACTTCTTTTAGATTCTTTCTGCCTAAAACATATAAATCAATGAAATAGCAGTTTGAATAAAGGCACAATAATTGACTGAATAAAGGAGTAATAATGGACTGATCAAATTTTGCCATACCAACTAGGATGTGTTTTCTGTTGAAATATCCTTGATCTTGATAAAGACTTGTAACTTGTGAAACCCACTTGTCCTGCAAAGATTTGCGGAAAGAGACCACTATCAGAATAGAGGAAGTCACTAATGAGTTTAATATATCAGCCACACAAATACCAGATCTTCAAATGCTGCATCTTACTCAGAACTTCTGCAGATCTGGGCAGTCACCGGATCTGAACATGAACTACAATTTCTTTTAAAAGACTTTTTCTTCTTATTTCCATTGAGAAGCGACTACAATCTCCAGCAAGTATAGAGTTAAATATCCTGTTCCGCTTTCACACAGGTGCTCAAGGTAGGGTAAACTGCAGCACTGAACTAGATAAGATTACACTCAAGTGTTTGGAGGGCCTATGCAACTTTGATAAGAGGAGAGAAAGGCTTTCAGAAGAAGTATCCAAAACATAGCTGCTAGAAGGTAGCGAACATGCCCAGGTGGGCTGAGGTTTTCTTGCCTGTATTCTATTGGATGTTTCTGTAGCAGTTTTGATACTTTGGGCAGGACGAAGCTTGTTACAGATAAAATCTGTTTTCTGTAACTTGGCTTCTACTGCTTTGCAACTTTTGCTGACACAATAAAGAAAAAACAGTTAAAGGGGAGCACTCTGCACCCACAATTCACCTCCAGTCAATTCAAATGGAGTATAACTGTTCCTGGCATCTTTCTTTGCATTACCTCTTCATGTTGTACTGCTGCTGACAGTTCACGGAGTGCAAAGCAATCGTCAGTCCCTTTAAGTGTAGTCTTCTTAAAGAAAGTATGTTTTCTGTGAGTGACCCTCTTGGCAATGCATCCTCTGTAGATACAGTTGTGTGTTAAACAGGAAGAGTATAATGTTGGTTGATTACAGGTAGGAGGATAGATAATCTCCTATTCATATATAATCTAGCTTTGTACTAGTTCCTCCTCATCTGAGTCAACTGATGTGACTACACCTGTTGCCTACCAAACTTCATCTATTTCCTGGAAAATAATGCTTACATTGAATTAATTAATGGTATCCAGGGTTCTTGCTAGGAAAATACAGAGGTTAAGGATGCCACCCATATCTGTCATTAAAGAAACAAATGTGTATTATGTTTTTACTATTAATTGAAGGGCACAAATATGAAAACAAGGAACCTGTATCTTATGTTTATGAGGAAAATGTGAGTCAGGAAAAGACAAAAAAGACAGAATAAAAATGAGGTTTATGCTAAATAAAGCACAAGTGATCTTTTTTTCATTTTTAGTACACCCAAACGCCGTAGCCTATGTCACTAATATTTGTGCAGGAGCAATGTACCATTTGTTTTCCCTTTTGCAAATGTTAGTGTTACCAAAATAAGCATATTTTTTTCTGTACATATTGTACTTGAAATCAATCCCTTATGGGTTCTGATTGCTGTGAAAAGTAAAACTGGGAAACGTAGCTTAGAGTATTGGAAAAGGAAAAGAGTTTAATAAAGACTCATAGAATATAGCTATTGTTTCACTACACTTTAAATGCAGACAGCTTTAGTCCTTATTTACATATAAGAGGTGAACCGCTTTCCTTTAAGTCCTTGGACTTTTCTCTGTGGCTTCTATGTAGGTATACACAGGAAAAGTAATCTTAGTTATCTTTTTAAATTACCAGTTAAACTGTTTTATATTTCTAATCAGACATTCTTATTGCTCACAATTAATTTGGTTTAACTGTGTTTTTTTAATTTACTTAGAAAGTGCTTTAATAATTTAATTTAAGACACCTGGCTGAAAGTATCCAAGTTCTAATTTCAATTAATCCATAAACTCTGTGCATTTGGACTAATTTTCTGGAGTGTTCTGCTGACACATCCTCAGCCTTGTACTTTTTCTATTTGTCACAGCGCTATCATGATTCTATCTGTGTGGCTAAAAGACATAATGTGAGTATATTTACACTGTGGTTGCTGGAAGTGAGATGAATGTGGAGCTGGCTAAGAATGTATTTATTACTTCAGAAAATCAGGACCAAGGAAGAGAAGGACAAGTGTAAGGAACACCAGAAAGCTTTTACCAAGCTAACTGAGGATAGAAATACCCACTGGCAGGAATAGTTTTGACATCATTTGTATATGCTTTGGCTGCTGCATGTGAGGCTGTTGCCAGGTGGCAAGGGCATACTTGCAGAATAACTAAGTTTCATAATCTTTTCTTTTCAGACCTTGCATTTTTACTCAAAATTGCACAAAAGAGAATACAGACAAATGGGATCATGTTATTCAAATACACTTCTTAAGTCCTTTTTACCTTTTGTTAATGACTATTCATTTCCCAAGTTCACTAAACTTGTGAAGCTGGCTAATGGGAAAAAATTGTATGCTGCTGAAATGGCTTGTATTGCCCCAGAGAATTAAATATTTTCCATCTGCAGAACACATTTAACATTTTCATAGAATCATAGAACGGTTTGGGTTGGAAGGGACCTTTAAAGGTCATCTAGTCCAACCCCCGCCCTGCAATGAGTAGGGACATCTTCAACTAGAGCAGGTTGCTCAGAGCCCCCTCCAACCTGACCTTGACTGTTGCCAGGGCTGGAAACATCTCCAGCCTCTCTGGGCAACCTGGTCCAGTGTCTCATCACCCTCATCATAAAACATTTCTCCCTTGTATCTAGTATGAATCTCCCCTCTTTTAGTTTAAAACCATTACCCCTTGTCCTATCGCTATTGGCCCTGCTAAAAAGTCTGTCCCCATCTTTCTTGTAAGCCCCCTTTAAGTATTGAAAGGCTGCAATAAGGTCTCCCTGGAGCCTTCTCTTCTCCAGGCTGAACAACCACAACTCTCTCAGCCTGTCCTCATAGGAGATGCATTCTATCCCTCTAATGGATGGATGGAGTTTTTGTGGCCCTCCTTTGGACCTGCTTAAGTTTTACTGTATGACATAAAATCATGCCACATGAAGCCAGAAATACCTACTGGTTAATAAAAGCTAGCTTCAGAGTCAGATCTAGCTTTTTTTTTTTTTTTTTAAAACATCTGAGGATTTTCAGATGTTTGGCTTGATTTAGGTCATGTTCTGATAGTGATTTCAGTTCTCTTCCCCCGGCTCTCTTCCCAAAGTAGGTATAAGCAACAACTTGGGTACAAATGGAAAAAAGCTTCCTTTATGCAATTTCTTTAGAAACCAAACTGATTTCACCAAAATAGGAAAAAATTATATCATTTCAATCAATAGCTGCACTTGCTTTAAATGGGTTAAGAACTAAAGAATGCCAATATAAAAATACTCTACAGAAATGCAAAGCAATTTTAACAGACTGTAAGTAGACTGGATTTAATAAAGGGAACCATAGGTCAAACAATGGAAATCCTGTTTATTGTAATCTAATGGTTTAATGGTCTTGAACCTATTTAAAAATACAGGTTTGTAATAACATGCTCCTATGTACAAGTAATTATCTTTTTATACTAAGGAAAGGTTTTGAACTTTTCAGGCAGCTAACAAGGGAAAACAGAAGGACTTTGCTGAATTCCAAAAGGTTAACCTGGATTTTAACTATTTACCTGATTTCCCTGTATTTTTGCTTCCTCTTGATGACTGAAAATACTAAGTAGCTTTTCCTCACCCTTTTTCTAGCTCAAGTGGATCTTTGATCCCTAAGTAACAGAAAATCCGTCCCTTACAGAAACCTAACAGAGTATTAATGCTATCCTTTGTCATTAATAGCAATTATGTTAACAGCAACCATTGATAACTATTACATGTGAATATTACCTTAAATTTTAAGAAGACACACTACATTTCTGCCCATGGAAAAGTCAGGCAAACAGCAAGGAGTAGCTCACTACACCCAACAAAAGCCCTTTTCTATGAGCAACTAAAGGTATGTTCTGTGGTATATTCCTAGTGTTTCCTACTCACACAAACCATGACACAGCATTTTCTGCAATGAAAAAGATAATACAAAATTATTTTGATAACACCAAGTGCAGCATTTTAATAATAGTAAGTAATTTCCTATCCATGCTTCTGAGTTCATCAATAATACATTTTTATAAAGATAAGAGTAATGCAATGCAGCTATAGGACACTCTGATGCTCTTCCAACTCAATCAACTATAATTTGTGTTCAGCTCCAGTAGGTGTTTATGAATATGAGAAGTATTTCATGTAGAAGATGACTGCCACAAAACCACTTAAGCAGGCAAATTACAATGGAATCAAGCCAATACATTTTAAAACTGATACAAGGATTATTACTTCTTAAACACTGTACAATTAAACAACAGAACTTACTAAGACATGATATTGGAGGGGCCTAAAAGTTGACAAAATTAGATACTAACATAGAAAATCAAAATACTAATAACTATAAAAATTACAAATTATAGACATGCTTTAAGTTAATTCAAACATGAATTGGCAGCGGTTAGGATAAAGAAAAGCTCTTCTCTTGGCAAATAATGAAAATGATAAATTTTAAAGCTTTCTTACCTTATTGTAAAGTTGGTGCTAACCAATGTCAGAAACAGAACATTGCAGTACAGCACACTCACTCTGCTGATGCTAAAGAATATTAACAAATTTGTCCTTTTAGAAGACTAGAGAACATAAAAATTTTGCAGCTTACATGTTTCGTTGAACTAGACCTGCTGAGAAGACAGTCACTGTTGGGTTTGGTTTTTGTTTGCTTTTTTTTTTTTCCCCCCAGACCATTCTGGGAATACATATGCAATCTTCCCCTTTGAAAGTTATGATGATTATGCATTAGTACAATTATATCAGCTAAAAATATTCACTGTTCTAAATAGGAGTCTGAAAGCAAAGCAAGCTGTACTGTTATGGGCATTGCCTCACTTTCCTTAGTTGCCTGTATAAACATTCACTGATGAAATATCAATATCTCTGACACTTGAGTATTCTAGGCAGTTTTCACTGGCTAGCTATAAAGTCACACCCCAAATATCTTTCCAAATTTCTGACAAAGAACCACCATAAGAGTCCTGTGCAATCGTAACTAACAGACTAATTGTTATACTTAACAAATCTAAGAAGTCTTCAGGGTCTTAAATAGAGAATAAGGAGATTTAATTTTTTTTTTAAATATATCTGATAAAGTATAAAGCACTGGTTCTAAGCAGCAGGAAATCCAGGTACTGAGTTAAGATATAGGGAACACCATTTCAGAAGACAACTGGATGAAAGCAAAATTATTCGTTTTATTAGACAGAAGACTCACTGATATCTACTGCAAAGGATTTTCCAAAGAAAGGGAAAAGTGACCTCCCAGGTAGTTAGAAGTCCACCACTGTTTAGAAGGGTTGGAAAGCTCTTGCCTCAGTGAGTACTGTTAAATCAGCTTCACTAAAGGTCATCTCTACAGATATTCAGAAGTTTTATACCAATAAATACTCTGCAAATTAAAATCCTGTAGAGAACAACCAGTCTTCTACAACAGTGTCACACCATTTGTGCTATCTTGTACAAATTAGGCACATAACCAGCATATTAGTGCATTTTTCCAAAAGACAATGCAAACAATTCTTATAAAAGTGCATCTGCACTGTATAAATGGGTTTGCCATTAAGAGCATTCTGCTTCAGCAGAAGTGCCAAAAAAGTTGTTTAAATGAAAAATATAGGTGTGGTTTTCAGTTTGGTTTTGGTTTTTTTGTTGTTGTTTTTTTTTCCCCAGGTGTTTTTTCTACAGTACAGCTCTCCTTGAGACAGACTTCTATCACAGGAAAAACTATATGAGTACATTTGGTTAAATGTTCGTGCCAGCTGTTTCCTTCACGGGGTGGGTCAGGAACTATATATACATGGCTTTGGAGAAAAATGAGGCTCACTTGAAAAGGCAGGCAGAAAAACTGTTTGGAAAGTAAGAAGGTGCAGGAGGTGATTATGTTGGAGAAATTAGCATGGAGTAAACCAGGGTGTGAATTTTCAGTGAATTACTTACTATGCAGTAATTCTCTACATGGATGCTTTGGTTCATATTATATGCATGTCTATACTACATTAATGGGGCACTCTGCATAAAATCCAACCTAGCCAGATCCACAACCAGTACAGTGATGAGATGCAGTATTTACTGGAGATGGTACAGCGCCACACTGCTGCAGCTACCCTGTCATCAGGACTGTCTGGAATCTCCACCCAGCAGGGCTCAGCTTTGTAATCATTGCAATGCAGCCTACTACACAGGGTAAGTCATGGTGATTCCAGCTTGGCAATAGTAAGAAAAAACTCCCAGTTCTGTAAAGCTCCTTTCCCACTTTTTGTGGGTTGTTTTGGTAGACAACAGCAGCCAGTCCAGGTTCTGAGCTATGCCATATGCGCAGCAAGACGCATTCCTCTTCCTCTCAGCCAGATGCTGCATCTGTGGCAGCAACTCTTGTTTCTGTGCCACACAGTCTGCAACACAGTAGGTTCCTCATGACACTTTACAGACAACCCTTCTCCTCCAAATAACCAGTGGCAGTGCACTCAAGTTGCAATTATGCATAGATTCTGCAAGTTCAGACTTGCAGAAAGAAATCCAGAAGCACCACTATGTCAATTGTAAAACAGCTCATTTGAATTAAAGCATCACTGGTGTTCAGAGCAAGTGGAAGAGAGAAAGGGGGAAAATACAAAGAGCGGGGAGGAATTTGGACAATGCACTAAGGTGACTGATAGGTGCAAGGTGACACTGAAAGTGATAGCTATTAAATTCTGTTTGCTGACTTTTTTTTTTTTTGTGGAGTCAAGGGCACAAATTGAAAAAATTCTTTAGGTAAATTTGTTACTGAATAATCATATAAACAATTGCTGCTACATTCTCAGACATGGAATAATGGTGTCTTCCACAAACAATAGTTTACAGAATTTAAGAAGTAGGTGAGATCTATAAAATAGAAGGCATTTCACAATCTTTTTTGTCCTCTGTACTACAGTTCATTGCCTTCATCAATTGTACTAGTGCAGCTGGTCTATGAGGCTGACAAAGTGTGGCACAGATGTGAAGGAAAGCTATGAGCAGCCAAGCGCAGAAACTTCTTAGGTTCCCACCTGCCAAAGTCAGTGTGAGTTATGGAATAGCATATATCCTGCTGGTCTTACTATAATGTAGGATTGAGTCCCAAACAACCAATCACAGTTTTAAGAAAACAGTGATCATTTGCTGCTGTTCTCTTACTGACCAAATGTTGGGGTTTTTTTCTATTGTTATAGTAGTAAGTATCTTATAGTATGCTTGAAAATAAACAAAAAAGGTGATACTTTAGTCTGTCAACATGTACCCACCATGTTTTCCAGGTTTTCCGTTCTCTTCTCCCCCCCCACCAAAAAAAAAAAAAATTCTCCTTAATTTTCACTTGTGGGATCTCTGCCCTAAACAGTGTTGGAATGCTTACGCTGGAAACACTGCATGAGAATATTCTGTCATTCAATGCAAAACAAAATCCTTGCTTTCACTTCAGTTTTTAAGATTTACAAGTATTTTTATTACCCTTTTTACTCTGAGAATGTTTATTTCAATAATATTAACTGGTTTAAATATTGGTTTAAATCTTGTTGGATTTGCTGTTGCCTCTGTGCCCTTCTTTCAAACTGGATTCCATTGATTTCAACGGAGTTCTGCAGAGTTCTGTTCTTGCAGATTCACATGCAAGGTCCAAGCTCTTGCAGTAGTATGAATATTGTTAAATGCAGGGAAGTGTCATTACATGAAAATTCTGGTATGACAAGTACCTGTCACAGTTATGTTTACCCTTTTGTGCTCAAAAACGTATGTGCTCAAAACTTACTTTCAGGTAGTTTACTCAAGATTTTCCATAACACAATCTGAGAGGTAAACTGCCCTTAATGCTTACGGGTATGAGATAGGGAAACCTATCTTGAACAAACTTCATCCCAGATATTATGTGACATAAGAACTCCTGCATGATGGCACCCTTTAGGCCTTATATAACCCTTAGGACACTGTGGCACACTGTGTGGAAAGCATTAGGAATGAGGTTGGCTCTGGGAAACTGGAAGTTCTGTAATATCATCTGTTTGGACTTGCCATCTATATGGTTCGAGAGTTATTACATGTATCACTTTCTCCCAGTCATCTGAATTATGAGTCATACAAACTGAAAGCGGAAGGTGTATGTGTGAACAAAGCAGATGTGGATGTTTCTGGAGTTTGTTGTGAGGTTTACTTAGCTGTTGTTTTCTGTCCTGCCCCATCTAGGGCAAATAAGTTCAATTCTTTGGCAAGCCGAGGTAGTTGCTACCTCAGTGACAATCTGGGACTGAGACCTGACTGTTAAAGGATAAAACGTCACACTGCTAAGTCTCTGGAAGTCTCCCATGACTCAAATTTCCACCTACAGCTAAAAGCCTGGCCATCTTTGTTTTGTCTAACTGGGCAGGAGCAAGAAAACCCCACCAGCTGTGTGCTTAGCATCATAAATATATAAAAATGTCTCTCAAGAATCCTGGTTGTCCATGGGTTGCCTGCAGGACGCCCTGCCACAGACAGGCCAGTTAATAGCTAAAAGCACATGCAGAGATAGAAATAGTTTCCAAACCCAGAAAGCAAACCTGAAATTGGATCCGTACAGACAGGCACTTGGAGCTCAAATGGCAAGTCTCCTCCTTCGGATCTGATTGCAAGCTGAGGACTACAGTCTATAAAAAGCTAATTTTTTACCTCAACCAAAGTTGAAACGTGGTCTGACTGAAGGGAAACCGAGGCTTAAATAAATGTATTAAATAAAGCCAAAACAAAACAAAAAAAACTTACGAGAATACGTCTATATTAAACTATCCTTCTGTGAACGTGACAGAATCAACTGTAACTCACACACTAGGCCTCTAGAACTGGGGCTCTATGATGGTTGAAGCACAGGAGCAAACGGCGAAGGAAAGAGGCGGCCAAGCTGCCACCATTAACGGGCTACGCCACTTGCGCAAATTTCCCTTCCCTCCTAGGCCCTACCGCCAGCCGTGTGGCGTAACGGCTTTCGCGAATACGGATGCTGCACTGCGGCGATGGCACAGTTCAACCAAACTTCCTCCCTCCTCCTCCCACTTCGACGTTAGGGCCGCCCCCTTTCTCGGTTCTGATTGGCAAGACGGACGGAGCCCTTCGCGGCGATTGGCGGCTGCTGGGGGGAGGTGGGGTAGGTTGCGTGAAGGGCAATAAAGTTAGTGGGGCTGCCTCGGTGCGCCTTAGACGCGGCGGCGAGTCGGCTCTCTATGGAGGTGGCGGAGGGAAGTGTCGGGCCGGTGCCGCTCCTGCTGTGGTGACTCGGAGACTCGCCCTGCCTCGCGCGCTCCCCCCTTCCCCTCCCCAGCCCCGGTCCCCGGCTCCCTTCCCCTCCCCCCCCTTCTCTTGCCTTTTCCCCTGCCCTTGGTAGCCGCCGGGACCCGGGGAAGCTGACAAGGCCTTAGGGAAGGTGAGAAATGCGGGAGTGGCGGGAGAGTGATCTGGGGCCGGGAGGGAGCGGGTACTGCTGCAGCTGCCGCTTAAAATGGCGGCTGCCCGAAGTGGCCGCCATTTTCTTGTCGGCTTCTTCTCGCTTCCGAACAAAATGGCGGCTCGGGTCGACGGCCGCTCCTGCTCTCTGCTTTCGGATTACCGTGGGCGCTAAGCGAAGGCGTGGAGGAGATCGGCAGCCCCCGCTGGGCGCGGAAGGGAAGCCGAGCAGAAGCGTTTGAGGTTAAAGCCGCATATCTGCAGCGAGGGAGATGGGGTCGGGTAGCGCCGGGTCGTAGCTCTGCATTTCGGGGGATCAGACAGGCTGTAGGATCTTCATCTCCCGCTGCGGTCCCTGGGGGCCACGGGTGCCCGAGAGGTTTGCCCTTGGAGGGGAGTAGCCTCGGTACACGTAGCGGGCTGCGGTCTGAGGATCTTTAAGGATCCGCATGGTGGGGGGGAAGGACAGTTGTTTGTTCTCAAGAGTAGGTGGCGAGAGGATTTTTTTCCTCGCCCTCGTTCACTTACTCCTGTCTCCGCTCCTCGTGGGAGGGAGAGCGGACCGCCGGGAAGCCGTGCCTGTCGGCAGCAGCCTCGCCTCGCCCGTCTTTCCTGTTCGGGCTTGGGCGGCGAGTACAGCGAGGGCGCTGCGTGAGCGGGGGTGGCGATGCGGGGGGGGCACCGGCTGCTCGCCCCCTCCCCCGCTCTCCGGGCGCACCGGGGCGGGTGCCGCGAGCGGAGGGCGCCGTTTTCCGCCGGCGGCGAAGGAGCGGAGCCCGCTCACCTCCCTGGCAGAGAACAAAGCGCCGGCCGGGCTCCTGGCGGCGCCGGAGCCTGGAAACGGGCGGCGCCCGGTGGGGGAAGGGGAGGCGGCTGGGTGCGCCCGGAGCCGCCGGCTCCATGCGGCAGGGTAGCGCCTGCCTCCTGCGGGGGGCGCCCCTCCCGCAGCCCTTTTGTTCGGCGGCGGCCATGTTGGGAGCCGTTCCTCGTGCCCGCGCTGGCTCCTCCGCCTCGGCGAGCGGCCGGTGGCGGGGGGCGGCCGGGGCGCGCTGGTAACGGCCGCCGCCGTAACCACGTTCTGTTCTGTTGGGCGTTCCGAGGGGGTGGCCGTGTGCTCAGTACTACGGTGTCTCGGAGCAGATCTGTGATGGAACCTCAAAATGCCTGTGGGTTTTTTACGCGCTCTCCAGGCGTTTCTATCCCCGAGATTACCTTTCTGCTACGTGACCGGTGCATTGAAAATTTTCTTACTGCTGTTGCCTTGCAAGCTAAAATTTGAGCTCGGGAGGGGCGATATTTTTTTTCATTATTTAGTAGCTTCATTGGCCGTTGGACTTGGATGTAGAATACATCCCTTCGACTGTATTGTGTGCATTCTGTGATCTGGTTCTTCTCACTTTGAAACTTGATTACTTTGTCTTGCCATGATTAATCCTAGTTTGTAAACCGTATCAGTAAAGGATTAATTTAATTATGCTGTACTAGCAGGAAAAAAAACCACTTTTTTTTTCTGCAAGTGCTTTTGAGGGGTTACCAGGGTAAATTTGAGATTCTTACGTTCTCAGTCTGTGATTCCCTTATCTCTCCTCCCTTACCCCTGTCGGAAAACATGGCTGTGATGATGAAATGTGTCTTTCTGTGGGTATCCTGAGTATCGCATAAATACGAGTTTTCTTACCTTTTCTGAAGTATAGTATTTGGGGGTTCCCCTTTCTCTAACGAACGTTTGTACTTTTATTGTAAGTTAGATACTTTGGCTGCTAGTAAAACAACTATAATATGAACACTTGATTTGTCTTTCTAGGTTTTGTTTTTCCCCACCCCGTCAATTTAATTTTATTCTTTTGAAGATTCTTCGTTGTCAAGCCGCCAAAGTGGAGAGTGCGATTGCAGAAGGGGGTGCTTCTCGTTTCAGGTACTAGTCCTTTTTGTTTGTTTGTTGGATGAACACTTGACAGTGGAAACTGTCCTTTGAGGAGAATTAAAATGTGTCTTATGGGTATACCAAAACTGATGTGGAATTGAAAGCATTGAGATTTTGAACTTACACAAGATTACATGGCTGTTTTTTAACAGTGCTTCTTCAGGCGGAGGAGGTGGTAGGGGTGCACCTCAGCACTATCCCAAGACTGCCAGCAACAGGTATGTCATCTTGCTCTTTGATTTGGAATGATTTTAAAGGCAGAGAATGCATGATGGTGAATACTGAGTTGAAAATAGAGTACCTCTGAAGTTGTACAAGAAATAATGAGTTTGTGACATGTTAATGTCCTCCATTCTGTGGCAGGATAACATTCAATGTGTTGAAAGTGTGTGTCAAGATACAGTGATATGAGGTGCACAGACTTTTTCATGCATTTCACTTCAAAAGTTTAGAGGAAGGGTTTTCTTGGGTGTCCTTTTTTTATTATTGTTGAGTGAACACTATGCAACAGATGTTGCAGTGTTGGTAGGGGTAAGTGTATGCTCTTAGCAAAGCTAGTAACAGAATTAGCCCAAGTGAGGCAATAGTGAAAGGTTAAAAGGCCAGTTCTTGAAATTGTTTGTTTCTGTTTAACAATTGTATTCTTAAAAATTTTACAGCGAGTTCCTGGGGAAAACCCCAGGGCAAAACGCTCAGAAATGGATTCCTTCACGAAGCACTAGACGAGATGACGACTCCGCAAATGACAAAGAACGACATGATGCAATCTTCAGGAAAGTAAGAGGGTAAGTTCTTTGTAAGACTCTTTATTTTTTTTTTTCTTCCTTACTGTTTATTTCAGCAATATATATATCTAATAAATGGGTTGGAGGAAAGGAAGACGTGGGTCTTGAGTTCTGTGGTGGGGGCGGAGTGGGGGTTTGTGGTGTCTTTTGGAGGGAATGAGGCAGCAACTGATAGGCCAGCAGCAGCGAATGCTTGAGAAGTGATTCCTCTGAGAGGGTTAGTCTTTTCATTAATACTTTACATTCTAAAGATCTCCCAAAAAAGTAGTTGAATGGAAAATTGCACTTTTTTGAATTTTTGTTTTAAGAGGTAAACTGGGGTCTAAAATTACTTGTAGTGTGCTTAAAAGATGTGTAACCTGGATTTTTTTGTTTGTTCCTTTTTAGCATACTAAATAAGCTTACTCCTGAAAAGTTTGACAAGCTATGCCTTGAGCTCCTCAATGTGGGTGTAGAATCTAAGCTCATCCTAAAAGGGGTCATACTGCTGGTAAGTTGGCTGCATTTCTTTTAAATACAATTTTCTTGTGTGTTAGAAATAGAGATTGTCTGTTTCTCATGGGATACAGAAGTAACATGGCTAATGTGGTGTTTGATAATCCAAACATACAGAAATGTCATTCCTGTGCTTCATGTAAAAAGGATATACTGGGGAGGAAGTAGACTTAATGCTCTAACTTCCTGTTTTGGAAGGCTCAGGAATCACTAAATGTGACTTTTTTTGTTTTATTTTTAAAAATCTAAGATGCTAGTTAGCAATCTTACTTTCCTGGACTCCCTCTTCCTGTTCTCCTGACAAACAAGCCTAATGGTCTTGGAAAAGCTACCACAGGTGACCTCTTGGTGGTACACTGAATTAACTAGCATGTCACTTTGTTTAATCGAGGATCAGATTGGTGATACTAACTTCAGTGTTCTGATGATAAACTTCAAATTTGTCCTGTTCATTGGCTAAGGATTATAGAAGCTCTTTGGTAGCATAGAGTAGCTTTTTGCTTCAGCACTAAGACTAGTATTGAAACAAAATCCATTATTTCTGTGTTTGATGAAATAGGAAAAAAGTTAGATGTCCTAGATCACATAGAGTGGTAATATTCCACTGTGTGTCTTGCAACTCACTTTCCTAATAATGTTTGTATCCTACTACATGCTGCCTTACTCACAATAAATCTATTTAGATCGTAGACAAAGCCCTTGAAGAGCCCAAGTATAGCTCACTGTATGCTCAACTATGTCTGCGGCTGGCAGAAGATGCACCCAACTTTGATGGCCCATCAGCAGAGAGTCATCCAGGACAGAAGCAAAGCACAGTAAGTCTCTCTCTCAATCTGGAATGATAAATTTTGCTGGCATGTATAGTTGCAATGATTCGCTTAATTGTTTTCTTTGTTCTCTTTCCTTAGACATTCAGACGCCTCCTAATATCTAAACTTCAAGATGAATTTGAAAACCGAACCAGAAATGTTGATAGTAAGTTTTAGAACCACTTCAATGGAGAATTTATTTATCTTGTCTTTGCACAGCCATGTTAAACAGGCTTCTTTGTTTTCCAGTCTATGATAAGCATGATGGTCCCCTCCTCCCTGAGGAGGAGGAACAGAGAGCCATTGCCAAGATCAAGATGCTGGGGAACATCAAATTCATTGGAGAACTTGGCAAGCTTGATCTTATTCATGAATCTATCCTTCATAAGTGCATCAAAACAGTGAGTATTCAGATTGGGTGGGGGCTAAGAGCAAAATAGGATTTCTAAACTAAAAAATGCAAATTGTTATGTTGCTTTGGGAATCTTTGAGCATAAAATACCACAAAAATGTTTCCTGTCAATTATTCAAACATTCCACTGTTTGAAATAAACAGTCTTTTGGTGTGATTAAAAAGTACAGTTGGCTTTGTTCAAAGCTATGGGAATTGTCTTCAAGTGAAGATCTAGTTTAGCCTAGACAGAAGTACCACAGGTACTTCAAAGTACATACCCTTATTACTCATAAGTACTTCAATTAGCAATTCTTAAAAACTAATCTTCAAGTCCATTTGTCTTCAGAACAAAATGAAATGTTTCTGCATGTCCCTGTGTACAAAGTTGTTAGCTTATTATAAATTGTCATTTATAATATGTTAAAATACCTAATTACCCTTTAATATTTCAGCTTTTGGAAAAGAAGAAGAGAGTCCAACTCAAAGATATGGGGGAGGATTTGGAGTGCCTCTGTCAGATAATGAGGACAGTGGGACCTAGATTAGACCATGCAAAAGCCAAGGTATGTGCATATCCACTGCAGTCATTAACTAGTTAAATTCTATGGCTAAGACTTCCGTTGCCTGAATCTTCTGTATTCAATGTTCCATACGCAATTGCAAAACTGAGGTCTGATGTTCAGAGAGCAAGAGTGCCAGCTGTGGTTCCTGCATCAAATCTCTTGATAGCAAAAGGAGCCAATCTTGAAATGATTTTAAATGTCTTCCCAGAATTCAGTTAGGGTCATTAGGAAGTCATAAAAGCAAGAATGTTGTTTCTCGAAATGCTGCTTGAAAAGATGTGGTGAGGAAGTCTATTCTGAACACAGCTAGCTGATCTGACAGATGTATCTTGGACCTCGACTTCCAAGCTCTGAAAGTAAACTTGAAATGGTGTCATAGTAATGAGAATTTTGGCAGGTTTTCATCTCTGACTCAGATGAGATGTCTTGACACATTAGCTTTCCTTAAGCTCTACTGCCATCGAGGAGATTGAGATGGCAGGAAAGGGCAGTCCATTCTATTTGATCTTACATGTCTTGAATGTGGTCACCGTTCCTAAAAATACTCAAGACATTGATAGAATTAGCCCTCACTTGTAACATCACTTTTGTTCCCTCAGTCCTTAATGGATCAGTACTTTGCCCGTATGCGCTCCTTGATGTCAAGTAAGGAATTGCCAGCAAGGATTCGTTTCCTGCTGCAGGTATGATGATAAAATTGCTTACTACTTCCTTTTTTCTGTCAAAGTTGTTTTGAATCCTTTTCTAATAATCCATTGTGTTCCAAGGATACTGTGGAGTTGAGAGAACACAACTGGGTTCCTCGCAAAGCTTTTCTTGACAATGGACCAAAGACTATCAATCAAATCCGTCAAGATGCAGTAAAAGTAAGTGTTGCATGTAAAGTTTCATGCTTGGCTTTTGCTTAAGTGTTACAGTGAAGCTTGACTCTCTTTATTCCATGTTGCAAAACTTAAGCTGTACACTTAGGAGTAGCTCTCACAGCAGAGTGTGACAGTGAGGGATTAAGGGTTAAAATCAGATAGACTTCTATAGTTCAGGGCCAAAAACTTGGCTTTCTCAGGGGCTATTGCTCCAAACTGACCAAAATTATAATTCCTGTTTTAAAGGATCTGGGAGTTTTTATTCCTGCTCCTATGTCTCAAGGGATGAGAAGCGACTTCTTTCTGGAGGGACCCTTTATGCCACCCAGAATGAAACTTGACAGGGACCCACTCGGAGGGCTTGCTGACATGTTTGGACAAATGCCAGGTACACTGAAACTGCAAGGCTGGTGTCATGACTGCGGCTGTACTGTGCTGAATAAGAACTAAAATTGTCTTTTGTCTCATTAATAATACAGGTAGTGGAATTGGTACTGGTCCAGGGGTTATTCAGGATAGATTTTCACCCACCATGGGACGCCATCGTTCAAACCAACTTTTCAATGGCCATGGGGGTCACCTCATGCCTTCTGCTCAATCCCAGTTTGGAGAACTAGGCAAATCTTTTCTGAAAAGTCAGGTAAGGAAGATGTTGTTCGCAGGGTGACTTCAGCATGTTTAGAAGCTCTTCTACAGATGCGTATGTTATGGATTATAGTCTGCTTATGTTGAAAAACTTCCTCAGATTTGATTCTGATAAGAACTGATGCTCAGCTGATACAAAAACTCTAAACCACTTTTTAAATTGTGCAAGAGAAGCAAGGAATACACTTTTTTACTGCAAGAAAAGGTGCATGTGGCTTTGGTGGGTCAGAATGGTGTGTTTTATTTAAAATATAGCCCTGTTTTTAGGGATAGATGCTACTCTCCCACCACCCCTGCTCCTTCTTTCTCCCTTCCTGGCAAGTAGAATCTTTGTTCCTCTGGTCCCTGTGGTACTACTTACCATATGATGTACGCCACTCCATCATCTGCACTTCTTTCTCTATATCTCCCTTTCTGAAATAGGGGCAAAGCCAGCTCTACCATAACCAGAATCAGGGACTCTTATCCCAGCAACAAGGACAGTCGAAGGATATGCCACCTCGGTTTTCTAAGAAAGGACAGCTTAATGCAGATGAGGTACATTACATGCCTACATTACTTAAAGCCTATTCTAAATATTGCCCAATGATTATAGCAAGACGCGTTATTATGAGGACTAATGCTGGAACTCTTTCTCCTTCTCCTCCTCCTCCTTCTTTGTCCCTTCCTCTTTCACCTTACCCCTCACGTTCCTTAGGGTATCCAGCGTCCTATGAGCAAGACTGAGATATGAGGGCAATTTCTTGGGGTGTCCCTTCCTTCTCCCACATCTCCCCAAGAACACTACTCTGACATCAGTTCCCATGCATCATATTGATAACAATACCTTTAATTAAAACTTCAGAAAATCCTGAACTTTAGAAACTTTAGAAACCCTGAAGTGCTGGACCAGGCTAAATTTTTTTTTTAAGAACTGGCTAATAGGCAAAATGCCAAATGCAAAGTAAACAGCATTGCTATTTTGAGTGTTAACCAGACTTGTATCCTGATTTCTGAGCAATTGGTAGAGTTTTATCTTGGCTGTAAAATACATCAGCAAACATGCTAATTATCTTCTTGGGTCTCTAACATACTGCATCTAAAAGGAGCAATTCCAGATCTTGATAGCAATGGAAGTAAATACCAGTAACTTGCAAGTTGTGATTCATTGAGTCGTGCTTTTGGGGGAATTTCAGTACACATCTGGCTTAATCTGTATTTGAGTGTTAACATTGTAGAAACGGAAAAGTCACGCCTCAGTGGGATCAGTTGGTGTGAGTCCGTGGCTGCGTATTCTTGGTCAGAATACTTGAAACAGTTTGAGTTTTTTGTGACTTACCTGTTTACAGATTAGCCTGAGGCCTGCTCAGTCTTTTCTAATGAACAAAAACCAAGTGCCAAAGCTTCAGCCCCAGATAACTATGATTCCTCCCAGTGCTCAACCACCACGCACTCAGACGCCACCTTTGGGACAGGTAAATATAAAAATTACTATATATTGTTGGCTGTACTTGATTTCTTAATGCATGTTTCTAATATGGGAAGAGAGGGAAGTCTTTCACTGCACAGAGCAGGATATACAGAAAGAATGTCTGTAAACCTAATTAGACTTTCAATTGCCTTTGTACGTATTTAGTGTTCTTAAACTTGATTATTAATGTAGGTAGATGTGTACTGCAAAGAAACAAATTCTGGTACTACCTTTTTCAGCCTCCTCAACTTGGTCTTAAAACAAATCCACCGCTTATACAAGAAAAGCCTGCAAAGACCACCAAGAAACCACCTCCTTCTAAAGAAGAGCTACTTAAACAAACTGTAAGTTAAGTATGTAATAGTGCTTCTTGAAGCCTTGTATATGCGCTTCAAAAATAAATGTTTAACTATACATTTTTCTTCTTCCTCTAGGAAGCTGTTGTGACCGAGTATCTGAACAATGGAAATGCTAACGATGCTGTCAATACTGTGAGAGAAATGAGAGCTCCGAAACACTTCATTCCTGAGATGTTGAGCAAAGTAATCATTCAATCCCTAGATAGATCAGATGAAGACAAAGAGAAAGCAAGTACTTTGATCAGCTTGCTCAAGCAGGAGGGAATAGCCACAAGTGACAACTTCATGCAGGTACTGCAATCTAATAGGCTCACAGTCCTTGTTGCTTGGCTGTTCATGATGTTTAGCTTGTGTAAAGGCAGCATGCAAATTTCTCTTAAGTCCTGTTGATCTGAAGAGGTAAAAATAATGTATGAGCCTGTGAGGGGCATAAGAGTTGATGAAAGGAAGAAATGTAGGTACAGGATTTCAGGAATTGGAAATGGGGAACCTCTTGGCAAGAGATTCAATGCAGAAAAACATGAGGCTCCTATGTAGTAAGAGTATTACTGTGCACAAGAACAAAATGACTTCAGGATTTCAACTTGCGTGTGTTTACTGTTTCTTAGGCATTCCTGAATGTATTGGACCAGTGCCCCAAACTGGAGGTGGACATCCCATTGGTGAAATCCTACTTAGCACAGTTTGCAGCCCGTGCCATTATTTCAGAACTGGTGAGCATTTCCGAACTGGCTCAACCACTGGAAAGTGGCACCCATTTCCCTCTCTTCCTGCTTTGCCTTCAGCAGTTAGCTAAGTTACAAGATCGTGAATGGCTAACAGAATTGTTCCAACAAAGCAAAGTGAATATGCAGAAAATGTTACCAGGTAAGAGTTACCACATAGCTCTTATGCCACCTCATGTGTAGTGTTTTTTCCTTTAGTTCTTCACACCAGAGTAAAATAACATGTAAGGTCATTTTGGTGCAGTTAACTGTCATGATTCTTGAGGTGGTTAGACCCATGAACAATTGATTATGCTTTTGATTAACACCAGCACTTAAGTGTGTCTGTCTTAATTTACTTGCAGAAATTGACCAGAACAAGGACCGCATGCTGGAGATCTTAGAAGGGAAGGGGCTTAGCTTCTTGTTCCCGCTTCTGAAACTGGAGAAGGAACTGCTAAAGCAAATAAAATCGGATCCATCCCCTCAAGCCATCTATAAGTGGATTAAAGATAACATTTCACCCAAACTTCATGTAGATAAGGGATTTGTGAATATATTGATGACCAGGTGAGAGGCTATCTTGATGTAGTTCAGGCACATATTTTGTTAAGCTAGCAATAAGTCACTAACTCTGTAAAGGCTGATGTAGCTCTGTGCAGAAAAAGACAATAAGAGTACATGGGGAGATAAAATTGTCTGGGTGGACCTCCCCTGCATGAAACACCCATTGTATTTGAGGAGAAAAGCAAGTCTTGCATCAGTACGAAGTGTTGCTTTTGCTTGGGAAGAAGTCTCTAGACCTGTGTATGCTTTTTCTAAAATGTTTCAGAGCTGTAACAGAAGCAGAACTGGGATTTTCGTGGTGTGCAGTCAACTGCAATACTAATCCAGTGTGCATGCACCTAACTGCTGATGCAAGCAGGGGAGGGTATTTTTAGTGATTGCTACAAACTGAACTTGAGTACTTCTCTCACTGTTCTAGAATGTGAAATCTAGCTTATCAGTTTACATAACTTACCTTTTTTTTTTTGGTCCAGTTTCTTGCAGTATATTTCTAGTGAAGTAAACCCACCTAGTGACGAATCGGATTCTTCATCTGTTCCATCTAAAGAGCAGCTAGAGCAGGAAAAACAACTGCTTCTTTCCTTCAAGCCAGTAATGCAGAAGTTCCTCCATGACCATGTTGATCTGCAAGTGAGTGCTTTATATGCACTCCAGGTGCACTGCTACAACAATAACTTTCCAAAAGGTATGTGCACCAAGATCTTATCCAAAGCTTAACTTGTGTCTGCTTGCTTATGTCTGTGTATGGCTTTCAGGCTTATCACTACCTTTCTTGGAGTCAAGCTGTCCAGAAGGTTAGAAAGCTAATGAAGTTTAAATTTACTTCCATAGGCATGTTACTGCGCTTCTTTGTTCATTTCTACGACATGGAGATCATCGAAGAAGAAGCCTTCTTGGCATGGAAAGAAGATATTACTCAAGAGTTTCCAGGGAAAGGCAAAGCTTTATTCCAGGTAAACTTGCTAACATTGGAGGTTTGACTTGTTAATATCTAGAAACTTCGTGGAGTATTTCACTAGGAAGGAGCAAGGCAAGGTGAACTAAAGCTTTCTTCTTTGCACTAAGTGTAGGTCTCTAAGAAAGTGTGGCTGAAAGATTTTTAAAACGAGTTGGGAGGGGGGAAAGCGGTGTTCTGCAGAAGTACATAGTGGGGAAATAACTCCTGCTGCCTTAAACTAATTTTATGTAACTGCAGGTAAACCAATGGCTAACCTGGCTGGAAACTGCTGAAGAAGAAGAATCTGAAGAAGAAGCTGACTAAAGAACCAGCCAAAGCCTTAAATTGTGCAAACATACTGTTGCTATGATGTAACTGCATTTGACCTAACCACTGCGAAAATTCATTCCGCTGTAATGTTTCACAATATTTAAAGCAGAAGTATGTCAATAGGATATCTTCTGCAAAAGGTTTTTGTAGTATGTCTTAATAGTCGACAATAAAAATATTTTAGAGTATCTTTAATGTTTAGATAACAGTGTATTAGCAGCATGCAATAATTACATCATAAGTTCTCGAGCAGAAGCAGTCTGTTGCAAGGGTCTTCTTTGCTGCCAGCTATCATAGGCTGTTTTTAAGTTAGAAAACTGAATAGCAACACTGAATACTGTAGAAATGCACTTTGCTCAGTGTAATACTTGAGTTGTTGCAATATTTGATTATCCATTTGGTTGTTACAGAGAATCCTTAACTGTAATCGATGGTTGTTGCCGTAATAGTATATTGCCTGTATTTCTACCTCTAGTAATGGGCTTTATGTGCTAGGTTTTAATATCCTTGAGTCTGGGCAAGTGCACAAGTCTTTTTAAAAGAAACAGTTTACTTGCACAAAAACTGATCAGCTGAAGAGATGGTTTAATGCCCTTTGGAAGAGGTTTTTGTGGGTGTGAAACATGACATGGTGAGAAATTTGAATTGGTCCCTCTATTATAGTACTGAAATTAAGTCTACTTAATTTATCAAGACATGTTCATGCCCTGATTTTATATACTTGTATCTATCAATAAACATTGTGATACTTGACTTGTTTCTGGATGTCTCCCAGTAGAAGAGCTGTGACTGACAACTAGCTTACTTAGGCAAGGAAACATCAGTGGGAGTTGACTTAGACTGGGACCATCTTAAGAATCTATATAATAATTGTCTTAACATCCAAATGAATTCTAAATCTGGTCACAGACAAGATTAGACACTACAGTATTGCTGTGACAGGAGGAAAATTAAGAAATGGTAGGAGTTTGCCTTGTGGTCCAATGTATGCTTTATCAGTGAGTATGTGCTTTTTAACTTCTAATGCTTTGAACTTGTCCCCAGGTCACATGCATGTGTTTTAATCAAGCGTCACTGACTTAGCTGCCTGTTTCTCAAACTGGCAAAAAAACCCCCACAGTTTAATGATGTTGCATTGTACAGGCTTGAAATGTCATCTATTAAATACTCAAAATACCTTACTTCCTAGAACCTTGTCCCTAGTGAAATTTTTTTTTCCTCATTGATACTCAGATTTTCACTGTTGAAAGGTGATGTATTTGTCATGGCAAAACAGTAGCGTCTCCTTGATGGAAACCTGGTTTTGCCAGTGCTGGAAGTGCTTTAGACTACATACTGTCTTCTGCATCATGGGAGATGAAAAAGTGGAGCGTGAGAAAACTACCAGAGATCATAAAAGGGCTTGCTTTGAGGGGAGGGATAGTTTGCATTTACACACCTTAACGTGCTGTGGCTGGGGGGGTGGGTCTGGTTCTCTCATTTTGCTGGCAATTTGCTGTGACAGGCAGGCTTCTGATCCTGCAGTTACAAGTAGTGGCCTCTTGTAACTTAGATTCCTTCAGTGAGTTTCTTCAGATGCCTCAGTAATGTGCTGTATGATGTGTAGCCCAGTAAATCAAGGTACCATGCGTCTGTAAACCAAATGACATTGATAAAGGGTATTTAACTTCTTGAATTGCTAACAAAAATTCCATGATGCTTAAACACTGTCTCTGCATTTCAGAAACGTGGCGTATCTAGCAGTAAACAGGAGAGCAGGATACTTCTGTGGATTCTAGTTCAATTAGGAGAAAAAGGAAAGCACTAACTACAGTGGCTTGAGGTCAGGAGCTGGCTGCTTTTGATGTAACAGTGGTGAGCAGTGACATCATGGGGCCTCCAAAAAAGTTGTTGATGGTATGTTCCTCCCAGTCATGACACAGAGTAATCTTCAATTTATGGAAGCATTTCCTTTCCTATCTGTAGAGTAATACAGCAGTCAATGCTAGATCTACAGGGGCTTCAGGGTTTACCCCTCACTTGATGACCATTCTTGGGTAGATGCTTCTCTGGTGGATATCCTATATACTCATTAAGGTTCTGCAGTTAAATATCCTTTGTTGGGACAGAGGAACATAAGTATTGTTTAAAGGTTTCTTTACTGCTAATTAGTTCCAAATTCTGCTGTTTCAGAATTGCAGTTTCACTTGGAGTGTAGTAAGATGCAATGTAGTGAAATTCAGCATTGTTCCAGTAACAGGGTTGTGTTTCTCAAAGTCTGTTAGTTTTGTGTTGAAACTGCTGTTAGAGCTGATCAGTTTAGCGGTGCGTGCTGCTATAATACCACTTCTTGTGTACTTCAGTTAGAGGTTACTAGATAGACAACGTACTTCATTCCCATGTGCTGCAAAGCTGAAGATGGGGAGGAACTACCAAGTGAAAGAACAGTCCTAACTGGTGGTTTCCAACTAAATTTACTGTAGAGGTGACAGAAGAAGGCAATAGTAGA
Organism: Theristicus caerulescens; assembly: GCA_020745775.1. Classification (NCBI taxonomy): domain Eukaryota; kingdom Metazoa; phylum Chordata; class Aves; order Pelecaniformes; family Threskiornithidae; genus Theristicus; species Theristicus caerulescens. Next base: position 12,208,445 of record CM036564.1, read on the forward strand.
AGGAGTGCAAGTAAAAACAACTCCTAGTCAAAACTTGAAGGAGAATAGAACCAGAACCTGCAACTAACCTTTTTTTTTTTTTTCCCTCCAAAGTTTTGGAGAGGGATAAGCTGGTAGCTGGAGATTGTTTGAATAGCATAACTAAGCCTTGTATTCTTGCCCAGTCTAAAATGTAATTACTATGTTCTTACGTACTTGTGCATGGAGGCTTTGCTGCTTGGCTTGTTTGAAAGTAGTCACTGAGTTAGGAGCTCTGTTAGGGAAGAGTAAAACTGCTCTTAAGAACTATGACCAAGAATGTGGAATAGAACACGTGGTAGAAAACGTCACTAAACTGTAGAATTACTCTCCATCATGAGACACTTGCAAAATTTACATGCAGTTAGTGTGAACAATCTGGTTTCTTGAAACTGGTATAAAAATGGCTCTTACAACTGCAGTGTATGTATCAAAATGGTATTTCCATAGGTAAGGAAAAGGAGCATCTTAACTTGGTTTTGAGCTACTTGTTAAGTTTTTAGTGCTTGACTGCAGTGCTTGTGACTGCATCAATGTTAGGTATACTGTATACTCACAGGAGGATTGGAAACAATCACATATTAAACACATTTCATACCTGTTATGAAGTTTACCTTCTGAAATGTTGACTAGGTTGCGGTTACCATTCAGGAAACTTGGCTTCCATGTGTCAGTTGCCTGATGTACTTTGCTGCCAAGGGCTGAAAAGCGTGCCCATTTAAATGAGTCAATCCGTATCAGATTTAAAGGCTCCTGGAAGAGGAGTTAGGGGTTGGTTATTGAAAATAAGCAGTCGCTGTGAATTCTCACCTTTTCCAAGAAATAAGCATAATAGTTGGACTGCTGTTTATTGTCAGCGTTTATGTCAGTAGAAGACTAGATCTCTTCTTCAAGCTACAATTGTCCCTGGTGCTTGGTTATGTTAAATTTAGATATTTCAGGAAAGTGTTCTGATCAAAGTGTCCAAGAGTCAAAACATCCTCATAACTGCACAGGCATAATTTTTCATGGGGAAAATGGCAGGAAGAAGCCGTATGGGGTTGCAGGAGGAGGAGGCTGGGTACAGAACAAAATCTTTGAGTGTGACTTAGCTGACATGCCTTTAGCAGATGGAAGCTGCCACCTGAATGCTCTTCAGAGGTTTTTTTTCTGGAGCTGTGAACAACTCCAAACAATGATCAGATAACTTCAGCACAGTCTTTAATAATAGTAGCTGTAAATTTTTTAGAATGCATCTGAAACATGGATTATCATAGCTTATGTTGCAATCCAGGCTAGCAGCTGCAGCGGTTGATAAAAAAAGAGTTTATTGCTGGTTCATGCTTATTCTCTGAAATCCCAGAGAGCTGGTGCACCAAACTGAAGGGGAGAGCTTACTCTTATGCGTACCTGGGGAAACCTACATTTATTAACTGTTGCTTGCTACAGTGCTTACTTCAAATACTGCTCATCTAAGGCCTTGACTGTGGCAGACAGAAGTATGCTGGCGTGTCCTTGTCCTGTGTGCAGGGGGTTTGGAGCATGTGGCACCACTGATGTCACAAGTGTTCCCCTAACCCAGAACAAGGTGGGAGGGGGGAGGCTGATACTTTGGAAGCTGATGAAGAGCAGTAGTGGAACTCGTACAATTCCCTGTGTTCCCCCTGTTCCACCTCACCCCCTTCAGGATGGGAACTGATGGGGGGCTGCTACAGCAGTTACCCCCAGCTGATGTGTGCCTGGCCAAGGTTAACGGCTGAAGGGAAGCACGGCTGATAAGGCGGGAGGGTGTTTGGGAGAGAATAAAGCAGCACTGAATACTTAGCACCCTCCTGGAAGGAGAAGGTGGGCTATAGGAGAAAAGGGCAGTGGTGTATGCTGCCTTACGCTGACATAATACAGAATTGCTGAGGCCTAAGTATATTGCTTAAAACAGGGCCTGGGCTCCAGTATTTTTGGAATAGTCTCACCATGTGAGACCCATATGTTAATTTTGAAGAATTGCTTAAGTAATTATTTGCATTTAATACAAACCAGTTTTGAAACCAGTGACTTCATACAATTATAATTTGAACAAATATGGAAAATGGAAATTAGAAATTCAAATTCATCTGCTCCCAGAAGAGCCGAGACAAGACCTCCAAAGAAAGCTTGCCATTGCTTCAAAAGTAGCTGCAGGCAAAACCTTTGCTATCAAGTAAGAGCCAAAGCAGTTCCCATAGCTCCCTGGATCTGCCCCCATCCAGGTACTGCAGAATAAGCTTCACTCCTAAATGGCAATGAATTCTCTGGAACAAAACCAGGCCTTTTCCTCTGAGGGTCAGGGACTGAATAAGATTCTTCAGGCAGGAGTCTCTTGAATGGGGTGGCTTTTAATGTGGTGATGTTAAAGTGATACAGGCTCATCTGGATCATTTTATAGAGCCCACATCCATTTCCCTGAACAGATTCCCTACAGCTGGTAGTTGGAGACTAGCGAAATGTTATTTTTAATGAGTTGACTGAGCAGCCATGACAACAGAGTTACACTTGGCATAAATACATGGTTGGAATGAGGAAAGCAGCTATCCGAGTGGGATTTTTATCTTCAAATGTTCTGAAGTTTATAACAACATGAATCTTATATTTAGTTTTTGTTTATGTTAGCAGTGAAAGTGCCTGAAGGATCTGATGTGTGAAGTATTCCCAGAATTTTATTATCTAAGAAGCTATGCAAAACACTTCAATTAAAGATCCCTTTTCCTTTCACAAACTTGTTTGATAAAGTATGTAGAAGATGAGTTTATAGAATTTGTTATGTTATAAAATAGATGTGTTTCTTTTTGGTAGGACAAAGTGAAATTTGAGAAATGAAGGGTAAGTTACTTTCAGAGGTCATAGTCAGCTGAAGATCTAATCACTCTGCAGTGCAGAATACTGGGTGACTGGCCTTTCTCAGAGAGGAAGCTTGCAGATTTAATTCAAATAATTCAAAATAATACTAAATTACACCAAAGTTGGAGTTCACTGCAGTATAGCTTTGTTCCTGCTGTTAGCCAGGGCCAGTACTGTCATCTGCATCACTCAGGGGCCCATGGTATGATCAGATGCTTGAAAATATATTTAATTGGAGTTGGTCTCTTATCATTTTTCCTATGTATTAGTCAAATTATAAACCCAAAGTCTAAGAGGCACTAATGTACATTCTGAGGAAAGGAACTCTGCAGATTCCTGTGATACTACGCTGCCACTATGATTCAGTGATAAGGTGACATCATACAAATACAAGTCTGGAGAACCAGTTCACAGCTGCTGCTTTAGAAAACAGTTGCTCTCCACAGCAAAGTCATAAACAAGGTGGCAAGCATGCGCGTTCAGCCATCTCGGCATTCCTTCTGAGCCAGAGGCATAAGGCAGGGGAAGTACTTAAGGCCTTTGTCTTTTCTATATGTATAGACACACACACAGGTGTATTTTGTATATATGTACATTATGTACATATTATATATATTGCCATTTATTTGTATTTCTTTTGTTCCTCTTAGACAAATGCTATTCAGTTATTCAATTCTTTCAAGCTTATGTTGCTTGCTGAGTTAGTATTTCAGATTCTGATTAATAGTAGAAGCATTAATACTAATTCCCCTTCCCAGTATCGATACAACAAAACAACAGGAACTGTACTCAGGTACAGCTGATGTTTTAACCTTCAATATTTTCAAAACATGTAGTGCAGTGAGCCAACCTGAGACGCATAGGACACTCTTGGTTTCATACAAAGAAAACTGTTGTGAAGCAGAGCCCTAGCCAGACTTCTGGAGGAAGTGCCAAGCGTGACAGAGTAACGAGAGGGAGGGTAGAGGTACTCCACTTTTGTTTCTCACTTCCAGCTTTGTAAAAGCTTGACCAGAGATGGGTCTGCTTTCAGGAGGACACAGATAACGGATTATTTGCTGGATCAATACATCAGTTTCATTTCCTGCTCCAGTGAACGTTTCCATGGTGACCTGCAATTTGCCATAGCTTTCCATCTATAGAACTGATGTGATGACAGTACCAACTCAGTCAAGTCTCAAGACCATAAAGTATTTTGATACGATGGAAGGCCATTCATAAATTCAATTAGAGAAAGAGCTCAGTAGATTGACAGTGTTGGTAGGGATTGCAATGCAATAAAAGCCAACCCCCCCCCCCAGCGTGACATATCTTCAATAGGTTAAGCCTGCGGAGGCCCACTGAAATCAGCAGGAGTGTACTGATGGTAGCAGGCCAGTGGCTGGAATATCTCTGATAAAATAAATCAGTAGTATAAACCATATATATATATATAAATAAAACATAGACTTTATGTTACTCTATCAGCTATCCTTACTGGACTCTTGCCAGTGCAAAGTCCACAGTAATCATAAAGGACTGACAAAGAACTCCATTCAGGCAGGGGGCCGACATGCAAATAATTTAATATTTTACGTAGTCTCCAAGAAGGCTCTGCACACTTAATCTGGTTTATAAGAGGAAATTTCATTGATTCGATTCAAACTCTTCCTTTCCCTCTCGCTTTTATAAACAGACTGCTCCTCAGTCAAACAATAGAAATTCAGGTAATGCTGTTATTTCTGACGTCATGAGAGCTTTGGATTTTATCTTTAAATAGGAAACATTCAAGATATAGATAATAAAAAAGATGGAGTTGAATCCTGGTAATCCACCTGTTACCTGTGCAGTAAAATACAGAGTCAGCAGCTGAGAGATGGGATGCTGCACCCTGGGAACACACACTAGAAGAACCTAGGGCATGCCTTAGGACAGCTCAGTCTGCACGCAGGGCAGGCTCAGCCCTCTCCGATATCGATACCGGTACATACACCCAGAGGGGAAGACTCCCCAGCTCACTGCAACACTATAAATCTGGGTAAGAGAGCTCTAGTTATGCATTGTCCTGTCTTCACGTACTTACCACAAACTCCTAGCAGTTCCATCTTGATTTCTCAGACGCTAATTTGCTGGGTACTTTCATAGATGCACAAGAAGTAATTCTTAGGTTTAGCTGACGCTATGAAAAAAAAGCTCAGGGTTGACATTTGCTGAAATAGCAGACATAAAATAAAATTTGGAGAAAACCCTAAATGTAACAACAAAAAAAAAAAATCTCATGAAAGCCAAAATCTGAAGGGACTGGTAGATGAATACCATCTGTATGCAAGGCTGTTCTTGGAAATCTCCCTAAGTTTTAGAGTGTGATCAAGGCTCACATAAACTTGATTCTACTCACTTGTTCTTGGGGGGAAGGAGAGGGGTAAGTTACATCTAAAATTAGAAGCTAATTCAAATGAATAACAAAGATTATGTCTGAGCTACTGTTTTGCTGGGTGGGATTCCTCTTCCTTAACTATCCAAATGTTGAGTGTCTAGACATCTATAGCTCCTTAGGCAACAGAAACAGGTTCCTCAGTGATTCATGCCACCTACCTTAGATAACGATCTTAGGAGAGGATGATTTGCCCCCCGGGGCTGCCCGTCCACGGGCCTCCATGGGCCTGGGCAAGGCGTCTAGACTGCTAATTTTTAGATGTCTGAAGAAGATAAATGAAATTCATCTAAATCACCTGGCTGTATAACACTGAAATAACTAATTGCCCTGAACACAAATTGTGAGCTGTCCCACTGCTCTGCCATGATGAGGCACATCCATGTTCTGACACCTGCTGAAGGCACAGCACAACTGTCCCTGGAAAGCGTTGGCATTCGTAGGTGCCTGTTGGTTCATCGAGACGAAGTTCTTAAAAATACATTCATTGTGTTTTAATAGGACAAAATAAAATGCAAGAATGTAACGGGGGAAAAATATACATTGAAACCCAGTTTCAAACTGTATTGGTGGAACCAGCTAAAACTCCTGTTTCTAGCAGTGTTCTGGAAATGCAAATGTCTGGATTTCTAGAATTGCTAGAAGTTCCAATCCTCTGAGTTAGTCCATTTGGCTGATATACAGAAGTTACCACTGGCTTTAAAGTTTGTGCCCTGGAAAACCTCAGCCCCTCTCTGGGGAGCAGCTGGGAACACTGAGACTTTCATACTTTAGCAATCTCCACCAATTTTCAATTCCATCATTAAAAATGTACACCTTATTTCCTGTTTAAATGAAGTTATCTTCAACTTTTAGTCACTGAACCTTGTCGTGATCTTGTTGGTAGAGGAAAACTTAGGAATCTGATTGATCCAACCCTAAATTTCTCTTTTTTGTGATCACAGTCTTAGATTGACTCATCTTTGGGAAAGACACTTAGAAATCAACATGGGAATTTTCTCTATACAACACTTACTTAGAGTAACCCATTTAATTAGCATTTTAAATTCAGATATGTGGCCCCCAGTTTTGCATCTCTGGGGGACTTCGCTTCAGCCATTCAAACTTTTCACTGCAACCACAAGGGCTAAACATTTAAAAAAACCCAAACAACAAAACCAACCAAACCAAACGCAACCCCAAAACACCAAAGAGTGTTAGTAGTTTTTATCATTCTTGCAGGTGGGGTTTAGACAAAACACCAGGTAAAACAAGAATCAGGACCCAATGACCTGGCAATACTGAATACAGAAGATGCTCTGTTGCTCAGGTTCATCTGTTTTAATCAAAAGTACCTTCTGGGAAGCAGACAGTAGTTAAAGAAGTCTTGTAATCTGACAAAAATCACTAGATACATATTGACGTCTTTTAATTAAGAAGCTTTCTTTTCTTTAAAGTAAGAATTGCCCGCCCTTGATTCTCTCAGGTGGATTTTTAGCCTATTCTTTTCATGCTCTACATGACTGTTCTCTAAAGGTAACTTGATGGTTATTCTGTGCAACTCCAACTTGCATTCAAAATAATTGTTTTTCCCACTAGACATTAATCGTGACTGTAATTCATAAAACTAAAGTGACAAAAGCATTCCCTTTTACATCTCTAAAATTCATAGGTTAATATGAAGTTATATACTAGCGATTTAGTTGTCAAAGTACTGTTACTGCTTTTGTTTAAAAAAAAAAAAAAAATTCATGAAGTAACAAGTTTCTAAACCTCATTCCCAAGCTTAAGTGTGGATTTACCGTAGTTACTGCCAGGGGCTACAGCACTCTCTGCCTCTCAAGGCAGCACGCACGCCAGCTCACGTGAAAGGGAAGAAGCTTAACCAGCCCATGTCCTCCTCTAACCTCCCCTCGCCCCCTCAAAAGAAAAACTGCAGTTGAATCCTGCTCACAGTGTTGATTTTTTTGTTTTGTTGGTTTGGGTTTTGTTTTGTTTAAATATTTATCCCATGAGCTACTTAAAGCATATACAAGAAAGCATATTCCACGTGTTGATCAAAATTGTCATCCTCATCAGATAGATGCAAATCTGAAGGATTTCTACTTTCAGAAAAAGAAATCTACTGGCTATGGAATAACCAGCCTTGCTGTATCTTCTCCTATACCCCAGAAGTTATAACACTAGCTCATTTTAGTTGTACCAGATTTGCTAATTCTTAAAAAGAGATCATAAAAATGCATCCTCTTAACTATTACTAGAAATGACATCTGCATTTGTAGCAATTGATAGCATCATAAAACAGTTGACCAGTGAGTTGACAGCAAAGAAAACTACAATTGGGCATTAAACTAAATCAAACTGGAAGGCAGGGGGAAGGGTACTAAATATTCGGATAAGCCCAAGAGTCTAGTGAGAGACATTCACGGGACTGCATCTAATGCAGTTCTGATTCACTGATTATGGTATCATCTGTGAGCTTGTAGGTTTGTCTAATGAAGCTGCTCCAGATAATCCACTGAACAGAATTTATGTCAGGATCTACCAGTTGTTTGTAAAGTATTGTATTCTTGATGTGAAGTCTACACCTCTCTGTTCAGCTCTAAGTTTTCTTCTTTTAAATTGTCTCAAGCACGGCTGCCTCCTTTTTCTCTTGACGTTGTTGCTCTTGGTTGTGAGCTTCTGCCCAGGATTTCTCTGCCTCTGCCAGAGCCAGAGACGCCTCCACTAAGCATGAAGCACAGATCTGCTTTCTGCTGGGAAGCATACAGCTTTGGCCTCAGCTGTCAGAGGTCCCAAAGACAAGATGAACATTTCTATAACCCAGCCTCAAGCACAACTCAAATACTGAAAAGAAATTTCCTAGAGTGTTGTTTAGTTGGGTAGCTTCTTCAAGAGATTCTGCAAGAAGCACCTAAGCTGAAACACGTCTGCAACGTCCCCTGCTGTCAGGAATGACGGTTACTCAGGTGTGACTGGAACCCTTTGGAGCAGCTACCTCTGAAGTGATTCAGAGCACTACAGGTGCCAATACCAGAGGAACTGGAACCTTGCAAGTCTTAGTTACCTCGGGCACCAGGGAAGTCTCGGTGTGCTTCAGGCACCAGGGAAGTATCTTCTCTTTTCCCTATACACTAGAAAAGCTAACTACAGCATGATAATTCTGTTAGACTAAGTTAGTTGTCAGTCTTCCAGTGATTTACAAGCTGCTCATTTATACTCATCTTTGGGAAGGGTTTTTTTGTGGGTTTTTTGTTCCGCATCTCACCCCCCCACACCCCCCCGCAATGATTGGTTTGTGGTTGGTTGGGGTTTTTTGGTTTGCTTTGTTGTTGTTGTTGTTTTGTGTTTTTTGTTTTTTTTTTTTAAAAAACATTATGGGAAGTTTCCACAAACAAAATAAACACATGTGATTATTTGGCAACCTCAATGATTGTGCAACTGTAACCACAGCCTATGCCGAAGCTTTCCAGAAGATATTGATTAATTGCCTACAAAAATACTCTGTAAAAACAAAGCAGCTTTGTAGCAGTTTACTTAAGACAGGAATTGAACCAAGGCATGCCTGGCCCGAAACCTAGCTCTTCAACACGGAGATCAACAGTGAAGATTAGTTTTTAGCAATAAAGGTTTAATTCTGTAAGACAATTCTGGCCCTAATTTGTTTCCAAGTCATACTCTTGGCCAGGACTTCAACCTTTCTAATAGTAAAATTATGTGTTTATATTCTTCTGTTTTTAAATTAAACCATTCAAAACCAAAACCAGATCATTTTCACTAGCCTTTCTACTAGAAGGAGGAGAAAGAGCCTGTTGTACATGTCAGAGATAGTATCCTATTATTAATCAAGCAACAATGCTTGCCATTTTATAATCAAGTAAGACACAATTTATGCTCCAAGGACCTTGCAGATCAGACAAAAAGGGTCTGACATGAATTATAGGAGACTGTATTCTCCTGTTGTGAGATAACAGCTAAAAAAGGGTAAGTCATCTAGAATTCGAGTGAAAAACATTCACCCAATCTGTATTATTCTATTTTTGTAAACTGATTTTTTTTTTGCCACAGTAATGACTACACATGCTTTCAATAATCTAATTAAATATAAGAAAATAAAATGGTTACAAACAGTACAATAGTTCAGCAAAATATGTTACTGCATTATTATTAAAAACAACAACCATAAAAATTAAAGGAATAGTAAATACAAATTTAAAATACAGCTGGAGATCTGAACAAGTTTGGGTTGCAGTATTTTAGGTACCGTACAACTCAGTAAGAAGTCATCCTGGGCCAAAGCAGCTTAAATTCTATTCAAGTCACACAAATGAAAGGGGTAAAAAGACTGAGCAAGTGTTCCTCCGCACACAGGTATTAGTGAGAACACGCTACATGAAATTCAGCTCTCCTGATACACAATTTGTAGCCCACCTCCTTGCCCACTATGCTTTCTTAAGTATTTCGTAAAAATAACATCAAAGACAAAAATGTATGAAAACAGTAAGAAACAGTACATCACTTCAGCTGGAATAAAGAAATGGAACATTCTGCAAAAGTACAATTGAAGGTAACTGCTAATGTTTGTAGGCAATTTAGACCAAGACAGTGAGCAATTGAAAATGTGCAATTCCTTTTTACTAAGAATCATTTCTATGTAAATACTACAGATGTTACCAACCTTTCTCTTATGTAAAGCTTGCGTGGCAGCCAGCTGATGCGAGCCTTGGGTTCCTCTTGGATCACAGCACTATGTGACTGAACTGGACGAATCAGCTTAGCTCCATGGTGTAGATACACCATGGCAGTTGAGAGAGTGGTCAAGGCACGTTTTCCTCTGCACGGTCCATTCAAACGTAACTTTCTATTAGGAATGCACGTAACTCCACTGATAATGCTGCTGCTTACACAAGAAAGTACCTCTGCAACTGCAACCATGGAGCGCTGTTGTTATGTGTGAATGACTTTCTATCTCTAGATGATGTCTTTTGTGATTTTTTTTTTCTATTTTTTAAATGTATATTTTGCTTGATTTTACTGTTACAATTTCCACTCTCTGGTTTTACAGTTGGATAGATCAATAGCTCTTGCATATGCACTGAAAAAAAAAATCCTTTCCCCTGCACTGTTTAAAGACAATGGAAATTGAAACACTCATGGGCAAAGCGAGTGTCTCTTTGGGCATTAATTATGAATAAGTGAGTGCAGAGCAAAAGAAAGCCAAAATAGAAGACCCATGTTAGAAATATGGACACCCAAGTAATTAAGTAGCAAGACCAAAAATAATGTATCTATTTTAAGCACTAATCTGACACATTCTTTCTTTTTGTTTCTTTCCTTCCCTGTCCCTTCCAGTAATACCATTTTGGTACATGGCAACACCTAATTACCTTATATCCATAACTCAGCTAATGCTTGTAAGGCTCTTTTGCCTTGCACAAACCATGAACAGCCTACAGCTTGAAGAAAGAAACGAAGAATACTCCAAGGAAGAGTTATGGGTTAAGACTCCTGCAAGTACACATTAATTCCCCTGACGCGGTGACCATAAAACAGAACAGACGTCTGTATGAATACAGGAAAACCCAGCACATCCAGGTATACATCTAGGGAAATGCTTTTTACTCTCTAACCAGCAGTCTTCATCTACATAGAGCATTTAACAGAAACTCAGCTAAGTTATAATAATCTGAGAGAGAGAAGATCTGACCAGAAGTAAGCTCTGCTATTGAGAGACAAATTCCAACTTTTGGTAGCTCATCAGGAGAGTGAACAAGTTGAGTACCTTCGTTAGACCATCATCAAAAGCAGACAAATAAGCCCCAGAAGCAGTCTGTAGCCAGCATTAAGTGCAAGTATGCTTAACAAGTATGCCCTTGCTGAAATTTAGAAATAGGTATGCTGGAAGTTAAACATGTATGTCTCTGGAAAGTCAAGATCATTTTGAGTAAAATCACCAACTTGAATTTGTGCATGAATATGCTTAGGTCACGCAAAGCCAAATGAGACATAATTTCTCTTTCCTTTTTAATGCTAGAAAATAGCGGCTGACAATAATTCTTCCTCCCCAGCTGGTCCAGGACAGCTTCCCACAGGAAAAAAGAATGTTACCTTTTGCTTAGACAGACTCCCATGAGAATGGGACATGTACTAGACATAATTTAGGACAGCATGACAGATACAGGCAGCAGAGCCAGTTTAAAGCAGTTCAAACTCTATTGAAAGTTGGAACAAAACAGAGTTATCTGTCAAGAGTGGAGACGGATGAAGAGATGCTTCATCTTCTCTGATGCATCTTCAAAATTGGTAGTAAACTGTCACCAGTGCAAGGAAAGTCAAGACTGGTATTTATTAGTATCTTGCCTCTGCTTGAAAAAGTCCTGCTTAAAGCAGTCTGTTGATTTAGCAGTGCCTGTATGGCCAGAACCTTCAGGTGCAAAGGTGAGAAGACACTGAGGACAGTTTTCTCTGAATAGATGAACAGCCAGAGGAATATTGCATTGCAAGAGATTCTTCTTAGACTACGACCTCCTCTGTCCTATTGTTACAGAATGAGTAGCTAGCAAAGATTAAGTTCTCTACTACTAGCTCTGTGACCTAAGTTAGAAAGTTACTTCTGCGTTAGAAAATAAGCCTAAGCCAGAACGTTCGAGACTGTATCTGTCACTGAAGGCACTGTGTGACCAGTGAACTGCACCTTTCACAGGAGGCCAGTGATCTGAGCCCTAAAAACCAGAGTGGACCCATGCTACTCCTTGATGTGCCCAAGAACGCTTTGGCTGTTGCAATTAGCATATGGTATTTGCACAGCCTTAAAGAGAGGCAAGAGAGCAAATTCATCTGCTAAGAACTCTGAAGGGTTCAAACGCCTCTGAAGAGCCACAGTGTTGCTTGGACCCTTTTAAGGCAACAGAAAACACCACTGAAGTCACTGCCACGTGGCACTCACTCTAAGGTGCTAACAGAAACTGTTTCTTTGGGCAAAGCAAGGTATTTGTAATTTGAATCAACAAGAAATGGGTGGGATAGGTATGAGACTCTTGAACGCTCATGGACTAAACACAGCACATCTGGAGTTTAAGCAACACCATAACAATGCTGGGGGCATCTCCGAACAGTCAAATACAGGGCCATGCATAAGATAAGGATGATAATAATTTAGAAGCAGCAATACGGACTCTTCAGCATGTATCATTTCAAATGGAGCTATAAGAAAAAGGTAAACTCAATCAAGCATGCCAACATGATGTAGTTTGCAAGCCAAATACTTAGCCAGTCCCGAACTCTGGAGGCTGCAGAGAAAGGAGGAGTTTTTGCCTAATGGTAAAGGAAAAAATAAAAAGGGGAAGAGAACAACCCAGAGGGACAGACCTATCCCTGACAATAAAATAAAACTTAATTCGAAGAACGTGACTATGATGAGCATTCTTTACTTCTCTAGACTAAGGACCAGAGGAAAAAGAGACACATTATGAGCTGCATGACTATACAACTGTACCCTCTCTAGGTTCTGCTGAGACTAAAAAAATCCTAAATTTTCAAGTATTTCTAGTATAAACCACACAAAGTTTGAGCAAATGTGTAGACTGAAATTCCCAAATAGGATAGAAATACTACCCACTTTCAGAAGAGAAATTCAAAGTAAGTATTCTAAGTATTCCCATATTTGGTATTCCCTTAGATTCTGTCTCCAATTCAAATCCTCTTCTGTAGAGCAACTACAAGTGTTTAGCTAAATAATAAAAGACTACTATTAGGAGAGCAGTAAGTACTGCTAGCTGAGAAGATTAAGTATTTGGTTACATACCCTTTTTCACATCCATTTTGTCAACTTGTTTTGTTACCCATATTAATACCGAATTTGTCCTTGCTGACTGCAGCTCCAGCTGTAGGAATTTTTCCAGGTAACTTCTGAATTCAAGATTCATTTACTTTAAGTTAGCTACTACTATCCACCAAGGAGATCATCAGAGCACTACATGGTAAGAGTAAAGAAACTGCACAAAACAAAGTAAGGAGGAAACTTGTTTCAGAAAGCTTGCAAGTTTTAATATAAAATGTCCACAGTATTAATCAACCCCTAATGTAACAGTTTAAATCTGTGCAGGAGGAAAAGGCCTTGCTACAACAAACACTGCTCTCAACAGTGAAATATTTAACATGGAAAGCAACTTATTCCCAGAAAGAGGCCTTTCCTTATAAAAAGAACTGATAAAATTTTAGCTGTAGTGCTCCTACCATGGGTCTTGCCTTGTCCAAAGCATTTCTTGGCAGCACATTCCCAAACATATTCCTGCACCTTGCTTCTATGTGGATAGACTACTGTTGTTTTCAGAGTTGAATTAGCAGAAGCGGGCATTTAGAAAGAGAATGAATCAATTTACACACAGATGCCTTGTTATGCAGCAGTGACAGCCACTCCTTCCCACCAAGTACTGACCTGTAAAAGTTTCTGAAAGAGAAAATCTTGAGTAGGTGGATTAAAAAAAAACAAAACAAAAAACACACACAAACAACAACAACAAAAAACCTCAAAACCACACAACTCAGTCATTTAATTTTCTTTTTAAGTTACATTTGAAGTGTTTGTTCTGTGAAGGGCCTAGTCTATAAATTTCAGGAATGAGAATTTTTTTTTAAATCAACTGCTTGCTAACAGCAAACTCTACACGATCCTTTTCTACTGTATTCTAGAGCAGACATGCTCACATGTGAGGAGAGCCAAATGCTAAGCTGCAACAGAGCTCAACAGGAAACACTTTTTATACAGTCATGCAACTTGTTAGTGGATGCGTAACAGAAACTAGGAATAAAACACTTCTATAGCAATGCAGTATTAAACTTCTAACTCCCTATATTTTATTTTGGAATAGATTACTCCTATAAATAAGGGAATTTAACAGCTGCAAGCCAGCCACCTACTTCAGAAGGCAAGGAATGCTGCCAAGAGAGAATGACGGCAGCATTATTCCACCACTGCACTTTCAAAAAACAAGCATTAGAAAATATGGATTAAGCTAAAACACAGCTTTCTCTCCAATTACAGCAACGTGACTTTTTATATAACCTTAATCCTCCTATTAACCCTCCTAATCGAAGGGAAGCAAAAACAAAAGTTGAAAGTTTTTTCCCCCCTTTTGTTCAGTAAAAGCAGAGAAAGAGAGAAGTAAAAGCATTCCCTGTCCCCATTCTTTTCCTGTTGATTGGCCCCTTGGGTATCATGCATTTCAAGCCCTTTCAAGTCATAACCCCTTCTTACAAGCCTCCTTTCTGACTGTGGAAAGCTCAAAAAATGCACTTCTTCCTCAGACAACAGATGTACGGAAACCCCTTTTATTTTACACTTACTGAAAATATTTCTCTCCAACTGGATGTTAGATCTGAAGACCCACTCAGCACTTTAGATAAAGAGCTAACTTTTACCTACAGAAAATATATTTTGTGACATACAGCACCAAACCAAGACCTTCAGACCTTCATAAGAAAGATACAATTAATAACATGATAAAGGTGCCTATGATAGTGGAGATGTATTTAAGGCAGAAAAAAGTTTCTAAGATCCCATAGTAAATGCTGTACACTTTCCTTCCTACTGTTAGAAACTGGTTACTCTCATACTTGCCATTGCTGCCAGTGCTCCGTTTGTTTCGCCTTGCATGTATTAGTTTTCCTTAGCTGCATTAGTTTCCTCACGCTTACTTCATAGCTTCGTAAGTGAAGCGGTGTGACATCAAGCATACGTACCTCATCCTTCCACTGCTTCCTTGTGATTCTGAAAACACCTGGGTCATGATTCTCTTGATAGGAGAATCATTTCCTACAAGGGCCACAAATTTTCCTCAAGTGCATGTTTTCAAAGCTAGCTAGCTTCCAAGTCTTGGACTGCTGCAAATCTTCCACCTAAGTGACTATATTAACAAGAAGACTGAGTTAAGATTCAGTTTTGCTCTAATCCAACGAGCATAATAGCTGTTCTTCTATTCTGAATGTTACTAAGCATGTAAGTTTTAGGTAAGACCACACATAGAAACTTGATACCAAACTGAGCCTTGTTCTACATTCTGCTTTGTCTGCTATGGTTACCAACAGCCCATAAACACATGAAAAAACCATACACAATGAGAACAGCTAATGCTCACAGCAAACCAGAAATAGCAGCATGGGAAACTTATCTTTCAGTTAGTACTTGATGTGAACTACCAGTAGTGACAATCCAGACCTTCTAAAAACAAAGCAACATAATTTAGGCTATACAGTCTATTAAAACCAGTAGTAACATACTATCCAGATCTATATAATCTTCTCTTAGCAATTGCTTAAAATAGGACTTCATGACCAATGAAAAAAGTTAGAAAAAAAATTTTTGGACTGGTGCAAAAGACTGTTTTTTTCAGAACTGCAGGGAGAAATCAGATTCATTTTAGTCTACAACAGTAATTTTTCATTATTGTTCCCGAATACATTATATGACAGGACTTAACTCCAGAAGCCATGTACTTAAGCTAAAATAAAGTTAAGACTACCTCCTCAAAACACATTCCTTTGTCAAATTTAACATTTTCAGGTTTTCTGCTTATACCTTTTAAGGGGCAAAATAAATCACTCCAAGAAAAGGAGGAATAGTTTATTGTGTTACTGGCAACTTTGCCTTTCTCAAGTAATATGGAGTTCTCTAATTTTTTTTTTTTACCTGCCAATTTAAATATTTCATCTACATCTGCACCGTTACTTTATAAAATTTCTTTAATATCTGCATCTTTTCAGCTGATTTAACACAAAAACAGAAGCAAAAGAACAAACTCTTGGAAACATAAGCAGTTTTATCATGGCAAATGTATTCTTTAATAGAAAGTAAGAAAAACTTCCCTACTGACCTTTATTCAGAATGAGGAAAAAGATAAATATCCACAGCTCTTTGCTCCATTTGGTAGGATTTTAAGATCCATCTATGCATGTTTAAGCACACAATACACAGTTTTAGCCACACTGGAACCACCTAAACAGAGATTTTATGTTCCATAGTTTTTACATGCATTCCATCCTTGGTGTGCTGATTATAGTACAGGGATTCTGTTCTTCATCTACAGCAGTTTCAATTTAAGAATACACCATAAGCCAACTTAGAGAAACATCCATTAGTTGCTAATAGAAAGAATCACAGGAAGGTCTCACGACAGCTTACTAAAACATTAAGTTTTTTTTTTTTTTTAAGTCACAGTTTTCAAATATAAAAATTGGATTTTCCCTATAACTGAAATATATTTACAGGAACATTTTAAAAAGATGGTCTGTAATTTAGATCTAATCACTGTCATCTGAGCCACCCTCAGACCCCTCATCGTTGGATCCTTCTGGTTCAGATTCATTACCAGATCCTCTGCCAGAACCCTCGTTGTCAGATCCTCTCTCAGAATCTCTGTCTGAGTCAGCACTACGAGAAGCTGGGCGAGATTCATTTTCTGAACCACCGGAACGACTTCTCCCCGACTGTACAGACTCATTGTCAGACTGCTCCGAATCTGACCGCCTCCTTTTTCTAGCCGACCTGTCACTGTCAGAATCTTCCTCAGATGGGCGGACGCTGGACCTCCTTGGACTACCTGCCTCGCTACCAGATTTGTTTCTGTTATCAGAATCACTATCAGAAACAATGCGTTTACTGTGCTGCTGTTCCCCATCATCTGAATCACTGTTGCTATTCCTAGCATGTCTGTAGGGAAAAAGAAAAAAAATCCAGTATTAAAAGATGCTATCCTTTGCTTAAAAATAAAATGAGACACAAGGATTTGAGTAATGCTAGCATTATCAGAATGAGAGGAACTAATTTGCAATGGAAAGTGATATTGTGAGTACAATGAAAGGCTTCTCATTATCTTCGCATTATTTCATTATTATTAACACTGCAGTTTCTCTTGAAAGCATGCATTGAAACTTTAGTACATACAAAGTTAATTAAGGTTCTTACCCATCATCAGCAATTTTGAGTTTATCCTCATCAGAAGAATCATCACTTGATGAAATGATGGCTTTTGATTTGATCTTTCCTTTCATTGAAGGAGGCAGACGTTCTGGTTTGGGCTGTATAGGGGAAAAACAAAAGGTTGCTTGTTCATGTGGCTGGTTAAAACATAGTGCCTAAATGTAGAAACCTATTCAGAAAACCAGAAGTGCTTTTAACAGTTGTTCTGAAGTCATTAGATCAAAATGTTCCATTTACCATCACTTAATTCTAGATGGCTTTAGAAATATCCTTTTCATCCTTGAAGCAGCTATAGCAACAGGGGAGGACAAAAATAAGCTCAAAGGCAGCTTGCTACAAGGAGTTTTGTTGTGATTTTCAACATCAATAAATCTCTCTGGACTAGGGTAATGCTGAAGTTCAAATGCATATTTAGAAAGTGATGCAGTTATTCAGGGTTTAACTTACAGCCTTCTTTTTCTCTGCTTTAGGTGGACGTCGTTTTTTAGGTCTTGGACCGTTTTCATGTTCTTCATCATCACTCCCCTCATCTGCTTTCTGGGGTCTTAAACAGAAACATATTTCATATGATGTAAAGCACAACATCACAAAAAACCTTAACACATGCAAAGTCTCAAGAAACGTCTAGTTGATCAAGTGTTACTCATACTTCTTTTGCAGAGTGCTGTTTAAGTCTTCCAATGTGTATGTGTAAATAAAAGTTAATCATGTGACCTCTTAACAACAGTTCATTTTTTAAATCATTATGAAAGACTGCCTAAGAATACACTTAAAAGCCATACTACTTCTCAGGGAAGTCTAACATTAAAGTATCAGTTACCTCCTCCTCTTCTTCTTCTTTCTCTCACCCTCCTCTTCTTCCCCATCTTGTTCACTACCACTGCCCTTCCTCTTCTTTTTCTTTCTAGACATGGGCAGATCTTCATCACTGTCATCGTTGACGAACTCATCAAACTCCCCTGCTCCTTTTTTGGAACGCTATAATAAATAAAAGCCCCACAATATAGCCTATTATTTACCTTCCAGTTAAAAAAGCTACCAGAAAACCATTCAAAATAGAAACTTTATCTGAACATGTTTTCGAAGATATGAAAATACAGACCTTCCTGTGCCAACCTTCCCATAATCTCTAGATTGATGTAATTAAAAAAATTATTCCAAATTTGCACATAATAAAACAATATTCTTCTGTTATTTTAACAATTGATAGAACAGATTTTGGTGATGCCACCGTGCTTGGAACTTTTAAGTATTAGCTTCCAATTTTTACATTTGAGTATTAAACCTGTGCTATTTCACTCAGTGGGGCCTAGGAGCTTGAAATTAAAAATGTGCTACTGCAAAAGACCATATATCAAAAGGGGAAAATGAAGGAGATTAAAAAAAAAAAATTCTGTTCTACCCTGCCTCCACCGCCACCACGTTTTTTCTCCTTTGATCCTTCTACTTCACCGGTGAACATCAGAATATTCTTGGTTTTCTCGACATATTGAGCTCTTTGTTCCAGAAGTTTCTTCTGTTCTTCTTTTTCTCTTAGGCGTTTCTCTTCCTGAAACAGAGAGAAAATTAACCATTACTATTGTATTTGCACCATTATGGTGATTATAATCGCAGGCGTATAAATTATTTGCTGACAAGAAACTGGAAAACTGACTTTTGACAGTATGTCACAGCAGAAGGTCCACATGGAAAAAAAGAAGTTTTCTACAAGCCTATGCTGGAGTAGGCAGAAGTCCAAAAGAACTGTTGCACCAAGGGCTTGCTCATCCAGCCCGCCAGTATAGAAATTTGATGGCAGACCTTCTGGGACACCAGTTTTATTTCGTTATCGAAATAAAAATCTATTTCTGAGGCTATGGGGAAGAAAGAGTGGGTATAACCTGTTAGCTATAACATTTTCTGCTAGCGCTTACTATAACTAAGAAAAATAGCTACTAGACATTTTATCAGTAACACCAGGTTCCACCACAGAGCAACAGGGGCATATATATTGTTGACAGGTATACTTTTTAAAAATAAAGTATACTTTTTAAAAAATACAGTATACACAATGTAACAGAATAAAACCTGTTCTTTAAGTAGTTTTTGGCGAAGCAGCTCCTTTTCTTGCTCTTGCTTTGCACGCAGCTCCCTCTCTTCTTCATCCTGCTTGCGTGCCCGAGCCACATGATACTGGGCTTGACTCAATAAGTCAGAGCATTGCCTGTAACATGCAATGTTTTCAAGTAAAGGAAGGTGGCAGGCACATACTACAAGAAACAGTTTTATAAAGGGCATGCATCACAACACTATGTGCATATCACTAACAAAGAAAAAAAAGTTACTTGAAATAGCATAATAGAAGAGTAGTACAGATTTTTGAGTAAACTAAAGCACTTTCTAGTAAGTTAATTTATCTTTAAATTGCAATATACAATTTCAGAACATATTGCTTCACACTTAAAATTTAGCCAATTCATATACAAAAAAACCACATGAACATAAAAGGAATCATCCCAACTAATTTGGACAGCTTCAGAATTATGCTTAATAAGAACTTGTATTTAATCACAACATACTAGAAAACCTAATCAGAAAGGTAGGTAGAAATTCTATCTTAAAACACCCAATTGTTTAAGAGTTAAGGTTGCATAAAGTGTTCAAGTCTCACGAAACATTGAAGCAAGGCGCTTTCAATACCCTCTTAGCTAATGTTACAATGACATTTCTTTTAATATTAAGATTAAAATTTTCTTCTCTGCACAAAGTGCTTTAATGATACCTATTTTAGTAGTACAGTGCATGATAGGCAACAGATGTTATTTGTATATGGCTATGAAAATCTTAGAAGAATGTCCACTAAATGAAACACAGGGCATACTGAGTAAAAACCTAAGAAATAAGCTTAAAAGGAAACTGATTTCAACAGGCTTGTGTGCAAACTCATTACCCTGAGCAAAAGTTAAAGCATACTAGACTCTGCAAAACAAAAGCTTTTCATGTTTCAGTAACCGACCCATGCTATTCACCCATGAACTACCTCAAAAAAAAAACCCATAAGAGCAAACCTGTTGTTAGTTTATTATGTTTAAAGTCAAAATAGTGAGAGCTAGAGATGTTTAAATAAAGGTCACTGCACCCTCATTAATGGAAGATTTGCCATTAAAACAGCTAAAGTTTTGCAGGCTCCAGCTAATGGCAGACACACGTTGAGAATTTTAGACTACACAAAAACATTAGAAAGCAAAGACAGGAAAAGAATGAAACAGTAATAGGGAGTAACCCTGCACTTGTATTTCTACTGTTCTAAGAAATTGTCAGTTGAAATTTTGCAATCCAGTTTTAGTATGAAAAAACAAGACAAAAATATTCCACTTGGTATCTGAATGAATGATTTGTTTATGGTTTTTGTTGGGTTCTTTGGTTGTTTTTTTTACCTGGCTTCTGTAGCAGCAAGTGCCAAGTCAAATCTCATCTTATCACCTACTTTACTCAAGTAACTGAAGTACCTAGAGGAAAAAACAACAGACAAAACTAAGCAAATACATCATTACTTACATATTTATTGTAATTTTGCCTTAAAACAAAGCATTTACTCATGAATTACAATCCTATAAAACTCAACAGATGAGAAAGCCTCACCAATTTTCTCTGCGTGCAGCCCCTTTTAACAGTATAAAAGTACATTCAGAGTTCTCCAAATTTAAAACATTCTAAAACCACTTGAGAGCAGAACAAAAATCCAGAAAAATTCTAAAGAGAGTTTTAAGGTTTCATTTACTGACTCGTAGCAATAAAGACATCGCTGACCCCAGTAGATTTATTCCTTATCTGTCACAGCTTAAGTGCTTCAAACCAGCATAAGAAAAGGAAGGAAAACTTATTTTTTAAAAATCCTTCCAGAATAGCTTCCTTGAACTTAGTTGACAGGTCCTTGCAAATACAACATACCTTCAAGCAGATGGGTAAGCTATGATGATCAATGTTTTGAAAACAGTTTCTCCAATTCATTTAAAGGAAAACAACTTTCCAATTTTCAAGGTTGCCACAGTTTCTTCCCATATTCCATCAGAGACATTTTAAATGAAGTGTGTTTGTGCTAGACTGAACTCAAATTCTTGTGCATATGAAGAAAGTAATTCCTTGCTCAAGTTTTAGATTATGGAAAATATTTTCCAAAATGTGACAGACACCTAAATTTTTAGTTAATGGGTACAAAATAAAGGCTTTCATGCAACTTTCTTAAGACAATAAATAACAAACTTCTAGCTGAATTTAAGTTAGAATTTGTGTTCAAATGTTTAGGTTGCATTATGTAAAGCACTAGAATTGTGAAATGCTTGCTTGCATTAAAGGCTTGCTTTAGTTGACAAAATTACTGAAAGGCAACATCTATCTTCGACATAACAGCAGAGCTAGGAATGCATAAAGGAAGGATCAGCTACACCAGCAACACCTAGGAGCAGAATAAACGGTTGAAAGCTTTCTGTTCAAAGATGGTGACAATTGGATCAGATTAATCACACTGTTTTCTGCCCAAAATTATTTAAAAAAAAAAAAAAAGAGAACTAAAAGAACTGAAATGCACTTAAGAGACTGCTTCTGTTGTTAAGCCATGAGCGTGCTTAGGCTTTAGTTGCCAACAGGAGAGCAAAATTAGTTTTCGAGGACTACCAGTCATTAACTAGGTTCATATAATATAGATTTGCTTTTGAGCCTTAAAGGTTGTTTTGAAAGAAATCTTCAAAAAAAAGTATTAAATTCATAGAATAATTTTCAACTTTTTTTCAACTATCCTCTTCTGGGAAAAAGTGCATCTTGGTCATAGTAATACAAAACCCTTTGAGAAATACATATTGGCCACGTGGCCAAAGAAAACTGGCTCTGGAGCAAAGTCTGAATAAGTAGGTTTGTCAGGCCCAGTCTTTCTTTTCCTACTAGAAACTCTAGAATTACATACAGTGTTTCATAGGAGATGATTGCTCTTCTAACCAGATTTGTGACCTATACTGCAAATTTACTGTAAGGGAACAACAAAATAGATTATAATGGTTAGAAATAAACCATCTTTACCTGTGAGCTAGCTCCAGTTCTTTCACAGCATTAAGCACCTCCTTTAGATTGCTTTTTTCATCTTTCAGGACAGAGGTAGCTAGTCTTTGTAGCACTAAAGCCACATTAAACATAAGGACTGTATCACTTGGTGCTACGTGCCTGGCCTGTAAATAAAAAGCATGTTTTTAAGATATGCCACAACGTGATACAGAGGTATACTGAAGCAACATACAGAGAATAAGCACCATTGTTTCAATCCCAGACTACTAAATAGAGACACAAACATGCATCAACTTACAATAATTTTATGCTGTGATACACGATGTTTTATATTCGTACCTTTAACAAAGTTTGTTTGCATTCCTGTAATTTGCCACATTTGAAGAGAGCCCGAGCCAAATATAACAATACTTCAGTATTTTGATGCTTATAGAACTTTCTGAGGCAGTTTTCATACTGAAATGGAAAAAAATCAAATTAAGAGGCAACAATGGTCAGTTATTTTGGTAAGCTAACTCCAGCAAATGTTTCTATTCCTAAAAAGCATTACTGCTAATATGCCTTCTTTTTTAAAGAAGTGTGTCATGCTACATGGATGCCTCCTTTTCACTGATCAGAAAATTCTTTCTGCTATTCCATAGCAAGTACTTGATTTTTCTGGAAACTGGCAGCAGTCCAGGAGGCTCTGTAGGTCTTAAAATACAATAGAATACTTTTGCAAGTACCATCTATTGTAACAAAGTCCAACAAACACAACTCATTTTAAGAGCACTCATTCTCTGTGGTATGGGGAGGGGGGCAGAAATCTATTTTCTTTACTCTTATAAGATACTTTGCAAATTGAAATGTATTTAGTGTAGTAATTCCATATATCTGATGCAATTAGTTAAAAAACATCCACACCTTTCAGATAACCTTAACGTCAAATTTGTTCTGTCCACCTAGCTGAATAACTTGGCATGCCAAGGGATATCCAGCTGTTCTCAAATGTAAAAGAAGACTTGTTACTATAGGTTTTGTGGGCCTAGAATTAAAGCTTCAAACAGTTATGAAACTTATGCTTTTCATTAACGAGTGGCTTGTTTGACATACTCTTTTCTCAAGGAATCATTCACCCTTTCTAAACCTCCAAAATAATAAGAAATGCAAAGTAATTTTTATTTCCAGCTCAAATACATGAACTGCCCTGAACTGTAATGCCTGAAGTCACTACTCTTGGATCGCACTGTATTGTGAGCACCCAATTTCCACGCACCTTTAGAGTAAAAGATTTTGTATTTAGCTTAAGTTTGCCTTGGATTTGTATGCTTTACGGTAGAGAACTCACTAGAATAATTATTGTGGCTGCAGTAAGCTAAATTCAATTTGTCTCCCTTTGAGTCCAATATCGCGTATTTCAGACTGTGGCTTGTACTGACTGCATAATAGAACCCAGGGAACAATAAAACACCTCAGTAAATACACACATTTCTACCAACAGCATTAGTTAAATACATTAAGCAAATGAGTACAATATTTTTCTGACAAATCAAAAGTTGAAAATTACAGTCTCCCCACTGTAATTCACTGCTTAAACAATGGCTAAAATTAGCTTTTCATTAGGCTTTTTATCAATAAAACCAGATGAGGTGTTAAAAAGACAGCAGACCCCATTCAAACACAACAGAATGAATCCGATCATGTTACCAAAGCTTTTTAACAGTAGTTCACTGGAGGATAGCAACTACTGAGGTCTTGATCAGATGAGAAAGGCCCAGTTTCTCTTCCTTACAACCACCACAAAAAGCTTCAGGATAGCTCTGAATTAAGTATTTTTGAGCCTCAATGTGCACTCAATCTTAATGAAAAGTTTGTTCTGAGCTTCTGTCCTGTTCAACATAGGCTTTTTTTTTTAGCTTACTTGTACACTTTTGATCAACTAATTGAGTCAATTTAGTTAGAATAGGTTGAAACTGGGAAGTTAGTTTGCTTGAGCAGGTTGAACTAGACCTCAACAGATTTCTTCCAACATGAATTACCTTGCGACGTTAACTGTGGTGAAAGAAATCATGGCACAGCCAGATTTTCAGACAGCTCTGATTGTTATTTATGCAATCATTTGCAAGAACAAAAATAGGAAGTGTTGCTATTAAAAAAAATCCCAGCACCCAATTGCATTTACTTACTTCAGTAACATCTGAATGTAAATCACATACAGTAACTACACTGACTGAAACCTCTCTGACTAAAAATTAATTCTAAGACCAAAATTCTAACCCAATTATGTTTTAACTCTGCTACCAAAAAAAAGTGTACAAGTTGGTATGTGCTTTGTTACTCCTTACCCATATTTGGCAGTTTGTTTCTAAAGCTAGACTTGACAGCCAACAGCATGCTAGGAATAGACCTATAACTTGTTAAAATATTAGTCAGAAACTTGCACAGCTGCTATGACAGCAGAGAAATATCCAGAAGTCATCTAACCAAACATATTACGTAGTTCAATTCAGAGATGTTACCATCTGCACAGCACTGATGTACTGTTTCTGTTCTACGTAGATATGTGCCAAATTCAGCCACACATCACTGATATCTGCTGTTGCCTCTCTCACTTGGGCAAAAACATCACGAGCTTCACGGAAATATCCTTTATGTGCCAAGACAGCTCCTAAGGGGAAAGTAATATGTACAGCATAAGCTTCCACGTTCATGTACTATGTACTCCTACCAAAGAAAACAAAATATTGCCTGAATAAAGTTCCCCATTAAAAACTGACATAGCTACCATATGAAAGCTATTCTTTCCTGTGCACCACTACATAGTGTTGAGGCCCTGCAAAAACAAATCCATGTTAAAGCATGAAACATAGGGATATCATCACAGCTGAAGGAAAATTAGAGTCTAATATTCACCTATGCCATTAGCAGCATACAAATTCTTTGGATCATTTCTGAGGACTTGCTTGTAGATTGCTAATGCACGGTCTTGATGACGCTTCTCCTGAAGAAAGAAGTATCCCAATTGATCACTCATTTCTATAACGGGGTATTAAAAGATCTATCCGGAAGTTTTATGGACTATAATATGCCAAACAGGCATCAAGAAAAGGCTCTGAGTAGCTAAGAGCATATAAAAATTAAATAAATGAAACCAGACGTAGGGCAGACAAAGGCCCATTACCTTTTCTCTGTCTCTTGTGGGTTGATGTAGAGTCTGCAACCAGACGTTGCCAAGAGCCAGCATGGAATAAGTATCATTTTGTGTGGAGGGCTGTTTCAATATTCTTTCAAATTTCTTCTGTCCTGGACCCCACTCTTGTTTAGCCAAATGAAGATTGCCAATCAGAGACCAAGCATCCGGATGGTCCTAAATAAAAATTCACTGTAAGTTGCGAAAGGATCATTTTCCCTTGCAAGGTTACTTTTTCAAGTATAAAATGCTATTTTTCTTAAATAGAATTTCATATTACAAAAAAAACCAGACAAAACACACAGAGCACAGACTACAGTAGTTCTCTCTTCTTCCTGTAGTTTATGTGAACAAACAAAAAAGCAACAAAAGGAAAACAAAGTTTTAAGTTAAGTTAGTATTTCAAGTGTTTTAACTTTAAACACTTAAAGGGTTACTAACCTGATTTATCTGAAGTGCTTCTTTAAACCAATCAGAAGCCTCATAAAAATTTCCTTTATCCCTAGCCATAGCTCCCAAGCGCAAGTAGCCTGAAAATAAAAATAGAAGATAAAATAAAAACCAGGAAACAGGTTAAAGTCATCTCAAACAAAGAAAATACTGGCCATGCATGAATTTCAAAAGCAATCTTTTTCTTGATCTAAGGACAGCAAACATTAAGACACCTTTCATATTCTATTCACAATGAGACACACCATATGAAGAGGAACGTCCATCCACAATGGTGATACAGAAATTGCAGATTTCTAACAGTTAAAGTAACATAAATGTTTCTAATTGGTTTCATAAATTAAAGACGATTGAGAAACCTCAAAGAAAGAAGGATATCTCGGGTACATAATTCTCCTCCCTCCACTTTAAACAGCTCTCCCATCTCTACAAGCTTTGGGAATAGTATCAGTTAGCAGGTGACAATGGAAAACAAGCAGGGAAAAGGCTATAGATTAGGCTGGGGCATCCTGTGTGCTGCAGCTTGCTGAGCAAGGGCTACCACCTTGCCTTTGCAGCAAATATCACAAGTCATCTACCTGGGGGCAAGAGGAAGAACAGAGTAAGGAGAAAAAACAGGATGTGCCATAGAAGCTGTGCTAACACCCTCAACAGCCCTTCTTCCCTGGAGGAAGGCCAAGATCCAAGATAAAGTGATTCTCCCAAAGGGTCTCTATTTCCACCCACATAGGTAGAGTTGCAGAGCCTGGGCATATCAAGTGGATGGCCTTGATTGCACCTGAGTGCTGAGGTGCTAGGGCTTTGGTGGGAGTGGGGAGCAAGTGAGCAACGGCATGCAAGTCTAGATAAGCTAATTTTGCTAGATTTTTGGAGTACAGTATGATTTACCAATGATTAGAAGGCTTAAAGCTAGAGATTGGACTATAAGGATGATGCAGGCCTTAAAAAAAAAAAAAAAAAAAAAAAAAGAGGTAGGGAAAATAGTGGGTAGGTAAGCAGGCCCCAAAACTACTATGAAAAGAAGCGAACACAGACATAAGGAAACCAGAAGACATTGTAATGGAAAGATTTTTGGTATTATAAGGAGGATCATGGAACTAAAATACCAAATGTTTCTTACAATCAACGTAATTAGGATGTTCTCTTAAAATGTTCTTATACAGCTTTTCCGCTTCATGAAATTCACACATCGCCTCATACAGCCTGGCAAGGTTATAGGACGTTGTTACAGAGATAGCATTGTAATAATGCTCATCATGTTCAGCTTCTGCTTTTGCACGATCCAGTGATGCCAAAAAATATTTCTAAAGTATAAAAAGAAAAAAAGGAATAAAACACTCTGGAATATTCTTAAAGGCAAACTTCTGGGCAATCAAGAAACTCAATTCAAACTTTGAGTAATTACATACTTTTGCTTCTCCTAGGTTTCCCAGCCTGAAGTGCAGAGCACCCACATTATTCAAAATCTCTGGTGGGACATCAGCCTGTACTTTCTCTTGCAGAATGCGTGTGGCTGTACCATAGGCTGACAATGCACCCTTTACAAAGAAAGAAAAAGTGGATGAAAGAAATAAGGGAATGAGCTCTATGTGCTCTTATGAAAAGCACACACATAATTCACCAAGTGTATATTAGTAATACCTGTATATCAGTCTGTTCTAGAATTTGGGCTAGCTCAATCCATGCCTCTACATCATCAGGATATTGTTCTGTGACTTTCTTTAAATGTCCCTGAAAAACAGCAGAAAATAATTATGCCTCTTTGTGGACACACAAACAGTTTTAAAAAAAGGATATAAATAAATCAAAAGAACAAGTGAAGGTATTAACACTAGAAAGATACACCATAATGCAAAAGAAAACATCATAAACATTTGCACAACTTGGTCACAAAAAACCTGCATTAGTTTCCTTTCTTCATTATTGTATTTTTCTGTAGAATGTAACACCGGCTTAGTCTCAGAGAAGCAGAAACTATTACATCAACATGAGAAGCTAGAAAAGCGATGTCCAACATTTTCTGCTTTATTTACCCAACATTAGATTAAAAAAGCCTTTCATTAAAAAAAAAAAATTTCAAAAAACAAACATAACATTGTCCTTCCAGATAAGCTAAGGCAAGTATTTTCTGGAAATCACTAGCTAACTTGCTCTCTTCAGGAATCATTTGCTAACTTGCCATCTTCAGAGAATTTTAACATATATGGGAAGAATTCTGCCCTTTTCATAGTACCAAATACAAATGTGAGGCTGGGGCTCCTCTAAATTCCTGGACTTGCTTTAGCCAGAGCCCAGTAGGAGTCTTGGTTCTGTCCAGGAGCTGTGACTCTCCACAGCTAGGAGGATCTCTCATGACAGCCAATATTAAATATTCTATACCTACAGGCAAGTAACCGTGAGTTTTATGCACCTTAAGGTACAGTCTGATTTAAAGTCTGATTTTCAAGTTCTACTTTTCTATGTAAAAGTATGATGCTGGCAGAAGCAAAACTCACCTTCGCAATATCCCGCTTCTCCTGGTCTTCTGAAGCCGCATAAAGAGATCCAAGAATTTTCATAGTCTCATAATTGTTAGGATAAGCTTTTAAAACTTTTTCAAAGCATTGTGATGCATTCTCTTTGTCTCCTCGATAAATGTACATTTGACCCAGTCCAAAAAATGGAAGTACAAAAGAAGATGAGGCAAACTGAGTGGCCTGGTAATAATACTGGAAAGCTTGATCATAATCTTCCTAATTAAAAAGAAGTAAATAAAGAGCAGGTAGTGTTTTCACAGGTAAGCTTTCTATGAACTTTTGTAACACAGGTTTTTAAGCATAATCTCAAAGGGGGCTTTTAAAAACTGTCCTACCTGTACATGAAAAGACCTAGCCAGCTGATAACAACTCTCTGCCTGCATTGCTTCAACTTCTGTATTATGGAAAGCATGAAGAGCCAAGTGTTGTACTTTACCATAGTCCTGGAAAAAAAAAAAGTTAAAAGAAATTTGAAAGCCTTCACTTTATTAATGATCAAGTGATTTATTATTTAAACAAGGATAGCTGGCAAATACAAGAAAGTTTAAGTCATAGCACTGACTAAATTAATAACAACAGACTTAGTTTTAGTGGTTACTGTTCTTTTCTCTACTTCATATTTTAAAACTTGGAAGGGAGGCAGAGGAAAAAAAAAACAACCAACCCTTCAGGACACAAAGGTGACCTTGACTTAAGAAATAGGTGTACCTTTTCTTGGCTTTCTTGAGAAAAGTTTATAAAAAACTTAAGTAAAAAACTTTACACTTGTCCAACTAGATTAATGGTTCCATATTAGGCACCACTTAGCCTGATGAAATTAATCTAACACCAGAATCCTTTCTATTCAGAGGTTATCAAGTATTTAACTGTAAAATTCCATAGACTTCTTACCTTCTTGAAGAAGAAGTGATTAGCCAAGTGATTCAACACCATTGGATTACTGGGATCAATTGTGTAAGCCCTAGACAGGAGTTGAACACCATTCTTGATGGAATCAGCCTAAATGAAACATTGACAGGTATCAGCAGCATCTCAATAGCTGTATCTTATTAACATCTTCAAAACCATTCTTCAGTCTAGGCTGCTGCAGGAACTCTGACAAAATCCTTGCTGGGCTCACAGAAAAAAGTAAAGTCAGCTACTAGCTTTCCTCCCTGCAGCATACAGATGGAAAATGGGAAACGAAGCCACCACACAGGGATGGAAAAAAGCAGAGCAGGACTTGCTAGGGAAAATAAAAAATACTTAAGTCTCAGTGTCCTCTGACATTTCACACTCACACCCTAATAGCCTTCCTTCTACTGTTCAATGTCCCCAGTTCCTGTTTGGTTTAGGTTTCAACCTTTTACACAATTCGTTCAACAGCAAAATGAAAATATTCTCATGTTCAAATTCTAAACAAGAACTTCAGATGTTGAATTAAGAGCTACTAGAACTTAAGTTCTAAAAAAAAATGCTAGAAATTTACTGTGTTTAGACAGGGATATTATTATATCAACTTACTCTTTTCTAAAGAAACTTTACAGTTTAAATGAAGCTTTACATGGGTACAAATTTGACTTACCTACAAGTTCAAATCCATAACTGATAAAATAATTGCTATTTATTTGGGACACCCATGAGATTTACACCACAAGCATGTCAACTTAAATCTGTATTTATTTCTGAACAGAAACACCAAAAATGTTATCATGTAACAACTGTGCTTTACTTTGCAGTTATTATCAGCAGAAAGCTATCGTATTGAACAGATTCGGTTTTATGAGGTTGAGACATAAAATGAAGTCCAATAGGCAGCTAAGAAACATAATTTCAGTTTGAAAAGGCACTATCTTCCCAAACCTAGTATAACAATATACCTTGATTAGGAGATATTGAATCATACTTGGTTTAATTTTCAAAGGCAAAGAGGTTTTATAATCACACTATGTATATGTCCAAGTTCTCCAATAATTTGAGTCTCATGTCCAATTTCAGTCAAATCCAATAGATGGTTAGAGGTCTCAGAGCTCTTAAGCACTTTCATTAAAAAAAAAAACAACCAGAGATAAGACAGACCTCAATGAGAACACAGTGTAATCTCAACCCTGGTTTGACATCATAACGTCTTCAAGTAGGGAGAAACATTAGAAATATCTAAGCACAGAAAAGATGTCAATTAGTAGTTTGCAGCTCAGAGAGAATCTTTTCCCCAGAGAAAGTGTTCTCCCTCCCCCATGTCAACTCTTCGATGTTATACTAACTTTGCAGTACAAGTTGTGGAAACAGTCTAAAGTAAAGCACAGATGATACATTTCTTACAAAGAACAAAAACCATATTCAAGTGGGTCAGCTTTTAATCACAGCTTTTTGAAGCTTAGGGTGAGTGGGCTCATCCCTTGACTTTAGTCAAAAGTCCTTCAGGAAAAAAAAAAAAGAAAGATACCACGTTTCATTAGTTTCTCGCCCATGGAATTATTTATTAAAATTTGACTTTAGAATAGTTTTGGTTGTCTCTGTAGTTTTAGGAAACAAAACTCTCGTGCCCACACTTTTTGGAATTCTTCACGGAAGTCTTACCAGTTATTTTTTTTCCCCATGATGTAGTAAAATTAAGTTATTTTCAGACATTCTGTGCCAACAAAAGATCTTTCTAGGGAGCTATGTGTTCTACAGATAGCATAACACTACATTTTAGCAACATACAATTATCTAAGAATTTTTTTTTTTCCTTAAAGGTCCCATCCTCCACTGATAACTTCCTCAGCATGGATTAACTACCTCAGATCTCATGACCCCAATTAAGCTATATGAGCATATGTTTTTTTCTAGTGATACAACATCTAGAGAGGTAGGATCACCACTTCATTGTAGTTTCATCAGCCTAATTTAAATTTGTTCTTGCCTACTCTTTGGTTTACTGTGTGGCATGCACGCCAAGGTAGCCTGAATACAACTTGAACACTTGTTTGAGAGCTTACATTCCTTAAAGCCCAGGACTAATCTCCTGAGACTATGTTTTTTACCTTGACATTCCTGTTAGCATGATGCTCTTTCAAAAAAAAATTCCTGATGCTCTGGAATAGACCTGCCATTGCAAGTGAGGTCTCCAAGTATTTGAGGACTTTCAGAGCATCCTGAGTTCAAACTGATTTAGTTAACCTTCACAGAGTCACAAATGACTAAGTAAGGCTGGCTATTATACATAACTATTGCTCATTAAAGTAAGATTTTGAATTCAGTGCTTTTGGGTTTTTAAAGTGATTGGACATGCATTCACACATCTCACCACAGATTTTTATTATTTTAATTAAAATAGTTAACCTAGCACTGTTTTTCTGTACTTAACACCTTTATAAACAGAGTTGAACATTTTTAGCGATAGAAGAAAGTTATTCAGAACATGCTGCTCACATCACAAGTACATATCTATAACATCATTCAATAGTGACACAGACTCTAAATGATTTAACCACAAAAGTTATTACCCCTTATTAGAAACTGGACTACATTTCAAAGGATAAAAAGTTTGCTTTTTCAGACAAGAAGAAAGTAAACTGCATATGGATTCTTGTTAAGTCAGACTCACCTCTTTATTATTGAGTTCTAGAACAGCCAGTCCAACCAAAGCCCCTACGCATTTTGAATTTAGCTCCAGAGCCCTGCTGAACGCTAAGCGAGCTTTTTCCAACTTGTTCAGTTTCACGAAGCAGTGGCCCATACCTAATCGAACTTCAGCTACAGAACAAGATGACACCATTCAGTATCCCAAAATTTCAACTTTATGATTTTTTTACATTCTAGACATCAATTAACATGAAAGCAGTATTTTTAACATTTCTATAAAACCTCTAAGCCATCTAACTATTTGCTGTTTTTAAAGGCAGCCTCTCACACTTGGCAGCAAACCTAACTTTT
This sequence comes from Theristicus caerulescens, assembly GCA_020745775.1. NCBI lineage: Eukaryota > Metazoa > Chordata > Aves > Pelecaniformes > Threskiornithidae > Theristicus > Theristicus caerulescens. The sequence goes on from CM036564.1 coordinate 12,240,751, forward strand.
AACAGATTAGTAAGACTTTATGTCTTCATGCATCCCAGAACATTGGTCTATATCTCCAAAAGACTCTGATACTAAACAAGTAAAAAATTACTTTTACAGAAATATATTAAAAAAATAATAGAGAAAGGCATTAAAAAATTGCCAGATGAAAGGGCTGGAAATTTCTTAGGCAGGGTAGGTTCATCGGAGACTAGTAGGCCTTCAGAAAACACAGACGAATAAACAAGTTAGGTAGACATTTCTCCTCAAACATTCAACTGATTCGTTGCTAACAAAACACTGTTCATCAGCCTCTAACTTCCATGATCGTGTACAAATGAACTAATACAGAGAATTCACATCATATTGCCCTTTCAAGACTGCCTGTCAACTAGGAATACAGGGACATTTATATACAGCAATTTCAAATCTACGTGTGTGTGAAGAAGGAGAGTGAAAGATGTTTGTTTAAAAGTAAGGCTTGCATTTCTAAATCCATTTTTGCAGCAATTATTCTTATGCTAAACCAGACTACAGAATACACATCAACTTTGTCATAAATTCTTTTTCAGATAGGTTATGGCAAAGTATACCACATTTCTCCAGAGACTTTAGAGTATTTATGATCCTAATGCAAATACCCTGAACTAGTATCTCTAAATCATATGCATCGCTTTTACAGATGTTACTGATAGCTTTCCCAGATTTTTGCATTAAGAAAATCATACAACACCAGGAAAACTCACATCCTGCATTATAGGTAGAATTTTACTTTTCGGGTCTTGTTTCATTATTAATGTTAATACATCATTTTCTTAACCCGTATTCCAAAAGCTCACAGATAGGTTCTGCAACAGTGTTGAACAGTTCCTCCCTGTACAATTTTAACTTCTCTTACATGCAACTTCTCATTTTCTAATAGCTCTTTAAAAGGTAATAATTAGAAAAAATTAAAAGTATTTTCCTAAACACGATTTCTGTCTCTAACAATTAAGGAACACTTCATGTCAACAAACACCTGAACTCCTCCATAATGAGGGATGGAGTTTTTTTTGACAGATAGAGATCACAAAGAAGCCCTTAGGTATTTGAATTAGGAAGACTTGAGTTAGTCTGCAAGCACAGGAAGTACTTCCACTAGCAAATGCTTTCTGTCTTACCTGGGCAACCCGGATTGGTACGCAATGCTTTCTTGTAGTAGGCAAGGGCTCCTCTATAATCTTTCTTGTTGAAAGAAATGCATGCTTTACCTGTTATAACATACCAGTTACAAATAAATCAGATATACAAACAAAGCAGTTATAAATCAGAAGCTCATAAGTATTATTTGGTAAACTTGTGCTGTGCCAATTTTCAAAAGTTACAATTAAAAACTAAGAGAAAATTCAGACAACTACAACTTTTATTATCTTTGATGATGTCAAGTGTATGAAAGAAAAATCAAACATGGGAACATACTAAATTTACATTTTCATGGTTTTCTGTAGAAACTTAATTCTTTCCTGGTCCAGAGGAAAGACGCTTGCTAAGACTAATTAGTGAACAAATTAAAATACAAGTGTTACAGCCCACTGACCCCTCGCTACTGGTATCTTCACCTTCAACAGAGTATACAGCTTCATTGGCATAATCAGGGAAATATAAGTAGTTGGACTGGATGTATGTCCACGAGTCTCTCAAAATGCTAGCTAGCATTACACTTTTTCCTAGCTTTTCCACCTACATATACTTCCCAAGTTTAAAGTGATCTCTGTCACGCATTTCTGGTCAAAAGCACACACTTCTTTATCCCATTCTTTCTCTCTACTGACGTACACATCCTCTTCTTAAGCACATAATTCATTCCAAAACTCAACTGGAGAGACCAGGTTTTTACACAAATACCCATAAAGTCATACCGAGAAGGGCAGGAATATTATTTGGAGACTGGTTGAGCACAAAATGGAATTGCGCATCAGCTTGGTCCATCTTATCACCTTCAAGCAGACAAAAGCAGGCTCTTCCCAACAAGTGATTCTAGATAAGGAAAAAAATTTCTGCTACATTTATCTTTGTAAAATACGAAGATCACACTACATGAAAGATTAACTGGCTATGCTATAATGCTTTCTATGATTAATTTATTTCTCTTACATCAGGACGCAAAAAATTAAAAAGGGTCTTTATCATCCACATCTAAAGTCCACATATTATCAAGCAAGAGAGTAACAACCAATCTTTCCTTCCCAACCCCCAAAAGTTGTCTGACATGGAACTACCAGGTGTCCCAAAGCTAGAGATAATTATTCCTGGTGGCACCGCACACGTTTCAGATACTTACAAGTACTACACTAACAGACTTTAAAGCCTGAGCAGTTTCTATCTTTCCTCTTAGTGAAACAATACTTGTTTTCTTTAGAATCACTTTTTGAATTCACACAGAAAACGTATGTTGAAAGTAAGCTAAAAAAAAAAAAATCACTAAATAATTTACTAATATGGATTTTTAAACAGATTTTGTTTTTACCTGATCATACATGATAATTTTGTCAGCCATAGTATACAACAAGGTAGCTTGTGTAATGAGCTCCTTCTTGTTATCTTTGTTCTTCTCCTTTCGAGCCTGCTGTACATAGTATGCTGCCAGAGTATCCAGACATGTCATCTGATCTTTTTCATGGTCTCTATAGTCCAAGTTACCATCTATGCGTGCAGCTTCCAACAGCTTCACAAAGTCTTCTGTTTTTCCTTGCTTGTAGTATTCCAGCTATAAAACATACAGTTTTAACAGACAATACTACCCCAGTAAGTAACATATCAAGTCGATACTTTAGGTGTCACACAGATTCTTTTTCCAGAACACAGGGATAAAAGTAGGCATAATTAGACAAAGGCATTCCAATATCACCAAATATTTTTCTATCATCATCCCAACGTAGTATTTTTACATTAAAATACAAGTCTTACAGCTATTTATAAAGTGAAGAATCAACTATTTTTCCTCTGAACTTTTTTGATTTTTTGCACATTTCACCATATTTTCCATAGGATGGATACTGTCCCCTCCTTTTTTTATGAATTGCATAATCAAAGGCACAAAACAGAAAAACTATGGATTGAGAAAAAAAGCTTAGAAAGCAGGCCTCAAGCAGCAATGTTTCATGAAAAAAGATGAAGTTAAAAATCTTAATATGCATATGTCAAATCAGAAATATCTGGCCTAGAATCAGGAACTGAATAACCCAATTAAGTTCCTGTTCAGAATTTAGTTATCCCTAGTCATAAAAGTAAGGAAGTGGCAATTATTACGTTATTATTGAATATAAAACTTGTATATATACGAACCGCTAAGGCAATCCATATGTGCAGTTGAGTGTGTTCCTGTTTCAGTATACTTATAACTTCATCACCTTCAGGTAACTGATCGAAGTCAAGCTCAATAACCTAGAAACAAACAATAAAGACTTTATTTTCACAAAGCATTAACCATGTTATCTATCACTGAGCTCAAAGCAATCTGGACATTTCAGAGCACAAAACATAAATAATTCTTTGTGTTTAAACCAGGTTATAGACAAAGAAAGAAGTGATGATGTATTTTATTCTGTACAAGACAAAAGTGATGGTCTCTCACAAATATTAGAGAAAAGACAGCCCAATGTTTGGGATACTAGTCAGGGAGTATAAACAGAGATGCTAATTCAACTTTTTTCACCATAGACTTCAGGCTCAGAATTTTTACAGTTCAGCTAATAATCAACTTGACTTCACAGTGCTGAATTTCTAAAACTTTTCCTACAGGTAATACAAAGATCTAGGATACAGTCAAAATCTTCAAAGTAATCAGGTATCCGAGAATCAATACCTCAGACTTGTCTCAGAGCCCTGAAATTTTGTAAGTGATCTTTATGCCCAAGAAAATTAAGAAATTATTGAAGTGGCAAACATTACAAAGAACAGACTAATTTTCTGAATATTAACAACCATAGCCATCATGAGCAAATGACATCAACAACTTTTCACCACGCACACATTATTTTGCAAGTACTATTTTGCTATGTTGATCTGATATAGAAAATGAGGAAAAAGGAACAGATATTCCCAAGGTGGGATGTTTGGGAACACAATTTAACTGCCTGTTAGTTCACTTGCTACTCAGTCATGCTGCCTTTAATATTAGTCATCTACATTATAATTTAATTTTACAGCAAGGAAGAGCTGCAGCTGTTGTACCCAGGTTGTACCCTGATTACCAATGCAGGGACTCTCTCTCCGAAGACCGGATTAGAGAAATCCAGTTTATAAGGACTTATAGTTCTGATTATGCAAAACTTATGAGAGCATCAGCAGATATATTTCTGCTGCTAGTGTTATTTTTAGTTTGAGTTTGTCTTGCACAGTACCTCCTGTTTGACAGATAATAATGTTTTTAAATTTGGGCAACTCTCATCTACAAACTGAAATAGTTATTGATGAGAAATACATATTATCAACATAGCAAATAAATATGGAAGTAAAAAAAGGCAGTTAAAAAAAATGTATTTTATAGCAATCCTTAGTGATTAATTCAGAACTTCAGGATCCAAGTAGTCCTAGCCATAACTTCAACAGCAACACCAAGATCAACTATTCCTGTTGACATCTCAGACAGAAATTTCTGTCATAGAGAAAAAAGCCCTCCAACATGTAACCTACAGAGAGCAAAGTACCTTTGTGAGACTTAAAAACACAATGGCAGTTGTATGGAAATCTGTTAAGAGTATGGACACCTATGTTCACAAAAAGCTTTTTTCAACCCATAAGCAGTATGTTTCCATACCTTATTTACCTAAGGTATTAATTTAGTATCTACTATGGAATAATTCAACTTCAAACTTTATAATACCTTGTAAATTTCCAAATACTTCTCTTAAATCTTTTTAACCTTGGCTTGTAACAGCCTACCTTAAATAAAGAAAAGTTAAATAAATTTCTAAACCCACACTGAAATAACTTTACAGAGTGGACCAACTGCCCTACCTGTGTCTATATGCTGATTTAAGAACTTGCATGCTGTTTACAAATCAGTGCAGTCAGAAAAAATCAGTGTCTAACGAACTACTGAGAGTCTTTAGCTGGACAAGGCCACGGTACACAAGCACAAACTAATGATTAGCTACTGTTCCCAACAGGATCTTGGCTCCTGAGGGTTGCATAGGCTTGAATCATATATTGGGGGAGAAGAGACTGCCCCTTCTTCACAGACGTGTGGTACCGAAGGACGCCGGACAGACTGCCTGACTGTTCCCAGCGGCTCTCCTTCACCAGCAAGCCACTTGGCAAGGACAGGGAGGTTACAGCTAGCAGAGGGCAGACACCGTGCACCGAGGGGCACCGGGGAAGGCAAGTTTGGGTTTCTTTCCCCAGAGCGATACACCTGCAACCCCAGCAGCTCATTCCGCTCCAGGCAGGGAGCGACACTCCCCCTCGAGCCCGGGACAAAACTACGAGAGGAAGCGACAAACCCCCGCGCCCCGGCACACATCATGTAGCGCATCCCTTCCCTCCCCGGGACCAGGCCGCGCCGCCGCCTCCCAGCCCCCGACTCGCCTCGTCGGTGTCCCGGAGAGGGATCTCAATAGACCCCCGCGACATGATGGCGACACCGCTGTCCGCTGAGCCGCCCGCACGCAACGGCCGCCGCGCGCGCACTTCCCCTCACAAACACCGACTGACCCGGACGTGCTCGGGCAAAGGGCGGGGAGGCGGGCTGGCTCCGCCCCCGAGGCGCAACGAGCCAATCGCAGCGAAGCACGCGCCTCGGGGGCCGCCTCGCGCCCGTGCGTGAGGAGGAGGGCGGGCTTGGAGGCCGGGCGCGCGCTGCCCTGTTGCTGCGGTGACGGCGGCCTCGCGGGCGCCCCTCAGCGAGCGGCGAGGCGCGGGCGGCCGGGGCACCGGGGCCGGGAGCTGGGCGGGCGGCCGGGGCCGCCAGCCCCGTCCCCACCCCCGCCCCAGGCTGGAGCGCTACGTGTTGCGCTGTGTGACCTCCCGTGCGGCTGCTCGCAGCGGTCTTCCGTGTGGTGGCCTTTTAAAACGTGAGCAGTCTCCTCAGGACAGAGTGAGGGCTTGCTGGGGACTTGCAGACAGGTATTAGTCCTGCTAATTTATACATATATATCACGTACTTACCTATGGAAATATAAACATAGACTACCAAGAAATAATGCTATGTATTTATACATGCACACACTGATAAATTGAAGAGGTTTGCACCTGGTTGCTCTCTGGTCTTGAGACCACGAATCCCTCAGGCTATGCCTCCCCTCATATCATTTTAAAATCACTAAAGATTTCCAACGAAATGCATTAAAACGTGTGGATTTTCCTTATCTCTGTGGAAAAAACAAATAATGTGTAAATCCAAATACATATTACCTGACTAGCTTAGGTGGTGTAACATTGTTAATACATATTTACAATTTTTTAGCCACAGCTTGGCCAACTATTTTCAAATTATCTAAGAGTTTTTAATTACAAATACTGAATCTGATAAAATGCTGAATCCTGAACCTAGGCCCTGATCCTGGAACTTGGTTTGTGTGAGGCATTCAGCCACATGGAGGTGCATAAGTAAAGAAGAAATTACAGAATTGGGTACATAAATTGTTTTTTTCCAATTACAATGGCAGATGCACTGATGTATTTGGATAAAACACCGCATGCGTAGTAACATATGACCAATCTTGGTTATTTTTGCAGCTGTACCAAGGAAAATAAAAGGGTAGTAAGACTAAAAGATCCTCTGGCACATTTCTACTAAGAAGATTAAAAAAAAACCAACTGTGACATATTACTTACACAGGCTATTAAACCCTAAAGCAAACTTGATTTTGTCCTATAGCTAACAATCCACAGAATACAGAATTTTGACAGAACTGATAGTCACAACTATAAAGCATTAAATTACTAAATCTGATTTTAAAAATTGTGAATTACTATAATAGTATATATTATAGTAGTAATAACTAGCTTACCTGCAGTGTCACCTGTTCTCTGAAGCCAAAGCAAGTAGTATTTTTAATTACTTAACATCTTGAATCTCAACTTTTGATTTTTATTTATGCACTAACTATTCTAAACTGAGTTACTTGGTCCAATGAAATGTAACTGGCATTTCTCCTACTCATATAGGTCTTTGAGTAGGTATGTGCCATAAACATCTTTTGTAGGGCAATTTTTGCATGTGGCAGCAAAGCAGAGTAACACTAAAATTAATAGGGGTGAAAGAGTGTGGGCTTTTTTCATTAAAAACATGCCCAAACCAATGTTATGCAGAGCAAGATGCTAATTAATAGAGTTCCTAAGCCTACTTTTCTGATTTATAGGCTGATTTTTCACAAAGAAACTGCTTTTTAGATATTTTAATTAATGTTAAAGCAATTTGGACTGAAAAGGTAACTATGCAAACTATTGAATTTTGTATTGTTTGAAGCAGGAAGACTCCTTTTTTCCGTATACACTGATAACAATAAATCACTATCGGGTATGTAGAACTTCTTTAATGTATAAAATATTGTTCTAGTGAAAAGAACTTTTTTTTTTTTTACTTTCTGAGTGCTTAGGAACATTTCAAGAAAAGAGACGTTTCCTCTTGCTGTCTTTTTTATTTCATTGAAATTTTTTATTATGAAAATTTAAATTACTACTTTTAAACTTGGATTGTTATCAATATCAAAAATACTGATATAAATAGAAAGTAATCTATAGCAAATTGAACTCCCACTTGTGATATGTTATATAGACAATGACAATATTTAAAAACTTCATTACCACATATAATTATAAGCCTTTTTCAGGAATGAAAATTAAGCTTAACTAAGCTACTTTAATAACATAATAAAAAGGCCTCTACCTACCTGACCACTCTCTTTGCAAGCAAATTACCATTTATGTTTGAGGTGTGTACGCTTAAATAAATAAGCCTCCATTTAGAACAGTTGGGTGGTCAGAGCAGGGTATTTTAGTAGCAAAGTTTCTTTACTTTTGATTGTTAGAATAACTTTTTTCTTCAGGTTTTTTTTAGAGTAAAGATAGGTATGGTTTTAGAAATCTTCAGAGTACAAATTAATTCCATTCTAACAGTGTGAACCATCACTCCAATAGTGACTTGTTGACTCTCCCATTCTGAACTGTGAAAAAAAGAGAGATAACTACATTGATGGTTTGAAGAGCTCAGCGTCCTGCATCATGGAGCAGTGAAGGCTGCTGCTCCGTCAGGGAGAGAACCCAGGAGCTGAGCACATACAGCCAGCCAGCAGGGCAGGGGCTTTGCCAGTGAGACCCAGCCCAGAGTACCTGAGCAGGGCAGACATTAGGCAAGTCCACAGTGATGAGGCAGGTCTGAAGTCAAGCTGGAAGTGCCAGTCAGTGAGGCAGGGTCTAACACAGCCTAGTGATTGCCATGCAGGTCCTTTTTGACAAGACAAGATCAAGGTAGAAATCAGTCCTCAGGCAAAGGTCCAGATCACGGTGGTATCTATGGCTAGGTAGGGACCTAGCTGTGACTGACCTAGGGACCAACACTTCTACAGTGTAACTCAGGCCAGGACTGTGGGTCCTGGGCGGTAGGCAGGGGTGTGGCAGGATGCACCACGTGGGGGTGATCAGGACCATTGAAGTTTATTAATGCACTTAAGGCCTTGATATGGAAGTCTGTCTTGAAGAGATAGTAAGGAGATTTAGTAAAATGCTGGTTTTAGTAAAATGCTGGGGTAGTTGTCTGTTTGTTTTCTAAATTTGCTTTAGAAAGTGCTAAAGATGGAGTTAATAAGTATATCAATTGTTTTATTAAATAGTTTAACGTTGTGCTAGTTCTAGAGGCCATTGAATTAGCTGTGCATCTCAAACTTGCTATAGTAAGGAGTTACGAATTTGTGTCCTGCTGGTAAAGAATGCTGAAGCAGGCTTTGTTAAATGTACATTGAGCAACATTACAGGTATTCTTTCCCTACAAAACTAGCTCTTTTTTTTTTAAGTAAAGTAGTGTGAAATGTAGCAAGACAGAGCTGTAAGAATGGATGGTCTTCACTGCTTTATGTTAATGCTTTACTTGAAGATGTAGTATTTTTACAGACAAAGAAACACTTTGTATAGCTACTAAAAACTATTATTTTATGCTGTCAGGATTAGTAACTTTGTTGTTGTTCACACTTCTTCAAATGATTGTATTTGCCTCATTTATCTGATAAGTATAATTATGTCCTACTGAATTAGATACTCACCTAAATCTAAAGGCTTGTTTTGCAAGCAAAAGCTTTAAGGTGTGTCTGTGATAGTTTGTGTTTTCCAAGCAAGTTGTGTATTTGAAGATGGAGAGAGAATGCTTTTGTATTTAAGATGCGAAACCCTGAGACGCTTAAACTTCATGCTTAACTGTACTACTGACTTCTTCCCAATCTCTATTTGTCAATTAACTGCTTGCTAGCCTTTATTAGCACTCATTTCTATTAACCATGTGCTTATTTGAATTCCTAGCATCAGAAACACTAACAGCCAAGAAACTTGGATTTTAATTTTGAACATCAGTACCTATCATTAAAAACTTCACTTGTGCCCTGCAGACCTGAAAGGTGCAAATAACTTCACAAAAAATGGTGTAACTCCAGACTTGGTCTAAATACTCTAGTATATTCTGTAAGACGTAAAACTGTTACCCTGCAGATCCTCTTACCTAGCACTAGTATGCCAAGTATTTCAGCTTTGTACAGGTCTACTTCTCTTTACTATACTATTGGTTGTAGTTTGCCTGGGTTGCATAAAATGTAACATCTCTGTATTCAGGAGTATTGTGGAGCCAAGACTATAGCTGCACTTCTTTTCAGTATCCTTCTTCCTGTGGGATGTAGGGAAATGTTTCTGTTTATTTTTCTGTGGACGCAGAACCTGCTCTGACCCTGGTACAGTTCATGGTTAATTTTCAAAGGATTTTTTTTTTTTTCTGGTAGTTTTTGCACTGATAGCCTTCTGCCTTCTGTGTATTGCATTTAGCTTTGATTAGTAGGTATGAAAGTGTAGTTTAAAAAAAAAAAATCACAGAAACAGGGCAGTCTTAGTTTTGCTTTGCTTTATAGAATTTCTCTTAGAAAACTCTAGAGAGGCAGCTGTAGGATGCAGGAGATTTTCCTTCTGTCCTTTGTGGGGCCAATGGAAAATGAATAGTGCCATAAAAAGTTAGCAGTACAAAATGTAATTCTATAAAGTTAACTTTTTAGTGCTTTAAAACTTTACAAAGGTTCTAAATATATCACTGCCAGTGAAATGCTTTGTAAGAACAGTATCATTACTGCCACCTTCAGGCAACAAAAAGAATGATTTTGAGAGTCACTATCCAGCACTGTGTTTACAGAGGGTTTGGGCTTATACCGTGGAGTTAAGTTTAGTGGTTTTTTTCTAGTTACAGCCTTGCATTTCCCTGTTGGAGTTGTCTTTTTTTTCTCTGGTCTTAGTATGTTTCAACATGTCAAAAATATGTTTGCTTGTTCCAGGAAGCTGTGATTGATAAACACCTAATTGTCCCATGATAACTTTTATTTGAATGATAAACATCTCATATACAAAGAGCTCTTAGCAAAGGCAGATTTCTCCCCCCGCTCCCCCCCCCCCCCTTCATGGTGAAGGCTTTTTCAGGGATTATGCAATAGCATTACAGTTTTAAAATGCATGTCAACAATTAATAGGACAAGGGAGGATTATACTGTAGAGGTATCAGATGAAATTGCAGTGCTGAAATGTAAAGAATAAAAGTATTACTGATTTTTGGTATAGATGGTTTGCTAGGAAGAGTTAGTGTCTTTAAGATTTTAATCAGATTTACACAGAGAGAGAGAGAGAGAGAGAGATGAGTTTTTTCCAAACTTACTTATGATGAACTTCAGTAATTTTGCCATTGTCTTCTATCTCTTTTTAAAATAGTTTTACAAAAGCTTGCACGTGAACAGAGCAAAAGTTTTAAAAAGAAAAAAAAAATGTTTGAGATGGAGACTACACTGATTATTCTTTGCCAAAGCTTTCTTCCGGGAGGACTCCTGAGTTTTGATACCATGTTCTTTGAAATGAAATTGCTCAACACATAGATCAAAATTACCTAGTGTTTTAACAGAGATATTGGTAGCTAATCCAAGAACACTGAGATCTAGTATCTCTACCATCCTTTTTGATAAAAATTATTATAAAGTCTTTTTGATAAAATTATTTTTCATATAATGTTTTTTGACAGGTACTTTGACATAAAATAATGACATTTAGTAATGACAGTTATTTTTCATAAAATGCTTAAAATATGCTCTCCATATTCAGTGGAATGTTATTTGTGTACTGAAACTCAAAGGTAAAGAAAGACTATAGAATATGTACAGAAATCAATGTTGTCTTCTTATTTAAAATATCTCCTCCTTGCTTTCTATCACTGTTAAAACAATTCTTTTCATTCTGAAATCTGTGCATGCTGTCTAAAAACTTGGTTTTCAACAGAAAGTTTAAGGAAGGGAAAACACATTATACAAGCAAGTACTTGAGTGTAGAAGTCAGTTCCAAAAATAACAATGAACACTTGTGCTGAAATTCTCAGGAAGGTTGAAGGCTGAGAATCAGCCTGAAGATGAAGAAAGCTTTTGGAAATATGTCAACAAATCTTTCTCTTTTTCCTGGGGGTGGCTCATTGTTTTCAATGTCCTTTTCGTTAATGTGATTTATAATATAAACTATGTACTGACTTCTATACATAGAAATGAAATAGAAGCAGCAATTAATTTTCATGTCTCTAACCTCCATAGTCTCGTCTCTGATGATTTAGTTTTCTTCTATGTCTCTCTCCTTTTTTTTTTTCCTACAGAACCCTTTCCACTTTTGTTTAAGCACTTAAAGTGACAATGTTTAAATACATCAATGCCCTTACTTTTTGTGGGCAGAGCTCTATCCTGCCAACTGAGATCTGAAAGATCTGTTCAATAGCCTGTGACTGCAAATAGCCCCATATCTAGTTTTGAAAAAAAAAAAAAAAAAAAAAAATTAAAAGTTGATATAAATCTGTTTTGCAGCACACAGAAGTCTTCTCGAAACTTAAAGCCTATTTCAAATGTGCTTGAAAACATGGAGAGCAAAATCCCAAGTCTGCATGAGGAGAAGGTTGAATGTCATGGATGTTGCAGGAACTGGGTATGTTTTATATTTTAATTCATAAATGCTTTGGGGTTCCTGCCTGTGTAGATGTTCTGAATACGTAAAGTTTAAGATGTAAGCAAGAGACCCAAGCTTGGAAGTTTGGGTCCTGTGTTGATTTTTGAAACCTGTCTTTTTAATATTTGTCTGAGTAAACATTTAAAGCTATTAAAAGCTTATTCCACAACCTTTTAAGAACTTAGATTTCATGGATGTTTCCTTTGACCTTAATAGAAACACTGCTAGAATACATAGCTACAGATTAAACGGTATTTACTCCTAACCACAGCATTGGCAGAGATGTTGTGACTTTATTAAGGTTTACTTTATGTTCTCACCAGTGTATTTTCATATAACTTCATGGCCCCCTCCTCCTCTGCCCCCCATCTCTAATGTTTCATTAACACCTCCTTCTTACTTTTTAAAAAGAAGTCATTAATTTTTGTTGGGCACACTAATAATTTTGGGTCCTGGGGAAAAAAAAAAAGTAATCTTTTTTCCCCTCAAGATGGGAACTATTATTCTACTGTATCTAATTACTAATTGTGAAGTAGATATATTTTCTGTAATTTATTTCATCCCAAGAGGAAAAAGTGAACTTTTAAAACTTGGCCTTTATGCCAATGATTCTATATAATGTCTTAACATGCATCTTACTATTAATAATGAAAACACTTTATTTTTTTATTATCTTACATTGTGGATGAAAAACATAGATTACTTTAAAACTCCAGTGTAATAGCACAATGTGTGTCTAGCTATTAATTTATTTAAGAAATATCTGTTCTGTGTTTCTGTCTAGCACTTGATGTGTTTATTTCCACATTTTTCTTAGAAGGCCAGGGACATTTTGTTCAGTTATTTGAGAAGTAGTGTGGATGGATGCAATACTTGAAGACTGTTTTCATACCTCCTATCAACATGTAACTTAAGTTTACAATTAACTTGATCCATGCAAGTAGAGACATTGATTCTTAACTTGACTAGGTGTATGCCTAGCTATCTTCTTGAATTAAGGCCTCAGATTGGAAGAGAACCAGTAACTGTTATCAGCCAGAAGCAAATGTTATTTTAAGATGCGAGGAGGTATTCTAGGCACTGGTTCACTAGATAATTTGGAACCTATTTCCATGCGTTGCTCTGCTTTCTTGCTCAACTTCAGAAGCCATGTGGCAAGTGGATAACACTGGTGTGTGAGCAGCAATGGATATCCATTTAAAAGTAATTTAACTGAACAAGTAACTGTTAACTATAACTTCCCAGAAGCAGGTAATGGAATTTAGAAAGAAAAATAATGTGCAGTTGTAAGTTTTCAGGCATTCCTTTCCCCCTTCTCAAGGCATCTTTTAAAATCAATATTCCCTGATATGTCAGGGTGGTTATACAGGGAGATATTAGACTTAATATTCTCAACCCATGTCGTTAATAGAGTTTAGGCTAGAGTCAGACAACACCAGTAGCAAGCTACCAGGCTCAAAATACTGTGTTGGAAACTGCCTGGAAATTCTTGGTTTTGCATGTTAGTAGAACAGTATCTATCATACTCAAAGTGAGTAAGACTGAATAGTGTGAGGAATGAAACTGGCCTCTGTCAGTAAGCTGTATATGGATGTCTGCCTGGAGTTCAGAGCTGATTTCATTTGCCAAAGGGCAGTAGTGGTACTGTGAGTGTCTTGTAGTCCTCTGCTACTGGAATTGCTGTCCATGATGCAGTATGTTTATAAATAAAACTGTGTTTCTATCTGCAAGCTCAGCCTGGGATGTAAAGTCGTGTTCTTTCCAGCTTGCACATCACTACTAATAGAGCTGTTGCTGGAACTTAGTCAAGAATTCTGTTGATTCAGAAGCCAGTGAAGAAACTCCCAGAACTATGTTGCCTCTGCAAGTATGAGTAAAAGTTTATATCAGTCAGGTGACTATGCATGCATAGAGATCAGATCATTTAAATGAAGGAAGGTGCAATTTTCACAAGTTACTCCTCCTGATTATTATTTCACTGGGTAAAGAGGGGCTCCTATTTGCACCTCAGCAGATTATTTTGCAATTTCAAGGTGCGTGTATGGTAATTCATAATGTGCTGAAGCCACAAAACTTCTAAGAGAAACACTTTGAACTAGTTAATAGCTAAATATTGTTCAGGCATAAATCCTTTGTGTTAATCAAATGTAACACAACTCAAGCAACAGACTAGGCAACTTGTGAAGGTAAAATTGGTAGATAGTACATTTGACAGCTATGTGACTCAAGTCTGGAAGAACAGGTATGTATGCATCAGATTCTCACTTTTTTAGTCAGAGGTACTTCTAATAGCATCCTTTTTTAACAGTGCCAAGGGTAGTTGTGTTTTGTAATGTAATCTTAAAAAATATATGCTTCTTTCTTAATTTAGCTGTGCCATTTTGTGCAGAAGCTGTACACAAAGAATACAGTACTGATATTAATTTGTCTGAAACCGTAGTGAGGGAAACCCTTCAACCCTTGTGGTGATCAGTTTCATAGCTTAACTGTGCTGTTAAAGTTTTTCAGAAAGTTTAGCCTGAATTTTCCTTGCTGTTGTTTAATGCTGTTATGTCCCGTTCAGCAGTAGCTAGAAAAAGATGTCTTTTTACCTTTCTTTAGGGTAATTTGTATTTTACCATGGGCATGTAAATGGAGCAGTCTGGTTGGTTCTTTGTAAAGATGCTGCTTTATGAAAGGCTTTTATATACCATCATAGGAGATGTGAAAACCATGAATCCTTTGAATTCATATACGTGTGATTGGTAATGTCCCTTCTGCAAACATTTCTCCTAATATCTTACCTCTAATATAAAAATACCTGTATTACTTCCCCTCAGGAAAGATCAATCATGGTGATTTCTAATAGACTATTATTACTCTACCTAGGGAATACAGTCAGTTTAGTAGGATCTCTTATTGAGATCCGTTGAGACTGTAGGAATACAAAAGAAGAAACAAACTTGTGCACAAATTTAGCAATGATATGTCTAAAATAAGACAAAACACTTCTGCAGAAGACTTCAAAGATTGGACATTAATGTAAGCATTGGAGAAAAGAATAATTTTGTTTAGAAATTAAATTTAAGTAGACTGAAAATTTTGAAGGGAAAACTTTGACTTCCTTTTGCAAAGCTTTATAGCAGATTTAATAAAATTTAATTCTCCTACAACTGAGAAACTTCTAAAATAGCCAGTCACGATCCTGACAAGTGTTTGGAGAAGCTGGCTTTCTGTTGTGTGTTGTGTTGTTGTTTTGGTTTTTTACAGATGTCCATTTTAACTGTGTCTTAAAAGCATTTTTGGTGCTGCCCCCCGAAGTAGAACCTGCCAAGAGTTAATGACAATAAATTACACCAAAACCCTTTCTTTACTAGGGTTTATAACAAGTTTACTAAGTTCTCTATCACTTGCACAGTTTTGTATATGTAAAACTATAGCTCAGGCAGCTGGAGATGAATAGCTGCTAATTCTTCTAATCACTCTGATCTTCCAGGTTTGTGAGGTTTCTCTGTCATATCCTTTTTAATCTCCTCTGTCAAGTTACCTGCATGGACTTGCTATTGTTGTTGCAAGCAAGGCTGATAGTTCTCTTAGGAGCTTTTTACATGCTCTGGATAGGATTGTTCTGTAGCTCTGAAGGCTGCTGTGAAGTATCCTAAACTTCTATGGTATGAGGGAGAAGAGATCTAATTTGACCTTAAATATATATACACTTTCCAGACTGACCTGCTAAAGGTATTGATCACTTACGTTCTCTGCCATAAACCTATAGATTCAGCCTGCTGTACTGATCAGAATATTAGAGAACAAGAACATTCTTTAATTGTTTCCTCCCTTCATTCACAGGAAAAGTGTTAAAACATTCACATAACACAGCCTTGCAATTTTTCCGTGTGAATAATCAAGCAGTATAAACATCAGCAGAGGGCAGTATTGAGGTATAAATAGAATAATAATGAATTGAAATTGGGAAAAAAGTGTTGCCATGTGTGTTCAGTATTCCTTCGTAGAATCACAGAATAATTTACAATGAAAGGGGTCACTGAAGGTCATCGGGTCAATCCCTGTCTCAGAGATCCAAATTCAAAGTTAGACACAATCAATATGGTCATGGTAATGTGTCTACATTGTTGGGTATTCTAGAACAACCTGCAATCAGATTAGTTTTTGCTCCAAACCGCTCTTATATCCAGTTGTAAGACTGGATGCAAAGCATGCCCAGTGCTGAAGTGTAGTTATTTTGTCTGAATAATACTAGAAAAAAAAATGTTTAGCCACTTTTGTTTACAAGGTCAGGAAACAGTATTTTTTAACAATTGCTCTTATGTGTTCTCATCAACTTTAATAGTAATAGGCAAGCATCTGAAAAAAAAATTAGTCCTACAAATATCTTGTCTGTTACTTCTGCACGGCAAGATTGACCAGAATGGTTATATCTATGTAGCTTCTGTTGAAACAATGTCTTATTTTTGTTTGGTTTTTTGTTGTTGTTTTTAAGTACAGTTTCTGTAGTATTTGCTACTCAATAATATGGGTTTTTTTCTACACCTTTATTGGAGAGCTGAGATAGATAGTGACAGGAAGAACTTACAAAGTGAATATTCCTCTTATGTTTAAAAGCTTCTTTTTCAAGATGTGCTGTATTGAATTTCTGGACAGACTTATAAAAATTAGAGGCTTTTCCAAATCTGTAAGTTTTTGTTAAGGAAAATTTTTCTTTTTTTAATACAAACACAGTCCTAGCCTGTCATCATTACTTGAATTAATTCCAGTTCCTTTTTTCAATCTGCTTGCTTGTATTAGCTAAAATTTTATTGGTTAAAATGGTAAACTGTTGAATTTTGTAGGATACAGCATTTTTAGTTTATCCAATTCTGCAATGCTTTTCAAGAGTGTATTTGAGATGAAATTGCAGACTTTTGAGCTGTGGAACAAATGTCTATTATAAAATACTAAACACAATGCTATGTTAGGGAGTTTACTGACACTCATGTCACATAAAAGCACAAAGCACTTCTGACATTTACTTAAACCATTTAGATGCAGTAATAATTTGTATAATTGACTTTAAGATAAATGTTTTACTACTGTCTTCAGTCTGAGAAGCAATGTTGTTACATCTCAGTGTCTAGTTGTCAATCTTTTGACAAACTATTAGTTACAATGTTTATTCAGAGAAAATAGTTGTGATTCTACATATTAAATAGAACTGCTAGAAAGGAGAACATCTGCTCCTGGAAAAGTGAATACTAAGAGTACTGCTAAGTCACTATTATAAGTAACACAAATGTTTGCCTACTCCTATCGATGGCAAACTGGAACAACTCATAAAGAGATAGTTGGCATCTTAAAAGCACTTTCCCCTCTCAATTAAATCAACTAGGTTTGAAAGCTGTTTGGCTAGAATTCTAGCTCTTCTCAGATGGCTAGCTACTCCTTTAACATAAGCAGTGGGATTTAGTTAAATTGGCAGTTTAGATTCCTGGCAACTGTCCAAACAAATTAGTTTAAACTAGCTCAGGCAAATGGCCATGAGCCACGTGCATTTTTGAATGTTGCTGTGTATATATCCTTGCAAGAGAAAATACCAGTTGTTGGAATTCAGTGAAGGCTAGAAAGTGCCGCGGGGACCTTAGGTGGATGCAGACTAGGCCAAAACTGTTCTGTTATCAGTACCCAGCAGAGCTTGGGTATGGTATGTATTTCAGTTGTGATCGGAACTTTGGCAGGGATTATATGAAGTTTTATAAGTGTAGTTACACTGCTTCAAGGCCTGCACGGCTTGGGTGGGCCCAGTTTTCATATCAGCACTGTGCTTCCCAGTATCTACGCTTCCTGAAGCAGTATGAGACTGCTCTTTCTGCCACTGTTAAAATATCTGTTAAAAGTTGGAGACAGATCCAAATGAGTAGACAATATATTTTGATCACTGATAAGAAGCTTTTGTCTTTGATGGATGGGAATGTTTGTCATGTGGGAATAATATAAAGTCAGAAAATGTACTCCCAATTAGTATATTATTTAAAAAAGACCAATATTTTTAAAAATTCTGAAATATTCTTAGTTTCAAATGCTGAATATGTCTTTATTTTTTGTTTAGATAACATCAGCAGAGAATTTTTTTCTATTTTATTTCAATAATAAAGATTTTATGTTAAACACGCAGATGAGTAATACTAGCTGTAGGACAAAGGTAGGCGTAAACATCTGTGAAGGTAATGTGATAGTTGAGTGTGATGGAAGATGATGGCATGTAGGTGACAAAGTACTTCTGTAGTGAGTTTTAAAAGATGTACAGTGTGGAAGACTTGGGGCCATGCAAGGCACAGAAAAGGAAAAAATCAGTTTAGGACAGCTGCTAATGACAAATATTGTCTTTTCTGAGTACTGACTGAGACTGTATTATAGCTGGGCTTTAAACAACACAAAATTCACAACTTGGCAGTCCCAGCAGTGCTCATGTGAGAAGGGTCCCTACTATAAACTTGTGTATCTCCTGCAGAGTATGTAGCTCAAAAGGACAGTCAGGGACAATGATGAGGGATTGACCAAACCTTAACAACATGGAGGTTATGAAGGGCCTTTGTTTAAATTATCGCTTTTAACTCCCAAGGTACAGCGGTGAACACCATTGTAACTAATAGCACATTCAGCACTCCTGCTGACAGTGTTTCTTGCAGTGAGTGTTCAGAGTGTTCTTAGTGAAAAGGAATGCAAGGTTTGCACTGTATCATCCAGAAACTGAAAAGAGTTGAGGTACATGAAATAATGTGGTAAAGCAGTTGTATTATACCTGGTAGACTGCAAAAGGAGCATATCCCTAGTGCTTTCAGAGGTAGGTACCATATCTACAAAAAACAAGTAATGATTTTAGTTATGACCTTGAGATCAAAGTTATTCTGATTGATTAGACTCAAGCATGTAGCACTACAGATCCTTCATGTAACATCCCGTGTTTTGCTGTTCCCCTTCCTCCCTGCCCCAAACCCTAGCACGTTGCCCTCAAATGGCTGCCAGGCAGTTTTGTACTTGCATAATGAGATTCTATTGTGTATACTCTTTAAAAAAAAAAAATACACATCATTGTCTAGTTTTACATGACAAGCTTTGCTTCAGCTTCGTAGCAAATTATAGGGAGAGCTTTGTGATCTTTTCTGTTATCTTAATATTGTAAAGTTTAGTTGCGACTCTTTTGGTGACTTTTCCATGAGGATGACCAATTGCTCTCTTGCTTAGTTTATATTCTGTTGCTATTCTAATGGGATGAGTGAAGAGAAGAGGATATTGTTTATTTTTACTTTCCTCTGTAGGGCTTTGGTTTGTGACACTTCTCTGTGAAATTATCCATATGTTTCCTTAGTAGTTTTCAAGGAAGAGTTAAGTTCATTCTTATACAGAAAAGGATGACATCCAAGGTGCTGCTCTTGTTTTGGCAACTTGAATTTTGTTCCAAAAAATCTTGTTTAAAATAAAATCAGTGGGATTTACTGTCAAGGATGTTTAAATGTTTCTTATATTGTGGAACAAGTTAGAGTGAATTTAGAATCCTTCCTTTCCCCAAACTTATTCTGAACCTTTAAAAAAAAGAAAAAGTATGGGGGAGGGGAATTTCTTATAAACACTTGTAGGGGCACTTATAAACATATGTTTCTTGGATTCCTGGAATTGGAAGCAACTGTAATGTAGTGCATCTTCCCAAATCCATGTAGCTAACTATCTACAATAAACTTTCTAAAAGCAAACAGACTAGATCAGTATATCTCATAAGAAAAGTTTTACATGGGTGCTCTACCTCTGATCTGGAAACAAAATTGGTAGCAATTTTCCATTTATTTTGGAAAGACTGACACTGGTAACAATGGATTATCTATCGGTTCTCTTACTAGTGAAATGTAGACAGAACAACTGTATAAAGGAAGGAAGCAAGCCTTTTACCTTTATTTCATTCATTCAACTTTTTTTTTTTTAAGAAATGGTAAATTACTTTAATAGATATATTTCCAAAAGTGAGAAGGTGTGTCTGTACTTGATTCTGTATAATGCCTGTCCTAATAGGCTTCTGAGCTTGGTTAAGGTTTGTAAATTCTACTATATTCTTTGAGTCAAGTTCTTAACCAGTAACTCAGCTCACAGATATTTAATAACACTTTTTGCAGCACTGCAAGTAGGAATGGAGGTTTAGTACTGAGCAGATGGTACAGCACTGAGGAATAACTGGCGAGTTAATATTATTTAAGTAGTCTATTTTTAAAGTTGTATTATTTTTCTTATTCCTGACATTCTGTAAAAAGGGAAAAAAAACCCCAAAGAACCCCCAACTGAAATTCTGTAGCGGTTGAATGTCTGGGTAGTTTATGCATAACTAGAGCAGTGGCAATGGCTACCTTACCCTGTTGTGTGGCAATAAGGTTGGCTTTTATGGACTATTGATAGCCAAACCAGTTGTTATGTTTTTTCTAGCATTTTCTCATATCTGTGATTGAAGACTTGGGAAGAACACCAATTCAAGGACCCTCCAGCAAGTATGCTGTGTCTTGACTTGGCACTTCAAAACCATAAACCTTCAAAGGCCAATGCTAACACTGCTTACTTTTGTAGAAGGTAGGACCATGCTCAGGTAGTACTTAAGGCTGCTAACTCATTTAGTATCTATTTTCTGCTAATGCACCTAGTATGTTCTATACAGTATGTGTTCTGTGTGACATCAGAACAACCAAAACATTATGTGTAATGGAAAGGATCAGTATTTTGGAGGCAAGATTAGGAATACAAGATGCTTTACAGTCTGAGTGAGAAAAGGGCTTACATCGGAGTTAAGCGCTGCGGACTGTAGGGCAACTTACTGCAGCTCCTAAAACCTAAATGCATACATGAACAAAGCTGGGTGCCCCATGAGCAGCAGTATCAATATTGTCTTGCTATGACTGCAAAAATAATAAGGTTTTTATTAGCATATTCACAACCTTTTGTCAACTTTGTAGAGTTATTGCATACAATGTTATATGCAGTGCTGCAACCAAACAGTGTATTTGCTTGAAAAATACAAATCTACTATTGAGCAGATGAAGGAGGGGAAAAAGCACCTGGAAGTGGATGAAATTCTATGCTGAATGTTTAAATGTCACACCTTCTTATTATGCTTATGAAATGCTAACCAGTTTGTTAAATCTGTTTTCAAAATGTGAAACTTCTTACATGAAGATGGCTTTAAGCCAATGCCCATGCTGGAGGGTAGGAAGTGACAGGCAGCTGCTTCTACAGGCAAGAAGCTGGAGCCAGCAGCGTGGAATATACAGAGTAGTGGCATCTGTTGTATTGTTTGTCTGGACCATGTTTACTCTCTTATATTAGGTCAGCTCTGAGGAATGAGACTGACTGTGGTTTAAGAAATACTACTTAAAATGGCTTTGTTTCCCAGATGCAGAAAGCTTGGAAGAAGGGGACAACGAAGCAGTAGCATAGACCAACTTTTCTGAAGAGGGACGGGAGGGTGAGTCTAGTTTCTTGTGGGCAAACAAAAGAGGAGAAATCCTACCTCATATATATCACTGGTGGAGGTGGGGAGGAAAAGTATCCTGAAGAAGGAAAGCATTGCGCAGGGAGGTGGTGAAGGGTGGTGGAGCTGATTTTGTTCTGGGAGATTGGCTCCCTGTTGTTTTGTAGCGGTCGGATGTGTTTGGGAAGCTGAGCACTTGAGTTTTAGAATCTTAGGCCTAGAAATTTAGGTCCATTCTAAGATGAGATCTGCCATACCCATTTTGTTCTTGTAAGTGTTTGTTTGCATGAAAATAGTTGGACACAAGTGTTTGGGGGCTGTCTGGTTGTGGGTGGTTGTTTTCTGTGGTGGTGTCTTCTTTTTTTTTCTAGAATGAACCTTGGAAACTGAATTTTCAGTTCAGTTATGAAGCACCTGTGAAAGCATTAATGGCATGGCATAACCTTAGCTTCTCTTCTGATTCTGCAATTTCTACTCATGTGAATGTTAGACATTAGTGTGC
This sequence comes from Theristicus caerulescens, assembly GCA_020745775.1. Taxonomy (NCBI): domain Eukaryota; kingdom Metazoa; phylum Chordata; class Aves; order Pelecaniformes; family Threskiornithidae; genus Theristicus; species Theristicus caerulescens. The sequence goes on from CM036564.1 coordinate 12,262,902, forward strand.
AAATGGCTGCTAATGCATGTGCTGCCTCATGGTTTACAAAATACCATGTGATGTGCCTGCTAACCTTTGTGTCCATGTGTTGTTTGTTTTTTTCCTTGACTAAAGTTTCTGGGTAAGGCTTTAGCAAAAGAACAACAAAAAGTATACATACTAGGAGTATTGCATGCCTGGTAAACTTTAAGGACTGCATATTATGAGCATTCAATTCTCTGCCAACTAATGCAATTGAAGTGAACATTTATGCCTCCCAGTTTGGGGGATGCCATTTTATTGGCTTATGTAAGTAGTTCACTTGCTCCCCCCCCCTTTTTTTTTAAACTGTTATGTTAGCAGTGGCTGCTTGTCTCCTTAAGTCCTGTGGTTAAGCAGACAACAAGTGCTTAGCACAAGCATAGAATTTTATTCAACTTACAACTGGGCAGATATTTGCTTCATGGTAAAAGCCCACATGAATGCATTGTTCTTAACAATATGGAAAATTCAATAATACTTCCCCAGATTTAGGAGGGGAAGTGTGCAGGTGGCTTTGATGGGTGTTGCTATCTGATGTTCTCCCAGCTCATCTAAACTTTCTTTTTCTTTCTTATGTCATGTTGAATGTACAGAGCTGGGATGTCAAACAGGTTTGCTTTTGAGCTGTTATCCTCCAGAGAATTATCAGCTATTGCAGATCTCAGCATTCTGGAAGGGTAGAAAGGTGGAGCAGTTATGGATTAAGTTCTGGCAGAGAGGCTTGTATTGCACTGTAGAATCATGAATTTGCAATTGCTGAAGGCTGCACAGGATACTGAAGGCACCTCTGGGGACCTGTGAATACCAGTTGAAATGTAAACAAGCATCTTTAGGACTTCTGGTCCCTTCTTCCTCCCATAACTTCTCTCTGAAGGAGCTGATCCTCCTCATCCAATGTCTGTAGAAACTTGTGTAATTTTTTCTCACCCTTCTTTGTCTCATCTGTGTTTATCCTTTATACGTATCTTTTTTGTCATCTGCAGCCGTGCCCATGAGTTCTAGTTCTAGAAAACACGTGAGAGCTGGTCTTTCAAGCTTCTATATGGCTGTGAAGAAAGTGAAATGAGTTAATATTAAAAAAAGAAAGACAGATTTTCAGAACTATGTTCTTAGCGTCTCTGTATGTTAGTCCTGCTTAACAAAGCTGGGTGTTGTACATTTTTATTATTTTTGTACAGCATTTTTTCTCATTTGTGAGCATAGTTGTCTGAAGATAACGTGATGGAGCTCTAAGGTCACACCTGGAGGGACTGCAAGACATTTTTTTATTAAAAAGATAGCTTTAATTGTCTTTGCAAACAGCTAGGAACTTTAAATGGACATCAAAGGAGCATTAGTCATAACAGAACCTTATTAAACAATATTATTTTCTCCAAATATATTGGGGTAGGCTACTTACTGAGGACTAAATCATAGAATCATAGAATTGTTAAGGTTGGAAAAGACCCTTAAGATCAAATGGTGATGGCTGAATGGAGGAAAGACAAGTAGAGACTTCTGGGCTACAAAGTGAAGAGTCTTAAGACCTTGAAGGTGGCACAGGTAAAATCAGAGATGTGTGTGAAAGTAGTGTTCGAACTACTGTTTAATTTCATTATCCAAACAGAATGCATACTAGATACATTTTGTAGAGGCTATCTCCTAGAAACAAAGACCTAGAAAAATACTGATAAGCTTCAGAAGAACTCAGTGTTTAATAATTGTAGATTTGTATCTTCTGCTCTTCTCCAAGACTACAGGAGAAAGGACTAGGCCTGGTGGGGGATGCTATGGAGGGATTCAGTTATATCAATACAGGCTTTGAAGGTATGTAGAAGGTTTGAGGGTACAGGGATGGGAAATGGGGGAAGAAGGAAGAGAGTGATAATGCAGTAAACTCCATCCTCTCTTAGCTAGCATGTATGAAAAAGAATAAGCAAGACAAAACCAATTGTGGATAACTTAATACTTAAAGATAATGACCACAGTTTTATAATATACAGTGAAAGGCAGTTTCAAGGTGTTTACATATAAATGAAATTGCTTTCAAACATATTGGGGTGTGACTTGTAAGACCAAAAAGTTATGGCAACACACAGTGAAAAATGGTAATGCTTCTATGAAAGCTTAAGGCCAGGCAAACTTATTCAATCTTTACAAAAAAGTTTATAGCAATTATCTTTTATTAGACTGATACGAGTAAAAAGAGAAGGCTTTCAGTGACCAAGAGAATTTCTTGTATAGAATCGTTTAGGCTGGAAAAGACCTTTAAGATCATCAAGTCCTAGGACTGCCAAGTCCACCGCTAAACCATGTCCCTAAGCACCACATCTACCCATCTTTTAAATACCTCCAGGGATGGGGACTCAGCCTCTTCCCTGGGCAGCCTGGTTCAGTGCTTGAAAAACTTTTCGGCCAAGAGCTTTTTCCTAATATCCAACGAAGGCTTATTTGTATTCTTCTAACTTATCAGTTAGTGCAATAAAATATCTCCTGTATATGAAATTGAGTAGTAATTGAAGCAGTTGCAAGTCCAAAATACTACCACGGCTAGTAAAGCTGACTGTATTCTCTATAGGGGAAAAAGTCCAGAATTGTCATTAGGAGTGATATTTGTCAGATAAAGATTTTAAGATGATGAGACTGAACACTCAAATACCTTGCAGCATAGATATAACAATATCTGCAGGCAGGAAGTGTGGATAAAGATGCAGATGCTCAGATGGTAAGCTATTTATGACAACAGCAACTTACAATAAAATGAAGTGAAATATGTAGAGAAGTGAATAGTAGAACTACAACTAAGAAGTTATGAAGATTGTTGTTTTCCAAGTACCAAATGGCACGTGAAAGACATCAGTTTATCCAATTATCATCTTTTGTGACCTCTTTACCTTATATGATCTAGCCACTGTAATATTAAAATAAAAAGCAGTAACTTATAAAATCATAATTAAGATGCAAGTTTGATCCTCTGACTGTTGTATTGATTGCCCTCTTCCTTTTGCTGGGTATTCATGTGTGGTTTAATTCTCAATATTTTGTAAAAACAAAACAAAACACTGCCCAAAACCAAAAACCCAACACAGAACAACAACAACAACAACAAAACCCAGAAAAATTTTAAAACATACTGCAATAAAATTAAATTCCAAATTTTTGCCTATTTTTTGTCAAGACAATTTTTAAAGCTTTCACATGAAATTCACTGTTTTAGAGTTATAACTAAGTTTCAGTAAACTAAGCATTTGTAAATGGAGCCTATCATGGTGGGATAATTAAACACATTTTAATAATTTAATGCTTATCTATCTTCCCTGCCCCTGCTGCCTCCCCTGTGCCCTGCTCCGCACCCCGTGCATGGTGTTCCTGACATTACCATTTAGCAGGATACTAGTAAATGAGCCAAAAAAGCTTTCCCTCGGCACACTTCCGTTGACTTCATTTGGGTTTCAATGATGAAACCCAGAAATGAAATAGAACCACAAGAGTTCAACAGTCTGCTAATAGCACAGTGCTGCAAAGCATCAGATGTAATCCTTCTACAGTAAAGTAATTTTTCCTGAGACAATCCTTTTCTGAGAACTTGTGTGAGATATTTTTGTGTGGTTGGTTGTTTTTGATTCTTTTTTTTTCTTTAGCCTGAGGTTGAACTGCAAATCTGTAGCACATTCAAACCTAAGCTCTTGTGTAACTGAAAGTAAAACAGCAGTGTAAGGATTTGTCTGTGTATCAAACTAGTAGAGAAAGGCAGAAATTACAATTAAGAAGGATTTCAGAAATCAGGTACTGCTAGTTTATAGTAAAGACAGCTTTCTATTTGGTTTTTGTTTGGTTCAGTTTTTGTTGTTGCATAGGTATTTTTTGTTGTTTTATTTTCCCAGGAGGGATTTATACATGTGTTTTCTTGCTGTTTAGCAGACTAATATTTCTACTGTTCATAACTATCATGGGATGAATTTTTTTTATAGCAATACAATCGTGTTACAGCAAGTGTAACAAAAACCCAGTGATGAAAATGCTAACTGGTGTTACAGCCAGTTTACTTGTAGCTGATAAAACACACTTTTACATTTGCGTTTTAGTTGTCCTATCACGCACTCATTAACATGACATATATCTGCTCGTATTTTTCTAAAGGAAGCAGTTTGATACATAGTAACCATCTCAAGCAGGAAAGGGAGAAACTTAATTCAATGTTTAACTACTCTTACTTTTTTTGTGAGAGGAGAAAATGAGTCATAACTAAGGCAGGGGAAGAATAAGATAAATAAAAGCTGCTCTCAATAGCTAATAATAATTACAAAAAGTACCATGCTAGTCTTAGGATCTGGTTGTTGAGAATAATACAGTTAATAGCAACACTCCCTGGTAAATTTGTGAGAATGAGCATCAAAATATTTGATAGGGAATGCAGGCATTCCTTCTTGTAACAAGTATCTTGAAAGGCCTCTTTTTCAGTGAACTGTGAATATAGCTGTGAACAGGACAGTAACTTTCATGTAGTCAGTCACTTGAAGCTCTATCCAGCTCTCACTAAGTCAATGGTAAAATTCTCACTCACCTCACTGAAGTGGATGGGACCTCAGATATATGCATTTTCTCTGTAATGGGGGATAATACTTGCTTTCTTTTTCCCTGTAAAGACTGAGTAGCCTTACCTACATATGAAAATGTAAATTGTAAAATTTCTAAGTTCTAAGCACAATTATTTTTTTCCTCCTCTTCTGCTTCAGCTGCGAAAAGCCTACATCCAGTCGGTATATCCATGTGTGTCTCTGTATTCCTGGCATGAATTTGCATTGATTTCATTTAAATGTAGGATTACCACCATAATGTGTAAGCACATATTATAAAATTTGAACTTCCCTCCACATACATTTCTTATTACTTTAATTTTGTAGAATGTGTAAGTTAGTGTTTTGTAGTGAAAACTGATTATTTACTTTCAAAGAGTAATGTCAAAAGGGAAAATTTTGTTAAGATATACTCGCCCTTTCCTGTCTTTGCTGTTTTGGTCTATAAGATAATCATAATGATGCTTTTGATTAAAAATTGCTGTTAGGACAGCTATACATAATGATAAATTATATGTGGTCTAAATTTTAATGGAAATGGCTTTTTGTTCTCATCAGCTTTGCTTCTTTTTAAGGTAAAGGGAAGCTATGCAAGCCTGTTCTTCAGTCATTTTCAAGGGGAAAAAATATATTTAGAACATTTTTGTTATTGCTTTTTTAAAACAAATCCAAAGACCTTAAATAAATAATGGATGGAGAAGGAGAAACAGGCAGAGTGCTAATTTTTGATCATACTTACCCATCTATCTTCTGCAACAGAGTTCCTTATTTAATTAACAGTAGGGCACAAAGATCCTAACATTGTTGTTCCCGACATTGTAAAAATAATGCTGTCCCTGTCCTGAAGAGTTTGCAGTCTAAACATGCTCCCTCTTGATATATTTAGTAAGAATAAGTTGAGAGAAATTGACTTAAATAATTTTACCAAGCAGATAGCTTTGCCAAGTAAAGCTATTTTAAATATTTAAAAGTGTGAAGATGCATTATCAAAGGGACATAACTGGCACATATTTGCTTCAGTCTCCAGCAGAGTCTTTGTGCATGACTCGGTGGAGATTGCACAAATACCTAGAGTTTATGGAAGTAAGGACTTCAATATTGTTGGGTTAAATCTAATCAACTACAATGTAACAAATAAGCCCTTGGAAAAATACTGTAAGCCAGCAAAGGTGTCATTCTAGATGTAAAGTAAGCATCTGTGCTCAGAGGGCTCAGTTTTATATTTTAAGGATAAAGAAGATATTTTAATAAGATACTTTTAATGAAAGTATTGATAAAATTGTTCTATTTATACAGCCTCTGATCTTGGGGAAAAAAAATCAAATGAAACAAAGGATTTGTCAGAACAATGTAGAAGAAAAACAGAAAATCCAACCATTACTGAGACTGTGATAAGTAAGAATAATTTATTTCTGCCATCTTCCCAGGCCACATGAACTTTAGTTTTCAAACTAAAACCAAAATCCAAGATCAAGTGTCATCTCTATTTCATACCAGGTAAAAACATTTATGAGAGGTATTTAAAGCAGTAGAAGGAAAATTGTAGACTAGGGTGCATATGCTTCAAGTAGCTCAGTTGTAGCTTTCTGATAGTGAAAAACCTAGAGGTTTCTACAATGCCTGATAAAGCTCAACATCCTTCTCAAAATAATGTGGAAGGAGAGCAGGCGTTCAGCAGGTAGAATGTAGAAATAAGGTAGAAATAAATCTTCCGCAAAAGATAAATTTATTATCAGATAAATACATACATTTGTAGAACTATAGCTATAGTAAATTAAAATTATGCATCCAGTGGAATGGAAAATAGATGTTTAATTGATCTCATTGAAGCCTTAATATCTTAAAGAAGCAAACAACTTCATTAATAAATTTAGAAATTACTAATGTGCTGAAATGTTTCAAGTAGAATACTCATCAAACTTAAATAATTTGAAATCTGTATAAAGACTTTTATATAAAATTTTGCAAATAGAGAAGATTGAGTGGGAATGCTTTTTTGCTGTCTTAGCATGAATAAAATATTGCTGCTTCTTAACTATGTAATGACATGTGAGGCTTAAATTATTAAGAAACCTGCTTTTTTCAGGTGACAAATACTGTAACAGTTTTCCCTTGGAGATAGTTCCTTCAACCATAAGCGTATAAAAGGGTTGTCACAGATATTGCATTCTATTAGTAATAATTGTATCCCCAAAAACCTTCAAACAAAACCTATTTTTAAAGAATTCAAAGACTGTGAAATTAGGCCCTTAGTTAGGAAGTGATATTTAGAAGGCGTTTTGTGCTTAAAGCCTCTTAAGCAGACGTTAACTAGTGCACTTACAAACTTGGGTTTGTGTACGTGTTGTATAGTTTATATCAGTGCCCTGAATTTTGTAAACAATTACAATTAAAAGACATTCTGCTGGCATCATGCTGTCACCCATTATCAAACATACATTTATCATATATTCTCAGTGGTTTTGGATTAGTTAGTATTATCCCTATGTAAAACGAAGGAGTGTTTAACTTCTCTAAATCTTCAAAAATTTCTGTTAATGTCTCTTATGGCACTTGCTGGGCCTGTACCCATGCTGCTTCCAATCTTTCCCAGCCCTATCTGACCTTGGGAACCTTCCTAAGCAACTGAATTTTTAAGTTTTTGTAAGAAATAAATGGAATAATCACATGTGACTTTATGGGTTTGGTGTTGCTTAGTTTTTCTTGCATTATGCCAAAGGAGAAGCTCTATTAATCAGATTTTTGTCTTCCAAAACATCTCAGCCCAATGCTTTTCTTCCCTCAGCTTCCAGCTGAAGAGGATTTACACAGCTGACCTTCACAACTTCTAAAAGAAAATCTTTGCTTGGGGATCTGGCACAAAAACTAAGTATTTAACTGACTGCTTGTATTACTTATGGATTGTTGTCCTCCAAAACATGAAGAAACCTGGAAAGTAAAATCAATAGAATGCAGTAGTACTTATTATCAAAGATTTAAAAACAAACAAACAAACAAAAAACCCACAAAACAACTGATAGGCAGGTCTCATAATTCTGTTGTCAGTAGGTGTATTTTCAGAAATTGCTTGCAGTTGTTAAATTAAACTGTCTTCATAAAGTCTTTCAGTTTCATTTGAGTTAAAAGTAGTCTGTAATACAAAGTCAAATCTGACCAGCTCTTTGTTTCATGCTGTAAACAAAGGGCATGTTTATTAGCACTTGCATATTTCAGGTAGAATTTTCAAAGCACTTACTAATGTAAAACTGCCCATTTTGCAAGAAGAGATCTATCACTAACTGATTATGCTGGTGGAGGCATAAATGTGATGCAAAGTAAATTTCATATTATTATTCTGACATTATTATTATTATTATTATTATTATTATTATTATTATTATTATTTTTCTGAGTATCTCTTGGGTAAAATCAGTTTGCAACAATTGTAAATGAGTTTTATAATCTCTCTCTGCCTTGCAAAAGCAATTTCAGCAATACAATGCAGTTTGAATTTGTGAAGCAAAGTAATGCAGTGCAATTTAGCAAACACTTTAGACTTCCGAGATAATCTTTCATCTTATGCTCAGGTATTCAGTTTCTCCCTATCTTACAATGAAGCTTCCATGTGTATGGAGTTGTTCATAGCAACTATACCCAGTCCACTCACGGATTTGTATCTGTGGGGAAAAAACAATATATTAGCATGTAAAATGGTTTGACTATTGGAAGAGCACTGTATAAGAAACAGGCAACCCATATTTGTTCAGACTGGCTTCAGTAAATACTTTTGTGTATAGCAAAGTTTTAGTCCCCTGGGGATAGATTGCTGAGTGTCAAAACAATTTTTCACATTTTCTGAGAGAAGTCACAGTTCTGAGTTTAACAGTGAGCTCTAGATTTTGAATTGGAAAAACAGTTATTTAATTAAAAGTTGAAAACCATGTTATCTGGAAAGTGCAAAGAAGTTGTTTATTCTGAGCAAAATAGTCAGAAAGCTGAGGAAAGGGAAAGTAAAGATAGATGAAATCAAGAATTATGTAAACCAAAAAATGGAATACTGTTTGGGATGGCAAGCAATATTAGAGAAACAATTGAAGACCAGAGTTTCTAATCATGTTTTTTTTTAACTAAATGTATGAGTGATATGTTCTTGTTGAGGAGAAAGGTATGTCTTTGAAGACATCTGAAGCAGAGTTAATTAGTGCAGTGACATTGTAGCTGGCCCATTCCTTGGGTTGTTTTTAATGTGCTGCTTATTTGGAGATATGTCTTTATTGAAGGAATATATGATGTGGTATGGCTAATGTAAGCTAAAAAGCCAGGTCAGTGAAATGGGATATTCAGTATTGTAGAATTTACGCTCTTTGTTTCTGGCTCCTGACCCACCAGGCTACACATGAAGTAATAAAGTGCTCTTCTATAATCAGAAAGGTTTGAAGACTGGGTAGGAAGACTGAAAAGCATGTGGCGGCAGCTCTCAATGCTCAAACACACAGCGGTTGTCACGTGTCAGCTGCTATAAGTCATGAAGTATGTGCCCACCTGCAGCTAAACAGATATTGAAACAAATTTCTACCATGTGAGGTAAAAACACTTTGCTTAAACCTCAATGAGGTATAGCTGATATTTGATCATTCATTAACCTATAATAAGACTCATGTATAATCATTTCTTCTGTGAACGGAGGCTTTAGGAAAAGTTTAAAATGTTGTAAGAATCAATAAAACTTTTTACTAAACATGTATCTGAATAATATTCTCATATAAGTATATGGCAGGCTAAATTTTGAACCAATTCTCAGATGACTTTGTCATTCATCTGATGTAATGGCTGTTTGATTTCCTTTTTTAGTTGCTTGCTGCTTCAAAGCATTTTATTGCTTTGTTCTAAAAATTGCATTAATTTGTCTGTTGCTGCCTTTTATAGCCTCAAAAGAATGTCAGACTCGCTGTGAGAAATGCAAGTACTACAAGGAGGTGATGAAGGAGTGGCTTCTCTCCTAAAGACTCAGCTCTATGTTCGATCTTTTCTCAGGCTTGCTTTTGGAAGTGCTCACTACAGAACAACATGTGGAAACAACAGGCAAATGTGCCTCTGTTTCAAGTGTATGCAGAGCCAATAGCTGGTTGCTGGTGGTTGCAGCTGTGTAGCTGTTAGCAAAGTGAGGGTTTAGTAGAGTGTTGTGGCAGTAAAAGACTCCATTTTACCCCTGGGCAACTACTGCTAGTAGCTTATAAATGTTTGTGTTTCTCCTTCTGAGAGCCTCTTTTTTTCATGAAGTAGAGAGAAAATAGTATTTGCATCTTGAATTTACTATTCAAGTCAAATTTATTGAATACACACTCAGCTCTAATAATAACAGAAATTGGCTGCCTTAGCGGCGTGGAAACTACCTGCAGTCTCTTGGCACCATTCTTGTGGTGCTTCCTTTTTATCCTTGTTCTCTTCTGAGTAACAATACCACCAATATACTTACTCTGTATTACATCACTTGTTTAAGAGAACCTTGATAAAAGTTAGCTTTCAGCAAGTTTAAAATGTGATCATTGATCATTGTGATGTTGATCACTGAGTCTAAAGCTGACACAGTTTTCACTGGCCTTTTCCTCGTCTTTGAAATGCTGAAGAAAAGTAATTTTTCCCAGACTGGAAGTTTATGCTCTCCTCTTGTTGAAAATTCAACGGCAGTTGAAAAATTCTTTAAGTAATGCTCATTCTTTTTGTATGTTACAGGGGCTACTGGGTAGATTCAGTTAAATGTAGTTACAGAATTGCAATACTTAGTGCATAATCAACATAACCTTGTCTAATACACTCATATTAAATATGAGTTTGTTAACTTTGATTTTTTTTTTAACATACTAATTTTAATGAATGCTCTATTACATATATCAGTAGTCTCTAAGAAGATAGATTTAAGACCCATCTTCTCCACTGGACTTTGCAAATGTGCTGGCACTTTTTTCTTTTATTTTTTTGATCTATGGGTGTGATGGGTGGCTGCAGCCCATTTGTTGTCAAATCAGTGCAGTTCATTTTCTATGTGAAGAATTGCTTGTACGCTGCAGAACAACTGACAGTAACTTTCAAAACACTCAGAGTTTCTGTAAAGAAATGAGACCAATAGGTCAAATATAAAGTACCTTAAGATCTTGTTCTTTTTCAATAGTTCCTTCTTGCTAGGCCACTGTCGTCTCTTCATATGAGAGATCCCCAGCCATTTTAAGGAATCTTTGTAGTTACAGAGATGAAATGGGGAAAGTGTGAGCTATTTGTTTTAAATCTACAGGAAAAGATGTTCTATTTCATGATTTCTAATGAAAATATTCGTGCCCTTTTCAAACATTAGAAGGGTGTTCTCTGTGAAGCAGCTGATAGCAATGTATTTTGTTCCTGTTGGCATGTTGTGTTTTGTCCATTTAGGCAGCAGGGGATGTTGTGTGTGTGTGTGTGTGTGTTCTTTGTTTGCTATAAGTTTGAAAAATGCTATCAGTTTTTCTCAATCTCATATCTTAAGTTTCAGCACGGTAACTTGGCGGTAGAATGTGAGCTGGTAGTGATTGAGCATGTAACCAAATGGGGAAAAATATTTTTGCTTTATTGGCAAGGTGAATTTTGAGAAGAAAAAGAGAATAACTATGTGGACAGACTGTTTCAAAGCTGTATTTTGTCTGTGATTCCATAAGAAAAACTGGCACTGTGCATCTGCATCTATTTGCAAGGCTATGGTTTGTATGTAATTCGAAACCAATTCAGTCATACTTAAGACCTATTGTGTTAGGCTAGTCTCTTAACTAGGCAAAATATAATTAAGGGAATCCTGTCTACTTCATATTGTGCATTTAAACCTATTTTAATGTGATAGTTAGGGCTGTGAAGGTAAGCTTGAAAAAGGGAATGATGAGTCAGCCTTCTTGAAAGGAGGAGTTCGTTTCTTTCTTTCTCCCTCCCCGCCGCTCCCCCCGCGCCTTACTTCCCCATGAGATTCACCAGGGTGTTTGACTTTGCTAACATGGGTCATTGTGGAAGTACCAGCAACCTTAGATATTAGAAGTGGGAACAGAAATTTCTTCTCCATTAATGAAGTTGCTACTTTTTAGGAAGAGTGAGGTAGTTGTAACAGGTTAGATTATGGGGGTTGAGGGGTGAGTGTGTGGTGATATGGTGCAAGGAAACATAACCTACATAAACACTTTATCAGCTCTGTTGTGCCTGCCTACTTATGAGGGTGCTGTCACCATAAGGCCTGTCTCTTAACATCTGTTCTAGTGTTTCCTGCAGGACAGTGACGACGTAGCATGGTATCTAATGCTGAGAATTGAATCTTATAGATAATGAGTTTGAATGTAGATATCTAGATAAAATACATCCCTATAATTAAATATATGCATCCAAAAACCAAAATGAAAGATCACTTTTTCACTTTGTACAAAACTATCAGTTTGAGGTCTGTTTTTATCAAGAGTGGTATGAACTAGATCAACAGTCATTCATTTGTATTTTCCTGCAGAGTTGCTTATCTCGCTTTCCTTTCCAGAGAAACAGTGTGACTGCTGAAGTCTCCATATGTCAAGGCCATACAGAGGCCATAGCAGTCGCTCAAATGACCACTGAAAGAAAGTGAATCCAAAAGCTCTTTATTATTGAACTCATGTTCCATAGTTTGATTTAGTAGAAGTTTGGCCCCAAAGTGAGATTAAGCTGTGCAGTTGCAGAGGTGTGCAAGCCGAGGTTTTGACTAATGGTATTAGGAATCTAGTAAAATGTTTGAGTGGACATGATGCAGGATGTTAATGCATCAAGTGGTTATTGGTGCAGTGAATTTAATCCTTTTAGCCTTTATACAAAAAATACAAAGCCTGTCAGAATTATTAGTAAAGTATTAATGAAATTCACCAAACTGTGCATATGTCTAGGAAGTATGACGTGTACCAAATGGTAAAGTTCATTTTTTAAGTTCTCAGAAAGATAGTGCTGTGAAAGAGACAGTTAAATGGACAACCACAAACAAAACTAAAGGCCCTATTAGCTCAGAGACAGGTAATGTCTTACTTAACTGTATGTAGCAGATTTTTGACCATCACTTCCCAAATAAGTAAATCTGGTGTATCAAGAGGGATGATAAAAAGAGATGGATGCTAGATCTAGTCATTTTAATTACCTGGATTTGTTCCATTAAAATGTGGTTGCCAGGATATTGTTGCCTGAGTTATATAGAAGACAAATGCAGATCCTATATTCTTGCTTGTACAGAATATAAGGATGACAACATTTTTGCAAAGTTTTCCCATTTGAGCATTTCTCATGCAGTTCAAAAATACTGTTTAACAGTCATATCTGTATACTTGAAGTGTTGCATTATCTCTGCTTCTTAACATGAACAGAGCAGTTATTTTGTATGTGAAGAATCCATCTTAGATGAAAGAAACAAGAAAGACCTCAGCAAGGTAAGAGATTAAATTTGAGACAGATATTTTCATTTCATTTCTGGTTTTATACTTGTATAAATCAACATGTTCAGATCATTAACAGAGCATATTGCTCCACCGAATCTCAGAGTTTTATAGACTAATACAGGATTATACAAGGGCTAAACTGAAGTAGGATAATTCAGGCTGCTTCTTCAGATGACTTGCCTTGCAAGAATTTATAAAACTGTGGCCCCTGTGCACTGTAAGCTGAAGTGTGACATACTAGTACTAAGGCAGCACAAATGAGCTAGCTTAAGTACTAGCCCAGCAATGGCAGTACAAAGCTAATTAAGTTATCACAATGCCCAGACTGTTCAATATCTCACTGAAACTTGGCTTAGCTATATTTTGCCTAGAGCATTAGGACTGTACAGGTTTAGAAGAGCACTTCTTTTTTTTAAAGTCAGTTAATGACATTGAATTTGTGGGGAAAAGAATAAAGTTACTCCTGCAGGACAAACATGCAGTGATCCCATTGTAGATAAGACAGCACGTGTTCAAAAGCTAATAGGCATCAAGAAGAACGTCTTTAGTTTATTCCTTCCTTCCCTTTCTTAAATTTGCATATTTGCAATATATAGATTATTTGAATGTAAAACATATGTGGTTTTCTTTAATCTTCTCTCAATTATTAAAAGAAGAGAGCATAAAATGTATCTTCAGGATAGAAAATGTTGAACTCTCTTTCAGCAGTTTGGTTTAGGGGCTACATATTTGGATCTGACTTCACTGATTTTTAGATTTTTTCCTCTTCTGGTTAATAATTAATTCTCATGTTTTGGTTTCTTTTTTTCTTTCTTTAAACATTTCATCAGTAAAACATTCCATAATCCTGCTTTTTAAATATGTTAACTTGTGGTCAGGACTTCTAGTAACTTCAGGTCCTTTCCTGGGAGCGATGTCTGCTTAACGTTCTTTCTTTGCAATCTGCATCTTCATTCTTCCATGTATACACAAACAGCACCAAAAATTCTTTCATGCTGTATCTAGAAAACATAGGAGTTTTGTTTTGGAGGCTTTCTGTGGATGTTTCTCTATATTGGTGAGGGATTTGCAGCATCCTGTTGAAACCCTGGGATTTCAAAGTGTCAGGGGATTGTATAGTTTGCTGCATCTTTAGTACACTGAAAAGTACTGGTCCAAGTCTGAAGTTGCATGAAGAACAAAGAGGAATCTTGCAATCTGGACTAGAGTGCCAAGAAGCAAGGTGGTAGGTTTTAAGACACATGAAGACAAATTAAATTTTTCACCCAGGCTTCCAACTGCTGCGTTGAACTTGGTTAATCCACATTCACAAGAGAACAGGGTGGCAGATGATAGCAAAATGAAGCCTTCTAAGTTAATGACAGTGATCAGAAAATGTGCTTGATTATTGTAAAGCATAAGGAAAAAGTAATTTATAATAGGCACCCACAATTTATCTTCAGTTTTACAGCATGTCGCAAGGCTTCACCTTTGCTCTATGGGAGTCCTGTCCCATCCAGTGTATGGGTCAGCACAAAGACACAACTCCGCTGGCAGAAAATCTTTTGTGAAAAGTGCTGTGGGAACTAAGGCCTGGGGAAGAAGATAGAATCATAGAATTGTTAAGGTTGGAAAAGACCCTTAAGATCATCAAGTCCAACTGTTAACCTACCACCGCGAAGTCCGCCACTAAACCATGTCCTCAAGCACCACATCTACCCGCCTTTTAAATATCTCCAGGGACGGAGACTCAACCACTTCCCTGGGCAGCCTGTTCCAGTGCCTGGCCACTCTTTCAGTAAAGAAGTTTTTCCTAATATCCAATCTAAACTTTCCCTGGCGCAGCTTGAGGCCATTTCCTCTCGTCCTGGAAGTGGAAGTCTCGTCCTGGAAGATGGAAGTGAAATTTTTACTAGGCAAATAAGAATGTTACTAAATGTAGCAGAGAAATAAAATTTATTAATTTAAAAAGCAATTAAAGGAAGAGAGGGAAGAGGAGGGGAATTAGCTTCAAAACCATGAAACTTAAAAAAAACCCACAAAAACACAAAACCCTACTCCAAACCCAAACCAACCAACCAAAAAAAACCCCATTACTTTTGGACTTCGGGGAGAAATTATCAAACCTTATTTAAAACAATCTCAAGCTCAAAAATCAAATTTAAATGCGAAAATACATGCAGATTTTACTATTGGCCGTATGGAGGGATTGCCATTTTCCTGCTGTAAGCACACACAAGCTTTGCATTCTCTGAAATTATTGCTTGACAGTTCTGATCCTTTATATTTCAGTCTTTCCAATCTTGTGCTTTCTTATCTTTCTGTTTTTTCCCCACATCTACAGTACTCTACATGCAGGTTAATTTTTCCTGTGTATTTGTGTACATATGTATATCAATATTTCACATTTCTGTCTCTGCTGCAGTTTGTAAATGGGTAGTTTTTTCCTGTCTCATGTTGGCCTCTTTCCAACAACACTGGGATATCCATGTGCTGAAGGGTATGTTTTGTCATTCCCAGTAACAGCAAGATGGGATGAGGTTTTTCATAAAACCACTTTACTGCATGGGTAGTGAAGAAATGGCAACTATCCTTGCAGCCAGCTTCTGCCTTAGAGACAGCATGGGTGACAGCTACCAGTTTGCTGAGTTGTTCTGATTAAGTTTTTCTGAAGATGATTTTATGCACCCACTTTTAAGAAGCTGTTTAGCAAAAAATCTTTTTTAAAAAAGTACCTGTTGTACCACATCTTTCTTATAAATTAAGAACAGTGTTGACGACAAAATGTTAGAATACTGCCTCTTAAGAACACAGCATATGAAATCCGGCGGATTATAGGCTGATCTCGCTAAGTAGAGGAACAGAACATGAAAACTATAAGTAAATTCTTACAATTGATTTCTTTGCAGGTGGGTGGAGACCCAATCACCCATTACATAACAAAATTTACCTGTCATAACATGTGTTACCAAAATGTACGAGCAAATTAAGGCATACACAAAAGGCAAGGCAGTATTACCATACCAAAAAAGGATATGAGGTAGTCTCTGGTAACCAGACCTGATATAGAAGAATTATATTTTGTCCACAGGCATCTTTAGACTTCTGACCTAAGTGTTTAAAAAATGCATAGTAAAATGGCAATTAACTGTTAAGTCACTCTTAAAAGGGAAATAATCCTGAGCTTTATTTGAGGAAATCCTGGAACTTTTCAAATAGCACTTCTATTTTATGAATTTTTCTTCTGCTTAAATGGCACTGTTCTAATAAGAGAATCATTTTGCTTTTCTATAGTGCAAACGTGGTTTGGTTTTAATCATGCTGAAACTTATGCCTCTTTCATTCTGGGAAAACCTGAGAAATAAACTGGAGTTCACTGCATGTTTTAGCAAACAGTAGACACTTGGATGAGGTGCCTCATGACTTATTGCTTATAAGGCTTTAAACATACGATCTGCTCTCAACTTGTGCCACAAGTGCGGTCATACTCTTCTTGTTCAGGCTTTTATTAGACTTCTGTACTGAGCCCACAGACAGGGCTTGCATGCAGTAAGCTTCCAAGGATCTCAGTATGCCCTAACATGCTTTCCTCCTTTGGCTCTGGCATTTTTCCGCTGCTGCTGCTTCACAGTAGTAGGAGTCTAAATCCCAGCTGTTTTGGAAACATCCTGAATGTTTGGTTTTCTGTCTTGTTTGTCTCTGAGGGTGAGTAATTGACTAACAGATTCCTCGAGTTAGTCCATAGATATGTTGTCTACAGGCTATAGTTCAACTCTTCCAAAAATGATAGGAGCAATACAAGAAACAATAGTTTTGAGGGAGTCCTAAAACAACATGATGCTTTATTTAATGGCATGAAAAATACCCAATTTCAAGGAAAAGAAATAAATCTGCCTTTGCCTTTGTCTTCTCTCATCTGCTGAACCAGTCTAGGGGATGAAAGATGTCCAGCATCTCTGTCATCATTATTGTCTTCTAAATCATGAAGTTTGTCCAACTTAGTACATTTTATCCTGACTAGGATTTTGCTAGTTACCTTGCTTGTTTCTTATCGTCTTTCCTTTTCCCAGCTTTGTAAAGATTATGCTAGTTTCTTACTTGTTTCTGTGGACTTAGTGCATGACCTTCCCCAGAGACTACTCCTATTTTTTTTTTCCTTGTTTAAGGAAGGGTGATTCCCACACCCCATCACTGAGAAGGATAAAAGTAGTAGCTCTTTCTAACTCCAGCCAATATCCTTAACATTTTACTTTTTTAGTCAGAGCAGTAGAGAAATTTTAGCCTTTTCCATTGTTCCTAGCTTGGCGAATGTATACTCTACTAGCATAAATAAACTATGGATACAGCAATTTTCATAGTGATAATACATTGATACATATAACAGTTCCCCAAATCATTACATATGTTCCATTGACTTCCACTTAGTTTGCATATGTACATATGGTCTGTGGTAAAAAATGTAACAGAAAAGCTTAAAAAGACTTTCTAAGCAGCCTTTTTTGCTTGTCATTAATTTATTACCTTTTTTTTCCAATCCATGATGCAAGAACAGTTGCACATAACTCCAGTTGGCTTCCTATTGGTAAGAAGGCTTATTGCCACAAATCAAAGGAACGTTAATAGAATTTTATATGTAAAATTCAAATCACTAAGAGTTTGTGCATGTGACTTTTGCACACTTTTTGTTGCCCCTTCCTGATATCAGGTGGTTTAACAGATTGTCGTGGTTTAACCCCAGTCGGCAACTAAGCACCACGCAGCCGCTCGCTCACTCCCCCCCCGGTGGGATAGGGGAGAGAATCGGAGGAGTAAAAGTGAGAAAACTCATGGGTTGAGATAAAGACAGTTTAATAGGGAAAGCAAAAGCCGCGCACACAAGCAAAGCAAAGCAAGGAATTCGTTCACTACTTCCCATCAGCAGGCAGGTGTTCAGCCATCCCCAGGAAAGCAGGGCTCCATCACGCGTAACGGTTACTTGGGAAGCCAAACGCCATCATGCCGAATGTCCCCCACTTCCTTCTTCTTCCCCCAGCCTATATACTGAGCATGATGTCATATGGTATGGAATAGCCCTTTGGCCAGCCTGGGTCAGCTGTCCTGGCTGTGCCCCCTCCCAGCTTCTCATGCACCTGGCAAAGCATGGGAAGCTGAAAAGTCCTTGACCAGTGTAAACTCTGTTCAGCAAGAACCAAAACATCACTGTGTTATCAACATTATTCTCATCCTAAATCCAAAACACAGCACTCTACTAGCTACTAAGAAGAAAATTAACTCTATCCCAGCTGAAACCAGGACAGTATCCACCCCTTATTCCATACCATTTACTTCATGCTCAGGTCCCACATTATCTAATACATCCTCATTAACCACCACCACCCTTCCCATCCTTTGATACAATACACAGGTATCATTCCCTTAGTCTATGGACCACCCCTGTGAAATGTCTGTAAAATGTCCATAAACATCCACAAATGTCCACATAATGTCCATTGAGTTCGTTTGGTCCATGACTTTGGGCTTCATCTGTGATGGTGGTCACTCAGGACAGGAGAGGTGGTGTGTTGTGTGGAGTTATTGGACACCAAGCCAGGTCAGGTCACTGCTGCACTTGCACTGCTTCTTCTAAGGCTTGTCCTCCATCGGTTCAGGTGGGTCCTGCTATGGTAATTCCTATAACATGCAACTCAGATCATGGGTTACAACAATTTAAAGGTATTTCCATTACAATCTCCACCCCTGGCCCCTTTGAACCAGACCATTGGGTTTAACACTGCAATGGAGTCCTCCCCTTGCCCCTGCCCCGGCTTGGACTTATCCACAGACTGCAGGCCCCTAGGGGTTTACCTGCTCCAAGTGGAGCCTTATCTATGAGCCACAGTCTCTCCAGGGGTATACCTGCTGCGGCATAGACTTATCCACAGCCACAGTCACTTAGAGGTGCACCTGTTCCAGCATGGCCTTCTCCATGGGCTGCAATGCCTGCAGGGACAGACCTGCTCCAGCGTGGCCTTGCCCACAGCCACAGTCTCTTCAGAAGTAAACTTGCTCCAGCATGGCCTTACCCATGGCCACATGCTTTGAGGTGCTCCAGCACGACCTCATGCACAGCCACTGATGCTTTAAGGTGTACCTGCTGCAGCACAGACTTATCCACAGCCACAGATGCTTCAAGGTGTACCTTCTCCAGCGTGGACTTATCCTTGGGCCACAATGCCTTCAAGAGGTACACCTGCTGCGGCACAGACATAACCATGGCCACAGACGCTTCGAGACATACCTGCTCTCTGGCATGGGCTTATCCACATCCACAGACGCTTCGGGGTGTCCTGCTCCCGCATGGACTCATCCACAGGTCACAGTCCCTTCGACTTGAGTTCACACTGGAGTTCCAGCCTGTCCAGTACAGCAGTACAGAAACAGCAGCGATGCCCTGGCCATCTGCCAGCCCAGGCGCATGGCCATTGCTGTTATCAAAATGTTCCCAGGCCCGGCAGAGTAAGATTATAAGCAGTACAGCAAGCAGCAAAAGCAAAAAGCGGCCACTAATGAGCACTAAACTCTAATACACAGTAAGGCAAGCAAGCCCCGTGGCAAGCACGGAAGCCTGCCAATTAATAGCTAAACAGCAATAACAGCTATAAATTCGATCTAGCACATTCCAATTAAATCTGTCGTTATCTCGAACCCTTCGAGCCCCACGTTGGGCACCAAAAAGGACTGTCGTGGTTTAACCCCAGTCAGCAACTAAGCACCACGCAGCCGCTCGCTCACTCCCCCCCCGGTGGGATAGGGGAGAGAATCGGAGGAGTAAAAGTGAGAAAACTCATGGGTTGAGATAAAGACAGTTTAATAGGGAAAGCAAAAGCCGCGCACACAAGCAAAGCAAAGCAAGGAATTCATTCACTACTTCCCATCAGCAGGCAGGTGTTCAGCCATCCCCAGGAAAGCAGGGCTCCATCACGCGTAACGGTTACTTGGGAAGCCAAACGCCATCATGCCGAATGTCCCCCCCTTCCTTCTTCTTCCCCCAGCCTATATACTGAGCATGATGTCATATGGTATGGAATAGCCCTTTGGCCAGCCTGGGTCAGCTGTCCTGGCTGTGCCCCCTCCCAGCTTCTCATGCACCTGGCAAAGCATGGGAAGCTGAAAAGTCCTTGACCAGTGTAAACTCTGTTCAGCAAGAACCAAAACATCACTGTGTTATCAACATTATTCTCATCCTAAATCCAAAACACAGCACTCTACTAGCTACTAAGAAGAAAATTAACTCTATCCCAGCTGAAACCAGGACACAGATTAATCACCAAACCACTTGTGTAAACATCTTCTGTTTGTTGCCTCTTCTGTTTGATGGTGAGCTTCTTTCTCCCTGGAAGTACCAGTAGGCTTTTTATATGTAGTTTAAAATAAAAAGTATGGGAGGGATAGTTTGGTCATCTAGTGATAGAATGGATTATAATTGGTATAGATTATTAGTTATGGTCACTCTTAGTGAGTGAGGATTGCACACTTAATTTAAACTGGCTGCCAAATTTGGATTTGAGAGGAATTTTTTCCAGAGTGTACAAATAAGAACCTGTTGTTCAGTTGTACTTAAGTTTTATTGTTTTGACGGGGGGAAAGCTGCTAGATGTGGTGGTTGTTGTGGTTGTTTTTCCCTTCCCTTCTAAATCTAGGATGACAATGTATAACTGCAGAAAAGCAGAGCCCAAGTAGGGGCTGAATTCCAGCCCCTCCTGTTTCTTTGTTACCTATATAATAGAGTTCTAACTGGGTATTTTGGTTTTCGTTTCAGAACACAAAAGATTGATTTTTAATTTTTTTTTAAGTTCCAGATTCGAATTAATCCCTATGAAATTCAAGTTGATCAAATTCTACTGAAGCTTCTACAGAAGTCCAGTGTAGTTTTAGACTCTGTTTATATAGCTATATCTAGCTCTATCTAATGTATCCTTACCAAAGGAAAAGAATGGAGTTATGCAGAGCACTTATTTAGCTATATATGTTTTCTGATTTTTGTAGCTTGTAAAATTGCATGGCATTTGTACAAGCTCATTTAAGGTTTTATTTCCTATTTTTTAAGATGGCAAGCTGATCATATGAGATTTTACATCTTAACTTTTTATATGTATAATTGTCTGATATCAAATAATTGTGCATATTCTCTTCTGTAGCTGAAATAGCTTGCCCATACCTCATTGTCCTAGTGACTGAATTGCTCCCAATTTGTGCTGTTCTTTCTCTGTTGTTTGCTTTTTACTGAAGGTTTTCAGAGCTTTATTTCAGCTGGATGTAAACTCAGTCACTATAAGAAACCACATGTGAAAAGAGAAATCTGAGTTAAAGGATTTTTTTGTTGTTTTGGGCTATAAAACTTTGTCAAAATAGTAATACATTTGAATCAATTGGGAAAAACATATTTGCCAGATACAGCATTCCATTTTTCTTCTGCAAACAAAGTAGAACAGAGATACCTGTGTAAACAAATACCAATACACATTTTGACGTGATCAGACTTTGAGGAGTTAAGAAAATACAAGAATCTAGCATAGATTCAAGAATACAAGGACTAGCAGCCATTTGAGACTAAAACCTGAAAAGAAACAAATAAGTCTAAGAAATGTAAATGTAAAGAACATATAATCAGAAAGTATTAGTCAACTGTGCATTTCTCCAAAGAGGGATCAAATACTAGAGTGAACAAACAGCACTTTGCAGCCCAGTATTTTAATGTGCTTGTTCAGCATGCTTTTTGTTGTTGTCCTCTGGACTAAACTTTGCCTTGCAGAAATCAGTAGTTCAGGTCTCTAAAAAGCAGCTGTCCCTGTAGTCTTCTTCACCCAAGCCCTGTTCTGTTGGGGGGGGGGGGGGGGGGGGGGGGGAACTTGTGTGCCTATAATACGTTTAATTTAATTGTCTCTTATTCTTCTAAAATGGTAATTGCTTCTTGTCAGAACTGCAACTGCGTAGTTTTCCAAGAGGATGAAGATTTCAAAAGAAGGGATTGTTAACTTTTAGTGGCTATGTTTAACAAAAAATCAGCAGGTTATATTTACCTCTGCATTAGTTATTTTTCCCTGGCTTTTTTCAGTAAGAAATTAGGATTCATGTTTGTGAATCAGGTAAACAAAGGCTTTTGAGGCTTTCTTTGTTTTCCTTTTTCTAGTTTATGATTTTACTCTCTCTCCTCCGATTTACTACTTCTCCTCACCAACCCATCTGAAAATATTAAAGGATATTATACTTTATGGGCTACTACACTTGCTTAAAGTGACTTTTATAGAGGAGCATATTTTTAGGTAAATACCTTTGGTCTCTGGTATTTCATGCTTGTAACTGAGTGTAAAAAGTATTTTACATACATTTTTAAAGAAATAGTTGTCCATATAAGTAATCATATGCAAATTGCAGTCTATAGCTGCATAAATGTAGGTTGTATTGCTTGAATATTTTAATGACATTAATTTAAAAAAAAATTGTGATACCAAGAAAGTGTCATCATACTGTTAAAGCAATTTGAAAACTACTGCAGTGCAGAAGCTTTCAGTTTGAGGCCTAACTAGTATCTGGCATAACTGATTCTGGTATGAAAGACCACCATGCAGGTTCTGAGGATGAGGACAAGAATGAGGGTTATTTTATTGTATTTATATTGAGAAATCAAATGAGAAAAAAAAATATTTTTCTTGGTGCCTTGAGCAAGTTCCTTTATCCTGCACAGTTAAATACCTTCTAGTATTAATAAACTGTTCCAAAGAAATACGGGTTTCAGTGCACAAAGAGGGATGAAAATTGTCAAATAGAATATTCTCCTAAAGGAAATAACTATTTTTTCAAACTTTGTATTGTTTCAAAAGAAAAATGTCATCTAACTTACAATTGAGGGGAAAAAATGTATGTCAAATAAGTGAAGTTGTAAGTACATTTGCATAGCCTGGAGCAACAGCTCAGAGAAGGGTGAATTGCATTTAAATCTCAGGCTGCCTGGAATTCTATAATTCTATAGCTATATAATTTGTCTCCCTCATAATGTCATACAACTCAGCACTTTTGCTGTGGAATTGGCTACTTTACAACTGATACCCCCCCTTAGTTTATTTCTCTGCCTACATCTGCCTTTTATTCTCCAGCTCTTCCCACAAAGAACATGTAATTGAATTGTATTGTACAGTAGTCAGACTTCAGAGGGAAGGGAAACCAGAAATGCTTTGCAGCTCACAGTCAGGGAAGAAGGGGAGTCATAAGCTTCAATTGATAGGCTGCTTTTGAGAATGATGCAGGCACCTAGAACAGGTACATGGCTTTTCTGGAAAATAGAGACAGCACCTAAAACTCTGTGAAGCCATGTGTAGTTAACTCAAGAAACAGGGGGAGCATTTCCAGGGAAAAGGAATGCTGATAGTCATTTTTCCTAACTGAAGCAATCCGCTGCAAATACAACTAGTGCTGTCAGTCAAGAGAGAATGATGAAGCAATACTGAATAGTTTTCTTCCTTCCCCTGGTAAAAGCTATGCAGCTTGTTCTAGGGAAAACATTAATCTGTCAAAGCCTACGCCACCATCATCTCCATCGCTGTGTGGAGGATTGGAGCATGTTTTTGTCCATGCTTTGTTTACATTCTTTATAGTGCACTGTTTAGGGGATTTGAGCACGTGCTTGTGTTTGAATCCCATTCAGGGTGGAAGAAGGGGGCTTTAGATGCCAAGCTGCTGCCAGCTGTTCTCATCCTTCTGGTAAAAGCCCAGATGCTCTGATGAACATCTGTGGGATAGGAGGCAAAAAGTGGAGTGGCTTTCAACCTGCCCTGTTTGATCTCTATTATAAAAATAGAAAAGCTGTTTCCACTCTGTTCCAACCCTACTGGAGGGAGAAGGAGGTAATGTGACCTTGCTACCAGCCTGGGACCTGCAGGAGTACTGTGCACCTATTAATATTGGTACCTTATGCCACAACATTCACTTCAAAGCATGGTACTATGACACTCCCAGATACAACACCCATCTTTAATTTATAAACATGGGTGTACTTGTTGGCACAGTTATATATCACACTGGTAATTTTTTTCCTTACTAAACTTTACTACAATGGCAGCATCAGAATATAAAATGGCTGGACTCAAGGCTAATTGATATGCTTAATATTTAGTTTAACTCTTTCAGTTCCAAGATCATCATATCTCATCAATGTTACTGGATTCTCACAATTCCTCTATTATTTCTATGTTCCCTTTCTTCAGATAGGTATCTCTAAATAATATTGGAGTTGTTGTGGTTTTGTCTTGTATTTTTTTTTTTTTTCTTATGGGATAGTAGGTAAAAGAAAGGTCTGAAGCAGTTGTGGTGGGAGATCGTATGTTTTAAATAAAGCGAACACTATCTCAAAAAGCAGAATCACTTGCTCTGGTGATTAAAACAGAACACTGAAGAATGTTTCATTGCCTTATTGCAGTATGAGATGATCCAACTCTGAATATGCATTTCCTAGTAAAAGCATGTCAGTCTCTTGTTTTGTGAAAGTTCAGTATATCATAAGATGACTTTTTAAATAGAAATATATTTAAATATAGGTCAGGGTATCTGCTTATCAGATTTTTAGGTGTTAATTTTCTTTATACAAGACTATTAGAGGCTTAACATTTCTTTTAAAAGAATAGATAAACATTTCTTTTATAATTCTGTGTATGATGAATACGTATACAAAAATCTTGCTCATAATTCAAACAAAAAAACCCCTGATTTTGCTGGTGTTTTTGAATAAAACCAGTTGTGTCTTTTAAAACTAGGACATTCACCTTGAAGAGAATCCTAGGAAGAGAACATACAGAAAAATAGGTCACCTGATTGCCCATTAGGAAACACCCACCAGGAAATTATGATCAGACTGAAGTATAGGAAGAAATGTAGAAAGGGGGTATTAGGTTTTAGATTTGAGGTGAAAAAGATACAATCTAGATCAGGGGGAAGGATGAAAAGAGGGATGTGGAAAGGAGCAGACAGAGAAAAGACATTTTAGAGTCTCATGTTGATACTGATATGTCTTTGCAACAAGTCATAAAACTGTGATTTAGGCAGTTCTGGAGGCATGACAGAAATGCAGTGTGCTTTAAGGGTGATCTGGCAAAAATTCTTACTGGAAATGCATCCTTTTAAACATTGGCAAAGAATGAGGCACCAGTCCTGTGTCCAACAGCTACTTCTATTGTGAAGCTAGGAAAAAATAGAATAAATGATTCTGTTAATCCTAGCTCTCTCCTTGCAATGCTTCTTTGAGGCAGACAAACATTTAGCTATGTACATGTAAATATGGTGATGCTGAATATGCACAATCAATTAATGTTGTATTCTGAAACTGCCAAACTCTTAGCCTGTGCTTAGTAGAAATGTTACCTGAGACTTTAAAAAAAAAAAATCGGATAATTCCAAAGGGACAAGCAAAAGTTGTGGTTGCATCCACAGATTGAATCCCCTTTTTGCAAAACATCAAGTAACTTTGCTAAAATTTTCAAAAACTGTTCTTGCATATATTCAGCCTATATAATAAATTTTACTTTATTTTGGGGAAACAGTCGAACCACGCTGGCTGAAAATCAGTGTTTTGAAGTCAATCACTTTAACCCAAATGATCATAATTCTTGTCATATCTCAAATAACTGAAACTGTAAAACTGCAGTGTTACAATGGAAAGTGACAACCAATTTTGTCTATAAAACAAACAAAAAAGAGTATCAATAGAATGTTCAAGTGCACTACATTAAACTTTTCTAAGAAAAAGTACAAAGACACGAACCATCCAATGAACCCTGCAACAGTCTGGCAGCAGCAGTCATCCAATCAACAAAAATGTGAGTTAACAAAGTTTTTCTCTAGAATTCTATTGGTAGAGGTGGAATAAGTTTTCTATCTGTATTTTTTTTTTTCACAAGCTGCTTGGAAATTTTAGAATAAATGACAAAGAGTAAAATTCCAGCATTGAAAACAACTATTAGCCAAAATCAGTCTCTGGTCATGGTTTGTACTTATTTTTACTTTCTGCTGTAGGAATGGAGATCAGTTACTGTGTCCCTGATAAAAGCTTCCCACATTACTTCCTGATAAGTTTATTTTTACCATGTGGTAAATGTATTATTCACCCTGCAACTAACTCTTAAAACCTAGGGCTGTTAATTGAGTCTGCAAGCATTCTGGATCAATATGGGTAGGATATATGCTGATACCATGTTTCACATGTGATTAAGAATTATTATTTAGGATTAATTCAGCAAGGGAATGTCAGCTGTGTGTCTTGCATCCTTTTCCTAAGAAAAAGCAAAGTCGTGATTTTCTTTCTATGGATTAAAGTATCTTCTTGCAATATTTTAATTTCCCTTTTCTTGGACTGAAATATGATAGGAAGTCCAAACTTCAGTATGAATACTGAATTCAGGAAGAAGCATAAATTTACTATTTTGGCCTAGATCAGTGTGCAGTTCTAGTCTCCTTCACTTGTACTTTAGAGTACAGTAGTATGCTGTTATATGTGTGTACACCCAACGTGGAAGGAGAAGACTGTTATCCTTTGGAATTTTTTTCTCCTAATTCTTCTGCCTAACTTTTCACAGACAAGGTAAGATGGAGCTTAGTCATAGTGAGGATTAACGTCTTCAGGTTTCTAAAAAGATCCCCAGAAAAGTAACTGTAAAACTTCATCCCTCCTGTTTTGCTGGAATCCCTTTTCAACACCACTCCCCCAGCCCCCAAAATTAAAATAGAAAATGAGCTCTAATGGGAGGTGTTCTCTATGGGTAATTACTCACGCAGTGGCCATGATTGTGTCAAGTCTTCTGGAATATTTTCTTTGATTGAAAAACTTTTTTTTTTCCCCCCCAAAAATATCAAAAATATGAGTGCAGTTTTCTCATTTGGATCATCTTCCCAGAAGGTTTTTTCATAGAACACAAGACAATCATTTAACAACGTATTAAACACATTACTTGTATACATGCTAGGGTTTCAATTACTATTAACAGAAATTAAAGCTGAACCTCAGAAAACAGTTTATTAGACTAAGTGAAATGCATCAATGACCTTGGAAGACTCTGTGTGTCCTAAAAAGTATTCGATATATTTAGCTTCTTGGTAGGCTAGATTTTAAGGGCATGGAAGCAGAATAACTTCCTTGCCCACAAAGGTTTAGATTTCTGATATGGTTTTGCTTTCCCTGTAAACTATTATAAACGTCTTAATATGGTGCCTTTATTGGAACTTCACTTTTAAAACAACTTTCTTAAAGGGACGGGGAAAAAAAAAGACAAGACATGAATATGGGAAATGAAAATATAATGGTTTCTGTAAATGCTTTGTGTAACATTTGTCCAGAAAGACTTGGCCATTTAAACTGTGTTTGTCAGTTTGGATCATTTTATTGATTATTTGGCAATGAATGCTAGTAAACAGATTGACATTTTGTTTCTTGGACTCTGTCTGTTTCTCATATAGAGATTATTAGCTGGCTATTTTGAGACTGTGAAAAATGTTAGCTTTATAAATAAAAAGACTTGTTATGGCTTAATTAGTAGGTTTTTTGCAAGCACTTTGAATACTTCTTTCTAAGGTTTCAAATCTTTCCACATAACATGGACTAGTTTACAGGATCATCTGTATGACCTCAAAGCAAACTTTATTTACATTGTTGTCAATATAAATGTTTTCTTTAAGATGACTGGGCTCTAGCATATGTCTCCTTATCTCATCCTGCAGGCTCTTATTTTATTCTGCAATTGTGTATTCTTTTAACGTAACATTTCTGATTCATATGAAGTGCTTCTCTTTTGCTGTAGAAAGTTGGAGGCAAAACTGCCTTTCTGAAGACTCATCTAGAAAAGTTGCTGCATTAACATTATTAAAAATATCATAAAGTTTTGTTAAATTTTGTATAAATAATCTAGCATAGCTGCTCAGCTGACTGGTAGAGTGAATATTTACTAATACCATCCTGTTGAACCAACATACATTTTAGTTCGAGTATTCTAGATTCCAATCAGGATTTAGTATTCAGCAGAATGAGTGAGTCCCAGATGTGGAAAGTTTATTGCATGTTTTGCCTTGTATGTTTTTTTTGTAATGGATTTACTTATCAGACATGTTCTTGTTTTGTTTTTTTCTCCTGTCTGGATGAAGCTGGCAGATAAGATTGCCACACAGTGTTAGAGTTGCATACGTAAATGTGATCTGCATAATGGATACCAGCATGTGTGATGAGATGACTTTTGTGTGCACTATAGCGGTAGCAACATACAAGCCAGAAAACCCACAGAAAAAAACAAATCTGATGCCTGATTAAGTATTTAAATTAGCAAAAAAATTCTGTGCAAGAAAATGAAGGCACACAGGAAATCTTGGGCATAAACTTGAGACTCAGTTAACTAGTTTTTTCATACAGTTGAGGAGAAATAAGGTGATGAGGATGGCTGATACAATTGATTCAATAAATAAAATGTCATGCTCATTGGCATTTGTGAGGTGGACTTGAGATTGACAGAAATGCATGCTTGATGTAGTAGGAGAAAAGTCTTAACTGATAAAAATACTTTTGGGATGCTTTTAAAATGAAATGTGAAAAATCATGTCATAGAACTCCAGTTTTAAGTGCAAATATTATCACTTCTGCTGCAAACTTTTAGACTGCCTGATTAATAATCTTTATACTTTAGTCACTGAATAAAGAACAGAGCATATAACCATGTCTTGCCGCTTACACTTTGTCAGCTATAACATGCTTCTTTTTCATCACGTGGATGATGATTATCTATGGGCAGAAAGGATAATAAGCAACATTTTTAATACCGCGTATTTTAAAGTCCTGAAGCATAAATTCTTCAAAATAATATGGAAATTCTCTTTTATATAATTCTTTTCTAGGCATTACTCTGTATGTATAGTGGAGAATTTATGGCTTTATCCTGAGCTCATCAAAAACTCAAATGAAAACACCTACAACTATTTCTACGCAAATAAGCCTTTTGAGTTAAAGTTCTTATCTCCCAGACTGCCCAATTAAAGGCAAAACTAGGAAAAAGAGTGTAGTTGTCTGCTGTTGCTCAAACAAATTTTGCAGTTGAAAATGGTTGTGCCCCAAAAATTAAGATCCTGCATGAAGTCTTACTTATACTTCAGCCCTAGAGCCAGAACTCCCAATTATTTCAGTATTATGAGGATTTTCGTGCTTATGTTCGTCTCTTCAAAGGCACAAGTAAAAATCTTTAAACTTAGGGAGCCCAACTCATGAAACTTAGCATTGACACATACTGCATCACTACTTTCGTAAGTCAGAGCCGTGAAATACCAAGAAGACAGGAAGTTAATTGGTGCAGGTACATACATCCCACTGCCAGGCCGTATGTATCCCCCAGAGAACTACATCTAGCTACTCTGAGATGATACTTCAGAATATTTATAAAAGAATAATTTTATGCTATATATTACTGTAATACGAGCAACATAAATATGTTGGGTTATGTGAGAAAGGGGGGGAGAGTTTGCTGCTACTGTATGTGGCCAGTCATCTGTATTGAAAATGTTTTAAAAGAAGATGGTATCACCAGATCTTAAACAAAACCAAAGCAAACAAACAAAAAAGGTATATGAAAAAGGTTTCTTACATGGTATGTGTAACTATGCCTTCATTATACAACGTTAACAATCTAGTTAAAATAATTCATTGTTATATTCTAAGACTTCCTCATTCAGAAACTTAGAACTTAACTTTAGCTAGCAAGTTTCACTTGCATTTGGCTGGAGATCATTCATGTTAAACAAATCTCTGGGCAAAGCACCTGCTAAAGCATTGAGCATGCTATAGGACGGAAAAATATACAAGCAGTTTCAGGAGCTGAAGACTGATGGAACCATTGTTTTCCCCTTCTCATGAGTACCTCCAGGGTTGTTCTGTGTCCCCTAAATACTACCTCAACAGCAGGCTGGTGTGGTGCAAGTGGATGGGGCAAACAAAAGAGAACTGAAACTCTGTTGCTATAGGTTTCTCCCATAGCAGGGGCAGTAGCTTAAATCTCCTTTGCAAGCTACTGACTTCATGAAGTTTTTAGGAACTTGAAAATATTTTGAGACCTCCATTACTTTAAGAAATTTTGGCTAAATTTGGCCAACAGTGGTTATAGGATGCTAGACCGATAAACAAGCAACTTAATAGAAAAGTTTTACTTCCCAGAGGATGGTAGAGCTAAAAGGCAGTAAGCAATTTGTTCTTGCCCAAACTGGGTTCAAAGCAGTCTTTCCTATGAAAGGGATGCATGCAGATTTAATTTTGAAATTAAACATTTGACACTTGTGGCCTAGAAATTCTGAGAAAATAAAACTGAAAAAATGATGAATTACAGATGCTAGTAAGAATTCTGTAGTTGCAGATAACTAGATGGAAGACTGTAAACATGCTGAACCACAAGAGAATATTTCAAAACTCAAGTTTGTAGGTAATAAAATAGTAATTCAAGAAGATTAAAGGAGATATGTTAAAATGTCTTGTCAGAGAGCCAGTAATGGTGCAAAGGACTGTAAGTGGACACAGGGCATAAAAACCTGAAATGGTTTTTGAAACACCTCGTTACTCCCATTATCTTGGGATCAAGCTTAAATGCCAATGTTGGAAGTTTTTCAAAACTTTTTTTTACTATATTGATTTTGGGGACAAAAAAATGTCTTAAGTATAGAATAATAGACTTCCTAATACAAGATCGAGCCTGATATGGCACAAATGAGGTGCCCAGCTTCTTAATTCCTTACGTTACAGGGACTGTGTTATGTTGCAATCAAGTCAACTTTGGCCGCTTCTCCTACAAGCATCCTCATGTTTCCAGGCATCATCACTCCCCTATGGAGTGTACTTTCCAAGTGAAGTCATCAAATCCTTACTTTCCTTTGTCTGATCTGTTTCTGCCTTGATGTTGTTATTAGCCATTATCAAAAGGAAGTTAATTTAGTATCACAGTTTACTCCATTCTCTTAAAGCATCCCTAATATGTCCCCTCCAAACTCACTATCTAATAATTTTACATACATTCTGGTGCAATTTTTTGACATTTCCTACCCTCAGCTCTCTTGTCTCTACTTGAATTGTGAAAGGTTTTTTTGACAGGGTTTGGCTTGCTTATATTTAACAACTTTACAGCACCTGGCATAAGCAGAACTCTTAGGATCTGTGGATGTAATTGTAACACTTATAAATAAATATTCTGAATTGGCTAAAGGGCTGGAATAAGATCTATGTCTGTTTCAGAGCTGAGCTCTGAATCACATGCATGTGATTCTTCTGCAGGTACCTGAATGTAGTGTGGTAAATGTTTGGGTTTTGGTTTTTTTTTTTCCCCCTCCTCATACCGCATTTGTAGCTACATTCTCTCAAGGGATACAAGCAACTTCTGTGGACTTCAATGGGAATTATTCATATTCTGCAAGTGGAGAGCAGAGCTCATGACTGGACTAAAGCCAACGTTCTTTAAAAGTTCACATGCCTTGTATTGGTTCTCTAATTTAGACTCCTTCTGACCAAGCAAAGCGAGGCGGGGGGCGGGGGGGGGGCTGTAGAGAAAAATAGTAGCAGCTGTTTCAGTAAAAAATTCTAAGGGTTAACATAACATGATGTAAACTATTTCATCTGTTCTTCCTACTTGCCTATTTTAATCAGAAATGAGTAAGTAGAGCCTTATATGCAGTGAACTTGAAGAATGCTGATGGGATGCCTGCATCGTGTTGTACTTGGAGTACTTATGCCAGAACAGGAAAGCCTTTTATTCTGTAATTCTCAGAGGCAAGAAAGAGGCTTTCTGAAGAGTTACTTTAAATTTAAACTCTCATTCTAATGTTAGACAGCCTGTTGGATCTCTCAGTTAAAAATTGCTTCAGCTTTAGTTACTAGAGCCAGATTTAACATTGACCTTAAATGGTAAAAGCTCCCAAGAGTGAAAGAGAGGCTGGCCTGAAGGGAAAAAAAGAGGAATAACTGAAGTTTTAGGTAAGTAATCTCTATAACCGAGAATAAGCTCTTTTTCAGCCGTGAAACAGAACGGAACCATATTTCCTCCTTAAAGGTACAGTACCTTGTTGTTGTGATACCGAGTAGTTGGTTCTTTCTACCTCTTCCCCTCCACCCCCTTTAAATTCTACCTCTTCTTCAAATTTTAGCTGCTTAAAATGTGGGTGTAGTTAACAAAACCTAATTCTTCTTACGTACTGTTTGGGAACATACAAGAATGAAAAAGAAAAAGCTGTGTTAATTATACTGAGACTTGATTAATAAAGGTACGTAGTCAGTAATTCAAGGCAACCTGATTCACAGATAGTTATCTGTATTGTGCAAATCATTAGAGAGTCTTAGTTAGCAGCAATGCATGTTATAGGGAAACAGATATTTAACAGATTTCTCTTTTCTTTTTTTTTTTTTTAAATGGTGTGACTTTCCTTCCCACATGCTTGCTTTTAACAGTGCCGGAGTTGTTCATTTTGATGGATTACCTACTTGTGTCTGGAACCTATCTTTTAAAAAGACATTTCCAGAGCCATTTCTTTATACAGTATGTGTTTGGTTTTAATCCTATTAGAGGTAAATTAATACCTTGAAGTTGTGTCTAATTGGAATGCTGCACAGGAAAAAAAAAAACCACAAACAAAACCACCTTCAAATGTTAAAGCATTTTTGCTTTAGTATGAAAAATCACAATATTTACATTTCCTGATATTTCGGTTTTCAGTTTTATCTGTGCTGTTTGGTAGATACTCTGCACTGAAGTGTATTTTATTTTCTTGGCAAATTAAAACACTTTTTTTGTCTTACTAATGTGTATGTTAAGCTCTTTTTTCAGACAGCAGTATGTAAACAATATGAAAGAATGAGGTCAGTACAAGGAAATGATAGCTGAAATTGGAGACTCAGGTTTCTGTTACTAACTCATATTAGTAACAACTTGTGTTAGTGAATTGATTTTTCAAATCGTATATAGCATGGTTTCATCTGGTGAAAAATTCTCTGCAATCAGCAGTGAATTTCCATCTTTGCAGACTGGTTAGACAGTAGTTTTTAGTTTATGCTATGCAAAGATTGGGTGAATTTAGAGTTCTGAGCATAGACAGTGTTCCTGCAAGTGCTAACAGTTACTGCATTTATATTTAATATGGTAGGTGTTGTGTATACTTTAACGAAAGTTCACTTCATCCAGCTTCAAGAGAATGTGATAAATGAGTCTTACCTGTTAGAACATTTCAGATCTGGTTGCAAAACTTGTAATTAATTTTCTTTTTATTTTTCTCTAGACCATCATTAGTGAACAGCTTAGTACTTTTAGGTTAATCTCCTAGCTGACCTTCATGTTTTAAATCAACAATTATATCCCAAATCAACAATTATACCAAGCTTGGAGCTTAATAATTTAATGATACAACCCATAGAAATCTAAGTTTCTTAGAACTAGCAGTAGAAATTAAGAAACAGTCCAATATATTAAATATTGAATACTAGACAGTCCTCACTCTTCTAATATTCTTGTATTTTTTAGCCTCCAGAGACCTTCGTTCTGATTTGCTGGTCTTGTATATGTTACTTTACTGCTGATGTTTCATGCACCCCTTCAACTTGTGCATGGATGTGCAACTTTAGATGGTATTTAGAAGGCATTTAAGTTTTAATAAGCTGTTTTTAACTTTGTGTATGGACTGGAATAACTAATCTGTATCTAACTCCTCCACGTCTGAACTAAGTATATATTTCTAATATATGATACCTTGTACCATTTCAGCAACTATTGTTCTTATTCCATACAATCCTTTTTTATTTTCTAATGTAGAATATATTATATAGTGCCTATGTAAATTTATCTTCAGTAGAGATGTTATGATGACAATGAGTATAATTTAATACAAAAAGTACAGATTGCACATTTGTACGTAGTGAAAATTGTGTGTTAACATCAGCACTATGGTAAAGTACCTAGGATTATCAATGTATTTAATTTATATAAATCCATCTGCTTTACATCCTTTTGGATTAAGCTCTAAATTAGCTGTGGACATGAAAGCTGTACACCTCCTTACCTCCTATCTTTTTATATGTTTGAGTCAGTTTTCATAACTGTAGCCCTATTTATCTGGCACCAAAGCAGTGGAAGTTAAGAATTATCTAGCAGCCAGATTCATAGTTCCAATCTTTAGCACCAGCTTCTTCTATCTTCCTTTGGATCAATCTGCTTTCTGACAGCTTTTAATGATAGTATGGTGTCAAATCACTTTTTGAAAACCTGGATAAGACACAGTATGGCAACTGAGGTATAGGGAGTTGGTACTGAGAAGAGGCAGATGTGAAAGTTTCTCATTTCAAGGGTCATATGCATATATTCCTTATATGTCATGGAGTTCTTTTGCCTCATCTAGTTGCTGTTCTTAGAGAAGTGTATAAGTCCAGGAAAAAGAAGCATCAAATGGCTTGTGAGTGGAAGGGGAAAGAAAATCCTTGCTGTTTCAAGGTTTGTGGGCTATTTAAAGATCTGGGCGATTTGTGGGCAGAGAGATATCTCTTCCCTGTCCTAACTTGCAGCCTTCCTGTAAACTAAGCAGAAGAATTTCCTTGTGATGTGTTCTCCACTTGTACTTCCTTTGAAAAGTGGGTCAAAGAGATGTTTTGGATCTCAGTATCACTGACAGAAAGGAAATCTGAGTGGGTGATGGCTCTTTGTAAGCTTATAAACTAGTGACTCAAGACGTGAATTATTGCTTATGTACACGTGTAGTGGTATGTTATGGAGAACTAAGACTGTGACTGTTATGGTAGCACTTTGAAATGATAACTCAGTTTCCCTCCCAGGAAATTAGGTCTTAAGAATTCTGAAAAGGAGAGAGGGATTTGATACTTAGAGCAAGTGGACTTGTAGCCTCAGGTTTTGTTGGAGAGCTTGGGCTCTAACAGCATCCCAGGATTTAATCCTCTTCAGTAGGTAGATGAAATAATAGGCTTTTTCTTTATTTTTCTTTGCTTTGTTTATTTCAATGTGTCTATCGTTAATTTTACAATCTGGAAAATAATTTGAGAAATTTGATTTTACATAGGAATTACTAAATATATTAAGTATCTGAAAGATTTAAACAACAAAACCAATGACAATGACCACCACCACCCCCCAACTTATAGCTGAAATCAAGAATACCTTACCATCTGCTAGAACTTTTACCTGCCCTTAAAATGTACAAAACCTAAAGTCTTTAGGTATCACAAGTCATCAGGGACTGTAATATTGTAAATGTGATCACCTGTGAGTTTGGACAAGTGAGGCCTGTAGAATAAGATTTTTTTTGTTTTTGTTTTTTAATGCTAACACAGATTGCTTGGAGTGGGGAGGATGAGAGGGGCAGGGAGGGAAACATGCAAACTTGGCACGTAATGTATGTCAAGTGTGTATGCTGTGTGTAAACCTGAAAGTTTCTTCCTCAAACTAATGCTAAAGCATATTCTGTTGTGTTTAGTCTTGATACAAAGTTATACTTTAGAATCATCTTGCTGTCCCCTAATTTATGTGCAAATACACTTATCTTGGCGATTGTCCAAACAGAACTGCTATCTCATGGCTATAAAATGGGGTCCACTGAGCTAGTTCCTGCAATTTCTGCAAAAAGCAAAGGAGTGGAAAAGTAGGTATAAACGGAGCGGGGGGAAGCATTTTATGTAGGAGTTGCAAACTTTTTTTCTTACCAGTTGTAAGGTTTTGCATCCTGGAAATGGGTACATGGTAGAAGTTCTGTGCTGCTGGGTCAAGTACAGCAATTGCTTTGGGGCTTGCCTTCAGAGTAAAATTATTACTGTTTATATAATTCTGCAGAATGTTTTGTAACGCTGAAGTTATACATGGGGAATTTGGCTCTGTGCCTTTGCTTTTGAAATCATCAGCAAAGTTTCCATTCACTTTAGTGCTGCCAGATCAAGCTCTTAGTGAATACCACAAAGGTAAAGGCTATGTTAGTTAGCAGGAAATAAGAGTCTGAAATCTAAGAGAATTTTAGTAGGAGCACTGGGTCCATTTTCGCCCATCTTGTTTTGAACTTAGAGGGATACACTAACAAATGGAAGGATCTGTAGAATGAGATCTGTTTCTGAAATTTTGGAAAAGAAAAATCCACTATTTCATTTTCAAATGTTCCCCCAGTTTCATTTCTCTGAAATGTCTCTCAAAAGGCCTTTTTAGAAGGTGTATGTGTGCAGTTAGTGAAATATAATAAACCGTGATATGTTGATTAACATTTCCTGTTAAAACTTCCGAAGTTGTGCTGAACTGTGCTCTAAATGCTGAACAGAAAAATTAAAAATAAAATGTTTAACCATAAGTTGAAGGAGAGCTTGTGGAGAGGAAGGGAAATAATTTAACAGTGTACAAAAATGCACACATGCTTCACAATTTCGGCCACTGAATTTCCCATATTTTTCTTTTTAAATAGTGAATGAATGTGACTGACCTCTGGGCTTATGAAAATGGCATGATACAACTGGGGGCTTAGTTGCAATGGGTGGAGTTTGCCCCAGGAAGAGGTGCTAAGTCAAGTTGATGTTCTGCACATCATCTCAGACTAAAAACATCTTGTAAGCAAATCTAAATATTGCGCTTAGTTCCCTATGCAAGTATAGTTGTGCCTATCATCTTGACTTCTCTGAGGGCTGTTGCAGTTAATAAACTTATCATTCCTATTCCTTGATAGGTGTAATTATCAGCATTGCTCTAAAAGCTGGGTTTAGTAAGTGCAGTAGTCAGTGGAGCAGACTGTAGAAAACCAAGCAGATGTATCAGAATTCCCAAGTATCTTAGATACTTAAAGCAAGATTGGGAGACTTGAAAACTGCTCTATGTTTATTCACTGAATTAAGTGAAAATATCTGTGAGGGACAGGAAGAAGGAATTTGTGGGATATGTTCTAAAACATCAACATGTAAAACTCAATTTTTATCTGTGTGCTGAGCTTTTTGTTTGAAATCTCTCCTGCATAAAACACAGCATTAAAATGTCCCTTGCAAAACCCATATATTGTGTGCTAATGGAATAGATTCACTGGAATATTAACAACCTTGTACCCTTATAAGAAGGTCTTGACATTTCCTGTTGGATTCATGTTTTTTAAGAGTCTTTGACATTTCCTGTTTAACAGATTTTAAATGGTTTTTGTTGGTAAAATGGCAAACATCAACCATCCCACTCTATACAAAGCTGACATATAACCATAACAGAAAGGTGAATAATACCTAAAGATCCCCCAGGAAATCTGTACTGTTGCTGCTTGGTATTTCCATGTCTAGGAATGTGTTCAGAAATTTTCACTGATCACTTCTAGAAATGATAAAGAACTTAAAGGACCCAGAGAAAAACACTGTACCAGAGAAAAGTAGCCTTTTTTATTGTGAAAACAATGAATTGTATTTCCTTAAACCACATAGCAGGTCAAACTCTCACTTCTTGTAAATCACTGTTGCTGTGTTTAGAATGTGCAGAGCTTTGCCCGTGTGTGTGAACTAAGGGTCTCTCTCAGTGGTTTTTGATGCCACCTGAGAATCTGGCTCCACTTAATTATGGAGACGATTTCCATTTTTCTGTTGCTTAACAGGTAAAGATCAGAGCTGATGACAAGTGTTTTCCCTTCAGAGTAGAACTTTGCAAATTTGCATATCTTTTTACCAAATGGGCACAAATCAATAAAGTTTTTCACCTAATCTTGTTCTCCGGTAGTAGTTAGTGATATGCTTTCTCAGAACAAAATCCTTTAAACTCACAATATGCCTTACTCTTCTCTGTCTGCTTATATGATTCAGAGATTGTGAAGTTGAGAGGGTTTTTTTCTTCCTTTTGAAGGTGGGTACTGTACATTCATCTTGTGTACTTATCTTCTGAGCATCTGCTTAGAAAATAAAACAACATGCCATTTTGACATCCAAGAAAGTGCTATAAAAAGTCTGTTGCTATGTTTAAATGCCTACACTCAGTTGCTATAGCAATAAAAATCTCAAAAATGATGTACAAATTGCCATAGTGCATTACCAGCCCTTTCTGGGACATGGAGATTGTGGGACTGAGAATACGACAAAGATGCTCAGTATATTAGAGGGCAGAGTTGCCACGTAGTTCCAGGTGCCCTGTGAGCAAATCTGTTAGCAAAATGTGGCCTAACTGTATAAATCCTAAAGTGGCTGTGTCAAAAGGGACAGTTGGATCCCTACTTAATTGAGTTGCTTCTTCATGACTTGTGTGACAGAGTTCAATACTTTGAGCAACTTCCCATTTCTCTGCAAGAGAAGTTGCTGAAAACGTTGATCTTTCTCTAAATTCCTTCAATACCATGATATTGAGTGTGAAAATCAGCATACAGAGTGCATCGGACAGTGTAGATTTCCTCTCTGTAACATTACAATATAGTCAGTCTGAAACGCCCTTGCTCCTGAGGCAGCTATGGGAACATTGCTATCAAAAAGAAAAGAAATGAAATAGTAGCTAATGGAATCCTTAGCATCTCTCTGGGGCTCAAAGCCTTGAACATTCAGTTGCTTCTTGAAGAGAGCAGGAAATTCAACTTCCTTCATAAAACATAGCAAGAAAAGGAAGGCATGCTGTTTTGGCAACTATAAGTTCAGTTATGGAATTGAATTGTTACTTCAGGCATTTCTATGCCTTGTTCTCTCTTCTACTGAGGAACAAGTTAGGGAAAAGAAGACTTGGAAAAATTGGAACCTTATTTGAAAGCAATATAACTGTTCTGTTCTCTTTATTCCTAATTGCTTGAAGGATCCTCAAGGTTCAAATGAGATTGGCTCGAACTCCGTAACAGTGTGCTGTTCAGTTTGAATATGGTAATCCACAGCAGTCACATAATTATTTCAAATGTTTTCCTTAACATATGCTTTGTAGTCCAGTTGAGAGGTCTGATATCAAGAATGTATCAGTGGTAGAAATACATATTTGTAATTTTTGTTTCAGTTGTTAGGTAGTGATTAATGTTCTTGTTCAAGAGTCACTATGCTGGTAAACAAACAGATGAAGTGATTCCAAGAGGCACTATGGTACCCTGTAGTTTGAGGGCACACCTAAATCCTCTAATACTTCTAAGTACATTTGGGCTACTTTATTTCTGTAAAAAGTCTGAATAAACTACTGCCATGTACATGGCTTATAGTTTTTCTCAAAATAAAAGTTGCAATGTTACATAGATAGTAGCACTTCTCTCATTTCTATTACAGAATAGTTTGTATTTGCAACCTCATTACAGTATTTTTCCGTAACAAATTTTGAGCATCTTTGGGATTTAGTCTTAATATTTCAATTTTGGTTTTAACTGTTGAGAAATTTGACATTTTGTAGCTTTATAGCTGCACAAACTTCCATGTGCATGGAAGCATGCTTCTTTCTCAGCCTCTGTGTGGATTCTTTGTTTACTTTCTTTCTCAGCTGCTCTGCATGGGGCACTGCACAATCAACTTCCACATAGGTTTATTCTTAAACAAAAATGTCAACAGGACTGATTGTGGGTTTGGTTTGGTTTTTTTAACTGATCTCATAGAGAAGTCCAAATGTTAGATCCATAAATATTTATTGATCCTTGTTTATTAAATTTTTCTTAGAATTCCAGTGATTATCTTTTATGTCAAGCTTAGGAGATGCTTCTGTGGTTACACATAGTGTGCCTGTAAAATTAGCATATCTATGCTTCATTTACAATAATGTAACTTTTACTGTTGACAATATGTGATTATATGAATAGCCTAACTAGGGAGGAGGAGAAGACAATGGGAGGAGGAGATGTGTGAAACTTCTAAACTGTAGCTTTTATGTTTCATGAAACTGTCAAATACTTGAAATACAGAAACCTGATCTTCCTTAGAACTGTCCCCTATACGTATAGCACCCTCACCACAATTGTTACAACATCAGTTTATTCTGTATTTCAAAGCTATTCTGTGTAGTCTCTGTTTTGGATGCTGTACCCCTGAACTTGCATCTGCCATGGAAATGCAAACTGCCTGATACCTGCCATTCCTTGGGTCAGCTTTGGTTGAACCTGTTCACCAGCTTCAAAAATTATTGCAGTGCTGGGGGAAAGAGGGAGAGTTGAACAGACAACATGGCTGCTTAAGCTTTTTTCAAGGAAAAAAGGATTATATGGCTATTGGTTAGGGACACATTTCTCATTATATGTTGTGCACTAAGCCGCCTTTAAGTGTTAGCTATGCATTTATTCTTTCCAAAATCTATTTTTGGTCTTGTTTTCCTTGGAATAAAGATTGTGCTCTTATTTTGGTTGTCAGCCAACTATCCTTCCCCCTTCTTCCCTGCCCTCCCATCATTCCCTCCCAGTAGCCTTTGAACTTGTCCAACTTGTTGAATTTGGCAAGAGAGGATCTCAAAAGTATTACGTTCCTACAAGTGAAAATGAGTGGTGTGGTAAGAGAGGAGAGACCCAGCTTAGTGCTGCTAAGGGGGAAGGCTCCACTGTGAGCTGAAATCATCATTGATTCTGTTTGATCTGCCGGCTGGCAGCCTGGCATGTGTGAAGCTCAAAACCAGGCACAGTAATGCTGTCTCTTGTCCCTCCAGACTTGCAGGAGACTAGGTGACAAGTGAACTTATTGTAGTGAGGGAGATAAGATGTTAAATCATTAAAATAAAATACCTGAAGAACAGGTTTTGTTCTCAGCAACTTAGAAACAACTTGTTTCTTAATGTAGAGAGGCATAGGTTATAAAACTGTTTGTGCACTGATATCTTAACTTTATTTTGGAAAACTTTTGCAAATGTGTGTGAAACAGATCATGAAAGCTACATGCTGATAACTCTCCTGTGATTTCACACTGAGTTCTAATAGTTGGTGGCAGTCCATATGTTTGTCGTCTTTCCAAAGCAGTGCAGAACACTGTTAGACTGTAGAACAGACCCTCATCTATTTTGCAGATTTTTCCATCAAGGCCGCAATGCCTAAATGGAAAAGATCTGAGGTTTCTGCAGTCATTGGGAACAGGCTATAGACTCTACTCGGTCTGCTCTTCAGGCATGTCAGTCAGGCTCATGGGAATGTTGTTAGTGGACAGGTTCTTCCCATGGCAAATAAATGTCAGCCAGCCGGGTAGAGGCAGCCATTCTAATTAGACTTTCCTTATATAACAGATGTTTTGAAGCTCAGCCAGGGAGAATAAAGTAATATCCAGAGGCAGCAGCCCTCATCTGCTTTCTGGTCATTTGAAGAAGGCAGCTGAGGGTCAAGAATCTGTTCTCTGAAAATTTCCTTGCAACTGAAGTGGTTTCTCCACTAATGATGTCCCTTTGTTTGTACATATACAAGGTCAGTACACAAGCTGTAAGGTTGATGAAACTCCAGGAGTTCCACATCATGGATACTGCTCACTTGCACCCGCTCCTTTAGGTACCCTTTTAATAACCTGTCATAGATTTAGTTTTTTCTTGAAAATATACAGCAAAATACTGAACTCTTTCTCTGAAGATTACTCAGAGTATGCAAATATTGGTTTTATGGATCAGATCACGTGTACTTCATTTCCCCCCCCGCCCCCTTGATGTCATGGGTTTTGAATAACATTGGGAAAACCAGCAACACTAAAAGACGTTCACAAAACCAGAGAGACATGTGATCCTGTTAAAGAACAACTCTTCTGGCTTCCTTCAGGTCACTTTAGAAATTTCTAGAAGCCCTTTTTGTTGAAGTTAACTTCAGTAAAAAATGGCAGAATAAGATCTCATTTGTTCTTAAGCAAACTGGCTACGTACTTTATTTCTGTTAGTCACTGATTAGTTATTCTGTGATTATTTGAAACAAATTAACATCCTGTTTTCTTTCTTCACTTGATCATCTGTTTGGGAGGAGTTTTTTATTTTGCTTAAACAAACAAAAAAACCCCTTTTCTGTCTAGATAACATTATATTTGTTTCTTTTTATGTTTAAGACAGGAGGCCTCTGCCTACAGCATTCCAACCATCAGCCTGCTGAATTTTCCCTATCCTTTCTTCACCTGTGCTACAGGGCACTATGCTGACCATGACAGTGCCAGACCTTAAATTCCTCTGATAGGTAATACCTGGCTTTCTGGTTGCATTTTAAAATTTACTTCTGTTATTTGAAACAGTTGGGCTAATTTCTCATTTGCGGGTCTCATCCAGTGAAGTTAATAGGAGTCTTGTGCATGTAAGAGTTACATAGGTCAGCTACTTGTTATTCTGACAATTTAAAAAAATATTTCAGTCTTTTTTTTTTTTGATTAACATGTATGTTGATGATTTGCTAGTTTTTAAAGTAACTGCTGCTTCATAAACCAATTTTAATTAAATTATTCATAAAAAAATAGCATAAAAGTTAGAGATGAGAAGATATAGAACACTAAGAAAACATCTATATAACACCAATTTCTGTGTTTGTACACTCTTCTATTGAGGCCAACAGTGGTAGCTTACTGTCTGTGAAAATGTTAATCCTTTGCAGTCCAGATCAGAAACTGAAGTTAATGAACTAGAAGATAAAAAATCATTGTTGGATTGCCTAACTAATATCCAAAAGCTATATCTTTGTCCATAACTATCAAACATCATTCTCACGGAGTTCAATGCTCCGCCTAGATGGATGTTCAGGGATGGAAGTTATGTCATAAAACTCAGTATGTAGCTGTGCATTCTTGCTAACTGAAAGGGTGAAATGGTTTGGGTATGTGACAAAAGTGAGATTTAGTTCAGACGTGCAGAAGACCAGACAGCTACTATTAGATAACATGATCAGTTTTACTACAGTGAATTTAATAATTAGGACCTATCCTGAAGCAGTATTACACAATACCAACATCTGATAAACAGTTCAGGTGAAGAAGTAAGATACAGTGGCCGTTTTCACTTAAGTGCATTGGGGAATGATCATTTCTTCTTCACAGTGGTAAATCTTGGCTATATTGGCAAGTGTTTATTTGAAAAAGCTGAAGAATTATGTTGCTAGTATTTTGAATGTTCTGAGGTTCTTAATAGGTCTCTTGAGAAATAAACACACATCCCAAAAAACTCAGCTTTCCCAAAATATTTGCAGGATATAGTGAGAGATGAGCCGTTATACAGTGAAAATATACAGTGAAGATCCAGATCTCTTGAATAGTTCAGAACTGAACTGTTGCATCCCTCGCTTTCTTAAACACATGGTTCTAGTGTTTTCTGCTGCATTTGTGCTATGAAATAATGATTTAAATTGGTGAAATTTTAATGTTTTGCTCAGTTATAAAGATTGAGTAATGTACCAATGTAAAGCATATTCAGCATGTTTTCATGTTTACAGACCTCCCTAAGGAATATTAACCCATCATAGTAAGGGTTACAACTGTGTAGCTTTGTTAAAGTCAATTGAGCAAATAACTTCTGCATGCCTTTGCAGAGTAAATTGACTAGAAAAGATATGTGACTTACTAATGCCTGGTTTTTGGCTTGGTATAGTTGCAGAAATACAAATGAAGACAGAGTTATGAACCTGATGAGTAAAGTAAATAAAATTCCATTACTCTGCTGCAAAAATTGAAGGAGAAAATGTAATTTTTAGTACCAAAAGCACTAATATTGTGTAATTGGTTACTCTGTCATTGAATATTCATGAAGCTCTGCAGTACAATGTTCAGTTAGGGTATTGGTTGTAATTAAAACAAGCTATGTGTTTGAAATTTGCTCTTTGCTTCAACTTAGTTCAAAAGCATGCTTAACATGTATTTAGAATTGAAGTGTTTTTTCTTTCACATGGGTGATAGAAAAGTGTGGTACCATTCACTCAGGTTGGCAAATGAATTGTTATGGAAAGTATTGTAGTTGCCCTGTTTGTTTATCTTCTAGATTCTGTTGCTTCTTTAGTGAATCATTTCTGAGGTAACTGGATAATGAGAATTTTGGAAAAAAAATCATAGCTGGCTCCGACTTTAAATTTAAATAATTCCTTTAACAAAAACACAAAAATGTCATGTTCAGTTAGTAACTTTATCCTCTTCATTCTGTAAAAATATACTTTTTTCCTCCAAGAGGGTTAAAAACAAAACACTTGGAGGGAACACTTAGAAAATGAATTTGTGGGTTGCCATTAAGCGCCATGGAAATTAAAATAAACATTGTTCTAACTAAGAAACATTAACAACAACAAAAAAGTTTGTGTTGGAAAAAAACCTTAACATGCCTTAGAAACATGTTCAACACAATTTGACATCATCTTATTTACACAGATCCAACAATCATTGTTATTAATTGATCTTTAGATTTAATTTTTTTTTTATAGACGTAGACGTATATCTTGTTTGTTAAGCTAGCTTGGTGAGTGTTACTTGTTTGTAGTCAGTTGTTACGTATTATAAAGAAGAAATAAAGGAAGGATATGAAAAAAGATTAGTGAAACATACATTAAGTATAGAAAATCTAGTACCTCTAGTTATAGCTTTCTTATTTCTTTCAATTTGTGAGGCAAAACTATTGGGAAGATGGTTTCCTAATGACTGCAGCCTGGGATTTGGATAGAAGAGAAGAAAGAGAATTAAGATTTTAATTCTTAAGAATTTAATTTCTTAGCCAATAAAATTAAGAGAAGGATAGAAGCTATCTCTCTTTAGCCTGCCGTTCCTTCCTTGCCCCAAGCAATTTATTTGGAAGATAATCTGAAATAAGTCAGGAAAGAGGGTTATATAAAAAAATGTTAATTTTAGC
Source organism: Theristicus caerulescens (assembly GCA_020745775.1). NCBI lineage: Eukaryota > Metazoa > Chordata > Aves > Pelecaniformes > Threskiornithidae > Theristicus > Theristicus caerulescens. Next base: position 12,307,605 of record CM036564.1, read on the forward strand.
CTAATGAAGTTTGTCTCCCTGGGCTTCCTCTGGAGTCAGCTGAGAAGAGAGGTTTCTCCAGAGAGCCTAAATTAAGTTCCTGATTTTAGGGCAGGAACTTAAGTTGACTTAGAAACAAACAAAAACTCAAACCAGCCAACCAAACAGAAAACTTAGGAAGACAAATGGCCTTAGGCTAAAGTGAGTCTCCATGAAAGATCCCCTTTATACATATTCTCATGCCTCTCGATCTGTTGAAGGCATATGGTAGTATAATAACTCTTTTATTGAAGATGATGTACAGAATGAAATAGGTCTAGGCTCTTTTTCTTCTCTTGCTCCTTCTCCCGCCGAGAACATCAAATTTGGTGTTACTGGTTTTGGTAGAAACATTTGAAAGAAATCTTATATCAGTATTTAATGACTGTATCCAGCCATGTCCAAATTGATGAATCTTTGAATGAAAACAGCATTTTCAGTTGACAAGTAAAAGCAAATATCTGCGTTGTCTGTAAGGGGGAAAAAAAAAAAAAAGCAACAACTTCCTCAGCTTATCAAGGTTTGCTTTCTTTATATCAACGCTAATAACTATAATAGGACTAATGTAAAGCTAGTGTTCACTTTGGTTTAACTGAATTGATAAAGAGATATAAGTAAACTGGAGAAAGTTTCATAATGTGTACCAAAACACAATTTCTAAGGCAAAACTGCAAACATGAGAGCTTCAAGGGGAAGAGGGATACTGAGATGAGAATTTAACTTTTGGATGTTGGAAAAACTGTCTTTGAAAATTTCTCTAATGCTTTTTTTTATGTGCCAAAGCAAAAACAAGTTACAAACCCTCTTCTTTTTCCTTGAAGAAATTCTCGTCATAGTGATAGAACAAACAAGTTATATTTTGCTTCTACTTTGTAGCAAATGCGGATATATTTTACTTAGATAAAGTTCTCAATCCCGATGATTTTTAATTGCAAGAAAATATACCATTTTAAATGCTTGATACTAAAGCGTTGTGTTTGTATCACAGAAGCTTTGAACTTGGAATACATATGTGATAAGGATGGTGATAAGGATGTGATAAGGATATTTCATAACAATTCCTCCCTGGGCCAAAGACAAAAACTGGAATAAAATCTTTTAAATAAGAAAAGGCATACCTGTAAAACTGACTATGGAAGCAATCACACAAGGTAGACTAAAATTACATGTATTTCCCTTATAATAAATCTGTTGCTTTAATGGTGTATAAAAAATTATTTTGTAGTTTAATTAAATGGAATTATTCTTAGGACAATTTCTCTTTAGAGCCCAAAAGAGGAACTATAGCAAAACTCTAATGGAAGCAAATAATTTTTAATAAATTAGTGACATAAGGCTATTGTCTATCCTCAGACATTCATTTGCAATTTGTATTTTGAGAATGCATGTAGAAAAAAGGCCAACAAGCCCAGTCTTAACTCATTTATCAGTATTATGTTAGGAGTGCTACAGTTCTGTGGGACAGATTCTCACTACTGAGAAATCTATACTTTGTGTGCCATAAAGGTATAATTCAACCTGTGTTTGACCCACCTCAAGTTGAAGAGGCAGTGAACTGGAAGAGCATATTCCTATCAAACTAATTCTGCATGAATATTAACTGTTATTCCACTTTTTCCTCTCCTCTTCCATGATAAATTTTAAAACCTTTATCACCAGGATTGAAAATAATAGTTTGGTTACTTTCTCAAAATAAAGCTTTACTTAGTTTCATGAGCTGTTTCAGGTGTAGCTACCCGTATGCATTTTGATATGTAGCTGGAAAATTATATACTTTTCTAGAAACCATGATGTTTCCTTTAAAATCATTAGTTTGAAAAGGTGGCAGTATTGCAGCTCCTTACTAGTCTGTTATCAAAAGATGACTGTTTTTCCAGAATTTTCATACTGGCCGTATCCTGACTAGTCAAGCAAAGCTCTTGTGATGTCAGTGGGTAAGAATTTTGGCTTTTTTATTTTAGAAATTATGAATAACTTTAAGTTCCTTAACGTACAATTATTGTGCTTATATTAAGAGACACTCCTCTTCCCCTTCCCCAAAAGACAGATATTTGCTGCTTTCTGAGTAACTGTGTTCTGGGTGAGGGTAATCATGGAATAGGTATTCAGAGACCGCGAATGAAGCATAATAGCTCTTTAAAAACTAGAGTCATTCCCTGCTTGGTATTGTGTTCCTTTGCTTGTCTGTGTTCCCAAGATTTTATGTTAGTAAGCTTTCCTTGCTTAGTCCTGTCCTGAAGGTTAAAGGCATAATATTTAACTTAGCATTGCAGCAATCCAGCACAGGGAAAACTTAGAAGTTTAGAGGCAAACAAAACGTACAGTCTGTCTCTTCAAAGTTTTTCTGTAGTGAGTGGAAGCTTTGATTGTGCTTTTCATTACTGGAAAAGAAAGTAGGTTGCTTACAAAGTTTGGTAGAAAAGAATTAAATACAGTTTGTCTACTTTGATCTCGTGCAGGGACTGTTAGTTGTCTATGTACAGTTAGCCTATGATGTAGAATCTAGCAATAGCACATGAAAAGTTATAATGATATATATTATCTCTTTATTGTTAAAGCAATCTCATTGTGGAATTTCTCTTATAGATTCAGCTTACTAGGTATACAAGGGAAATATTACTTACAGTGTGAAATAACTTTTAGAGTTGTCAAATCATGTGGCTGATATATAGTATTTCTAATTTTTTTTTCAAAATTTGAATACCTCAGCAGGGAAGGCCATCCATCATATCTGAGACCAATATATATATATATATATATATTTTTTTTTTTTTTTTTTTTACATTTCCTTGTTTACTGAGACCTGATTTTTATACTGGCTAAACTAGAAAGAAACATTAATTAGAGAAAGAGAAGAGATATTTCCAGTCTCTATCTCAGAAAGTTTGATTTATTCCTTTGCACTCTACTGGTATAGATTCTGTGGGAGAAAAACAGTGGGAGTTGCAAGAGCATCTTAAAACATTCCCCCAGTTTGTACCGCTGATTTGAGAAGAGATTATTTTCATGTTTTTTCTGACTCAGCCACATGTGAGTCGTTGGGAGCAGGAGTGTAGGCAGCACTGTGCAACTGAATCTATGTGATAGGTAAGGCGATGGCAAAGGAAGAAACTGGTAGGCTAAGATAATAAGAAGGAAAAAAGATGGAGAACGGCAATAATCCTTTGTAATCAAGGAGTGTGTAACCCTTCATGCCAGTCTCAGTTTCTTGATCTTCTGGAGAAAGAAGGAGGGGAAGAAGATTCTATGTTGATTTTCACCTGTCTTCTATTAAATAATATTTCAGTCAAACAGAATTTTCTTCATACCTCTGTAAAATTGGGAATGTCTTTTAGTGTGTATGTGAGCAAATGTGTGTATGTACATGTAAGACTGCAAAGTTTGAAAAGTGCTGGCTCGCTCTTCTCACTTGTGAAATCCAGTACTTCTTGTATGATGAATCTTAAAGAACTGAAAATACTTTCATTGGCCTGCCACCCAAATAGCCTCTTAAAAACATCTGAATTTTGTTCATATGCAAGAATCTAAAACGTGACAAAGCAGGGACATACCAGACATTCTTCAGACTGAGATATGTTTACTTATTCAAGAAGGCTACTTAGGAATCCAGCACAGCACCATCCTGTGGCAGCAGGATCTTAGTCCTGGATGTGGTCTTAGCATGTACTGTCTCATATTGACTAGAAAAATGTAAGAAAAAGTCTTTCTCCCATTACTTTCTTCTCTCTGTTGTTCTTTCCATCCCTTCCTTCAGCATTGCTAATTACTCATAATGGGCATAAAGGCAATTCTAATTTGTTCAATTTCTCAAAATCAGTTTCTTTCAGAAATTGAACCTGCTTCCACCAGTGAACATTAGAACTACATATCCAGGTCATGCAAACCATTCACCTAATCTCACATCAGGATCATGTTTATGTTACACCAAAAGCAGGAACATTGTTTAACCCTCATTGTTTTCAACTATCTGCCGATTAGGGCTTTCCAGGATCAGAGGCTGTATAACTACTCCTGTACCTCTCCTCTGAATGCATCTAATCCCTTTTTGAACTCACTTATATACTCCAATTCTTTCACAACTTCCTGTGATAACATATTCAATTATTTAATTATATACTGTGTGAAGGAGCTTCTTTTGTACTTAAACTATTGCCTAATAACTGCTTTTGGTATCCTCATCCTTGTGTACTGTGAGGAATTGTGAGTAAATAATTAATAGGCCACCCTCTCTGGTTTGTTAATGATTTTTATAAAAATTTCTAAGCTGTTTCTATCCAGCAGTGTCCGTTTTTCAAGTTGAAGTGCTCTAGTCTTTTTTGCATGGAAACCATTTGCAATTTCTGACCATTCTTTCTTCTGTGTACCCTTTGTATTTATGTTGCATTTTTTTTGACATGTGACTAGAACTGATTTGAAGACTTGGGCATAATATGCTCATAATCTATGTTGTTCTCAATTCTTTCCTACTAATTGTTAACATTTTTGCCTTTTTGGCTGCTGCTGAATGCTATTTTCAGAGAACTATCCAAAATGACTCAGATCTTTTTCCTGACTGGTAAAACATAATGATGGGCTCTCATTTAGCTAAGTATATTTTACGGTTATTTTTCCTCATGTGCATTGATTTGCATTTTTTAGCAGTGTATTTCACCTGCCATTTTATCATTTAGGTGCTCAGTATCCCATAAATTGCCTTGGCTGGCTTTAGATCTGATTATCTCACCTCATCTTTTAATCAGTTGTACACACCCTCTTTTCCAGATTCTTCATGACTATGTTGAACACCACAGCCCCTGTGGGAGTGCAATCTCTGCAGCAGAAAGGCAGACCTGTAACTCCTACGCTTTATTTCCTTCCTTAAATTACAAGAGGTCTTTCCCTCTTGTCCTGTGAGAGCAGAGTTTCCTTAAGATATTTGGTAGAGAACTTTTTACAAAGAGATGTTTTGACATACATATTGCTTGTATTAAAATGCTTGTTGACTTCTGTAAAGAAATTTAATGAAATAGCAAAGTTTGGTATGCTGTACAGGCCTGTGTTATTATCATTCTCATATCTCCATCTATTTAGTAATAAAATATTACATTAATTTCTTATGTAGGACAGTTATTATCTTAAAGTTAGGAACTAGGATGAAAGCCTTAAATGATAATAAAATTATAAAGCAATCAGCCCTCAAATGGGAGATTTGTTTTGTTTTGGCATAATAGCAAAGCACTTAAAGGTCAACATCAAAATATTGAAGGAAGTGTTTGGAAAGAATCAGCATCATTCATTGCTTACACTGTTTGCCTTTATCTCAGTCTTTTTAAGGTTTTTTATTTGTCCTCCACTACCTCAGGTAGTTAACGTGCAGCTTTCTGTGTCTGCATTTGTCAGAACGTTGTTCAGAGGCATTCTAAAACCCCAAAACATTGATTAATAATAAAACTTTTGAAGCATTGGTATTTCAGCATTTCTTCTATTTTAGATTAGTCTTATCTGTGTAGTTCTATGGTATTGTTAAAATTACAATGACTTGCTATATCTTCTTTTAAGAGACATTTTCTAAATATTTTACCTTGGTTTGTATTTTTTATTGCATAATATATTAGAATCATTGAATCTTTTTCATTCCATAACTTTCTACAACTGTTTTAAATTTAAAATAAAGTAGCCACATTCCATTACTTTAATATAACTTTGTTTAGCTTATTCAATATAAGGAAAGAATAAAAAATGGTAAGACAATAAATCTCAATGTATACAGACTATATATTGTATACAAATTGTTTATAAGCAGGCAAATACAGAATACTATTTTGTCTGATTTATATATAAAGTTATAGAGGATAATTAGATACATGTCATAATACCTTAAGACAGTAATGGCAATAGCAATATTGAATTCTAACATAGCTGATAAAGTGCTATGAAACAGGGCTAAGAAAGATGAGTTCTGGTAGATTTAGCTCAGTATCAAGATGTGAATGCTGCTCCTCCCCAACATTGTCAACCAGCTCTTCTGCCAGAAGTTATCAAACTTTTAGCAGCTACAATGGAACAGGACAACCCTAGTCATTAGCAGCTTGAGCTAAACTACTGGTTGCAAACTGAGATGACTGAAAGGCACATATGCACCTTATTCACTTGCTCTTACTGTAGAGAAGGTGCACTCTGGAAGAGACACAGAGAACAACTGGAGTGGGATCTTATATTCCTATTGCAAATCTCAACCCGTGATATATCCTGTTTCTCTTTTAAAGTCTCTTCCATGCGTTAACTCTTCTCCTTTTACAACTTCCTCGCCTCCCCCATTTTCATTTTAGGTTTTGAGGCCAAAATTTTAAAACCTAGTATATAAAATATAAACCCCAAAGTCTATAATTCTCTTTCCCTGCAGAAGTAATTCTCTGGTTTAAGCTCACCTCTTTGCTAGGGGCTCCCTGTGCGCAACACTGATAAAACCGTAATAAATGAGTGTGGTTTTTTTTAGATGTTGATGAGATGAGATTGTGCATAAAGCTGGTACATTGTTTTTGGATCAACTCCTGGATATAATCAGTGATGGAATGGTGTTGGCTAAATAATTTTATCAGGGAAAGATTTTGACAAATTGCACGAGGAACATTTTGCTACATTTGGCTTGTGCTATTCCAGAAGAGCAAAGCTGTTGTTTGCCTCAAAGCTTTGTTCTGAACTGTCTAATTACCCAGAAAAATGTAGCTTTTTGGTACAGTACATGCCAGTCAATCCATAAAAATTCCTTTCTTGTTCTGATAGCTTTGATCTTTATAATTAACTTTCCTAGTTCTGGGGTTTGGAGAACGATTGTTGAAAACCACAAAAAATAAGGTTAGCAAACCATCTGTTCTTAAAGACTTAGAGTTTTGTATTTGGTAGCTTTCTAAAGAAAATGAAAAGTTACTGGTTTTTTTACTATGCTTTCTAGCAGATGCAAGCCAATGAGGATAGTTTCCAAATTAGAGTGCAAATTGTAAAGCTCCTGAATCTAGAACTTTAGCCAGTAACCAAAATGGGCCTCATTTTCTTCCATATAAATACTTGTAAATCCTGCTGCGAAGGATTTAAAAGTAACAGGAATTATATACTTCATTCACTTAAATCTGGTTTTAGGAGCTTAGCTTTGATGTTGCACATTTGAAAATGCTGACTTCAGTGTAGTCCATGTTCAGTATACATCTGTTTTCCTCAAAGTTAAATTCTTCTTTGGGTCCTCAGTGTTAATATTTTGAAGGTCAAGCAGTATAGAATGATTGAGCTGCTATTGGAGTGGTTAGTCTAACAGAGGTCTTTACTTTTAAGGACACCTGCAAAATAAAATATTGAATTGTCACTTTTTTGCATTACTGTGTTTTCCCAATCCTGAGATTCTGTAGGTAAAGACTTTGTATGATAGATATAGTGGAAAGGCAGCTCTAGATTTTTTTTTTTTTTTTTTTGTACTAGCAATAATCTCTCGTCCCTCATTTTGGATTCCAATGAAGCCTAAGGGCAGAGCTTTGAGAACACAGGAAATGGGAACTTGCTTTTCTTTTCTCACAAACTGTTTGCTTTCGTTTTCTGACCATCCTTTCTGCAAGTCAGCAAATCTCTTCTTTCTGAAGTGATAAGCAGTATGCTTTCTCCCTTTTCCCCACATTAAAATAAAGAGCTCGGGTTTATTTTTCCTGAAGCTACCTCATCTGCATGTTAAATAAGGATAAAACAAGGGCAAATTATTTCTCCTGTAATTTTGGCTGTGGGTGCTAGACTGCAGCCACTGGGAAGTCTCCTTCTGGTAGATTTTCTGTTTCTTGATCGGGCTACATATAGTTCAGGCCAAGTAGCTAAGTCTGCCATCTAAGAGCAGGAGACAATGATGACACTTAACTCCTCAAGTCAGAGACACAGCCAGAGATTACTTGAGAGGCTTGCAAGCGCTACCTGCGATTAAGTCCCCCTCCTAGGATACTGCTATTTTCAAACTAGGGACAGTAGGCAGAACCTTACTTTTAAGTAATCAGTTGAAGTACCTGTGTAGGTAGGTAGGTAGGTAGTTGTAATGCTAGTATGATGCACTACTCTATTAAAAGTTTTGGTCAGAACTCAGCTGCCCTCAGTCTTTTTATTTCAAGGACTTGTTTGCATTGGGAATTTGGAACATGCTCTGATTCAGATTGGAAATCTGAACAAACTATGGAAAACCATAATGTGGGCTGCTTGCAAAAGGGTTCGTCTCGCAAAGCTCACCAAATGTTATTTATGACTGAGGTTTAAATCGGTGCTGTGGCTGCATTATGAAATACCCTTCTAAAGAATGCAAATGAATATTTTATTGTATAAGATACAAGAACAGCCGTGTCATGAGCATTCCTAATAGAACAGTTTCTGTGCTAGCACACTATTTCCACGTGATGTGTGGAGTTTAGAGTATTCATTTTACTTCAGTCTTAATTACTACATCATCCTGTCTGATAGAATACCTATGCAGCCCTCAAATTATTAAATCAAATACTCTTTGTTGGTTTCACCTTGAAATTCATAACTGTCTCAATTAGCACAATTAGCTGAAGAGGAAACACAACTCTGAGGAATTTGTTGCTGTTTCAGCTAATATATGTACCTCATTGGAGAGTCATCCAATCCATTGCTAACTTGGCCAGTAAAATGCACATTGAATTTCTTTGCTAAATTCAGCAGTAACAGGGTGGTCTTTCTGTCACTAGATATTGTGGGTCTTTGTTTTTAAATGCCAGTAGAAAAAAAAAGCTTCCTCTAAACTACTGAAAGTCTGCCTTTATGTAGTACGTAAGTTGAACTGTCCAGTAAATAGTCTGCCTCTTCCCATCACACCTTTTAAAAATTAAATTTAAATGAAAAACAAATCAGTTAGGGAATGATTACTGTAAGAACTTCATAGTGTGAAAATAACACTGTGTGACTACGTCTGAAAGGTACTCTTCAGCATATTTTTAATATGGTCCCGGAAGCATACTTTCAATAGCAAGGAATAACATAGCCCACAGAAAACAGCAGATGATTCAGCAATACAGGCAAAAGACCTTCTGCAAAGTATGTCTGCCAAATCTTGTGTTGCTTTAATAGATCTTTTGAGCAAGAACAGGGCTTTTGTCCCTGATTCTGCTTTGACATCACACCTGAATGAGACACTGAGAACCTTCCCCTGCCTTGGATAATACTGAAATGAACGATCATCCTGTGTATGATTAATCATTTTTTTAATTATTATAACCTGTTTCCGAAGCTAGATATTGATAAGAGAAGTTAGTGTAGCTGCTGGCTTTCAAGTTGTTTCTATTTCCAGCAAAAGAGCCTAAAAGATGGCATTACAAAATGTTATTGCTTATTCACAGTTCTATAGTCATATGTTAGCAGGAGACAAGAGGTATATATGTTGTTTTTTGCTTCTTCATAGACAGCTAGGCCTGCAGAATCAATGTGTAATCTAGGGATAAAATTGGACTGTTTCTAGCAAAAGCAGCAATTCTTGTGATCTAATATACAGCATCCCTGTCTCCAAGTTAGGACATTACAGTCTACGAGTGAACTACCAGGTCAGTGAAAAAAGCAGCTGAATAATTAGATTCAAATAATGTAGTTAGTTCATGCTACTGGCATTACATGTCACCTGGCATTACAAGTGAAGTTCCTTGAGGGTCTATCCATTTATTAGATGTGGAGGATGAGTAGGAATACATTTTCGTCAGATGTGCTTTACCTCATCTGGTTTTGGGCCCTCAGGATGTTGATAAACTCAAGGAAATCCAGGGAGAGCCACTATGGTAGTCAGGAGGCACACATCCTGTGAGGGGATGCTGAGGGAACGAACTGGTGTTGCTCAGCCTGGAGAAGAAACTAGTTGCAGTCTTGCAACACTTAAGAAGATGTTACTAAAAAGATGGACTCGGGCATTTTATGGAGGTGCATGGCAGGAGAATGAGAGACAATGATCATAAAGGACAACAAGGGACGTTCTGACTGGATGTCAGGGTGGGGTGGGGGGGTGGAATTACTGGGGGGGTAATTAAATGCTGGATCAGATCTACCAGAAATTCTGCAATTTCTGTCCTTGGAAGTTTTCAAGTTCCAACTGGACAAAGTCCAAAGCAACTTAGTCTAGTTGCTTCAGTGCTGACCCTCCTTCGAGGAGGGAGGTTGGTCCAAATAACCTTCCAACCTGAAGAATTCCTTAATTCTGGGAATTGATCCTCCAGTCCTGGCCATCATACAGTAACATATAAGTTAACTGTAGTCAAATAAGCAGTCAGCAAAGTCCACACAATGGCTGATTATTTGAATAAGTTGATACTATAGTTATTCCTTTCCTGGTGTACAACAATATTTTAAAAAACTCAGTGGAATTGGATTCATAATTCTTTTCTCATAAACAAGGAAGTGAGATGCGTTCATGCTCTTTTGGGTGTGTTGATTTTTGCAATGCAAACAAAAACATGTACATGTGTCACTAAAGTAAGCAACTGTGAATCTGATTTTGTCCAGGAAGCATAAAATGAGAATAAAATACTTATTTTGCTGCTTTGCCGTTTTTCTATGCAAGATGGAGAGCTGAGTATAATCTCCCTGCTTGAAAGACCACAACTGCATTTTAGGATCCCAAAGAAAGCTGTTTATTGTTGGTTTGTTCAACAAAGTGTGCCCTCTGGGATTACCCTTTGTAATTGGGAAAGAAAGAATTTTGTTTAATTTATTCATTTGGAAAATTTTTTGCTTGACTAGCAACAAGACTCCTAGGTCACTAAGCAATAGTGTTCTGCCCTAATTGCCTTCAACTCATTTATGTTTCTAAGTTATGCCTTTGGTAGTAATTTTTTCCAAGTGATATGAAGTTGATATCCAGCTGTCCTGGAAAACAGAATAGTTCATAGAATGTGTATATGTAAAAATTGCATTTGAAGATATTACTTCATGTAACAACCTTAAGGTTTTTCTTAAACAAGAATGAATCAGCACCAAAGGACATGAATTTTTTTCCCCCTGATCTTTTCTGTCCCCCCTCCCCACAAGCAAATTTGTTCTCTTTTTACATTGACTAAGAATATAGTCGAGTGGCAATTTGAGAAAATATCGTCTCAAGTTCCCAACTCTGCCTACATCATAGACAAAAATAAATATGTAACTAGAATGTGATGTATAATACATGCAGTCCAGACAGTAGAAACATATCTAGGTTTCTCCAAATCTGTGAAAAGGAGTAGAAGAAAAAGAAACCCCAATGACTCTGCGTTACTGAGTACCTGATGCTCATTTAGGCAAAAGCATGTTTGGTAGTAATATTATTTCCTGGTATTATTATGACTACTATCATTAGCAATTTCTGTTGGGCAATTATCAATGCACAGGTCCTGCATCAGAGGGGTCTTTCATGACCACGGAACAAAGATTGATGCTGCCTCCTAAACAAATTTGCATGTTTCTTTCAAATAGTAAGTTGTTTAGGAGGAGGAAGAGAGCAACATTTTTTACTCACATATAATTTTCAACTTTTTTTTTATTTTCTCCTATTTTAAGGTCATTGCCTTTATGTTGTAAGACAATAAGTTTTTCTCCAGACACTTCCTATCTCTAGAGTTCTTTTGAACTACCCTCCTGAATGACACTTAATGTACTGTTCTCCCACCTTTATCTTCACACTTTCTTATATGCTCTTCCTTATGCTTAGAAATCCTTATTCTCCATGCCAAATATCCACCCAATCCATGTTCACATTCTTTCTTTAAACTGCATTTCCTTAAAGTCTATCAAAAATAATATGCAGGTTAAGAAACATATCAACTCTGCCTTGAGATCTGACAGTCTTCTGATCATCAGATTTGCTACTGCAGGCTGAATTCTTTAACTTGTGCATAATACTGAATAAATCAGGGCCTAATTTTTCCTTAATATCACATGTACTATCTTTTTCACCAAATATATTTATTTATTTATTTATTTACTTACTTACTTATTTATTAAGTACCCCAAAGTTTACTGCAGCTGGTTTCCTAGTGGCCATCTGGCTGAGCTCTGTTGCTTGTTGTCTTCTTGTCAATCTAGCTGAAAGCCCACTGATGGGAAAAAAAATTAGGTCAGTAAGAAGTAGGATGAGATAAAATTTTTGTTTGCAAGTTAACCGAACTTATAGAAACAGCTGTCTATGAGTTGTAGAGTGGTGGGATTTTTTCACATTGTGGGGCTTTTTTGTTTGTGGGTTTTTGAGAGGGAGTTCATTGGGTTTGGTTTGGGTTTTTTTACACAAAACAAGGGAAAGAATTTTTGAAATGACAAAAGCAAGTTTGTTTAGGAGTGATTAGTTGAAGTTTAAAATACAGGAGGCATATCTAAAAACTTCTGGATGGTAAGATCTGTTAGGCAGTTATGACTATTTCATGACCTAGTCGGGCATCGGGCATCTGGCATCTGGCTTGTGCACTTTGTTCTTCATGTGTAGCAAAGGTTTGTTATGTGGCTTTGGAAGACAATTTCCTGTGAGGTAAAGGATCTTCCAGAATTAAAATTTTAAATCTCTAGCTGGTTCATTGTTGGAGAACTTTCTCTAAATAAGGATTTGAGCATAAACCTTTAGTAAGCTCAGTGAAATATATAAGTGACTTTCAGTATTATGTTTTGAAAGATTGAACATATGGCTTCATATTCATTTCAATTTCTTCTACTTTCTGAAGAAGCTTCCTTGCTTATGGCTAAGAAATATGCACGAGTACTTGGAGAGCAATAAAAGAACAAAACAGACTGTGTAGATATGAAAAAAAAAAAAAAGGAAGGAGATACATACATTGTTTTATACATTGTTTTCTCTTTTGCCACAGAGTCCTTGGCCATATTAGTTCTCTACTCTGGAGAGAACGTCTTAAAAGTGACCCTCGAAACAGCTGCCAGTTCAATTAATGTAACTGTAGTTCATGCTGGATGCAAGCCATTGAATGAGAGGGAACAGATGGGTAAAAGCTTTTAGGTCTGGAATCCCTGAGGAAGTGCCACCTCCCTTTGGTTCTCCTGCCACAGCTGTCCTGTTGTCTCCAGCCCGGGATGTGGGGAGTGCCAGGGTCTTGCAATGGCATGACTGGGGAGAAGCCTCTGCTCTAAGGACCTCACAGATCTCTCCTTTCCCATAACTCCCTTTGGCTGTCCTTTCCATACAAGAGCCGAGTCCAGTATGTTAGGCACATACTTACCCAGATAAAATTACATTGCTGGACTTTTGTCTTAAGCCGATTAGTTCAAAGAAAACCCCAGAATGAATAAAAACTACAAATGAATCACAACATATTTTTTGTGAACTTGTATACAATTCTTAAAACCATTTGATTTCACAAGGAGGTAATGCTGCTTATAACCTCATTTCCTTAAATTCTTTTTAGTGCTACATAAAAACAAAACCTGAAAACAGGCTTTGCACCCAAAACAGAGTAATTCATAAGAATTTGATTCATGCAATATTAATTCCTAATTGCCCCTAAAAAAAAAGTGGAATCAGGAAACTTTCAGGCTGTCTAAAATACACTTACCTTAAAAGAAAAACCTATCTTTTTTTTTTTTTTTTAATCTAGGTCTAGTAGTTTAAAAAGTTAGTGAAATACTGCTCCTCAGTATTTCTAAAATATGTACATTCTTCAGTTGTCTGCTGATTGTCTGCAGCATGAAATTCAGCCTAGAATTCTTGCAAAAAAAAAAGATTGTAAGCCACTCCTCCGATTGCTTTGCTGCAAGAGAAGTAAACCTAAACACTGACTTCTAACAAAACAAAAATTGTAACTATTGCTAAAACAAATGAAGCTGGCTGATAGTATTTCACAGCAAAAAAATGCTATTTTCAGATACAGTTGCGATCTTTTAATGTCTTAAATTTCCATTTAACTATGTTAAAATAATTGTCTGTGAGTGCAATCAGGACCAAGTGATTTTTCTCTTAATGTATCAGGGAAAAACCTAAAGCTGGGACCAGAATGGATCGTATTGGAGTTAAGTACGGAACTCCCAGAAAACATTATCCATTAAACTCTGTGGGACTTAGTTATCAGATTTCTTTAAGCTCTGATGCAAAATTTTAGATACGTAACCAAACCAAATGCCTTGTTGTAGGAGTTGTTCTTGTTGGTAATAGACCAGCATCACCTCTCACCCCCAAACTTTTTCAGTCTCAGCAGAGTGTCATAACTAGCCATTGCTAGAGATATTCTGAGTGCTCCCAATCAGATCAGGCTGGACATGCATCAGAAGAACATTTTACTTTCTGCCTGACCTAACTTTTCCTTTCTCTCATTCAAGCAGATTACTGAAAACCTTTAAGTTTTATGTGTTCCTGAGCTATAAGGAAAACAGGAAGCAGAAAAGGAAATTCTTTCCTGTTGTGCTACTCTGTAAAGCGAGTCCTACATGGGTAGCTTGTAGTCCTGAGGAAGACTGTACCCGCTGAGTTTGAGAGATAGAAGTTTTTTAGAAGTTGGGGGACATGTGCTGTATTCTTCTTACGCTTTTGTTAGTTTCTTCCTTTAAAATATTTTTGTGACAGAATTATTCACATTTATCCCTTGTCTCTGAAGTTGCAACCTGGAAGTGTTCCGATTGTCAAGAAGTATTATTTAAGTCACTCAGGAATTAAACTCAATACTTCTCAGAATGAAAACAGGTGCTTTGAATTCACATAGTAGTTGCATACACTTTGCACGCCCCAGTGGTATTCTGTATCCTGTAAACAGAAACACCACTTTGTCTTCTAGATTTTACCTTGTACAGTTGTATGGATATTAATGTGGGCAGAACTCAGAGCATTACTGTTATCACAGAGATGCCTTATATTAGTCCTGGGGCTATGACTGTGTTTTGGTAAACTGACTGAAGCAGTATCTTAATATCTTGCAAGCTTTAGCATTTAATGTGAGAAACCACTCTCTTATCGTAGAAATTAGATGCAGTAGGAAACAGCCAAATTTTTTTTGTGTTGCAAACAGTAAAGAAAGCGTCTCCCAATTTCCGTGTAGTGTCTCTTGTCACATAGGGTAAGAATGTAAATGAGTCAGCTTTCGTTGTGGTTTTGGGTTTTTTCTTTTCCAGTGAATGTTTCTATAAACAAAAATTTTGAAGTCCTAGTACAAAATATTAAAGATTTTCTATTAAGATATTCTGGATCTGGTTTTATAGGTTTTGGTTGTTTTGTTGTGTTGTTGGGGTTTTTTAAATTTTTTTAGATAGTTAATGTATGCCAACAAACTTTTTTTGTGTATCATCTTAAACCATGTGTATCTATAACCATGCTTTGTGTCTGAAAACTTATTCTGTGGTACAAACATAAAAACACCCTGTTTTGCTCACACTTGGTTTAAAGGAAATAAGTTTAGTGTTTTTTAAGTACTTCGAAGCTGCAAAAATTAATTCAAAATGCTACCTGAATTCCATATGCTTTTACAGCTATACAAAAGGAGTGCAAAAAGATACCTTTCTAATATGGTAATGTTTTACAACCACTTTGCAGGACAACAAAGTAAAGAGTTTTACAAAAAGCAGCTCAGAATTGTGCAGTTCAGCTGTGTTCATGAGTATGCAACTCCCATTGTTGACAAATGAGAGTTGGTTGACTTGACCGCAGGCAGTGTGAGGTCAAGAAATATTAATAAAATGCTTTCTTGACTGTTTATTTCTGCTTTTTTTTATATATCCTTGTTGTGACGTGACAGAGCATTTGAGGTCAACTGCCAAACTATCAGTGGAGATGGAGTAAAGCACCTTTATCTAAGCCTTTGTAACACGGGACTCAGCTGTGACTCAGAGAGGGTAAGTTAACTGATCATACTTAACTTTCTCTACTATGGTAAAATGAGTTGCAGAGAGAACACACTGAAAGCCAAGGGCCTCTAAATACTTTTCCCTTTTATGGAATAGAGCTCCCAGATCACCATTTCCTGGAGATTGTACTCTAAGCCTACACAGTGGTAAAAGAAAGTTCTCTGCATTCACTGATCTATATCTGACTACAAATTTGAGCTCAGGGGATCATTTTTTTCCTAACTATTTTAAGCAGTGAGTTTACAATAACAGACCAAAACATTAAAAAGCACTCCATCCTCACTTCTTTCTTTCTTTTTCTTACTTTTTTTCTTTACGTTGTTCATCTTAGCATGGGAATAAGCAGAATCTTGTGAATAGGATAGGTAATTTGTTTTTTATTTAAACTTATTTTGTAGGTGCAAAAGGCTTATGCAGACTAAGATTGTAGATCTTCGCCTACATCCACTCTTCTTGTGACATGTGAGTTAATCTCTAAAAGTATTTAATTTTAAAAGATAATTTTGAAGGTCTTGCAATTTCTAAAAGACTGGAATTTGGGGGGGGTGTCATTTAATCTGATAAAACACTACAATAATCTCATTACATCCTTTGATAGGATAGAGGTAGGCCAGACAGAGTTTGATCAATGCCTAACAAAAGAAATAACAGAATCTTGAAATTGTCTTAGTGACCAGGATGCTAACATGCACTTATGCATCTTGGCTGTTTCTAAAGTGTAGATGTATTTTTTTATCTATCCTTTCAGTATCTTCAGGGACAATAATTACAGTTGTTTCAGTTGGTATCTCACTGCATTGCATGTATTGTTAACATATCATTTCCTCCTTTGACTGAAACATCTTTATGCTTGTGGAGGGGAGATAAAGCTGGCAAAGCAGCATGATTCCAAAGGCTGTTCAGCTGGCAGATGAACCAGGCTTAGAACCAGGATAGTCATGCTCTCTGTACTTTGGCTCAGGATTCAGTAAGGCTGTAAGCTGTTTTTGTAGATAGAGGTGCGAATTTCTGTAGGTTCCAAGGCTGTACTCCTCCCTAATGCTCTACTGAAGAAGAAAAAATGTACCTTCCAGGGAAATAAATTTTCCAAGGACATTTCTTTTCTTCCTACATTTGTGAGATGCAGAGAAGCTCCTCTAATTCTTGTTAGAGTGTTTTCATGAAGCCCCCTTTTTCTATATGTTTTGACTCTTACTAACATTGACTGGGGCTATTTTTGTTGCCCAATCAAATAGGCATAAAGTCACTTCAGCAGTGAGGAAAGAAGAACATTTATTCACTAGTATCTTAAGGTTCCATCATTTCTAAACCTTCGCCTGTCCTGCTAGTATCAGAAGGCAGTAATTGATACAGAAAATGGCAGAACTCCTTGCACAGCATGGAGCAAGAAGGTGTCTCCATTGGTTACATCCATTTGCATATACAAGATGTGATGTTTGTGCTCGTTAAGCATCAAGTGTTTAAAGGATCTGGACTACTGATTTTATGAATACTGCACAGGTTAAAAATAAGCTTTTAGATTGAAAAAATAATCATTTAGTAGTTCTAAATCATATAGCTTATGAATTGAACGATGTCCTTATATATTTTTTGAAATACCAGTAAGTAGTAGCCCTTACTTTGGCACCTTAGAGGATTGCAGCAGTGCAGTAAAGGTGTGCAAATACTGCATTTGTTTTAAGAAGCCTCAGAATATGAATCAGTATATGCAAGCTTTCGCTGCTCTAATACAGTCCTCAGCACTGGGGTTTTCTGGAGAGATATTAGGAAAAAATGGAAAGTCAGAAGAAATTTTCCTACTGATCAGCACCACAAAGACTTGGAGCTTTTTCCTATTTGCAAGATAGCTCTGTAAGGAAGTCAGAGTAAGGTTCTAATTGTGTCAAAGAGGGACTGAACTCAGTCCACTCCAAATCTGGGGGTTGTTAAGGTGGTGTAAATTCATCTTTCTACCCTCCGCTCTCCCTTGGCTGTACTTTCTGTGCTGCATCTCTAAGACAACACAGCTCGGGATTTGTGCCTTTCTATTCTTAGACAAGCATGCTGATTTTTTTTTCTTTTAAAGTTTTTTTGCTTTTTAAATCTGAAAAATGAACTGAAATGTGATGTGCTTAATAGCTCTTTCTTGTTTCAATATGACTTGCATTACTTTTTTAAGTTTAGTATGTACTAGGAACTCAGCTAAGACAGGGAATAAACCACTGATGCAATAGCTTATACAACTCCACGTAGGACTGCAAATACACTTTGGCCATGACTTGAAATGTTCCTGATTTTTCAGGCCCAGCATTCTGTTAAGTTGAGCCTATCAGAACCATTATAAATTCATAAGGCAAACACTAAGAGGGATTAGATAAACAGCCTAATTTATATCTTCTCTTTTTTTGTTTTTGTTTGCATTTGAGTTCTTGCAAACTCAGAAATTGCGTAGGATGACAGGATTTAGTTACAGAGATGAAAAGCAAGTCCATGTCACTTTTTTTAGTTACCTCGCTTCTATCTCGTCTTCATGTGTTGTTAATAGTTGGTGACTGTTGTTTGATACAAAAATACTTAACTGTTGAAACACAGAGATGTTTAATACTACTGCTATCTGCCTAATCTCTGTGGGTTTCTTAAAATATATGTAATCATAAATGTCTGTTTTCCATCATACTAGGGACTTTAAAGATATTTTGCCTTAATAAATATTTTTAGATCTTTCTTTTTATTCATAGAAAGCTTCCCCTACTCTTATTTGAAGTCAGAGGTGGGTAAAATCATGATACAAACATGATCTTCAACTTATTGCAGTAGAGCTAGAAATTCACCTATAACAGGTTCAAAATGTCTACAAAAGCTTGAAAAATGCTGTTCTTACAGCATATACTGCTCTGAAAAATATTATGCTCACTGTTCGAAAAAAGTCTTTATCTTGGTCTTCATAATGATGCCATATATGCTGTGCCTTTTCCACTGTCTTTATCAAAGAACTTCAATGAAATAATTATTTTTTTCTGAACACACTAATACTTGTGTAGAGATCATTTTTACAATCTATTAGTTCTGCATTAAGTTTCATGTGAGGTGGCCTTGTACTCCTTTTCTAGTAAAAGAGAAAAGTAAGTTTCCAATATAATGTGAAATAAATGTAATAAAAGCATGGGTCTTAG
The DNA here is from genome assembly GCA_020745775.1 of Theristicus caerulescens. Taxonomy (NCBI): domain Eukaryota; kingdom Metazoa; phylum Chordata; class Aves; order Pelecaniformes; family Threskiornithidae; genus Theristicus; species Theristicus caerulescens. The sequence continues at coordinate 12,326,576 of CM036564.1, forward strand.
CTGCTTCTGTAGTCCAAACTTTTCACACATTTTGTAGGTTTCACAACACAGAATTTGTTCTGTGAAAGCTGAGGTGAAGAACTTGTCACTACTGAGGCTGCTTCAGTATTTCGTGTGAATAGTTTTGTCTCTCTGTTTTGGTTGGGGTTTTTGTTGTTGTTTTTTTTTTTTTTAAATCAACACAAGTATTTTGACAATTTTAATTGTCAGCCTCAATAAACCAACATGTTCCTGAATACATTTCTTTGCTCTTCCCTGAAATGGAAGGGAAAACTGTAGAAGGTTAATCTTACAACACTGCAAAGTGCCTTGAACTTCAAATCAGCTCCCCATCTCAATCTCTTTGTTCCATCTATCTTGATTTCTAGAAGAGTAAAAGAATTGAGATGAGATTAGTAATTCAGGTTTGGGAGAAGATAACATGTTTTGGAGGCTGAACCTATGCTTGTTGGGTATATTTATCTTCTTGGCACACTGTTGAAGTTGTTGTATTACTGTTTGAGCGTATAACTCCATTACGAGTCCAGACAGAAACTGTGTACCAGATTGTCCCTCATAACTGCATTGTTTGTCGTCATCTGTAGGCACCACCAAGGAGTCGAATGATTTATTTGTGAGGACTGTTCCTTAACTATCCGGTAGGTGTCACAGTAAGTCTTGTAATACATACACTGTAGCTATAAGGATTAGTACTTAACGTTTCTCACCTTCGGACTACTGTACAGGCTTTAATGCTAATAATATACTTGCGAAGGCAGTAGCTCCCGTTGATACTAATAACAAGAATTTTCTTAGCTAATAGGCAGTGATATTTTTTTTTTCCACTTGGGCATTACTGCTGTTTTGCTTTGGAAGTATCTTGCATAGCATTGTCTTGTGCAGATGTACACCGAGTCTTTGCACAATTCACCTAGGCCTTGCTCTTACTCAAAGGAAGAGTGCCACCATCTGGGTTTCCAGTTTTACTCCTTTCTTTGAGATCTGAGATCACTCTCTGTAGCATTAGGACTTTATTAATTACTAAAAGGCATATTATGGATATCCAGGATGCTGTTTCCTTCTTAGAGGATTTTTCGATAGGGTAGTTAGGTCACAGCCAAAACAGTCATAGTAACAAAAAAAAAAATCTGTAAAATGGAGGGAAGAGATGGAAATAGCAACAAGAATGGAAGGTTGTCCATTTTGAATGCATTTACTAAGTTATACTTGACCTTGAAAACTTTAGTTAATAAAACACAAGATAGCATTTTTAATTTTAAAGCTTAATACTGTTTGTTATTGTAAAGTGATCTCAGTGTTAGAGCATAGAGTTTTAAATGGATTTGATTTGTATTTTTGGCATCTAACACAGCGTGCGGATCACAAGGCCTCTCAGCGCTTATGCCTTCAGGCTAACTTGAAACAGATATTCTCAGCAGTGCATGGTCCTGTTAGTCCACATTGCAGTGCCACGTGCTTCACGCTGTCCACCATGCCAACCTTACCTGAAGACAAGGGACAATCAAAAGAGGCACAACACAACAGTTCTCCTCCAGCCAAAGTAAGCACTCTTACAAAGGTGTTTTCTGACACTTCTTGGAAACCTGAGGCTGAAACCTGTTTGTGTATATTTAGTTTATAAAACTAAATCTAATCATCGCTATGTATTAGTGTGTTTTGAATAATTGATGAAGCTATGAATGATCTTTCAGTTGATATTCTGAGAATTCTTCAAATATTTCATAGACTAAGGAATGAGAACTGAAGTTGCTTAAGCACTTGTTTATCAATTTGATGTGGAGGCTTATATGTCTGTCTGTTCTGAACCATTTATATCAAAGCTGTCAAAAAATGTCCTTTGTGATGTTATTACAGAAAACTTTAACCTTTGAGAAAAGAACTTAGGCTTGTACTTCATGGTAGTCTTGAAACATCTAGTGTTGCCTTTACAGATATAGAAGATGTTATGCAATTCATGTGTGTGTGAAAGATGGAAATCTGCTTTTTGGTTTGTAGTCTTTCTCTGTGTTTTATTTGCCACAGCAATAGCTGAACATATACTGGAACTATACAGAGAGCAGGTGGGTGCTCCCCAGACAGATTCATCATTTTGCTACTCAAATTTGTGGCATCTACATGTTTTTACATGTTTTATTTGCAGATAAATTTAAAAAATCAATAAGAGATGATACTTCTCCCTTTTGAATAATTTATATCACTGATAAAAAGTAATTTTATGTTCTAATAAAGTGTGGGGGTTTTTTTTAATTGTTAGCTCAGCTGAAGTGAAGAGCCTTACTGTGATTACAAAATCACAGGTTATCCAGATCATCCTGTTTTATGCAAACTGGTGTAAAGAAAGAGGATTTATAATCTGGCACATCCTCAGTTAAACATGTATCACTGTCACTGGATTTCAGGACACTGTATTCTACACTTTAGGTGAAAACATCCGCTACTTTAGCATTGTTGGAAAATATTGTCAGCAGTGAGCCCTACACTGATTTGTCATGCATTCCATCTAAATTGCACATTGTGCTGAGTGTTAGTTTCCTGGCTTAAGATAAACACCCCAGATGGATGCAAGTTCATCAGACTATTAGCTGAGGACATATATTAGGTCAAGAAGATGCTTTTTTTTTTTTTTTTTTAAACTCACCCATGTGAAGAGTATTTTAGTGCAGAAGACTTGCTGGGTAAAACATACCCAAAGAGAAAAAAATATGAAAAGCTAGCACACATCAATGAATCTAATCCTAAGTGTGTTTGTCAAATGGGAGAAATGAAGAATTCCAACCACCTAATCTAAAAAAAAAATTAAAATAATCTTTTAATACATTATACAGGCCATTTAGAAGTAGGTCTTAAATGAACTATGATAATGTGATAGTTCATGAATCAGTTAACCATGCAAAATGCTTGGGTTTAGATAAATTATTATTTTTAGGCACAAAGTAGCAGTGGAAGGATTTTAACCAACACACTGCTCATGAGCCTACTTAAGTTAAGGATTGCAACTAGCCAATGTGGTGAGAATTTGATCTTGTTCGTACCAGTTATGACTCTTGGGTCTTGCTGCAGTCCAAGTTCTACAGCATGGCTATGTAATAAGTAAAATAGCTTATTGTTGTGAGATAAGGACTTCCAAGCAAGGAGGGGGCATCAGAAGGAACTAACAACTGGTGGACTTGTTTTCTGCCATTGAATAAAACTTTCCAAGTCTGGAATCTCATCTTATCTAAAGTGCTATCTGGTATCTAAGAGTTGCCTCATTCTGTTTCAGGAGAGGCTTCCCCACCTTTTCCCTGCATGCACAAATGCACACACATTCACAAAACAGTTCTGAGAAAGAGAAAATGAATGTTACATCACATGTAGTTTCTTGCTTACTTCAAGTATCTTTTACATGATGGGAAGACCTGGCTTGTATTTCTCAAAGTCATTTTGAGAAAACAAATATGGTTTTCCATTTCAGTATTTCTTACAGCAGCCTATGTTCACCATTCTAACTAACTAAACTATTCATTAGCTCTGTGTTCCTGAGGGAAGTAGGTGTGAAATTCCCATTAACACAGGTGTGAAGGCAGTTAGCCTAATTCAAAGAACTTTAGCCCCTTGTTTGAAATGTTGTCCGAATTAAGAGTATGTAGTTGAACTCTTAGTTTGTGTGCTGTCTTGTTACAGTAAGTATTGAACATTTTAGAAGTATTTTATACAGAATCATTTCTCCCACTATAAATCATAGAACTTCATAGCCAGATGTTGTTTTTAATAATTTCCATATTTTAATTGAATTAATTTATTGCACATAGAATAATATAATATTAGGCTTTCAGTGATACACTTAAAAACTGATTTCAGGTTTTTAGTATTAAAAATGTAATTTCTATACGTGTAATGCATACCTGCAGCAGAGAAAATTAGATTCTTACCCGTTATGTTGAGATTTATAGTGGTCTATAAATCTCCCTACACTTTCAGGGTTGGTTGTGAGCTGCCATCTTTCCCTCTTTTTAAATCAAAAATCCTTATTTCTATTTCCAGCTTTCTCCTCTCATTGTATCCCAAACGCTATTTTACTGGCTCTTCTGACTCCTGAGGAAAAGTCTTTCTCAGATGTTCATGTTTTTTTTCCAATGCTTTAAAGAATTCAGGTGGTATACAGTAAAGCTTTATCATCTGACTGTCCTGGCAGGGTAGCTCTTTTAGCAGAGATTTTTTTTTTCTCCCATTACTGTTCAAATCCATCCAAATTTGGCTGGATTACAAAATTATTATGCTTAGTGAGGGCTTGGTAGAGCTGAACAGCCAGAATGTCTGCAGATCCTATCTACCCTGAGTATCGGTGAGCCTCTTGGATCTTCTGTTATGGACCAAACTGCATGTGCCATCCTCTCAGCCCTGCACAAGCCTTCCTGCCAGACTAGATGGCACATGATCATACTCGCAGAGCATATGGATCAGTTTCCACCTGAGCCATAGAGGTGGAGTCAGTTTTACCCTACATTTTTATGGGAGGAGAGCTTGGGACAAAAAGGAAGCAAAGACTTGGTAGCAGGCAGTCACTGGTAACAGATGAGGCAGCTGTTGGGAATAGCCGAAGAGCAGACTTGTCTGGAAGCTAACACAGAGAGGGCAGTTACAGGCAGGCAATGGGAGGGTGACAGAAAACTTCTGTATCATCTTTGTGCAGATGTACAACTGTGAGACAGCTTAAGCTTCCTGTTAAAGCTTCTTCCAAGAGCTGCATGTAGCAGCCTGAGTACTCTTCAGAGTATAAAGATTTCTTTTGATTCAAGCCAGCTGGCCCTGCAAAGAGCTTCATGCTCTAGCCCCTCTCCTATACAAACATACAGTAGGTTTGGACAGTAGGAGGCACGAGTTTTCACCTGTATAGAAGTTGAACTGCTATAGCTGCTGACCAAGATTAATGTATTCTACCTGAACTGAACTAGGCTTGGCTACAGCCTTTTTTCTTTTCTTTTTCTCTTCCTTTCCTCTCCTTTCCTCTCCTTTCCTCTCCTTTCCTCTCCTTTCCTCTCCTTTCCTCTTTTTCTTTTTAATGAGCTGTTTTTAGAGTCCTAAAATGGACTTGAGTGACTTTAAGGCTGATGTTACGTCATTCAAAAGCTTTTGCTCTTTGGCAGTCATAAGATTAGTAAAAACAATATGCATGTGTACTCAGCTGTTTTGCTCTACAAGCAAGGCAGTCCCCTGAATTTTTGTCATTGACTGTTAGACAAAATACATTGTTACTTAGTAGCATTTTCAAGAACACTACTAAAAATTGCTTTCAAACTATTATCATACAGTGCCAGTTGTGCACTTGAATCACATAATATATCATGCTTTTACATTCTAACATTTCCAATATTACAAGGTTATTTTTCTTAAACTTAAATCTTTATATTATTTTCTTGGCGTGTTTCCCATCCTGCTCTCCTGTGGCTGACGATGTGAACTTGCTGTGGAACATCATATGAGAATTATGAGTATAGAAGTGTGGAGCTGCATGGAATGTATTTATTTTAGTAAAAAAAAAAAATACTATTTACAACAGAATCAAGAATCCTACATCAGATGTCCAAACCAAAGCATATTTTATTGCCTTTGAGAGGAAGAAGGGCTATGCTTTATACTCCAATATTATACCTTTTTCAAAATGCTTCTAGAGTTCTTCGAACTGATCAGAAAGTACATTATTTCAACAAGAATAAAATGCAGCACTGGGAGAGATGTTGAAAGGAGTTCTGTTGTATCTGATAGATATTAGCAGTCATGTAACTGTTAGCTCTCTGAATGTATATAATTCCATTTCAATTTATACTCTTGGCTACTTGTTTATTTTAACAAACCTTATGACTATGCTAATCTCTCCACATGACAGTAGATGACTGAAACAATTATTCATTGATGGCCTTTGTTTCAAATAACTGAAATGATTTAATTTTCTCTGTTCTAAAATGTTGACTTGTTAAACTGTGAGCTATTACATGCTTCATTCTGTAAATGCCTAAATTGGTGCTTTTATAACAGCTTTTTATTACCTGCCTATTTAATGAATATTACTAACATAAGTGTTATTCTGAATTCATTACACTTGTGTCAACCTCTAGTAGGTAAACATTCTTCAAAGGAGTAAGCAAAATTGACAGCAAATGCTGTTTCAGTACAAGTAAAATGATGTTTATAACAGTTGAATGTAATTGGCTTTGTGCCATGGATAGCAAGCACGCTCCTTTAGAAAATTCAGAAGCATCACTTCCTGGAGAGGTGGTCGATGCCCCAAGCCTGTCAGTGTTTAAGAGGCATTTGGACAGTGCCCTTAATAACATGCTTTAATTTTTGGTCAGCCCTGAAGTGGTCAGGCAGTTGGACTAGATTATCATTGTAGGTCCCTTCCAACTGAAGATATTCTATTCTACTATCTAATCCAATGCCAGTAAGTAAAGTAAAAATTTCTTATGAAACTTTGGGGTGTAGTTTCAAGAAAAATTTAGACTCCAAATAACGAAATAAAATAAAATACTTGTACATACCAGTGCCTAGAAGAAGCAATTAGGATTTGAGAATTTACAAATTATTCTTTAAATTTTACAAGTTGATTGATGGCAGTCCCCTGTCACTTTTGGGAAGCTTTCCCTCCAGCTATAAATACTCACGCTGCTATGATATGTTCTACTTATCTCATGATTGTACTCTAAAATAAGAATCGCAATTTCTAACAGGTGCCTACACTTCCCCCCTCTGCATGATTTTATGTGAAGCACTTTTTTCCACTTCTTGACTGACTGTAAACACCAGATTGCTTATGTAGCCTTTCAACAGTACAGAGGTTCTTTTTTTTCTTTTTTTTTTTCCCCCTGAATCTGAATGTAGTACATGGGATAGAAGTAATCATTTTTTTGACTACATATGAGCAATCCACAGTTCTTTATTCCAACTTGATGCAACTCCATTTGGGATATCTCACAGGAAACAGATTCCTTCTCTTCTGCTGATTGGCATCGTTGTGGTAGAAGGTGTGGGATTAAGTTCTCATGACAAATTCCCATATTTTTTAAGAAGGCAAGCATACATTGATATTCAGTGCCAGTTTCTTTTGCCACTTAAAAATTATATTGTATTTTATTAAATATTGCAGTTATATTTTTTAAAAATATTTTTCCAATTAATGGGAGGGAAAACCAAGTAGAACACAAACAAGATAACCTTATAATTATTTTCTTGTTTTTCGGATAGCATGTGTACACTTAATACTGCATTTATTCAAGCTTTCATTGCACACTAGTACCATTTGGAGGTTTTGTGTGCCTAATTTAGCCCTGTTATACATAGCTGCTTTTCACTTTTGCATACAGCTTGTAAGTTCACTAAGTGTTGTACATGTACTTCAGTAGAGGTATGATTTGCTGTGCAAAAAATCAGTTTGTCTACCATTTTAAAGCTTTCTCATTAATTCCATGCTTATTGAATTTAGCTTGCATGCATTAAAAATTTGTAAAGAAAATAGATATTCTCCATCATCTCTTTTTAGCAATTTAAGTATAGGCCTCTAATTCACATTTGTTTTATCAAATAAGAGCTGATTCTCACTTAGTTCAGTCACTTTCTCTTTTAGTTAAATTGAGCAATACACATTATTTTCCACATAGAGTATCAATGTTCAGTGTTTTGAATTTCTGTTTAACTACATTTTTATATTTGTCATAAACCATTCAGGATACTACTGTTGAAGGGACAACATGCAGTACACCTTCTATTGTTCTTCCAGAGAATGCTGTTATGCCAGATGTAGAAATTGACAAAAATCTGGTTAACAGGTACTATATAATACATTACCAATCTTTGCATAAATTGTACAGTAATTCCAGGAGCCGTGTTTCTAAAATATTGCTTTGAAATGTATATTGTATCAAAATATTATTGCTGTATCTCTATTTGTAATTTGATTGTATTGTCTTTGCATTTTGATGATGATTTTTTTGGATGCAGGGAAGGGGCAGGGGGACACAGGAATATAAGTGATACTAAAAGAGTAGAGTTTCATATAATACTAAGCCTGCCAACCTGACTCGGCATACTTTAAATTTGCATGAACTTTCTTATCTTTCAGAATAGCATAATTTGAAACTAAAACAAAAATGTAAATTAAAGTTTTGCATAATTTGGACTAAAAGCTGTAACTTTTGAAGTCCATCCTTTTGCTAGCAAATAAAATATGGCCTGGTGAGGAAAACATTTCTCGGTGAAATCCTTTTGTAGACATATAGTGGTGTGCGTGTGTGTGCTACAATCCTATACCTACTACAAAGATGACTGACAGGTGGATTCTTCATGTTCTGTGCATGGCAATGTGCAATACTATCCTTCTGTCCAGATTTTAACCTTTCCTTAGACCCAGTCAATGAGCAACTGAGACCAAAAAAAGTTCAATTGAGCATTTTTGTGTTTCCTGATGTATTCCCCCTGACATGGAAATTTTTCAATTCAGTAGCTAAATCCCTAATTCTGGTTACTAATTATATATGTACACCAGTAGTGCTGCCTTTAATCATATAAATATTTCCACTGAACCAATAAGAACTTTGTAGACTGACGTAGAGTTAGGAAATTAATCCTTGTAAGACTTAAAAAAAAAATCACTGTTTTTTAAATACTAAAGATGTAATTTCCTCAAGGTATGCTCAGCCATCAGTGTTGACTCTTGTAAATGGGAGTATCTTATGTACAAACCCTGTGTTGTCTGCTCCCTTCTTGAATTAAAGAACTAGCTATATTACCATCTTATTACAATATTCTTAGTATGATGCAGAAAAATAGACATTGTAGCTATAATATTTGCAATCTGTTGTAATTGTTTTGTCTATTGAAAGGAAAATGCAGCAGCAAACTATGTTGTTCTTAAAAACAATCTGTTTGCTTGCTCCTTAAATTACTAAAGTGTGTTTTAATGAAGAAGGAAGGCTTTTGGCAAAAGGTGGACTGGCAATGTATGACAGTTTGTGTAATAAGGCTTATTTGTGAGGGCAGAAAATTTCCAAGGAAGGCTTATGATCATAAAAATACTGTGGAATTTTTACTAATAGCTTTTGCAAGTATTTTATTTATTTTTTATACTTAATATTTTGTAGTTTTATGAACTGCTGAAAATGCTTCTTATCTTCTTTTGACAGGTTTAGCATATTACATATATCTTTCAGAATAAATCTACTTTCTAGTCTTGTGCATATTATCTTGGTATTGACTTAAAACACATACTGTTTTATATAACTTAAGGTGGTGCTGGTGAGGCCACTGTTACTGTATATTGTTTCTTTTCTTACAAAAATTGTTGGTAGTCTGGCATTGCTGGCTAACTTTGTTTCATAAGATAATATTTTGAGATATTAGAATATCATTATATTGTTAGCCAGCATCTTTAAAATTTTCTCTAAAGCAAATTAAGATATGCTCAGTTCTTTTAAAGTCCTAAGTTGAGAGCGTTGGAAATTGAGTTAATGGACTTTTTTTTCCTATCTAAAAAACAGGTGCAACAAGTGTAGGCTTTTTTTCCCAGCTCTTTTCTTTCCTTTCCTCCCTTGTATCTGTTAAGTCCTCCTTACTGTCTTGGTGAAGCTGAAAAAGAAACTTCTGTAGCACCTGGAAACTGGGATAGGACTGCATTTCTGATCTTGTGAAATAAAATACATATCAGTTGAAAATTTGAGTAGATAATGTTTCTAAACTAGACAGTTGGACAACTTAAATGTCTAGCTTGAATACTATAGTACAGTGAGTTTTGAAGCAGATGTTTTGGCCTGTTCAGGCAGACAGGGCAAGAATACCACCCTGAGGTTAAGCATATGTGAAAGTAAACTGTTGAATGGAAATAACAGTCCAGCTTGAATTTGAAAACTTAAATTCAGTTTTGAGTTAAATTAAGGTTATTTTCAGTCTTCTGATAAAGCATACTTCTTGACCTGGGATTTTTAATTTATTGACCTGCCATTAGATGTAAAATATGGGAAAAAACTATTCAGAAGGTATTGATCATAAATCTATACTATAATTTGCTTTTACTTTTAAAGTGTACTTCTCCAAACTTCAAGATTATTTAAGAGTCAGAATTACAATGCAGCCCTTTAAAAGGAGCATTATTTGCTGGATCAGCATTTAATTTTCTGCAGTCATTTGAGACTTTCACCTGGTTTTCGATCTAGAAAGTTCCCATATTGCTATATGGGAGTGTCAGTGTGGGAGCCTAAGAAATTATTTCAGTAATAAAACTTAATTTAAGAAGCACTAACAATTTACAAAGACTAATTATTTTTTTTTTTGGCAAGGTACCATATTTACATGAGTTTTAAGTCATGATAATGAACTAAAGAAATGTAATTTTTCTGAGAAATCAAAAGTTCACAGTGTATGAGGTTATCAGCAAATATCAGAACTCCTTTGTGAGAGCAATTTCTGTAATTTTCCTTCTTTCTGCAATCTTCCTCCATTTTCTATTTGTTTGGAGATGAGAGGAATTGCAACAAAACTTTTTTGGTTTCACTGTTTTAATCAAAGAAAAGAGCTTTCTTTTTAATGTTAAATTTTTATAGAGAAATAGAACTTTTTTTTTTTTGGTGTCATACTCCCATAATTTTTGTCCATTTTTCTCTCTAGGCCTCGTAGTCCTCATAGGAGACATTCTAACCGTGCCACTAGGAATCCAACAAGTTCATTGACTTCTGTTGGTAAGAAGTGATTATTCATTTAAGCTAGGATGTTTTCTCAGAAAATGTGACATGCAATAAAGACCTAAATATAGAATCTGACTGTATTGACTACAGCTTTTTTCCTGTGCATGCTGTCTGTAATGCATGCACAGCTGAATACTGCTAGCATGTTGAATTGTGATCATGAGTTTATGATCATAAGTGGATTGCATGCAGATAGATCCAGGGAAATATGCATACTGTTAGTTTCATAAAGTTGTTTTAGATTAGTGTGTTAGCTTAACATTTTTAGAAGGCTGGAGATATACATGCTTAAAATTCTTGTTGTACACAAAATACTGTTCAGTAATACTGTTTTTGTTACTTTTGAACAACTGGAATTTTTCTAGCAAGGAGTTTAACAGACACTTAAGTCTCAAGTTATTTAGTTTGGCTATCATATTTCATTGAACTTTTAATGAAAATAAGCTCTCCAGGGGAAGATTTTCTTCATTTCTTCACTTTCTAATGATTCTCTTACTACATAATTAGTTCTACTAGTTTTCCAGTAGCTACCTGTGGAGTAAATATTCAAGGGGACTAATGGTGTGGATGTGGATTTGTGAGTACTACAAACTGAGATAAATGCTCATCCTCTTAAGTCAGTGGCAAAGCTCCCATCAGTTCTTAGCCTTCGTATGTTTGCATTTGGATTGTTACTTCACTTAAAAGTTGAAGAGAACTGGTAGAACGTTAATACTATCGCATGTAAAGGCTGAAGGAATAAGCATATGAGACCTCCTACTGAAATGGGGATAATTTAATACTTTTAAAAAAATATTTTTATCTTTACAACAATGTTACTTTCTCCCATACATTAACTTAATTTGAGCCTATTATCACTGCTTTATGCTGTGCATGAAAACAGTTTTTGTAAAATCATGGACTTGTGTGATCAGCTAAGCAGCTAAGGCTGCTTTACCTAAATTATAGGTTTGTTTCTACTTCCTCTTATATAGGAGGTACTGCATGAAGAAAAAAATTAATTGGTACCTCTGAAAGTAACCCAAACTCTCTCTGCTATTAACAGTGTATATACCTTATTTTTTTTTTCTTTCTGGTGGTCAAAACAGAGAGGCCAGAACCCTTTCCAGCAGAATTTAATGTATTTTTACACACTTCATTTCCCTTTTTGTGGATTTATGAGGCTTAGTTTGCTGGAATTAATTTGATATTTGTGGCATGACAAAAATAGAATAATAATTTTATACGCCTGGGATCCTGGGCTAGTTTCACACAAATAGAGAATTGGAGATTTTTAAATTTAGCAGAACATCCTTAACATTGCCTTTTTCTTAATAAGATAATAAAATATTTCATTTAAGTAGTATTTCCACTGTTGTACTAGAGCTAGCTTCTCAGCTATGCAGAGAGAAGCCATGCTAACTATTTGTATCGATAACAGTCAGAATTAATCCTTACTAGTTTGTGATTCTGATGGTTTCGTAACTGTGTACTCAGTTGCATCAGTATGCCTATAAAAACATAGTTGAGAGAAAGCCCACTGAAAGATTGTTAAGAGGCTTCAAAGAGTTGTGACTTCTCATGCATTTGCTCCAGTTTTGGAACTGGTCCTTTAAATTAGTGAGTAAAATGCGGGTTTTGGCTGCTTGTATTCAAAGGGAAACTTCCTTTGTATGTCCTATAAAACTAAGATGGAGATAAGATCCATGTAAATCAGCTCAGATCCACTTAAGGGAACTTGGGACACTTAAAATCTATCCTGCTTGCCAGCAGTTGATTTTAGAGGTAACTGAACTTGTGGAAACTAAATAAATTTATGGAACCATACTTATAGAAATCAGACTTATACAAAAGAATGATTATCCCTCCATATTCAGAGATGCAACAGCAAGAGCTGCTCCCTCCCCACCTCGCCCTTCCCCGCCCCCCCCCCCCCCCCCCGAATCTGATATCCAAATTAGGACTTTACAATCTGGATGGACAACTGAACAGGTAAAATATTGGTTGGATAGTTTGGCTCTGAGGGTAGTGACTGGTTGGTTGGTCCTGTGCTTCCTAGACATTAGCAAAAGGAAAGGAGTCTCTGAAAGACACAAACCTTTCCAGATGTCATTCTGCTGAAGACAGAGCTTTGCTTCAAGCCTGCTTTCTGTTCCAGCGGCTGGGGCTGGCCTTTGGCTGTACCTTGGAACCCACTCAAGAAAATGAGTTGCGCTTTCCATCTTTATCAATGACCTGGAGGAGGACGGAGTGCACCCTCATCAAATTAGCAGATGAAATCAAATTGGGGCAGATTAATATATGCTTGAGGGCAGTGCTGCAGTTCAGAGAGACCTAGACAGGCTGGAGGAATGAGCCGGTAGGAACCTTATGAAATTCAGCAAAGACAAATTCAGAGTCCTGCATCTGGGAAGGAATAACGCCTTGCAGTAGGTACAGGCTGGGGGTTGGCTGGCTGGAAAGCCGCTCTGCTGAGAAAGACCTGGAGGCCTTGCTAGAGAGCAGGTTGAATATGAAGCAGCAGTGCGCCCTTGCAGCGAAGAGGGCTAACAGTGTCGTGGACTGTACTAATAGAAGCTTAGCCAGTAGATCAAGGGAAGCGTTCATTCCCTTTTACTTAGCACTCACTAGACTGCATCTAGAAAACTCCATCCGGTTTTGGGACCTCCAATAAAAGAAGGGTGTTGATAAATGGGAGTGAGTCCAATGGAGGGCCACAAAGATGGTCCAGGGGCTGAAACACTTGCCCTGTGAGGGAAGGCTGAAGGAGCTGGCCTAATTTAGCCTGGAGAAGAGTTGGCTTTAGGGGAAACCTAATACAGCCTTTCAATACCAATGAGAAGAATATCAGGAAAACGGATCCAGGCCCATGGCAGGAGGACAAGAGGCAATGGACGTAATTTGAAACAAGCAAAGCTCTAAGTGGGTATAAAGAAGAATTTTTCACTCACTATAGAGTCAAGCATTAGAACAATCTGCCAGAGAGGTTTTGCATCTCCATCCTTAGAGGTTTTTCAAGACCAGATTGTCTTGAAAGAACAGCAGCCTGGTCTGATGTCACCACTCATTCTGCTTTGAACAGGTTGGACTAGATGACCTCCATTAGTCCTTTCCAACCTGAATTACTCTATGATTCTAAGATGTTGCTATTCTAAGTTAGGCATTTTCTAATTAAACCTGTTACAAAATGTCTCCTGTTGGAGGTCTGACTTGCCTGAAAGAAATGTAATTTCATGGACATATACAAAATCATAAACTTGTAGACCTGAAATAATCAACAAGTGATTCTTTGAACACTCATCATTTGTAAGCAGGTGCTGAGATGGGACACAGCAGGAGAAACTGAAGGGAATTCATGGGAAAAGAGGAAATGGCAGCAAAGGGGAAGGGAAATGGAAGTGGTGAAGAGGCAGAAGGCAAGGCAAATATAAAAAGGCAAAGATGTTGAGTATAGTGAGGAAAACTTATCTGCCCAAGGAAGATAGAAATTGCCATGCCTTGGAGCTCTCCTCTTTTGCTGGCCCAAGGAAAGTGCCATGGGAGGTCCTTCTCTCAAACTTTCAACACACAAATCTTAGTGTAAAACAAAACAGATATTTCATTAAAAATAGATTGCTTTAAGAATATCCAAGCTGTGGGCATGCTTTTTGACAGCCTTGAAATTGAACTAAATTTATGGAAATGAAAAACAAAACAACCACTTCTTCCCCCCCCCAAAAACCCCCAAAAAACCAAAACCCAAACAAACAACCCCTACTGAAAAACCAAAAACCCTTGAGTTTTTGCTGCTTACTTATGTCCTTAGCTTTTCTGAAGACTGATTGTTCTGTAATGGCTCATGTCGAATTTAGAAATGTTTTTCTCATATTACCTGATGACTTCCCTCCCCCTCACCCAAGCTGTTCTTTAGTAAGTTGTTCTTATTGCAAAAGGGTGTTATAAATTCCCTCTTTCCTAATAGAGGGATCAAGCTGGGAAGAGAGACAGTCACAACTGATTTCTTAGAACACATTTTATTCACTAAGCTGTTGTTAATGTGATCAAGTTGTTATTAATACCAGATAACTCTTCGCACAACACAGTCACTTATTCACTTATATAGTTAGTTTGCTCACACAGTCACAAATTTTCTCAGAGTTACCCAAGACTTGCAGTCTGTTGTTGATGCTGGTGTGTGCCAGTGGCCTTGTACAGATTGAGCAGACTCTTGGTGATCTATTTATCAGTTCTTGCAGATCCAACAAGCTTACTAGCCTGTAGAGTTTATCAACCCATGAAAAATTTGCACACACTACCTTGTCAGCGTATATGTTTCCTTTCTTTGGCCTGTTGTTTTCAGGTAACTGTTTCTCCATACAAGCCTAGATGCCTATAGAAGCCATTCATACCAACTCACACAGAAAAGGCCTTTCCAACAACAGGCTACATTCTTTGCTTAATCATAGACAAAGAATTGTAAAAATTAATGCTCAAAGTTTAGTGTCTTCAACCAGTTTGGAAGCCAGGGATTAATGTGTTCTTTCTACAACTAATTAAAAATTATTTAGAAAACAATGCATTAATCTAAAGGTCTAAGTGTAAGGCAGTGGCTTTCAGTTTGTGGTCCATGCATTCTCCTGGGTCACGTATCTAACATATCAACATAAGCGGGCATGAGGAAAAGCAATCTCTAACAATGCCTTTTTTAACCATTGGATATTCTAATGGGATTTGCCGTTCCTTTGGAAAATTCTTGCAGGTCCACCACATGGTAGAGATTGATTTGCTTTTTGACATAGCTTTATAATTCTCAGGCTTTAGCTATTCAACAACTTCTGCCTGCAGCTTTGCCAGATGCAGCTTTACTGTTGCTTCTGCATTTGTGGGAAAAGCTCTTCTATCTGCATAGAATAAAACCTTTATACTTCCAAACTCTGCACTTTATTTTATAGATTATTTGATGGAATCACCTGTATGCTAAAAGTAGTGTGCATAAATCTTTGCCAGGTGACTTTGTGGGATTTGAAAAACTGGACAGACAAAATCCACAGAAAAACAGTCTACGACAGAAATGCTGTCACTGCTAGTTGTGATGGATCTAATGCCACTTTTACTGATAAATTAGAAAACTGCATTGGGGACACCACTGGAAAAGCCAGTTTCACATATCAGAGCATCTTTGATCATAGTGACTTAATCTTAGTGGGTTATCTGTGTTTTTGCGGACTTGCTCTAAACTTGAGAGTATAACAACAAAGCAGACATTAATGTTTGTTAAATGCAAGCTCAAAGCTAAATTTATAGATAAGTTTTGTACTTGTTACTCTGAAATGCCACAACATATCTGGAAATATGAGGTATAGCTCTAATTCTGATGTTTTCTACCCAGACAACAGTGGTCATGTGATTGATCTGGTAAATGATCAGCTACCAGATGTCAAAATATCAGAGGAAGACAAAAAGAAGAACCTTGAATTACTAGAAGAAGCAAAGAAAGTGAGCGAGAGGTTTCTAATGCGCAGAGGCAGAAAGTCAAGAAGCAGCCTTCCGGAGTCACCCACAGGTATGTGCAGATTCTGAAAACAAGATTTTATATTCTACTTCAAAGATCTGCAAAGGCACAAACAAGCATCTACTGTAATGCATACATTGCTACTGTATACATACACTTTGTTAATTTGAAGGTCAGAATCCCTCTACTCCTCCTCACAATTCCATCTAAAACAGAAATGACCAGTCTCTATATTCAGATGTAACAGTGGAAGGTGGTGTAAAGTTTTTAAGTGCCTGAATGACACCCTGCAAACACTAACAGGAAAGCATGAAGTATTTCTGTTGGAATCTAAAACATGGTCACAAATTTCTGTTTGTGAATATTTTCTTCCTAAAGTTCCTATTGTACCTAAAATGAAATTTTAATGGCAAGATTCATACTGCTGAAAAAACATTCCCCCCAGACATAATTACACAGACTTTTATTCTGAACGTAGTCATAAACTAAGCTAAATGGACCAGATCCTCCTTTAAAAACAGCAGAATCATATGTTTTGTTCTAGAATGTCACTTGAAATTATTTTTTTTCCCCTCATATGAAGTGTTTGAAAACTAGGACAAAATGCTATTTTATCATGAAGTAGGGCTTTCATTTAGCTTTGAAATGCCAATTCAAAACAAAGTTCTATCTTAAAATTGGCTTGACACTTTCTGGAGGAAAAAAAAACAACTATATTTTTTTAAAATTAAATTTTCCTTTTTTTTTTTCCTAAATTCCTTGTGAACCCTTCTCTTGTGTCTACTTCTCTGCAGTGCTTACAGTATCAGAAAACTGAGGAGAATAAGGATTCTGTGTATCAACAGAATTGTATCAGTTTATGGCAGGTAGACACGATAAAACCTACTCTAAGTTCCTAATTGCCAAGTACAACTTGGCAATTAAAATGACTTGTCAGGTTCTGGACTAACACATGACTGATGACTATGAGATTCGTGTTTTAATCTTATCTGATTTTTTTAAAATTCAAAAGCTACAAGCCTAGAAAGTAAAATGACTAGTTTTTTGTTTCTCTCTTTGTTTTAATGAAGCAGTTTCCCCTACACTTAGTCCTAAAGTTTCACCAGTAGCATCTCGGAGCAACTCTCTCACTCTTCCAGTTCCATCAGGTAAAATGATCTATGCAGGCTCAAACTTTAACTTATAAAAGCTCACCAAAGATGTATTTTTTAATATTTCTTGAGGAGAAGTCAAAATCTGTGGATTCAAGCATCTCCCTCTGAATATGACAAAGCTCATGAATGCCCACAATATATATTTTTACGTGTATTTTTTTTTATTATATTTTTATTCCTGTGGTGCTGCTAGGTTACATGTTCTATTTTTTTATTCCTTTCAATAATGGAGTTCTGAGAAGCTTTAATGATCTTTCACTTACTATATTTTAGATAATTTTTTTTTCCCTTTAAATAGTATTTTCCACATTTAAATTTTATCCTTAATAGACTACATGGAACTGTGCATATATGTGTTTGCTAATGCTGTAGTAGTAAAAATTTTGAGCAAAACATCAGGATATGCCCTAATTATGTGTGTGTGTCTTTCTAGGGTCTGATGCATGCACAACCACTAGTGTTGAGTCAGTATCTCCAGGGCAGGTAAGAAAGAGCTGAATAGTCTGCACAGTAACCTGGTTATTACAGTACGACATTACACTATGCTGTCCTGTTAGTCCCTGAGGAAAATGGGATGTTCTGAATACCATTTTATATACCAAGATTGGATTATTGCTATGTTTCTTCTGCAAAGTGAGAGACTAATAAATGTTTACTCTGAAGACAAAAATCCATGAGGTAACAAGCGTTGAAGGATCATAGAGATCTTTTAAGTGTAGAAGATGGAAAAAGATCCAATATAATCCTAATCTATGGAAAAAACTAATCCCTAAAATTACTTCATAAATAAATGTGACAAGCAGTGTAAAAATTGAGAGGTTCAAAGTTCACCCATTAATATCTATATTTAACATTTGCAGCATAGATATTAAAGGTAACCTTGCAAGGCAACTTTTTTCTTCCTTTTTTGCTAGAATAACAGAACTGTGAAAGAGGATGACAAACAAACTGCAGAGGTAAGTGTTTCACATTGTGTTGAACAAAATCTACCTGTTCGTCTTAGCACACATATGACTGTTATTTATGTGACTAAAAAGGCTAAAAGACTGTTCACTGAGTGAAAAGAAAAATGATACTGGTCTAAGAAATTGTGAAGCACCTGCAAATGTAGTGGAGGACAATGGGCTTACAGCTAGCCTTTGCATCTGACCATGCACCCTGCTCTAGCTCAATTAAAATCAATATACTAAATACCTTTATAAGTAAAGTAAAAATATCTATTATAGCCACTTTGGTGTATGCTGGTGTTTTAGACAGACATCCTCTTCCAGACTCTTTTGGTTCAGTGCAAGAGGTTACTGTACCCTGTGTTCCACACCACTGATGGGATGTTACTGCTCCACACAACTATTGGTGGAGCAGTTTATGTGAATGCTTCCTAATTTGTTTTAGATAATATCAGATGGCCCTTTAAAGAGATTTTGCTGTGGGTGGATTAGGCAATACCTACAAAAAACAGTATGGCAGCAGAATTTTGGAGCAGTAACTATAAAGGAGAGGAGTAGCAACATATCTAAGGCAGAGCCCACAGTTAGATTGTATGTTGGTTGCCTGCTGACACAGGTGCCCTTAGACAAAATACAGATTCTGTACCAAAGTAGCCAAGCTATAGGCAAACATTCTTTTGCCAGTTCTCCTGTAGAGATTGCAGCCAAATTATAATCTCTGGTACTGCACACAAAGTAAGAAGAGATAGATAAATTACACTATGTGCTTTAACTTATGTACAAGCCCATGTTTTTTTCCCTCGGGAGGTGAGGAACTAACAGAAAACAATCAAAGGAAAGTAACAGTGCTATAAGATACAGGGTTAAAGGTGTGTGCTCGGACAAACCTTACATTAAGATGATGAGAAACTTGGCTATATGAGGATTGCTGTAATGGACTCTGGAATGGGAGGAGGTTATCTCAAAAGTTCAGAGAAGAGATTCCCACTTTCAAGTGCCTTTTAAAAATTATTTCTCTCGTCAACAGCACATGTTTAAAAGCAAATGTCACGGAAAAGGAAATGGCTTTTTACAGTGAAAATCTGTCCTTGGGCAGGAGAAAAGAGAAATCTGCATTTGTTTCTCTGCTTTATGTGTGTCTGTCTACTTTCAGAATGCTGCAAAAGGATTAATTGATCGAAGGCAGAATGATCAAAGAAAGATTTCTCAGGGAAGGTTGGTTCCTCGTTCTGCTGCTTTTGAAAACTCCAAAGAGAAGCTCTCAGAACAAAAAGAAAACTTTGATCCACGTAAACATATGGATACTTTACCAAAATGCTCCCCTTCAGGTGGTGATGGTGGCAGAATGTCTCTTAACACTTGCATGAATGTTTGTGAAAATGAACTTGGAAAATCATTCCTCAAGAAAGCAAAAGAAAATGATGTTCCTTTAAGAACCCATCTACCAGGACCAGGAATAGGAAATATAGACTCAAAGCTAAAAATTCCTGTTCCAGAAATGAGGGACCATAAAGTTTCATGTAAACCAGAATTTAAACTGTGTGGACTGCGTCCTCCTCTACTACGGGCTGTATCATGGGATAGCTCAGAGCCTGGACAGAAAGATAAAACACCTTTAAAATTACCATCTGAGGAAGATAAAAGCTTTGTTGTTGATAGTAAATCCAGCAATCAATTAAAAGCATTCAAAGACCTTCAAATCCAAGTTCAACCGGTTCGAATGCAGAAATTGACAAAGCTCAGAGAGGTGAGTCCTAGTCATCAGTTGTATCCTGTTTTAAAGTTATTTTTATACCTTACTAAACTTTCAACTTGTTCAGCATTATTTTTATCATTGCAAGAAACATACAGTAATATAAGGGGAAACAGTTGCAGCAAAATCAGTACAGAATTGTATTGTGTTTTTCCTTTGCAACTTTAGTAAATTGTAACCTGAAACTAAATTCCATGGAATTATTCTATTTCTTAGTTCTCTTCAAATACGCGTCAACTGCATTGTGGTCTCTTCAATATGCACATATGCATGTGCATATGGTCTTGCACATGCAAGTTTTGGCCCCCAGAAAAAAATTGTAAGATTGGTGTCAAGAAAGTACTAATTGCTTTCATTGTGACAGAAAGGTAGTCTAAAACACAATAGATTTCATTTTTGCATCGTTTACGTGACCTATAAACAGGAAGCAGTTGATTAATAATCATGTCATTTGTAAAACGTACTTGGGACCAAAATGATCTATTTTGATTTCTAAAGAGAATTTTTGATCTGAAGAATCTTTCCTTCCTCAGGATATAACAACAGTCTTTTAAAAAGGGTCACTTAGGCTCTTTTACTTCCTTTGCTTCCCTGTGCTATGCTTTTTCTGCTCCTTCAGAACTGTCCTCAGATCCACAGGCTCTCACAATATATTGACTAATTGACTGATTTATCTATGATGGGCTGAGACCTGCGTATAATCAGAAATCTTTAACTGAAGTTTGAGGACGGTTACTATACTCTTATTTGAGGGCTTACAAGCCTTTGCACATCATATACTATTTGTAAACTTTCTTTGGATTTTAAAAATCACTTTTACTTTGTCAGCTGAGTGTTTTTGAGTCCTGTATTGGTTGGTATTCTCCCTTCTAAGGGCAGTAGTCCTGTCATTCAAGAATACTAGCCTTTGCAATAACGTTACATTTGCAAGATCTCAGGGGTCAGGAAATTGTTTTGGTATGATTTTTTGCTTACTAAACATTCTCAGAAAATGTCTCAAAGTGTCCAGAGTTTTAAAACTGGGTGTCTCTGAGAGGAAGGGCAGGTAGAGGATGGCCAGACTTACAGTTCCTAATTCTAACATGGTGCAAATTCGTCAGCTTCTTGAACGAGAGACTTGAACTATGAAATCTATAAACTAATCCGTTGTTAAATAATTGTCTAAATGATTGGTAAAACTTAAGAATTAAACCCTAAGAATTAACCAGTGTATTGAAAAAAGTAGAAATGTAATGAAATGATAAACCACCATCATAAAACAACTACCATGTGCATATAGCAAAAATAACCTTTGAAAGAAAAGAAAAAATAAATGTAGTAGTTACTTAACGGCCTATTAGGAATATTTTTTTGACCTCCAGTAGTTAATATTTTAAGATGAACGCAGGGCTGACAGTTGAGGACCTCAAATTCTGCACTTTGATTATTTCATTCCCATTGTATTGCTTGAGAATGGCAGCTTAGTTATTCATCTTTTCCCATTTATATAACACATACATTCTTAGCATATATGTACTGGAAGTTTTGATTATTATAGAAGACACGTGAGCCATATAATTTTGAAAGTCCTAGAAGTTGTTAAGCACAAATAGTAGTTAGTCAGAAAATTAATACACCATGATATATAATTCCAGTTAGGTGAGATTTGAACTCTGTCTCCAGTAGGAATTGTCTACGTATAAACAAAAGCAGATGTTTGTGAATTTTAAACATATTTGAGAATATGAAAGTAGGAAATGAGTAGATGATAGAAGGAGAAATAAGATAACAAGGTTTAATCCTTGAGAGTACATTCTTCCCTACCTGTAAGGAATAGGGGCAGAGTACAGTAACAATGAAGTATTAACTTGCAGCTGTAGCATACCAAGCTTCAGTGTGAATAAATCTTACTGAATAAGTCAAAGTGGTAAAGTCTCATATATCTGACTTTCTGATTTTTCTCTCCTTTCTCAGATACTTACTTATTACTATGGCTATATTCAAAGTTGCTTTTTTCACTCTAATTTACTAAAACTCTCATTATCTCATTATTAAAACTCAATTTTTCTACTTGAGCAAGGGGCACATGTTGTAAATCTCTATTTGCTTGACCAGGAATTTTTCTAAATAATGCATGTATGAAATTTGAAATATGTAATATTTAAGAGTGTGTGTGTGAATGTACATGTCAGATGCAATGTAGCATCTGACTATAACTTAATATAAATATCTCCATTATGTTTATTAACTAAAGTGAATGTTATATTTAGTGTTCACGTGGCAGGGATATTTAAATTGAGATTTCTAGTTAAGTTACTTAGAAATGTTACTATTTTTCTTAACAGGAGCATATTTTGATGAGAAATCAAAATTTAGTCGGACTTAAACTTCCTGAACTTAGTGAAGCAGCTGAACAGGAAAAAGGTGCAGTATCATAAAAGCTGGAAGGAGCGTTTGTTTGTTATGAACTGATTTTTATAATTGACTAATGTGGAGGAAAAAAATTGCTTTCTTTAATTGCAATAGTAGTTGTAGTGAAGCAACAACTGGAGGAGGGTAGTAAATAATGAATGAGAGAGACCAATAATTGAAGTACCTGAATTTCTTGATGATATAAGCCAAGAAGATACTGTAGGTATTATTACAACCAAATAAAAAGATGCATACCTGGAACAGAGTCTGGCTTGTACTTAATAGATGGAGGACTATCTCAAGTTTCAGTGACTTTCTGAAAAAAAGTTTCAGCAATGATGGATTGAACGGATGTGACCTCTGCAAGATATTGTGGCCATAAGGGTGAATTTGATCCTTGAAAGTATAAATAAGAGATGGAATGCTTTATTCCTGCTTTTTTATTTTGGTATATGTGTGGCAAATATTGGAATGGCATGTTCACTTCTGGTCCACAGCTCTACATCAATATGGATAAGTAAGAGTAAGGCCAGAGAAGAGACATAAAGGTGATTGAAGGATTGGAAAAATAGGCCATACAGCAAGTGGGGGGGGGTTAGCTCAATTTGTATGATTTTTAATAAGGAAAAGGCTTAAAACTCTACATAAATGAGGAAACAGAAATCTGGCACCAGGTGTTTTTTCCAATCTAACACAAGCAAATGAGATTTGATGCCTGTAGGCTGCATCTAAAAAGATTTAAAATAGAAATAAAGAGCAAAGATATAATCCTGAGGACAATTCAACAACTGGAAGAACTAAATAGCAGTAGTGCTGAGCAATCAATTGAAAATATTTAAACCAAAACTGTATGTTTGTTTGGAAGTAGTTAAATCAGAACTTGCTCAGAGTGTTTTTAAGGCCACATTAACTGAAATAGAGATAGTTAATATGAAAGTAGCTGAAACTGATTGTTCAAGATTTGATCCAAAGACGATTTCCGTTTTTCCTAATACTGTTCATTTTGCTAATTCATAGATTTGCTTTGGGACTGTTTCATAATGCTTTAAAGTTTCTGTTACACAGGGAGATGGCTGAGGTATTACATTTCATGTTATCTCTGGAAACAGACAGATCTTCTGTCTGAATGAAACAAGATTAAAAGAAACTTCTTGTCCTCTTTCTGCATTTAGTGATTATATCTTCAGATTCTTAGATATGGTAATATTATTCCTGTCACTCTGCTAATATATCATTTCCCAGAAATTATTTAGCAGGCTCTGTTTGAAAGTGTAAAATAGTTGCCATTTTACCAGCCTGTCACGTAATTTTGGCAGATTTGAAACTTTGGAGGAAAGCATTATGAAAAGCTAAGCATTATTTTATCCAGCTTTTCAACCAAGATCTCATGAGCATCATGAGCTTTTTAAAGTCTACTAACTTATCTAAATCATAGCCAGAACATTAAGGGTCAACTCCTTGTCCTCAGTGGGAGGAAAAAAGTGAGGGGTCAAACCCTTAGTTCATTTGTTAGGGAGACTTACTTCCTTACCTTGTCATAAAAGCCACCTTGTGCTTTTTAACTGGAGTAGTAATTTTGCTTAGACAATAGGAAATAGCCAGCTACTTCATTATTACTGTTATGAATAAATATACAGGCTCCATCATGTTTTGCTATCAATGCCAAGTTATTGTCATCATCTTAGTAAACATAACTTTGCATGTACAGAAGTTTAGGTAAGTGGGATATATTAGATATGGAGATAGTATGA
Source organism: Theristicus caerulescens (assembly GCA_020745775.1). Classification (NCBI taxonomy): domain Eukaryota; kingdom Metazoa; phylum Chordata; class Aves; order Pelecaniformes; family Threskiornithidae; genus Theristicus; species Theristicus caerulescens. Next base: position 12,350,751 of record CM036564.1, read on the forward strand.
TGTCAGGCTGGCTTTTTATTGGGACACACATGACTGCTCTTGAGTAAGTACTGGAATTTTTAAATATAAAGGAAATGCACAGAACTAAAATGTAGCTAGAAAGAATCTCCCATTCTCTTATTTCTTTCATGTTAATGCTCTGCACATTTACAAAATTTGAGCTTTTTCACACTACTTGTTTTGCAAGTCTAAGAATCTTTCTGTTACGCCAAATGAACAGGAGAGCTGTACAAAGATATCTTCCAAAGTCTGAGATTCAGACTGGGGAACATGACTTTCCTGTAGAAGAGTCCTTCATTAAATTCTGGCAAGATAGAAGGAGATAAGGGAATTATTATAGATGAAATTAAATAAAATGAAAATTAAAAAATTAAGTAACATGAATTTAAAAAAAAAAGTTTTAGACATATCTTGGTCCTTATGAAAGTGGCAGACGTAAAGAATGTAATTATAACCTTTATGTCCTGTTTCAATGAACATGCAGTGCAGACAAGTACATGTTGTAGATTCATCACCATAAATAGTGCACAAAATCTGTAGTATAGTACATTATACTAGACTTCATCTTGGCAGGTGACATGTAAAGCCTTAGAAAATAACAGTACTCTATTACAAAATCTAAGCTAAAATATTCCAGAAATTATCTAACTGTACTGGTAAAGCACAAATGCAAAATGTTAGGTTAGATGTTCCAGTAATGAATTTGGGTTCAGTTCAAATTCCAGGAAAAATACTAATACAATAATTATTTTTCAGTGCATTAGAGACTGTCGGAGTGCATATTACTTCAGTCTTTCTACATAAAGGAAGACAATTGTACTGATTACTTTTGTTGCCACTTCTCGAAAGGAAGGCACAGGATCTTTACTTTAGCAGTAAAGGAGAGATGAGTGATGTATCACCATATGCAATAAAGGAAGTAAGATTCTCATGAAGGGATAGACCTCTTCTTGTTGTTCACTTTTGCTCCCAGTAGAGAGGGGTGAAATCCTCATTGACTTTAAAAAAGACACAGTTAGGCTAAAAGGTCCTATTTGGCTCTGAGATGCTGACTATTAATAGTTGATGCATGACTTTTCAAATAACATAGAAGTTTTTTATCTGAAAATGTCTTTAGGCCCTTCACCTCTTCCCTCCCCCACTGAAGAGGAAGAGACAAAGAATAGCTCTGATGTCATGCCCAGCATTCCTGATGTATTGCTGCGAAAACTACGAGTGCACAAGTCGCTTCCGGGAAGGTAAAAGCTCATTAGAAGTAGAAAGACATCATCCGGGGGAAGGCACACTAATGGTTTCCAGTGAACTCCCTTTATGGAGTTCCATTCACAGGGGATCCATATAAGTAGACAAATTGCTGCACCTTAAAATGTGCAACACAGATTTTCTGAAAAATTTTGGGGAGTGCACCAACTTCCAGTAACTGGCCAACTTTTAAAATTAGTTTGTAAGTTCTGCTTAAAAAGTCTGAAACTTGCATACTACAAGTACATTTTTATACAGATTTTTCTACCGGTCTGTCCACTCCTGGTTTTTAGGATTGCTGCTGCAGATATAAATTCTTGTTGAAAATGTTAGTATTTCTTTCCCCCAGAAAAATAATCAGGCCAGATATTGCTTTCCAGTGGTAAAATTTGGGCATGTAAGAATTCTGCATTTTTGCTACAAGTGACGATTTTTCAGGGAAATGGAGTTTATTTTGCAAACATAGTTGAAGGACTCACTCACGAATTCCCTGATCTTGGGCTGTGCAAGCAGGCACTTATCAACAGATTGCTTAATACCTGCCATGGCTCAAGAGTTTCTCCTTTCCCTCTTATGCAATCTGAAACAGTTTGTCTGCATGTTATAGATGTGTAGGGTAGCACCATACAAGAGATCATTTGAAACTAGAGCTATTGTTGTTTAATGCAACAATAACTTTAGCAAGGGAATCCTCTGGTCCATACTCTTCTGAAGTGGAGTTATAATAGACTATATTTGCCAGGTGTTTGTTCAGACCTTTAGAAATACCACTTTTTGTTCTCATTTGAGTTTATTGCTATCCAAACTTAACATTTTCTTGACAGAATTTAAGTGGAATTTTCCTTTGAGGGAAAGTTTATGTTTTAAAATTATACCAGTGTCCATAAACTTCAGAAAATATTTTGCTCTGGCCCAAGAAATAGAGGGAAGAAAGCTCAAATGAAGCATTTATCACCACATGCCTTGCATACGTTGCACCACTTACAACGTTAGAGACTAAGCATATTTTATTTTGTATTGCATTAGAATAAAGCTAAGCTTCTTCCATATTTCTGCATAAGCCTTTTCTTTGAGAGAAATAAAACCATAACAAAAAAATGCTTATTAGACATTAAAACAACTCCAAACATATTTGGCCAAAGCTATTCCTAAATTCACCTGTGTGTTTTTATACTATAAATACCAGAGGCCTTCAATCATTTGAAGCAGTTAATAAGTGTTCTCTGTGCAGATGAAATAAATATTTAACATTTGTTGTGAAGGATCTGTTATATACAACATTTTATATAAATGAATGCATGAGGTGAAGAAGTTCTAAGAGACCATTGCTCGATTGTAATCAAATATTGAAAAGAAAAGTAATTTCATAGCTAAGTACAAAATAGGTAAATGCTGAACTGGTTTTGAGGACCAGATAATATGCAGATCTTCTGCTTTTCAGGTCATGTTCTTTAATCAGTTGGCTTAATCTATTGAATAAATACATAACTTTTCATTCTTACTGTGAATTTCTCAGAATGTTCCCAGCCAAAGGAAAGACACAAATTTTATCATCCTGTGCTGTGCTATGTAACACATACAGATGCTTGAACTTCCTTCTAGGAGGACTACTCCTTCTAGCAGGCTTCCTCCTAGAATAACTATAAGTAATATGAATACTAATGCTTTAGGCAGAAAATGGTTTTCCAACACAGGGGACATACTGGTCACCCTCTAAATATCAGTATTATTCTACCCATCAAGAAAAATCTGCTGATCATTGATGCCAAATGCATTGATTTCTATATTTGGGATTAATGCAATGAATATTACAATAAAATTTGAATTTTCTGAAAGTATCATTTCTGCACAGTGCATGATAGGTTTGTCAACCACAACTCCTATCACTGGCATCCACTAGAATTTGTATATACAGCTGCTGTCATTTCTTTCAGATATTTCTCATCTCTATTCACTTGCATAAAACTGAATAACTCTGTGATGTTTTGGAACAATTACAGGGAATAAGAACCTGTAAATTCAAACACATGGGATGGCTGCCTTTAAGTGAGATCTTGCAATATAATGTTGTCTATCTCTTTTTTTTTTATGGTATTCCATGAAACTTCATTTTGGTAACATTTTCTAGTTTTTGTTTAGGCAGTAATCATTCTTGTGGTGGAAAACTCATAAAACTCAAACGTATATTTTGTCAGTGTCATAATCATGGTCAGAATCATTGTTAGCTAACTTCTAACAAACTTAGCAGCCAAAACAGGATAGTTCTGTATACAGCAAGATGGGTTTTGAATCTGCCCATCTGTGATTATCTGTAATCATCCTCATGAGGTTTCAACTGTTAACAGAAGGAAAACGGGTAAAGATAATAGGCTGAAGTATAGCATATTAAGTCACCCGCAACTCCAAAAGGGTAACGTCTGTCTTGCTCTTGCAATTTATCACAATGTAGTGCAGATAGCAGTATTTGCAGTTGCCAGAAACTTTGGTATGTTTTTCCAATACTCAGGTGTTACTGTGCTGTTGCTTTTAAAAAAAAAAAAACCAACATGGGGTTTAGCCATAACAAGTACAACTGAATTAAGTAAATACTTGTTTCACCAAAAGAAACTGAAAAATATTTAAGGGCAGGATGTCTTTTGTTGTTCTTTTCAATTAAATATTACAACAGCTTTGTTTTTAGAGACAAAACTTATTAAAATGTGAATTTTTTCCTTTTATTTCTAGCTCCCCTCCACTTACTGAAAAAGAAGTTGAAGTAAGTATGTTCTTCAACTCATTATTTTAGACGTATGCCTCAATTTTAGAATCATAGAATCATTTAGGTTGGAAAAGACCTTTAAGATCATCAGGTCTAACCGTTAACCTAGCATGGCCAAGTCCACCACTAAACCATGTCCCTAAGCACCACATGTACCTGTCTTTTAAATACCTCCAGGGATGAGGACTCAACCACTTCCCTGGGCAGCCTGGTCCAGTGCTTGACAACCCTTTTGGTGAAGAATTTTTTCCTAATATCCAATCTAAGCCTCCCCTGGTGCAACTTGAGGCCATTTCCTCTTGTCCTATCACTTGTTTCTTGGGAGAAGAGACTGAGCCTCATCTTGCTACAACCTCCTTTCAGGTAGTTGTAGAGAGCAATAAGGTCTCCCCTCAGCCTCCTTTTCTCCAGGCTAAACAACCCCAGTTCCCTCAGCCACTCCTTATAAGACTTGTGCTCCAGCGTCTTCACCAGCTTCGTTGCCCTTCTTTGGACACGCTCCAGCACCTCAATGTCCTTCTTGTAGTGAGGGGCCCAAAACTGAACACAGTATTCGAGGTACAGCCTCAGCAGTGCCGAGTACAAGGGGACGATCACTTCTGTAGTCCTGCTGGCCACACTAGTTCTGATACAAACCAGGATGCTATTGGCCGCCTTGGCCACCTAGGCATGCTGCTGGCTCATATTCAGCCAGCTGTTGACCAACACCTCCAGGTCCTTTTCCACCAGGCAGCTCTCCAGCCACTCTTCCCCAAGCCTGTAGTGTTGCATGGGGTTGTTGTGACCCAAGTGCAGAATCTGGCACTGAGCCTTGTTAGGCCTCATACAATTGGCCTCAGCCCATCAATCCAGCCTGTCCGGAACCCTCTGTAGAGCCTTCCTGCCCTCCAGCAGATCAATACTCCTGCCCAACTTGGTGTCATCTGCAAACTTACTGAGGGTGCACTCAATTCCCTTATCCAGATCATTGATAAAGACATTAAACAGAACCGGCCCCAGTACTGAGCCCTGGGGAACACCACTTGTAAGTGGTTACTGTAAGTCTAAGGGTGGCTATTAGAACAAGGTAATAGGATATTTTTTATTTTCAAAAAAATATTTCTCAGAAAAAAACCATATTGAGCTCAATCAAAATAACAATTTTATGAAATATGGGCAATTGTCTCAGGCAATAAACTGTAAAAAGACTTAGGGTAGGAATAAGCAAAACACTTGTTTGTGCATTCTTCGTAATAAAATACGCATTCATTTTGGAAATTATTATAATATACTTAAAGTAGTAAAAAAATTGAGATTAAATGAGACCAGAAACTAAATGAGTTAAATTGCATTTTTGTATTGGTCAATAGGAGCTTTGGGGCAGTTTTTTATGGTATCTTGCAGTTAGTTTACATAATTTTTACTTTTTCAGTTCCAGTCCATAATTTTTTTAATAGGTTGCTCTTTAGCTTGCTGGCTTTGTTTCTTCTTTTTTTTTCACGTACCAGTCAAGAGAAAGATCTTTATTTATATAGCTCCAATCTAATGGAACTCTTGGTGCCTTGTGCTTTGCACAGTATTAATCCTAAGAAATAATGCATCTGGTGAAGAAAGAAACAATCTTTAAAAGCAGGGTGCAAGAGAATAAAAATGTTAGCACTTAACCTTTTGCTGGCTTCAGTGGTAGGTGTTTATCCCTTAGGTAAAACAATGCTAATGGTGAGCTCATCCCTGGACTTCCTCTGCACAGACTATCTGTTTAAAAACCTTGGGGACCCTTGGAGGAAGTCCAGCTAGAAAACAGATCCATTGTGATTCTGATACTTCTGGTAGGCTACTTCCTTCATTGTGTCTCTGCTCTACTGATCTCCCAGAAAAACATTCAGGAAAAGAGGCAGAAACCCATTTATTCCTATTTTAGAGGAAGTAAAGAGAAGTGATTTTTGAAACAATCTAATTTAAAAAATATTTTCAATTTTGTGTTTCAATACTTATTTAAGCACCAAAGTTTGTTAAACATACCTTATTCATAAGTTTTTACTGGAAATTACATTAGTGTGACACTTACTTAAAAATGCCTTTTTCAATCCAAACAGAATGTATTTGTACAACTTTCCTTGGCCTTTAGAAATGATAGTTATACCTTGGAATCTAGAATTAACCAAGCAGAGAGAGAGAGAAACCTTACTGAAGAGAATGCTGAGAAGGAACTGGAAAACTTTAAAGCAGCCATTACGGTAAGAAAACAACAATAATTCTTTTTCCAAACTGTAGTGTACATGAAAGTGTGCACACATTTGAAATATGTGTGGCTATGCTTGCTTATACCTATTGTAAATTCAGCCCCAAAACTTCATTTTCTGCTGCACAAGCTCCCTCCTGTAAGCTGCCTACCACTCTACACAAGAGAGAGCGTTTTCTGCCAGAGCGGGCCACCATTGCTGGAAATGAATAGAGGATGTTGCCCTACCTCTAACAGATTTCAGGAATAAATACTATGAATTTGCTGTTCAATTCTTGGAATAAGCCTATGAGAAAGCTAAGAGCATTCCAAACTGCAATTTGAGCTCTGATCCATGCTCTCCTGGGCAAGGCCTTCTTTAGCAGTAAATTGTCCAGTTGGTGAGATACTGAAATGATCTGAGTCCTTAGATTTGTGACTTGAAAGACCTCTTAACTGCATGCAGATAATAGAAGGCAGTATAGGAAAGGAAACAGCAAGGATTACTTAAGGAACACATGCAATCCCAGGGTCAGGTTATGGGCCTGAATACATTTGCATTCCAGCTGTCCCTGGTGTTCTTTTATCAGGAGTAGTTTTTAGTCCTTCTTGACAGCTTTCTCTGGATTTTCTAATTGAAATGACAAGTATATCTGTGTGTCAACTTATGTGCTGCGCGTGTTTTTGTGCAAAAAAGGAAGGAATGCTTAGATACCATGCTGCTAAATGAAATACTCATAGACCAAATTTGCATGTTACAAGGAGGTGCTGCCATAGTTTTGAGAAATAGGAGAACATGATTCTCCCATTTACTTTATCAAGAACATCATCAGGTAAGAAAGGATACAATTAAAATAAGGTCATGGTATTTACATCTTTTCATCTGGGATTTCAAATCTGCACTTCCAGATTAATTGTTCCTGGGGAAAAAAAAGGTTTTTGAATGTTTTGCTGCTCTTCCCTGTGTTCTCTGTCTAAAGAGCAAGCAGAAACAACCTATTAAATCTCTGGGGTTTATTTATTATAATATTTTGTATACATACACATTTTTACAACGCGTGTATAAGGGCTTTTAAAACTGCAAGCAATTAGTCTGTTAGATTTGACATGTATTTCTGTTAAGAATCCCTAATTAGGCACCAAGGACCATGTTGCCAGCATGGGACAGATGTGATTAGCTTTTTCCCTCCTTTGTACAGTTCACACGCTACAGTCCGGCTTTTACAAGCTTTTTTATGTAATTTATAACAAAGTGGAAACTGCCATTTTCATATGAAAGCTTTTGTTCTATACAGTGGAATAAACTAACAAGCAATTAAATGAAGTGACGTCTTCTGTATAAACTGTATCATATTAGACCTAGACTTGTTCCAATCTCAGTGGGAGGTTATCTTCATTTCTGTAGGACAGGCACATGTTATATGGCTCAATGACAGTTTTACCAGTCTTTGTGGTTTTTTATCAATCTTGTGATAACTGATGTTTTATTCAAAAACCCAACTTCACAAGAAAGCTAATTTACATGAACTTCAGATTTGTTTGAGAAAATAAGCAAGTTACAGTTGCCAAGAAAAACTTGAAAATCTGAAATTTTGTGCATGTTTTTCTGAAACAGATTCCCTTATGCCTTCTTGGGTATTGCAGTCAAATTTCAGCTACAATTTGTTATCACACTAGCTTCAGTGGTAAATAAGTTTAAGAATTTTTTGTTGTTGCAATTGTTGTCATTGCACCAAATTCATCAGTATCTTGGCTGTGTTTCTACACCAAAGGTCTGCACTACAAATGCAATTTCTCACATGAATCTACCCAAAAAGTTACTGCACATCACTCCCTTCTTTTGAAGGGGGGGAGAAGAAGAGGAGGAGGAGAAGTTATTCTTTCCACACAGATCATTTCAATGTGTTGACTTTTGCAGTAATACCAGTGAGGGGTTGCAGAGAACTAGGGCACAATGCAACTGTTCTGAGGGAGAATTGTGTGAACAGCAACACAGTGATTAATTACTTAAGACAACCTCAATGCCAAAACTCGTGCATCCTGAAAATGCACTTTAAGAATATAGGAATCATCCAGCATCATAAAGTCTGCCTGTAAGTCTGAACTAAATTGTATCAGGCTTTCTCATATCAAACATTTCTGTGAACAGAAAACTCATTCAATGAAAAGGTGTTCACTAAGCCTTTGGCTAATAAAACATCTAAATTCACTCTTGCTTTTGGTAACTAATCCGAAGGAATTTATATGCTTCAGTGCTTTTCAGTATTAATCTGAGCTATCAAAGTGACGATATTAATCCAGTGCATAAATTTGTATATTGATTGACAAAAAATGGTTAAGAAATTGCAATTGCCGTTTGATTTACAGGCCATATTGGTTTTGATTACTCTTTTACATTTGGAATTCTTGAGACTATAATGTCCTATTTTCCAAATAAGTGAAGTACCATGGAATTGAAAGAACATAAATGGCCTTCTTAACACCTTGTGCCAAGCGAATTAAAATGTTCTTTGTGTTTCAGCAATCATTTGTAAGTACTATTTCAAATAAACTTGGCATTTGTAAAATTCATAGGTATCTAGGCATGATTCATCATTAATTTCAAAAGGAAAAGTATTGCAAATGTGCTCAGCCCTTTTTAACTCCTCGAAAGGTGTGCCTGCAGTGTGCAGTGAAGCACCATTCTGAAACAGAGCAGCAGCACTCACTAGGTTATCTCTGGTGGTAGTGATGGCACTCCTCTGGGGCTAACTTGTCCATGTGTAGTTCTGCCTAGACATGTCTACCCCACTTCTGTGGCTCAGGCTACTTAATCTGAACTAAAAGTGGCAAGGCAAGACAAGACAATAAAGCTTATGTATTTTCACTTCAGTCTTCAGCTCACTTATGGCATCACTATGAACACAGAGAAGCTTACCAGAAGCTATTGGAGGATATTGCTGTTCTGCGGCGTTTAGCTGCTAGACTATCTAGTCGTGCTGAGATGGTTGGAGCCATTCGCCAGGTAAGAACATCCTGGTGTCTAACACATATCCTGGCTACACGTGTTCACCCTTTCTCTTTTTCAGCTGTAGCTGGAGGTTATATTAGCCCTTTGAATTTTATTTGCCATTTTGACAGATTAAAGACATTTATTGTAGTGTCAGGTAAGACACTATTCCAGTCTGGAAATAGAATTCATACAGAAGATTACCCATGAAGCAATTCAACATCTGTACAATAGGAGCATATATATTATTCAGAACTATAGCTGCATCACAAGAAATATATTTAAAATCAGTGCAGCATGAATAAGAAAACTTTTCTGGATCAAAAAGCTCATCCAGTTCAGTAACCCGCTTTTGGCAATAGCTTAGTCAGACAACTATAAAGAGTGTAAAAACAGAGCAAGTTTAAATGAGAACACAGCAATACCCTCCCAGACTCAACACTGTTGCCTCTGCCCACTGAAGTAACTAGACTGATGCCAGTGACTGAGCCCTTCGAGGGTTTGAAAACAAACGTACATATACTGCATAACTAATAACATAGGCAGGCAGGTAGACTGTATAAATATATGACAAAATAAATTATGATATTCTGTGGATATATGTGCATGTGCATTTGTGTTCTAACTAGCTTCAGAATTTGCAATAGTGTAGGTACTAATATTTCTTTAAGAACAACGAATAGAGTTAGCCTTGACAGGGAGCATATGATTTGTTTGAGAAGTGTAGAGGTTACCTGAGCATTCCCCTCTTTTCTTCCTTAGGAGAAGCGTATGTCAAAGGCGACAGAAGTAATGATGCAGTATGTGGAAAATCTGAAAAGAACGTATGAAAAGGATCATGCTGAACTAATGGAGTTCAAGAAACTTGCCAACCAGAATTCTAGCAGAAGCTACAGTGCATCTGGTAAAAAACCAAACCAAACAACCAACCAACCCCCCCCCAAAAAACAATGTAAGGTTTTGTCTAGCCTCTCTATACAAAGAGGTGTCTGGTACTATTGATGATAAAAAGTGAAGTACTGTGAAACCTTTCATGAAGTTCTGAGCTACAGGAGTAGATTTCAAAAAGTTATAGATATAACAGCTAAAATATTTCATATAAGCCATATTTAATGCTATAGTACAGCAATTTAAAATCACTATCATTTACCAAATTCTGATGAGACCCAATGACATTTTCATTGGCCTCTTGCACATATGCATAGCTTGCAGTTTTAACGCAACTACCTCTTAGATGACAGATGATGGCAAAATTTCATTATTAAAAAGGGATTTTTTTCTTTTTGCGACCTTTTCTTTCCTAGTTTGCTGGAAACTGAAATATGAGTATTTTCTTTTGCAAGAACTTGTATATGGAGGCTTTTGCCTGATCTCAGTAAAGATAGTAATGGTTCAATTTTTTGCAATTAATTCACATTTCTTCTGCAGGTGTAATTGAGACCAGAACTGTATGACATGTAAATATGCAGTCACTACAGACCTTATATAAATATACTATATCTGAGTTTGAAATACAAGCAAGGGCTCTATTGATATTATTTATAGATACTCATATAATCTAAGACTGTTCTTTTTCTTCTGTTTTTATGCAGAAGATGGAGTACCTCGTTCATCTAGATCCATGTCTCTTACTGTTGGAAAGGTATTTCTACAATATAAAGAAAATGAAGTGAACAATTTATGTAGTGAAATTTCTTTGTCTACATACATTCAATTTTATAAGCTGTGTTCAAAGCATAGTGCTGGTAAATTCTCGATATTGTTCATGCAATTTAGTGCAAATGCTTTGTAATTTTGGATACATGATGAAGAATGACTCCATGCAATAATGCTTGCTGTGAAGCTATAAATAATAAAGGGACCTATTTATTTAAGAATAATTGTATTCTAGGCCACATACCTGTGCTCCACAGAATGGCTTATGTCTTGTGCTTTATTCTAGTTCCTCAGTGAGTAAGTTGAACATTGGATCAAAACTTACTATATGATTAGGTATTCAATGATCATACCATTTTCATTATCTTAAGAATTACATCATTTTCAGAGTACCTTAGATGTAAACAGTTATTTTTAAGTGGGGCTCATTTTTCAGTTGGCATCAGAATATCTTATTTGATTTGACAAAGCATTCAGAGTGAGAGATTATCTCAGATTGTTTTGGCTTGACCAATTAATAACTTTAACATGGCAAAACTTCCAAGTGTTGGATATCAAGTTTATTACAAAACTTCCTAAAACAACCAGTGATTTGAGAGAGCCAATTCCCAATGTGACCATTATGAAATATGGTGGTCAGAGGCATTATATTAAGTCTATTTCTTTTAATATTTTTATTTGCTTGGGTTGTAGTTCTTTAGTTTATTCCTGCCACCTCTGAGTGCTGAATAGAAAGAATGAGAGCACAAAGCATGCTGAAGGTGAGACTGCATTTCAGAATGAGAACCAGATAAGTTGAAACAGAGGTCCCAAAAAAAGATTAAATTTAACAAGTACAAGTCCAAATAATAAAGAGGTGGGGGGAACCCAAAATATTCAAATGAACTGCCTAACATGGCTGCAGACTCTCCAGTATAGTTTTTCAGGAGCACCTCAGATAAACTTCTATCATTAATGAACAGGTATAGTTGGTTTTGCCTAGAACGAGGATCATGGAGTAGGTGACTCCTTCTATATATTTACTTAATCTGTGTTTAACTCCTTTCCTATGAAGTTATCTAGAGCAGAACTTAGAACTTGGATATGCACTAAGATGAAGCTGTTCCAATGTAAATGATTCTATGATTCTATGCTGTATGTGCTTGGATTTTTTACTCAGTGGGAAGCGTAGATTTCACTAGGTATGTATCATAGGATGAAGTATTTGGCTACTTACCTAATGGCAGCAGAAACTTATGTGATCTATACTTGAGGTAGAATATATTGTGTAAAGCTAGCATGTGTTTATCATACAAAGAATTTCCATGGTCTTTGGGAAATGTAAGCAATGTCACGTGATGCTAGATAGATATCTAACAACGCAAGAGTGGGGGAGAAGGCTCTGTTCTTTTGCAGAGGGAACAGATGTTATTGTTTCTGTAAGTTATAATTGGTAGGTTTAGAAATAATTAATATATCATAGTGGGTACAGTATATCATAATGGGTACATAGCAAGAATAGAGTTTTGTGTGTAACTTCATTATCTTCCAGTCATTGTGAGACTGGCACTTTTCCCAGTATCGTTATACATCTGCTTTAACCAAAGACAATAGTCTCTAATAAGAACTGTCAATAACAGCTCAGAATATATCTGTTGTGTGACTTACACTATTGGGCTTTCAGTGTGGAGGGAAAAGAGTACCATCCCTGTACAACACCTCATTTCACACTAAGCGCTTTCCATACCAGACAGTACTAGAAGCAGTTTTGGGGAAAACCACAGCCCTAACAGCCATTTATCTTAATTTTGCTCCCAACTCTCCTTTCCCCCAAGGGGCATTAACGTACATCTTTGCCACACCTATTAACTTGTAGAATTATTCTTCAGCCTATCTTCTTGTATCATAGAAAAAAAAAAAATTGTTGTTTGTCACAGAATATGCCTCGGAGGAGAGTCAGTGTTGCTGTTGTTCCTAAATTTAACTCCTTAAACATTCCTGGTCAGTCATCAACAGCTTCACCTATACCTTCAATGCCATCCCTGGTAAGTAAAACCCACAGTTTAAAGATACTACGTTTTGTCTAAACCACTTTTGCATACGGCCAAGCCATAGTTACTAAAAAATGTACGCCCTTTCATTAGTTTAATTTATTTTGACTCCATCCTAGTGAAGGGGATGGACAGTGGTAATTCCTGTTGTGTAAGGGACATATGCTTTCAGAATCTACCTCCATAAATGATCACTTTGGGCACAGAGCTGAATAGGGCTAGCTGGTGATTCAGAGGCATTAGACATTAGTTGAGGCAATTTGCCTTTTAATCTGTAGTAACATACTCGAAAGAAGTAGTAAAAATAGTTGTCCACTGTAGGAGAAAAGTTTTAATGAGAATCCATAGAAGATGATTGGACTGCTTCTCTTCATTGCCAGAAAGTCTACTAATCATAAAAGCATGTAATTAATGTACATAAATGTATGTGGTACAAATTTAGAAGTTCTGTGATGATCTGGGATTAGTGGAGCTATCAGCCTTTGCCTTGATTTTTTTGTTTATAAAATTTTAATAAATTAAATGAGAATCTAATCTGAACCTAATAAATCTATATAAATGCTTTGGAGGAAAACTGCAAGGTGTACCAACTGTTCAGAGATGAGCTAAGATGGCACATAACCTGAAAATTATGCAGTTTTCTGTTAAAAATGTAGGGCTATTTAAATGAGGGGTGTTACTGAGAAGCTAAATCCATTTTAGTTTTAAGAAAACAATCTGTTTGTGCAATTTAGTTATTATGTACTCAGAGTCAATTGCTTCAGGAACCATGTGTGCTTATTTACCATGATTTATGATGGGTTTTTTTGTTTAAAATTTTCCATTGAAAACTTAGCTAACAAATTAATGTTCCTGGGATAATACGGAGAGAAGCAATAGAGTAATTTTACCGTTCAGTGATCAATATATGAAGAAGAAAGACTTTCCTTGAAAAAAATAAGCAGGGTAGAAGGGAATGGCGCAGAAAGTTCTTCTTAATGTGCAAGTCCATTGTTTACTATGGTTAGTGGGAGTAATTTGGAAGCTCCATATTAAAGATGCCTTGCTCATGGGTGTGGGAAGAAAACCTAAGCAGCACACTAACTTTGTCATTTTACTGAAGACTCATTTGAAATTAATTCATGGATGTAACATTTATTGCTGTTTTTCACTTACAGTCGGAATCACCTAGTAATGGAAGGAGCAATCTAACATCTACTCCTGTTCTGCCAGCACTTTTAGAAAAGTGAGTTTTCTCTAGGCCATCTCATTTCCTGTTAAATCCTAGCATGAAATGAAAATTAGATCATTTCTATCTTTCCTAACAGAAGTTATACCGAGGCATAAGGTATTGAAATCAGTGACACGATACTGGCGTAGGTTGATTCATGATCTGGTAACAGTATTTTACTACGTCACCATCATATTGTTCTTTTCACGTTCAAACAGTTTACAAGCAGTATCTCAGAACTAAATCGAGCCTGCTGTGATCATTAGAACTCATCAAGTAAAACTGCAGCAGAAGATTATACATTTACACATTTGAGTAAGCCTGCCTTCAGAACTTGACAAAACTAAGAGTATTACATGTAATGCATGTGGCTTTTTATTTTTTAATATATTTCCTGGAACAAATTAATGCTGTATCTAAAGTTGGCCATGAGCATCCCTGGGTATGAATATTCCTTACCTTGACTATCCCAGTAATAGAAGTTTGTGTTCTGCCCTTGCCTTTTCAACACGTGGCCAGCTGGTAAGAATCATATTTTGAAATACTATGATATCCAGCATCATGTAGGTTTTCAAATTTATGTGAATAAACATAAGTATATGAAATTCAAAAGTATAATTTATCATAATAGTAGATCATCAAAATTTTACAGAAGTCAAAACAATGATTAAATTGAGTAGTAATTTTTTTTAGTATAAAATTAATTGAACTTTCAGCTAAATTAAAGCATTAGGTTTGAGTTTTTAGTTTTAACAACCTGAGATTTTTGTTATAACAGCCAGAGAACTTTGCATTTTAAAATTAAAAAATAGAGATATGAAAGAGGAGATTTTTTTTTCACCCTGGTAACAAGCAAAAATACCTCAATATCTATATTTTCCTCGTACCTATAAATTGCAAAAATATTTTTCATTAAAACATTTGTGCTTTTGACTCTGTATTACTTACCATTAGTGTAGATGTCCTGCCTGGATTAAGGTGTGCTGTTGTGTGCTGGTTTTGGCTGGGGTAGAGTCAATTTTCTTTATAGTAGCTAGTATGGGGCTGTGTTTTGGATTTGTGCTGGGAACAGTGTTCATAACACAGGGATGTTTTCATTATTGCTGATCAGTGCTTACACAGAGCCAAGGCCTTTTCTGCTTCTCACACCACCCCACCAGCAAGTAGGCTGGGGGTGCACAAGAAGGTGGGAGGGAACACAGCTGGGACAGCTGACCCCAACTGACCAAAGGGATATTCCACACCATATGATGGTATGGAATACCATGCTCAGCATATAAAGCTGGGGGAAGATGAAGGAAGGGGGGGGGGACACACATGTTTGGAGTTACAGCATTTTGTCTTCCCAAGTAAACTGTTATGTGTGATGGAGTCCTGCTTTCCTGGAGATGGCTGAACACCTACCCTTCTGATTCTCTCCCCCATCCCACCGGGGGCGAGTGAGCAAGTGGTTGTGTGGTGCTTAGTTGCTGGCTGGGGTTAAACCATGACATGTTGTTATCCATTTTCCATAATAGTTCCATGAGTCATTCCATGGGTTTAAATAGTACTACTTTTGGAGCAAAATAATAGTTATATAGACAAGGAAAGCAAATAATTGCTCTGCTGGAAAGCATATGCATTTACACATTTTTGAAAAGAACTCCCAGTTGAAATTCATGTAGACGTGTAATTTAATTTTATGCAAGTTCTTGAAATGTAAAGCAGTACTCTGCAGTACTAGAGTACAAAGATAGGCAATATGAAAAAATGTGAGACTGGGATGAGAACAAGGTTCTACAAGGTCTTTGTAAACAGTTACCATTGTGGATACAGGTACTGTTGCATTTGCAAACCCATGTGTGTGTATATACTTTATTCATATGTATAATCAGCCTAGAAAGCCAAAATAAAAAATTGTCAGGCACCTTTTCAAATACTTATATCTTTCAGGAAATGTTGCACATTCTAAGGAAGTTGCTTGCTGATGTTTCAGAAGTAAAACTTATTAAAATATCACATTGATTTTTGTTGTTGTTACTACTACTACTATGGTCATTTAAACTGTTTACAATATCACAAGAAAATATCTGCAATACTAATTTAAATTAAAGTTTGTTAGGATGCTTTAAACATGCAAATTAAAGCTTTAAAATATGTAGATCTCATGTCAGTACAGAATATTGATTTTCAGGTATTTTAGATTAGTGCTGAGGCAGGACAAAATTTATCTTATGTCTTTGTTTTATCTTTGTGCTTTACCAAGAATGAAAATATGCAATAATTGGGAAAACAAAAACAGTGAACTATGGCACTAGTTGTTACAGTTCAACAGAACTCTGCAAGATTTAGACCATCGTTTGAAACTGTACAGAAATTCTGAAAAAAAAAAAAAAAAAAAAACACCAAACCCAAACGTTATCAATATTTCTTGCTGGATCTTGAGAAAACAAATCAAGTTATCAAGTAACAGAAGTAGAACTTGAAATTCAAGTTTGAGCATAAGTATGTATGCATGGGACAGCTGCTATAGTAGTGTAAAATTACATCGTTCAGCAGAGTTTTGTATATTTAAGCACTTCAAGCTTATATTCATGATGTGTTTAAGGTCCAAGTGAAAATAATGTCCACTGTTAATATGACTTCTTGAGAGAAAATTCATTGCCCACAGATGGTGTCAATCAGGATGAATTATTCTGCCATTGATTTTAGTGCCAGAAAAATAAGACCTACAAAAAGGATTAGATTCTAGAATTTGAAATGTGATCCACTGTTGAGCTTATTAAACCTTGACTTTGATAGATTTTCTAAGTCATGTCTGAATCACTTAAACCCTTTGTCCCAGACTTAAATAATAAGGACAGGTGAGCACTGCAGAAAGAGAGCAACGTATAGTGGCTTATCTTTAGGCTAAATGCTCAAAGCTTTTACTTAAGAAAAGTTTTAGTGACAAAAGCTATGTATGTGTTTGTATTTTTTTAACCTGTCCATCAGTTCAGCATATAAAGTCAGCAGAGAGGAGTACCTAAAAGGCAAATAAGGAAAATGTTTTGCTAAATTAATATTTGGTATTATTTCTATTATTTTCTTCTGATGCAGGAGGCTACAATTTCTAAGATGATTTTTAGAAAGTTGAGGGAAATATTTTAAAGAATAGCAAATAAATGCCACGGGTAAGTCAGGTAACAAATGTTCTTTTCTTTTTTAAAGAAGAAGAAAAAAATGCAAGTTTTAATACCTTAGAAACATATTAATTACTGTTCTTAAAATACAACATATTGAAACTAAAATTTTACTTAGTGTTTAATTTTTTTCTTTTGAAAGGCATTTGATTTCTCCAATGTACATTAAAGAAGAAAAATCAGGAGTCACAAAATTGTGTGTTGATTGTTCTTGTCCAGTAGTATACTCCAAATACAATACGTTTCAGTGGTGTTATTTTCTATTTGTTTGTTTCTTTTGTCTTGGCAGTGGTAAGACTAATGGAGAGCCTGACTGTGAAACCCCTACTTCTGTGCTGACACAGACTGGGTTGGAAGAAATCAATCCTGAAACTAAAGCCAAGATAGAAGAGGAAGCATATAACAAAGGGTAGGAGTATTTTATGTGAACTAAATCTGTAAATATGTGCTACCAGATGAAGACATATGTTTTTATAATGTAATTTTAAATGTGACATGAGTGACATAATCAATGTGAGGTCCTAGAAGATGGTCGTCATTGAAGCAATGTGGGAAACAATGTGAGTGAGCTTCACTCGTATTTGCATTGTAGCTGTTCACTTTCATCCTTTATTAATGTTAGCCAAACTGCAGGAGAGCGGTTATATCAGAGATTCAGAGTTGAGTGGGTGTTCTTATGTCAATAGTGTTCAGCTTCATGATAGGATATTTCTAAAATGTTTATTCTGAAAAGTGCACATGGAAATCAGTAAAGAGTAGCTATTAACTTTTGCAGTAAACTCACGTTTGTGTCACAAAGTGCCTTACACAGCATGTTTTGGGGCAATTAACAGCTTTGGGATCTGTTTCTGAATGTCAAGCAAAGAACTTTGTACTATATGAAGAGTGAGACAAAAATTTTGATCCTCTCCTGCAGAATCCAACAAGCCATCTATCTTTAGCATTGATTTGCACTTATTCTCTAGGCAAATAAAATATCTAGAGGGTGTTCAAAATGATTGAAAAATGATAGAGAAATACTTACCAACACCTTTACAATAGACAGAACTTGTGCTCTGCTGAGGACTATAACCACTTTTTCTTTTTCAAGATAAATTTGGTAACAGAGCTAATATAATCCTCTATTAAGGAACGGTGGCTGTCTGTGTGCCATACTTATGGTCTTTTACTCTTCTCCAAGTGCTGCAACACTACTACTTGTGTTTTATTGCATGTAACAAAACATAAAGCTAATTTTTCATTACACAGGAACAGGCTTATACAGTGTGCTAGACTAAGAAAAATGTTTTGTGTGTTAAAGCTATCAAGAAGGCTTAAAAAAAACCAAAGAACTTCAGGAAGTGAAGGAAGAAGATGAAGAGACACCAAAAGAAAGTCATGATGAACAAGAAGAAAGTGAAAACGAAGATGAGATAAAAACCCTGAAAAGCAGGTGAGACAGTGGTGTAATATGTCCGTGCAAGAGAAGCCACTTTTTTCTATTTGTGGTACCCAACCAAGTGTTTTATACTATTATCTTGACGTGTTTTCTTCCAGTCTAGGGAAATGTATTTGAAATAACAGTATTTTCACAGAAAGGCATATTGCAAGATAACATAGTTGCAAAATGCAAAACGTTTTATTTTGATATTTCAACTAAAATTGTATGTGGACATGAAGATGCTTCATCTTGATGGGTTTTGGTTTTGATTTGAGGTAAAAAATACCACAAAAGTTCTTTAGACACCAAAATGTATCTCTCAGTAGGCATGCACTGTCTCATGAAAGCTGTAATTCAGGAATCTGATGCCCATTATTTGCACCTTATGTCATTCCCAAAGGGTCTTCGCAGGTGAGTCTTTCAGTACATCTACAAGGTGAATGCAGATTAAGACAAGCTCCCCAGCTATGTTGGACTTGCTCTGACTTGGACAGGCAGGTGCCTGCTTTCTCTGGAAGCTGTGTAGCTGCAGCAGAACAGCACTATGCTGGAGTTCTTGCCTTTCAGCAGTGACATGTTTATTGCATTAATCTGTATGCTCTTCGTCTATACTGGGGACTTTTGAATCCTCTGCTTATTGTCTTACCTGAAGCATTTAATGCCTAATTAGAAAACCTTTCTGAAATTTTCAACTTTTCTTAGAGCTAATTATTGAATCTCCTTGGTGGTTCTACCACCCAATTCAATATACCTGCAATTTCCTGCATTTTAAAAGCAAAGAGACTTTTGCATTAGAGAGGAATTAAATGCTGGCCAAAGCAAGTAATATGTCCCATTGCAAGCTAATGTAGGAATCCTTACCTCATCCAGAGGCATTAATTTCTATTCCATAAGCATTATGGTTATAAACATCTGTTAATTTGAGATTTCAGCCATGTTCAGAAGGGCAGCCGTCTCGCTAGTCATGAAACTCTTAGGAAGAAATGTTTACAACATGTTCTAATGTTTAGTTTAGTTGAGCAAGGTATGAACAGTGCAGAAATTTACATCATATCAAGCTCTCAGATTTCCCAGTTGACAGGTGGGAGAAATAGAAGTCAAGTTTATGATCTTCAGCCGTCTTGCAAGTATCACCCATATCTGAGTGTACAGCTCTTCTTAAAAGAACCGTCTGATTCTTCTTTGACAGGGTGTTTGTATTTGGAAGAAAGATGGTGCACCATACATCTATGAAACTTCTCAAATTGAAAAATAATAAATTTGCATATGATTTATATATAACAGTTTTCTTTTAATTTTACAGCAGACTTGAAGTCATCATTAATTATTTACATATACTGTACCCCAAACTGTGTAAACACTGGAATGTGGTATGGCTTGTAGTGGCTGCGATAATCATTTTTGCTGTGGTGTTGGGAATCTACCATTCATACAACTCCTGTGATGAAAAATCAGAAGGACCTGAAGGGAAGGCCAGCTGTTCTGCTGCCCATCAATATTCCTGGTGGAACTCAGGATTTCAACATGAGCAGCGCACTGAATAATAAAGAAACAACCATGTATTTATGGTACCTGAGCAAGTATGCATATTAGAACACAGTTGTTAAAGGTAGTGCTTAGTCATCCTTATGGTTGTTAAATGTGATCTGTTAGACAAGTGAGTTACTCCACACCATCAGGTTTGGGGATGCATTGTGAACATACCTTGCCAAAATGACAATCTGATAAATAATCCTGTCTGTCCTCTTATTGTAAATGACTGATACAAATAAAGTAATATTGAATCATTATAATGTTGTGGCAGTAGTCAGCAACCAGCAAGACATATAAAAGAATGATTTGCACAGGACATTGACATCATCTCTGCCATGATTTTGAAGAAAATTGTAAAACCTGCATTTGCAGTTAGTGCTTTACTTTGCATTTCCTGAATTTATTGGTGATTGTTGAAGTACTAATGGCAGGCATTTAAGTCCTTTGGGTTTTAAGAGTCTAATTAATTTCCTTATTCAGGATTATTGGGTAGAAATAGAAGCTCTTCTATGGAAGGTTAGAATTATCAGACCAAATGCCTTGCTGATAAAGTAATTTTATAAGAGGAATTGTCTGTATGATTATTTAAATGGAATACTAAGTACATGCATAAATGTGTTTTATGATATACTTTAAGAATGGGATCACCACTTTTTTTTAAAGAGGATACACAACAAAACCTACAATGAGGTCTAGGTGGCACAGTTGACATCATCAAATAAATCTGGGAACTTCTGATATATGAAAGGGACATGCTTTGCAACAAATTTGTGTATACCACTCAGAGTCAATACTGGTTATAGCAAAAAGTAGTTGCTGTCTGGAAGATTAGATGTGTTGCCCAAGCCCAAAATACAGCAGTCTTGGATGTGGGAAGCAATCTTCAGTTCTTTATTTAAAAAAAAAAGGTAAAAAGAAAAAAAAAGTTTTCAAACCTGTGTATACAGGTGATCACACTAAGTGGACTCAGCCCTACTCCTAATACTGGAAATAGATATCCTTTGAGATCTGCACTAGGAACACAGTTCTGCGTACAGCCAAAACCTTACTAGTGCCTAGATGAATCAGCACATGAAAGCAGTGAGGACTTTGAAGAGGTCACCGCATGTTTTTAGTAGTTCATTTTCAGAATCTGATGCCAAGTATATAACTGTTCTGATATGCTTTCAAAGCTAAACTATCAGGTCATGATAGATTAATCTTTTGCCTGGATTTTTTAACAGTTCTGTCTATTTAGGAGTTGAGAGTTCTTACACAAGAATGTGAAAGCCTGAATTTTTAGACAAGCAATTTCAAAATGGTGAAGCCATTGTCTGTAAAAAACGACACCACTTAGGGCTGAGACCAAAATGCATGTCACTTAAGGTATACCATATGTGCCTGCTGAACGTCACTTCCGATTGAAGATGAACTATGTTTGTCTTTCCATAGCTATATGCTTGAATCTAACCACAATATCAAAATCAGTGTGACACTTGATTGCACTTGTGTCTTGCATTCTTCTGGCATTTTCTGACTGACTAACAGGTCTGTTTACCAACTGAAGGAGGAGTATGTTATGAAGTACTGTAATTTCAGTTCAGATGCAGTTAGTATTGTCTTGTTTTCTTTTGGTGTAACCTCAAGCTAACTATCAAAGAGAACAGGTTTGTAACTCAGTCAGAAATTTAATTCACATATCTGGCACTAGTAACAAATATCCTGCTGGTGAATTTTGTTTGTTTGTTACATCTTTAGCCACGTGTTTCTTAAGAGACATTAATATGGAGAAAGAAAATAAAAATTAAAAAAATAAAAAATAAAAAAGCAGACCACTACCACTTTTTTTTTTTTTTTTGGCGGGGGGAAGTCTATAAGCAGTTGGGAGGGTTGTTTTTTATTTTAAAGTATATATTGTTGAGGAATAGTGTGTCTAAGGAAGTTCAAAAAGGATAATGGGAAAGTGTCATTTGGTCTAAATTTGTAATTGGTAAAGAACAAGACAGAAGAAGGTTTCTTGCAAATTACTTGGTATCTGTTTGGTTTAGTTAGAATATCTGACTATGAAGAACTACTGTGACATTTCACGTACTTTCAGTATTTGAAGAAACTTCTCAGTTGCTCTTTGAATACTTTACTAAAATCAGCTTCTTTAATATTCTTTACAAATAGCATTGGCAACTTAATAAGGCAATAAAAATTGAAGATAAATAGTCCTCAAGATTCAGAATCCTCTATGCCAAAAATTATGGCACGTATTTGATTATGAGATTATGGAAATGTTGGGCCACACTGAGGAAAAATAATTAACAATGCCTAGAATCGAATTAATTTGCTCTTATTTACATCTGCACTGATGTGGCTCCAACACCCACAAGTAGAAAGTTATTGATAACATTAGGACTCTTGGACTGCTTAATGTTAAGCATGTGCTAAGTTTTTTTTGGTCAGTGGGTGAACAAGGCCTCCATCCTCCCTTGAAATTCAGCACGCTGACTTTTTGTGGACTTAGTGCACATGGGCAAATTTCCATAAGTAGTTGTACTGATTTGAAGTTAACTACTTGCATGTCTAAGGCAAGTATAATTTAGCCACAAAGTTATCAATTGTTGTGTGGAATGGACTGAAAGAGCAAGAGATTTTAATGGGGATGAAAAGATGAAGATAAAGTTTATTTTTAAAAAAATTGTTGTTCTTTTTATAACTACTTTGAGCAAACTGTCCACTAAAAATAATGAACCACAATGACTAACAGCACATTAAATATTTTTGCTTGTATTTTTCAGTTAGTTAATGAAGACACCTTTTTTTAATAGGAAACTAGATTGAGCTCAAAAACTATTCTAAATGTAATTTTATCTGTTGGATATTAGTTTGCTTTATCTGGAAAAAAAACCCCAACCTCTTCTGTGTTCAAAGATCACATCAGATAACAAGAAATAGATCTATTATTTATGCTATTAACACTGAAATAGTTTTCTTAAGGTGCAATATTTATTTTTCTGCTTTAACAAGACACGTTTATTGTTTTTCCTGCACAGCACGGATGTTTCTAGTAAAAGGAATTTTAAAAGGGCACTATTTTTGTGTATCATATTTAAATTTGTAATATTGTAAGATTTTGCACAAGCGTGCTGGTATTGTACTGTATAGTATCACATACTTGAGTTTTGAAATAAAAGTATGGTTTCAAAGTCCTCAGTGTTGCTACCTTAAAGGTTTGTTCTTTACATGCGCTCTGTCTGCATATTGATGGCTGTGTTCTTATGAAAGACATACTGCCTTGTCTGTGCTGTGTAATGTAGTGCCATGTTACACATACCAAAGATCTTGTTCTTAGTCTTTCAGTTCTTCAGGAAAATGATGTAGAAGAAGCAAGCAAACTCCTGTGTCAGTAGAGAAAGTGTTTGTAAGCAGGGTCATCCCTGTCATACCCTAGAAACAAGATGAGAGAGGAAACTGAAATATCCTGGAGAGAGTTTAACTCCTGCTTCAGAGGGAGGCTGCCTGTCACTGAGGAGGTTGAACACGGAAAGTTACAAGGGAGATCTGTAACCAAAGGAGACTGAGTGCAAGGTTAGGATTCTTTATTTGCTTTGTGTTCTTGTAGGCTTGGGAGGTCTGGGAAGCCTGGGCTTTGTGGAGAGCTAACTGACAGACCAGCAGGAAGGAGACAATGCTCAATTTCCACAAAGAAGAGAAATGTCACTTCTGAATCTCTCATGGTTTGTGTCAGGCAGGAAAAACTTTGGGACAGGGACAACCTTGAAAGGAATGACTGTTACCAGGAAAAGACCCTGATATTTGTATTTCCCACATAAACATTTTTTTAAAACTTGTTTCCTGTCCTGTTGTTCAGGCTTCAAGGTTCCTTTAGAAATTATTGTAGAGAACAATTAAGTCTGTTCTCCCATATCAAAAGTTTTCTGTTTAGCAGTTCTCATCAGCATTTTAAAACGTGCTGGCATGAGATACTGGGAGTTTTCCTTATAGGTTACTATAAGTATTTAGGTCAAATGCTAATTAAACACACAAGATAAAGACCCACAAACAGGTTAAAGACCTTTTAGACTGTTACAGTCCAGGTAAGTAATCTTCCACGCAGTTTTGGAACAGCTGTGGAAGAAAAAGAAAGGAAAAAAAAGATTATTTCCATCTCACTTCATCATTCTAAAATTCTTTTGTCCCTGTCCTAATATGTAGTTTGCTCTTACAAAACCAGGAGGAAGGAGCTTATTTTTTTGTTTAGTGTTACAAAGGTGTTTATCTCATTTTTCCAGCTAAAAATCCTACTAACATCAATAGCATGGACAGAGTTTGACTAAAGGAACTTTGCCGCAGTGAGGATAATAGGCACAAAGTGTTAAAACTTGGAAGGACAATTAGCATGCAATTTTAAAATGTCAGAAATCCAGCTTTTGATTAGTTTTCATGGTAGGAAATACTTAGGAAATTCAAGGTAAGCATGGAGATGGTAAGGTTTTGTCTAATGTTCTTGGTGTTTTACAGCCACAGTCTACTAGTCCATGAGAGCTACAGAATAACTATTAGTTTCTGCTCCTACATTGTAAATGCAAGTGAATCCACTTAGAACTTGCTTCAGTGAGAGTAAGTCTGATTACAATATTTCAGATTGTCATCACTTTGTAGAGGCAGATAAGTACAACACAATAAAGAAGTGAATAGAAATTGGAGCGAGAAATTTGTCTTAAGATCTCAAGGAGCTTTACCAACATTCAGTTCCAAACCACAGCCCAAACACAAACCAATTTTCATTTCTTTATTGCTAATGGAGATATCATTTCATTAACCCACAGCGTTCTGCACTCGGCCCTGTAGATGCCTGTCTATGTTATAGTATAGCCATAACCATGTTATATGCTGCTGTAAGAGATTGGGCCTGTGCCCAAATAAAAGTTAATACTGCCTTAAGTGGGAACTTTCTACAATGCAAACTGCAGTTTAAAGAGATAGCTACTATTATACCTGTGTTTACAGGACCTTGAAAACAGCCTGGGGATATAGGACATCTAAAAGTTTACTGAATCACAAACTGAACATGGTGTAACAAAATCATCCTGTTGCAAAAAAAGGCTCACACCATTCTGAACTGTATAAGCAGGTAAAGTAATTTATTAATTAGTACTTGGCATTGGCAAGGCCTCAGCTAGAGAGAAACAGTGAGCAAGGTGGGGTTTCTTAGCTGAAAGAAAAGTGGGAGCAGAGGCATAACTCTTTAAATACATAAGATTGTTGCAAAACATAAGGGAATAAACTATTTTCCATGTCCATTTCCAACAGGAAAAGAAGTGATAGCTTTACACCATGGTATGGGTAAGTCAGTTTAGACTAGGGAATACCTTTTAACAGTAAAGGACAGTGAAGCACTGGAATAGAGCATTTGAAGAAATGTTAGGAATTTGTCACTGGAAGTCTTTAAGAACAGGTTAGACAAACATCTGTCAGGAGTAACATAAATACAGCTGATCCTACTGACTGTAAAGGGAACTAGCTGATCTCTTGAACTCTATTCCTGCTCTGTGTTTGTTGGAATCTCTGCAAAAAAATCGTTTCTTTGCTAAGACTTCCTGAAGGTTTTCTAAGTTACAGCCGTGAGGATCATTGTGTTTTGAATCAGTCTATTAGAATCGCTGTTTTTTGGAACTTCACAAAACGCAGCAGTGAAGGGACTGGCTCCCACATCTGTCTCTACAGTCTCACAAGGAATTCCGTTTATGGTAGTGTATGTCCAAATCTGTTCAAAACTAGGAATCGTATTATCTCTGTGTTATGGTACCTATTTTTGCATGGGAACTCTAAGGCAAAGAAAGGTAAAAGTACTACGTCAAGACAAATAGGATAGTGGGGAATGGATGGCTGTCCAATTCCAAAAGAAAAATCCTCCCTGGCTTGCTGTGATACAATAGAGGATTCATTTTATTTACCAGATGAACAGCCAACATGAGTAATGAGCTGTTAATCGGTAAACCAGGAAAAAATAGCAAAAGAAAGTATTTACTGACTTAGGAGTCTAACAGCCTTATCTCCCTTCCTCAGCTGTGTTTTCTGAGTCAGCACTAGTTAAATTTTCCAGCAAGCCCTACATGAAAGAAAGTGTAAAGGGTCATTAGGGATTTCCTAAAGTGGCCTCACCTTTGAGTGGGACAGTCAACACAGTTGCTCTGACATTCTTTCTATGAAGCAGTGCAGTGACAGCTGAAGTTGCTTTCAAGAAGTCATCTCAAAGGTGGTCTGACAGTATCCAATACCTTAACTTTTCTTAGCAGAGAAGACAAATCGCCTTGAATTTCTTAATTTTCCAAGTTGGTGACAATGGCAACTTATTTTGGAGTTACCTCAGCAGTGTTTTTCATCTGGGTTATGACATTCATGGCTCAAAATTACTTTATAACAGGTATGTAAAGTTCCACTTTTTAAAGTCTCCTAGTTGAACAGTAAAGTGCTTGAAAAAAGTAGCTAGATTTGCAAACAAAAATGGGGGAAAGGGAGCATGTGTAATGTGTTTCTGGCATAGGAAACGACAGGGTTTTGAGAATACAGTGCAATGAAAACTAGCATATAGGGGAACTTTCATTGTTAGTCTAATTTAATTACTGTTTAAATGCTGTAGCGTTATTGTCTAAATAAATGCTACTGAACTGCTTGTTTTAAAGATTTGGTATTGCATTTAGGATTAAGTTCAGATCTACTGAAATGTGATTTTATTTTGTATTACTTAAAATACTACAGCAAACAGTTTTGTACAATCCTTAGAGAGCAAAACATGCATGAAACCAGTTCTATGTGTCTGTGATAAAATGTTATCTTTAATGCAAAGTGGTTTGCTCTGTTTTGGCAATATCCTGACACTGTCTTGATTTGCAACATTGAAGGAAATGTGTGGCAGGGATCTTGCAGTTGATCTCCAGGGCAGTCATTCCTGTCTCCAGTTAATACAATGCAAAAGTTCCTGTTTTGTATAAACTATCTGTTTGAAAAAATTAACATAAGGAATTGCCAACATCAATTTTATCGCACAGTTCTTGGATAACTCTCCTCCCTCAAACATTATTATATGAGCCTATTTTTGTCAATCAGGGTCATATAATACCCCTTTTTTTCTATATGTTAGTGAGGTGTGAATGTCTTCTTCAAATTCCACGACCAACTTGACGCAATCTATTCTAACTGCAGTAGCTACTAGGATATCTGCAGATACTCAATGTACATCAGATGTTTCCAGATGTTTCACTGTAATTTGCAAGGAGTAAATGCTTGTTCTACCTATGTGAAAGAACATACACCATTGTTGCAGACAATTGATTTTCTTATCTACCGAAAGGCTTCTGAAGCAAACCTGGACTAAGTGAGTTAGATGCTTAACTCAAGTCCTGTTGAAATTCTACAGGATTGGAGTACCTAACAACAGTAGTCTCCTCCAGCAATCCCAACCATTGAATAATTTTCAATGGGGAAATGCAAAGCTTGAGTCTTAAGACTATTCCTTCCAGCTGTTAGGACCCCACTTAGTTCCCCTCCAAGCCTCCGCTGGGGTACCTACTCATGCACCCTCTGCTCATTGGTCCAAGAGTTCCAGTTAAGCTCAGGGCTGATCTCCAGCTGTGTCTTCAAGCTGTGTTGTAGCATGCCCTGTCCCCTCCTGTAGTGACATAGTGACTGGGCTTCATGGATGGACTCTGGACTTAGGTTGTATGTAGCCTTGTCTCCAGGATGGATTTCAGGCATGTGTTATAGGTAGCACCATCTTCTGCTGTTCTCAAATGGACTTTCTGGATGAATCCTGCACCTGACTCATTGTCTTGCTCTCTCTGGGGCTGCCAGTGAAACCTGCCACTGTCACCACTGTGGTCCTGTTCAGGTGCTGTGGGACTATGCCCTGGTTGATGAGGGCACCGTCCTGCCTGTGCTGTGGTCACCCTCGGCTTCTGGCTCCTCTTTCCTTGGGGAACAGCCTCATTCTTGCTGCTCCCTGACATCAGCAGTCAAAGGAAACTCTCTCTAATAAATCAGAGTAAAGGCTTGGTGCAAGGCAAAAAGAGGGAAATAACAGCTTCCCCAAAACAGTGAGAACTAATGCACAATAAAGCCAATACCCGTAGCTTACAAAAATTGAAAAATTTTCTTCCTGTCCTATGACAACTTTGTCTTGTTGTAAGATTCTTCTGTCATGGTCTTCCCACCTTTCTCAGTAAAACAGATTTTTCACACAAGACCCAAATACTGAGGAGAATGTCCCATTACTAGTAGGTTAACTAAATAGAGCAAAGCTTTAAGTACAACTCTGTACAGCTTGTGGACCAAAAAGGATAACGTCCTTCTAAAGGATTAGTCTGTCTCTTGTACAAACTCAGTCGCCTTTAGAACAGAGTTAAGAGGTGATTTAAGAAGTGATGGAAAGACTTGAAAAGGCTACTGTTCTCTCTCTAGATTTCTTCCTCACACTGTAAAACTACCTGGAATTTAAATTGCAGCTGATAACTTTTCCAAAACATTTCTTTTACTTCACCAATTTGTTTTAAAAGGCTTAGCAAATTCTAAGGTACAACTTTGGTCCATGTCCTACAGTCACTTTTATTATCACTTAACACTTAATTTTCTGGTACTGAATTTTTATATTATGCTATGTATCTATCATGGAATTCTCATGTAAAAATATTTGTCCTGTAATTGAATGACTAAAGACTGTAACAGTTTACAAGTATCTAGGCAACTTTCTAAGGTTTCGGGAAATTCCATTCAGTCAGCTGCTCAGCTTTATTTGAAATTTGTAAAGTTGGTCATTGAGAAACTTTCATTCTCAACATTATATTTTTTAAAAGTTGTATTAGGTCAAATCTAAAGATAGGAAAATATTTGACTAAGTAAGCAATAAGAGTGAAGTCTGAGCATAAAAAGTAGTAAGGGGAGAAAGGAATTAGGCATAAACCCTAAAGGAGGAGTGGGGTGCTGAAAACTAAGAAAGAGGAATTGTGAGATGTGCCTCAGCAGCTGCGACAGGGAGTTACTGGAGAAAACAGAAACGATTCTCAAGAGGACTGGGAGAGTTGCATGTGAGCAAAAGGGAGTCCAGAAAACTTAACACTGGAACACCTAGAATAGAATAGAATAGAATAGAATAGAATAGAATAGAATAGAATAGAATATTACATTTCAGTTGGAAGGGACCTACAACGATCATCTAGTCCAACTGCCTGACCAATTCAGGGACTGACCAATTTAAAGCATGTTGTTAAGGGCACTGTCCAAATGCCTCTTAAACACTGACAGGCTTGGGGCATCAACCACCTCCCTAGGAAGTCTGTTCCACTGTTTGACCTCTCTGACACAGAAGTACTTTGGCCAAAATGAAGACATACAAGAGGACATTCATGAAGACAGGCTGGCTGAAAGGAAGACATTTGACAGTGTGAATCATCTTCACACTGGGACTACTTGGATAGACTCGAGGTTCTTGATACCTACACACACATCTTCACTGAGCAACAGGGCTTCTCTGCATCCTCATGCAATATGTTTGGACTTGTCTTATGTTCAAGTCAGGGCTGGATGCAGCCACGATTTGGCTGTGGGGTCTGCTCAAGTGTTCAGTCGCTCACTTGCCATGTGACTGGCTCTGCACCGTACCAGGAAGCATTAATGGGAGGCCACAGCCTCCATCGCTGCTGATAAATCCACCTAATTCCATGATTGCTCTACCAAACATTTAAGTCCAATTAAACTAAACATAAGGACAGCAGAGATGCATCTTTTACCAGAAGCCATTTCCAACCCTACCACAGCCAGCGGGAGCAGGAGTGAAAAGCCTGCCTTTCTTTTAGCATTCCACACAAGCTTAGTCATCTTTTTATCCCCTTCTCATCATGGGAGTGGCTTGGCTGCTAGTTCTATCTTTTCATTCTTAAAATTCAATTTAACCTCTATTGCTAAGAAGTCACGTGGTGGATCTGCAGGCATCACTTCATCCTGCCTTGAGAGTTTGTGGATTGTCTGTATTCTGATGCATAGATTTTATGAAGTGTTCATTAGTGTACACACCTGGTGAGCACACAGTCTGAAAAGTATATTGAGCAAGGAAGCCACATCTGTGGCTGTTGGTTATCTGAAATGTTTGCAATGAAATGGTGAAATGTTTCATTTAATATGGCAATTACTGTATGTAACGCAAAAAAAAAATCTTTTTTTCCAGCTTATGCTTCCAGTGAAATATGGAGGCAAAAGAGTAATATCCTTTCTCCTTGTCTGTGTCAAATCCTGAATTCTGTCCTATGTCCTTAACACAGGCTAAGAAAGCAGAGCAGGTGTAATCAGACCTAAGCTATGCATTTCATAGCATCATGAATAGTGTGCCAGCTGTGGCTATCTAAAAAAGCTGGATGAACTGCCTATGGAGGAGGAATGGGGAAAAGTGTCAGAAATTCACCTGGCCTATCCCCTCTTTTCCTGCTGCCTGCCAAGCACTCAGTAAATTCAACACTTGGCAGTCGCTGGAGGGTGGAAGCACCATGCCAAGCTAGAAAAAAAAAAGATAAGTTTAGGAGGAATAAAGAACATAAGGAGTGATAAAATCTTTTAAATCACTTCTTTTCCTGTTGGAAGTGGACATGGAAAATAGTGTATGCCCTTACATTTATTGGTATGTTAATTCCATGAGAAATTATGTCTAATACCTTTGATAGAACTCATATTGGTAAGAGTGGTGTACTGACAGAATCAGTGCCTCAGTGCAACTGTTAGTTTTCTCATTTTAATTTAAAAATAAAGAGGAAAAAAACTCTGTCTGATTACTCTTCCCATTTTGCATGAATAAGTATGACAAATAAGAGCATCTTTAGTAAGAAACTGAAACTCCAGGTAATGACTCAAATGCCAACTGTACACTCATTTAGTCTAAAAACAGCCAAACCTCTTAAAATTCTAAACTATTGTGTTAAGAAAATATGTTCTCTTTTTAATGCCTTTTTTTTGCTAGAAATTAGTTTTCTACTATCCTCAAGCTAGAAACTTTTAACAATGTTCAATTCAGTTGAACATGATCTTAAATTCTTCATGAGGAATAAATGTTAATATTCAAATACTAACCTTGAATATTTATGTCTAAATTACAGGTTCCATTCTTTCACCTTGCAGGATCACAGGTGTAGGAATTTATATTGAGGAGAAAGTTAATTTCTCAGAAGCACGTAATGCATGTAATCAACTGAATCTACAATTGGCGAGTAAAGACCAAGTTGAAAGGGCTTTGAAACATGGCTTTGAAACATGCAGGTATATGACATCAGTTAGTGTCTCATTACCTTTAGTGAACACCTTTACACACATCTGAGGCTGGTGATAAATCTAATATTAAAAGGACTGATGC
Organism: Theristicus caerulescens; assembly: GCA_020745775.1. Lineage (NCBI taxonomy): Eukaryota > Metazoa > Chordata > Aves > Pelecaniformes > Threskiornithidae > Theristicus > Theristicus caerulescens. The sequence continues at coordinate 12,382,309 of CM036564.1, forward strand.
TTTTTATTGTAGCTATGGATGGGTGAAAGATGGATTCGTTGTCATTCCTCGGATAACATCCAACAAGAAATGTGGTAAGGGCAACGTTGGACTAGTGCTATGGTATGCTGAATTCTTTAAAGCATTTAAGGTTTACTGCTTCAATTCCTCAGGTACGTAAGCATGACAGCTACATTTTCTGTGCTTTGGTTTGGTTTTTATTATTTTTTTAATATCTGCATGAAAAAAAATCATAACAAGTGAGTGAGTTCTTATAATTTGTTGGCCCTTTCCCTCCCAATCTTAAATGTTGGCAAGCTGTACTTAGCTCTGTAGGGGAAAAAAGCTTCCAAGAAATACAAAAGGTCAATTCAGTTAATCCGAATTAATAATTTGGTGCTGCCATGACAGCTCTTGAAGAAGAGTTGCTTTTACCATTCTGTAATGATGGCACAATGCTCTTAATAAGTTTTGATTATTTAGGCACGTTAAGTTGAAAGACTGAATCGAATCTTTAACCACGGCGTCTGTGTGTGGTGTGTTTTCTTGCAAAAAGAGCAAGAGTAGGGTACTTCAGGAAAAGTTGAATGTTTTTTGATAAAAGGAAATGTATCCATTAAACTAAATTAAAATATAAGGTAGAACAGCTGATAGACCATAAAACTAACTAGATTCCCAATCTATTATCAGTAAAATCAAACAGCTTCCTTTAATGTGCGTCGTCCTGTGTGTGAAGAGAGCAGTCCTTCCCCTCATTCTTGACTGTTTATTCCCAGATTGAAGACACAACAGTGGAACTTGGGCCTTGATATAAATTAGATCTTCTCAGCACAATAGATCAGTATTGTTTCTTAATGGTATTAACCAAAAATAAGTATTTAACTAGAGGCATTGTGTTCCTGCTAGTGTCCCATATCTATGGTTATTATGTAACAAGTATCTCAATAATTAGACCATATACAGAATCAATAAATTATTTCTAATCAGTCCCTAGACCTTGCCAGTGAGTTCTAGATAACAAGAGCAAGATACTATGTACAAAATCCTGAAATTTTTCAGGAAAGATACGTGAACAAGGGTTGGAAAGACCCGGAGAAAGATGGATATGCAAGATATGCCCATGAAAAGATATAAAGACCTAAGACCATGTCTGGTGACTGTGAACATTGGAGCTTACTAAGAGACGGAGGATAAAGCTGTTAGGGAGAAGGCCATGCCTTCACCAGTGGGAATTTGTTCATGATCCTGGGCCATTTTAGTGAAGGAGGGTAGGTAATATAAGTAGTCAGCTTACAAAGTATCTGACTGCTGATAAGAAAGCGCTGCAGAGAGAAAGCACCATTAAACATTGACATCACCTAACCTGTAAGGTTAAAAATTACATGATTGGGCTAACTTAGTTTTTCTCTACAGTCCATAGCTTTTATTGATGAATGCATAGGTGAATTAGTACTCGGGTAACATGCTCTAAAAGAAGTGGCTCCTATTGGTACTGTTATTTCTTCTGTTCCTATGCAACATGGTGTTTCAGCGCATGAAATATGTGTCATTCTGCATCAGAAATGTTGGGTAGGTTGGGTAATGCTAAGGAGGTAGCAAGTAATTCCACATTACTTGCTTTGTTTAGCTTTAATTAAAAAAAATTATACTGTTACAGTATGTGAAGTTAAGCTTGTTGAATGGTTAGAAAATAACTTCAAGTAATGTATATTTAATATTGGGATGATTCTTCATTTCTTTATCTTAATTGCCAAACTGTTGCCTGTTCCAGGCATTTCTTACCCAAAATATTAGCAGAAGCTCACTCTGTCAATTTTCTTTGTGCCAAAGAAATGCCAAAATCACTTGAAAACTGTAGTGGAAAAAGTAAAAAGCCCCTGCCATTTAGCTTTTTATTCTGTGAATGTAACTGCGTCATCAGACTTCCCATGGGGATTCATTTGGAGAACACCACGTATGTTGTTTCCCTGTTATTTATGTTGTAATCTGCTTGTTACTTTAGTGAAATTTTTATAGCTTTACAGAATATAGAACTTCACTAGAAAAGAAGAATTTTCACATTTTCATATGAGCCTGATTTACAATTCAGCTTTTCCATTTACATATAAAAGTCCACTTGCACCCATGTTTTTATACAGACAACATTCACATCATTTAAATGACTTAATTTCTGAGTGTGGCTGAAGTTTGTTTCTTTCTAGCCCCCGTTAGAATCGTGTCACTTTTTTATCTCACACTGATGCCTGGTTTACCGGGAAGTTTTATGGTCTACTTTTGTTCCCAGAAAATCAAAGTAGTGTTCCAAGTACCAACAGTGCATGCATATGTTTTGAACATATACATAATATAATAGAAATATTTTTGAATCTTGGATCTGCAGTTAAGTCTCCTGCTCTGCAAGAGGTCATATTATTGTTTTTTATATGCATTATTATTCTAAGTACTTCTAGGAGGAATCTTGTCATTGGTATGCAATTATAAAATGAGCGCCACACTTGCTCAAAAAAGTGTTTAACTATGTGAGTAATGATAAAAGGTGCGTAATCTGGGTTGTAGCCACATGTTTGAAATAGGCATGCCTGATTTGGGTAAGGCTTTTGTGAGTAAACAAATAAGAATTCGCCAGAAGGGAATGACTGAGGAACAATTTCAATAAACGTGTGTACAGTAAGTACAAAACTAACATCCAACACAACTCATGTATTTCCTTTCCCTGCTGCAGATGTTCAGATTAATTCATGTAAACCAGATCCAACTACAACCATACTACCTTCATCAAGTGCACCAATGGACTTAACTGCATATTCAGGTTCTGATTTGACCGAGAACATCACAGCAGTGCCCAATGTGACTGAGTCAGAACAATCCCTGAAAAATATAAAATTTCGCATAATATGTATAACTGAAACTATACTGCCAACAGAAGGGACTACTACAAAAATGCCAGAGGAACACTCACCGATTGACTCTCCTAACTACACTTCCCATGCTGCTTTTAAGAATGATGCCATTGTCTTTGGAGGTAAAGGCCATATGTGGTAGCTATTTAATCAGAGGCACTAGCTACGCAGATGTTAGTAGTAAAACTGTTTACTGCTATTTTTGTTTGCTACTCCAGCATCTATTTTGATATAGCTGAACCTGGAGGCAGAATAGGAGTGTTATGGTTTGGCAAAAGCAAAGCTTATAAGGCAGAGGATTTTAAAATAATTTTTAAGTAAAATCTTATTTTATACTTTTTGATAATATTTTAATATGAAAGGGTGGAAGTTCATTCTGGTTAATATGATTTGGGGTAAATACATTTCTGAGAAAGTCTTAGCAAGCACCATGAGCTCAGAGTAATGGAAAACTCATCAGGCTCTTAAAAGAAGCCAAGGAAGTTTTAAGGAGAATTGTTGTCTCCAAATATGGAAGTGTTCTTGAGATATGAGGTGTGAATAAGTAATCCTAATATACAGCAACAGAGAAATAGACTAAATATCAGGAAAAGCATTCTAACTGTAAGGATAGTTAATCGCAAAAATGTGTTCTCTAGGCAGGTTGTAAAAACCCTCCAGTGAGCAGATTAGACAAACATCTGTCAGAGATTGCCTAAATACCTGTTTTAATCTCTCTTGAAAAAATGAGCAGGAGTAACTAACCTTTGGAGATTCCTAATACCTCTATTATTGAGTTGATGTGTATGTACCTCTTACACTAGGCTGTTTTTAGAAGAATCTGTATTTACGCTCATGAGCCTTTAGAAAGTCAGAATTAAGTACATATAAAAGCCCTATGCTTACCTCATTTTTATCTCTAGGTATCCCCACTGCACTTCTTGTACTGGCAGTCATCTTCTTCATTGTTTCAGTTGTTCTAGCAGTCTGCTATATCAAAAAGTAAGTTTTTTCTTTTTTTTTTTCCTCTTGGACTGAATTAACTCCTAGAGTACAACCAGTGAATATTTTAAATTTATAGCTAAAGAGCAGAGAAGTAATGATAATGACGTAACAGTGCAGCACAAAGAACAAAATCTTAAACCCTGTTGTTATGCAGATAAAGTTTGTTATTGCTGTTGCCATTCCCTGCTTTAGAAAAGGAACCAAAGACAAATATTGCCTATTTTTGATTAGGCAATCATGCCTAGTGTGAAACATTTCCAAGTGTGCCAAAATAGCAACACTGAAGTGTGCATCTGTGTGTATATAAGCCTGTTTATGCAGTCTTATTCTTGTTTCTTTCTATGTCAGACTCAAGGTAAAAGTTTTTATTCTTGGGCTATGATTGTGTTCAGGAAAAAGTCATTGTTGGCTTCATTTGTCATGCGTAAAGATCTTCAACACAGTGCATCATTAAATTGTATCAAAGAGTTTTGTGTATTTCTCACATCCTAGCCCAGATAGCTTTATCGTTACGTACCATGAATCCTGCATATACGTTGTCTGTTTTTAAAAAAAATACAAAAATATTTCTTTAAAAAGGACACTGCTTGAAAAAGCACAATGATCTAACATGCCACTATTCTCTGTGAGACTTTTGCTTGCGTATGGCAAAGAAAGTTAATTCTAGATATTTTTTACTTTATTTCTTGGGTGATACTACCAAACTATGTCAGTGTTTCTGCTTTACTATCCTTTTTTCTATTTAAAGGTACAAGAAAACCTTCCCATTTTCAAACAAGAATCAGCAAAAAGAAGTGGTTGAAACTACTGCTCTCAAAGAGGCTAAGTCAAATGACAAAACACCTGAGAAGGAAACAAAGAATAACGGAAAAAAGGTAGAAGAGTCTAAAATCAAGCCTGAGGCCACAGTAAAATGTCTAGAAGCAGAAGTTTAAGGGGAAGAATGTACACTTCTTGATAGAAATATAAAACAAAGCACACAGAACTTAGCAATGCTTTTAAACAAATATGGGTGATTGTAAATACTCATGAATGAATATTTTCTCTATCTTAACATATGAAAACTTGTTTTTTAAATAATTACATCTTTAGCTATAAATGCTCTTGCAGAAGAACATGGTATCTTATTTACTTGAAATAAATAAAAAATCCATACTACAGCTCATTTTTCATCTTTAATAAAGAAGTCGTTAGGAATATGCTATTAATGACATGCACTGTGTTAACTCTTTGCACAAAATTCAGATCAATGTATAATGAAAATTTTTTTGTCTGGCTGGAGGATGTCTGCTAACTTAAAGTCTAAAATAAAATGATGATACTGTAGCTCTTCCTCATGTAGATTAGCTTATTTCCATTAAGTAGTTGCATAGTATTTTTAAAAAGTCTGTTTACAAACAGAAGAAATAAGTCTGTTTACAAGTGAGTGAAAAATCAAAGGATCAAGCCACTGTTATTCAAATACCCAAGGAAGGGTACAAAGATGCTGATGTTTATATAAATACAGCAATGAATAACTTTATTAGATATCTTCATCATATCACAATTTACTGTTTTATTTATTAAAACCTGTATCATTCTTCTGCATCAGGTATTTGACGGGGGGGAGGAAAACCCTTGAACTGTATCTCAACAGTTATATTTAAGATCTTTTGTGTATATGTAAGTGTGGCTTTCATAATAAAGATCTCAGGTGGTATGGGACGTTTACAGTACTTCATAAAAAATAACGTATGGTAGGTATGTTTGTCTAGACAATTTATTCTCATGAAAACTGTCTCAGTAAAAAAAGCTTATATAACCTTAATGTTACAGAAGTAATTAGTTGTTATAAAAGAGCACCAGCAATGTATCAAATATTTTCTTGAATAAAAGGTTTGGTTAACTTATTTTTATATGTGAAGGAGGTTATTATGGCAAAGAAAGTTTCTTTTTCGATCAAGCAGCTTGAAAAGCATAGTCTTAAATAAAATAGCAATAGAACTGCTCACCTATATTGTGTTTTCTACAATGTAGGATAATGGGTTATGAACTTTCATATTTTTGACTTTAATATTTTTGATCACAGAAATTTTAAAATTGCCCAGTAGGTTATATATTCCACTAGATAGTGAGTTATAGTGTATTGCTAATAGCATACTTAGAGATTCCCTGTGTTGTTGTTTGTTTTCTCTATTTTTTTTTTTGATAGCTCAGAAATATTTCATGGCTCCAAGAGTCTGGACTGTGTTGATATGCAGTCCACCACTGCCATTAAATCTATACTACTGCAGAAAGACTGTGATTCAGTACAGCTCTAAAAACCACTAATTTCAGATGTCCATCAACAGAAATTCAGCAGAAAAATGTGCAACAGAGGAAAGCACTAGGTACAGCCTTTTCACTCAGTTAAGTAGCTCCTGTCCGTGCAGAATACTGCAGTAATGCCATGTATCTCTCCTTGGCCCCTGACTGAAAGCACTCTATGCCGTGTGAGCAGGGAGAGTAGACAGCAGAAGTAAGGCCATCGGAAAGGCTACAGCCAACGCTTGTCATGATGGTGTCAGAATAGCAATTGGGCTTAAGGACGCAGGCAATGCTAGTGGATATCAGGTAATTTTGGACTTTTTTGTGACATATTACAGTTTCCCTTCTGCCTCTCTTTTCCATGTTTTAGAGATCAGAAATTACCTGTTTCTCTGTTCTTTTCCCTACCACCAAGAGATAATTATCTGTCACTTCTCTTACTCTCCTACTAATATCATCTCTATTCCACAGGTATCAACTTCCTTTTCTCTCAGATTGTCTCATTCACACCTAAAGAAATTCAGAAAATCATTCTCTAGTTCTACTCAGGCTGGAAGTTTGTTGCTTCTGTTTTAGATCTAAATAAGGGCTTTTTTTCCCCCTGAAGTGTTTACTTTCTAAAAAAACTATACTAGTTGATATAATAAGATACTGCCTTAACCTATAAATGTCTTGTTTTATCATGTACCTTAAAAACTCAGATAGCTTTCATCCTGACTTTCACGCTGACATCTGGCCAATGCACATAGTTCAATCTGCCCCTCCTTTTCCATCACACAATTTATGCCAACACTACAAGGCCTAAAAGGAACCTGTTACACTGTTCTGTATGTACTAAAAGCTAGCTATAAGTACTAATCAACAAGTACTGTATTTGATATTGTCTGTATATAATGGGTACTACTCAGTCACATTCGAATTAGAAAGTACAAAACGTTCTTTCTCATTGTTTAATAGAATTGCAAGGGATGTACCACTACAAAGCAAACAGGAAACATTTATTTAAGTTCTAGACAGAAAGTGTCAAAAAACCAAACCCTTAACTGGTAGTAGCAGAAACTTAAGAGAAATTCTTCGTTGTGTTTCTGACTTTTCTCAAGTGTTGTGCTTTTTTTACGAGACATTCTCAACAGCTGTGAAGTTCCTTGATGTCTCAGAAATTGCATTATGCTCAAGTATCTTGGACAAATAATTATTGCACCTAGCAGGAGATCACAGTTTGTATTAGCCATTTGACAGTAACACCACTCGGGTTCCCACACTGAGGCTACAGATGTTTGCTGACCTTAGGCGAAAGGGGTAGTTGGCCTGCAGGAAATACAGTGAGGTTCCCAGTCCAGCCCAGTCCCTGTCTGGAATACAGGGGTGGGATATCGTGGGAAGTACGTCTGTCTATGTGTGAACAGAAGCAGGCAGGAAGGGGAAGTGCTACTCCTTTGCTCCTCTTTAAATTTAAAAAAAAAAAAACACCAACTCTAGAGTTAAACCTTGAAGCATCAGGATGTGGATGACCTAGAGGATGTTCTAGGATTTCTGTTTGTAAATGGCTTGTCATCATTTATGGGTGTTGGGCTTTTTTTTGTAACCAGGTCAGTGAGCGCTGACCTTGCCACACGCATCCAGCTCCCACATCCTCCAGGCAGGCCGGGCTGCTCTGGCGGGGGGGGGGGGCGGGTGCTTTGCACCAGCAGTTGCTGGCCGGTGATCATCCCACCAAGGCACGCACTTCGGCTCCATTAAGTAGCATTTGAATTGCTATTTATTAGAGCTAATAGAGAATAGTATGGGTAGTCCTACGCCCCTTCAGACGCTGGGAACCCTGAGCCGCGCAGCACTAAGTGGGCACCTGCTGAGGGCGCCGCAAGGCCCCTCTGCGGCCAAGTGACCCCGTTTTGGTCACTCACGCTATTACAGGATTTTTCTTACAAGAAAATGTGCACCGCTGCCGCTGCACAACGGAAAGGATGTTCAGGCGGGGCCTGCTCCGCTCAACCGTAACGCGATCGTCGACCTTCCCCGCCCGGATCACTACCGCAGGGCGGCGTGAGGAGGACGCCCGGCCCCGGCCCCGGCCCCGGCCCCGGCCCCGGCCCCGGCCCCGGCCCCGGCCCCGGCCCCGGCCCCGGCCCCGGCGGCGCCGCCTCCCCCCGCCGCCCGGCCGCGGCCCGGCGCTGCTGCCGGGGCCCTGAGGGGCGGGGCCGGCGTCCGCCGTGTCCCGGCAACAACGCGAGCCGCGCGCTGGCGTCACCGAGCCGCGCCGGGAGCCGCCGCCGCCGCCCCTGCGCCTGCGCCGCTCGCCGACTGCCGGGGCGCGCGGGGGAGCGGCCCCGCTCCGGTCCCCGTCGGGCGGCGGCGAGCAGGATGCCGGGGCGCTGGGGTGAGGTTGCTGGCGGGCCCCCCTCTGTCCGCGGCCCCTCGGGGGCTGGCGCGGCCCGCAGTCACGGCGCCCTGCGGCGGGGAGCGCGAGGCCCGGGCCCGGCCGGGGGAAGCCATGGGGTGCGGGCGCCCTGAGCCGAGCCCCGTCGCCTCCCTGAGCCGGGCCGCGCTGCCGCGTCCGTCGGGGCGGGAAGGGCCGGGCGGCGGCTACCTGCGGGCGCGGCGGCCGCGGGGAAAGGGCCGGGGGCGGGGGAGCGGAGCGGGCCCCGCCCCGCCGGGCGGCGCGGGCGTGACGCAGCCGGGCTGGTGCGCGCGGCCTGTCTCGAGCGCGGCCGTTGAGTACGGTTAAACGGTGAGGCGAAGGCAGCTGCCGCGCCCCGCCGCTCGCTGCTCCTCCCCGCTCCCCCGGGAGGGACTGGGAAGGGAGCGGGCCCGTGGCGCACCTGGTGCGTCCGTGCACAGTTTTGTGTGTTTCTGGTCCTGAAGGCTGTACGAAAGGAGACGCTTCTGCAAACGTCTTTACAGCGTTTTTTTGTCCAAACTTTTCTGTGGTACGATGTTACGTTATTAGTTCAGCAGGCTCACAGGCCGCGCTCTGCTTCCTCAGGAAGAGTGCATTTCAGCTAGAGGGAACACAGAAGAACTGGAAGATGTGGGCTAGGCTGTATTCGAAGGGTGAAAGGTTATGCTCTTGGGAGGTTGTATCTTCTGGGTGTGTGCTCACCAAATGAAAGGTCTAGGGAGTGGAACAGGAGGTGACTGGAGGGTAACTTGGAAGGAGAAAAGTGACTTGAGGTGGAACACATCTGTCAGAGAATAGAAATTGGTCAAAATTCAAACATTAAATTGGAAGTTCATTCTCTTGTGTGAAATACCAGAATAGTTCATAGAATGCTCTGATATGAACTCACTTTGTGTGCTGTGTTTTTCTTAAACCATGGCAAGATCTTGACAGCTGTAGACGATGTTCCTGGGCAGTTTTATGCCCAAATGCAGCTATACGTACATGCAGGATGAAGTTCTGGTTTTCTGTGATGTCTCTCATAAGATGTTAGTAATACGCCTAGTATCAGATTATTCCATGTTTATGTTAAGGTTGATATTCTGCAGTTAACTTGCCATTGCAGACCTCTATCTGTAGAAGTCTAAAGGGTGTGAAACTACTGGTTTCCATTACAAGCGATGAACTCCATACAGACAGAATTAGCATGTCTGCTATTTCAAGACAAAGAGCAGAGAGAGATTTGGAGTGTCAGATGAGAAGGATCAAGGGGAGGAAATGGGTGAAGACTCAGAATCAGAAGGCATAGAGTAGATCCTTATGCAGACTTTTGGGGGAAAAGATATGAGTGTAAAGAAAAGGTGAAATAAGTTGAAGCTGGAGAGGTTTGAGCAAGTCAGTTCTGTAATACATCCTAAAGTTGAGTGTTTTGTGTAGATAGGGAGATTTCTAAAGAGGTTTATACTGACGTGGATTCCTTGGCTTACCAGTTTAAGAATGCTGTGAGAGTTCTTTTGATCTGCCAGTGTCAGTCTGACATAAGAAAGCTAATTCCTGATGTAATGTCTGAGTATAGACATACATTGATATGCTTATTTGTAGACATTCTGACTTTCACATGCACAAATATTTAGGAAAAACAAAGATTGTCATAAATTACCATTGTCATCTTAAGATTTTCTTTTCCATTCCATTGGATGTATTTATATGTGTGTGTTGGAGTTGCTGAAAAATCTGCATGAAAAATGATCTCTATTTAATACATGTATTGCTGTAAGCAAAATAATACATTTTTCGTCAGTTGTTAATGCCACATTCCAGTCTCTTCTAAGTGTTCTGCATTGTTTCTGATTTGACTGTTCAAGTTGTGTTACTGTAGAATAATTAGACTGGTTAGTGGGTGGCTAAACTCTTACACTAAAAGAAAATGAGGGAGTAGCCATTCATAAAACACACAAATGTAACTCTAAAATATTTTTAGCAGAGTCTCTACAAGTGAATGAGAACTTCTTTCTACGGAACTGAGGTGAAGAACTTCACCATGGGTCAACAAATTTCAAACCACACACAAACTGTAATTAACAAGTTGCCAGAAAAAGTAGCAAAGCATGCCTCTTTGGTTCAAGAAAGTGGTTTCCTAACGTATGAAGAGTTTCTGGGAAGAGTAGCTGAACTTAATGATGTGTAAGCCTTACTTTGTTTCCTTCTTTTTTTTCCTGTTTTACAGAGACTTTGTCTGCAATATATTCTCCTGTGCTGGCCAAGCCAGAACTGGCCATCTTGTTTTGAAATGTTTCCTTCAGTTCTTAGATTTTCTATAATGGTTGTAATTACACTTCAAAACCAAAGCCATTTCTCCTCCTTAAATTCACTTTTCTCCAATACTCTTCTTCCAGCAAGTGTTGCTTCTCTCTTAGATGTTCACGAGGGGTAGACGTTCAGCAGTATCTTTTTGTTAGTGTTACCTGTCTCCCTTACTCTTCCCCCTCCACCAGCCACCTAAAGATGCAATGCTGCTTCCTCTCTGCCCATCACTTTTGGTAGGAGGTAGCACTACGAGCCCTGTAAAGACAGTACTGCTACACTAGGAAGGTAGTACCTGAGACAGAACTGTTTGTGACCATCTCTCCCACCTCTGTGGACACGCAATGCTGTTCCTCATTAAAGACGAGACGTGCCTTACTGTCTGAAACCAGTGACCAAGATAATCCCAAACAGAAGGCTGCATAAGTAAGATTTTTCATAACCTGCCTTTTGTTTGACTGATACATTGATGGTAAAAATAAATTAACAAAATAGCAGAGTTGTCATTTTTACCCAATATTTATGGTATAAAATGATACGAAGTGGAAACGTACACACTGAAAAGGGGCTTTGTAGCGAGTGGCTTTTGGTAGTGTTTGTTGTTTAACTATAATGTGAATTTGTATTCAGTTTAGAAATTGTCTTGTACAGTGTCATACTTTTATGAATGACCTTCAAGAACAGATAGCTGTCTTCTGAGTAGACACATAAATAGATTTTGAAGAACATTACTTTATGTTTTGCCTGAGAATCTAAGCATATCTCAGTACAATTAATTCTAAAATATTATTGTTATTCAAGGTTTTTTTTATTTCTTTACAGTGTTTACTTCAGCCTGACTGTAACATAGCTTGTTCTGATTCTTATGGAACAGACCTTTGTGTCTATGTTCCATTTAAAAAAAAAAAAATACAAAACCCCAAAAAATCTCAGGGTCACCTGAAGCTTTCACCTGACTGCTTCATTATTAATATATACTAACAAAAATACACCTCATCTGCATGTGTTGGTACTTGCATGCTTTTTTTACATACATGGTAAGGAAGCCATTTTAGATTGGACCACAAGACTGTATGATTACTGTAACAAACAGTGAAAGTATATATAAATTAAAATGTCTATAAAGGACACTTGCTTGCTGATGCTGGATCAAAAGACTTGCACATCATTTTCTGAAATTTACTGTGCAATTTAAAGTGAAATGGACTGTGTACTTCATATTTAATGACATGCTAAGAAGGTCATTACTCTTTAATTTCATGTCTCTGGGCAGCATTGATAAAATCTCTTTAAGGATAAAGAGCACGTAGGTGAACAATAAATAATACCACAGTGGCTGAGGTTGCTGATCTTTGCATGTCTAGCACATGATGTAAAACTGATGTTTCTTTATTTCAGTACTGCAAAATTGGCTTCTGGACAAGACAAGCATCTGTTATTTGAAGTGCAGCCTGGTTCTGATTCTTCTGCTTTCTGGAAGGTGGTCGTTCGGATAATATGTACTAAAGTAAGATTGTTGAAAATTTTAATTTGGTGGGGGTTTTGTGTATAGATATTTCAGGACTGTCACTTTTACTGGCAAAATCCAACACCTGCTACATATATTTTGCGTATATATTTTGGTACAGGTGATGTATTCAAGGATACTATTTGAGATAAATTAAGTCTAAATTCTAAGTTTCTGCAAAAAGCAGGTTAACAAAAATATTTTCATAAATAAGTTTAAAGGAATATCTTTTAATGGAGTTCTTACAGCCCATTAGTTACCAATTCAGATGATTTGTGAGTTCAAGTCATGGTAATCAAATAGTACAAAAAAGTGGGAACTATATTGTTTGATAGTAGTAGAAGTTAGTCAGCAATTCCAAGCATTATCATTTCAGCTAGTGTAACTGTCTATATTCTGATTCCTTAGAAAACCAATCTAAAAGTTAAATGTTTAACTTAGTTTGAAGAGCATGACAAAATTTACTAAGTTTGCTCTTCCTGATGAGGAGATTTTTCCCCTCTGTATCCTATCAAGTAACATCCTTAAATGGTCCTGAATCCAGTGAGCAATCTTAACATGCGGTTTCAACCAAGCCAACTCAAACTTTGTTTGAAACTAACAGTTTGCAATTTTCTGTTTGCTCTTAGTTTTCATTAAGGCAGCCATCATTTTAGGTTATTTTAAGTTCAAATATGAAATGACTGATTATTCTGTTCTTTGTTCTAAGTTTAGCCCAGTTTTTTAGGCATTACGTCCCTACTCACAATTTAATCCATTTGAGTAGTGATGGTAATTGTCTTGCCACAAAAATGTAGTCCTAACTGTGGTATTCCTCGTGATGAAACAGCTGTGTTTGCAGGTCTTAACTCTTACTGAAGCAGACTGTAATTTACTAACATAGTGATGGACACTTGGGAAGGTGGCTACTGCCATGAGAACTGCAGTGCATTAAAAGAATTTTGAGCAATGTCAAGTAAAAATCTGATATGTAATTGTAAACAATTCTTATATCTTAAGATAAATAAAACAAGTGGCATCGTGGAAGCTTCCAGAATCTTGAACTTGTATCAGTTCACTCAACTTTATAAAGACATCACCAGTCAAGCAGCGGGAGTTCTTGCACAGAGTGGTACTTCTGAAGAAGCTGCTGAGAGTTTGATGTCTGTGTCATCTTGCCAGGCCAGCTTGTGGATGGGAAGGTATTTTGATATACTCTAGCTTCTGACCACAGTTACAACATAAATATTTTGGAAGTTGTGTGTAAAATCTGGTCTACAAACACCTAATGATCAAAACAGCATGCTCTTGTCAGATGCAGACTTTGTATCATCACAAACGTGAATAGCTGTAGTGTACTTGGGTGAAATTCTGCTGGTGCTACCATACTTTAGCTTCAGAGCAATCATTTTAATGATAAATTCTAATATAAACATGGTATATGTTGAATCTCCTGAATAAGGAAACAGGAGGAAATGGAATCAGCTGCAGCTACAAATCTAGGGATTTTGACAGTGTTTGTTTAAACAGATTTTGTTATTGTTCCACTTAAACTTTCTCTTCCTCTTTTGCATTTTGGCATGTGAAAGTTCCCATCTGTTGCCACTAGAAACTCATCAATTATAGTAATAATTTAACTTGTAAGACTGGAAAAATGTGAACTGTCTCACACATGTTGACATCCTGCTTTGTTAACTAGAGGAAAAGCAAAAGACTGAGGTCAACACCTGCAATAACTTCAGTTCAAACTGAATTTAACAGCAAGAAGCTTGTCACCCTTTCCCTTGGTGAAAATGTTGCTAGCAGTGATTCCTTACTTTTAACTTTCTGAATTAGTTCAGAGTTCTAACGCAGTTTTAAGTGAGGTAGAGAGAGGTTTTTCAAGAAAAAGTAGTAAATGGTATAGTTCTCTGTATCAACCAGTGGAGAGCTGGTAGCCAGGCATTTTAACAAAACAAGTTGCTGAGCTACTTAACTGTCATTAGAATGTCACACTCCAGGTGTTAGAATGGGAAGAGGGTTGGCTATGTTGTCATTCTACAGATAGAGCCCACTGGTTTTTCTACGTCAGTGAATGGCAGAATGTGTCCTTTTCATTTAATTTCCTGTTTCTGTTGTTTGGGACCAAATAATCTTAAATTATTGGCTGTTCTGAGTTATTAAAATGCTAGAATTCGGTAGCAAATTGTGGACATGTTTGGGAAAACATATTTTCCTGCTCTTTCTCAAAGGTATGTGGTTATACTAGAACACATGTATATCTGGAAATGGCCTTTTACTTCAAACAAACAAACCAAACAAAAAAACCCCCAGATACTTATGCAAAACAACTTCATATATTGCTGAAGTCAGTGAGTAGATATAAGGTTTCCTAGGTGAGTTTCTTTTTCAGTTTTCAGGCTTGGAGTTGGGGGAGATGAACACCCTTCATGTTTGTAAACTTCATCGCTTGAAGTAGTATTAGTGACAAATAACAAAAAAGAGTATACTTTTCTAATATGCTGGTAATAGGCTGAATTTAGTGAGCTTGTATCTTATCCAAGTTTTTCAAGTCATTAAGGAAAATAGAGGCTGAAGCACCTTCAAGTATTTTACACCGAGGAAATCTTCTGTTTGTTTTTCCGTGATACCCTCCCATTTGCCTAAATTCTCCTCACCTTTAGACATTTTTCAGCTCTGCAAGAGCTTGCTGTCACTGTCCAAAAATAGCAAATATTATCTGTTTCATTCTTCTGCCTATCTTAACTTCTTCCACTGGAATAATACCCCATTTCTCTGGAACATCCGCTTCCTATTTGGAGCATTCCAAAATATCCATAAGTGGTTTGTGCTTTCTGATAAAGAAGAGACAAGCATTTCATTAGTTTGTCACTCTTGTATTTTACCATTTCTTCAGAAACTTAGTCCAATGGCTAAATCTTAGGTTCCAGAATATAAATAGGACATCCATTTTAAGTATAATTGCTTGTATATACACCAGCAAATCTCAAAAATTGAAGTGTTGTCCAAGGTAAGACTCAGAGTTGCATGGGGGAGGGAAATGAAAGGGAACAAGTCCAAAGAACTTAGTGAACTAATCAAAATAGAGATTTTTTTGGAACCTGTTGTCCTCATTGAATGCGAATCACCATCTGTAATTCTACAAAAAAATCTCCTAGCATTCTAAAGTAATTTCTCAAAAAGCAAATTGAAAAGGAAACCCCAAGGACCTACTGAAGAATTAAACAAAAACATGTTAATTGCTGTCCATTAGCTGGCTAATCTGTACAGTTAAAAAAATACTCTGTATTTGACAAGCTCCCAAGATACCTAAGCAAAAGCAGTCTGGTCAATAGTCATTAAGGTGGACTGTCTATCCTGAAATGCCGTTCTTTCTAGAATGCTACTTCTGTGTCCCAGGTCACAGAAGGGATTCCCAAATCAGGATTTTTGGAAAACCTAAAAATTTCAGAACACTTAGTTGGCTGTCTTGGAAGTGAGCCATGACTATAAAATTTGGGAACTTCACATGTCTAGTTAGGTCAGTGAAAGCTGAGGATTCTCTGCACCTTTTCACACTTGAGAAGTCTTGATAATGCAAATATTACTACTATTAGGAACTTTCCATACAGATATCTATTATTTGGGGGAAAAAAATGAAGACAGATAAAATGAAAATGTCTGTCCTGGGGAGTGATCTAATTTTTAAACTTCCCCCCTGCCTTCCCTGAGAACACCTAGAAGCTTAACTGGAAAAGCTATGGTAACAGTCAAGTTGAGAGAGTCCTAATTTGAAGGAACAATCATGAGGAGTGTATTGCAAGCTAAACCCAGCCTTTTCAATCCAATGAACAATTTAGCTCTTGGCATTTTGATGGCATGTGAAATTAGTGCATTCTAGTAGTGATCCTCTCAACATGCATGTTTTTATCTAGGGTATAAGCCAGTACACAGAAATTTGACAAAGTTCGTTATGAAGTAGTTCAGTCTGACACTCTTGTGAAAGGAAGGCAGATTTTTCTCCTGCCTTTAATGTAAACAGTGTTTCTATTCCTTTGCCCAGTCACGTGATATGTAAGTTACAACTTCTCACCCTTCCTTGTTGATATGAAAAAGGATTTGCAACAAGGATTAGCAACACCAAAAGCACCACATGACACAAAAAATAAATGCATATTCTAAGTTAGTTTAGTTCATTTACTGCTGTCTGTTGGTAGCTTGAGGCTACGTCTGCTGACATAGGCTGGGATAAGGCCGTTCACAAAATTACATGTTCCTTGCAGAGAAGCACAGGTGTTCCTTTCTGTCCATCACTATTTATTATGAAAAAGGTAGTAACTAGTGTAGTTACTAGGGCATAAATATAAAACTTATTGGTTATCTGGGAGAAAATACTGTCTTCTCTTCTGCAGGGTTAAACAGTTGACAGATGAAGAGGAATGTTGCATCTGCATGGATGGGCGTGCTGATTTAATCTTGCCGTGTGCTCACAGTTTCTGCCAGAAGTGCATTGATAAATGGTAATACATATTAAAGGATATTCATTATTTTATAGTATATACCAGTTATCTGACATGTTTCAGTTTGGTCTGACAGATTCCTTAGTTCTCATATAATTTAATGTCTGAAGGTATTTGCAGGCTAACGTACATATGGTATATAACAAGCTTGAGTAAAATCAGACTGCAGCAGGAGGAGAGAAGGATTTCAGAATTTGTAAGCATCTTATGAGGAATTTAATTTTGGAAAAAGAGATGTGAAAGTGCTTTTCAGCATTTGTTTTGTAATTTATTGTCTGGTTTTATTCTCGTAAAATTAAATTATTGTATTATTGCTCAAAGACTAGAGAAGACAGGGTATGTGCTGGTGCTGGCATGTTATGCTTCACAAAATCTCATTAAAAGCTTCTTTAATAAATTGCTCTTATAACTTCCATGCTCCCACAAGGAAAAAACATAGTAAAAATCGCTGGATCTCAGACTATAACTAGTCATCTCTCTTTTCTGGGAAAATATTTTAACATCAGCAATACATGGACCGTGGTGGAGACCGGATTATATTCTACTTTGGCTAATGAATCAGCTGAACTCTTAACTGAGTTCCAGTTACACCATTCTTTTTTTGGTATTCGATTTTTAAGGTTCATCTCTTCTTAACCTAGGCATATAACAGAGGCTCGCAGCTCAGAAGCATAATTGTTTGGGACCCCTGAGTGAGTTGGTGGAGGGTGTTGCAACCCTGAGGGACCAATTCTAAACTTCAGTGGGCCGAATGACCCAGGAAAAGGCTTCCTTTTTATATAAGAAGCTTATGGGGACTGGTTTCTGCAGTGCCTCAGCTGACTATCTAAAGATAGGAAGAATTAATTTAGACCATGGATTTCCATTTAAACTTTCTGGACAGGTAGCTAGATGCATTCTGTTTAACCTGATTATGAGCAACATGACTCCAAATTTATCACTCAAAGAATGGAGCTACATTCAGAATTGTTGGCCAATCTTCCTCACCAAGCAAAAGTTTTTGAACAACAGAAAAATATATATGTGGTCTAATCCAGTTGACCTGATCATTCTTGAAGTTCTCATTGGGATGGGGTTTGTTTGTTTGTTTGGGGTTTTTTTTGTGGTTTTTTTTTTTTTGATTGGGGGCTATTTTGGTTCTTTTTGGCCAGGAAGAGACCATCAATGAAAAATAATCATTTCTCTGGCTTCCTAACAGGAGTGATCATCACCGAAGCTGTCCTGTCTGCCGTCGGCAAGTGACTGGGGCAAGTGATTCTTGGGTGGTCTCAGATGCACCTACAGAAGATGATATCGCTACTTATATACTTAACATGGTAGACGAGGCAGGCCAGCCTCACAGACCCTGACACTGGCCATCAAGCTGATAATAGCAGAAGCACTTGAAGCTTTCGTTTTCACGAACGTCTGTTTTTACCTCTCGCCGTTCTTCCACAGTCTGTCTTTTACTTCTCTCCTTGGCTGCTGTGAATCTACGCTGCTCTTTTAAAACAGAGGGTATATGAGCCAGTGTATGTGTGTGCAGTCTTAATTATTAATCTGTACTTTCAGTAAACTCTTTGGTCATTAACGAAGTTTATTTTAACAACTCTTGATATTAAGTAACAGTTCAACTACTAGATGAAGCAATCTATAACAGCACAACTACAACTGCTAACTGCTGTTTGAACATCACAGCGTACTGCTACAGGTGAACCATGTCATATGGCTTGACCTCACAGTTCGTGTCCTTAAAAGCACTCCCTTTTAGTTTCATGACAAATGTGAGTAAAGATGATGAGTTAGCACTAATGATTATTAATCTGAAATTTTACTGCTGAAACTTGACGATGTCTTACTGCCTGTTTTTCAGTAGCCAGTTATTGCTGCTTTTAGTGTTTACAGATACTGATTTCAATCTGATCCATTATGAGTTTTGGTATTAATTATTTTAAATCTGTTTTGGAGAGTGTAGGCAGCTCTGTAAATGTACTTGTGCCCTTCCCTTTATTCTTCTAACAAGATTCTCTCTTAGAATATTTTTTTAAATATGATATTTAGCATAGTCTTATTAGCTTGGAAACATGAAACAGTTTCATATAGAATCCTAAAAAAAAGTAAATCAGTTTCTTTATAGTTTTTTGATCAAGAACAGCCAAAATTATTTTTAAACATTAGGCATATCTGAAGAGAATGACTTTATTTGAATTAGCAGTTAAGGTGTAGTTTAGTCTGATGCTGTGGTTTTATCTGCTTCTTTTGAGTTTTTGAAGTGATGAAATCAGAGTTATAAGGTGATAATCTAAGTAAGGGTGCTGTGCTTCATATTTACAAGTGCAATATGCTTTTATGTAGCAGAGAGAAACTTCTTTAGTAATAATGTTGCTTGCAGTGAGACGTGCATGTGACAACTTGGGAGAAGGGATATCACAACTGGAGTGCAACAGTATTTCTGTGTCTAGCAGAGTAAAATCTTCAAAGAGCTGAGTTTAGACAGTCTAAAATAAATTGTTAGTATTCAGGAAACCCATCTAAACCTCTTCTGCGTAAATAGTGTTATGGAAATCAACTGCTATTGTAGAGAGTTAATTATTTTTTTAATATCTACTAACAGATACTACTCTCTTAACTTGAGGCTATTGAGTGAGAAATACTCAAGTGTAGCATTTGAGGGAATATCAGCATAAATCTTGCTTACTGTAAGACTGCATTTTTATTTACTATACTTGTTAAAATTCGATGATGCCATAAGGCTAAGGCCTTTTATCACAGACAGGTTCTGAACTAAAAGGCGTGTGCACACATAGATATGCACATTTGGGTTATTTTTCTTAATCAACTACAAAATAATTTAGTTCCGTTGGGGACGAGATCCTAGGAATTTCTCTATTATACTTCTGTTTGTTAAGGAACGCGCATAGCATATGGCACCCATTTGAGCTTGGCTTATGGCACACTTGTCAAATTTATCATAGACATTAAGGCAGATAAGCAACGTACTCTTCTCGTGTGTATCATCTAAAAGCCAGTATGGCTTAGTGTGTAAATCTGTATTTAACTATTGAAAAATCCATTTACTAATGTATATAGCTTAGAACAATTTTTTCCCTGTGTTAATCCTTTGATATCAATGAGATATTCTTCAGAAAATGCGTGGACCATTTGGTTGCATAAAGGCAGTTATTATTAGAGCTGAAAATTGTTAATGGGCAGAGATTTTCCACTAAAATATTTGCAAATATTCCTAATCAGACACCAGTTTGGTTTCTTTTTGCTTTTTGAGCTTGCGTTAGTCCATGTTCAGAACTTTAAAATAACCTTTGAATTTTTTAAACTTTTTATATCACTGGAACAGAAAGCGCATCTAAATTAAAGCTTCAAGCTGACTTTATTTTTCAAGTATTTCAAGAATTATACTTCTGAACTGAGATTTTATAAGTTGACTTTCTGCTGAGAACTTAAGTGAACTTCTTAAAATGTAATTTTGTAATGATGCAAACAGGTTGTTAATTGCAGCATAATGACACTTGCAATTACAATATAAACTAATGCAAAAATTATTTAAATAGTGAAAAAGTAAACTTTGTATTCTGTACAGCTTTTTTAATTAAGTTGCTGTAATTCACACTGCTGTGGTGTAGGTACTGTAATGTGTGCCTTGTAAAATATACGTACTGTATGTTATATGGGATAATAGGTGTATTAAAACTGAAAACCAAGTAATTTGGTACTGGTTGGTATTACCTAGTCTGAAGTGCTACATTTAGCAAACAAGTTTGGAAAAGGAGAAGGAATCGCTTTGGCAGGGACATGGCAATGGTTCCAGAAGCTAGACCTTGAAAATGTGAATTACTACGAATAACTGTTGGTGGGGGGCATTAGAACAAACTAAACTTTCTAGTGTTAAGTGAAGATTTCTTACAGGTTTAATGTGAAATTGTAATTTAAACATTATAGATTGTATTAATAGCTAAGGACATTCCAGTATATTAAACTTTGTGTATGAATTGTGCAATAAAGTTACTTTGGAAGAAATGTCAAAGTTCTTTTAAGCTTAAGGAATCTCTTGGCTTTAATACCACAGAAGTCTGTAAACTGAATTTTAATCTAAATACAATTCCATTGTCAGGTGGTGTGGTTAAAAGCATGCCATTATGAGTCAGATGTCTCTTACACTTTGAAGTGTGATATTAACAAGGCAGCTTAAATGCAGCTCTGCAAAAAAGACTCGGTCTGATTCTTCTATTTTTCTTTTGTCAAAACAAATAACTTGGAACCTTCTGCAGTGATGGGAAACATCAGACAAACAACTCTACTTCTTAGAAGGACAGTATTGAGGAGCAGGTTTCTTTGGGAAAGGATTTTCTTCCCCCCCCCCGAAGTGTGATTTACTTTTTCCCCCAAGTTATTGCATCGTGTTTCTGATGATTGATAGTATTTTAAAGCTTAAGAATGCTAAGGTTTGCAGTATTCTTTCTTCTCAGATTTTTCCTGTTTCTTAAGAAGAATTGAAGTCTATAATTAATATAACTGCTTCCTCTGTCTGGTTACTTTGTTTATCTGTTTGGATCTTTTGAAGTCAAGTGAGAAATGGGAGAGGAATTCATTAACAGATCAGGAAATTAAAATTGGAAAACTTACAAGTTGACAGACACATTGGGGAATTAACAAATGTTGATATTATACTAGGTTTCAAGTTTAGACACCATATTAATGTAATGTGCATGTTTCTTTTTTTAGTGGGAAATGGCGTATTTAACTTCTGTCTTCCCTTTAAAGAGAATTTTGTATGTAATTATAAAGGTTTTCTAATCCATGCTTATTCCAGTTCTGGAAACGCAAGGCAACCAGTGAGATTTCTGTGCTATAGGTTTGAACTGAAGTGTTAAATTCCACCCCTGCGTAGCCATATGTGCCAAACATTATTTTTAGAAGAACATCTTAGCTGTGGTTCTTTGTGCTTTGTGTCCCGCTGAATCCTAGAACAGCAGCCTCCTCAGGGAGGCTTAAAGATGCCCGATACAAGTGGGAGCTGTATATTAACCTGATGGTCTTAATTCTTGACACTGCATATAGATATTCTTTAATTTTGTATCCACTAAATACACATGCTCTGTAATGGAAGTAATTATATTGTGACTAATATTACAGTAATTAATTATTTTCTTTCTTTTTCTGTTGTTAAACTACTCTTGAAGATAACTTTACCATAAGGTTTTATCCTCACCTGTTTCGAGTGGGTGAACGGAATTCTGCTTCCTTGTAAGTGTCTTTCAAAACTGAATTTTTTTAATTGTCATTTCTTCAGGTATTTGGTTCTAAGGCCTAGAATTTATCATATGGCAACATACTCTAAAGACTGAACATCCTTTTCCTGTTGCTACGTGTAGCTGAAGTTAACCTGAGTGGGACCGTGTTCTCTTCCAGTAACCGCAGTGTACAGTCACCAGGTAATGCATTTTGCTGTGAAGCAGCCACGTTCCAATTAACGTTATGTCTGTGAGGGATCTGACAACACCTTCTGCTTTTGTATCTATCTATCTGAGCTGTCACGATGTTCATTAGTAGATGATTGCTTACCTATTGCTTACCTCACTAACCTAACTATTGAGGTTAAAATATTAAACACTGGGCATGGGTTTTGTAGGCCTGAAGTTAAAAAAAATTACCAGTTTTGTGAACTTGGATGGAACTTTTCCCAGTGTGAGTCTGGTGGAACGAAGAATACTATCCAGGAGGTAATTAAATGAGCACTCTGGTTCAAAGTGCTATTTAAAAATACAGGGTGTTTTTATGAATTAAGCTTAAATTAGTCAGAAACCTGCCCTTCCGGAATGTGATTGTATGTGGAACAAAGTAGGGTTTTGATACAACAGTCTATGCTTCCACACTAACGTGGTTCCAACCCACTTTAATAGACGTTCCAAAAAATATTTTTTATGTGAGACTGTACCTGTTAGTCCCAGTTAATGAGTAATGAGTTGGCAGTGTCGGTGTCTCACTATTAGATATGCTATTCTCTGTGCTGCTTAACATTGATATTTAGTGCTTTGAGAGGCCTGGGGGAGAGATACACATTCTGCAGTTACAGAGGAATCTGTTCTCTTGTGCTTCATGGGTGCTGCTTCTGTACAGAAATAAAGGGTTTATGCGCAGGAGGAGACACGCATTTTAATCTTCATCTAAAAATCTTTATCACATTTCCTACTGAAGAAAGGAATTCGTGTTAAACTTTTTTTCCTCAAAAGTCATCTTGACTGTAGCAGAATGTCTATGTTGATGTTTATTTATTTCAGTTTGTCACTTGTTGGCTTCTTAGTTGTGTTCTTTTTTGTCACATAAAGTTGTTCTGTGTACTGCTTAACTGTGAGTGTCAGGACTGGTTTCCTGCTCCCAAATTCAGGTGTTCTGACCCTCAGTTTCGTATCAGGACGAGGCTCCAGGACGAGGAAGAGGTGCCGTGCCCCCCACCCTGACGCCCAGTTTGGATGAGCAGGGAACCAGGGCACCAAGAGGCAGCGGGGCAGCCCCGCAGTACAATTTCACTTCAGGACTTTATGCCAGGTCTTCTGTTAGGCCAAGTTAGAACAGTTGGCTTTCGTTAACACTGAAGTGCTTTAAGTCAGCTAAGCTCTTAGCTCCTCCTAAAGATCTTCTCTGTCTCCACTGGTTTTTGCCAGTTTTCATGCTGTGGTAGTCCTTAATTTTCGTTTAGTCTTCTGTACTTCTAACAGTTTAATTGCATAGGTTTTTAGTTCTTCTTAAATGCAGAGATTTTGAGCAGCTACAATTTTGTTGAGAGGTATACATACACAAAACCCCTAACCATATTCTTTTATAATTCATTTATTGGTGTAATGTTTAATGCTTCCACCACAAGAGGCAAAAGAAAAAAAGCATTTAACCCAGGCACAGAAAGAAAAAGCAGCTTTTACAGACATCCCTCCCCACACCCGTCTTTTTCAGACTTAGATTTTAACTAGGCAAATAGAACGGAAAGGTTTAGCCACAAGTAAAGAACGATGATAGGAGAAGATAAGGTAGCTCTGGGGTGAGAAAAAAAAATCGTATTATCCAGTGGTAGAGCAAATGCCTTAAGTTTGCTAAAGTAACATAACGGAATGGAAGAGCATCACTAGAAATTGTTCAGAGAGATATGTTGTAAACAGCAAATAACCATAATTAACCAGTTTAGGTGAAAGTATAAAATGCTCTGAGCTAACAGATGTAAGGAAGTCTTGAATAATGTTTGAACCTTAACACCAATGAAATGGTGAGAAAGGAGGATATTCTCCCATTCTGAAGCAACAATATTCAAATCCAGTTTGGGGTTTTTTCTTTAATAAGAGCTACAGACGTATTAGAACCTGATGTGTTTGAGGTAAGGAAAGCTGAAAAGGTATTAAACATACACATTTGGTATAATATTAAGAAAACTAAATAAGAAATCTAAGTGACAACATGAACACCACTAGTAGGAATCTTCAGGTGAAACAACCCAAGTAAAGCAATGTTTATCAGATGAAAATACTTACAATTGAAATTCTTCAAACCAAGCATGTTGCGTATTTAGCCTGGACACAGATGCTTTTCGCAGGTAAATAATGTTATGTTGATAACCATTTATTAGTAAGTTGTACTAATGAGAACAAGACATCTGCATTTTATGCAGCTAAAATGCTTCAACCACTATTTTCAGGCTTTGTCCTACGAAAATTACACTCACCACTCCTGATAATGCATTATATGCGCTGCTAAAGTTTCTAACAGTGAGGCCAATAGGCATTGTTGACTAAGAACTTTGGACAATTTTATTATCATACAGTTGAGCAGCGTAGCATGGTTCCACACAATTTTTAGCTGCACAAGGAATACAAAATCTGGCACTAGTTGAACACTGCAGACATTAGGCTAGGTCGCTGAAGAGCTAACGTCAAGTCTCCCACCACCTATCTGCAACCCTATTTTGGATGAGGACCGTCTGCCATCACTGCAGCTCCCTATGCACGACACGGGCTAACTGTGATGGTGACTGGATGGCCAGAACTCCGCTCCTGTGCCTTGGTTTCCCTCGGAGCAGCCTTACTTCCAGGCTGCTCCGGTTTAATCTCTCTTACGGGGCCCTTACAGGGCTGCACAGCTCTGGGAGGTGATAGGGAATTCCTCCTTCCCTTGCTTTGGTACCGTGTCCTTGTGGGTATTGCTTTGACTGCCACAGCCTGAGGAGAGAGCGTATGTCTTCGATGCATATATACATCTATGCCATTGAGGAGTTGTTTGGTGCTGGTGATGTCACCACTGCTACTTCTGGCTGCATTTACAAGGGAAAGTGAGACCTGATCAGCTCTTTAAAGGAAGGGTGTAGGTGCCCAAGCCCCAGGAGAAGGGCCTGGCCCAAGAAGTACAAGTGGCACAAGACATCTGATGTAGTAAAACATGCAGGGTTCTAGGTCTAGGGAGGCTTGATTGGCTAGTGTTCATGATTTGCTTTTTATGCATTAATTCTGAATTACTGGTCTAAGCTGCCTAACCTCCCTATGGATTGTGTTAGATACCCAGGTCTGTAGCCTCAGGGTCCTAGCTTAGGGACTATGGGCCTTCAAATTCAGTAGTGTAATGTTGGACTTGCAGGCATCGACATCCTCTGCTGCCCTAGCCTCCAGTCTGTTTTGGCGTGAAACTACATGCAGCTTCTACAGTACACAGATGCTATCATGTTATTACCTTTAATCCTTTCTCAGTGAGTAGTACTGTGTCTTAAGAAGGATAATCAAACAGAAAAAAGATTGAAAGTGATAAATATTCCAGTAGCTGTATTCTACTAGCCACTCCCTCATAAATAAAAAGTTTAACGTAACATGATTTGAAATGACATATTTCAAGTGGGCTAGCTTCTGTATAAATAGACAGTTTGACTTCTCATTCAACTCTAATTGACTAAAATACAAACTAACACAAATGTGTAAAAAGATGTCAGAAGTAGGACCAGAACCCAGGTCTG